>JAVBJF010000056.1:0-1371732 GCA_033439095.1 Pseudococcus viburni | reverse complement strand
ATGACTCCTTTGGAAGTGAGAGTACAATGAGTCCTTCGGAAGTAAGTACAATGACTCCTTCGGAAGTGAGAGAACAATGAGTCGTTCGGAAGTCAGTACAATGAGTCCTTCGGAAGTCAGTACAATGAGTCGTTCGGAAGTCAGTACAATGAGTCGTTCGGAAGTCAGTACAATGAGTCGTTCGGAAGTCAGTACAATGACTCCTTCGAAAGTCAGTACAATGACTCCTTCGGAATAAAGTGCAATGAGTCCTTCGGAAGTCAGTACAATGAGTCGTTCGGAAGTCTCAACACAATAACTCCTTCGGAAGTAAGTATAATGACTCCTTCGGAAGTCATGAGTACAATAACTCCTTCGGAAGTCAGAGTACAATGATTACTCCTTCGGAAGTCAGAGTACAATGACTCCTTCGGAAGTCAGAGTACAATGACTCCTTCGGAAGTCAGAGTACAATGACTCCTTCGGAAGTCAGAGTACAATGACTCCTTCGGGAGTCAGGGTACAATAACTCCTTCGGAACCTAGTTATTTTTCGGTTTTTCATCATTCAAATTGTAAAATTTTTTCTCAATTTCTTTCCAACCCTAAAATTATTTCCAATTTTATGATTTTTTTCAGCTCTGAAATTTTTCTTTAAAAATTTTTCTACATTATTATAATTTTCTCAATCTAAAATTTTCACAGCTATTTATCAACTTGTTTTCCAATTTACAACTACCTACTTTGAATGTTTCATATATCATTTTTTCATTTTTCAAAAAAAATTTAAATACACGGGAAAACATTTTATTTATTTGATAAAAAGACTTATGTGCAACAGGAGACATTATTTTTTGTATTATTTTGGAATTTCAGATTCGGAATATGAAAGAAGTGTTAGGATTGGATAAAAAAAGTAAAAACATGTTGACATGTTTGGTTTAAAAAAATTTCAGTTGAAAAAATTTTAAGAAAAAGAAATCGAGCTTGAAAAAGTTTCAGAAACAATTTTGGTTTTAAAAATATTTTAGGGGAAAAATTTTATTTAAAAAATTTTAGGATAAAATTTGGTTTGAAAAAATTTTGAGAAGAAAACTTGTTGGTTTAAAAAAAATTAGAGACAGCAATTCTATTCAAAAGAAAAAACGAGAAAGTTATGAACGATTTAAAAATGTTGAAAATACATATATAGAGTCATCCTTCTCGTAAATTTAAACTTTAGACTCGCGTCAACACCAAAACGTAAACAATCAATTTCATCAGTTGCTCCACTTTTGTGTCGATGATCTCGTCACCCAACACCCAGTTTCATATCACAAAAAATATCATTCAAATTGATCGAATATTATTGCAAAAGCGAATCACCTTTCAATCTTCACCCCTATTCCGCCAACTTAATCAGACCTCTTGTTCATTATCATCCCATCGACACCGCATTATCGATGGATTGGCAAACCAGAGCACTCCACAATCGTGCGGAAACTGGTTTCTCGCAACTTTGAAAATACCTTTGAGAATTATCTTAAGCAACGAAACACACCATAGATTTTCACAGAAATCTAAACGACCTGCGAAAAAAAATACTATTCGATGATAAACGCAGATAAATATGATAGATATTCCAACGATGATACGAGATCGAGTTACACGCACACATCTCTGGTATAGATTAAGGTACCACACAACAGCGATCATCGAGCCAGAGTTACACAACGAACTACCCATGAAGACGCCTCGCTTATATAGGTACCCAGATAAATCAATATAATTTGTCACACCGAAAACACACGGAAACGAAAATGAGATTTGGTTGCGTGAACCAGTTCTCGCCTTCTTTAACATTCGATTATTATTTTTTCGTCAGCGCTCATCAATTTTCCAGCAAGCCGACTAAGACAGCTTTGGATCTACCGACCAGACCATCCGATGACGAGTTTTTTTCCCCTCTCTGTAGCACAGGTACATACTAACTCGCCTATGTACCTGATTCTATAGTATTTTAAATAGGCACATCAAGGGCATGGGGGGCAGGGAGGCAATACCGGGCGCAGATTATACACCGTCGACGACGTTAATGCTCCTAAAATGCTATTTAATTGACGGATAATTTCCTTCGCTGGCCGGTTAACCCTTTCCTCTTTCAGCTTCGAATAACAGTGGCCGTCCTTCCCTCCACCCAGCCGACGCTAATTGTATTATGAAAATTAACCGATAATAAAAATACATCGTGTTTCGACCATCATCGTCGCCAGGTGAAGAATTAACGAAAATTACGTCGTTAAAAATACCTCCCCTAACCCCTTCGTCTTATAATGTTTGCAGAGCACCTCTTCGCAGCTTTGTTTACATCGAAATTCGAAATACTATACCCGTTCTGCCTTCCGAATTATACTTCTCATCCCTTCGCGTTAATTATATTAATTAAAAAGGGGGCCCCCAGCCGGCCAAAACTAGCGTCAAATTTACGACGTACCTAGAATTAACGCTACCGCACCCTCCCTCAGCTCCTCCGTTCATCCCCAAAACAGCATCTTTTTCCACGACTACTGCGGCAGTGGAAAAAAAACTTGGAATACATAAAAAATCATTAAAGTTTTTAATGATCGTAAGGTGCTTTTCGCGCAACACGACGATCAAAAAACATTCGCTGTGAAATCCCATTTCAGTAATTAAGGAACCGTACCACCGCTCCGGCCGCGAAAAAACCTCGTTTTTCCTTCACCTTATACCATCGTCCAACTTCACACAGACTCGGTGCTTTTCGAATGAGAAATGGAAAAAAACCAACGCTTTAATAACCGTAAGAATTCAGCGAAATGGCGGAAGGGACAAAGAAAAACGATCGAGAAAAATAAAAACAAAGATGGTTATCGTTGCGGTTATCCAAAGGATGGACGAGGCAGAAGGGGTATATTAATAAAACGAATCTTCGGCTAAATTACTTCCAAAGTAATCAAAAAAAAAGAAAAAAAACGATATTTGAAATTTATTTTTCAAAAAGCAATAATGCCCGGTGCTGTGTACTATGCTGTAAGCGTCTGCCTTTCATTTGACGTTAATTCGACGTTGTGTAGTATGAGGGAGAAAGAGAAGGCGAAAAAAAGTTGAAATAAATCGAGTAAATTTTTTATACCGTGGAAACTGGAAACAATTTATTCGCCGTTAATTACCACCGCGGTTTACCTCATCTGGAGTAATTTTCATATTTTATACCAAGGTAGAAGGTATATAACGACCAATTTAATACGGTTCCCTTCGTCCGCCTCATCTTCGGGCAATTTCTCGGTATTCGCGTTACATTTAAATCTATCCATCATTTTCAACGTGTACTACGAGGATACGATAATCGAATTATGCTGCGTAGATCTAGATATAGTAGGTTATTGTAGGTATAGGTATCTGTATCTACGACACGATATAGTCTCACGTACGTGTACCTTAGAATCTTAATACACGTACATAAATAAGTATAAAACACGGTGCGCAGATTTCTCACTCGTACTCGGAGAGTAACTTATTTACACGCTCATAATTTACCTTAAATTGATAAATCGAATTTAAATCGTACGCGATTAATTCTCGCCAACACGGTTTGTAGGTAAAAGATTTGCTCAATTATCTTCGCTGGATTTTTAGAGCGTTTAATTGAGTTGGAATTTATGTACTTGCGGAATTAGATGCATGTAACGTGAGGATAACGTTTCGAAAAATGAAGCGTAATCATGACTGATTGTTGGATGGTAAATGTGTGGCAGGAGGGGGGAGGGGATTTGATTGAAATGAATTTTAAGGAATTTTTGGGTCGTTTTGCGAACCAGCGGAATATAAAAGAATGAATTTATCTTATCTGATCAACAGTCAGCTTTCAAAATTATGGGGATAAGATTTACAGTTGGTATAATTTTTCAAAGTCATGGTATTGTAGTAATGCTGATGTTAAAATTTTACAATTTACACATTATTATAGAAACTCCAAGGTCTCTAGTTTCTGAAAATGAGGTTGATTTTGAAAAAAGACTGTGAAAAAGGGCTTTAGGGAAAAACAAAATGCCGAAATGAAATAAGCAAGGGTAAATTTTTTTTACGAAAGATCAAATTAGGACTGCAAAAAACTGATATTTGATAGGAAGGTAGTGAAGGTACTAGGTTCCTAAGCATTATTTTCAGCTGACATGACATGGGCTGATGGACCTTGTAGTCTGAACTAAAACTTAAGAAAAAAATATGAGTGCCCGAGCGAAGCGAGGGGGAATTTTTTTGAAGAATTTATAATCAAAACAGCGAAGATGTACTTTTCAGATAATTTCTAGAATTTTTAGAAAATTCCCATAAAAATTCCAAAACTTCCGGACTTTTCATTTTCCAAAGAAATTGAAATTTTTTTGAAAATTACATTCGCTATCAAGTTTTCTGATAAATGAGAAGGACAAAATTTTTCAGATTTGAAATAATCAGCAATTGAACTGTGGTTAGTCAAAGGCGAACAATCGACAAATTTGAAAGTGCTGAGATTTTAACGTGTTTCTCATTGGTAAGACAGAATAACCTTCTGAACACGTAAATGAATGTTACCAGAGTTCATATTTCTCTTACTTTTTATCCCTTCTTCAACTTTTTTAAAAGTTATCGTGCTTACAAGTCTGTTTTTTGGTGAAATTTTTGATGTTGCTTGGTCCGAAACCTCCTATACACAAGGCCTGAGTGCTAAAATGATGATGTCAAAAATATGGTAATTTTTAAAGCTTTTTGATTGGTTACTGATTCACAAGTTTTTACTAAATTCACAACGATTTCAGTTCTGTTTACATCTTTCTGCTCATGTGCAAAAAATGTAAACACAAATAAAAAATGTACAGAATCAATGTGAATTGAGCGAAATCCAGAAAAAAATTACATTTACATTTGTGAGATCATTTTGCCAGCACCTAGGCCTTGTATATAGGAGGGTTTGCTTGGTTGTTTTTGACTTCACACTGTTTAATTATCTGGGATGAAACGATAGAAAGTTTTCACCATTATTTTGAGAATGAACTGTGTTAATTTATTGAGCTCGAGCAAGGAGCAAAGCGATGGAAAATTTTTTTAATTTTATAAGTTTAGAAAATCGCCTGTTTCCTATGCTATTTTTGTTTTGAAAACCTCTGTTTTGCCCCGGGGGTTTCAGTTGCTGATTTCCTCCCCAGGTGGAAACTAGTTATTTTCCACCTGTATATTTGAACCCTGTTAAATCAAAAGAGACTATAGACACTGGACCTACGATAAGACCGGTAACTCGCAGCCATATTGGCAAAATTTCATGAGTTATTCCAATCGCTCCGTTGGGTGCTCTTGGCTGCGCTGCAGTCAAATTTTTGTTGTGATAACACGAATACCATAAACGAACACATCCGGAAAGTGGCGAGCACACCGAGCGTCGATGTCTCGGTATGTAGAGGGGAACAAGTTGAAGCAGAAAAACGACTGCGCAGTCAATTCTGCACTGCGCAGCGCAGCCAAGAGCACCCAGCGGGATAAATTGGAACAACTCAATAATCAGTTATTCCCATCTTACCCCTCTGTCTAAAGTTACCGGTCTTATTGTAGGTCCAGTGTCTATAAAAGAGACCAAGCGACATCAAAAATTTCACCAAAAAACAAACTTGAAAGTACGATAACTTCTGAAAAAGTTGAAGAAGGGATAATAAGTATGTGAAATATGAACTCTGGTAGCCTTAATCTATCAGTAATTTATATGTTCAGAAGCTTATTTTGTGTTCCCAGTGAGAAATACATTAGAATCTCAGCACTTCCAAATTCGTCACTTAGTTGCTTTTAACTTGACACGGTTCATTTGTCTGAAAGCATTTCTTACAATATCAGAATTTTTTTGACAGCGATTTTCTCATTACCAGAATTTTTGAGCGGTTACCCATCTAAGTACTGATACAACCTAAGGTTGCTCAAGTTTTGTGTAGAAACAAAAACCTGTCCATTCAATGTGGTACAACTGCTGACAATAAAAATAGCCACTTATAAACATTATAAGTCTTTATCTCTTCCAACTGATTCGTTTTCAACTCGAAACTCTCAGTTATTGTTGGCTTTGAATCGTGTTTGTTTTAGCATTGAGTTGACTCATCGTGCATATACTCTTTTCTAAATTCTTACCATAATTTTTTTTAAGATTTTGAAAATTTTGTGAAATTTTATGATTTTATTTTCCTCTTGCATAAAATTAAAATAGCATATGTAACAGGATTGGTAAGTAGCACTGTTAACTCATACAATTTAAGTCACTTGGCTTCGCCTCACTCCTTAAACTTTTGCACTCGTTAATCGGTTACTTTCCACTCTTGTTACATAACATTCTATTAATTTTATATGTTTGGAAAATCACCGGTTTCCTACACTATTTTTGTTTTGGAACCCTCTGTTTTAATACCCCTGATTTTTCAGTAGGTATTTCCTCCCTGGATAGAAACTACCTATTTTCCACTCTCATATTTATCCAATGGTGTTATCTTCCATTTCAGAATTTGTTTGATAGTGATTGTCTCAATACCAGAACTTTTTAAGCAGTCACACATCCAAGTACTAACATGACCCAAAGTTGCTTAGCTTTGACAAAGAAACAAAAACCTGAGCTTTCAATGTGGTACGACCATTGACAATTAGAACAGCCGCTTATAATGGTAATCTATTTCAAAATTCTGATCTATAAATTTTTTTAACTGAGTTTTTAAAATTTTGTAAAATTTTATTTTATTTTCCTCTCACACAAAATTAAAATAGCTTATATGTAACGGGATTAACTCGTGCAATTCAAGTCACTCGACTTTGCCTTGCTTCTTAAACTTTTGCACTCATTAATGGGATACTTTCCGCTCCTCTTTCTGAAGTAAAATTTTCAAAATTTCTGACATTTTGAATGGAAATTATTCTTGATTAAAATTTTGAGTGTATAGAATCAGATGACCAAATGGTAGAGGTGTGGATAACCGGTAGTTTTGACTACCGGAGGAAAAAAATAACTGCGAAAAAATAACCGGAGAATAACCACGATTCTCAAAAACTACCAGAGATACACCGGTTAACCGCCAAAAAAAATATGCAAAATGCAGCAAAAAATGAAAAGACTGAGGAAAAACGATGCTATATTATAAGTTTTTTCTGTTTTTATTGTTAGTACATTTGGCTATACTAATTCACTGATTGATGAATACTTGATAAATTGAATTTTTTTCTTATATATCACCATTTTTCACGGGGTTAGACTCGATTTTTGCTTTTTTCAATAACCGGAGGGTTGAAAAAATAACCGGTCAACTGTTAGAATACCGCCAGAGATAAAAACTACCAAAATTTCGGTTATTTTCACGAAAACTACCGGTTATTCTCCGCCCACATCTCTACCAGATGGAAGGATGCTATAGAAACAGCTTTTATTTCCATGTTTTTGATTTTTCACAAGAACGGCATTAAAAAGAGGGTTTTGAAAAATTTCTCCTGGGACGGGGCAAATGACTGTTTCAAGGATTGCAATTCCTTCTCTCGTAACTACGGACCTTTAGTTCATTTGAAGTTCACGTTTTTCTCCCTTTGTCAAGGAGACTAGCATTTTTCAATTTTCAAAAATTTTTGATTTTATTAGACTTTGAAGTCCAGTCCAGGCCACTGATTATTGACTCGGGTACCCTCGTTGTCAATTATTAAAGAAAAAACTCGCCCTATTTGTTTCTGAGATTTTACCTCATCCTTAATATTTATTCTGCCTGATTCGAGATAATTAGAAACCCAGGCATGAATATTTTCTCAAAATTGATATCGTGAAGCATGTTGGGTTCAAGATAAGCAACATTCCCCTAACTCTTTCCCATATGATCCTGGCGTTACTTGTGCGATCTCAAATCCGCGTATTTACGACTCCACCGCTAGGTATGGTATTTACGAATACGACCGCGGTAGATATTACTTCACTGAGACGATACGTCGTCTAATGCAATTTGCGAACCGCTTAACCCGTCGTATGTAGCTGCGCTGCGACTGTACCACGACGTCGGTATAATTTAAGGTATTATACGACGACTCCGAGACAGGGCGAGAGAATCGCGAATCCTCTCGCATCTACACCCCTTAAACCCTATACACGCTCGCATTTTATATTTAATATTTACATAAATTTGTAATTCTTATTTGGTTGCATTTTTCGCGCGCGCCAACGCTATCTCGGCCGTGGCAGGTAATACCGCGCGAAAGCTGCGGCGAATTCGTATATTTACGGTTCGCGACGAGCCATAAAAATGACACATATTTTGCACTCGAGAGAGACCTGAGTCGAGTCGTGGCGAATTTAATACGCGTATTTACGCGACGCGGCGACGCAGAGAAGGGAGGAAAAAAATGCTCATGAATGAAGAAGAGAAGCCTCGCAGAAAGGTCACAGTAATCGCGGTTTTACCGCTATACCGGCGTATTGTCGCTCTCATCTGTGTTCCTCGCGTATACGAGAGGTACCTTTTATTACGACGACGACGTAAAATATTCAAATTATTTATTATCATTTTTTTTTCTTCTTCATTGTTCGCTGCATTTACGGCGCGAAGAAGCGGTCTTATATATGAAAAATATGTTGAATCGAGAATGAATTTCGTACGTATGGAGCTGAAGGGATACTCGTACATACCTACTTATGTATATCGAGTGAGGTATAAGATGAGATCGCGAACACTTCCACTAAACCGGTCATTTTCAACAGTTCGTTTATTTCGCGCTACCGTGACGATTGGGCGGGGTAATTAGATGGTGTGGAATTTTTAACAACGACAGAATGAATACCCGAATGGTATAATGAAATTTCGTTATTTGGCAGTTTCATCGGAAAAATGAGTCGTTAATTACGTGTAAATATACGTTTGACTGGTTGAGAAAAGATGGAAGATGACAGGACACTGGACACTTGGACAGATGTCCCAGAAGTATGTAGATGTGTGATTGGGGATTTTCTTGTGAAATTTGAGATATTTTATGGGATTTCAAGTGTTGTATGAAGGCTGTAGAGTACAGAGGTCAAATAATGGGCATTTTTTGCAACTCGGGGAGGGGGGAAGAACAATCTGCTCAATTCAATTGGAAGAAAAAAAAGATTTGTAGTGCAACCGGACAAAGTTCGCCTTGAAATTGAAATTTTTTCTCCTCAAATGCCTTAACATCAAGCATCTTGATTTTTGAAAGTTTTTGAAAATACTAAAAAAATTCCATCATCTTCAGCTAAAAAATTCCAAATATTTTCTCATCTAATTTCTAATTCTAAAAAAATTACTCCAAAAAGCTCTCAGCTTCTTCGGATTAGACATTAGAGATCCTATACAAGTTTGCTAAATTTCCAAAATGACAAAAAAAATTGTACAAATTCAAAATTGTATTGAATTGTTTACTCCAATTCGTCAATTTGGTCGATTTAAAAAAAATAGTTTAATAAACTTTCATCGTCGAGTTGGCTAAAATTTGACGATATGAACAATTTTTATAGGGTTTTCTTCATTGCTGGAAAATTCCAAATTTTTTTGGAAGCTCCAAAATGTCTTGAAACTGCTTCCAATCGATCCGGAAGGTCGAAAATAGGGTATTTACCAAATTTCATCTTTTTTCGTTGCTTAGATCTTTCGTATTTTGCAAGGCGATGGGGCAATTTTAAAATTTCAAAAATTTGTCAAAATTTGAAAAGTGAATTTTAGCACCTGAAATCTGGATTATGCGTTTCTCTTATTAAGCACTTCCGATATTTTGTTTTGGCCCAAAATATTACTGCAAATTAGGATACCTCTCTTGAATTCTTGATGTAAGCATCTTTCTTTCAACAAGAAATGGGTTAGAAAAAATTGAAAAAATAAGTAAATTTTCAAGAATATCCAAAAATATTCAAAAAATTCCTCAAAATAGGTATGTACTTCATTAAATTGAAGATTCCAACAATCCGGAAAGTTGAGCTTTTGTTCTGCTTTGTCATCAAAAATGTCAAGTTTTCCTACTTTTTCTTTTTTTTTTCTATCAAATTTGGAAATTCTTGATGTATGTTTCTCATTCTTTCGGAATTTTGAAATTACTTTATTTGACTTTTTTTTAAATTTATTTTTTTCTCCTACCTAATAAAAAAATTGTGTTAAAAAGGAAATCCTCTCTCCAAAAAATTGAGATATTTGAAAAAAATGTCCTGCTGAAGTCCTGCTTTTTCATTACCTATCATGAAATTTTTTTAGACACTTCAGATCCATTCTCTGAAATTTTATTAGAGTAAAAAATTTTGAAAAAATTTCTCACTTTGCTCGAGCATTATTTCTTTATTTTTGTCTTTCATTATTTTTTTTTGAAAACATTCGTCTTATTTAAGATAAAAATAATTGAGATAAGTACGAAACTTTCATTTTTAGTAATGATGAATTTTTTCGGTAAAAGTCCAAAAACTAAAAAAAAATACGTTTTGGGTTACTGAATGAAATTTTTTCAAAAATTCCCCCTCCCATTTTCTCTTCACACTCGCACACACACGTGCCTTAAAAGAAGAAAAACAGATAGAGGCAGGGCTTCTTAAATCATTCGTCTCTTTTCCCATCAAAAATCAGAAATGTACCTAAAATATTGAAGGGCTTAGAGCACCATTCTTTATAACTCTCAATCTCGATTTATGTTCCGAAAAAGACTCGAAACCTCAATAATTCCAGCGAAAAGAAACACCAACACAGATAATTATCTGCAATCTATCAACTTCATTGAAAACGTGAAAAATTTCGAGTGTTTTCTCGCTCCTTTTCGACAAACCAGGAAAAATTATTTGTTCGACGGCGACGGGATGCTTGAACGTCGACGAACGTGCTGATATTGACTGCTGATGTTCAAGATTCTTGATAGCAGAAAACAGATATTGGTATTGCTCTGTGTAAAGTCAGATCATATGTAGAGATAGGCGTATAAATTTAGCGAGCGAGTGGTACGGTAGATAGGTATGTTTTGTAAGAAGTATCTACTCCGGACGTTTGGCAGGAGGAAAATTCAGTTCACACTTTAGGTGCTAATTCGTCTGGTGAAATTCGATGAGGCTACCGTTAAGTACCACACGCAGACTGGAATATACGCATGCGAGTAATTCTACCTTGACGTGTGTTTTTCTCGCGAGTATACCTACGTGTACGAATTGTTGAATTTGCGAATGATGGGTTGGGTTAAGTTAGGTTAGGTCAGAAATAAAATGCGTTTTGCGATATGTAGTATGTGCCTAGCTCATAAAATATAATCAAAACATCAGGTATGTAAGTGTAAGTATGGGAGGACGAAGAGGAGGAGGATTCTGCGTAATTATTCAAAGGAGCTGGCTAAAAAAAAAGGGTGACTACTGAGCAAGCAGGGAGCTGGCTGGCGATTTATCTACGATTAGCGTTACAAGTTTGATGTCTCGATGTATACCCTACGTACGTCTATGTACCTAAACCTATATCTACGTGCATGCATATGAAATGCATTATGGTAACACTAATGCGCATTCTGTCTCCTTCTTTGGCACTATCACGGTACCTAGTTACCTGAGGTACGTTTGCTCACGCAATGAAACCATATATTTTAAAACCCCCGGTGAACTGGACGCGCGGCGACCATAATTTATGTGACGATTTTGCCTTTTTGTTTTCGCCGGTATTTAACGCGAGCTGTGCTTGAATTTCGCATGGTAATGTGTTTTTTTCATTTTGCTTTTTCAACAGCGTATACCAACTGGAAAGGATTAGAAAAAATACTGCCGTGGTGGTGTTTGATTAAGTAGAGAATCTTTATACTTACGTGGTGAAGTGAGGCGAAATTGAAAGGTATTCAGGTGTTGGCTTTTGAAATCGGATTCCACGAGATGGTGGGTGGATCGAATTTTGCTTTTTGAACATCAAAAGAAAACTTTAAATCGATATTCTCAATTAAAAACACAATTTTCAGTTTTTTTGGAGGGGTAGAGGGGAAGGAGAGTTCAAGAAACTAAAAGTACGCTGAATTTTAATATTTTCTAAATCATTATTAATTTCTTCACTAGAGGACCACTTGAAGTTTCTCTCTCCCAATGGAACAGGACTTTAATTTTTGGAAAGAGTAAGCCCTAAAACCTCAGTAGCCAAAATTTCAGCTGCCCAAGTTGATATTTGATTTTTGAGAAATTTTTAAAATTTAAAAATCAGTTTTTAGCAAAAATGTAAGTAACATTTGAAAAAAAGTGATTTTCCACAAAACGTTATATAATTTAGTTCTCTACGAAATATCGATCCCCCAAACCCTATTTTAATCATTTTCAGTCATTCTGGAGCCTTTAGCACAATTTCGGGTATCTCCAGTATTCTCGGAATTCTTCAAAAGGCGTCCAAATGAACTTGAGCAGCTAAAAATTGAGTTTTTTTCCCTTCCCATTAAGTTTAACAAGAAAATTCAGTTTTGACTTGGTTTCCAGCTGGACACATCAAATGTGTATTTTATTTGATCTTTTATGTATTAAAATAAATTTAAAAAAATCTAAATAATTAACTGAAGACTTCTAAATAACTAGAAATGGTCAAATTTGTTTCAGGGAGCTGGTATTGGGTGGCAAATATTTGACCATTTTCAATTATTACTTAATTTTTTTTCAATTTAATGACTTGTCAAAAATATACAATTGAGATGTCCTCCTGAAAATCGAGGCAAAAGGTGAATTTTCTCGTTAAGCCAGACAGGGGGGGGGGGTCGATGTTCAACTGTCTAAGTTAATTTGGGTGATTTTTTTTGGAGAAATTCGAAAATGCTGGAGAAAATCGAAATTGCGCTAGAGGCTCCAGAATGGCCAAAAATGGTTTAATTTAATTTTGAAAAATCGATTTTTAATAGTGATATAAATTTCAAATGCATATTCGTCTCTAGCTGTTAGCACTTCAAAGTTCGGGAACTTTCAGTTTCAACAAAGTGGATGAAAAATCGAAACTTCTAATATGTGTTTTCGGATTTGTATTTTTTTTGTGCTCGTTAGTGAATTCATCGTCGTTCATTTTTAAGCCAATTTTTTCCAAAAAGCGACCGTTTTTGATGGTCTGCTCCATACTGGCTGTTTGAATAATTCTGGCTTCCCTATGGGACATTTCAGACGTTTTAAGCTCAATTTACTTCATTTGATTTGATTTATCTCTTTTATACTTAGGTACCTATTTTTAGAATTTTAAAAAAATCCCTCCTCACACCTAAAGGTTTATCGACGAAGAGAGAATGAGAGGGAGACTAATATTTACATTTACAACAACAATACACATAAAACAACATATATAAAGACATATTAGTAATCACAAAAATAGAAAAATTGTTTAAGAGAATGTTAAACAATAAAAGAAAGTCTAATAACAATTGAGAAACAAAACATAGTGATAGAGGAAGTAAGGAAAAGAAGGGAATACCGCAAAACAGGACTCACTACTAGTGCGCATGTGACTTACCTTTCAAATTCTCATCACTAATGGGCTTGATGGGAAAGGAAAGGAGGGGTAATTAAGGAAATTGATAGTTGATATACTGGTTATCAATAATAAATTCACAATATTTTTTGAATTCTTTCATGTAGAAGTAATCTTTGGGGTTTTCGCTGTTGGGATCAAATTTAGGTGCAATTTCCTCTTGAATTTTGTGTAAATGGGGGCAAAAGAAAAGAATTATGTTCAACGTGACCACAAGTACAATATTTATCAGGAGCTTTTCCAATTTTGAATAAATAACTTTGAAAGTTGCTGTGACTTGAAAAAATTTGTGTTGTTTTATAATTTAGAATACAATCCGAATAGTAAAAGTTTTTAATTTTGGGATCAGAATATGTGTTATTGGCACTTTTTCAGAGATATTCCAACGTAGTTGCAATCTTTTGATTGGCCAGTCGTAAAGAATGGCTTTCAGCCTTTTGTAATTTAAATTTTGAGCCCTAATGGTTTCAATTTCATTTTACATGCTGCTAACCTACAATTTTTATAGTAAAACTAAAAATTCCGCAGGAGAACCAAAATTTTTCGAACACTCCGTACATAGATAATAGATTATCAAAAAATTGCATTTTTGTGGTGAAATTTGACCCGTATCTGGAAAATAAAGGGTGTTCATTTAAACTGAACATCGGGTTCATAAGAACTAATTTTAATCGTACTTTTTTTTTGAAAAATCAGAAAAAATGGTGTTTAATCAAGTTTATAACTTTAAAGCTTGTTAGTTTGATGAAAAAGTAATTTATTCAAAAATAGATACTAGGTAAGTACATAGGGGTGTCGGAGGGTCAAGTGGAACGTTGGGGCAAGTGGAACGACGACGATAACTCGAAAAGTATTGGTTGGTAGGACTTGGTTGTGGGATTGGGATGTGTATAACTAATATTTGAATCAGTAAAGTGAGTTGATAACCCTGCGTACGTGTTTGGTTTTATCTCAGAAGTCAAAAAATAAAATCACTATGCTCCAGTAACTTTCAGTCTTATTTTTCGAGTCAAAAAAATATATATTAAAAAAGGTTCCGGATCGTCTTAAATATCTCATTGTATCAGATAAGCGTTCTATTTTAGCCTAAGCTTATCGATTTCTAATAAAAATTAAATGCAACCGAGTAATTAATTTTTTTTCAAAAAAATGGTGGTGCGGGTCAAGTGGAACGATGATTTGTGGGGCAAGTGGAACGCGATTTCGTGATATCAATTTTGAAGTAATGAACTTTGAATTCGTTTCAGGATGGCAAGGAAAAGTAGTTCGTTTCCTTGCCATCCTGAAACGAATTCAAAGTTCATTACTTCAACATTGATATCACGAAATCGCGTTCCACTTGCCCCACAAATCATCGTTCCACTTGACCCGCACCACCATTTTTTTTAAAAAAAATTAATTACTCGGTTGCATTCAATTTTTATTAAAAATCGATAAGCTTAGGTTAAAATAGAACGCTTACCTAATACAATGAGATACTTAAGACGATCCGGAACCTGTTGGAAAAGGTAGACAGCTTTGGTATAGATGCAGATCGTGTGGTAAATGGTCCCATGCCTTGTGCTCGGGTTGGGACACCCCCGAAGACTGTGTGTGCGATTTTTGTGTGGCTAACTAAGCTATAATAAAAACGATTCAAGCGATGTTTTTTTGTTTTTCCTTATGGAAAATCCCAAGTTCCACTTGCCCCTACATACGATTCCACTTGACCCTACAGTCGGGGCAAGTGGAACGATTTCTCCCGTGTCAGAAAAAAATTCATAGCGCGGAAGTTTTTGGACCGAAATGGAAAAGGGAGGGGGGATTTGTAGCCAAAAGATGAGGCTTTCTAATGAGCCTAATACGAACTTTCTATCTATAATAAGGAGCTCACAATTTCACTTCAAAGAAAAATCGTTCCACTTGACCCTCCGACACCCCTATGTACTTACGTTTTTGTTGAGAATACCAATTTTTAAATTGTCAAAAATCTGTCAAAATTGGGATATGAACTTTGGTAGCTGAAATTTTGGCTACCGGGGTTTTAGGACATGCTTTTTCCAAAATTCGAAATTCCGTTCTAATCGGAAGCAGACACCTCAAGTGGTTCCCTTATCAGCTTTCAGCTAAATCTTACTCTTTTGCTACCCATTGAAAAATGAAAATTCTCGCTATTTCCTGGATTTCTCATTTCCTAACAATTTTTCTTACTTTAAATTTACTTTTAAAAATTCGTTCAACACGCATTCTTAATATCCGACAATTTATTTGTCCAATTTTTGATAAAATGTCCAAAAGTTGCAAAACTGTTAAAGTTTGTAAACATGTTTCAATAATTTATTAAAATTGCATTGAAATTTCAAAAATTAGAAAAAATAGAAGAAAATTTCATATCTAATGTAATATTTCAACAAAAAAGTAATCAATAATTTTTTATATTTTGCCCTCGCCTTTGGAGGGATTTTTTATGTAGAGGAGCTGAGGAGCAGAAAGGATGAGAAAATTTTAAACAGGCTTTTTTCTCTACTACCTTTGAATGTGTCATGTTGATGTTTTTTTTTCTTCTTAATAGGTAGGTACTCAAATAGCTGATTTTTTTTTTCAAAGTCATCAACTAAAAAAAAGTAAACATCTGACAATTAAATTTAAAAAAATCATTTTCAAGGATATGCTCTCGCTTGTCATTGGTGGAAAAATTTAGGATCATGATAACTTGGGCGTTATTGAATAAAATGTTCTGAAAATTTAATATGTGCTTTGGAGTAACATTATTTTTTGAGGTATTTTAAGATATTTTCAAAATTTCTCTTCCATTTTTGAAAAAAATTGGAAAAACAACAAAATTTGTTGTCCAATTTTTTTACGACTACAGAGTATTTTATTTTTCAATCATTAAGATATCACGATCCTAAATTTTTCTTTGATAACAAGCGAGAGCGTATAAATACCCTTAACACATATTCATGATTTAAAATATTTCGCTCTAAGGCAGATTTTGTCTAATTTCTATTTCAAATTTTTTCTGTTCAACATTTTTGATGATAATTGATCAGATTGATCACTCAACGAAAGTAGTTGGATTTTTTTGACAATTCATTTCAAAATTCTCGTTCTACACACAATTTTTAAACACCTCCCCTAACCCTTGCTCACCTCTCGAAAAATCCTTAAATTCCCCCAATTCAATTTCTCCGAGCTTCGGGTTCCTATTGAAATGAACAAAACCTAATCTACGCCATTTAATCTTTCATGCTCGAATAATTCAACTTTGAAGAGGGATGCTAACAAGGTGACTAAAAATTACACCACAGTAACAAGCCATCAACCCCAAAGCAAGGAAAACTTCTTCATAGACACGAATGGTAGCTCATTGGCGGTGAAACCCAGCGCTGATTTATTTATCGCGTGACTAAATTTATAATCTGAAATTCTGAATAAGCAACAAATTCACAGTATCTACGTCCGAGCTACTTACACCGATGCGATATCCATAAATCAATAAAAAAAAAAACTTTAATTTTTCCCTCGACGCAGCGAAAAAAACCAACTTGGCAAAAAATTTACCAGATAGTTTCAAAACATAGATCATTGCAGAACGAAGAGAGCACAACGACACAAACTCGTCAACCGGTTTACACCCGGTCTGGCGATTTTTTATTATGTTTTGGCGGCTTTCATTATGGTAATTAATTAAGAAGCTTTGTCGCCGTATGTGTTATTCATTTATATAAATACGCGTACGAGATACGCGGTATTTGGTGTTAACAAACCGTATAAAAAGAGAGAGAAGACTGTACCCAGGAACACAGTACAACATACTACACAACAGAGCTGTATAATTCACGCCATTTGCACAGCAAAGCGATATTTGGGCTTTTAGCCAAAAAACAGTGTAACCGTTTGTGTCGCTGTCCGGATAGGGTAGGCCGGAGGCCGCATCGCGTCGTAAAGCGGTACGACGATGCTACTCGTATACGACGACCACCACCGCTGAGTATGTACGTACCATATACGTACGCATATATCATTAAAATTTATCGTATTTACAAGTGAAAAGTAATGCATAAATAATTGCCACATTGAGGGGGCGCGAATGCGAATGCGAATACGAACAAAATGTACATAATTCTACCTATAGTAGAAGGTGAAACACGTGAACAGGTATAGAGAGTAATTCGTTCATGGAACACACACAGACGCATCGACATAGATAGATTCGATCAGACTTATATGGCGAGTGCGGTGTTTACGACCTTTCGAATCTGTCATCCGAAGAGCCACACGTTTTTCGCACACCGGATACCCTCAGATTGCTTGAGCTTTTCGATGCTCGATCCAAGGTAATGAAATTATGTCGGAAAACACACGACGAGGTGGAAAAATATTAGGTTTTGAGGGGAAAAATCACTTGTGAAAATCATCAGCTATGGTTTCCCTTTGTTCAATTTTTCCTCAAAAGAGGTTTTAGTGTGTAAGTAGTTGACGAGTTATTTGGAATAAATTTAAAAAGATCATCAACAACTCGAATTTTTCATATCGAACATAATTTTCTCTACTTACTTGTTATGTGATGGTAATAATTGGAGAATTGAGGTTTTCCCATTAAGCGTCATCAGACCTTCTTAGGGTGTGCCAAAATTGGGGGGGGAGGGTGAATGATTACACAGGGCGACACGAATTTTATTTTTGGGTTCTCATTGCCAAATTTGGGTTGCTTTTATGTACCTAACTAATAAAGGAAAAAATATTTTTTTTGACCAAAGTTTGCTTTGGGGGGTGGGGGGGGGGCAAAAAACTGATTTTTCGAGGTCAATACCCTAAGCCTGAGCATTACAAAAAAAATTGATTTTTTTTTTTTTAGACTAATCTTGTAGGAAATTTCACGGCGAATCCAATGCCGCAAACCGCAGGAGGCCTCCGTCTCTTTTTTAAAAAAAAGTTACAGCTCATTCTTTCCAAAATTTTGTGAAAAAATCGCATTTTTTTGTTTTTTTTTCGCAAAGAAGTGAAATTTGAGAGAAAATTAAGGATTTTAAGGCCATAATGACCATAGTGAGAGTTGTATGAAATTTCACGGCGAATCGAATGCCGCAAATCGCGGACCTCTATCTCTTATTGAAAAAAAGTTACAGCTCATCCTTAAAACCCTTAGTTTTCTCTCAAATTTCACTTTTTTGCGAAAAAGGCACAAAAAATGTGATTTTTTCCACAGAATTTTGTAAAGAATGAGCTGTAACTTTTTTTAAAAAAGAGACGGAGGTCTGCGGTTTGCGGCATTGGATTCGCCGTAAAATTTTCTACGAGATTAGTCCAAAAAAAAAATTTTCAATTTTTTTTGTAATGCTCAGGTTTATTGACCTCGAAAAGTCAGTTTTTTGGCCCCCCACCCCCCAAAGCAAACTTTGGAAGCCAGGATTGAGCAAGGTGATGTATTTTGATGTCTAGAAACAGAATTTTGGCATGAGAACCTAGAAACAGAGCAAAAAAATTTTTTGTCGCCTTGTGTTATTCGCTCAAGTTCAAAAAAACACTATCAATGTCCAATTTTATGAAATTTCAGTGCTGTCTACCGGGCATGAAAATCATGAAAAACAATGTCTGTTTAGTGGCATTAAAACATGAAAATAACATGAATTTTGATAATTTTCTACGAAAAGCTTGAATTGTTAACATTTTTCTTTGGGATTTTTAAATCCAAGAATTGCTTTTGAATGATTTTTCAACTTGAATTTTTTATAAAAATTTCCGCCTTTCGCTCGAGCAAGGCTTATGTCTTCATTTGATTTAAAACATTATTATTCGATTTTCTCAGTCAAAATACCCTCAGATTAGAATTCAGGAGGCCCGAAAACATAAATTTTAATATCCCACTCGAAAAATTCCAAAACTTTGGGTTTCAACCCCCTCCCCCACCCTACTATGGGGTTGGATTGAAAAAATACCCTCAGATTCGAATTCAGGAGGCTCGAAAAAATGCATTTTGATATCCCACTCGAAAAATTCCAAAATTTTGGGTTTCAACCCCTTCCCCACCCTACCCCGGGGTTGAATTTCAAAAATACCCTCAGATTTGAATTCAGGTGGCCCGAAAACATACATTTTGATATCCCACTCAAAGAATTCTAAAGTTTTGGGTCTCAACCCCCTCCCTCTCCCTCCCCTTTTGGGTTTAGGGCCAAAATTCCTCCAAAAATGAATTCAGCGTGTTGAAAAATCCTCAATTACCATGTTTCGGATTTTCGGTCGCCTAGAAAATTTCGTATCCCATTGAGCTAAATTATTTTTCCTTCTGACGTTCAAAATTTTGATGAATTTACATGGATAAATATATTTCATTTCAAATATCTTTATTTTGTGTTGAAAATTTCTAATTTCTGAAAATTTCTCCTTTTCTTCATTCATGTTGAATAATTTTTTTCCTAAAAATTTAATATTGGTAAAAAATCCATAAAATTCATATAAAGAGTATTTTTTTGGTATCTGAAATATTCATTTTCTAAAACTTTTGCACTGGTTTTGTTGAGGACAAATTCATAGGCCAATTGGAATACAACCTTTAGAAGAAAAGGAAGAGGAAGCAATTGAAAACCACTTGAAATCAATCGGTTGAAAAAATATTGGAGAGTAGAGTTGAGGATCTATTTTTCCAAACCTCTGGGAAAAATTTCTGCAAAATTCGTTTGAAAGGTCCTGCTAAAATTCTACCTGTTGATTTCGAGACTTTGTTAGACACCTTAAATTTTTTTTGAAGAAAAATTTTATAGGACCAAAGTTGTACAGCTTGAAAAAATAAATATTTTTTGTTTCTTGGCATTTTTGTCCCAGTTCAATTGTTTTCGAGCTGTGAACCAGTTTCGAAATGCATTCCAAAATTAATGCATTTTGAAACTGGTTCATAACTCGAAAGCGATTGAACTTGGACAAAAATGTCAAGAGACAAAATTTTTTTATTTTTTCAAACTCTACAACTTTGGTTCTACGAAATTTTCGTGGCTGTCAAATGCAAATTTTAATTCCAATTCCATGACTTTTAGTCCAATTTTCTCCCTGAATAGGTGGCATTCCACAAGAAAAGGTACAACATTGCCGCAAATGTCAAAATTGAGTTATTGCCATATTCTGAAACTAGATAAAATTACCTTTTGAATGAGCTATTAGCGAGCCCTTTTTGTGAAAAATTCGCGGAGTTATGACGTTTTGAAAATTGAAATTGAAAAAACATAGTTTCGAGAAAAACGTGTTTAAAGTTTTTGAACGATTTTTTTCGTGAAAAACGTATTTATGGTCGAAAAATGTTAATTTTTTTTTCTTAATACACGCTATGAAAGTTTAACATTACTCCCGCTACGCAGCATACGAAAGTACACCATTTTAGAGAACGGTACTTTTCATCACACTGCGATGAAAAGTAGTACTTTTCATCGCACTACAATAGCGCACTCTATGAATTATTTGTTTTTGATTGAAAAGAAACTTGCATAAATTTTGATAGAATTTTTCAAAAACGCTTCTTTATGTGTATTAAGAAAAATATCTTACAATGTAGGAGGTGAGAGTGAACTATTTCTTGTCTCGTGCGATGGCTTCACTCGCCTACGGCTCGTTTCGCCAACATTCGCACTCGACAAGAAATGGTTCACTTTCACCTCCTATATAGTAATATACTATTTAAACTGGTAGGAAATTTTGTGTAGAATCCGAAAAAGTGGGTTTCAGAACCCTACGAGGCCACCAGTGTTGCCAAAACAGCGATAAAAATGACTAAGTGAACACAAATATGAAAAAATTTACACTTTATTCAACTCACTCCACCACTTCAACGGTCATTTTACACTACTTATAAGTTGTTTCACGTGTTGTGGGGTATCTCATATGAAAGTAGAAGGATGAAAGTACCAAAATCCATCAAAAACAAAAAATCGATATTTTTTACCCAAATTCACATTTTTGCGTTTTTCTCGAAATCAACTTTGCGGCAATGTTGTACCTTTTCTTGTAGAATGCCACAATTTATTTAGGGTGATATGAAAAAAAAAAAAAACAAAAAAAAAAAACGAAATTGTTGAGTGTAGTACTCCTTCAGAATCCGTAATAAAAATGATTTTTTTTTGGGGGGGGGGGAGGGGAATAATGTGAAATTTGACTCAGCTCTTCAAGTATAGGTGCACTTCAGTGATCTTTAAAAAACTTTTGAAAACGATTGCGGGGGGGGGGGACTTTAGCTCGGTATACCTCTTGATTGCCTCTCTGCTTACAAAATATCCATTCATTCTTCAAGACTGACGAGGTCCCATAGTGAAGTCATTGCCTCATTGTACATTTATGTTTCACTTTGGAAGAACTCGATTCACACAGAGAAAAAATCAACACAATCGACAAAAAATCGATCATCCGAGTCGAAAAAATTTAAATCTCGCTTTTTATAAGTAGGTACATTAAAAAAATAATTTATTAATTTAATTTTCGACTCGTATTGTGTACATCGTCGAAAACAAGAATGAAAAACCGAACGCGGCGCGTGATTGGAAATTAATTGAATCTTTCACCAAAGTCGGGAGTCGATTTATTCGTTATCAAGATTAAAAGTTCAATTAATCAGCTAGCCGTATGGAGAATATTCATTTTAAAGGTTCATATCAAGGTCAAGGTCGTGTTGCCGAAGCTCGTCCCATTCCTCGAGATTAATAATCTCGTATTTCTTATGGAAATTTTCATCCATGCCACATATTCAGAGTGAGATCTCATTTTGTTTTACAATCACACAATTTTGGGGCCTATTATCCCAATTTTTGGGCCTATTATCTCAATTTTTGAACCTATTATCCCAATTTTTGGGCCTACTATCCCAATTTTTGAACCTATTATCCCAATTTTTGAGCCTATCATCCCAATTTTTGGGCCTATTATCCCAATTTTTGAACCTATTATCCCAATTTTTGAGCCTATCATCCCAATTTTTGAACCTATTATCCCAATTTTTGAGCCTATCATCCCAATTTTTGAACCTATCATCTCAATTTTTGGGCTTATTATCCCAATTTTTGAACCTATTATCCCAATTTTTGAGCCTATTATCCCAATTTTTGAGCCTATCATCCCAATTTTTGAGCCTATTATCCCAATTTTCGAACCTATTATCCCAATTTTTGAACCTATGTATTATCCCATTTTTTAGGCCTATTATCCCAATTTTTGAGCCTATCATTCCAATTTTTGAACCTATTATCCCATTTTTTAGGTCTATTATCCCAATTTTTGATTCGATGGAGAAGTCAAAGAGGGAGTAATCAAAAACATATCAGTAACTTCATTTCAATGAATTTATTCATCTTTTCAGCTGATACCAGACATGCTGGACTTTTCCCTTCCCTCCTCCCTTCCTTCGTTAATGTACGAGTGTGTAATTTACTTTCGATACGGGTATATAATATAAAGATTACCGAATGATTGTTAAAATTCGTCGGTCGAGTATCTCTGGGGAATACTTCGGACTCAGGAGAGGGTGTAGGTGGTACAATGAACAGTCCTAGCACGTTTTATCGTTCGGTATTTCTTATACATATGGTATACTTTATACATGTTTTATCAATGGACATCGTATCTTCATCTTTACTTTATGGCGATATAACGTTGCGTCATCGCCGGATTCCACAGCGTCCGGACATCGGACGGACGATTCATTTATTCTCATCGCGTTTTTAGAATAATATGCGAGGCGCGGTGTTCTGTTCTCAAGAAACAATCGACTGGAAAGCTTGAATTTTGTATCCGATGGTGGATTTTTTTTAGCCTCTCGTTGCTTTTACTTTTTCTTCTTCATGTGGATGTTCTTCAAATGAAAAATTAATACGCTTTATCGTATTATAACTTTATAGAATGGGACAGCCGTTAAACTTAAATCTTTGATACGCAGATAGAAATAGAGATGATGGAGAGAGAGAAAAGCATGGAGAAAAAAAACACAGAAACTGGAAACTGAATGATAATCCATTATATGCCTTATTCGGTTTCCGAGTTGTCGTTCTTAATTACTGTTACATCTGTGCGATTACCGCGGCCAACGTAATAGAACCAGTTTTTTCGATTATCGTATATGTCCGTCGTCTTGGTCGTCGTGTGTTACCTTGTTCGTAATCCGGTGTCTGGTATAATTATCGGGAAAATGAAGCGGTTTTCGCGTGTGTATCTATCGTGGAGCTCGACCAACAAGAATCCGTGCATTTATAAATGTACATATGGAAAGAGAAAGAGAGAAAATGTAAGCATAAGTGCAGTTTGTATTACCTATACGTAGGTACTACCGATACCATACCCAGATGGGAGCTGAAGAGGTATAAAAAGCTATCAGGGAGATGAGCTGTGCGTGGATGTGGTTGCAGCAACGACCAGAGAGAATTTTTTTTATTCAAATGCGACGAACGCGGTTTAGATACGATGGAATTTAGATGTATAGCGTATAAATGAAGTATATGTACCGGAGTGGCGGGCTGAGGAAGGGGTGATCATGGAGCACTCGCGTTCATCGGTAGATTAATGCATTTCAAAGGAAATATATTGCCGGGGTTGGTATTCTATGTCGTTATTAATTGTGACATGTGTCCGGCGTTAAGCTCGCTTAATTGCGAATTAATGGAGCCACGCTGTGAATATCGCCTAATAATGTCGTGCATTGTAAAGAGTATCGGTAATCGCGATTCGTATCGTATCGGTGCTTTTTTTAGATTTTTTTAAATGAATAATTATGTAAAATATTCTTCTAGAGTGGTATTTTCGTGGCGGGTGGAGGTTTTTTTCATTGGCGAAGTGTTCGACGATGGTGGATCTAGGGTATTTGGGTTTGGAATTTGAATTTTTGAAAAAAATTGTACGAAGTGAGTTGATATGGCGGGGGGGGGGGGGGTCGTTTGAAAGTTCATGTTCTATGTTCCAGTCTCAAATTCTTGTTGAGAGTTCATCCACTTCTTATCAAAATTGAAAAAATTACTTACTCTTAAAAGGTTTCAAAATTTTAAAATAAAAATTTGGGGTTTTTTAATAATCATAAAGTCGTATTGTTCATTGGCAGGCCCTTTTTCAGGATCGTAGCCACGTGGAGGACCCCCCCCCCCGGCGTCAGGAACTTACGTGAAAAAGTGCCTTTTTGGAACATTAAAAATCAAATTTTCTCAAAGCTTCGCTCGAGCATGAAAGAAATCACATTTTATGTAAACTGTTCAAAATCAACTATGCAAAAAATGGTTCCCTTCTGATATTCCAAATCTCCATACCCACTTTTCACCTCCCTAAAAAGCTTCTGCCGCCAATTCTTGGATTTATTTGGTATTTTTATTGGGTTTTAAGCCTAAAATAATTAGTAGGTACCTACCTAGGTACCTATGTAAGTTGTTTGTTTCAAAATTACATTTTCATCCATTTTTTCCCTTAAACGTGCTATGCAAATCGCATGAGAACTTTACAAAGTTTGAATTAGTGTTTCTATAGTAAGAGGAAATTTGATGGGGGGGGGGGGGGTGAACTCAGAATTCCTCAAAAAGTTATGAAATTTTTAACCCGCTCCATGAGAAATTTCTGGCTACGCCATGCCACTCTGCCCTTTTTAACCCTTCGATTTCAGTTCGAATGAATTTTTCCTTCTGATTTCGTTTTCATATTAGAGCAGAATTCGCTTTTTTCTCGATTTATTTCATTGTGATGAAAATTTGTCAAATAATGTAGGTATTTTGAGTTTTTGCTCAAATCTCAAACTAATTTTAAATCATGTTTATGTGGGTGTTTCTACCAGCCGAAATTGAATCTAATAAAGATTATTTTTGTCGTCTGTCCTTTTTTTCTCACAAAATGCCCGAAATTTCCAAAAATTTGAGTAGTGAAGAGAATTTTGAGATTGTACTTGGAAAATAATTTAAATGGTGTTTTAAGACGTAAAAATTGAAGTTTTTTCAACTTTTAAAATTTTCGAGCCAAATTGGAGCGAAATGTTCTTCTATGGAAAAGCAGTGTTCACCCATTGAATTTTACTCCATCGGAAGACGATAAGATGACAAAAATGATCAAAATTAGTAAAAAATACAAAAATTAAAGAAAATCATTAAAAAGCACTAAAAAATCGCCAAAATTATGGAAATAATTGAAATCAGGAAAAAAATATGTACCACCGGAATCAGTGAAAATCTCATCGATAAAAATGTGACTAAAATTTGTATTCAAAAACGCTAACATTTGAATAAGTTGGTAGATGACCTTGAAATCAGCAAAAATCACGACAAGTTGTAAAAAAATCATGAAAATCAGTGGCATTAATCTACTTAGCAAAAATCATTAGAATAATTGAGAAATCATTAGAATAGATGAAACACCATAAAAAATATGAAATATCACTAAAATATATGAAAAATTAGCAGAATTGGAAAAAATCACAAAATCGGTGAAAATCATCAAAATTGACCATAACCGGTTTTCTCCAAACAGAGGAAATCCGGTTAAAAATCTCATAAATAATTGAAAACCATTAAATAGCAGTTGTTAAACGATCACTAGAATAATCGACGTGATTAAAATTAAAAAACCTATTGTCATTAGAATTGGTCAAAAAAATACCAGAATCAGTAAAAATCTCGAAAACTGGCAAAAATCACTAAAGTAGGCAATATAATTAGAATTAGCAAAAATCACTAGAATCGATTTGAAAAAAGTATGAATCACAAATATTGGCAAAAATGAGAAAAATGAATGAAAAATCATTAAAAGATTGAGAAAAAAAATCACTAAAATTGACAAAAACATTAGAATCAGCAGAAATCACTAAAATTCCTTAAAACTGGCCAAAATTAGTTATCAAAAATTGAAAATTGATTAAAATCATTAAAATTGACAAAAATCACAAAAATTCGTGAAAATTATTAAAAATTGGTGAAAAATCACTTGACACTTAGCAACATTTACATGGAAATTGAAAAAATTTATAAAATCTATAAAAAAAAATCACTAAAATGTGCCACAATTACCATAAAATTGAGTCAAATTTACTAAAATAGGTGAAAAATCATTTAAACCAGGAAAACCACTAAGATGAGTAAAAATCACTTGAATCAGTTGAAAATTACAAGACTTAAATCCATTAAAATTGGTAAAAATTGATGAAATCACTATAGAATTATTAAAAAATTGCATGAATCAATCATAGACCCCTTTCGTATGTATCTTGAATTGCTGAAAAAGAAAAACAGAATTTAGAGTTTTTCGGTTACTCTAGCTATTACCTATTTCGGAAGCTGTTTAAATGAATGCAGTTTTCACATATTTTCCATCAGTGAACTGATGAGGAGTTTCCATAATCAACATTTTTACAGGCCAAGTTGATTTTTCAATTTTTGGACAATTTTTAAAAATTTAAAAATTGGTCATCTTTTTTTAATGAGAAAGTTATATTTTTAAAGATAGTACTTTTCTGGTTATAATGAGATGAAAATTATTTTTTTAAAAATTCCAGTAAAATTTTAGTGTTTTTAACCAATTTTTAATTTGGTTATTGGTTATTTGAAAGCATAGTCCTCAATCACGTTCGAGGAGTTTGTTTTCCTGAAAATTACATTAAACGTGGATTTTCTTGGTGAACTTGTCGAAAAAAGACCACAGTCCAATTTTTCGCCATTCAAATTAATTTCCAATTTTTTTAGAGAATTTCTAAAATACTGAAAAAAAATCAAAAACTCGGCATGAAATCCCAGAATGGCTGAAAATGGTGGAATCAGATTGAATGAGGTCGATATCATTAATTTTCATCAGTTTTACTGGAAAGTATTGTTCTTCAAAAATAGTTTACATATCTCATTTTCTCTTAAAAAATTACCTTTTTTTGAATTTTCAAAAATTCGTCAAAAATCGAAAAATCAATCTGGCCTGGCTTCCGAAAATTTTGTCGAGGGGTTTCGGAACGTGCATTTTGAATAAAAGATGACACCTCGAATGGTCCTTCAGTCAGTCACATCGAGAAATATTAAAATCTTTAAAAATCGCCCAATATTCGAAATCCTCTCCAAGATTCGGAACCAAAAACAGCTTAAAACTTCTGAAAATTTGGCTACAAGCGTCGTACATTTTACCCCAACCTGTAACGTTTTCTCTTCGCAATATTTGCGAATACTCCGGTACAAGCAATAGCAATTTCCAAGCGCCGTACTACCGCTCTTATAAACCATCAGGACTCTTGTAATTTGAAATTACCGCGAGGTACACCTACCTTTATTACAAATGGGACCGCATCTCTCATTCTCAATAGTATACATTATTTGTACTTGTACCCTCTACTGTACCTAGTGCCACTACCCACATCACCGGCGAAAATTTTCCACTGCGTTGTGTTCTCCTTTATTGTACTGTGTAAGATGATTACATCGATGTGAACTTATAACGCTGTACACGTAGCTTTAAGAGGACTCTAATATGCTCTTGTACAATGTACACTCTATAACCATAATACTTACGTAGGTACTAGGTACCTAGTACCTACCACGATGTAATAGTAAATGTCGATCTCATTGCGCGTATGTAAGCACTTCTCTCTATCTCTTCCCCCTCCCTGGGACAAGCCGTCCCCTCATGCTCAGCTTTATTGAAAATTTATATAAGTAAACTCTTTTCAAGTTCATAATGATGGTGACTTATGGAGGGAAATTAGAAATGGAATGACTCGAGAGATTATGGACAATTGAAATTACATCGAGTGAATTTTCGAGCTACTTTCAGAGACCTTTGGCGTTCAATTTCGGAAGAAGCAGACCCTCGAGAATAGAAGGAGATTGGAAATGACCAAAAACGAAGTTTTCGATCATAATTTTGTGAGATTTTGTGAAAAAGTGCATTGAAATATTGAAAATATTTCTAAAAGTAAATTCAGTCTCCCGAATTCATTTCTTGATTTTGGTTTTATCCATTCAAATAGTTAAGAACAAAAATTTTTCGGAATAAAAGTCTAAAAATTATATATTTTTTAAATTTAGACTGCTTACCTTTTTAAATCAGTAATTCATGAGGAATAATCATCTATACCTAATTTCAGAAAATGGGACAAATACTTACTTAAAGTACCGAGAAATTTGAAAAACTAGCACAATTTAAAGAATTTATAAATTTGGTAACTTGATAAATTTTTTTAAAAATGATTGAATTTAAAAAAATAAAAAATCTTGAAAAATTAACAATTTTTGAAAAATTAAGTAAAAAATTTAGAAATAGACGGAAATTCAAACATTGACACAAGTTGAGGAATTCCAAACCTAAAGATAAATTGATTATAAATTTCGCCAAACTTTTAAAAAATTAAAAAAATTAAAAAATTTGTTGAATTAAAAAAAATTAATAAAATTAAAAAAACTAAACAATTTTGAAAAATTAACAAACTTCGAAAAATTACAAAATTTAGAAAATGGACAGAATTTCAAACTTTGTCACAAGTTGAAGGATTTATTCATTTAAAAAAAAATGTAAAAAACATGAGAAATGACAAAATTTGAAAAATTTGGTGAAATTTGAAGAATTTGAAAAGTCAAGAATCTTCAAGAAACTGATATATTTTATAAAATTGACAAACTTCGAAAATTTGGCGAAATTCAAAAGTTAACACAATTCGAAGAATTTTTGGATTTTGAAAATTTTCTAATAAACCTCAAAAAAATATCATTTGAAAAAAAAACTTAAGATCCTTTGAAAAATTGAAAAATATTCAAGAAAACTGAAGCTTTGAAAAATTGACGAATTTGGAAATTTGACCAATTTTGTAAAATTGATGATAGTCGTCAACCCCCCCCCTCCCCGAAAAAAAAATATACCGAAACCGTCTCTGCTGAAGTCGTACACAAACATGCATCTACAAAGAACGGACCTTACCGATTCATCGTCGAGCATACATAATTAAATTATAAACGGTCCCACCATAAGTAACGAAGGTCAATCGGTGGTATTTCGAATTAAACCATACATTGTTCTTACCCAAGACCTAATGCAGATGTTCCATACAAGATTTTGAAACCATCAGGTCATCGGACTTCGGATGAAAAAAACAAATCGAATTATCCATCCTGAACTGCATCGAAATTCACATCGTTCAGCATTCATCAAGCATCATCAATAGTGAAACAAAATCACAGTAAAAATATAACGAACCGGAGTTAAAACTCTACTAAGAAAGAATCGAAAGGGGGAAAAAAACACCAAAACGTAATCTCGACGTACCAGAATTTCGAGAGAAAAAACTTGGAAAGGAGTGCTCAAAAGAATAAACCTCGGTTTTCGGAATTCGCGCGCTAATAAAACAAAAGAATACCGGCGGAAATTAATTTAAAATATAAAATATTCAAAAAAGAGCTCGAACGAGGATTGGTGTTTTGGTACCGAGGATTTTTTTGACGGGGCAACGACTAAAGCGAGCGCGATTCATAATTAAAGCGAGATTCATTTTCTCTCTTAGTGTTTAGATTTCTTTTAATAATGACTTTTTTTTCGGTCTTTTCGACTCGCGAGAGTATTTTTCTAACCTTTTTCTTGTGTCAAGCGGTTTTTTTCTCCGTCTACTATTTTGGCATTTCGCTATTGCCGCCGAGCCGCGTATCTATCGCGTCATCATTTACGGATGAGTAGAACACCAGGGTGAAGAAAAGCCCGCGCCGCGACAGACCATTATACTTGAAGAAAAATTAATGAATATGCATGAAAAATTTTTTCGCCGGAGAAAAAATCGTTTTCATTTTTCTCGCGAATATTTCAGAGCAACGTTTCTTGTAGATTTTTACTCTTTTTTTTCGGGGATAAAATCGTCAAAAAGACTTTTAATTGGGTTATAATTAATAGAAAAAATAAAGCGAAAAATTTCTCTAGACGGGTTTTCTGCTTTTTACACTGGTTAAAAAGAAATCCATCTTTTTTGAATTTTATTATCGCGAGAGACGGGGACACGACGACCACATTGCCACAGAGAATTTTCTCTTTGGCTCCTCCGGCTCTTATTTCCAGGGCTGGTGAATTCATGTGCACGCCTGACTACTCCATGCTACTCAAAAGAGCGACTTTTAAAATTAATTTTCGAGTGGTTATTCGGAAAGAAATTAGTTTGAAAATTTTCATCCGTCGTGTTGAATTCTAGAAAAAAAAAGAAGAAAGTATAAGAATTTCGAAACTATGTCCCCCCTCCTCGGCCACATTCCATACATGCGGAAGTAAACTGTACAAAAAGGGTGAAATTTTCGACGTTACGAATATTTCCGGTCATTGGGTTTTTCCGTAAATAAATTCAATATTAAGCATTCGCGTTAATTTAATTTTTTTTTCTTCGTTGCCAGTTCAACCCTCGTTTTATTTATTGTTCGGGTATTTATATATATTTTTTATTGGACGAGAAACGAGGTACGCCGGAGGCAAATGGAGCAGGCAAAACAACGGAAAAGATCGTTTAAATACCGAAATTATATTAACCGAAGTTCTCGCTATTGCGTATAACTTCTCTCCTACAAGTTCTTTTTTCTCTCAACTTTTATCGTTCCTTAATAGCTTTTTTTCTTTCCTCTCTTATTTCGTACTGGTCGATGGTGGCGGGGTATATGGAGACGTGGCGGTGCTATGGATCACCCTCACCTTCCATTGTATACCCCCATATTCCGAAAGTCGTCTTTTTAAAAAAGTATTCAACTTGATAAATCCGTCGGAAAATTTCTTTAAACATTTTTTTTTATCGGTATCATTTGTCTATTTGGCATTTTTCGTTCCGAACCAACGAACAAGTAAATATATTTCTTCTGCTTCTGTAACCTTTCGATTTAATGGTTTTTGAGAAAAAGCAAAAGTTAAGCTCGGCGAAAAAATTTTCCGAGGTGCCCCAGCCCGTATCCTGAACAAATAATAAAGAAAGAGGGACGAGATTGTCAGCCGATTTGTAACCTTGGAAATTCCATTCGGTTGTCTAGATTCGTGAGATTCGGTGAAAGGCGAAATTTTCAAGGATTTATTTCGGCCATGTTGGAAGTTTAGAGGGGGTTGAATGGGGAAGGTTGGTTCGTGTGTTATTTTAAGGATGGCGCGTAAGTTTGGAATTTTTTAAAGATTTTTGTGACGCCTTCGTGATCGAAGAAGGGCGAAAAATTTTTTAAAAACTCCAATAAGTTTAAAGCTTGCAAATAATGTAAATCATAGAAAGAGGGTTCCTTTTTGTGGCATAAAGCAAGAAAAATAGCATGGAAATGGTGAGAAAAATCCAGAAAAAAGCGAGAATTTTTATTTTTCAGATCCAGTTGCCGCCAAGAATAAATATAGGTAGATGATTAACCATGACATTTCAGCTGATTGAAAATGGTATCAAAAAAGTGAAATGGATTGAAATGTCCAAACTCTCTCATAAGGCACATTCAGACATCCAGGACCCTCAGACAATTTATTTTCCAAATTTCTGCTCCCTTGGTCAATTCAAGTATGCGATAGGCACGCCTTTGAAAAAATGTAAGAATAAGGTTTTTGAGTTGGAGATGAATGAGGAGGGGGCGAAAAATTGAAACTTTAAGAATATAATATCCTAAGAAATCCACCAAACATTCCTTCTTTTCAGCTCCTCGGATAATTTCAGGGAATCTGGTGCCTCTGTGCCTGTGGCTATGATGTAATTTTTTATGGTGGAAGAAGGTAAAACTCCAATTTTCCCTTCTAATTGCTCCAGCAGACTAATTTTTGAATATGTTATGCAATTTCTGATTTTTTTTTGTTTGGTTTTCTGTTCGACAATTTCGTAATCGTTCCTCTTCCTTCTACCCTCCCAAAAAAGCACATCTACGCTAAAAAAACAAATAAGTAAATAAATTTTATCCAAAAAAATAATAATGGGGCACCATTCACAAAATTGACAAAATTTATTCTAAAAAAATGATATTTATCGCGAAATTGGGTAAAATTTATTTTTATGCAATAAATTTTACCAAATTTCGCGATAAATATTATTATTTTTTTAGAGTAAATTTTGCCAATTTTATGAGTGGTCCCCTGTTATTATTTTTTTGGATAAATTTATTTTTTGGATAAAATTTATCATTTTTTCAAGACTTTTTATTTATTTTTTATTTTTCATTTTTTTCAGTGTAAGTAGGACCTTCACTGTATGTAATTTTGAAATTCCAACTTCTTGAGTCAATTTTACGAGTTTACAGGTGTAACACAGAATTTAAATTTCCTAAAAAAATTTTAAGTTCCCTTGTTTTGATGGGACATGACAAGGTTTTGAAAATTCTCAAACTGCTCTATTTCTCTTTTAATTGGAGTATAGCAGTCTTAAAAACAGAGGTGAACCAAACGACAGGGAAGAAAGGGGCAAAATCCCCCTCCCCCTCCATCCACCAAAAATTTAACAGTAAAATTGAATTTTTAGTTGGAAAAATTGGAATTGAGTCAGAAATTTTTCAAAAGAAGTGAAGATTTTTTTTTATTAATAAAAAAGGTGAATTTTCGATTTGAAATTGTTTGGAAGTTACTTCTTGAACAGAGACTTAATCGCTTTCAACTCGTTTTGGTATCTGCCAGGTTCATGTAGAAAGAGAGTAGAAATTTTGGTATTCATTGACTTATTTCCAGAAGACATTGAAGGTTTTTCAATTTTTCAGCTTTTTTAGAAAAATTTCATTTCAGCCAAAAAAATGTTTTCTCTTTTTCAAAGAGCCAACTTCAGTTCGTCCTTGTTGGAAACACAGATTTAAATAATACTTGTCTCGTTATGAAGCCATTTTTTTTACATTTTTCTACATTTTCAGTTTTTATTGGACGTTCTGAATAAAATCAAGAAAACTGCACTTCAAAATGCTATTTACCATTTTCAGAAATTTTCCACAAATTGAATAAAATCTGGCAAAATTACAATTATATTAATAAATTTTTATTCGCTGAATATGATTCTGAGCTCAGTTCATAGTTTGTTTGCTTTGGAAACGTAGAAATCGTCCAAAATAATGTTTAAACTCCAGTTTTCGCTGCTTTAGTGTAAAAGAATGACTATTTTTTTTTGAAATTTCTTAACAAAAAATAATTTGAGGAATTTTTCTACCTTCTTTTTTCAAATTTAATTTTTTTACTTGGGCATTCTTTCAAAAAAATTTATTTCAAGTTGAAAAGTAGAAAATAAACTGATAAGTGAAATGAAAGCTTAATTTGCAAGACTGATTTTCAAGAAAAAAATGATTTTTTTTATTTCGAAAATTCGAGTTGAAAAATTTTAATTTTAATTTCTTTCTTTACTCATCCTCTCTCTAAGTTTTTTCCCCAAAAAATTATATTATTATTATTATTATTATTATTATTTTTTTTTTTGGGGGGGGGAGGGAATTTTATAAAGCACTTAACAATACTGACTCGTATGAAAATGAAAGAAAAAAAGTAACCCAAACGTCACACGAGTTAAACGCTCGCTTTCAATTTACAGCTCGTTTCACATCATCATTGTAAAGAAAGTACCGACGACTAATTAATAAAATTCGAGTAATTAAAATCTAATGGCGACAATTACGATAAGAATTCCGATTCGGTGTGTAATCGTTTGACGATGACGACGACGAGTACCTATCTTTAATCTTAATTAAACCAGATCCCGCTCGAATAAAAACCACACGGAAGACATAATTTTAATTGATCGGATATGTTTTTCAAGACGATCGAAACGTTTAAAAAAGAAAAACTGTATTCCATTAAAGCAAACACTTCAATCCATTAAATCCGGGATGTACACGTAAATATTATTACCAGGAAAAAAATCATCGAGGAGAGAAAAAAAAAACGATAAAAAATATTAAAAATATCGTCTCGTCGTTGCATCATTCGATAATTTCTCTATATAGTTATATGGTTGATTCGCTGGAAAGTGGAAAAAAAAACACAGCTCGACATCGAATGGCGAAGAGAGAAAAAAATCCATTAAAATAGTAGCAATTTGTACGTTCGCCACGAAACTGGCAAAGATAAGGTAATTTTTGAGCTGGTTACGAAATGGCACTATTGCGGAAAATTTTCTCGATTAATTTCCACCGCTATGGACGAGTAATAAATCTAGCATTCAATTTTGGGAATTTTTTTCTTTTTGTCTGGTGGTTGAAAATAAAAGGGGAGAAAAATACGAGATTTGTATTTTTATACTTGAAATGGCTGATAAACGTTGGGAAATTAACATTGCCAAGAAATCAAAACTACGAGAAGGGAAAGAACGAGATTAGAAACGAAAGAAAACACTATAAAATCCTTAATTTGAAAATTTTTCCACGGTAATCATCTCTTTATTTGACAACCCCCAGCATGATGTTGAAATCACGTTAAAAGTCGTTTCGCATCCAGATCAGAGTATTTTTTCTTACCCTTTCGAACGAATCTAATGAAGGGTAAAAGCAACGCTTTTATAACGCCGAGCTCGTCGATGAACTCCAGAATAGCTGCAAAAATCGCGAAAATATTCGAGAAAGGGGGCCTAAATTAATTTTTTTGTTGCCTCAACTCGGCGCCTCGTTCTATTTATTTTGAAAAAAGCAAAAACCTCGCACGATTGTGAAAAGTTACGCGAACTCCGCCGAGGAATTAAATCTGCTCGGAATGATAAAAGCGAGAGGAAAACTCGTCCCAGCGGACATGACGCTCAGCGACATCTTCTCATGCTATATTTACCCCGAAAACAAAACACCAGCGAGTTCCGGAGTCGCGAATGTTTTAAAAGACAAACATAATTAAAAGCCTTGTAAATCGCATTGCGTGTACATTGCGTTTCTCTCTCCGGTCTCCGTGGCGTTGGCACCGTTCGCAGCATCGGTACGCTTGTCCGAAACACAATACCGGAGACCCGGAGCTGGAGTTTGTAAAATTTTCAAAAGATGATTTCCGCCCGAGATGGCGGGGCACGCCGAAGAAAAGCGATTTTGGTATTTGACAGCTTGCGCCGGTTCCTTTCGTCGCGTATAATAAAAAGCTTTCGTCGTAATTATCTCTCCGCGTCTTGATGGCGCTCCACTCTCTGCTTGGATTTCTTTGAAAACATACCCTATCTCAAGACCCCCTTTCCTCGGTACTCTTTCGCACGCGCGATAACGCAATAATTTATGCTACTTGAGAATTATTTCTTCGTTTACGAGTAGACGACCCAAACTCGGTCTCGACGTATTTTCTCCTGCATTTTCCCCGCCCCAGCTCATTCCGGGTACGATTTTATACTCGTGTCGAGATAACAAAAGCTTCTCTTAAATTAGAGCCTTAAAAGTATATTACACGAATGATGATATCCATACAAGTCGAACTGATTTACTTATACAGGTCTAACTAAGGACGAATTTTCAAACTTTATCAAGCTGAAATTATACCTACGATATTGTTCTACCTTTAGAAAATTTTATTCGTTTATTTCGAGGGACTGTTTTATCGTCGTAAAAAAGCCTGTATACCTAGAAATTTTACTCGTTTGTTATATCAACCGAATTATTGGAGTTGGAAATTTTCCAAGATTTGTAGTGCCTTGAATTTCCCAGATAAGAGAAATTTGTAAAGAACCTTTTCAACTCAGATTGACGAATAATATTGAATAGCTTATGTATTTATTTTGCGTAGTTCGTGATATTGAAAGCGTTACGAGAGTTGGGAAATTTTTCGATTACGTAATTTTGTCGATGTGACGAATGAGAGAAAGTCAAAAGCTTTGTTTGCAACTTACTACATCCATATCGTTGCCAGATTTTTGCCTATCTGTTGGGACTAAAGGCGTTAGAAGGCCTGAAATTTTCGAACTAGGGTGGTTTTTTAAAATTGTGATTGCATTTCTAATTTTGCCTCAAAATGAACTCCTATATGGGAAATGTGGAATCAGAAATTTTAATCGTAGGTAAGGATTATTTGGAAAATATATGAGTGGTAAACAGGTTATCAATACTGAAGAGTGAAGATATATTTCAGAGTATCTACTTATAGTCATAAAAAACAAGAAAGTCGTGAAAAAAACACAAAATTTGCAAAATGTCTTGTAAGTCATGAAAAAATCACGAAAGTTGAAAAAAAAAGTCATTGAAGTCTTAAAAGTATAAAAGTCATAAAAAAGTTATGAAATTTGAAAAAAGTAATGAAAGTTATTAAAAAACTCATAAAATTCATAAAAAGTCACAAATTTTTTAAAAGTTGAAAATTCATTAAAGTTATGAAGAAGTCATAAAGTTATGTTGAAAAAAAGTAACAAATGCACTAGGTAGTCATAGAAAAATGAAATTTGAAAAAAAGTCGTAGAAGTCATGAAAAAGTGATGAAACTAAAAAAAGTTATGAGTCATAAAAATTATTAAAAAATGATGAAATTTAAATAAGTAATGAAAGTTATTAAAAAAAAGTCATTAAAGTTGTGAAAAATAATAAAGCTTCTAAAAGTTATTTCAATGGCGAATAAATCATGAAATTTGAAAAAAAAAGGTCATTGAAGTCTTGAGAGTCATAAAGTCATGAAAGTCATAAAAAGTCATGAAATTTTAAAAAGTAATAAAAATAATAAAAAGTCATGAAAGTCATAAAAAATTGAATTTAAAAAAAAATCATGAAATTTGAAAAAGTCATTTACGTTTTGAGTCATAAAGTCATAAAAGAGTCATGAAAAAGTCATACAATTTTGAAAAAATCATGAAATTTGAAAAAAAAAGGCCATTGAAGTTGATAAAGTCATAAAATGGTCATAAAATTCGAAAAAAGTAACAAAAATCACAAAATTTTTAAAAAGTCGTGAAAGTCATGTACTTGAGTCATGGAAAATTACAATTTGAAAAAAGTCATGAAAAAGTGATAAAATTTGAAAAAGTAACGAAAATCGCAAAATTTGTAAAAAGTCATGAAAGTCATGGAAGTCATGGAAAAATGAAATTTGAAAAAAGTTATTCAGGTCTTTAGAGTCATAAAGTCATGAAAGTCATAAAAAAGTCATGAAGTTTTAAAAAGTGATAAAAATAATGAAAAGTCATAAAAAGTTACAATTTTTTTAAATCATGAAATTTGAAAAAAGTTTTTCAGGTTTTTAGAGTCATAAAGTCATAAAAGTCATGAAAAAGTCATGAAATTTTAAAAAAATCATGAAATTTGAAAAAAAAGTCATTGAAGTCATAAAATGGTCGTGAAATTTGAAAAAAGTAACAAAAATCACAAAATTTATAAGAGGTCATGAAAGTCATATATGTCATGGAAAAACTAAATTTGAAAAAAAGTCATGAAAGTGATGAAAAAGTGATGAAATTAAAAAAAGTTATGAGAGTCATGAAAATCATAGTCATAAAATTTGAAGAAAGTCACAAAATTTGTGGAAAAGTCACGAAAGTCATGAAAAGCGATGAAATTTAATGAAGTCACGAGTGTCATGAAAGTCATGAAATTAAAAAAAATAATGAAAGTCATAAAAATGTTATGATTTGTAGAAGTCATAAAAGTTATTCGCAAGTCATGAAAGTTGAAAAAAAGTCGTAAAATCATGTCTAAAATCATTAAATTTGAAAAAAATCATTGAAGTCATGAAAAAGTGATCAAATTTGAAGAAAATCGCGAAATATTTCTAAAAAATTCTGAAAATCATGAAAAAGCGATGAGATTTAATGAAGTCATGAGTGTCATGAAAGTCATGAAATTTTTTTTAAAAAAACGTGAAAAGTCATTAAAAAAGTTATGATTTGAAAAAAGTCATAAAAGTTATTCACAAGTCATCAAAGTTAAAAAAAAGTCGTAAAATCATGTCAAAAATTATTATATTTGAAAAAAGTCATTAAAGTCATGAAAAAGTGATTAAATTGAAAGAAAATCACGAATTATTTCTAAAAATGTCTGAAAGTCATGAAAAAGTCACTCGTGATTGTGGAATTCAAAAAATTCTAAATCATTTTCTCTTTCATTTGAGCTTTGCAGTGAACTGTTCATTATTTTCATGAAAAAACAACAACAACAACAACAAGCGATGAAAAAAGTCATGAAAATTTGAAAGGCTAATCACTCCCTCATAGAAAAATACTGGAAGTTTTACTACCAGTTTTAACAACCAGTAAATTGGAACAAATTTTACTGGAAGTTTTACTAGGTAGTTTTACAGGTAGTTTTACAGGTAGTTTTACTACAAAAATATTGTGCAAGTTTTACAACCAGTAATTTGGAACAAGTAATACTTGCTGTATAACTGGTAATACATGTAGTTTTACTTACATATGATCTTGATGTCTTGGTTTTCAGGAGCACGCCACCATGTCGGGTTGAGATTTGGGTATTGTAATGAGTTCTTAAGTATTCAAATCAGAATTTTTTTTTCTATTTCAATGAAATCGGGGGAATTTTTTATTTATTTTGTTTATTATAATAAATAAAAGATTTTAGGACACATTCAGAGAATTTTCATCCCTCCCTTTGGGGGCTGTGGCCTCAAAATTCAAAAAATTGGGAAAATGAGAAATAAAACTTGGAAAATCAAAATTTTTTAATTTTTCAAGTGTATTACCTAAATTTATGTTTTCGAGGGCATAAAATACGAATTTGCAAATATTCTTCTTAGGAATGAAGGGTTGGAGAGAGGGGTGAAAGAGGAGGGAAGTACAACTTTTCAAGATTCGCATTCATTTGTCATATTGTTTCGAGTTGTATGTCGAACCCTAAGTTTTAATGATCTGAATTTGGCAACAATTTTTACACAGGAATAAAAGGTTAGGGGTGAGTGGGGGCGGGAGCTTGAAAATTTCTAATATTGTAATTTTGTCGAGTTATATGTCAAAATCTATGTTTTTGTGTCTAGGAATGAAGGGTTGCGGGGGAAGGGGGAGGATAGTGGGACGAACAGAACTTCAAATTTGTAATTTTTTCGAGTTATATTTCTGAAAATTTATTTTTTTGAAATTGTAGAATACAAAAATTTAGCAATATATTTTTTATCCAGGAAGGAAAGGCTAGGACGAGAGGTGAGAAACTTGGAAAATTTGATGATATCGGCTGATTCTTTGGTATTCCATTGGACTTTTTAAAAATTTTTGATGAAGAAATGATTATTTAGCAGGATGACGTTTTGTTAAACTTGAAAAAATATGGAAGAATGATTCATACGATCGATGACATGATAATTATTCTGTTTACTTGTGCAATTTGACATTTTAATTAAAGTTATTGAGTTTTTCCAGTAAAACTGCAACTTATTTCTCTACTCCCAGTTTTACTTGTTGTATAACTACCAGTAAACTATCAAGTTTTTAAAAACACTACCAGTTTTACTTGTTGTAAAACTACCAGTTTTTCCGGTAAAACTGCAAGTTGATTCTTTACTTGCAGTTTTACTTGTTGTAAACTACCAGTTTTTGAGAATACTGGTAGTTTATCCTGTAAAACTGCAAGTTGTTCCAGTAAAACTTGCAAGTTGTTCCTGTAAAACTGCCAGTTTTCAAAAAAACTTCCAGTATTTTTCTATAAGGGCTGTACACCGTATTTTCACCTACTTAGTCGAGTCATTTGAAATATCAACAGGGACGAACCGAAGTTGGCTTACTGGATGGGTAAAAATACCTAAACTTTATAACTAGAAAAATTTTTTCCGATTTTTTTCAATTCAAAAAAAAATTGTTTCCAAGTCTCATCACTTTTGAAATTTTTCCACTCAATTTTTGAAAATACAATTTCGCCATCATTAAAGAATAGAGATACAAATTACCCCTTCTGCCCTCCGTTCAGTTCGGCTCAAATATTATTACTTTCTTTCACGATGAGTCATCCTCATCACACTATTCATTTCTATACAAGCATTCATTTCTCAGAGTCCAGTAAAATAACTACAGAGAAATTCACCTTAAAAAATATGTGACGAACACGAACCATCCGACTACCGGTGGGCTTAAGGCATTGCCCAGCGTTGGCTGGCAAAAAAAAAACAACAAGAAGAAATAAGTATACATGGCAGAGTGCCTACGTAGTAGGTAGGTATTTCGCATAATGAAGCCGTTTAATTAAGGGAGGTGTTATCGCGCACAGCGCGGACGCCCTGTACGCTATAATTAAACCGATATAATCTTTAGGTGGCGTGAAATGGCACGAAATTCGTTACAGTATTTAATTTTTGGCTAAACCGAGAGAGGAACATACACAGTGGGCAACAATGGTCGTACCACAGGCCACAGGCCGGATATACGAATTAATTTTTCACATATTCAGTCTACCTATACTTATTACATACGAATTACACATGGGATGAGGAAAATCGTCATGGAAATATGGAATCAGCGTTTCTTCTCCAATTTACCTACAGATCCCCATCCCAACAGATTAAATAAAATAAATCCTGCGTTCGTATAAGAGTCATTGTTATAAATGACGAAGCAAAGGTGCACCTATTTCGATGTAGATGGACAGGTCATAGGACCAGAGTATCCCAGAAAACAGAACCTATTACCGAATTAAAGCGCTGTCTTGCGTCGAACGTGAGAACTAATCGGCCAGCCGGTTCGTGTCCGAGACCTTTACGTTACCTGCTCTAGTCGCCGCCGCCAACCGGTTACCTCGCTCGCGTCGCTCAGATATAATTTTACCGTCGTTCGATCAACATCGGTGTTACGTGCGTTCATCTGCTGCGAATTTTTCTCGTCCGAGTGTTCGGAAATCGGAATTTTTTTCATTTTTCATTTTGTGAAGTTTCGGTGTGGAATTTGCTGTTGTGTGGGGGTTTCCAAGTGTTCGAGACTTCTCGAATTTTCAAAATAGTGATCGGTTTGTGTGGCAGTGTTGTGTTGGTTTTTAGCTCCTAAAATCTATTTTTTTTTTCATCTCTTCGATAGTGAATCGTAACAGACAATTCGTGTTGTCCAATTAATGTCTGTTTTCTTTTTTTTTTCACCGTATCCACGACGTTGTCGCGTTCAGTGATATAATCTAAGATAATCTGTTTGTTGTGCTCGGTGAACCTCAGCGACTTGAGTCGACGTCCAGTTTCTGCGACAATGCTCGTCGCATAAAATCTGTGCTCGGTGCAAAGGTGATGCCGTCGTTGGCGACTTTTCATTCTCAAAGTACAACTTTTACCTCGACTGATCGAGCATTTACCCATATTCGGATCGTATGGCCAAGAAGGTAAGTTACACTTGTCCAGGGCTCCGAGATACCTTCGTATGCGCCATAATTGATGAGATTTTTATTCCGAAACATAGATACGCATAAATTACCCGGTCTCGTATGTACTATCTAATAAACCGTACTGCAACGCATACAACGCTCAGCAGGTCGACAGCTCCTGCAGCAGCCAACCTCCAGAACCCCTGAGATACTCTGAAACTTTATTCCTCCTCCTGTCTTCTTCTACTTGTGAGATCGTGCGTCTCCGAACTGGTACCGAAGCAGGTGTTGAGACGTTCTGTGCTGTATAAGAATTGGAAAATATGGATACCTTTCTGAAATAATGTTTGTATTGAAACGTCTGTCTGTCGATTCTACTTTGGGCCCAAAAAATACCTAAAAGGGATTGGTTTTGTTTGTATTTGTAAATATCGAATATGATCGAATCGCTGGATATGAATAGCAATCCTATACCGTTTATCTATTGTTTGGTCGCCGCCGGTGTGAAAATTACAGAATTCTGTTATCGGGTTTGGAAAGTTGGATCTGTAAGAGAAGAATTGGCATAGGTGATTTGAGAAAATACCCTGGGTTTGTTCGTTTGTTATATTCTATGGTCCTAATCTGTCCCTTTAAGCCATTATGAGATTTAAGGTGAAAGCGAAATTTACCAAAATCAGAAATCGCCATCGAATGGTACCTCGTATTGTTTGAGATCTTTTAGGTGAAAGTGTACGTATTTTATTTATAATACTCGACGTTAATCAGAATTATTATGTGATAAATAATACACGCTCGGCATTTACATAGCAGATAAAAAAAAAAATTGTATAGTTATACTTTCGTGCGTATATGATGTAAATATATATTCAATAGGTGAAAAAAAACTAGTGCACCTCGTGGATAAAAGCATCGCGTAGTCGTGAAAATAAAAAAATACGTTCAATGAAAGTATACCTCTATCTTTATACCGAGGTTTGTGTTTTGACTGGAGGATATAATGGAAATGATGGCGATAGCTCGGTATGCTCTGAGATGTCTCTAAGCGATGCATCGATTGATCGAGATGGAGAGATGTTACATGCGTGCGGTGTACCGAGCCATCAATGAGAATCGATTGGATGGAGAGCTCGCAGCGATGGGTATTTGGATATTGGCTCTCTTTTTCCAGTCGACTCGACGTTTTAAATATTAATTAGAAATTAATATATTGAATGGTGGTTGGTGGATGGAGAAGGATTGGTATGAAAGCTGATGTCGGCGACGATGATGTACCTATATGTAATGAGAGGCGAAATAAAACAATAAGGTGAATGGAGATGGGCGAGGGGAAGGGAAGGGGAGGTTTCTCCGGAAGGCGAATTTCCAAATTGAAAATTAATCCAGAATTAATAATGTTCGGTGGTCTGGATTTTTTGTGTTCTGGCGAGATGGGTTGATGAGTTTTTATCGTCCTGTGTGGTGGAAGGTGCTGCAGAGGAATATTTTTCTAAGATGGCTGATTTTTTGTACGATGAGTTGATCGTCACTTTTTTCAGGGTGTTTGTCACTTTTTTCGACTTCAGTCACTTGGTTACTTTTCACGTCTAAAATGTCACTTTGGTTACTTTTTCCCCCTCAAAAGTCAAATCAAATTTTCACGTAGAAATTGCCATTTTTAAAAATTCTTCAAGAAAAATATTTAAAAAATGACATTTGCTAGTTTGTTTGTTGTTTTGACGACGGAATTGAATAGATGAAATTATTCACATCTTTTCAGTTGATTAATCTTTGAAATGGTTGCAGAAAACTCCAAAAAGTTGCCCCTCCCAGAAATTTCTGAAAAAAATTTGCCCCCCGAAAAATTGAATTTTTGGTTACTTTTTGATCATTTTTTGGTCACTTTTTGGTCAATCTTCAAAAATTTCTCTATGATGCCTGTGAAAGTGTGAAGTGTAGAGTGGAGTTTTATGAATTTAGAAGTATTATGAATTTGGAAAAATTTTGGTCTGAGCCTAATTTAAACTTCTTTAGTTCTACTACATAATTTTTAAATTATATTTTGTGGATTTTTTGCTCATTTGTGGATTTTTTTCAAATTTTGAAGAATTTATAAACGGTTAATTTTTAGTTTCTGTTTTTAATTGCAAATTTCACCATTGTTGAAAAAATGACGCGAAGAGTTAGAAGGAAGCGGGGTTCCCATTTGAAGCTGGAAAAGATTGATGGAGATCTTAATTTCTAGTGATCCCCCCCCCCTCCTCCCACCCAAATTCTTTTTGTTTATCCTTGAGTAGTTACCAAAAAGTTATTGGATTCCCATTTGAAGCTAGAAAAAATTTATGGAGATCTTAATTTCTAGTGATTTTTCTCCCCCTCCCCCCACCCAAATTACTTTTGTTTATCCCTAGTTACCAAAAATTTATTAATTTTAATAAAGTACATACGTAGAGAGTACGAAAACAGTGCGAATTTTTGATTTTTTACTTGCTTAAAAGTTTGTACCAACTTTGAAAACAATATGGGAAAGGAATGAGATGGGAAAGAAATGTCTCGGTGCGAAAGTTCTGCATTTTTAATTCGGAAATTTCGTTAGACATTCAAATTTAAGCTTTTTAAAAAAACGAATAAAAAATTCTAAAAATTCTGGAAAAATCAAATAAGAAATTCATTTTGCATCAGTTTTTACTTCAGGATTTTAGTCGCGTGAAAATAATACGAAAAAATCCAAGAAATTCTATGTAAAATGCAGGTACCTGTTTGCAAATTCATTTCGCGATTTTTACCTGAAAATTCAATCTTATGAAGTATCTGAGTCTGATATAAATATTTAAACACATTTTACGTGCTTGTTTTTATAATTTCAGCTTCAAAATTCAGCACATTTTCATTTGATTTTTTCACATTTTGATTTTTAAAGATCGATATTTTGTTTTTTATATTAACACACTCGTAGAAATATGTGAGCCTGGATATAGAAACCACCCTTAGGGGTCAAAATTTGGTTTTTGAGTTGACTCAGATTTTGGGCTTTTTAGGAGTAGAATCAAGGGAGAACCTCAATTCAGAAACCAATTTTCGATCCCTAAGGGTGGTTTCTATATCCAGGCTCACATATTTATATTGATTTGTATGGATTTTTATAAAACTGTTTCTCTACCTAAATGCTTATAATTTTATATATTTCGTGAAGAGTACGAAAATACAAAAATGAGATTTAAAAACAAGAGTTACAAAAACCAGAAAATGTTGATAAAATTTAATAAACGAAACTTATTATTATTATTTTTAAATAGAAGGTTTCATTTTTGTGTTACATGAGGTTTGAAATTGTTGAAATTTCCAATTTTTTGGGGGAGAGGGGGGAGGGGGAGGGGGGTACGAACAAAAAAAAATCACGAACAGTTAATTTTTGATGTTCATTTTCTGTACGAACTTCAAACTTTGTATGTACTTAATTCAGGATTAACTTCCCACCCCTCGATCGTCACTTCGTAAAATATTTCTTCTTTACCTATATTTTCAACCAATTTTTCGCGTTTTCTGTTTGAAGATTTTTATTGATATTTTTCTTCCAAAGATTGAATGAATTTTTCTATGTAGTATTTCGATTTAAATCTTAGAAATTAAAAAAAAAATTGATGATTGGGGGGCAGATTAAACGAGCTGCGAGTTCAAAAAGAGGCTTTTGTGAAAGAAAACGAAGCTTAATGAAAGTAATGAAATATTTTTGTTTCTTTTACTCCAATTTCGCTAAAAATTGGACGAATTTTTCATATTGGATTCAAAAAGCAACTATTAGTTGATCCAGCTTCTCATCAAACCTTCAAATTTTTTTCAATTGGTACGAATATTTTGATTTTTGTAATTTGTTAAATTTTACCTTTCTATTCAATTTTTATGAATTACAAATTCTTATCAACTGGAAATTTTTTTTAACGTACATATACATACCTACTAATTTTTGAATGTTGTGGAAAGTTGATATTTTTTGAAAAAAATCCCCCTCGCCCCTTTGATCCTCTCTCCTCTTCAGTATATTTCTACTAAATTTTTTGATGCTCGAGATCAATTTCTATTTTCATTTTGAATGATTTGGTCATTTTTGGAGAAAAAAATGTTGTTTTAGAAAATATTGTTTTTATTTGATTTTTGAATCTGATTTGGAATACCCAAATAATCACCACTTTTTTCTAATTTTGAATTTTTATGAAGATGATGAATGGTATGAAATACACAATTTACTTTCTTAGTTTTTAATTTTTATTAATTTAATTTCATAAATTTTTGTAATTTTTTTCAATTTTCGAAATTTTAAGAAAAACTTCAGAAATTTTCATTTCATTGTGGCAATATTTTAAAAGTAGGTAGGTTTTTTAAAAACTATTCAGAAGACTTTTGACATTTAAAATAGGTCTTGATTTGATTTTTAGGGCCATTAGATTGTGATAATATTTCAAGTTTTATTTTTATACAATTTCCATCACATTTTACTATTTTTCATGATGAATTCTTTCAAATTGATTATTTCTGGTTGGTTTCTTACTTTATTTCTTTAAAAAACGGATCGAGTTTATGACCATGATTTTATAATTGGTGCTTTGAACCTTTGGAAATTATTCAACCTACTTCAATTCTAATCTTCTAATGGTTGATATTTCACCCCCTCCCCCCCTATCCTCGCGTATTATTATCATCGTAATCAATATTTGAAAATTTTTCGCTTACAAAAATAATACTAACTTTGCCATTTTTTCCTATGTTTACAGACCGAACTATGCAACATAGATAGCGGCTAGACAACGGCCTGACCATCGATCTCGCCTCCGGCACGAGGGAAATCTTCACGAAAACCATGTACCATAGGCGGTCCAATGTGAAATCCAGCCTTATATTGACAACGGTGCTGCTCCGCCATTTAATCCTAATTTCCGGTGAACAAGGTAAGATGGAAATTTATTTTCCGCACATAAATATAAATATTTTATTCCATAAATTTCCCTCCCCTTGCCATTATCTCAACCCCAACCCCTCCTCTGTTTTAACTTTTCCCTTAAATAAAACCACCGCACCGACACAACATCCTAATAAAATATTACCTATATATACGAAACACTATCGAATAGAACATGGGGATCAAATGCCATAGCACCGCGTCTCGCCGACTTACAGCCCCAATTTTATTCGTATACGTAATTTCGCGCTTGGCGTGCAAAGGTATTAATTTGAAAAGCTGGTCGAAAGGTGAGGGGTGCTCTTTGATTATATATGGCGCTCGTTCGTCGTTCATTCGGCACTACCTATGTAGATTTTAATTGCTAGTAATCGAATTTACGCGTATGTACTATGGCTATACGAACTACGAATCTACGAATCCATTCGTATAGACGAGTGGACGTTATAGACCTGGAGCTGGGCGCGTCTACCTGTACACGAGGTTTGAAAAACTCGATTCGATATATACCTGTATCTCGGTATGAGTACAACTCTCTTGTTTCTTCGTACTATACGTACGAGTCTCCAGGTTCTTTTTTTCTTCCATCTTATTATTCTTCTTCTTTATTTCTTTTTTCATTAAAAACTAACAAGAATCTACGGGAGGTCTTTTGCGTTAGTTAAACTACCGTAAATAGATATATTAAGCGGAGAGAAGAATGAAATATTTTAGTCGTATACAAATGGAATGTTATCTCGCCTAGATCATCGCGTACCTATACATTGTGGAACGCCGTTAAGCGTGAAATATGTAATTGGTCCATGGAGATGTTTGTTTGCTGGTATAATTTTATGGTTGCCGGTGATCTGACCCCCTCCCCTCACTGGGCTTCGTTTACTAATGTTTTAATATAGTGATTCGAGAACGATGAATTGGGCATCTCTTAATTTAAATAAGATTTTTAGGTGTTTTTTTGCTTATTTTTTTCATTCGCACGACGTCAATGTATCAATATTCTTAGGTTTAGGCCTGGGTCTCATTTTGTTGTGTGAATTTTATTTATAAGTACCTGTCTACTCGTAGGTAGGACAATTTCGTTTCATGGGGCACTTTTGCTTCTTCCAAGTCCAAATCCAATTTTGAATTTTCTCAAACGGGTTCCAATTTCGAATTTTCTCAATTTTTTTTAAATTTTAAATTTTCTCAATATTTTGCAATCCTGAATTTTCTTAAAATGTTTTTCATTTTTGAATTTTTCCAATTTTTTTCGAATTTTCTCAGAATTGTTTCCAACTTTTAATTTTTTCAAACTTGTTTCCAATTCAAATTTTCTCTAAATTGTTCCTAATTCCGAATTTTCTCATTTTTTTCAATTTCGAGTTTTCTCAATATTTTTTTCTGTGCTGAATTATCTTAAAATATTTTTCAATTTTGAATTTTCTCAAAATTGTTTCCAACTTTGAATTTTTTCAAAGTCGTTTCTAATTTCAAATTTTCTCAAAATTATTTCCAATCCCGAATTTTTTCATTTTTTTTCAATTTCCAATTTTCTCAAAATTTTTTTAAACTCTTGAATTTTCTAAAAAAAATTTTCAAATCCGAATTTTTTCAAAATTGTTTCTAATTTCGGATTTTCTCAATTTCTTTCAATTTCTAATTTTTAAATTATTTTTTCTACTTATAAATTTTTTTCAACACTTTTTCATCCTGAATTTTCTCAGAATTGTTTCTAATTTTGAATTTTCTTAAAATTGTTTCCAATTTCAAACTTTTTCAAAATTGTTTCCAATTCCAAATTTTTTCATTTTTTTCAATTCTGAATTTTCTCAATGTTTTTTGAAACTCTTGAATTTTCTAAAAAAATTTAAAATCCAAATTTTTTCAAAATTGTTTCTAATTTCAAATTTTCTCTATTTCTTTCAATTTCGAATTTTTAAATTATTTTTTCTGCTTATAAATTTTTTTCAACACTTTTTCATCCTGAATTTTCTCAGAATTGTTTCTAATTTTGAATTTTCTTAAAATTGTTTCCAATTTCAAAATTTTGTCGATTTTGAATTTTTAGTCTTTTTTTAATTTTTAAATTTTCCCAACTTCAAATTTTTCAGGAAATTTTTTTAACTCTAGAATTTTTTTATTTCAAAACTTTTACATTTGAGTATCGTGTTTCCAAATTGAGCTAACTTCAAAAACCGTGCACGATCGGAAAGGGCCTTAGGTACAAATTTTTTCGGAAAGGGCCTTAGGAACAATTTTTTTCTTGAAAAAAATTACACCTGGGGCCCTTTCCGAAAAAAATTGCACCTAAGGCCCTTTCCTCGTGCCCGGTTTTTGAGTAGAGCTCGGTTTGGAAAAGCGGTACTCAATTCCTTCAAAACATTTTTCAGGTTCAGGCACTAAACAGAGTCACCTTTTTTAGTGACTCGTCCCCTATTTTCAAGATTGGTCGCTAAAAGTCACTTTTTTTGCCAAAAGATCGACACTATTGGTCACTTTTTTCGTTCAAACGGCCTATGTACCGCTCTTGCATAAAATTAAAAAAATACTGATATTTCTAAAAAAAAAAGTCCTACGTATTAAATCTTTTTTTACCTTTAGATGGAAGTTATAATAATTATGAATGCATTATAAAAAATAATTATTCTTTTTTTCAGTTTTTCTTGAACTCGCAGTTTTAAGTAAAGATTTATTAGTAAAATAATTTTTCAAAAACAAAAGTTTTTTCAGCACTATCGCAGAGAAAAATACAGTTTGGTTATGTAAAAATGGGGGGGGGGGAGTGTACGTATTTATGAGAAAAAAATTGAAAAATTGGTCACTTTTTACAAAAAATAAGTCACTTTTTGCCTAATATAAAGTCACTAAAGTCACTATTTTTTCCCAAAATTTGTGTTTAATGCCCGCATGTCCAGTTTTCTCATTTCAAATTTTCTTAAAATTGTTTCCAATTTCGAATTTTCCTAAAATTGTTTCCAATTTCGAATTTTCTTGAAATTCTTTCCGATTTCAAAGTTTTTCAAATTTTTCACGATTTTGAATTTCTAAAGTTGTTTTACTTTTTTGAATTCTCCCCAATTTTTTTCTCAACTTCGAATTTTCTCAACTCCGGAATTTTTTCATTTTCAAATTTTCACAATTCTTTCAAAATATTGTTCAGGTCTAATTTTCTAATTTTTTTTTCTAAGGGCTCAAATTGCCTTTATTCTTTTTGAAAAAATTCAGAGTTTCCTCCGGTTTAATTTTCCCAAACTTTTTTAAAAATTTGAATTTTTCAAAGATTATACGTATTTTTTTCAAGTTCTTTTAGCTCTATAATTTTCTTCAATTTGACGAACTTCAGTTTTAAACCCATAATGAAAAAACGTTCAAAAAATTGATACGTTCTTACCTTAGTTTGTACATTAATTATTTTTCTTCAATATTACTACCGTGATGTTTTTTCATTTGGAGCTAAAAAACTTGAAAAATACAATGTAGGTATACCGTACCAATTTTGATAAAATTGGAACTTGTGAAAGATTTAGAGAAAATTTGAACTTAGAAATAGGTACCTGTTTTAAAATAATTGTGAAAATTTGAAAAATTTTAGAATTGAAAATTTTTTTGGCAACTGAACTTGGAAACAAATTTGAGAAAAAATTCAAAATTGGAAAAAATTTTGAAAAATTGAATCTAAACTTGGAAAAAGGCAACCACATCACACTAACCAAAATCATCCTTTTCATGAGTTTAAATAGACTCTCGTCCCAAAGTAACGGTATTTTCACGTTTTCAATCATATCTGCACACAAGCAGAGGATTGGTGAAAGATATATAAATCGAGCAGATAGATCTTAGGTATACGACCAGAAGGCCTCAAGCTACACGTACGAATCGTCGAGTTTGTAAAACACGCGTACCTAATAAAGAAATATAAATCGAATCAAAGAAATATGAAGTTTACGCATGCTTACTTTAGCTATTTATTCATGGGCTTTATGGACCCATAGCCCTCTTCCCACCCCAGCCTTTTATTTCACTTTTATATACGTGTTTCTGCATATAGCTCCGTTGTCGAGTATGTTCGTATTGCTAAGTAGCTATAGAATACGTACCACAAAACTATGTGGAAGAGTCGAAACGAGATGAAAAAAAACTAGCCCTTCAGGGAAGCTAAGTCTAGGTACATAACCCTGGTTGTACTCGTGTCGTATTTTAGCTGCAGCATATTCCTCCCCCTCGCCACACTGCTCAACAACCAGGTCGTGTTCGGCGTTGATGTGGTCATAAATTACCATTATACCGGCTAACTGCTCGTATATTGCTCACGTAACTACCTTTGTTGACATTTATACTCTTCGTCTATGTATTTTAATTACTATTCGTTTCCTTTCGAGGTGCCTTTTTTTTTCGCCCGCGCGACGCGAGCATTTTATTACGAGAGGTAATTTTTATCCCCCCTCTGGCTTGCGGGGCGAGGGGTTAATAAATTGTATTTGTTGCGAAGTTGGCGAGCGAGCGCTTGACGTAGCTAGTAGGTACTTTTACGTGAAACGAGAAAATTGCGAAGGCGAAGAAAATTCGATACACAAAAGGAATAAAAAAAAACAAGACAGAAACGATGAGAAAAATCAACTCGGTTTATTTCGAGGCGTTTTTTTTCCTTTTATTTCCTGCTACCTAGTTTTTTCCAGGTCGAGGATGGGTTTAAATTAAATTTTTATTTTTGTTTACTTTGTTATATATTTTTCTCGACTTTTTTTTTCTTTTGGAAGCACGTTGATAAGATTTGTTTTCTTCTTACGATTTGTTTTGTGTACTTGGTAATGTTTCCGGTTCGTGTTTTCGCTATTTCCAAAGACGAATAGGAAAAAGGATCTCTTTGTAGTGTTCAGGTTTTCCGCCACCGTTACCGCCTTTGCGAAGGTTATTTACGACGAGCTTTGTGCTGGAATTCGTTTTGTGCCTATGTAGTATAACTCGTAATTTTGGCGCGGTGAAAGAGGTGAACTTGGCATTGAAGCTGGAGTGTTTTCGATTCGAATGAGCTGAAGTGGTTTCGATATTTTGGTGATCTACCCCTTCCCGTCCCCGGCCTCTTAACTGTTTTGTACCTAAAGATTTGGATCTCAAATGGAAAATTTTTGATTATTTAGTATACGTACTTAGCTTAGCTGTAATATTGATGACGATTGCCTTCAGATCAAAATGGAATGTTTTAAATTTTTTGGCAACCTCCTTTCTCCCCTTATTTTCAGACTTAATTTTTAGTTGAAAAAGGTTTTTAAAGTAAATAGACACCCAATTTTTGAAGGATTTTTGAAATATCTGAGATTTTAAAAATACAGACGTCTTAGAAGTGACTGACTGTAGATGGAGGGGAAAAGAATGTGATTATTTAGTTCTCTCTCATTTATGAATCAGTGAAAGTTATCGAAAATCACTGAGAAACAGTCAGAATTGTAGCACTGGAGAAAATCAGTGAAAAATTTTTCAATGAAAACAGATCATTAAAATTTTTTTCAATGAAATCAAATAAGTGAAACACTTTTTAATAAAAACAAATCAGTGAGAAAAATTACTGAAAATTTACTGGAAAATCAGTGAAAATTTACTGAGAAGTCAGTAAAATTTATGAAATTGGCAGAAAATCAGCGAAAATCTTTGAAAAATCAGCGAAAATTCACTGAATCAGTGAATTTTGCTGATTTTTTCCTGTGCTGCAATTTCGACTGTTTATCAGTGACTTTTCACTGATTCATAATGGGAGAGTAGTTTCAAAGTGTTTAATTGGTTCTGCAGCAGTTGACGCAGTAGTGCTGAAAAGGTCCTAAATTTTTCATTGGAAATTTTTCCCATATTTTTGTAGAATTATCAATTACAAGTCGAATTTTTCATTTCGTTCATTTTTTGTTTATTTTCTTATTATATTGTTGAGATTTTTGAAATATTTCGAGCAGGTTCACAAAATATCAAGATTATTTTAATTTTTGCAGTATTTAGGGGGGGGGGGGGTAAAATATTTTGTCAAATATCCTGTATTTCGGTTCGGAAATCTTGTTAGATATCTTGAGTTTACTTTAGACTGTTTAGATGGAATCCTTCGAAGAATTTTACGTTGAAATCGATTTTTTTTATCACCTGTTTTGGCTCAATAAAATTTTTATCATTTTTTTGTTTTTATAAAAATTCTTTGGACTTCTAATTCAGTTTCAAAATGATTTTGACAGCCCTTTCGCTTGGAAAATTTTTGTCGTATATTTTTTTTAAATTTGGAATTTTTTGATCTTTGGAAAAAATGAGTGATTTTGATTGGGATTTTTTTGTTGGGGGGGGGGGGAGATTTGAACCATTCCTTAAAATTTCTTTAACAGGGAAAATTGATGAAATTTTGGATTTTAAATGATTTAGGGTCAATAAAACTTGGAACTTTTACAAAATGATTAAAATTTTTCAATAAGTACCATACCTATTGAAAATTATCACGAAGTCGATCATTTTTTTGCCTAAATCACTTCTTCCATTCTTAAAAACTTGTCATATGTCAATGGTTTGGATCTTACGTTCGAAAATATTGAAAGATGGCTCTTTGTGGCAATGAATTTTGAGGTTTGTGGGTAATTTCAGAAATGACTTGTTCAATTAAAAATCTTTAGGTACCTAACTATCTATATATTATTTCCTATTTTTTTTTGAATTCTTTACGTTTTTTTAACAAAAGTTATAAAATTCACCTCATTTATTTAAAAAAAAATTGTTTTGAAGATTTAACATTTTTGTTAAGAAATTTTTTTTGCGATTCCATGAAATGTTGGGAAGCTATAAAATTTGCTGGCCTCTTATTCTTCAATTTTTTATTCAATCCCAAACTGTATTAAATTATAGGTTTCTGTTTCTGAATTTCTAAATTTTTTGTTTTTTATTGCGAAATTTATGAGATTATGACCTCTTTGAAAGCGAATTCTTAAACATTTTTTATTTCCCTTTTTTTCTTATTCATGAATTTTGTATCAGATTTTTGGAAATATGGGATCCATATCTTTCTTCCAATCTTCGATTTTTTTTACCTACTCAATCGTGAAATACTCATCTACAATTTTTTTTCTTTTTTTAAAAATTTAATTCTGTAATACTTTAACACTAACTGAATAAGTTTTGAAGTAAAATTTTATGATCTTTCTTTTTCGTTTTACTCGATTGTATAATAATGTTTTAATTTCTTCCTAGGTATTTTTTTTTTATTTTTTGGTATTTTTGATGTTTTGTCTCTTTTGCAGTCAATTTTTTTCAATTTTATCGTTTCTTGGAATTTTTCAAGAACATTTTTACTGAAGACAATGATCCAATTATTGATAAAATTCAACTAGAAATTGGAACTTGATAAAGTTTTTTCAAATAAGGAAAACAGGGAATGGAAAAAATTAATGAATTCATTTGATCTGGTACCACCTTTCAGTTTTTCTCTATGAATAAAAGAATATAATGTATTTTTAATTTTTACTTTCATTTTTTTTGATAAAAGGTATTTCTGGGTACTCTCTCATTCTGAATCAGTGAAAAGTCGCTGATAAATAGTCAGAATTGCAGCATAGGAAAAATTAGCAAAATTCACTGATTTTTCAGAAAATTTTACAAATTTTACTCATTTTAGTGAATTTTTACTGATTTTTTACTGATTTTCCTCACTGATTTTCAATGATTTTTCAATGATTTTCCTCACTGATTTTTCAGTTTTTCCTCACTGATTTTTCGATTTTCCTCACTGATTTTTCAGTGATTTTCCTCACTGAGTTTTCAATGATTTTCCTCACTGATTTTTCAGCGATTTTTCTCACTGATTTTTCGATTTTCCTCACTGAGTTTTCAATGATTTTCCTCACTGATTTTTCAGCGATTTTTCTCACTGATTTTTCGATTTTCCTCACTGATTTTTCAGTGATTTTCATCACTGATTTTTCAATGATTTTCCTTACTGATTTTTCGATTTTCCTCACTGATTTTTCAGCAATTTTTCTCACTGATTTGTTGTCAATAAAAAAATTTCACTGATTTTCTCCTGTGCTGCAATTCTGACTGTTTCTCAGTGATTTTCGATAATTTTCACTGTTTTATAATTGAGTGAGTAAAAATTTTAATATCATAAAATTTAACAAAAAAATAAAACACTCGATAAATTTTTTCAATTTTTTTAGATAGTCGTCGGATGTAGAAATTAATCATTTGATCTGTTACCAATCGTTCATCCTAATTTTCTCAACCTTCTTGGCTAATTCCTTCATCTCTTAATCCAGAATTCAAAAAAATTAGAAATAAGACCATCCGAATACGTCATACGCCACCAAAAAAAATTCACCTCCGCAATTTACTTGAAAATTTCCAAATCTACGTCTCGCACTCGCAATACCTCATTTATCGTGGTCATTCCATCTTCGCGACTCAGCTTCCTCCGCCCACAACAATACACCAGTACATCATGGTAAATTTAACCGGATTGTTTTTCCTTCTCTTCTTCTGCAGTTATAAAATGATTCTTCGATGCGTTGTTCTTTTTTTCTCTTCACTTACCATTCTTTTCCTTTTTTATTTATTTTATCGACTCTTTTTTATCTGTGTGTCTCCGTATTAGATAAATCGCCAGATTTAATTAAGGCGGAACACGTATACTTCATTCAGGTTGGATTTATCGACTGTTACCTAACCTCTTATTAGGATCGATGGTTTTCTTCGGCTTCTCCGGAGATTTTTTTATTCTCCTTTCGGGTACGTTCAACTCCCTCGTCGTCCAAAACCTTCGTTTCCAAAGGGCCAACAAATGGGGGGAAAGGAAAAACCGACCTGTGGCGGGAGTTACCTTCGCAGTTCGGATACAAAATGAAACCATCATTCTAGACACGTATGTTTTTCAAACGCAAATAATCTAAAATAGTTCTCTCGATACGTTTTAATTACATTAATTCCTCGGTTTTATACGAGACGTGGATAAGTTAGGCGTTAATGCACGTATGGAGTTGTAAAGAGTAATTCTTATTCTGGTAGATCTGGATTTATCGAGACGCCGCGCCTGGGCGAGGGCGAGGGAGATTCTTTGATTTTCGACTTGTGCTGTACAGATTGGAAACTTAAATAATCCTCGTCTGCGGACCTATCCGAGTATAGTTTCGTAATTCGATTCTAAACGGAAGGAAAAAATTTCACTTTGGATGAAATTTTCATTGGTAAACTACGAGACGAAATAGACCCTTGGGTTTGCGCTTCCACGCTGCTGTAAAGTTTGAAAGATACCTCGGCTTAAGATTGGCAAACACCGGCGTTAAAATTTCTTCGATTTTCCATCAACCTCGGCCGGTACGTGCCAAGGGTAGAGTTTTACTATTTACTCGGCGTATACGTCGTCGAATCTCTCTCTCTGGTGTCTTTCTTCGCCATCACCGGCGCAATCTCATTCTGAAATTAATACTCTTTTGTCTCATCTGCGCTTATTCATTGCGGTCACGTTTACTGTCTCATTTCTTCTTCGATCTCTATAAACTTGCCAGCTCGCGTACTCCTCTACCTGTCATCGTAACCCAGGCCAATGTTTATTACGTGTGTACACTACGTACACACGCAGCTTCGGTAATATACCTACCGTATGTGGTTTGAGCTTCTCTCGCGTATACATAAATACCCAAGCATAGAGTTCTCTTCTCTGTTCGCGGTCGTATATTCTTCCTCCCGCTACCCCGATGCTCTCCAAGTTGAATTTGTTGATGTGCTGGTACAATGTACACAGACACACTGTGGCATTTGCTCGTCTTGGTCGTTGCGTTACTTTGCTGCTTCTCTTAATTATACGATAAATTAATTTCCCACGTTTGTAACGAACCGTATATAATGTGCGAGGTGTTTTGGTGGTTGGTAGAGTAGAAATTCGACGAGACTTATACTGAAGATTTTCACGACATTCGAGCGAGTATTTTGGCGGATATGTGAAAGGTGGTGGAATATTTCGTAGTTCGAGTGCTGTGATTATTGAATTTTGATATTTTTTTCTATTTTTTGTGCTGTTTTGAAGAGAAGGTGGTATTTTTCATCTATGAAAAGAAAATATTGAATGAATTTGCAATATTGGTATCGAAATTTTGTCTGAGGTCGAATTCTTAGCCTTGGCTCGGAGATCTTTGATGTGGGTTGTGAAAAACAAACAAATCGATTGAGACTAAAGATAAAACAGCAGCTGATTTAAAAGGATCTTCGCAGACATTGAAATAAAAAATGATGATTGGAACATTTGGATGTTTATAGAAACTAGATATCATCTCAGGATAGGTATTCTCGGAATCAATATTGCGAAATTTTGTTGGTTCTGATGACTCTGGAATTATGGAGATTGTATTTAAAAGTTTTTAAGCTTCGATCAACAAATTTTACTCTTTTGACTGCGGTTTACCTGTGTTGTGGTGGTTAAATTTTGTGAATTATACTAGGGCCAGCATTTTTCAATTTTTTCTGCGTAGTCCAACACTGATAGGTGATTTTGGTCTATTTTTTAGTGCTGAGTTCGAATATGATTTCAGTTTTTTCCCATCATGTCGGGATTTTTCATAATTTGAATTTTTTGTTGGAATTTTTTTCATTTTTTTAAAACTTTTGACAGATGAAGTCGATTTTCTGGGCTAAGGAAGGGTCCTACGAAAAAAATGATGGATCTGGAAATTGTAGAGTATAAAATTTCCTTTCTGTAGAGTTCAATTAGTTTGCTTGTAGAAAAATTAGTTTTCGAGATATCTCAGCCAAAAGTTCAAAATTCAGCTTTTATTTAAAATACCTCAAAACCTAAGCTTCCTAGAAGAAAAAATGAATGAGGTTCTATAGAAAGGGAATCTCGCGCTGTACAATTCATGTTCTGTTTTTGTTTTTTTTTTGGAAACTTGATTTTCTCAGAAAATCGTTTTCGTATTTAGGTATTTACGGGTTTTATCTTGATGATTTACAAATGTTTATCATTTTGGACCATTCTTGAAATTTTGATGATTTTGTGATTTTCAAATCAGACTAGTTCTCAGTAAATTTTCGAAATAAAACTCTGATTTTTCTAATTTGGCACCATTTTTAATTTTCAATAATGCTTAGATTTTAATATAATAAGTATTTGAAGATTTTCGTAGATATTTTGTTATTTTTTAATTTTTTAAATTTTACGTTTTAATAGTTTTTGATGTGTTTTTTTTCTCTCTTTTTTTAAAGCACCGTGAACATTTTTAGTGATTTTTAGATTTTCATCATTCTTCGTGCTATTACTGAAAATTCAGTGGATAATTATTGCGATTTTCTAATTTAGACAGTTCATTATTTATCAAAGTGAAAATAATTTTTAAAACATGTTTTCATTCACATAAAGATGATTTCTAGAATTGGTTATTTTAGGCATTTATCAATTTTTTTTACGATTATTAGTGGTTTTGTAGTTTGCACCCATGTTTGAACTCCTATTTTTGTATTTCGTTCGTTTTTGATAACAATTTTTTTCTGATTTTGATTTTTTTCCAAGTTTTTTCTATTTTTAAATCCAAAATTTTTCTAACCAAATCTTATATTCTCATAATCTTTGATAATTGTCAAATTTTGGTACTTATTTACGATTTGATGATTTTGAGTATTGCTTTCCAAAGAATGAAAGTGATTTTGCAAATTTCAATTACTATTTATTTTCAAGTTGGTAATTTTGATCATTTAAAAAAAATGATTTTAAACTATCAAAATTTTGAAAAATTCCTCAATTTTAAGAATTTTATTACTTTTTCAATTTTTTCTAAATAATTTCAAAATTTCGATAATTTATGACGATTTTAAAATTTGGATGCAGTACACCTAACTGAGTTTTGAATTCTGATTATTTTTGGAGTTTGGAATTTTGATCATTTTTAGGTCATAGAAATTATGTATGATTCTCATATTTCTATAATCTGCGTTGATTTGCAAATTTTGTATTTTTAATTACAACCGATGAAAAATTTTTACTTCAAATCAGATCTGAGTTTTTTAGAATTACATCATATTTTATCTGTTTTGATAAAATTATATCTCAAAAATATCCCAATAAAATTATATCCATTTAGGTACTTCTGGGTTTTTCCAGATATAATTTGATTAAATTAGATGTAATTTGTTACATTACATCAAACTGAATCGATTACCGTACATTTACCCGAATCCATTCCCCCGAAAGACATTTCCCCGAATGACAAATCCCCGAATATTTTTTACCCGAATTCATTTTCTCATGAAATTGATGCAATTGATATGATTTGATGTAATTTGATAAAATCCGATTGGGACATTTTTGAGATCTGATCAGATCTAAAAAAATTTTTCATAGGGCAGTCAAAATTTTGAACGGGTTTCAAATTTCAATAATTCATTGGGATTATTTTTAAAAAAGTTTTGTCCACTTTCCAAATTTTGAATTTTAATGATTCTGAGATGGGAACGAAGCGAAGTTAGCTTATCTGGGAAGGAAGGAAAAAGAGACAGAAATCGAAGATTTCGAACTGAGATGAACTTTTTCCTGATTTCTTCGGGTCAAAGTACCATTTTTCCAATTTTTTCTTCTCTTGACGAAAATTTCCTAAAACCAAATAAAGGACATTACTTTTGAAAATTTTCCTAGGTATCTAAAACCAATTTTTTTATGAAAAATTGTCGATTTTTCTTTGTATAGTTGAATGAATAAAACTAAGGTGGGACAAGCCATTCCCGTCGCTCCTCCATTTTCTCAGATTTTTAAATTTTCATAGTTCGTAAAATTTGGATTTTTTGAGTAGGTTTAACTGACGTGCCTGAGGTAAAAATTTCCAAATTTTCACAATTTGTACATGAATTTTTTAATGTAAGAAATTTTTGGTATTTTTTATGATATCTTAGACTACCTAAATCATGAAGATTATTGAAGGATGATTCTTGAATTTTTACCATTTTTTAAAACGATTCACGACAGATCTGTAAAATTCTAAACAATTCTCTCAGATTTTGGTGATTTTTTTGATTTTTATAGCTTTTGATAAATTTTAAATGATCTAGGATCTCATGGGATAGGAACAGGAGGGGATACTGTGAAATTATCAATCTGTAAAACTCAAAATGTCAATTCGAGAGATTTTCTGCGTTTTATAATTTTTAGCAATTTTTCATTTTTTTTAACCTAAATTCTCAAATTTTTTGAATTCTGAGTAATTCTCTGATTTTGATGATTTGTTCTTTGTATCTTCAGATCGAGACCATTAAAAATATCTTTAGGCCTACACCTTCAACCTCACTTCTTTTTAAATGCTCCAAATAAAACTTCATATTCCACATCGAAAACACCTCCGCCATCCGATACTCTCTCCCCGATACACAATCTCAATCTATACCTACAACTCCGGCATCTTCGTACAAATCTCACCACATCCATCTACTCCGCAATCATCACCGTACATTCCAATTCCAACTTACAATCGTATCGAAATCAAACCCATCGCCCATCGACATTTCGGCTTTATCCTGAAAAAATCTACACTTCCTTTTCACATTCGCGCACCCCGGATTCCGCCCTACAAAGGCATATTTTACCTCAATGCTCCAACACGACCTATACTTCCTCACCCATGTACCTCTCTCTTTACCTACACAATAATGCAAACAACAATAATACCAAACTAAAGTATTAAATTACCAACATGTTTATCGAAGGCGTGTCAACCATCAGTCGCAAATCACCACCGAAGAAAAAGGGACCATCGTATTGCAGCCAACAGCCCTATTCGTAGGTATACCTGGAACCCAAGCTTCGGCACCTGACTGCAGAGTCGAAAATTACTACGTTTCGTCACGATCAAAATCGAGACACTGCTGGGAGGTTTTTTTTGTGGTTTGCCTATTTAAACCTCGATTCTTTCCTGGTTGTATATTTTTTTCAAAAATCATATGCTACTTTTTCTTCGGCTATGCGCAATATAAAAAGGAACCACGGTGAACTGGACTTAAAACCGGAAACCATCCTATGAATGAAAATTCTTCGCATTGTGTCCTGAATAGGTTTCCCCCTGCTGTCGACCATAATACCCAATATTTGTCACATTTAGTTTAAATTTTTCAGACCCATATTGTATCGAAATTACGTATAATGGCTGCTCCGTGTGCCACTGTCGAAAAAAAAATACTCAGCGTGGTATTCGCGGCGAGATACGCTTCAATGAATATTATGAATACATCTCCCGGCTTATAAGGTAGATTAATGGCCTTCTTCGACGACGCAGCACACCGGAGAACTGGTCGCGGTTGCAAGTGCATCTCGCTGCAAAAAATAAGATAAATTTATCGTCCGCATGTACGCACCGGTCAGATCGCCGTACCGCAGGTAGTCATGGTCGTTTAATTAAAACCAGCCATCGGTGCTGACGACGCTGCGGTATTTACCGATCAGACGGAGGAGACAGATACAGCGAGCATAGAAAATGGAACTCGAGCCGCCGAAGTATCTGCATAGAGATGGCCGTATAATATACAAATACCCGGCCATATGATTACCTTTATATTAACTCGCGATTATCAATCAGCATTAGCATATAATAAAAACTACTCTATGTACCCACCTCCCTCCCTCCCTCCCTTCGATCTCTTCCTCTTCTTCGAAGATCTCTTACACTGCACCTATCTTCGCGATGTACGTAGGTATTTGAACGGATGCCAATTTTTAAATACCCCGATAATGGAAATCTCTTTTTAAACATTGTGAGAAAGTCTTGGTCGTCGACCATGCGTAATCTTCAGCTCGCATGAAAAGCCACCGTGAAAAAAATATACAACACCAAAGAGAAGGAATTTCCATCAACCGGTCTTATACTTTATGTACGATTCTGTCTCGTTCTATCTCATTCGACTAATTATTTCTCAAATCCGACATCCACAAAGGCGATAAATTTCGCGTGCTTTTTTATTCATCCTCCATATTCGAGCATAATCTGTAACTTATTCGTTTCCATTCTTCGAGTTAGGTGCCTTTCTTCGCATTAGTCAGGTCTCAATCGTACAAAAAATGACTTCCGCGCGATATTTCTGTTAAAATTGATTTTATGCCTAATTCTTGTTCTGGATACTAAAACAAAGAAATTAAGCTCGTATGCCCTTTTTTCCCCTTCCTCCTTTCCCCAGAGTCTACCCCCCAACATTTCAAACGTGTGTATCGCCTTATCTATGCGTTGTGATGAAAAAAATGTCCAACAAAAGATGTTCCTCAGCACCTAATGTTCATTTTCATTTCTCATTAAAATCCATTTTGGAGCAACTCCTGCCCCCCAAATTTGGAAAATATGTTTTGAGAAAATATCAAAATCACGTTTTCTTCATTTTCAACGAAAAGTTTCAGAGATACGGTAAAATTTGTAATCACCAAAAGTATTCAGAATTGAATTTCCTTTCCAATGAGTTTTATCACGACGATTTTCACCAACTTTTCCCAACAGAGTGGACCCCCCCCCTCTATCTCAAAAGTTGGACTCACAAAAAAAAAATGAACGAATTTTGTTCTTCGATATCTAATGCATAATTCATTCATTATCGGAATTCATTTTGGAGCAAATATTGTTCATGAATCCAACTTTTGTGATATCAGGGAAGGGGGGGGGGGGGGTCCACTCTGTCGGGAAAAGTTGGTGAAAATGGTCGTGATAAAGCTCATTGGAAAGGAAATTAAATTCTGAATACTTTTGGTGATCACAAATTTTTCCGTATCTCCTAAACTTTTCGTTTAATTTGAAGAAAACGTGATTTTTGAAGATTTTTCAAAACATATGTTTTATTTCCAAATTTGGGAGGCAAGAGTTGCTCTAAAATTGATTTTGATGAGAAATGAAAATGTACATTAGGGGCCGAGGAACAACTTTTATTTGAAAAATTTTTCATTTCGACCCATAGATAAGGCGAAACACACGTTTGAAATGTTGGAGGTGGACCCTGGGGAAAGGGGGAATGGGAGAAAAGGGCATAAGGGCTTAATTTCTTTTTTTTTATGTCCAGAACAGAAATCAATCATAAAATAAATTTCAACAGGAATAGCGCGCGGATGTACGATTGAGACCTGACTATATGGTTTAGTTTCCGGTGACGTCACGAGGTGTTTTGAATCATACTCTGATCTCGATGCAGCGAGATTTGCCCCGTATCGCGTTCATCTCGCAGGTTATTCATTTATATGCTCGTTTGGTACCATGGTAGTCCAATTAAAAGGTATTTTTCAACCGGCTACAGTCTGCTATTCAATTAACATATATGTTTTGTCAAGCTGCGAGCAGACCTGTGACTGGTCTCGCCTCGACTGGTTTAGAGTTAGTTGTATCTACCATTTCTACCAATAGTTTGTATGATACTATTGCTGGCCAGGTTTTAGTCTCTATGGTTTGGTATGATACGAGCACGTTCGTGAATCCTGCCCAAGTGGCTATGAGAAGATCTTTACACTCGGCCGGAGTTCGGTTGAGAACATTTTTTCATTTGGATTCATAGTACGAGTATTTGAAAAACAACAGCATTATCGAGAGTATAATATTTATACGCAACGTACTGCAAATCATGTCTTCTTCTCACGGTGCGATCGTAAAAATCATACTGGACTTGGTGATAAAACGGAAACGATTAGGTGATGTGGTCGGTTCGCAGTGTGTAATCGCAATTGCAATCAATATGTAAAATTACGAGCTTTTCTACGCTGCCATGATGAGTTGATTGGTTCGTAAAAGAATACAGGCGTTGGTTTTTATGGTCTTTTTTTTTTTTAGTATTTTTTAATTAACGTGGTGGTGCGAATCTGGATCTGGTTCACTTTCGATTGTTGGTGAAGGCTGGAGCACGAAGATTTAGGCTTGGAGGTAATACGAGGTGATTTTTCGTATTGAAACGAACAGTTGAATGGGGGATTAGGGTGGAAATTAAGGCTTTCGAAAAGTTATGTAATTATCTAAAATAATTAAAATTCACAATAATTATAAAGAATTATCGAAGGTGTGAAAATTTTACTTCTTGAAAATTTGAAAAATTCCAAGAAAATTTTGAAACTGATCATCAAAAATTATCAAAGTTTACCTACGAATCCATTCAAGTTTGAAAATTGAAAAAAATTGAAAAAAATTTTGAATCTTGAAAATTATTGAAAATCATCAAATTTGAAAACCCTTTAAAAATTATCAAAGTTCAATATCGTTAAAATCTGTTCTTAAAATTTGTTCAAGTTTGAAAATTGAGAAAAATTCTAGAAATTTTTGAATCTTGAAAATCATCAAAATTTGAAAACTCTTTGAAAATTATCAACGTTCAATATTGTTAGAATCCATTCAAGTGTGAAAATTGAGAAAAATTCCATATCTTGAAAATCATTGAAAATCATCAAATTTGAAAACCCATCAAAAATTGTGACCTGTCACTAGAAAACCAAGTTGCGTCCAAAACGTGACTTTTACAGAAGTGCAGTTCAAAGATTTAAAGTAAAGTATTAAACAATCAATGATATCGAACTGGGTGATTTTTAAAACATGTTTAGTAAGTAGGAAGGGAAATTGAATCGTCGTAATATTAGGAAAATATTAAAAATCAGTACATTTTTGAAAAAAGTTACTTACCTAGTTAATTTTGGGAGGGTCATACCTCGTAAAGATCAAATTTTTGGAGATCTAGACTTTCGCCACCTTTTTGGTATACCACTGTACAATACATTTAGTTTGGTAGCAGAAAAAATGCTTCAAAGGCATACAAACGTATTTTTCATTTTCTGAACAAAATTTCTATTGTTTTGACTTAGGTCACGTTGGAAAGCACATTTTCAATTGTTGAAAAGTCAAAATTATTTAAAAATTGAAAAATTCCATGCCTATAATAATCAAAGTGTAGGAGACTGAAAAATCATCTGAAATTACAAAAATGTCTACTCTTCAAAAACTATTAAAATTTAAAAACTGAGAAAAAAATAAAATTGATTTCAAACTTAAAAATTTTAAAAATTGTCAAAATTATTTAAATTCATAATTTTTAAAAATTATAAAAACTTGAACCTAAATACTTCTCTCACAAAAAATTTTACAACTTGAAAATCGTCAAAAATCATCGCAATCTTAAATTTTTTTACTGAAAATGGGGAAAAAATTGAATAATAAGAAAATCAAACATTTTCATAATATTCAAAAACTATTAAAATTTTAAAAATTGATAACGATCAAAGAAAAATTTTGCATTTGCAAATCATTGAAAATCATGAGGATTTTGGACATCAAAAAAATCATTAATACCTAGGAAATGAAATAATCATCAAAAATTGTTCAAATTCTTCATCTTCAGAAACTGTATTAAAATTTGAAAATTGAAAAAAAAAACATGAAACATTTTATACCTAAGTAAAAGTCACTAAAAAATATTAAAAAATTGACCATTTTGAAAGTCGAAAATTTTTTTAAAATACACAATTTTATTTAAAACTTGTTATTAAATTTTACAATTATTCAAAAAATTTCAAAAATGTTAAAAACTTGAAAAAACCTATTAAAAATTGAAAATTTGAAGGTCCTGTTGGCCCCTCTCTCCGAAAATACTTGCACTAGTGATCTAAAATTTGTATCAAAATGTTTTCTCAACAAGCTCGACCTTTTGGGGTAAATCATTGCGATCGTAAATTTTCGAAAAAAAATCGAAAAAAAAATTGAAATCATGAAAAAGTATCAAAATTTTTATCTTCAAGCTATTGAAGTTTCAAAATTGATGATGATAAAAAAAAATGTTGATGTTGCCCTTGAATATTATTGAAGATTATCAACACTTGGAAAATAAAAAAAAAAAAACATCAAAAGTTGTTCAAATTTATTGTGAAAATTAAAAAAAAAATAAAAATATTTTGAATGCAAAAGTCACTAAAAATGTTAAAAACTTGGAAATTTTGAAAATATTTCCCCACTCAAATCTTTCTCGATGGCGTTGACCCTCGACGACCCAAATGTAGGCAACTCTTCGTTCAGACCAGCAAAAGACAATGAGAAAAGATTCCTCTTCAAATAACAAAAAAAAAAAAAAACAAACGCTGGGTTGTAGAACTTTTGAGTCACCAGGTACTTATTTTTTAATCTAGTGTGATTATTGACTATAAATGCTTATTCAATTCTTTAGAAAAAAAACAACGATAACAAAAGAAATAAGTACCTGAGCGAATTTAAACAGAAAATTTATTATAGGTACCGGTTCACAAAATTTTTAAAATTTACCATTATCTAAGTTTGGTATTGAAATTTTACGATTAAAAAAACTTCAAAAAGCTAAAAAAAACTTGGAAAATGTTTAAAATAATTGAAAATTGAAAATTTGATGATCCTGAAAAATTATTCAAGCTCAAAATTTCAAAAATACCAAAAAGTCCTAATGTAGAAAAAAACATTGAACTTCCAAAATGACTCAAATTATCGAAATTTCAAAACTCATAAAAAATTATCAGACCTAAAAATTATAAAAAAAACTGAGAATTTTGAAAATTACCAAAAATTGGCCTGGTAAATTTGAAATGTTTTTAAACTTGAATTTTGAGCAAATTTTGTAAAAAAAATAAGTTTTTTAAGAATAATCAAAAAAGATCAAACTCGATCGTAATAAATTGAATATTATTAAAATTTACCTTTAAAAAATTGAATATACGATAAAATGAAAAAGCATCGAACCATATCCGTCGTCCAATTTTTTATAAAACAAGTATCACATGATTTCTATAAACGAACTCAAAATTTGAAAAATCCACCAATGTGTCCAAAAGTCTTCTAGGTTCTATTAGGCCACTTAATTTGAAAATCATTAAAAATCAGTAAAATTTACAAACCTAAATCTTGAAAAATTATCAAAAATTAAAACCGTTTTCTGACATTAATGTCCAACTGGAAATTATCGACCATAAAAATCTTAATTTTATACCAAATTTTTTTCCTTTTTTCGCATTAATTGGCAAAAAACCTCCTTAGTCTTTCAACACCAGAATGATTTTTTTACGAGCAGCTCTATGTTAATAGATAGCACATAATCTCAATCTACATTAAACATATCCCATTTTGGCTATTTTTAATTACTTTCGTGCTGAAAAATGAGCCATTTCGCCGGCTCGTAAATGACCACAACAACGTATTTTTAGCCAGTATTCTGTATAATTTCTCTACACCTTGTTCCGTTGGTCTTAGTTTCTAGGTACACGAAAGATGCTTCTATGCTGCATCCAATTCCGCAATTCCCTCGCCGATTGGTGCGCGTTGCTGGTCGTTTTTTCTCTTTTCGTTTTCCTCGACACCACACACTTCATTTTTTTGACATTTATAACGCCAGAGACTGTTCGCATTCTTGGTTTATATAAGAAACGGTTCGCTAAACCATTATTAAAGCGGTAACCGAAAGATACGCGAGTGATAATGACGACGTTAATAAAACTTATCGGAGTTCTTTTCAGTCTCACTCTCTTTCTCCGCCGGTTCACGATTTTCATCTCTCTATCGTTCTACTCGCTACATCATCTTGGCTTTTTTAAAACCGTAGTTATTTCCATTTGTCGACTAATGGTATATGTACACTAATTTACTCGTTAAGAATTTTTACACCGTCAGAGTCGTTTACTCCGTGGCCATTATCTCGCCAGCAGCGTCGTATATAAGCGTTTTTCTTTTATTTTTTGGCTTTTCGAACGATTAAGTCGTTTTTGATGCTGTACGAGTTGAATAGTCGATGGAAAAAACCGACGCGACGAGGGAAAAATTACCATCGGGGATTTCGTTCTCCTTTTCTAGCTCGGTTAAAATTTCTTTGAACTGTTGCCAAAGTATCCTTAATTATGTATTGATTTAACAATTATTGTATTATACGTAACTGTATCGTCCAGACTGGTGTATTTCCTCAAAAGTCTTGTATTATTAGCTCGTTATCGTCGAACTTTAAAAGATGCCTAATTAATCGAATTGCGGCGTAGGACTTTGAGACCCGAAAGCTTGGTCGGATGTTTGAAAGGAAGTCGGAGTCGCGTCGAGGATTTCGTCGAATTAGTGTCGAAATACGCCGCCCAAAGGATTCGAATAAGATGTCCTTTGAGGTCTAGTCGTGCTCGTTTGGCGGTTTTAAATAATTCTTATTTTGTTTGGGTGGGCTCGATGTGGGTTAATTTTAATACGAATTGCGGAAAATCGATTTTTAGAGTGGGAGACGAACGAAAAGTTTAATCGAAAATTTTCCGCGGCGAATAAAAATATTCCAAAGTTGTCTGCGAGTTCGGTTTGAAGAAGAGGGTCTGAAAAAAAAAAATTGAAAAAATAGGTTGAAAAAAGCCTATGAAACTAAGTTTACGTTAGCTAATTTTAAATGATAAATGGATGTTGTTTTTTTACAGTGGGATTTGTTTATTTTTACTTGATTATGGTTTGGTTTTTCTAGTTTGTTTCTAAAAATATTTTTTTAGTTCTTTTCAGAATACGATATTTTTCTTGATTTCTCCTGAAAATGTATTGTTTTGTTTTGGTATTTTCCTAAATATGGTTTCGGTTTTTTGGGATTCTTTTTTTAAAAATGTTTTGATTTTTTAATAAAAATAGTTTGTTTTTTTCAGTCATTTTTATAAAATGGTTTGGGTTTTTAAAATATGATTTTTTTGAGGGGAAAGGGTCCACAAAAAGGATTGCTTTTTGGGATTTTTCCTGAAAATGTTTCTTTTTTGTTTTCTTGAGATTGAAAAAAAAATGATTCGTTTTTTAATCATTTTCACAAAATGGTTTGGGTTTTTTGAATATTTCCAGAAAATTATTATATTTTTTTTTTAGGGAAGAGAGTCAAGAAAATGGGATTGCTTCTTGGACTATGATCTGAATTTTTTAATATGAAAATGGTCTAATGTTTTGTGTTTTTTTGTGAAAATAGTTCAGTTTTCTCCTGGTTTTCCTGAAAACAGAGGTTTTTTACATTTATTGTACTTTTTATATGTTTTTTTGGGATTTGTTTCAGAAAATGGTTCGGCTTTTGTTTTTGTTATTTTCCGATACCCATAGTAACTTTTATTGTTTCTTAGAGGATAGAGTTAAAAATTATTTTGGTTTTTATAAGTGTGTATTCAGCTGAAAAAATTTACCCAGGTGGCTCTAAAATACTTTCAAAATTTTCAAATTAAAAATCTTCAAAAATGAGAGTTTTCTGAGCAAATTAAACGCAACCAAAAATTATTCAAGGGAGAGGCTGAATTGGAGAAAATATGGGGAAGGAGGGGGGAGTCAAAATTTATGGAAAAAATTGAGTAAACTGTTATTCAGTGGTTAATCAGTGGATTTTTTCAATACCTAGGAGAATAATACTGATTTGGAACAAACAGTGTATCTACTTGATACTTTCAGCATCTGAAAGTCTGAATTAGTCAAATTTGATGAAATTTTGGACTTCTTTAATCAGAGAAAAATTTGAGATTTTTCACTGATCTTTTGCTCTTCAGTTGAATGTTATTAATTTTTTCTGACCAGTTGAGAATTTACTGAATAATGAGTGATTTTTGACTGGAAAAATCAATGAAAAATCGCTGATTTTCAGTAAAAATTATTTTGCTGATTCAAAAAGGTGCGAATTTTGCCAAATTTGACTGAAGCAGATTTTTGAAATGTATAAAAAAAATCCCCTTGTTGAACTTAAGGGGCATACTCGAGTTTCGTGAGCTCCCCTCTTAGATGCATCTATGGATGCACTGAAATTTTTAGAGGGGGCGTTAGCTCGGTAGACTCTCCCTTGATTCGAAAAAAAACTCTGGAAAAAAATTTGAAACGTCTGGGAATCATTTTTCGTATCTCGTTAACCCTTCCCCTCCCCTCCAATCTGATAATATTGAACAATACTTATTCTGGGGAAAAAATAAAAATTTCGATACCTACATACATTTAAAATTTAATTAAGTTACGAAACATCCATATCGATCCACTGAAACATTGGAAGGGGGAAAGAATGGCCATGGTAGTGCAAAATTGAAAAAAAAATTGGTTCCTCATACATACGATTTTTTAACCTCTTCTATTCAAAAATTTTGAACATCGTGAGCAAAAAAGTGTACAAATTTTGAGAAAAATCCAATTTCATGTTTTTCCTTGGATTTTTCCATTTGTATAAAAAAGAAAAAACCATTGAAAAATTTAAGGGGGAACATCGAAAGATTTTCTTCAAACCAGTTTGGATTGAAATTTCCAAAAATTTGGACAACTGATGACGGTTTTTGAGCATTTGAATCGACGCGACCTCTGTAGACCTTGTCTGTTTTTCATTTGGAATAAAATTTTTTCGATTTCTTTTTATGCGAATGAGAAACTTGATTTTAGAAATCTTCTCTATTGATTGGCGAGAAATTTTTTCAACATCAGTTGGAGCTGATTTTAATGATATTCAATTGTGAAGAATCTGAAAAAAAAACAAAAATGGTCGAATTTGAAAAAAAAATAGCATAGAAGGGGAAAAATTGAAAATGTTTCACCGAGATGAAATTTTCTGATTTTTTTCTGTACCAAATACAAGTTTTTCCATTTTTTTTTTTTGGTACTCAATACAAAAATCCCCCCCCCCCTCCCACCCTTGAAAATGAAAATAAAAAAGGTACTTTTTTCATAAATTTTCCAACTTTTTCTCACTGAAACTCTGGATAGCCCTTTCGTTGTCTCTGTGGAAAAAATAGACCTATATAAAAAAAATTCGTCTCAAAATTATTTACTTAGATTATCAATTAGTGGATGAAATTTTTCAGCAAATTTTCTCAAACTTAGGTATAGAATATTGTCAGATGGAGGAATTTTATTCAAAAAATCAATTCAAAAATTTCTCAATTTTCTCCCTTTTGCAATAAATTAACACAAAAAGAAAACACAAAACATATCGCTCACGAACACGATCCTAAATCTTCCGAACCTTGTAACCCATCCAATCACTACACGGACACACGTCCGAAAACCCATTCCAATACCAATTCCAATCGTGTACTTTACAAATCCCAAATCCTACGCTCATACGTCGTTCATAAATCGAAAAATTCTTCTTCTAAAATGAACAAAAAAAACCACGAGAACAAGGAAAAAGCAAGAAAACAATCTGTAAACGGTTCTCGAACCGTACGATCGTCCGTACAGATTACGCCGATTATGCGCTTATTTCACGCATAAATTCATTATCAAGCCCGGCTCGGCTTCGGTTCGCGCGGACACTGCAATCGAACATTCGCGCCTTCGTATTTTACCAAAAAAAAAAAAAGAATCCAAGAATCGAGCTTGCATAGGGCGAATATCGACTAATAAATTCGTTAAGACGGTGTCGTTGGCTGTTTGAAAATGCGACGTCCATTACGAGACTATGTTAATGATAATATGACATCTATTTGGGTTTACAAATTGCCCAGATTTGTTGGCCGGTCTATTCGCTACAATTTAGGATGAATTTTTTATAAGCCGTATGGCGATGCTATTTGCATATAAAAAACAAACGACCGCGCGACCGCGACCACCTCCCTCGCCCCTGGACCCCTTCGAGTAATAAAATATTACTCGTACCTCGTCCTATGCGCCATTGTCGATTTTGAACCGCGCGTAGGTTTTTTTTGTTGTTTTTGAATGTCGCGGTTGGGTTTTGTTTCATAATGCCATAGATATATTTCAATTGCCATATTTTGAGCGAAAAAAGGGGCGAATGACGCTTTGATGTGATTTTTAATTAAATTTGCGCGGGTGTCCGAGGTGTTTAAATGGATGCGATTTAACGAAATTCTTGAAATATTTCGCGTATACAGTTGACCTGGGGGGGGGGAGGGGAGTCGATCGCTATAAACACGAGTCGTCGGCTGCTGCGAACATAAAACATTATTATTTTACGTTCGATAAACAATTTAACGCGCGGCGAGTGACCGTAATTAGAGAAATGAACGGGTTCGTATGCTGCTGTGGCGATGGCGGCGTAGGTACTATAGGTACTACGGTGCACCGTGGTGGAAATACGAGTAGGTACCGAGGAGGCGACCAGAGGCATCCGCATCTTATGGAAAGGAGTACCATCGAAAGGTAAAACGCCGAGTTCGCGGTTATTATAAAAGATTCATTGCTCTTTGTCACGGTTAATGTCTTTATTATATGCTCGGTATAAGGTAAAGAGGCTGGATATGGCGGTGAGACGGCGGGAGGGGAAGGTAGCTTATATAATAACCGTTCGAAACGCAATGCACGGAGCTGAGAGAAGACTGGCCATATCGAGGATGAAAATTAATAAATAAATTTTTTTATTACGTATTTCTGCCCAATGAAGGGAAAGAGGAGGAGAAGTAAGAATATTCTTGAAAAATTTTTAAAACCTGAAAATTTACAAAATATTCTCAAAGTTGGAAAATATTCCAGTCAGATTAGAAAAAAAAAGTACGATATTCTGATAAAGTTCCACTTGATTTTTTTTGGTTTTCTTTGTTCACAACATCTTGCTAAATAATATGGTTCAAAATCGAATGGTGGCTCGGTGGGGGGGGGAGCTCAAAACTTTGATGATTATTTTTGGAATGAATTGCCAAGGTGCACTTCATTGTTGAAATTTTGGATAATTTTAGCTTCACAGTTTTGATTATTGCAAAAAATTCTGTAAGTAAATTTTGATTGCTACAAAAAATTCTGTAAATTTTAATTATTACAAAAAATTCTGTCAATTTTTGAAAAAAAATTACGTTTAATTTTTGGCCAGAGAAGTGGCTGATTTTGAAAAAAAATCAACTTATCTGATAGGAAATTATACGTAAAACATGATTATTCAGCCATTTTCCAATTTTGAGGCTTAATTATTAAGAAGATATTCACGAAAACCCGGTTTTTAACAAGCATTTGCCCCTCCCCTGAGGGTTCTGGACGCTCCCTGGGGCAATCATTCAAGTACCTACGTTGTTTAGTTGAACATTATGAACAGAACATATGAAAAAAAACAGGCTAGAATTTTTCCAGTGTTCAAATCCAATAAAACTGGACTAAAAACTGACAAATCATAAAACTTTTCAAGTTGTTAAATATACTTACCTAATGCAGAAGTAGAAAAAATTGTCTAAAATTATCAAAAATTACAAACATTTTTAGTGAAGTGTTGAATATTATAATAATTTAATAATGACCTCGTAACCACAAAATGTCAAAGTATATTATCTAAAATTTAAAAAAATATATTATTTTAGGGTTGAAATAATGAGTATTATTATATTAAGGCTTCAAAACTTCGAGAATTAATGGGTTTTCTTGAAAATTTGAAAAACTACCATGAAAGACCAACATTTGAAATTTTGGCAATAGAATATTTGTAAAGTTCCAGGGACATGATGTCCATTTGTTCATAATAGAGATTATGTTCAAAAAAAATGTCCTAGAAAAACATTATGGCCCTAGAAATAGAAAACATCAAACACAACGCCATCGGGCCCTCGAGGACATGAAAAGGACATAATGTCCTTAGAAGACATAGAAGACAGTAATTATGTCTATTTGGGACATTATGTCCATAGAGGACATGCTGATGAAGGACACAGATAAATCTATACGTAGAAAAGATGTTTGTAAAAAACATTGGTAAAGGACAAATGTCCATAGTGGTGAGAAACGCCCAGAGAACAGAAATAATGTCCATGAAGGACAAATTTAATGTTCATTAGGGATAAATCTCCATTTGAAACGAAAAATCTATAAAAGACGATGTAAAAAAAAAATTCTTGAAGTTTGACGAAAATTGATGACTAGTGTGGTAGGTAGTTTACTTTGAGTGGGCGACCTCTCGAAAATTTTCGAACTCCAAATTCGAAGGAAAACGGAGATAGGATCTTTCCCTCTGATATAGAAAAATGGCTACCCTCTCCCAATAATTACCTAATTTTATAATTTAATGGTTTTCAGTTGAGAAAATTTGGTCCAGGTAGGAAAATTTTACTTACTTTGACACTTGAAGTCGATTTTCTGAGCAAAGGAAGGGTTCCACGAAGAAAATGAATAGAACATAAATTGTAGTACGTAAAATTTTCTTTCTGAAAAGTCTAATTCGTTTTTTTCAGAAAGCTAATCGTTTGAGATATTTCTGTCGAAAGTTCAAAGTTCAACTTTCATCTTTCATTGAAAATATTTCGGAAACTGAGTTTTCTAGGAAAAAACTAATTGGACTCTGCTGCTGATAAGAAATTTGACGTTCTACAAATGATTTTTCATACACAACCCAATTTTTAAAAAAAACTCATTTTTCTAATCCTGATCCACAATAGATAGGTAGGGTACCTTTAAATATTTTGAACCTACCTAAACACTCATTGTAAGGACCTTACCTTTAGGAAATTTTTTTGATATTCACGTAGATTTTTTCCATCCATTTATTCGAAATTCCTCCAAAAATCGACTTCAACGCGTGTAAACAAAAATTCAACAAAAATTTGAATTTGGAAGAATTTGATATTTGGGAAAGGAAGGGAGGGGAATGAAGGGAGAGAAAAAAACCGCAAATCTGGAGAACATAATTTTGGAAAATGAAGAGGCCAACTTTTCAACGCTCAAGAAGACCACAGCACGGCTGCGTCAAGCTCTGAATGAATACCTACGAATCAAACGTACATTTGCTCAGGAACTCTTATTTTTGGAGAATTATCTAATTAGGTATTTCATTGTTTTTATATTTGAAAAATTTTTGGGAACAACTGGATGAAATTTTTTTTAGCTGAATACCTATCTAAAATATTGTCAGAGTCGAATTTTTGTTTATAGCAATTTTATTTTTACAGATTTTTTTTTATAAATTCTGCCATTTTGTAAATTTATATGAAAAAAAGTTTTATGGTTCAGCAACGACTCAAAAAGACATTTTCTTCAATTTTGTATCATAAAAACAGGGTGGTAATCGATCCATATTTTTGAAGTTTTTCCTCAGACATGAATAACATCATTTTATTCATAACTCATGCAATGCTTATTTCTTTTTTTCAATCGTGACTCAAAATTTGATGGGAATGGTTATGAGATGAATTTTCAATAGATAATAACTTTTATGAAATTTCGTTTAATCATGGATTTGGAGCTTTCTCAAGATGTCTAGTAGCAAGAAAAAAAAACACAAAAATTAATAATAATTTCATCTCCATGGCAAAAAAAAAACAGAAAATTGCTAGAATTTTAAAAATGTTGCTGTAAAAAAAAGAATTGTGTCAACGTTTTGGTCTTCCCCGATGCTATCAATTGAAGGTACTAAAAAAGAGGTGTTTTTTTTTGGGGGGAGGGGGTGAATTTGGAGTAAGAAAAATTGTATAAAAAGAAGACACCTTGGTTCTGACAAAAAAAAAAATCCAAAAAGTACCTTTCCTGCTTCCTTCCCTGTATTTTTCAATTAGTCTGATCTTTTTTAACATTCTTAAATTATAAGCTTTTTATTTTTGAAAAATCACACTTTGAGTAGGCACTGCTAAAATAATTTAAATGGGCCATAAATCGGTAATTTTGCCAGAAATTGGAGTCATAATTATCTCGATTAGAGATTTCTTCTAGGTCTAGCCATTTATTTTTATTTTTCCTTCGGACAAATTCTCGTGTTTTTAATTCACCATAATTTTAGATATTACGAATCAAGTCAACGTTCCTATCTACCTCCACGCTGCGAATATTCCCATTTCTTATCCATTTTTTCAGACGACAGAATTATCAATGGTTCTATCTTTAACGACGCGAATCAAAAACGTTAAAATTCCATTCATAAAATTAGGTACCTCTATGGCTCGGGAAAATACCCGAATCGGCATCCGCACCCGTTCAATTCGACCCAACTACGAAAAAAATGACAAATAAATAAAAAAATTACCGAACTCGAAACCAGACCCAGAACTCATTCTGGCTGTCCGCACGTCACCCATAAACATCATTGACAATCATATCATACAAAACCGCGTACACCAGCGAGAAAGAGGCCAGCCAGCATCAAATTAAACACCGGTAGCCGCTCTCGCGGTACCTTTGATCGCTCTGGACCGACTCAATGTGGCGGGGTACCGCGTTACCACGGTTGGCCATTAATATACGATATGCGCGCATATTTCGACCAATATTTCGACCAATATTTCGACCAGGACGGAAATCGATTCGACGACATTTATGGTTTTTTATTAACATGATACATGGTAATTTACGACCTTGTTAATGGCCCCAAACACCCGTAAACAAATCGCCTCGAAAATTTACCAATAACGTTCGACGACCGAGTATAGGCTGTTTTAGGATCCCCCCTCCCCTGTATTTCGCACGAAAGCAGTTTGAGTCGAGTATCATCCTCCTGTATGCGGCACATGCTGTCAATATTCCTAAACGGTGTAATAATTCGCATATATCGTATAATGGGCGGTACGAGACCGAAGCATCGAGGTTTCTGAGCCAGCCGACTCGTATGTATTGAATATTAATCATCGATATTGTTCATGTCCATACGAGGTATTACGAATGCTGCGCTGATACCGAAAGGTCTTCGATTGATGAGAAATTAAGAGCATGCGTTATTACTACAAGATATTTCCATCATTTGGATTAAGTTATCGTATTAGGGGTAGTAAAATTAAGGGATGTACACACGTTCCAGCCAAGCCACGAAATAATTTGGTCCGAAGGGTTCCTGGGTTTAACTAGGTTCGACTGGAACTGATAAATTGATATTACTTGTATCGAGACTTCGACCCCTTCTCTACCCCTCGACCCCTCTGGTACCGATCCATTTCTGTACATTTCCTTCATACGTATACACGTAGAGGCGTATATCTTCTCTGGCTTTCGGCTATCGCCTTTTATAATGACGATTTACCCGCCGAAAGGATACAGCGTCGATTAAGAGCGAGTTATTTTTTCTCCTCTGCGCCTCAAATTATAGACTCTAAATGACGTTTTGATGAATTAACATCCCGTCCGATCTAACGTTCGCAATATGGTACAGGTAGAGTACTCTTTTCGGATGCCCTTGAACTGCAGGTTATATTCGGCTCGTCGAAAGTGTTCGATGCGATGCACCGTGCATCGTAAATCGATCGCGAAGCGTTATCAATCATTAGGTCGCCGCCGCCTTAAATCTACCCGAAGCAAAGGTTTCGGTGTGGACTACCCCTCGTATTAATTGAATAGGTGTTTTTAGAACGAGAATCGGGGATTTGTACGATGTTGAAGTCGAATTTGAAGATTTGAGTAATGAGGGTAGATTTAGTTGAGGGGGATATTTTTTGGGAACCCCTGGTTCAAAATGATTTTTCTTGGGCTTCTAGGAGCCTCTTTTTATTCAGAGATACTCGTAGATTGAATGGAAGAAATAGAAATGAGGCCTGATTTCTCTATCTAAATTATGATAAAAAATTATTTAGGCCCAAAAAATTGGCAAAGTATGCCCTTTTTAAAAAAAATTTGAACTTTTAGCTTCAAAACTTAATTTTGAGTAAAAAATGGAACGGGGGGGGGAATTCCAGTTGTATTGAAAACTTTTAATTTTTTCTCCCATCTTCAATAATGACAATTTTAGGTGTTTCCTGTTCAATATTCGGAGCAAAAAAGAAAGAAAAAATAAATCATGTATTTTGGTGTTAAATTTTTGAATTTTAAAAATAATAATTTTTAAAAACCTTGAATAAAATTCAAAATTTCATTTCACAATACCTCACACTTCTTCAAATCAGGTTGAATCAATTTTGTAACCTCAAACCCAAACTTGGAATTTCATATAAAAAGTAGGTATCCAAATTCTAATTTTGATCCAAAAATATCAAATTTGAAATAAGAATTTGGCCAATGCCATAATTTTTTTTTAAGTTATGTACAGTAATCTTAAATCTCAATTTCAAGTGTTTTTTCTAACTCTGTTTTTTTTTGTCGAGACATCGCAGAATTTTTTTTTAAATTGAGGGATCGTTTGGTATAATTCAATGGCTAAGTTAAGTATAAAATCATTAAATTTCGTTTCATTTTTGCTGTGATCAAAATGTCATCCAAATATGAACCAGAGTCAGGATTTGAAAAACGTGGCTACGAGGGGAGGGGTGGAGAGGGGTAAAAATATGAAAAATTCCCATTTACCGAAAATTTTATTTGTCCCAATTTTTCTGGAATAAATTAATAAATTTTTCAATTTTTTAAAAAAGTTTATTGTTTTTTTTAGATTTTTTTACGTCCAAGAACAGTTGTCTAATGTTTATTCCTCATTGTCATTTTATCTACAAGTGAACTTTCAATATTCCGAAAGTGATGAAAGATTCTCAAACTGATTTTTTTCCACCAGTCCTTTTTTTGACAGTTTTTGGTTTTTGGTGAGAAATTGTGGTGAGAAAACTAACTATTAACCGAAGGAAAATTATTGAGGACAAGGAATTGAAAAGTCACAACAACCACCTCAGACACTTCATATTTTAATATTTTTTGGAGAGTTTTTCATTTTTTGATTTTGCGATAATTTTTTATGGTTTTTAAGTTGTGAACATTTGTTGAATTTTTCTCAATTGATGATTTTCTAGTTTTGATGCAGTTTGATGATTTTAATTTATTTTTCGATTTAAAATTCAAAGTAAGTACTTAATTTCCAAAAAAAATAAATGATGATTTTTTGCGCTCATACCTTCTTAATTATCAATTTATGGTCCTTTTTCAAATTTCAAATTATATTTTCAATTACCTATTCCGAAAGTTTGGTTTTTTTTTTACTGATTTTCAAGTTTTGATCATTTTTGATCACTTTTAAAATGTTAAAATAATATTAAGAATGTTTGTGATTTTCGAATAATTTTTGTTGATTTTTGATACTTTTAAGGATTTTCTGATTAGGTTTATTTTTTTTATTTTTTTGTGAGGGGGGGGGGGGGTTGCACCGATGCGCTTTTTAGAGAAAAAGGGGGAGGAGGGTGTTTCCTGCAGCATAAAATTTAAGTTTATGCAATTTTTGCTTCAACTAATTTCTATTTTGATTTTATGAAGTAATAAATATATTTCAAACGGATTTTTCAATGATTCTTAAGGATAATCCTTCTCCCTCCTTCTCTCTCTTCTCCACTCCTTCCTTTCTTATTTTGACGATTTTACCAAAATTCAAGATTTTTCATTTTATTATGAATTTTAAGCCTGAAAATTAATGAAATCATTTGATTTTTTTTTCCATTTATGTATCAACCATTCCAGAATTAGCCGAGGAGAATTGGAGTCCATGAGTGTTTTGACGTCCTGTTTCTATATTAATTTTTTTTTATTTTTTAGTAAATTTTTAAACATTTTAAAAATTTTATCGAACTTGAAAAACGAAAATGTAATCTCGTTAATTTCGGAGGTAGAAACAGGAGGATTGGGAATTTGATTTATTTTCAATTTTTTTTTTTTTTTATTTGATTAAACTCAATTTTGAGACAATTTATTTATTTTTCTGATATTTCTAAATGGCTTCAGAAGTACGTAGAAAACATGAAAAACTCGAGGTGAAAAAGTCTTTTCAAGAGCACTCTTACAATTCATTCTAATTTCGTTCCAATCTACAACTCCTTTTCAAAATACTTCGACCGAGTATCACCAGTAAATATATCAGACCACAACATCAAATCAAAACACAGCATTGGCGAGTGCCATCGTACTAATTAATCTCCATTTCACTTGCAGATTCTCAACATATCGACTTCAATAATAGATACTTTCGGTTGGAAAAAAAATAGGGAAAAATACCTACGAGGGAAATTATATCGTTCGACCTCTCGCGATTATTATCGTTGCGGAATCGAACGTCATGGTTTTTCCTCCCCATTGCGTATTCCGGCGCGAACAACATAAACGTCATTTATCACACGTTCGACACATTTAATTTACCGCATACGATACGAGTACGTACCAGCACCGTACGGATGTTTTTTACAAGATTGACATTTAAAAAAATTTCAATTTGGCGGATACTCGAAAATGATGAAAAAAAAATAGGGTAATATTGTTATCTTTATTTGAAAATGATGAAGGTTAAAATCCTCCCCCGGTCGTGACGGTTTCGCGAAATACTCGAGCTGAATTGATAATCGAGCTCGTATTATCTGCACTAGGTACATTAGCGGAATCGAATTATCGATTAATTTTTTTTACGCCGCCGTTGGCTTTGGCGAACTTGGCGACGTGACGAACCGCTGACATTTTAAAATTATAGTCTTTGCGTCGAACACAAATAGATTTCTAGTACATTCGGAATTATCGTATACTTATCGACGAAACCCATCCGAAAAGTGACGGCTCAATCGTATTGAAAAAGTGAAATATCGCCGATCGTTGGCTCGATATAGAAAAAAACACCGCTGACGCGCGACGCCATCAAACTTGACGAATTTTTCTTTTCCGCTCGTGGCTGTGGCTTTCAATATGATGAAAAATATTCCTATAAAAAACACCGTACTGCGCGACACGAGTCAAAGACGTCACGAAAAAATACCCTCGAAGTAAACCGAACGTTAGGAACAAAAAAGTTCATTTTTTATAACCCTACGCGACACGAGATGCTCGTGTTTATCTGGAATAATTTTAAGAAAACAAAGAGCCCGCGAGGTTGCCTTTTCCCGAATCTAAAATTGAGATAATTTTTTACGCTTAATTCGCGAACAGATACCGAGACAGAAAGATATACGCCGGGAAGAGTGGAAACCCGTAGGAAAGAAACCGAGAGGCTAAAAAGATCGAAATCTACTCTCTTCGAGCTATTTGCTCGCAGACTTTTCCTCTTCTTTATCGTATCGCGACTACGACAACGGCCAAGTTATATACAGATCCGTTCTAGTTCGTATTTTCCTCTTGCTTCTTAACCTGCACCCTCCCCCGCTTTTGTGTGCTTTTCTCGTTCGTAGTATCTTGCGCTGGTAAAAGCATTAATTTCTCGCTTGACGTGGCAATTTTTACGTTATGGTAAATGAAAATTACGCTGGATGCTTTGATAATTCTCGTACTTTTTCTCGTCTGTCTGCTGCGTTTCACGTCCCATTCAGACGTACTGTTGCCGATAAAGGGCTCAGTCGAGATGCCAGTTTACATTGGTGTCTGTAGCTTTCCCCTAGTGGCTCCGATTTTTCGTACGGATACTTGGAATTTTGATAAATTATCGGAGAATTTTTTTAGGTTTGTTTTTCTGTACCTATTAGGAGAAAATGAGGGGTGGTTTTTCGTCCACCTTTGTAATAGTTGGATTCCTATTTTTCTTTTTCGGAGAAGAAAGAAACCGTTTGATGTTGAGATATGTTTCACTTTTTCCGATCCCTTCCTTTTTGTATATTAACCCCTTACGAATATTTTCCTAGCGATACCTTTTTTTTTTCTCAAATGTCATTTTTATTGCGTAGGTATTGTTGTTCTGGTATTTTTTTTACGATGTTACTTTTCAAAGAAAGGAATTCGTATTGTCAGAGTTGCAAAATTCTGTCGGATGGGAATGGTCACCTTTTTTCTGGAAAATTCCGTTACATAACGAAGATTTTTGAAAATTTTTTGCGTAGAAATTGACTCGGAGAATCGTAAATAAAAGTGGCAAAAAACGCTGAAGAGGATTCGAAGCAAAATATTCGGTATTCCGGATGTCTAGTTCAATATTCCCTTAGTTCGATCATGTCTTCGATGTTCGATAATTTTTAAGAAAAAAAAAAGTAAAAAAATTGGAAGTTATTTAAACAACTGCAATGATCTATTGACTGAAATCGATCATCACAATCGATTAATTGAAATCAATCCTGACAATAATTGTTCAACTAAACTCGATTACGACAATCGAATACTTAAATCGATTAATAAAAAACGATTATGATGATCGATTAATCGAAGTGAAATAGAATGATCGAATAATCGAAATTAATATCAGTGATCGACCAATAAAATCGATAGTTAAAACAGCAACCTATGTAGACATGTTGAGCTTGTTTGCCTTGATTAAAGTACGTAGGTCTAGGTATGTATACTTGATTTTAATGATCTATTTTCATTGATCGATTTCAACTATTGAAAATTGATTTTATTGGTTGATCAATGATATTGATTTCGATTATTAGATAATTTTATTTCATTTCAATTAATTGATCATCATAATCGTTTCTGATTAATCGATTTAAGTATTCGATTGTCGTAATCGAATTCGATTGAACAACTGTGATGGTCGATTTTAGATCAATACATCATCACAATCGTTTTAATCAACTAGTTGTCACAAATCGCGATCAATTTTCGCGATCAATTGTATTCGATCAACTGATTTTGATGAATAGATTTTGATTAGGTGATAACTGATTGTTGATTTCATTTGACCAATGATTCAATATCTTAATTAATTTCGATCAATCAATAATGTTGATCAATTTTGACTAATCAATCAATCAGTCATAATTTGGCAGTCATTTCAGTTGATTTCAATCAATGTAGTGTTTGCCAATCACGCCAGCTAATTTCAATCAATGTAGTGTTTACCAATCACGCCAGCTAATTTCAATCGATCAATCATTTCGATTGATTTCGATCAATCAATCATTTCGATTGATTTCGATCAATCAATCATTTCGATTGATTTCGATCAATCAATCATTTCGATTGATTTCGATCAATCAATCAATCATTTCGATTGATTTCGATCAATCAATCATTTCGATTGATTTCGAACAATCAATCATTTCGATTGATTTCGAACAATCAATCATTTCGATTGATTTCGAACAATCAATCATTTCGATTGATTTCGATTGATTTCGATCAATTAATCAATTCGATAGAGTTTGATTGATTTTGACCAATCAATCATTTCGATTGATTTTGATCAATCAATCATTTCGATTGATTTCAATCAATCAATCATTTCGATTGATTTCGATCAAGCAATCATTTCGATTGATTTCGATCAATCAATCATTTCGATTGATTTCGATCAATCAATCATTTCGATTGATTTCGATCAATCAATCATTTCGATTGATTTCGATCAATCAATCATTTCGATTGATTTCGATCAATCAATCATTTCGATTGATTTTGATCAATCAATCATTTCGAATAATCAATCAATTACATCCATTTATTTCAATCAATCATATCAGTTGATTTCAATCAATCAATCAATCAATCAATCAATCAATCAATCATATCAATCGATTTTAATAAATCAATCATATAAATTGATTTTAATAAATCAATCATATAAATTGATTTTAATAAATCAATCATATAAATTGATTTTAATAAATCAATCATATAAATTGATTTTAATAAATCAATCATATAAATTGATTTTAATAAATCAATCATATAAATTGTTTTTGATCAATCCATTATATCGACTGATTTTGATCAATCAATCAATCATTTTAATTGATTTTGATCAATCAATCTTTTTAATTGATTTTCATCAAGCAATCATTTTAATTGATATTGATTGATCAATTAATCATTTAAATTAATTATCATTTACGATAAGTTGATTGATTCAACTAATTTTGAACGATCGATCAATTATTTCAATTAATTTTGATCAATCATTCAAATCAATCGGTTTTAATCAAATAATCATATCAATCATTTTAAATGATATTGATCAATCGAATAATTACAATCAATTGATCAATCGATCAATCGATCAATTCATAAATCATTCAATCAAATAATTATATCAATCAATCAATAATCACAATAAATTCTGTTCAATTAATTAATGATCTCAATTGATTTTAATCAATCAAATAGTCAATAATCTTAATTGATTTTGATCAAACGATCAATGATCTCAATTGATTTTGATCAATCGATCAATGATCTCAATTAAATTTGATCAATCGAGCAATAACTTCAATTGATTTTGATCAATCAGTAATAACAATTTTTTTTAATTCATCAATCAATCAATCAATCAATCACAATTTATTTTGATTAAGCAATCCATCATCATCGATCATCACTTTAGGATTTGACCAATCTATTAGGACCACTAAATCTCAATCACTAACAGCGCGGTATTTTTAATATCATTAATTGATTGTCAGAATTAATTTCAATTCACCAACAGTTGCGTTTAGTTTCAATCTATCATTCATGTAAAAATTTATTTTGAATTTTTGATGGATCTATTTCGATCAGTTGCTTTTCACGATTGACTTTGATCAATTGACTGTGAAAATCGATTTTGATCATTCAGTCATTATAATCAATTTTGATGATTCGGTTCTGAAATTATTTTTTCTATCGATAATCCTGAAGTCAAATTTGATCAATCGATCTTCTCAACGATTATTACAATCGATTTCGATCAATCAATCATCACAATTAAATTTGATAAATTTTGACTTTATTCTCAAATAACTTTGCGTTCATTTTGATCAAAATGCAGCACTTCAAAAAACCAAAAACCTGTCTACCACTTTTTTTTCAAAACGTACCTACCTAATACTAAAATTTTAACGATTGTCTATCAGGTTTACCTGCACAACAAAAATTCAAGTCTCCAGTGAATATAACAAAATAGGCAAAAATAATCGTCATGTAAGCAAACGCAGGTACTTGACAGTAATAAAACCTGGAAACACGTCAAACAGAAATGAGACGAAAACAACATCAACAACAAGAACTGCTCTCGGATTTTCACGACACTCGGTTCACTAACAGCATTTTGTGATTAAAAACCCACTCATCTAATTAAAATAAACGATCGACGGTGTACAGGTTGACGGGATAGAGTATGCGGGAAGGTAGAAGGCAATACTCATTAAATGCTATAAGCACACTAATTCAGCTCATTTCTATACGGTCAATAACATATTATCTAATCGGTATAAAATACCGGGTCGCGGACGAAAGGGGTGAAAGGGAGCTAGATGGAGACGAGCGACCACCAAACGATCACCGCGTTTCTTAACACAATCATCCTCTGCAATGTAAAACTTCAAAGTCTCCATCGATAAAATCGATCAAATGGTCGAGTTGACGTTTCGAACCACGATAATGGCCGCAGTCGCTGCCGCGTCGGCGGTATGAAAATTATAAATGTGAGCCTGCGAAGCCTCTGCTACCGCTACGTACCTATCCAAAGTAAAAACCGTTCACATGCGCATATTTGCGATTACAAATGCAAATTTATCGGCTCGCGTTATAAATAAGGAAGCGAAACGTGTATTCAAAGGTTTATTGCGGTCGATGTCGGGCACTCGGAGAGTCGAGGAGGACAATCTTAATACAGTTTGTTTACGAGAGAGTCCGAGGTTTATACCGGGACAGTCGCAGTCGTCGGTAATTTCAGCCAACATTTAACTTGTACTCTTATTACACGTTGCCTCGGGGAGGGAAGTATTAAATGCATCGGCGATATCGTGTCGTCGCTACCGGATCGTATACGCATAGTAATCAACTCCCCGACACCCAACTTGGCTTCTCGGCTTCAATTTTTCGAAGCGAACAGCCACAGGCAACCCGACATCGCAAAATTTACAGCGAAACTAAATACGTTCGCAGATGGCCAAGCGCGAAGTCCCTGCAACGTATATCTTTCGACCTCAGCGCAATATAAATCGTTGCTACTCGCAACAGTTCACCTCGTAAATTCTTAATTCTCATGACTTCTTTCTCAGCCTGACCAACGCACGCTGCACATAATATGTACTCTTGTAATCAATGATACCGACCTCCATTCAAACAAATCTTCCGCAGCTCTGCGTTATGCCTGTGTTAGCCACAGATACGCGCCAACACGACCATCGTCCATCAGCCTTTTGCCCCACAATCTGTACTTCTCTCGGAGCTCCAGAATGAATTGTGGATACTTCGTACATTCCGTATACGATATGCTACCGCTGCTGCGGTATACGACTTATGGGCACAAGAACTTGGGTCGAGGGAAAAAAAGCTCCTAGATTTTACCGTCGCCTTATGTACGCTATTTAATCACACCTAGCGTAGGTCTAGGTACTCTTGATTGTAAACGATATACCGACTCGGATGTAGTAAATTACAGCGACCTTTTGATCTCCGCAGAGGTTCTTCGGTGTAATCATAAAATCGTTTCGTTTGATGACGCACCCCGGATTTCGTCGAATTAATTATTCTAGTGATTAGTCCGCTCCTCGGTGTGTTTTTTATCGGCCAAATTACTTTTATATAGACAATCAGATGAAGAGTCGTAGGTGTGTAGGAAATTACGAATACCAAGTTTTATAAATGTGATGGGAAATGAAGCGGATGAGTAGGATTTTGTGGTCGGAAAGGCTTCACAAATGAGTCTGCGGTCGCTGCTTGGCTACCATTTTGTAATTCGTCTTGTAAGGCGGAGGAATAAGTAAACATTGCTGGTTGTATGTTTCAAGGAATATATTTTGAGAAAAAATTTAATAGAGGGTCCAGAGACAAAGAAATGGTCAAAAATTATGCAATATTTCAATATTAACACAATCTGCCTAAATTGACGACATTTCTTGAAAAGGAACAATTTATCAATAATCTGAAATAATTGTCAAAAAACGGACACAATTTATCAAAACGGATACAACTTATGAAAAAAAAGATATAAATGTGTCAAAATTACACGAATTCGTAAAAATTAAAAAAGTTTGTCAAAATTTACCCAATGGGTCAAAATTGACAGGATTTGTCAACATTGATAACGATTGTCAGATTTGACTTGATTTACAAAATCAACAGAATAGGTCAAAAATGACTTTTGCGAAAGTTGGACACAATTTACCAAGTGTAATTACAATAGTAATTGTGGAAATGTGTCAAAATTGAAATAGTTTGACAAAATTAATAGAATTAAATCAAAATCGATAAAGTTTGGACAAAATGGACAGATTTTTGTCAAAATTGACAAACTTTTGTCAAAATTGACAGATTTTAAATTCTGGTCAAAATGGTCAAATTTTTGTCAAAATGGAAAATTTTTTGTCAAGATTGATAAATATCTGTAAAAATGGACGAATTTCTGTAAAAATGGACAGATTTTTGTCACAATGTACAAATTTTTGTCAAAATTGATACGATTGAATAATTAGTCAAAATTTGAGAGGTAACTAACATAATTTTTCAGAAATGACAAAATTGGTCATATAGGTACATACGTTATATATGTACTATTAATGAAAAGTGACAAATTTGATAAAAATTGACACAAGTGGTCAAAATTGACACAATTGGTCAAAACTGACATATAAATGATCAAAATTTACAAAATTTGACAAAAATTACAAAATTTGACAAAAATTGCAAAATTTGACAAAAATTGCAAAATTTGACAACAATTGCAAAAATTGACAACAATTGCAAAAATTGACAACAATTGCAAAAATTGACAACAATTGCAAAAATTGACAACAATTGCAAAAATTTACAAAAATTGCAAAATTTGACAAAAATTGAAAAAATTGAAAAAAATTACAAAAGTTGAGAAAAACTTTCAAGAGGGACAAAATTTTTTTAATTTTGTGTTATGTGTCAAAACTGATGTCAAAAAGTCATGAGTTATCAAAACTGACATAATTTGCCAATTTGCCAAAGACTGGCACAATTTCTCAACGGTGTTCTATTTGTCAAAAAAGAAAAAATGTGTAAAAAATTATTGAGATATGTCAAAATTGACACAATGTTGTCAAACTTTGGATCATTAGTAAAAATTGTCGCAATTTTTCAAAAATGATGAAACGTCACAAATCATGTAATTTTCTAGAAATAAAAAAAATGGTCAAAATTACACAATTTGTTAAAAGGAACGGATTTTATGAATTTACACTTGACAGCAAATACACAATAGAAAACTGGCATAATTGATCAAAATTGACAGAATTTGTAAAAAATGACAAAATGTGTAAAAATTGACAAAAATTGTGAAAATTGACATAATTTGTAAAAATTAGGCAAAATTCGTAAAAATTGGTGGAAATTGTCATAAGTGACAAAAGTGGTCAAAACCCAGACTATCCGTTTCAATCTCAACTCGAAGGGGAGAGAGGGAGCGAATTCTACGTAAATTAATTTTTCTCTATTTCCAACTAACTATATATTTTTCGACACCCCCCCCCCCCATACCTAAACATGATTTTTATGTGGTTTTAAAACTATTTAAAAAATGTGAGAATTATTTACTTCTTTAGTTATTGAATATTTGTCCATTTTAATATTATTTTGAAAGCATGCCATTTTTCTCATTCATAAATCAGTGAAAATCATCGAGAATTACTAACGCACAGTTAGAATCACATGTCGATAAATATTTTCGTTTTCTGGAATAGGATCAAGATCGAGAAATAAGTGAGAAAATCATTGAAATTTACAATCGTTTACTAAAAAATCAGTGAAATTCGCAAATAAAATTACTTACTGGAAATTACTGAAAAATCAATTGAAATCTCCAACACACAGTCATATTTATATAAATTCTGTATAAAAAATCTCACCGAAAAAATGACGATGAAAATCCCTAAATAATCAGTAAAAAATCATCGAAAAATTAGTGAAAAACTGGTAAAAATTGGTGAAAATTTCTTATCGGTGAAAAGTCATAGAAAAATGAATAAAAATTTCTGATAATTGGTGAAAATCTTTGATACATAGTCGGAATTCCACCACAGGGAACCCCCAGTGAAAAAAACCATTGAAAATTTAGTAAATTCTGCTGGATTTTCCATTACTTCACTGATTTTTCCCGAGCAGAAAATCCGATTAGTCAGTGATTTTTCATTAATCGAGAGTTGTTCCATTCTCTCCACGTTTTTCCTTTCAAAATCAAAATTAAATTCTTTTCGCAGCGATTCGATATTCTTCATTCCTTATTTCGCACAGAATCCCCGATTCTCCATCCAAACCCTGCCGATGGAATTCGTACTTCGGTGTCTTGTAAAATTCTACAATCTAAAGAACATATCTGCGAATGTACGACCATATGTCGGTCAAACAGCGCAGCAAATTTGAATTACCATTTTGGCCTGGTCGCGTTGTTTACCCGTTGTTACCAACTTTATCGGGGCCATTGCTGTGTTATACAGAACACGATTATGTAAATGCTACAAACGAAAAATAACTCGATGCGTGTTTCACTCCGTGTGAGTTTCTCTTTCCACGGCTACAGATATGTTTTCATACTATATTTTCAAAAGCACACGGTCAAAAACTCGCTCACAATACCCACATTAAACGTAAAATAAAAATCATCGCTTTGGCCCCCCTTCTCCTCATCATCCATCATCACTCCTGCTGCCAATTTAAATTTATACCACTCATCTGAAAAAAAATCCAACACTTGGAAAAATGCCGGCTGGTGGAAAAAAAAGAGACTATGCGAAACAATAAACGATTTTAAACACTTTCGAAAAAACATCGCAGCTCAAAAAAATACCTAGCTAGTTTTTCAATTGTGTACGACTCGTTTAAACAATTTTTCCGCTGCAATAGCAAATAAAACCGTTTTATTCGATTTGTTTTCGAATATTTACAATATGTTCGATCAAATTTCGTCGTTCGTTTGCCCTCTGCCATCGTCATCGTACCGTAACGTCGTGTTACATGTATTATCCGTTATTTTACATGGTTGTTGGCCCGACTCCCTTTGCACCCGCGAACCCGATAGTTTATTTTTTACTCAACTTCGGTACCGTACCGACAACGTATGATCGAGTTAGCGTATCTGTACATATCTACGGTGTTTTTCCATTTTCCATTTTCGTAGGTACGCGGGTATAACCAAATTACATATTTTAGAACTATGCTAAACAATTGGCCAAAGTTGCCTGAACGTCGTCGTCTGTACACAGAGTAATATTATTCGAAATTTCAATACAAACAATGTCTTCGTATAGTTTACTAAAGTGAAATATACTAAACAAAAGTATATATGTATAACGTGGAAATTGGAATTTTTATACCAGCTGTACACGGTTCGATGGAGTGATGCTTTGTCATTGGCAGTGTTTTCTCTCGGTGTAATTCGATTTTCAGCGGAGTACGTTTTCGCGCAGAGTTCGGACTTAGTTCGTTTTAGAGAGCAGTTTTAGGATAATTTCGACGTGACGGCTGCTACGTCGATAACAGCATCGAAAAGGTGGTGTAAAAAGGGGTAAAATGTTGTCGTTTGTAGCTTTTTTCGTCCGTGTTCTTCGGTTCGACGTAGCTTAATTTCGTCGTCGCTACGGTGACGACGCGAGGTGCATAAATATGGAAAATTTTCATAGTACGGGAATTCTGAAATGTAGGTATTTTTTTTAATGGTATTTTAAAAACCATTCGAATCATTGGAAGACTTTTTTTGACATTTGAAATGAAATTTTGAAAAAATTAAGGAAATGTTCATTTTAGAAAATTCATTCTAAAATCATATTTTTGGAAAAGTCATTCTAAAATTTGATCCGCCATAATTCTAAAATGTAACTCTTTTTGAACTAGGAACCATTTTGAAATATTATATTAATAATCATTCTAAAAACACCTGGATATGTTTTAAAATTCTGAAATAATAAAGAAAAGTTTCATTTTAGAAAAATCATTCTAAAATGCTGACTTTTTTTTGAAAACTTATTTCAACATTTGAACAACTGTACCTAATTCTATGACGTATGAAAATATTTTTTGAAAATCTGATTCATTCTAAAAACATGAATCATTCTAAAAAAAAAAAATTCTTAAAATCTGAAATGGAATTCTGAAAAGAAAGTTGAAAAATTCAGTTTGTAATGTGACTTTTGATGTGTATCAGAAAGTGGGGAAGCGACCCCCCCCCCGAATTCACCAAAATGTGAAGAAATGACCACTATTTTCTATCTCAATATGCTTTCATTTTCATATGAATTTTTAACTAATGAACCATTTGTTTTATTTTTTGTTACAGGTGAGTCACAAATTTTCATGGTTGAAATACGAACTAACAAATGAGTACCGTAAGTCTGTTTCATGATTCTTGGAAAAATTATCTTTTTTATTGGATTTTTCTGATAGGCATGAGAATTGTTGCCATTTCTCATCTGCTTGGTACTGTATCTTATGATACATGAAATGATTTATAAAGAGACCCAAAATGGTAAGAGGCAACACAAGTCTCGAATTTTGTACGAAAATTACCCAGTTGTTCAAGCCTTCTTGATCTGCTCGCGTGCTTGAAAACTGAAGAAAAAATCATTTTTGAAAACTTTTTCAAATAATATTTTGAATATGAATGTTATTCTATATTGTTATTTGTCAAATTATTCTAAAACATGTGGAATTTTTGGAAAATTCATTCCAGAAAACTGTCTTCAAAAAAATTATTTCTGGAAAATGCTCTAAAATGTCATTTTTGAACGATCAGTTCTGAAAATAAGAGTTGAAAAGATGTAGCTCATAAAAGTCATTTTGAACTGGTTATTTTCCAAGTCATTCTAAATTATATTTTTGAAAAAATTACTTTGTAAAATCATTTCAAAAACCGTTCGGTAATATCATTTTAAGAAAATCATTCGAAAATGTAGTTTTTGAAACTGCGTTAGAATATACTTTTTTGCTATCATTGGAAAATACATTAAAAAATAATTTTAAACACCATTTTCTGAAAATAAAATTCTAAAATGTTATTTGTCAATTTACTTAAAAACATATTTCTGCAAAATTCATTTTTGAAAATTTTTTCTGAAAAATTCATTCTTGATAATTTTTTTGGAAAATTCATTCTTGATAATTTTTTCTGAAAAATTCATTCTTGATAATTTTTTCTAAAAAATTCATTCTTGATAATTTTTTCTAAAAAATTCATTCTTGATAATTTTTTCTAGAAAATTCAATCTTGATAATTTTTTTTGAAAAATTCATTATTGAAATTTTTTTTGAAAATTTCATTCTTGAACATTTTTTCTGAAAAATTCATTCTTGAATTTTTTTTAAAAAAAAGTCATTCTTGAATTTTTTTAAAAAAGTCATTCTTGAATTTTTTTTAAAAAGTCATTCTTAGAAATTTTTAAAAAAAAATCCTCTTGAAAAAATCAAATTATTCTAAAATATCAGTTTAAAAAATCATTCTAAAATATCAATTTGAAAAAAATCATTCTGAAATATCAGTTTAAAAATTCATTCAAAAATATCAGTTTGAAAAAATCATTCTAAAATATAAATTTGGAAAAATCATTCTAAAAATATCAGTTCAGAAAAATCACTCTAAAATATCAATTCGAAAATATGCCTAAATCTGTATCTATTTGTTATTTGATTATGCTGATTTCAACCTACAGATTACTTCGTCAATTAATCGAAGGTTTTTCTATCTTTCTTAGTAATAAGTATTTGAAAATAGTTCGTTGTTTTTGCTTGAAATTTGAAGCATTCAGCTTTGCTGATCGAAGAGCTCTTGTGTTTTTGGCTGACCACTTCTTTAGCCTTTGAATTAAACATTTAAAATCGCAGTTTGAACTTTCCAATGTTGTTGAATGTAAATTGCTATAAAAAATTTTCATATTTTTTTTACCGAAATGTCAATTCAAAAAAAGAGCGAAGATATTCGAAATTTTAAGTTTTCCTCGCGAATATGCCGTGAAAAAAACGGGAATTTTTTAATTTTTTCACACATCAGATCCTAACATTTTCCTCGTTTTCCCCACTTTTTATTGGTCGTAATTGACCTTTTTTTTGAAGCGTTTTATCAAATTTTTATCGATGTTGATGGATAAAATTTGATTTAGGTTCATATTTTCATACCTTGATGTTTTTTATCAAATCAAAAAAAAAACAAAATGGTCAAAAAATTTACGTTCTCGGTACAAACTATTGAAATAAAATACAGGATAGGAAAAAAATGTTACTCCAACGAAGCAAGGGTGAAATTTTTTGAGAAAAATGTCGATCTTTTATGTCAAAAATATTCATTTTTAACCATGTATTCAACATTTGGTCAAATTTTTTCAATTTTCCCCATTTTTCTAGCCCTGTTTCCAAAAATTCCCACGTTTTTTTTCTTTTTTGAAATTAATTTCTTGCAATTATCCATTTCCAATTTTTTTCTCTTTACCTTTGATTTTCTACGAAATGAGATCCACGATATCTCAACTCCAAATCCCACAGAAAATTTTTCAAAAATTCAGTCCAAATGAATTTTTACAGGGTTTGAAAATAATTCCAACAAATTCGTCCATCGGTTCACTTCACCAACCTTTATTTTCCTCACATCTCACCGCAACATCTCATCTGATGCATCTGACACGAACCAAAAAGGGAACGACGGCGACACCGATACAATACCGCTTACACCCTATGCAATTTGCAACCCTATCGGTCTACGATACCTTTCCTTATCCGTCTACGAATCTTCGATACAGGCGAACGCCTCGAACCACATAATTAACGACGTCGCTTCGCAGGGCGCTCGGCGGCAACTTCAACTCCACGTCTCCGGTGCGCTACTTGCAATGGCGTGTTTGCACCGTATAAATTTCCAGCACATTATCTAACGCCTCGAGGTGTTCGGTTGAGAAGAATTTCGTATATAGTCCGTGCGGTCGCCCCGGCGACGGACTTCTTGTCGCCCTGCGACCAGATACCATCTTAAGTCCAATTGCCTTTCCTTTCAAGGCGTCTCAAATAGCGAAAACTTAATTGTTCTGAGATCTTATGCATTGATGACACATATATCGAGCCTCTGGTATATATTGGACATTGGTGTTTGATTCGATGCCACCGCACCCCTCAGTGAGACATTTCTGACTAGTTTTCTACTCGTATATAAAATTACACCTTTTTTTTTTCAATTCTTTTTCAATGTAGGAGTAGGTGTTATTTGTACGTTTATTTTCGTGAACGTTCAGTCGTTCACATTAGAACAAAGCATCCCAAAGAGAAGGTGGGGGGGTCCGGAACACCCGAATAAATCACCGTATCTACCTTTAAAAAATAACACATTATCCGAACATGCACGACCAGTTGCTAAATAAAGAAGAAAAAAAAATCCAAAGGCCAAACAATTGTTCACTTCGGACATTTCGCGGGTCCCAAGTCCCAGTCGCGCAGACACGTCGGTTGGTTGTATGCGACACGCTATGTACTCGCTACTGTCAGACTGTGTAAAAACAATAAATCTAAGACTGCGATAAAAAGTGCGATGAAAAAAAAAAAAAACTAGGCGCGCATCAACGTACTCGGTAGTAAATTTATAAATCACGCGATTCTATAAACAAGCAGAAGGCTTCCCTTTTTCGCCGATGCTCGGGGTATATCTGCATACCGCATACCATCCTAGCACGATAATAAGTACTATGCAGTCTCAAAAGTACTATAATCTTTGCTAAATACCTGCCCGGCTAAGCGAGAATAAAAATCATTAATTGGAGTTACTCGTATGTATAGGTAATTATCATCCAGTGGTGGACATTTGGAGCGCCAGAGGCGCGGACATTGATGCTTTTTTGTTCACATTTTTTTTTTCGCGATATGATTTAGAATCTTTGAGAGGTGAAATTACTGTATCAGGAACGAGGTACAGTTACATGGTGTACTTTTTTCGAGTTTTTGTGCAGATGGATGGAGAGCAATCGTAAATGCATGTGGTATTGGTAATTCGAGGCTATTTTTAGTCGCAGGAAAGATGTGTTTGTTTCGTGTGGTGCATTTGCTTTCTCCAAGTCCAAATCTGATTTCAAGTTTTTTCAAAGTGCTCCCAGTTTCTAATTTTCTCAATTTTTTTTGATTTTTGATTTTCTCAGCCATTTTGAAATCTCTCAAAATTTTCATCCCTAAAATGTGTTCCACCTTCGAATTTTCTCAGAAAAATGTTTCCAACATTGAGTCAACTTCTCCTTTTTTTGAATTTTTTTTCAAATTTTAAATTTTTCCTTAATTTTCTCGAACTTTAATTGTTTAAAATTTTTCCTCTTAGAATATCGTTTACTTTCTCTCAAAATTTTGTATAACTTTGTTTTTTTTTTCAATTTTGATTTTTCCAACTTAAATTCTTACAATTTCAATTCTTTTTAGTTTTTTCAAATTTTTTTCCTTCCTTTTTTAATTGAAATTTTTTTAGTTTTTTTTTTCAACATTGAATTTCCTTAAACTTTCTTAAAATTTTCTCAGATCTTGAATTTTTTGAAATTTTCTCGAATTTTAATTTCTTAGAAAAATGTTCTGTTGGAATACCTACATGTTTTTTACTTTCTGTCAAACTTTTTTCAACCTTACATTTTTTTCAACATTTCTTTCAATTTTGTATTTCCTTCATTTTTCCAATTTCCAATTTTCTCATTTTTTTTCGTATTTTTAAAAAATTTTCCTCCTTAAAATATTTTTTATTGTTGGAATTGTCTCAAAATTTTGTCCTACATTAAATTTTCTCAATTTTTTCCAACATTTAATTTTCACAAAACTTTTTCAACTTCAGTTCTCAAAATTTTTTTCAACTCCAATATCTTTCTGGTTCCCAAATTCCCGAAATTCCTTTAAAATATTTTTGTAGTTCACCGGTTCAGTTTTCTCAAAATTGTTTTTTCAACTTCTCATATCTCCGCAATCCACAATATTCTTCCAAAACATTTTCCTAGTTCGGGATTCTCAATTTTTTTCATGTTTCCAAATTTTCACATTCTTGTTAAAATTTTTCTGAATTAAAATTTTCTCTACTTTTTCAATTATAAATCAGTGAAAATTATCGAAAATCACTGAGAAACAATCAGAATGGCAGCACAGGAGAAAATCAGTGAACATTTTTTTACTGAAAACAAATCAGTGGGAAAAATCATAAGAAAATCAGTGAAAATTCACTGAAGTCAGTAAAATTTATGAAATTTGCTGGAAAATCAGTGAAAATCTTTGAAAAATCAACGAAAATTCGCTGAAAATCAGTGAATTCCGCTAATTTTTCCTGTTCTGCAATTCTGATTATTTATCAGTGACTTTTCACTGATTCAAAATGAGACAGTACTTTTTTTATAGGTCTAATTTTTTAAAACATTTTCTAAAATTCGTATTTCTCATAAAATGAACGTTATTTTTCAAGAATCAGCTTGAAAATTTTCTTCAATTCGGGGAACTCTGGTTCCAAATCCAACATGAAGAGATGTCAAAATTTTTTTGGTGCACTACATACCTTCTACTCTCTCATTTACAAATCAGTGAAAATTATTAAAACTAACTGGAAAACAATCAAAATTGCAGCACCGTAATAAATCAGTGAAAAAATTTCACTAAAAGCAATCAGTGAAAAACATTGCTGGAAAATCGGCGAAAATTCACTGGAAAATCGGTTGAAAATAACTGGAAAATCAGTGAAAAATCAGTGAAATCTCTGAGATTTGCAGAATAATCAGTGAATTTTCTGGAAAAAATCAGCGAAAATGCGCTGAAAATCAAAGAATTTTGCTGATTTTCCCTGTGCTGCAATTCTAACCGTTTATCAGTGACTTTTCACTGATGCAAAATAAGAAAGTATATTCATTTTTTTTCAAACGACGTCTTATCATATGGAGCGAAACTCTCAAAAAAAAAAGGTAATCAAGTGTACCTACTTGATTTTAAAAAAATTTGATCTTGAAAATATTTGAAAAGAATTTGTAAAAATTTGAAAACTTGAAAAAATTTTCAGTTTAAAAATTTTTGAAGAAATCCAAGTTGAACAATTGAAAAAATTCAATAATTGAAATTATTTTAAGAAAAATAATTTTTAATAAATCTAAATTCAAAAAAATATTGAGAGAATTGAAAAATGGAAAATGTTTGGAGAAAAAAGAAAATTCTGAATTGAAATAAATTCTAATAAAATTCAAAGTTGGAAATAATATTAAGGAAATTTTAAAGTTAAAACCATTTTAGGAGGAAATTTTTTCAGTATAAAATTCGATAATTTTATTTTTCAATTTCAAAATAGTTTTGAGCAAATTTTTAAAAATTCAAAATTAGGGAAAAGTCTGTAAAAATTCAAAATTATTGAAAAAAGTTGAGAAAATTTTGAAAGAAAAATTGGAAACAATTGAGAAAATTTGGAAGTGGAAACCATTTTAGGAGGATTTTTTAAAATTTGAAATTCAAGACATTTTTTTTAAAATTCAAAATTAGGAAAAATATATTCAGAAAATTGAATTTGGACTGAGGAAAAAGCAAGTTCATCACACTATAAACAAAATCTATCTTTCCAGCAAGTATAAAATAAACTCTCTTGTATTAAGAATCGATGAAAAAGTAGGTAGAACAATTTTTTTTTCTCCTTCGACAATCGACACTCGTTTTCATCTCGCAATACAACATGTATAATATACCTGGTATATAATTTGTACTATGATAAATTAATCGTTAACGGTTCAGCGCTGCTCAAATGCGTGCGATCGAAGATAACCGCTATTTTGGTACAGGTCAAAGCGGATATAGTCCATATTGCCAAGGTATATGCAGCTACTGCGGCGGCGAGCCTCGCGTCAAAACAAAATAGAAATAATAATGATAAAAAAAATACCTACTAAAGAGAAAGAAAGATGATAATAAATAAAAACAATGCCTTTCATGCTTTCAACGGTTGTTGTTGCGCCGCTGCGCTCATATACATAAACTATATGTACCGAATAAAGCGAGCAAAATCGACTAATAAATCTTCGCAGCCGTCGCTTCGTAGGTATACGCTTTTGTATACATTCGTATGTAGTATGTACTGTATAACAAAATGCTGTAACACCGTACAGCGTACACTGTACACATACAGTGTACCTATTCTGTATCTAGGTACGTCTGTGTATATGTTGGAATACATTTATGTAGGTATAGGATTGGTAGGTAGTAGGTATACCTGAATGTACTACATGTAATTTTTTTCCATGCTCCATTACCGTACTGGCGTCCTTTTTCTTACCCGTACGGAACGAGAAATTCGAAATCGCTTTTATCGACCATCGTCATCGTCGTTTTATTCTGTATTATGTGCGTAGATTTTCGTACAGAATTTATATCGGTTGGATTGGTAGGAGTGAAATGGACGAGACCGACGAGTTAAAAGGCGGATAATTTCCATATCAATCATTATTGGTATCTGTACTTGGTTTGGTCAGACTTAGAATGGGTTATTTTGTTTTAATGTCATTGCGGATGTTCGTTGATTGATTTGTGAGACGTGCTTTGGCTTATGCTGAAGTTCCTTTATGTTTTGATACTTATGAAAAGTCTCAATATTTTGACAAGACACGTTTAGAAAATTCTGACAAATATCCATATTGATGTATTTTTAATTACGTATTTCAAAATCGTCGTTTATTTTGATGAAAGTTTCGATTTATTTGTCCAGTTTTGAAACCTTTTGTAGGTATTGGAAAATATTTTGATCATTAATAATTATCGTTCACTGATTTCTTTAAATTTGATTTTGACATCGTTGAAAAATGTTTGCCAAACATTTTTACAAATAGTCCCTGCGGTTAGCTCGGGCATACTGCACTTTTTGAACACGGGTTGAAATGTGGTTTTTATTTTAGTATGACCCAAAAGAAAATTTTCGAGAAGTGGAGACGTCAAAAATTTCCCTTAGGGGCGGAGGGAGGGGGAGTTTTAAGGGGGGTTTTACCCCTATTTTTCCACATGAAGGGATTGGGGTAAATTTGGTGTCATTTTCATATAATTCGACCCCCCTGAACTCGAATATGCGATTAGTTTTCCGATCTGAAGCGTAGAATTCACACAATCGCATGATTTGTGTCGCGAACTGAGGCCAATTTTGAGGAAAAAGAGGTAAAATTGCGATTTTTTTCATCTTGAGACGAGTAATGTGGATCAAGTAAGGTTTGAAACCAGTTTTATATACATTTCGAACCCTCTGAATTCAAATTTGTGATTGGTTTCTCGATAGGAAGTGAAATGGATTCTTGATCGTCGTTTTTTGGTAGTGAAAAACAGCCAATTTTTGATAAAATCGACTCGAATTCGCAATTTCCCATCTTCTCAGCCCAATACCTCGAACCAATCCTAGTATGAAACCATTTTTATACGTAATATGAACCTCCTGAACACGATTTTTCGATTAGTTTCCCGATTGGAAGTGGAGAATTTTCGCAATCGTGAAATTAGTGTAGCGTAAAATGTCCAATTTTTGTTAAAATCGGCTCGAATTCGCAATTTCCCATCTTCTCAGCCCAATACCTCGAACAAATCCTGGTATGAAACCATTTTTATACGTAATTCGAACCTCCTGAACACGATTTTTCGATTACTTTCCCGATTGGAAGTGGAGAATTCTCTCAATCGTGAAATTAGTGTAGCGAGAAACACCCAAATTTCGCCAAAACTGACAGGCCCGTGAACGCCGTACTTTCCACGAGAGCGCCGTGGAAAATTTGATGCATCTGCACGGGTTTAATACGACGAGTGGTCAGTTTTATTTTTGCCAACAATGAAACAATAAAATATATTTGTTAATGTTAATGGATAAGTAATATCAAGAAATCTATCAAGTAAATTATTTGGCAGTTGTAACTTCATGTTAGGAAAATTGTGTCAGTGAAATGATAACATTTCGTTAGCAAAGCGTTATAAAAAAAAACAACACATTGATAACACATTAAACACAAGTAACTAACCATATATTATTGAAAAAAAAAAAACAGCAACAAAATAGGTACCTATCACAAGAAACTTGGAAACTGACCACTCGTCGTATTAAACCCGTGCAGATGCATCAAATTTTCCACGGCGCTCTCGTGGAAAGTACGGCGTTCACGGGCCTGTCAGTTTTGGCGAAATTTGGGTGTTTCTTGCTACACTAATTTCACGAATGAGAGAATTCTCCACTTCCAATCGGGAAAATAATCAAAAAATCGTGTTCAGGAGGTTCGAATTACGTACAAAAATGGTTTCATACCAGGATTGGTTCGAGGTATTGGGCTGAGAAGATGGGAAATTGCGAATTCGAGCCGATTTTAACAAAAATTGGACATTTTACGCTACACTAATTTCACGATTGCGAAAATTCTCCACTTCCAATCGGGAAACTAATCGAAAAATCGTGTTCAGGAGGTTCGAATTACGTATAAAAATGGTTTCATACTAGGATTGGTTCGAGGTATTGGGCTGAGAAGATGGGAAATTGCGAATTCGAGTCGATTTTATCAAAAATTGGCTGTTTTTCACTACCAAAAAACGACGATCAAGAATCCATTTCACTTCCTATCGAGAAACCAATCACAAATTTGAATTCAGAGGGTTCGAAATGTATATAAAACTGGTTTCAAACCTTACTTGATCCACATTACTCGTCTCAAGATGAAAAAAATCGCAATTTTACCTCTTTTTCTTCAAAATTGGCCTCTTTTCGCGACACAAATCATGCGATTGTGTGAATTCTACGTTTCAGATCGGAAAACTAATCGCATATTCGAGTTCAGGGGGGTCGAATTATATGAAAATGACACCAAATTTACCCCACTCCCTTCATGTGGAAAAATAGGGGTAAAACCCCCCTTAAAACTCCTCCTCCCTCCGCCCCTAAGGGAAATTTTTGACGTCTCCACTTCTCGAAAATTTTCTTTTGGGTCATACTAAAATAAAAACCACATTTCAACCCGTGTTCAAAAAGTGCAGTATACCCCCGTTTTTTCATGCTAACCGCAGGGACTAAAACTGATTTTTGCATCATCAACTCTCCCATGTTTTTCTTTTTTTTGGGTCTAATTTTCTATCCGTTTTGACAAAATACCCGCAGATTTCGTGGAGGAATTTCACCCCTCCATATTTGAGTCGAAAATTTGAATGTAAATCGGTAAATTTTCTCAATAATTCGTAAATTTTGTTGTACATCGGCAAATTTCCTTTAAAAAATTGGGCGATTTCTCTTTTGCACCCCCAGGTTCTTGACCAAGTTTCGTCTTTGAACGAATTTTGTCAATTTTGACTATTTTATTGGGTCTGAATAATTGTAGCAATTAGGATAAATTGTCGGTTCTGACAAAAAATGTCGTTAGTTTTTACCAATTATGAAGATTTTGTAAATTTCGATGAATTTCTTACATTTTTGGTGAATGGTGAAGGTGATGTTGGGAAATTTCGTTAATTTTCTGTGAATTCTATTCAATTTGGAAAAATTTGTCAATTTTTGATCAAATGTGTCAATTTTTGATCAATTGTGTCAATTTTTGATCAATTGTGTCAATTTTTGATCAATTGTGTCAATTTTTGATCAATTGTGTCAATTTTCATAAATTGTGTCAATTTTTGATCAAATGTGACAATTTTTGATCAATTGTGACAATTTTTGATCAATTGTGACAATTTTTGATCAATTGTGACAATTTTTGATCAATTGTGACAATTTTTGATCAATTGTGACAATTTTTGATCAATTGTGACAATTTTTGATCAATTGTGACAATTTTGATCAATTGTGCTAATTTTTGATCAATTGTGTCAATTTTTGATCAATTGTGTCAATTTTCATAAATTGTGACCATTTTCATAAATTGTGTCAATTTTTGATCAATTGTTTCAATTTTTGATCAATTGTGCTAATTTTTGATCAATTGTGTCAATTTTTGATCAATTGTGTCAATTTTCATAAATTGTGACAATTTTCATAAATTGTGTCAATTTGTGAATGTCAAATTGTGTCAATGTTTGTCATTTTGCGTTAAGGTTTATAATAATATTGTACGAGTATTGATGATTCTTGTCTTATTCTATAAATTCCTCCAATTGTAATAGTGTTTATAAATGTTTACCAATTTTGTCAATTTTTAGGAATTCCATCAGTTCTGACTAATTATTCAGTTCTGAAGAATAACCATTTTTGTCAGTATTTCTTCTATTTCTGACAAGTTAAATTATATTAGTTTCGAAAAATTATGTCATGTCTGAAATATTTTATCAATTTTGACAAATTGCGTCAACTTTTACAAATTGGCTCGTCAGTTTTGTTAGTTTTGACAAGTTTTGTTACTTTTGGAAAATTACCTTGATCAGTTGTGACAATTTTCATCAACTTTTACTTGCTGCCTGTCAATTTTGATCATTTGTGCAAAAATTTGACATTTGAGTAATTTTCATCATTTGAACATAATTTGACAATTTATGTCAATTTTGACAATTTTATTTCATTTATTGACAATCAATTTATTTCATTTATTGACAATCAATTTATTTCATTTTTTGACAATCAATTTATTTCATTTTTTTGACAATTCAATTTATGTCAGTTTTGAACATTTATGCCAATTTTGACAATCTATGTCATTTTTGTCAATTTATGTCATTCTTGACAATTTATGCCATTTTTTTGACAATTTATATCTGGTTTGTTATTTTATGCCAATATTGACAATTTTTACCATTTGGGTCAGTTGACAATAATTTATGAAATTTCGACAATTATTTATGTCAATTTTGACAATTCATGTCACTTTGAACAATTCAACAATTTATGTCAATTTTGACCATTTATGTCAATTTCCACAATTTATGTCAATTTCGTCAATTGTCAATTTATGTCAATTTATACCAATTTTTACAATTTATGCCAATTTTGATTATTTATGTCAGTTTTGCCATTTTAAGCCAATGTTGACAATTTATGTCAATTTTTACTATTTAGGTCATTTAACAATTTATGCAATTTCGACAATTATTTATGTCAATTTTGACAATTCATGTCACTTTGAACAATTCAACAATTTATGTCAATTTTGACCATTTATGTCAATTTCGTCAATTGTCAATTTATGTCAATTTATACCAATTTTTACAATTTATGCCAATTTTGATTATTTATGTCAGTTTTGCCATTTTAAGCCAATGTTGACAATTTATGTCAATTTTTACTATTTAGGTCATTTAACAATTTATGCAATTTCGACATTTATGTCAATTTTGACAATTCATGTCACTTTGAACAATTCAACAATTTATGTCAATTTTGACCATTTATGTCAATTTCGTCAATTGTCAATTTATGTCAATTTATACCAATTTTTACAATTTATGCTAATTTTGATTATTTATGTCAGTTTTGCCATTTTAAGCCAATGTTGACAATCTATGTCAATTTTTACCATTTAGGTCATTTTTGACAATTTATGCAATTTTGACAATTATTTATGTCAATTTTGACAATTTTGTCACTTTGAACAATTTATGTCAATTTTCACCAATTTTATCGCTTCTAGAAAATTGTGTCAATATCCGACTTTTTTTCCCACCCATTTTGTCACATTTAAAAAGTTTTATTACGTATAGGTTTACTTATTTGTTGAATTTTAGCAATTTTTCGCCAATTGTGTCAGGGTTGACAAGTTGACAACGTGTGTCAATTTTGAAGAATTGGACCAATTTTAATCACTTTTGTCACTTTTAGCAAATCACCTCTGTCGGATTTGACACTTGAGCAATTTATATACTTAATTCATTTCAACTTTTACTCATCTTGTCAATTTAGACACAGCCTGTTGATCCTTGATCCATTATTTCAATTTTGATCAATATCAGTTTTTACCACTTGTGTCACGTTTGACAAATTCCTTAATTTTTAACGTTCAAAAACTTGTCAAATTTTCTCAAAAAGTCAGCAAATTTTGTTACAAGCTGGCACAAAAAGGTACGAAATCGTGAAAAGAGCACAAATTTTTACTATGTGGCATAAAAACACGAAAAACTCCCAAAATTTCGTAAGAAATTTTGAAAACCATGAAATTTTTTTTCCAAAGTAATAGAATTTTTTCAATCAACGAATTGAAAAATTATTTTTTTCCCCCTGAAAATCATCAATTATTTTTCAAATCTTAACCTTCTTTTCTCTGGGGCGTATAAACATGAAGCCCAAAATATACGTAAGAGATGGGGGTTGAGGATTTTACCTCCTTTCAATACTAAAATACTGATAAAAATGAAGAAAATTCAGCTTTGGGATACCTTTTTCTTCAGCAATTTTCGCAGTCGCTTCGCTCGGGCTCGATGAATTTACACCACTTATTCTCAAAATTATGGTACGAAACCTCTTTCCTTCCATACCAGATCATTGAATATTTTTTGAAGCATGAAAAATTCGCTCTTCTCATTCATTAGGAAACTTGGTAGCAATTAGAAATGGAATTTTCAAAAATTTTTCGATTTTTTGGACGGTGAATGAGTCATTGAGGAATACCTATAACTTTTTTGGAAGTCAAAAGAGTAGCATGGAAAAAGCTTGCATTTTTGGTTTTGATTTTATTACGACTGATAGGGAAATTTCTCTTTTTCTAATAATCTTAGTCGACAAATTTTCCATTTTCACCCCCCTCTCCCTCCTCCTCGAGATTTTTTTCCATCGTCTCTAAATTCCTCATTTTTGAAAAAAACAATATCTTCACGTCACTATGAAAACTACACACTGATGTTAGTTTGATTGCAGCTTTATAACATAGGTAGGTACCTGCATGCGCCACTCTAATGCATCAAATTCATTCAAAAATGCAACTCTCGAAACCGATTATTTTTCAATTTGCAATCCCACCCACCGAAACGTTGATAGATCTGCATAACATATTACATTCGTACGTTGGGGTCGAATCCAGTATTCTGTTCTCATATCACCTTGGCTGTCATTGGTTGTCGCTTACTGATATTTTCGTTTAACCTACCAACGTAGATACTATGGGTATTCGTAATACTAATATGATGTTCAAACCGCATGCCAAAAACATCGGTCACACAGTTCTCCAACCTCTGCAAGGCACCACCTAACCCCGAGAGACACCGAAGCATGCAGATATCGTATAAATGTTCACGGCGGACGAACGTATACGTATTTGCGACAAAACCGAATCAACGAACGGGTACCATATACTTACTTTATTATTTGCCAGACAAGATACCGCCACAATAGTATGACTTTGGTATATTATACGACTAGGACGACACGACACACCAGTATATGATAAACATGTCAAACGCAGTAGCATATGTACCTATATCTATATATCGTGAGCTTACAGTCGAGGCAAAATTCATCTCATGGTGCTGGAAATGGGACTCCAGACTGAGAAGAGAAGAGAGACGAATCGTCGAGTAAATCATATCGCGTCGTCGGCCTATTCCCTACAAACCCTGTTCTTTTTCCACTGCAACGAAGAAAGACGTGGTGGTTTTTCCATATGCAACGAGGAGCTGCGACTATACTAAATCATCCCCGAATACACGAGCCTATTCGTATAATTGCGAGGAAAGCTACCGTGTTCGGGTCTCGGTCGCTTGACACCCTGTAGCCGATTGCGGTACTTTGATAAAAGCAAAAGCACGTGCTGGCCTGAGAAGTATACGCGTACGATAAGGCCGGACCATTTTTGAACCAGGGTATTCGTATGTTACTTTTGCGTTAATGAACGAACATAGTTGGCGAAATGTGCCAGAAGCGGGGGGCAGCAGGACGAGAACGTATCTCTTCGGCACAGCTCAGGGTGCTGGTATAAATTTGTGTACGTTGGCGAGAATATACACGTACGTAGGAATATGGGGAATGATAAATGGACGCTTGTAGAGGGCCACCCGGTGACTATCATTAACAAAATAAACGACGACGACGGCTACGATGACGATGGTATTAACCTTACTCTCACTGCCGGAGTACACCGAGTTTTAAATTATCGTTAAATGTATTTAAGCCGTCGCGATGCTACCGCCTTACTAATTACTTAACTGCTCTTTGTCACGCCCTTTGTACCAGTGCTCGTATTTGCCTACGCGAGGCGCCCGAAATTCAGATTATTTTTAGGCTCGTGCCCTCGAAGTCTCGATATACGATGCGGATTGCAAATAGTAGCCGAATGCAGGGGCCAGTTGACGTGTCAATTTTTCTTTACACGACTGCTCGCTGTCTGTAGAAGGCTGTTCGGCCTTTGCATTGTTCGGTCTATAGGTATACGCAGTTGTGCTGTGTTGATTTACCCAGCAGGACGCAGCTTACCTACTAGGTTTTTATAATAGACCTCGGTCGCGTCGTTTCACAAAACCGTATAAAAGTTATATGGACGTGAAAGAGGAAGTCAAAAGGTAATGTGATCGAAGGATATGAATTGTAACTGAACACCGGGGGTTAAATAGGCCACGCTTGATATCTTTAATCGTCTCTAAAGTCCGATGCGCCTTGCTCGGTGCCCCTGCCGGAGCACCAGACGAAGGGCTGATGGCGATTGCAATTTATGCCGAATGAGTGAACTTTATACCGGAGCTTTTCGTTATTAGATGTGCGCTGCGATTAGAAATGCGAGCGGAGATGGCCTGAAATCGATATGGTGGCCGGTGAGGTAGATGGCGGCGCAACGACCATGGCTGCGAAGCTGGTATAATGTAATTGAGCGTTATTGCGAGGTTTATTGGGCCGGGTTTCGGCGAACAGGAAGACAAGGGGGATTTTACGTAGATGAAATTAAATTTGTGATTGGAATGAAATGATTTTATGGGTCGTAAAATTCGTATTGAAAAATGGAGTCGATAAATTGAGTAAAAAATCCGTGAGTCGAGTGTCTATGTAAGCTTACTTACGAGGAAGGTATCTCTACTGGCAGTAAAATGTTGGACTGAAACAAAAATGAATCGGAAGTACGTCAGAAGAGAACCTGTTATCCCAAATTTAATGGGCTGGAGTTCATTTTTTGAATTTTGGAGAATTTTGGAAATTTCAAAATCGTCCCATCGCTCTGAAAAATATTAAAATTTGATCTAGTTGACGAAAAAAGCTAAAATTTGGTATATATCCAATTTTTGACCTCTCAAATCGATTGAACGCGGTTTCGAAACATTTTTTGGATCCTTCGAAAATTTTTGGAATTTTTCAGTAATGAAGAAAATCTCATAAAAATGGTTCAGATGAACTTCATCAGGACCTAAAAATTCAGATTACTCACATTGGTGACCATTTTTCAAAATTTGTAACCGCTGGATCAAATCCATATTTGTGACAATTTTTGGGGAAATTTTGGGAAATTTTGCTGCAATCAATCAAGTAGAAGTAGATCACCTATGATAATCAGCGATTGTAGGCACTAAAGTTCATCGGAACCTCTTTTTATGGAAATTTCTTCAGTGCTGAAAATTTACAAAATTTTCTGGAGATTTTAAACCGTCTCGAAACCATTTCCAATCGATCCTGGAGATCAAAAATGAGAAAGCTTTTTATCTCGATGCGTACCCTTTGGACGAATTTTTAAATTTTTTCCAAAAATTTTTACCGAACTAAAATAGGTATAGATTTTATTCGGCAATTACGAATTTTGGAAAATTGTTCATTAATCGATCAAATAGGTCAGCAATATAAGTAACCTGAGTTTTTAGGTGCTGAAGTTCATCTGGTCCATTTTTATGGGCTTTTCTTCATTGCTGGAAAATTCCAAAATTTCATGTAGGCTCCAAAACGTCTCGAAACCGCTTCCAAGCGATTTGAGAGATCGAAAATAGGGTATAATATATCAAATTTCAGATTTTTTTCGTTGATTAGATCAACTTTTCATATTTTGTAGGACGATGGAGCAATTTGAAAATTTTAAAAATTCACCAAAATTCGAGAAATGAGCTTGAACACCTAGAATTTTGGGTATGAGGTTTCCTTAAAAAAACAATTTCGATTTATTTCTACTTCAGCCCAAAACTTTACTGCCGGTGGGATACCTCTCTTGCCAGCTAAAGTGTCCAAAATATTTGCAAAAAATTGAAGAGAAGGAAACGAAGTGTGCTGGACCAGAATACTTTGATGTAATTTTTCATTAGAATAATCAAGAAGGAGAGGACAGGAGGGGGAGGGGAGGGGAAAAAGATGGAGCTGGAAACGTTTGGAAATTGAAAAATTGGCAAATGCAAAAGAAAATATTCAACCTTGAGAAAGACAGAAGGTAATGATTTTTTCTCTTCCGCTTTGTGATTAATATTTTCAGCAAATTAGTAGTTCGAGCAATAATTTCGAAAAAATTGTACCTTTACCTCCCCTCCCCCTCAGGGTCAATCAGAGAAAATCGAGACTCTCCGGGACGAGCAGAAAAAAAGTCTTTCACACGTCGGTACGACCTACTTAGTTGAATCAATTTTTTTGGCTTGAGGGCCTCTGCAGTGAAAAGACACCGTTTTTTAGCCCAAGCGAGGCCCTTTAAAACACAGACTCGGGGGAAACTTCCTTTTCTCTCCCTTCCCTCTACATAGGCCTGCCCCCTCCGACATAGTTGATGGATTTTTCTGTAATTACTTATCAGCATCTTTTTCCAAACATAATTTGAATAAAATTTTTAAATGGATTAATTTTCAGAAATTTTGCTGAAATTTTGAAAAATATTAGAATCGTTAGGAATAATTTCACAGAATTTAAATCATTTTTGCATTAATTTATAAATTGAAAAATTTCAATTTTTTCAAAAAGTTGGCCTTTTGTCCAAGAAAATTTTATTGGACGGAGAGAGGGTCAAGTCTCTGGGATGAGTGGTATTTTGAAATTCAATAAAAAATTGAGATAAAATGATCATTTTTCTCTTCTGGAATCTGGAAGCAAAAAAATGATCTATTTTTCATTATCAAATTGAGTATAATTCCTACAGATTTTTCTGAAAGTTTTTTATTTTGAATTGAAAAAGTTTAGAAAACCTCATTTGGTCTCGAAATTTTCAATTATGCCACTTTCAGTTCTTTTTCATTTGTGATTGGAAGAGTTTCGAAATTTTAATAGTGAAAAATACGGTTCATGATTCGAAATTAAAATTATTTTTACTTAAGATGATTCTCCCCATAACTGACTTCTTCTAAATCCAAAATCTGCACAAAGCTTTTTTGAGCCCCTTGAACTGGTTTTTCACAATTTTTTTTTGGCAATTTTCGTATTCTTTTCAAAGTAGATGTCACATTTAAAAGAAAAAAAAACAAATTATAAAAAACAAATTTCTACATAAAATTCTGATCATTTTGCTTTTCTTCGATTCGACCTGCGTAACGTATTCGTGCTTGGGAGATATTTATATTCGAGCGAAAATATTTGCATGAGAAGAAGATTAGCTGAAACACGATACTACTGTATAAATATGAGTATAATGTCCTGCGAAGCTCTCTTACGAAGCCTCCTAATATCGGCAACGATCTCTTATAAGTTTCTGTGAAGTATGAATTTTAACCTCGCCTTCCCCCTGACATTGTCGCTTCGCCAACCAAACTCATTAAAAACTGCCTCGAAGCTGCAAAAAAAATATAAGAACTCGAGCCATCTACAAAAGAACCCAAACGACTTTAAATTTTTCACCCATTGCAACAAATCGAGCTCCTCGAGTACCCCTAAATTCATCCGAAAAGAAATGCATTAAGTAGAAATTTTTTTTCCACCCGAATTCAAAACACAGATCATTCGTTATCTCGCCGAGTAATTTCCAAACCTAATGATCCACGACGTACGTATAAATAAAAGGGTTGCTAAATTACCACTATACGTACAATACTCCTAAAGTTAATAGCACTCGATATACACCGACGACTGACGTCTAAAAACGAAAGAAAAAAAAACAACTAGCGAAGCGTTATACTTTGGCGAAAACTTGAATGCTTTTATATTTTTCCTCATCTTCATGAGCTGCCCTCCCCTATACACTCAAAATAGCCTCGTATAACAATAATTAGTTTCGTTGAAATGACCGAGAAAATTCTCCCTGCGGCTGCTTATGTAGTTTTGGTAAACGATACATCGTCGGATACAGCTCACCTTAAGAATCGCTTCGGGTTAATTTTTCCCTCTACTCGAATGGCGAACTCATTTCGAAGAAAAATGAGATGTATTTGTGGAAAATTAAAGGGAGTTTACTAATACGTAATACAGTATGGCACAAAAGTCTTGTCAGAAGTAAACACTTCTCAATATCTTAGAACTGAGAAGAGATACCAAGACGGTTCAAACAGCAATATATTCTTGGCGACGAGGACATTGAAGATCGATAATCAAACTTCTAGTCCTTCCTATAGGGTGTCCACAAGTTCAGAAACCGGTTCGGGTAAAAAAAAATGGGTCCGGTTTTCTTATTGAAATAAAGTCTGCACACTGATGCGATTAAAATGTGATATGTTTTTTTTGAAACCGGATCAGCAGTTTCGAACCAGTTGTCGATAATATCCAAAAAAGTGGAGATATGAAAAAAAGTTTGAAACAAAAATTGCAGAGAATTGAAAAACAATCAGTTTTTGTTCCATAACTTTTTTTCCATCTTGTAATGGAAAGAAGTTGTCGTACAAAAGGTTCGAGTATGATTTTTTCTCTTTGAAGCCATAACTCTTCTCCAGTGCTACATGAAAAAAAATTACAGAATGTGAAATGTTAAGTTTTTAATTCTCTACAACTTTTATTACAAACTTTTTTTGATATCTCCACTTTTTGATAACTGGTTATCGACTTGTAAAAAAAACACGCAAAATTGGGTTCAGTTTGCACCGGTTTCAAAAAAGTGGACATATCAAAAAAAGTTTGAAATAAAAGTTTTAGAGAATTGAAAATTGAGCATTTCACATTCTGTAACTTTTTCTACATCTAGCAATGGAGAGGAGTTATGGGTTAAAAAGGATAAAATTATTCTCGAGTCCTTTGTACCATGACTTCTTTCCTTTGCAAGATGAAAAAAAAGTTGCAGGACATAAAATGTTCAGTTCTCAATTCTCTATAACTTTTATTTCAAACTATTTTTGATATATCCATTTTTTGATAACTCGTTATCGACTCGCGAAGAAAAAATTATACTCCAACCTTTTGTACGACAATTTCTTTCCATTGCAAGATGGAAAAAAAGTTATGGAACAAAAAATTATTGTTTTTCAATTCTCTACAACTTTTGTTTCAAACTTTTTTTCGTATCTCCACTTTTTTTGGATAATATTGACAACTGGTTCGAAACTGCCGAACCGGTTTCAAAAAAACATATCCCAGTTTGATCGTGTCTGTGTGTAAACTTTATTTCTACAAAAAAACCGGACCCCCTTTTTTTGACCCAAACTGGTTTCTCAATTTGTGAACACCCTATAGGAGGGACTAGAAGTTTTATTATCGATCTTCAATATCCTAGTAGACAAGAATATATTGCTGTTTGAACCGCCTTGGTATCTCTTCTCAGTTCTAAGATATTGAAAAGTGTTTACCGTTGACAAGACTTTTGGGTCATACTGTATACCAGAAGTGGCGTAGGGTCTCTCTTCGCAGTTGTTTTGTACGCTTTACAAAGGCGCAGAGCGAGGAAAACAGTCGGCGTGGCCTTACACCATCATAACTTGTAAACATTGTGTATCGTTGCGCGAAAGAAAGCAGAAAAAAATTAACGATCGAGTAGCTCACCGTACCTACGTTCGGTTTACGTAGGTATATAATTCTTTGGGTCGTGAAAATAAGCCTCCCGTACGCACATACGTACCTATATAAACTTTTCGGGCGAACGAAGTACTCGTACGAGGACGAAAAATAAGAAATAACTCCTCGAGGGAGGGAAATGTCGCGCGATCTTTTATTTGCTGCGAGACTTTGCACAGAGAACTTGGACGAATTAGCGAGGCGCTGCAGTCGAGAGGGGCACAGGCGAAGAAAGTTTTTATTATAATAACCTTAAAAAGAAACTTTTAAATAGAATTTAGGTTGAGCTCTCGTCTTCGTATAAGTTAAAAGTTGGTTAAGACTTTGACGTAATTTTGTTTCGCAGGCCTTTACGTCGCAGGATGCGTCCTGCGTCAACGTAGCTGCGTCCTCGATGTCTAAAAGGTTAAAAAATTTCGGTAAGGCGAGCTCGTTCGCCTCATAAATGGAATTTTGTTAAAGCGGCTTTTCTCTTTGGTTTTTCTTCTATCCTTGGTCGGGACGAGACTTGGTGAATATTTCATCGCGTAATTCCGCCGCGCCACGTCTCGGTCAAATGTTGGCTTTTTTTCGGACCTTAATGATGAAAGCTGCGTCGACGAGCTTTCAAACGTCTCGCCTTCGTTGGCAAATCTGTGCGGCGGATTTGAGAAAATTTTACACGAGAATCAAGTACCTCGTACTACGCTAATTTCCGAGTGTAACCTTTGGTCTTGTTTTAAAAGCTCGAACGGATATTAAGAGATGAATTTTTAATACCCCACCGTCGACCTATTCATCGCCTCGACGACTTAACCCCTTGTATTCTCCGAGCTGCCTTCTTTCTCTGCATTTTTCAACACGACGCTCAGCCAGACGGCTGCGAAGAGATGTAAATTCGTCTCGAATACGTGCACCGAGCGAATTTTTCGCCCAAACTGGATGATTTGTTATCTTTCGTTTGCGTTTCATTTAACGCGACGAGAGAGATTTTTCAATGTACCGGCTAAGAAATTGCACCACGTAAGCTATCGAGGGGGGAGAACTATAACAGAAGAGTTGCACGAAGTTCAAGTATACTATACTCGAATGGAGAGAGGGAGACGCGATGAAATTACAACCTAATTAAAACGAGATCCCGAATGGGGTGTTTGCCAAAGCGAAGGGATGAGTGAAATGGGCAAATATACCGGTACACCGTGCCCCGCACCCCGTTCACGTTCCGCGCGTTATGATTAATAATTAAGTTTTTAGCTACGCGACGAATTTAATAATTTACAAAGACGATTTAGGTTTAAAATTAATAGTCTTAACGTAAATAGGTCTTGTTGGTGGTTCTTAATCCCGGTATAGCTGGGGGTTTAACCTGGGTCGAATAGATGGACGAAGGATTTTTGTTATTTGGTTCGAGGACAGTGTGGGGATCGGAATTTAAATGTTTATGGGCTCAGATTTGAGATTTTTTTGGAACGGATATAGAATTTTTAATGATGGGAGGGGGGGGGGGTGTCTGGTAATTTGTGATTTTAAGGCGATTGTGAAAAAAAAGAAAACGGTTGATTTAGAATTTCATTTATTTGAGTTCAGTCTCTGAGCTCATTATTTTTAGAATTTTTGAATATTGCTTTGAGAAGCCCTGATATCATGTTGAAGTTTCATGAAATTGATGGTCAGATGACGATGCTTCATACTTATTTCAAAATATGTGAGCCTAAATATAGAAATCACCCTTAAATGGTCAATAATTGGTTTTTGAGTTGAAACTGATTTTGGGCCTTTCAGAAAGAGTAGAATCAAGGGAGAATCTCAACTCAATCCCCAATTTTTGACTTCTAAGGGTGGTTTCCATATCCAGGCTCATGTATGCAAACCCAAATGTCTAAAATCTTAAAATTCGTGAAAATTGGCCATTTCAGACATATTGAGTCAAAATTGGTCAAAATTATCAGAATTGATGAATGATGTTTGAATTCATTTTTTAAATCATTCAGTTACCATATTGATTGCATAATATCAAAATAGATATAAGGTTAAGCAACTTTTGTTAAAATAGGTGAATATAAAAATTTGACAATTTTACTGGATTATGATGTCAAAATATTGACCAATATCAAACTTTTCTTGAAATTTATGAAAATTATTTTCAAAATGTGTCAAGATTGGCAATAATATTCGAAATTGGTTGGAAATAAGAACTAAACGAACCTACTTAAAAATGGGTTAAAATTGATCAAAATTCAAAAAAGATTAAAATTAAAAAAAAATTGTCATAAATTGTTGACTAATGTTACCTAATTGATCACAATGTAGGTATTTCGTAAATTTTCTCAAAATTGCTAAATTATCAAAAGTACTTGAAAATTGTTAAAATTGATAGAATTGGTCACTTAAATCACTTAAATCAAAAACATTTCTGTGGTAAAAATTTTCACGCTTGAGATGTCATTTTCTATGAAATATTTTTCAAAACTGGTCAAATCAGTTGAAATTGATAAAATTGGTCAATTATGTCCAAATTATTGATAAAAGATTACAAAATTGATAAAATAATTAATTTTTTTCAGCTGTGAAAGTTGAAAAAAAATTCTAAATACCTAATCCAAATCATCAAATTTCGTAAAGCTGACCAAAATTCTATGAGTCTTTCAAAAATGCAATATCCATTGGCATTTTCATAATCTATCAATATATCGGTATCTAAAATATTTGAAAATTGATCTAAATTGGTGAAAAAATTTGAAAATTGGTCGATTTAATCAAAGTAATTGATAAGATTAATAAAAAAATTAGTAATCTCTCAAAATTGGCAAAAGATTTTAAAATTGGTCAATTTGATGAAAATTTTTGAGATCGATAAAAATTCTTGTAATTTGTCAAAATTAATGTGGAATTTCAAAAGCGATAAAATGGGTCAATTTTTTTTAATCGACCAAAATTGGTCAAGTATTTTACGACTGGTCCAATTCATTGAAAGTGGTAAAATACCAACAAAATATTTATACTTATACTCGCTGAAAAATTGGTAAAATATTTTTAAAAATTCAAAGCAGGTATAATCAAAAGGTTGAAATTTTAAAATTATTCTAATCAGTTAATCAATCAAAAATCAAAATAATTCATAAGATTATTAAAAAATTTCAAAATTGATCAAAATTGGCGATTGATTTGAAAATTGGTAAAATTAATAATTTATGAAATTGATCAAAATTCTCATGATTAATCCGATTTGATAAAAAAATGTTGGAATCATAATCAGTCAAATTGATCAAAATTTGTAGGTACACCGATTCAGACTTTAAAGTTGATGAAATTGATAAATTGACGAGGTTAATCCAAATTTTCAAAATTCATCAAAATTAATGAAGAATTTCAGAAGTAGTAAGACTAATCAAAATTGATGGCATTAATCAAATTTTTAAAAATCTGTCAGAACTGATGAAAAATTTCAAATGGGGTAGTAAATGGAAAAAAATTGGTGAACTTGATCAACATTATTCTCAAAATATAACAAAATTTGTAACAAATTTCAAAAATTGTATAAAATAAATCAGAAGTGGTAAAAGATTTCAAAATAGATAAAATTGCTTAAAATTGGTAAAAATACTTGAAATTCTTGAAAATCCATCAAAACAGGTTAAATTGAACAAAATTCATATAATTTGTCTGAATTGATAAAATTTTTTAAGCTTGGTAAGTATAAGTACCTTAAATTCATCAAAATTGATTAAATTGATCAAAACTCTTAATTTCTGTCAAAATTGCTAAAATGTTCAAAATTGGTCCAATCAATCGTTTTTTGTTGATACCTTGAATTTGGTCAAAATTATTAAAAGGCAAGTTAGCTGAAACAAGTAAGTTTGATGTAGTTTAATCATTTACCAATTTTAATCAATTTGACCATTTTTGACATTTCTTACCAATTTTTACAGATTATAAGAATTTGATGAATTTTACATGACTGTGAGAATTTTTCTCATTGTTGTGAATTTCGTTGAAAGTTATCAAAATTTGTATAATTTTTCTTATTCTGAGAGTTGAAAAATTACTTGAGCAATTTTTTTCAATTCTTCAAAATTGTCAACAAATTAAGTCAAACTTGACCTTTTTTTTTTTAAAAAAAAACTTCAACGGTGGTAAAATCGTCAAATTCTTCGAAATTGAGAGGATTATCAACTTTCAACTTTTCTAATTATATTTCAAAATCCAACCTTTCAATATCCAACGCACCTATGGTAACCCCTCCTCATTCTCGCCAGTATTGACATTGGACTGAAATTTCCCACGACTAAAGATCTCTCAATTAAGAAAGGAAAATATAGGGCTGATTGAAGCCCCCCTTCGGCGACCATACAATCAACTCGATACCATCCGAGCTCGTCGGTACATAAAATAAACTGAAAAAAAAGAAGAAAAAAGATACGTGCGTACTTCACATCTACACGTTGCTGTTGCCCATCATACAACGCAATGGGGTAAAAACGCTAGTTAGATTTAACCGGTTTATACAATGAGCATATTTCTGTATCGCGAAGAGTTTTGTGAATAATAACGTGTAATAATAAGTGATTTATTATCGGCTCGGTCTCTAAGCCGCGTCGCCGTAGCGCGAAATTTATTATGGTGGCGGTGCATCGGCTTAATTTATTTTTCGAGTTTGCCACCCACCCGGAGAATGTTTATTTTTTCCTCTTACCTTTTCCAGCCAAGATGATCTCGAAGTTTTTTTCCCTAACGTTTTGTTTTTTTCTTTTCTTCGCAGTGGTACTATTGGATACAGCGACCGAGGCAACTTTGGAATGGACCCGATACCCGTTCGGACCGGAAGCAACGACACCAGGGGTGAGTACCTTTTTTTTCTCATATTTATAACGTATATCTTATGGTTAGTCATACTTATCGAAGAATTACGTATTTACACAAGAATTTACTATACATTGGTTGATCTACGCAGCTCGGTGATAAAGTATGCTAATAAACGATGAGAGAATCTCTAGTTGAGTTGAAACGCGGCGATAAAGCTTTTCGGTCGTTTGTACGAATGTCTTTGTGTCGGTGTGTGAGTTTAATTTGCATAAATTATAATCGAGATCTTTATAGGTAGAGGTAATTTTCGTCGAGTTATGGAGCGTTTAATTTGCCAACTGCATAAACGTGGAATAGCTCTGTGTATCGATTAAAGGCTCCAAACTGGATAAATAAATAAATACCTACAAAAGAGGTATTTAATTTTATTACAGAAAGAATAATCATGGTTGAGGCGAATGCGTTACGCACACTTTGCCATCTGGCTCTTATGTAGATACCTTTACGATAATAAGAATCACGCGATTATGTGCCAGTGGTTTTTCAAGTGGCACTCGTGTGATATTGCTTTTAAATTTCGATACCTGGAGAACGCAAAAGCAAACACGAAACACATCGAGAAGCCGAGAGACGAACGACGACCGAGAAATGCGTAGGATGACGTTAGAAACAGCTTGACAAAGATAGCAGCTTCGGGAGGAAAAAAAAACGAGAGAAAATACGAAATCAAATAAATTGAGGAAAAAGCCTAAGGAAAAAATAAAGAAAGGAAACGTTAGATTCAACTGTGGAATAATTTGCGTTCATTATTCGGGCGAAAATTTCTTCTCTTTATATTGGATAAAGTTAGAAACGTAATTTTAAAACTTCTCGATGTCGGTTTTCGCCATACACAACAAAAAAGGCATCAGGAAATTTTTGCCAAATGATCAAATTAGGTATGAATTGTTTGAAATTCATTCCATATTTTAAACGGTTCGGAGAATTTTTTGCCCATGGTGGAGAAACGGAGCTGGGACGAGGCTCGACGGTGTAGTTTAATTATAACGAAAGTTCCGTAATTATCCTTTCTCGGGTGTACGAGTTAATCGAGTCGATGGGAAACGTATAACGAGATTTTCGGCATTTTCGCTGGTCCGCCAATTTCAACGTGCGTGTGTGCGGATGGGAAAATCGTGTGGTTGAAAAGTGCCGAAGCCGATGGTATTTCAGCCGACAGAATAAATGAAAAGTTATACGATATTTTGCAATCGAATTCTCGCGGGGGCTCTTGAGCCGAGCGCGGCTCTTAAAAGTTGCGAAATTTTAACATCGAGGCGAAAAAAAGATTGCCAATATCGCATTATACCGAGAAAATATTATTTTTAAGTCGTAATCCCGGCAAGCCTGCGGATATTATTGAGTAAAATGGTAACGAAACCATCATTGCAGATGTGTTTGTACGGTATGCCGAATAGATACCTATTTCGTGTTGAAAAATATGTCCCAAGATTGAAATAAACATTCGCCAAAAGATCGGGGTTTTGCTCGATATGAGTACAAAATTGTGATGGGTTTCGTATTTCCGAAGGGGTTTGTTGTTATGGAGAATTTTTTACGCCAAAGCGATAAATTAAACTGGTTGGTGATTGCTGTGTGTAGAAGTAAAATGGTACCCATGTTTCGAATGCGATGTGGAAAAGTGTGAAAATCGTCTGTTGTTGTTTGTTTCTAGATGGTGATGTTAGCATGTTCTAAAATTGGATTTCACGTCATATTTCAAAATCGATTTTGTTTCAAAAAATTATAGTTTAATTTAACAACTTCATTTTGCGTTAAAAATTTATTCAGAACAGAAATTTTTCAATTTTTTTCTCTTTTCACAACCGGTTTTGTGGTTGAACCAAATTATGAAACCGGTTCATTCATAAAAAAAATCAATTTTGTTTACTTTTAAGTGCATAGAAATTTATTTGTTACATGATATCAAAACCAGAAAGAATTTTTGCTTTTAAAGCTTCTGGAACCGGTTTTATGGTTGTGTCTTGTACCATGAAACTAATTTCTTCAACAAAATTTTGAAATTTTATAAAACTTTGAAATACATGGATCATTCTTTTCATTTGTTAAAACAATATAAAAAATTCTTCAGCCTAAAATTTGTTTTGAAACCAGTTTTTTTAGTTATGACAAACCTTGAAACCGGTTCGTTCCCCTAAATTTTTCACATTGTACTTACCTAATATTTGCAACAAGATAAATTCAACTTTGGAATGAAAAAGTTTTAATTTCAAAACTGCTGAAACCAGTTTTTTGATTGGACTTTGGACAATGCTATAAAACCAGTTCACTCATTCTAAACCTCTAGATATACTCAGTTGAATTGCAAAAGCTGAGGGATAATTTTTCTGCAATACATCAAAATCTGATAATTTTCTGAATTTAAAACTGTTTGAACCGGTTTTGTGGTTGTATCATACCATAAAACCGGTTTCTCAACAAAAAGCTGCAATTTTATGGAAATTGAGAATATTTAGATCATTCCTCTTATTATTGAAACAATGTAAAATAATTATTCAACTGTGGTTCTTCTGAAACCAGTTTTGTGGTTGTGACGAACCATAAAACCGGTTTATTCATAGAAAATTCATAGTTTTATAAAATTTTAAAAATGATAAGTCTGTTTTCTCCTAAATATTTATCTTCATGAAGCGGAAGTTTTTTTGATTTCAAAACTTTTGGGAACCGGTTTCTTGGTTAGGAAGTGTCATAAAACCAGTTATTTCATCCTATATTTTTGATTCAGATAACTTGCCAATATTCAACGATTATTTTTTCTGTAATAAATCGAAATCAGAAAATTTTTCATATTCGAAGCTGCTAGAAACAGTTTTTTGGTTGTGTCTCATCATGAAACCGGTTCTTTTATCAAAAAGTACTGATTTGATGGACTTTTTAAAATTCTATGAATAATTTCCTTATTGCAAAAGATACTATGAGTATGAAATAATTTTTAATATTAAATCTGTTGAAATCAGTTTTCTAGTGATGACAACCCGTGAAACCGGTTCATCTGTCCACATTGAATGTTTGAATTTGCATGTAGAATTTGGAAACGTTGATTCCAATTTTTTGTGATCTTATCCTATCCCAATCAATTTTTTTTTTTGAGTTCAAAACTACTGAAACCGGTTTTATGAAACCGGTTCATTTCTCTCAGATCAGCAATTTTATATAATTTCGAATCAAATATGTTTCATTTTGCTAAAATGCTCCCGAATGTAAAAAAATTGTTTGATTTCAAGGCTGATTGAACTAAATTTCTGGTTGTGCATATGAAACCATAAAACCGGTTTATTTACCTTGAAATCTAGTTTTTTAGAATTGATTAGAACCGTTCCTTTTTCTTTTTCAACTTTATCACTGGTATCAAAAATTTCTTGGCTTCAAAGTTACTGAAACCAGTTTTGTTTAACCAATGATGAAACCGGTTCTTGCAGTGTATAAAAATTTCAGGTTTTGTGGGCGTAAATTGACAGGTTAAATTCGAAATCCAATTTTAAAAATTTTTTACGTTTGGAATTGGACTAAAGAACGGAGGACAGGTTTTTGGGTTGCAGTATTGTCCCTTTGAACCGGTTTATTTGCTGATCTGATTATTTTCAATGTGACGCAGCCTTTGAAATTTTTTCAAGGATAAAAATCGATCGTAAAAAAAAGAATTTGATTTAATTATCACCTTAATTTCAAGTTAACTTATTTATTGGACGAAAGAAAAGATTACTCATTCCAAATTATATAAATTAAGTTGTCAAATATGTCAAGAAAATTATCGAAAATTTCCATGTCCGTGTGTAACTTTCTCTCAAAACGATTTTCTATTTACTTAAAATATAGGTGAATCGACGTATAAAGCTATAATACACATGGCATACAAGTTGGGGGTGTTTTTTTCCTCGTTTCTGTGTCGACCTCTCGATTAACTATATCGTACGTTGTGTGTATCGAGATAGCAATCTACCTTGAGTCGTATTACGGTTCAAAGGTTTTGCGGAATTTCAATTTCAGAATCGAGCATCGCGTTCACGTCGCACGTATGTGTATGAGTTTGAAGTAAGAGTATAATATGGATACGTAGGTCTAGGTACATATACCTACCTATGGTATAAGCTTTTGAAAACATTTCCTATTTATATGCAGATAAGTTTTGTGTTTAAAGTATTAGTTTGGCGTGTGTATGTGTGAACGAGTACCTTCCTATACGTATAGATGTAGCAGCTATGGCAAAGAGTCAACGTGAGGGGTATACCAGAGTATATCAGTACGTGGGGGAGACGATCGCGTATATGGTTTCATTTCTTTGAAGATTTGGCGGTGGTGGCAGCAGAATATACGTGGTTATGCGTATGGAGAAAATGTCAAGATATGACTTACGTTTCCATATAGTTTTTCCCATCTATGCACCTACTCGTCGCAGGGATCGGAAAGATGATTGATTTCAATTTTATATAAGGGGTTCGCGTGTTTACGATTGGTTCTCAGTGGCGAATGAGTTGATTTATTGATTTAAATATTACTCCATATCGCCCAAATCCCCAAGTTTACGAGAAATTGAATCTTCAATGTTGAAAAAATAAACCAGAATTGAAATTTTACCAACAGCGAATTAACGAACAGCATGATTTGTAAATGTAGCAGCGATAAAACTCCATGAATTATTCCCTTGGAAAAATTTTCTCCTACAAAGCCTGAGTAATGAATACTCGTAGACTAAAATCTCAAAAAATCACAACTTTTTTTTTCTCCCTCTTACGAAATCGTTGCCGGAATAAGCAGGCTTAGCACGGACGTCGAAAAATCTCCCGAACAATTTATAACAAACCGTACAGAAGCGTGGAAAAAAGAGCAAAAAACACTAAAAATCCGTACTCTAATAACTTTTTTTTCATAATATTTGAACCTCGTCGCGATGAAAAATTACTCTTCATCATTTTGTTGCGAGTATTAGAAGCGTTAAGCCGATGTGTTGAAAAATTCTCGGACCAATGGGACGGATTACAGATGGAGATTTAGAGATCCGCGTCGTTATATTTTTCGTTCGAGTTAGGTTTAAAGGAGCGAAACTAACTCCGGGTATTTTTTTAATTCGCGTGCGAATGCGAAAAAAAGGGCCTTAAATTGGCGTGTCGGATTGAAGGAATTTAATTGATCGGTAAATGAACAAAGCAGATCACCCCTGCGGTATTTTCCTATACTTTGGTCGTAGCCCAGATTACGAGGAAGGTCGTATTTCGTATGACTCATGTCGGAATAGTACGCGCCTCGACGTAAATCCTTAGTGTAAATGATTACTGCACGTAGCTAGTGACGATGATGGACCGAAAAAAAAAGGCAAAGGGTGGTTCGAAGCGAGAGGGGTGAGAATGTACGTGTCGGTGACCCGTGAGTTTGAGATCGGCTACAATATGCGACTTGGGTATAAATCCCTCGTCGTCATATACTTTTCCTAACTGTGATTATTTTACCGGATCGGAATGGCGGTACGGACCATCTTGCGTATTTGTACAGGGAATACCAAGGGTGAAAGATGACGTACCAGAAAAAAAAAAGAAAAAAAATTTCCACCACGTTATAACCTACACAACGAGCGGCAACTTTGCGGTAATAAATTTTACACGCCATGATGAAATAGGTCAGGCTTGGGTAAACGAAACACGTTTTCTCGATTACTAATTAACGGGCTAGCTTTTGCGGGGTCGACGAATGCTCTGTAATTTGTATGCGGAAAACGCAAGATGGAGTTTTTTTTTCACCATCCCGACTTTTTTTTTACCGAGCGCTAACGATGTGGTGTGCGTAATCAATTTTCGAATTGGAAATCGCACCCGGTCCGATGATTCCCCTCCGAAACCGAATTCGTTGGCGATGACTTATCAAACAAAAGTGGAGAATGTCGTTTGAAACTTTACACAGGGTGTCCGCTTTCTGGAAAGGCTGGAAAAGTCGGGGAATTTTGAAATTTTTGCTGGAAATTTGTGAAAATCCAGAAGAAGGATAAATCACCTGAAAAGTGTTTCTCTGCTCATTTTACCATGAATTTTTTACCCCCGCTCCGTTTTGGCCCACTTCTTCTATTCCTTAATATAATTATAAATATCACTTCTTTTATTTGGCAGTTGTTAACCATATCATTGAACAAAAAAATTGATAACCTTATTTGAATGCATCTCTTTGTCCATTAAATTATGAATTTTTCAAAAAAAATTGCCCTCGCTACAGTTGTCGTCCTAGTCGCGTCTCCTTGTTTGTGCTTTGGTTCCAGTACAGATTTTGGATTACTCGCAAGTCTTTGTCATTGATATTACATTTCTTCAGGATTTCCATCAACTTCTCATGGTTGACACGATTGAATGCTATTTCGTAGCCTATGAAACACGCAATGATTTCCCTATTAGCATTCAGTATCCTTTGAATGACTACTTTTAGGAAGGCAATCGTGTCTCTCGTTCCTTTTTTTTTTGCTATACAAAGCCCTATTGAGTCTCACTTAGATTTTTATCCAATTTCCTCTCAATTCTGGTGTTGATGATTGATAGCAACAACTTGAGTGAGTGGCTCATTAACACGATGGATCTGTACTCAGAGCATTTCTGTGAGTTGTTCTTCTTTGGTATCCATACAAAATTTACAGCTTTGAAATCATTTGGTAGTATACCTTCATTATACACCTTGTTCTTGTTAATTATCTTCAAGAGCTCCTTATCATACTCAGGTGTTGATTCTCGACTAGAAATTAGTAATTTTTTCTATCTTACTTAAGGCCAAAAAAAAAGTGTAAAATGTTTTTGAAAATGACCTTTTTTTTGCAGTGGTGGCATCCTAAATTTTTTTCTGGGTGTAGCAAAATCAAGATTTTTGGAGGGGAAAAGCCTGAAATTTTTCTGGGTGTAGCAAAAATTTCCAAGATTTAGAAGGTCGGCAATATAAAAAGAATTTTTTGAAAAAACGTGTTTAACTGTTTTCAGTCTATAATTTAGCACTGATTCACTTTCTCCATCACACTAAATTTAAGATTAAAAAGTAAAAACAGTGATCAAAACGAAAAAAAGAAAATTCTGTTTGCAATTTAATCGGTAATTGTTATAATATTTTTCGCGCTAATCGCGAGAAAAATGATGAAAAAATTCCAGCACGTCAAAATTTTTCATAATATTGTAATTTTTTGTTAAAAATTTGATTTACTTATACTTCTTTTTAAAGTAAATGTTGACCCTTAAAGTCGATTTTCTATGTAAAAAATGGGTCCTACGGAAAAAATGAAAAGAATATAAATTGTAGAGCGTAAAATTACCTTTCTGTAGAGTCCAATTAGTTTTTCTCTTAAGAGACTTAGCTTGTGAGATATTTTCAATTTTAAAAAAAGTTGAACTTTGAACAAAAATATTTCAAAAGCTAAGCCTCCTAAGAAAAAACTAATTGAACTTTGTGGAAAGGAAATTTTACGCTCTACAATTTATGTTTTATTCATTTTTTTCGTAGAACTCTCCCTTTTCTCAGAAAATCGAATAAGTGTCAAAAGTTAAAAAAAAAAAGTAGAAAAACTCCAACAATAAATTCAAATTGTAAAAAATCCTTGGGTACACATTATTTTTGATTCTTCATCGCTCAAACCACCGAGAAAATATAAAAATGACGGATTTTGGACTTCGGATTTCAAACCCGGTTTTACAACGGATTTCTGATTTTGGATTTAAAATTCCATTTTTTCAAAATATGTACCTACTTACTTTATTTTAAAATCTAAAAACTTTTGTGTTATGTGATCCAGTGATCAGTATTCAAGATTCAGGTTCAGGCATCACGGCATTTCGTTTTGTAGTCATCTCATCATATCATATAGAATTACATCGGGTAGATTTTGGATTTTAGAATTTGGATTTTAAATCCATTTTCCAAAAATATTTTGGATTTTAAATCCTATTATACAGGTGATTTTGGATTTGAAATTCATTTTTTCAGAGGATTTCAGATTTCAGATTTGAAATCCTTTTATCCCGAATTTTGTCCAACCCTAGTCCAGATGCCCTTGACCATTATCACGTGACAGAACTTGAAATTCCCTCCTCCCCTGCCCCCCCCATGTTTCATACATATTATGTGTAAAAGATCCAGAAAACTTGGAAAAAATGGTCTGGAAAAGTCAGGAAAAATCATTTCCGATATATTGCGAACACCCTGTTTACAGATCTGCGGAATGCCCAGACAAACCGAATTATGACGGGAAGAGTTGAGGAAAAAATGGCCACCCTAATTAAACGCCGCACTCTAGGATGGCACAGTGGTCCAGGAGGGGAATTAATTTTAATTGTTGGCGTATTTTAACGAATGAATTACGCGAAAAGAGACCGCCCACGGACAAATCTCCAATTAACCGAATACGTTGATACGCCGTAATGGAACGAAAATAGTCATGGAGTTGGCATTTGTTGAAAAGAGCTGGTCTAGTATGAAACGGAAACGATTTTTTAGGTGCGACGCTGGCCGCGTTTGGGAAACTCATTCCGATTCTATAAGACTGGTACGAGTTGATAAGGGAAGGTTTTTCTGTAAATTAGAAAAACCAAAATAGCCCCCTAGAAAGTGGTTTAATAAATGCCCGCATTGTTGTCGCGAGAGCGCCGAAGGGGTGGATTTAACAAGGTGTTATTTATTCTCCATTCGCTGTATCGCCAGTTTACTTAATACACATGGAAAAGAGTAAGTGGGGTCGACGAGGGACCGGCGGCTCGACGTGAGGCGGTGTTTTGTATAAACGAAATTTACAGATTGCGTACTTCTCTCTCGCCGTGTCTCTGTTTCGCATTTGTCTGAGCCTTTTTAGCTGCGTGCGACGGTTTTTATTTGATAATATTTTCGAAAGCCGGTCGAGTATATAAACGGCGACGACGACGAACTGTTGGTGAAAAAAGCAAATGTAATGTGTTTTAGTTGGGAAACACGTCATTCCGTTGCGTTAGTTAACGATTCCCCGGAGAATGGTCTCTGTGTTGTTACGTTTTTGCACGCGTACCGAGTGTAAGAGCGAGAGGTGTAACCGTACTAGCCGCTATGTATAGATGTCACCCATGGGAATCCGGTGACTTCCAATGAGGCACTTTTCGCTTTTGTACTGTGAAAAAGCTCTCGTATAATCTCGCCTTATTTTTCTCAGCTCTCCGTAGGCTCTTTTCTGCGGTTACCGATGCTGTACACACATATGTATGCGAATGGGTTCCTGTGCGGAAGATTTGCTTCGAATTACACTGCACGAATATCAAGTAGATTGTTCGAGGCGTGGTTATTACGCTATTAAAGCTGCTCGAGGGAGGATTTCAAGAGGAATAGAAGCACAGACGTTTAATTGGCAATATCTAGCTGTAGAGTGATTTGAGAATCTGTCGTGAAATCTCAAACATAATTATTGGGAGATAAATTACTGAAACTGATTTAATATGAAAAAAAAGAACAAAAAAAAGAACATGTGATTCAAACCAGTCGCACAGGTTTTCAATTCATATACGTGAGATTCAAACCCTGTCAAACCGGTTTCCAATCCATTAATACATGCGATTCGAACCAGCTAAACGGGTTTATAACGCACATTCATGAGATGAAAACCAATCTAGCAGGTTTTCAACGTATATAAGTACATGCGATTGCAATCAATCGGACAGGTTTTTAGATTTTAAACCTTTTCAGCTCATGGTACTTCTGTGGCATCTTTATTTGAAATTGAAAACAAAAAGTTACAGCAGACAAGCCGCTATAGAAGAGCAGAATTTTGGTTTGGAAATTCTGTTGAATGGCGATAAGAAAAAACTCGCAAAGCAACGAGCTATTTTGATTTTTGGCCTTGAAAGGGACATAAAAGGAGCTCGAAAGCTGAAACCTTTACGAGGAACATCAGAAGCACCAGCCGACTCCACCTATAAAATTTTGACCTCCCAGCTCAACTTGAGGCCTTTAGACAGAGAAAAGTCACATTTTCGAACCTCAAAAGAAGTGGAGATGAGCTGAGATGCTGAAATTTGAATATGTTGGAGGAAATGTTGATATGTATCAGTCCGAAAAATTCTAGAAATCTTTTTCACTCTGACTCCATTTTGGAACCGGCACCATATGAGGCCCAACTCCAATTTTTGATTTGCTGGAGAGCTGAAATTTTAATAAGTTAAGATACACTACAGATACTCATCACCGGTGAAAATTATCACGGTTTTTCTTCATTTTGGACTAATTCTGTAGCCCTACAAAAAAGGGATCAAAACAATTTTCAATTTGGGTCCTTCAAATTTTTATGGTAGAATTGAGCCTCTTTAACCCGCGGTTGGTCGCATCACAGTCTCTCAGACCAGTTGAAATGGCAACACTGTCTGCGACAAGAGGGGGTTGTAGTGGACCAGGTACAAGCTAAAAAAAAGTCACTTGTCGAAGAAATTGCATATTCAAGTTTTGAAGGGGCAACTAAAATCATTTTTATGAATTTTTAAGGAAATTAATCAAAAATATTTTTTTTAGTTTTTTCGGATGAAATAAAATATTTTTGAGTAGATTGAAGGCGGGAGAAACAATCAACATACTAATTACCTATGTGCTTCTTGAAGGGGCAAACTTAGCCTACCGGTCTGACAGACAGTGATGCGACCAGTCGCGTTATTTTTTTCCATACCACCATCGTAGGGTCCAAAATTTTCATCCCTTTGACCAGAAGGACTCGACCCTAGAGGGCCAAAAGTTACGCTAATATTGTGCATGCGAAGATGCATCCAAATCCAAACATCACAGTTTTGGTCAAAACAAACAGAAAAGTAAACAAAGCATCCCCTATCCTTCCTTTAAAATTGTTACTTAGCGCAATACTTAGTCATAATTTTATTTTTCAGAAATTCGGCTAAAACTGTGATTCGTTGCCGAAGAAGGCATCAGTTCTGACCAAAAGTTGTACTTTTTATGCAAAAGGTGTACTTTTTGTGCAAAAGTTGAACTTTTGACCAAAAGTTGTACTTTATGACCAAAAGTTGTACTTTTTGACCAAAAAATGCACTTTTTGACCAAACCAAAAGTTGTGCTTTTAGACTAAAAGTTGTACTTTTTGACCAAAAGTTGCACTGTTTGACCAAAAGTTGTACTCTTAGACCAAAAGTTGTACTTTATGACCAAAAGTTGTACTTTATGATCAAAAGTTGTACTTTTTTACCAAAAAATACACTTTTTGACCAAACCAATAGTTGTGCTTTTAGACCTAAAGTTGTACTTTTTGACCAAAAGTTGTACTTTTTGACCAAAAGTTGTACTTTTTGACCAAAAGTTGTACTTTTGGCCAAAAGTTGTACTTTCTGACCAAATCCTGGCTGAAAGTTGTACTTACTTTCCGACCAAAAGTTGAAATTTCAAGGTGGTGCTATAAACGAAGGGGTCACTTCAAAATTTTGCAAAAAGAAATTGGAACAATGTTTAATACCAATTTGAAATATCTAATTTTCAAAGCCCATCTCATCCAAATTTTGAGTCAATTTTTTTTCAAAAAATTTTGATGTGGGATTTTTTAAATGGCATAATTTTGGAGATGCTAAACCCGAATATAATCTTGATTTTTTGATAGAACTTCGTCCCAACAACCTCAGCACCCCTTCTCAACCTGGGTTAAATTGAGAATCATCATCGAAATCATGTGGTGTACGGAATGTATACGTTGAACATATATAGGAGCTTATAGTTTTTTCGATCGGATTTTGTTCAAAGCTCCGAGCACAGATTTTTTCAATTCGATGTCCTGGGGGGGGGGGGGTGTGTGTTAGGAGTTTTGGACGATATTTAATCGAAAAACAAAAGTCATACAAATTTATGGTAAATTGTATTAAAATTCATACAAGAGTAATACCTACTTATTATTGACCAAAATCAAGCCTTTCCTCAAAATTCACTCTACCCCTTAACATAATAAATTTAAATGTTACGGAAATGATCCAAGAATATTCGGTAGTTTACCTGCTCGTGAAATTCGTTAAGAAAAACCCAAGGGTTCGAAGGTCAATTAACCTTACAAAGCTGCCTTCGGGACCGATATAAACCGAAGTTTTCATTTAAATAAGATACACGATATCAGTTTAGGTATATAACGTTTAGATAAGGTCGAAATTCGAGTAGGACGATGCTAATCGCCTTAACAAGTTCGCCAGGTCGAAGTTTTCGGTAGTAAAGTACGGCATGTTTAAATATTAATCTTAAGGCGCTTTGTAACGAAGTACATAGGTATCTCAGGCGTGCAGCGTGTATACCTTCGGTAATCTGGATAGCGTTAAAGAATGACCATCGTAATGAGAATGACGATGAGTAAAGATCAGCTTGGAAAATTTTTAGCCAAAGTAATTCTTCCTCTTCTTCGTCCCGTCTAGCACTTTAGCTGACGTTATTTCCAGCTTGAGGTAGCTGGTATACTTACGCGACACGGATTTTCTCGTATACTGTATGGCATTAATATTGAAGTCGAATTCCGGCTGTTTGTTTTGAAAACTTCTAAACAGCCATTATTAAAGGGTATAAAGGAGAAAAAGCTTTTACTCGTACATAAACTTCATCCCTCTCGCTAGTCGTTGCCCAATGTTCGCAATTGAGGTACTGGGTGTACATCTAGTTTGTATGTGTGGTGCCCAGAAAAAAAAAGAGAAGAAAATACGCGGTGCGTTTACAATAGCATACACTTTATTATTGTGGTTGGCAAGTTTACAAAATTCACCCTCTCACGACAGTTTGTTAAACGCATAGTACACTTTTGGTACTGGTTTCGCTGGTGAATGGCGAATTTATATGTGGTGGGTGATCCATGGTGCAATATAAAGTATCGCCTGGTACACAAAAGCACCAAAATAATAGCTTCCATACAAAAATGTTGTTGGAGAGTAGTTCGACTCCAGTCATTAGAATTTATTATCTGTAAATAATTGTCAACGAAGTGGCGTTCATATCAAGTGTATACGATGTAGTTGTAGTTTTCCTAGTAATATAACCCGATAGCGTGCTTCAGCTTAGTTTTTGCTACTGGATGGCAGACTGGCGTCGTGTGGTAGGTTGATAAAATTCGCCATTTTCGATACACTAAAACGCACTGCGATGCCATAGACTACCGACGACTGCGACTGGAAAGTTTAAATTGGTTAAGTATTTAGTACATGTAGTCTGGGGATTTTGGACGAACTTTTGGCAAAATATATAGCGCCGAGACTGTAGATGCAGCTTCCTTACGTCGGGCTGTTGTAACGTTTAGATGTAGTCGAGGTACTCCTGGCGTTATGCAAATTGCATCGAAATTATGTAATTGTTTCGCTGCGGCGAAGCCGTATGGGAGAAGGTTTAAGATTCTGTTCCTTTGTTTCTATCATTCTCGCGAACCCCTTTTTAATCGAAAGAGCTCGCACGTAGTGTTCGAGTTAGGTTCGAATTTGCGGTAATTTTACATAAGATTTTCGTTTCCTACGTTTTGTGTGAACGACGTTTTTACAGGGCGAGGAGGGTGTAAGTGAATGGAGGGCTCTTTTTCGAGTAGATATGATTGTTGGAGAGCGATGAATGGGTTCGAAATTTCATTCGTTTGATGAATTGATCATTTCTGGAGTGTCTGGAGTAAATTTTTCGTTTTTCATTTATTATGAATTTTGTGATTTTTATGACTTTATTTCTAATTTTTTTGAATTGGTATTTTCATAGCTTTTATTGAGACAATTTACTCTCTTAATTATTAATCAATGAAAATTATCAAAAATCACTGGAAAACGGTCAGAATTGCAGCACAGTAATAAATCAGTGAAAAAATTTAACTGAAAGCAAACAGTGATGATAATGACTGGAAAATCAGTGAAAATTAACTGGAAAATTAGTGAAAATTACCTGGGAAATCAGTGAAAATTTACTGGAATATCAGTAAATATTTACTTACTGGAAAATCAATGAAAATTTATCGGAAACTCAGTAAAAATTTACTGGAAAATTAATGAAAATTAACTGGAAAATCAGTGAACATTTACTGGAAAATTAGTGAAGATTTACTGGAAAATCAGTGAAAATTCACTGAAAAATCAGTGAATATTTTCTGGAAAATCAGTAAAACTTTACCGGAAAATTAGTAAAAATTTACTGGAAAATTGATGAAAATTAACTGGGAAATCGGTGAAAGTTGACTGAAAAATCGGTGAAAATTGACCGGAAAATCAGTGAAAATTAACTGGGAAATCAGTGAAAATTACCTGGAAAATCAGTGAAAATGTACTGGAATATCAGTAAAAATTTACTGAAAAATGGGTGAATATTTACTGGAAAATCAATGAAAATTTATCGGAAACTCAGTAAAAATTTACTGGAAAATTAGTGAAACTTAACTGGAAAATCAGTGAACATTTACTGGAAAATTAGTGAAAATAACTGGAAAATTAGTGAACTGGAAAATTAGTGAAGATTTACTGGAAAATCAGTGAAAATTAACTGGAAAATTGATGAAAATTAACTGGGAAATCAGTGAAAGTTGACTGAAAAATCAGTGAAAATTGACCGGAAAATCAGTGAAAATTAACTGGAAAATTGATGAAAATTAACTGGGAAATCAGTGAAAATTAACTGGAAAATCGGTGAAAATTGACCGAAAAATCAGTGAAAATTAACTGGGAAATCGGTGAAAATTAACTGGAAAATTAGTGAAAATAACGGGAAAATCAGTGAAAATTAACCGGAAAATCAGTGAAAATTTACTGGAAAATCGGTAAAAATTGACCGAAAAATCAGTGAATGTTTACTGGAAAATCAGTGAAAATTTATCATAAACTCAGTGAAAATTCACTGAGTTTCACTGAAAATTCCTTAGAAAAATATAAAACAGCGAAAATCTGTTGAAAATCAATGAATTTTGGTGATTTTTCCTGTGCTGCAATTCTGACCATTTATCAATGACTTTTCACTGATTAAAAATAAGAGATAAATTTTATCGAATTTTATAACACGTGCCTATTAATTTCATGTGATCAATTGTTTTTTTCTCAAGTTCAAATTTGATTTTCTCCAAGTTTTTTCCAGTTTCAAACTTTTTTGAAAAATGCTCCAACTTCAAATTTTTTCCAAATTTTCCAACTTTGAATTTTGTTCAAACTATTCAAATTCTGTTTTTCTCCAATTTTTAAAATTTTAAAATTAAATTTTTCTTAATTTTAAATTGTTTAAAATTTTCTTCCAATTTTTCTCTAATTTTGATTTTTTTAAAGATTTTTTTTTTCAACTTCAGTTACTTATTTTGGCATTCCGAACTTTTTTCAAGTTTTAAAATTTCCACAATTCTTTTAAAATATTTTCAAGTGATGATTTTTTCAACATTTTCTAAATTTTTTATCAGTTTTTCCATTTCTGATTTTTTAAAATTCATGTTTCCGGTTTCGAATTTTTTTCAATTTTTTTTACCTCCAAATAAAATAAATGTCAAAAGTACGTCAAAGAAAAATGAATTATTTAGGTGGGTAGTATCAATTTTTTTGACGCATTTTCAATTCATTTTGGAATTTGTTCGTAATTTGGGTATGTACATAATTTTTGTATAGGCATGGCCAAAAATACTGCTCGTATGTTTGGAGATGACACGGAAATGAATTTAAAAAATGATTACGTAGGCTTTGATCGATTTAGGGGGTTCGATTTTGATTCTAGAAGCAGCGTAGACTGTAGATGAACGAGTGACGACTCCCGATCCCTATCCTTTATACTTTTTAGTGGCTCTGGAATTTCTTTGCATTGACGTCATTAAACGACTTGAACTTTTTTTTAAATTCAAAATTGGAAAATATTTCAAAAAAGTTTGAAATCGGTAAATTTTTTCTGAAAATTTGGAAAAAAGCAAGTGCACCACACGAAAAAAAATCCCCTCCCAAGAGTATAAAAAAACATTCGTAATTTGAAAACATTACTCTGAGAAAATTGTCTTCCATCAAGTATCATGCTTTTAAAAATAACCTGAATAAATTCAAAAAAATCGGACCAATAAATGAAACAGGGGAATAAGAATGAAAAAATTCAATTCAATTGGAAAAAAGCTACTCGATCGAGGTCACGTATCGAAATAAAGAGGTGAAAGAATTCATCGCCTGCTAGGTAAGAGTTAAGGTTACAAAGGTAAGCGCAGACACATACAAGGAAACAGAGAAGTTCCTACACATACCTACTTCCATCGTACACAGTCGTTAACCAGGGGTAAAGTTTAGATAAGGGTATTATATCGTCACAGTGGAGAGACGAGAGAGGATGGAAAATACGCTAACGCGACTACAGGCTGCTTACTCCCAAAAAAAAGAAAGAGGCGCGCCTAGGACTCGTAGCAGGCAGTGCGAATGAGAGAAAATATATGTACCTCTGCAGAGCAGGGCCAAAGAATAATAATATTGTTGCTATAGGAACAAATGGGATGAAATTTGGCGAAAGAACTGCGAAGCTATAGGCCATACAGTTTATGTACGAATAGTACGCGTAGAAAGTACGGTACCAGAGCGACGAACGATGCGAATGTGTGAGTGGAGCAAGAAAGTACCTACGTACGGTGCAAAAAGAGTGCTCCGTCGAGAGAGTATATTCAACATACACGTTCGTACGCCCGGTTCGAAGAAGAAGAGTGGCAGGAAAAGAAGTAAACTCGATTTTCATTTATTATCGCCTCTTTCCCAAAAATCGAAGAAGCTTTTCTCTTTTTTCGGACTGAGACGGCTGGGCGAGGTAGTTCATCTTCTTCCACTTGGTTTCTTTCTCCCCTTTTTAGCGCGTGTTCACCTTTTCTCCTCTTTTTTTTTGCCAATCTTAAAGCAGTGCGAGAATAAGATGACGTGTTTCGAACCGAGTCGAGAGTGGGGCAGATGCGAGAGGAGAGGGTTTTCCTAATCTAATAAAGGTTAAATATAAATCTTCCCTCGGTAATACTTCTGGCAATCTTCTTTACTCGGTGAGCTTTTGCCTTCTTTTTCGGCGCTACGCGATGAATTCGGGTAGTTTTCTTAGGTGAGCTTTTCTTTCATTTTCTCTTCTTTTTTTTTAAACAACATATATTACCTATCCAAGTGTATGTATCGTATATACCTACGTGTGTTTATAAAAGGTATTTTCTTTACTCTTACACTTCCTAACAAGGTTATCCGTGGTATTTTTTTCACATTCGCGTTAAAATTCTTCTGGACGATGTTGGCTGTACATGACGATGAAGGTACAGACGTATATTTTTCCAAATGTCTGGTTCTCTGCTTTTTTATCTCTTTTGTTTGCGAGTCTTTCATTAAGAAACATCGTATATATATTATGACGAAAAGAATACCAACCCTTGAAGAAGATGCTGAGGAGGGAGAATGCTTCATATATGTGGTTGAAGAAAAGGAGCAAAAAAACGCCCGAAGTTACGTAGTCGTGCTGGATAAAATAAGAAAAATCATTTGGCGCGTTATCGCGCGTGCAGAATTTCAAAGGAAGAATGTCGTCGCGACGTAGTATTTGGCTCTGGCTCGGGCGAAAAGCTTTCTGTTCCCCTCCCCTCGTTTCACCATTTTATCCTTTTTCGTTTTAGCCTGTCAAGTGAAATTAGACGATATGTAACTTAGTTCTCACTGTCGAGCGGAAAATTAAACTCGATAGAGATGCGGCGCGTCGGTCGAGCTGAGAGAAAAAAACGTCGCGAGATGCGGTGCTGGTTTGGGCGAATTTTCCGGGTTTCGATTTTTCAGCTCGAAGTAAGATGTTCTAGGCATGAAAAGTGAGAATGATATGAAAAGATCAAAGTGAAATTTTAATGGTCCAAAAATATTTTTTTTTTTTGGGGGGGGGGGGTGTTTATCTATACAATTTTTACATCTAAAATTTTAGCCTTTGAAGTAATCATATGGTAATTTTACATAGATAAGTTAATTGGATCATTCAAATGACTAAAAGAATTTTAAGTTCCTTCTAGATTGACAGATTCATCTTCAACTTCAGTGATCCAAGTTACTCAATGACCAAAATTTAATTTCCGTCTTCGAGAATCATTTTAAACAACTTATAAATACTGTTTTTGTCTAAGTTGCTTTGAATGACTAAAATTCATTTTCAGTGACTTCGAGAACCATGAAAGAATTTGAATTTTTAATTCGATGATTATGTGCGTGGTGATCACTGATCTGAAGTAATGTTTAGTATGATTTTTAGATCTCAAATGTCATTATCGTCTTATATTCTCAGTTTTTTACTTGAATAAAGACGATTTATTTCAACTAGTTGAATCAATAATTGTGAAATTAAAGGTCAAATGTCGTTTGTTTTGCGGAAAAGTCATTTTATTGAGTTTTGTTTTTTAAATGCCTTTTTTGATGAATTTTGTCTAAAAAATGTCAGTTTTTCTGACTTTTGTTTCTAAAGGTTATTTTTGGTGACTTTTGTTTCTCAAATGTCATTTTTGGTGACTTTTGTTTCTCCAATGTCATTTTTTGTGACATGTTTCTGAAATTCCATTTTTGGTGACTTTTGTTTCCAACTGATCATTATTAGTGACTTTGGTTTTTGAAATGTCATTTTTGATGGATTTTGTTTCTGAAATGTCATTTTTGCTGATTTTTTTTGCAAAAATCTAATTTTAGTGACTTTTGAGGTACTTCTGTTTCTCAAATGTTATTTTTGATGAGTTTTTTAAAATATCAAGTATTTTAGTGGCCTTCGTTTCACAAAATAATACATGTTAGTGATTTTTTGCTCAGTCATTTTCGAAAATTTTTATTTATTATCAAACATAATTTTTGCTGATTTTTGTCCCTTACATGACATCGTTTTAGTGACCTTTGTTTCTTAAATGTGTTCATTTCAGTGAATTTTCTCAATCGACCTCATTTTGGTGAATTTTCTCAATTGACCTTATTTTAGTGAATTTTCTCAATTGTCCTCATTTTGGTGACTTTTTCTCAAATGTCTTCCTTTTCGTAACCTTTCTCCAATAATCCCCATTTCAGTCACTTTCCCTCAAATGACTTCATTTTAGTGAATTTTCACAAATGCCCTCGTTTTAGTGACTTTAATCAATTGACCTCATTTTGGCGATTTTTCTCAGATGTCATTATTTTAGTGACTTTTTTTCAAATGTCCTCCTTTTAGTGACCTTTTCCCATTAATCCTTATTTCAGTGACTTTTTACAAATGTCCTCGTTTTAGTGACCCTTTCTCAATTGCCCTGATTTTAGTAACTTTTTCTCAATTCCTCATTTTAGTGACCTTTTTTTCAAATGTCCTTATTTTAGTGACTTTTCTGAAATGTCCTCCTTTTAGGGACCATTTTCGAATTATCTGCATTTCAGTTGGACTTTTTCTCAATTCTCTTCATTTTAGTGACCTGTTTCTCAAATGTCCTTCTTTTAGGGACTATTTCCCAATAATCTGCATTTCAGTGACTTTTTCTCAATTCTCCTCATTTTAGTGACCTTTTCCTCAAATGCCCTCCTTTTAGTGACATTTTTCTCAAATGACCTCATTTTAATGACTTTTTACAAATGTCCTCGTTTTAGTGACTTAAATCAATTGTCCTCATTTTTATGACCTTTTCTCAGTTGCTCTCATTCTAGTGACTTTTTCTCAAATGTCCTTATTTTAGTGATGTCTCTCAAACGTCCTTATTTGAGCTACATTCATTCTTTAAAATGTTTATTTTTCTGACTTTTGTTTCTAAAAAGACATTCTCGGTGACTGTTTCACAAAAAATGCTATTTTCGTGACTTTTGCTTTGAAGTTATTTTTATGACTTTTTTCTCAACTGTCTTTTTGATGACTTTTCTTTCTCAAAGGTCATTATAGTGACTCTCGTATCACAAAAACACCATTTTCGTGACTTTTTTGCTCTAATTTCATTCCTGATGAATTTCTTTTCTCAAATGTCATTTTTGATGACTTTTATTGCTCTAATATCATTTTTAGTACCTTTTGTTTTTCAAATACATGCATTTGAAGGCACCGTCAATTTTTTTTTCGACAGTCGCCTTAAGTCCTTGTCGGTGATTTGGCAAGTTGAAATATATCTTTGGTGACTGGTGACCAAAAGTCATCTTATTCTTCAAATGCCATTTTTTAAGGATCATGAATAAGTGTTAAATTATTTCTGAGACCAAAAATTCGATTGCGCGGTCAAAGGTAATTTTTTTGATTTTTGGTGTTTTTTTTTCAACTCAAATAAGTCACAACTGATTGGCTAAAAATGAAAATCAAAAAAAAAAAAATTGGCCAAAGTTACTGTTGGTGATTTGCTAGTACACGAATTTTCAGTTGTTCGAATTACCTGAAAAGCAAAAGTCATTGAAATTTACTGAAATCATAGACTCGATCCTGTGTTTATTTTCATATTTTCCCCTTCTAATTAATGGTATTAAATCTGTGCCTACGTTTTATGCATTCATATTTCTTTCAAAGAAAATCCGCCTAAAATGCTAACAAACGAATAGATCGAGGCGACGACTCGACACGTAATTGTAACAGATTTCCATCCTACTTCTCAGGCTCTTTTATATAGATTCGATGAAATTTAATTTAATTGAGGATAACGATCAATCTGGCCGCGTATACCCCCCCAGCTATTTGCTTCTTTTCTCTTCTATATCCGCGCATACTTCGGAGCGGTAATGATCGAGAGAATTTCTGCACCGCCTCGGGCATTTTCGCAATGAAAAATACGTACAAGCTGCGAGTACGTTGGTATAAAACTAATTAAAAATATCGACGAAGCCGAGCTGGTCTTTTTTGCGTTTGCTTGTTTCGCCCAAGTAACGAATATCTCGCGGAAAAGCCGAACCGACCACGATCCCGAGGCATGCCCGTCTTCATCAAAGGGGTGGTGATTTCCAAATGAATTAATCAAGTAGAAAATGTAAAGTTGATACGCAGTCGAGCTTGTAATTCGTAGAATTTCGGCTAAAAAATAACGATTATCTTTTTTCCACGAGTTGGAAAGGGTGTGCTGAGTTTTTTCCTCCTTGGTTCATTCCGGGGCGATTTTTTTTCCTACTTCAATAACCTAAAAGATAGCATCTTGCTGACACGTTGACTACTACGGTGGCTGGTGTCGATATGAAGAAAATAACATTTCATCGGAATAGCTCCGGAGGGAGAATGCGAATGTTGTTCGGTGCTCTGTACTAACGTAAGTAGAGACGAGAGATCGTTAAGCAGACGGTTTTTCGCTTGTTTAATGTTGCGGTCAAGCAATACCGTTATAGGATGCGTTATGGTTATGGCCTATCATAAAAGATGACTTTCCTATATAGTGGAGAATTTTCTCGCGGCTGTGGCATTGCCATAATATGGTCAAGCTGATGCAACCGCATCACCGGATCTGCCGTCGAATCGTACAGTGCCGCGTGCCGTTTTTATTCTCGCACTCGGCTCCATAAAAAGCGACGCGAGAAAATGGCCGAGTTTCATTAGCCTTTGACTCGCACAGATAGGCCTCATAACGCCTCACTTCCCGAAAAGATTCGCTTACCATAAAACATTTACGAGAACGGATTTTTCCGCTTTTAGTCGGCCATCGAGCTGGGAAAACGTAATTAACAAATATCTGACCCGAATCGTCTCCGTTGTGTTAAAAGCACCCATCGACGGACAGTTGTTCGCCATGCGAAAGAAGTTTAATTGTTGGTACATTTATGGCACGTCGCAGCTTTTTTCCATCATATCGTCGTCTACCTCCAAAAATGTCTTTGATACGCGCGCAATTCTGTCTGTAGAGACGCGGAATGCGTTTTTATGGCAACTGGTTCGTCGATCTGATGCGTGGTATTTGGCCGGAATGTGAAATATCTTCCGAGTGCGATTCTTGCTTTCCAAGTTGCCGTGAAGCGGCGCTTTGCGCGTAGCTCGAAAATTTTCTACGGTCGAAAGCGTATTCCGTTGGACCACGGTGCTCAAAGCGAGAATCTGCATTCTGTGTACGGTGTTTTTTTCACATTTAACTGCGTGTATCTCTTTGAAAGTACCGTAAAGGAATAGTTTTGGTCATTAGGGTATGCTATCGTGTGGTACGAGATGATTTCCTTTTGAACTTGACTGAAGCAGGGGGATTGGGTAGAGGAAGGGGGTTTCACGTGTGTTTTTTTCAGATGAACGGGGTGGACAGAAGTGAAAGTATTTTGGGTGAATTTAATCGTGAACAGAATCAAATGTTTCGGTTTGGGTTCCTTTCATTTTTATACGCGGAGTTTGCAGCTATGTAGACTTTTTTACGGGAATGAGGAGTTGAAAAAGGCTTTTAATAATTTTAAAGATTGGGGTGCAGTTTTTTCCCCATTTTAAGAATTAGCAGCTATACGCGTGTAAATATCGTTGGATTTGAATAAGAAATCTTGATTCCTGGCAAAAATTGATAAGAAAATTTTGTGTTGAAAAATTTTATTTGGTACCTATATATTTTGTTTGAATGATTTTTCCAAAAGTCCAAATTTATGGCCACCAAGGCCAAAAAAAAGTGAATTTAGCTGGACGATTGTTCAGCTTCTTGGCACATCTATTCTAACTTTAATTTTTTTCCAAATTTTTTCTAAAATTGATAATTATTCGTGTTCGCCTCCAGTAAAAATTGAATGAATTGAGAGACTTTCGATTCTCCAAATATTGCGATTTTCTGCTTCAATTGAATCAGATATTGGTGCCTTGAATTCTCACCATGAACATTTACATTTGTAGTGTGGGTTCCAGAATTATCCATGGAAGGATAAAACCTGTCACTAAAAAACTCAGTATGTTGCATTTGTTTTCCCTCCAAGTCCAAGAAAAGTGGTGCCAAACATCTCCTCATTTCTGTGATGGAGTTTAATGCAGAATGATAATATGAGAAAAATAGTTTCATTTTTATTTAGAGGGGACCAAGTTTGGAAGATACAGAGGTGGGGGAGGGGGTTAAACCGTAAAACACGACAATTTTTATTTCAGAATTTTTTTGAATTAATAAATAGAAAAATGAAAACTTGTGATTATTTTTGGGACATGGGATATTTAGAGCAGTCTTAAAGGGGAAGGGTGTAGAAGTGGGGAAGGGGATAAAATTCTTGCAATTTTTTCGGATTTTCAGTGATTTTCCGGGCAGATAGGTAGGTACCACAAAATTCAAAAAATCGAGTTTTTCTCATTCTCCATAAAAGTACTTAGGTACTTACATATATCTATTGAAAAAATATTAAGAAATGATACAGTTTTTTTCTAAATTTTGCGGATGCTTCAACCCCTCACCCCTGAAGTCTTCCAGATTCTAAATACGGTACCAGACCAACCTTTAGGTATATTTTCGACCTACCTAAAAAATTATTGAATATACTCAATAAGTTTTGGAGATATTTGACTCCCCCTCCCCCCCTCCGTTCACCCTCAAGACTGCTCTAAATATCCCATGTTCTAAAAATAATCGAAAATTTAATTTTAATTCATTAATTTAAAAAAATTCTGAAACCTAGAGGAAATCGCTGGTCTCTAAAACTGGATACTCAAGTCAAGTTTGGTAAAATTCTGCCCTTTTGAATCAATGAAATAAATTTCTCTGAGAATCAATGATTTTTCATTGTCTTCTCAATCCAAAATCACTGATTTCTCACTCTACACCAAAATCAACAATGTTGACTGAAAGATCAGAGAAAAATCATTGATTTTCTGTGAAATCTATTTCACTGATTCAAAAAGACGTAATTTTATCAAATTTGACCAATTCAGAATATGAGAATGTAATTTTCTTAAATCTTGAGACATCTGACTTCCTTTCCTCTAACGTATCTTTTTGAGATGAATATTTTTGCCACCTCATTGAGGGGACCCTTGATATTCCATAATTGGCCCCTAATCTAGAATGTTTACTTTTATATTTTAGGGTTTTTAGGTTGAATTTTTTTTGTGACCTTAATTTTTTCAAAATGATGATACTATTCTTGCCATATTATATCCTGCGTTAATTTGTATAATAGAAAATAATACCATTTGGCACTTTTTTTGCACTTAAGAAGTTTAAATTTTCTAGGATTTTTTTTCAATTTTTTGGAGAAAAATTTGAAGGATGGGAGGACAAATTTTTTCAAACAATTTCTCCCACCAAGTAAATTGGTGTATTAAAAAGAATTAAGTATTGAACAAAAAATTTCAAAAAAATCACATTGTAGATGAATATTTGCCATAAAAATTGTTTTTAATGCAAGTAAATTTTTCAGTAGGTCTATTCAAAAAATCGCTGAAATGCCATAAAAATTGAATAATTTCTCAAAACACAGCGTGAAAATTTGTCCGGTTTTTGAAAAAAAATCTTGAAAAGAGTTCATCAGATCATAAAAGTGGATCAAATCACAGTAAATTTTGTTCGACTGCCAAAAAGAATTCTAGAAATTATGCTAGGAATTCCAAAACATTTCTCAAGGTGCAAGAAAATGTGTGCAACGTTTAACAAAATCGTCAAAAAATAACGTAAATTAAAATAATTTGAGAGGAATTCAAAGAAGCTAAATTCTGTAATAAAATTGTTTTTTTTTTAAATTAATTTCTGGGCGGAATTTTTGGTTTTTATAATTCTATTTTGATAACGATTTTTAAATGATAATTTTACCTACCAAAGGAAGGAAAATGATAGGAATAAGAATCCAAACGAATTCGTAATTACGATGCAGGGCTCAAATGAAAACCATACGATAAAATTACAAATAAGATTCTGCAAGGTGTCAATTTTCCTGCAACAGCATCGCCCCAGCGATGGAAAGAAACCTCAAAACAAATGCACCGCGGCATATTCGAAAGCAGGAAGACGACAACCCGCAGCATTATACATCGGAAAATATCGAATAAGCCAAAGATGTCGGATACAGTCGCGTTTTCTCGCCGTTGTGAAATACTAATGAAATTTTAATCCGACCCCTTTTAAGTAAAAAGCACTACTCGGAACGTGCAAAAATAATATTACCGCGACGAACGAGAAACGAAAAGTAATTTCAAAATTTAGTTATTTTCTTTTTGGAAAACGTGTTACAACCGAAGCCCCCGCAGTCATCGGTGCGCCGCTTCACAAGAATAGAAACCTCTAAGTAAGAGAGGTTGTCGTTTTCAATTAGAAATGATTTCGAATCGAGGTGAAGTTTTTACGATATAAATTGAAAATTCGAATACGATTCTCATCCCTCTCCCCTCTCATCCATTAGCCTTTTAATTTAAAAGAGTCGGCCATGTACTGCTGGTTTATCCCTGGTAGGAAATTTTTTTCCTTATTTGAGAATTGAGAGACGAAATATTACATCGATTTGTATTTAATAGATGTGAAGAAATATTTGATCCTTATATCCGTTTTTCTAAACAAATCGCTGCCCCCCCCTCCCACCTTTGAAATAGCCCAGGAAAAAGTCACTCTGTTGAGATCATTTTCCTAGTACGTAATTTGTCAACCAATCCGTTTCTTTCAATATACTCGACGACGAAGATCGAATTGAAAAAATTAGAGGATTTGGGGCCCAGTTTATTCGGAAATTGGAAAACGAAAGGATTTACTCGCGAGATCATCGTACTCGAGTTAAAACGGAACGAAATAGTTTCCACGAATTGCCAACGCGAAGCTGAAATAGAAAAGAGAAATTTTACGCATTTGCCCTTTTTTCCCGTCCCTCCTTTATCGTTCTGTTTTATCGAGACGAATTTGGTAATTTTTTCCGTCGGATTTAAGGGTTATAAATGGCTTCAAATAAAGCAAAGCGGGCTTATTGTCTTTTTTTCCGGAGCTTTTTACCGGATTCGTAGAAATTTTATTGACGGGGGAATTCTTTAAGAAATTTTGGACGAATTTTCCTTTCTTTTCTTATTGTTTCAGGATTCAGAGAAAAGATCCAGTTAGGTGAATAAATTTAAATTTTTTACCACGTCTCGGAGGATTGCAATTTTTTTCCTTCCAAATTTTCCTCTCGAGTTATTCGTATAATTTTATTTATTTTCATTCTATTTTATTTTTCTTGTTCCAATTTTTGGAAAATTTTTCATGGGAGGGGGGTCGAAGAAGCTTAGTTTTTCTGTGCTATTTTTACCTTTACCTTATTCGTTCGAGCATAATTTTTTATTCATGACGTAGGTAATTTTTGATGCTTCGTAGCATCCTAAAATATGAAATTTGCATGAATTTTTATCAGCATATTTTCGTAGAAAATTTTACGAATAATATTTTTCCATTCAGTTTTTTTTCTCAACGTTGAAAAAAATTAAATTTTCCTCCCTAACATTGTAAAAAGAGAAAAAAACGTATTTTTCAATTTTCCAGAAAAATTGGATTCCAGTTGACAATTTTCTCCTTTCCCTGCGTCAGCCCTCCTCCTCCTCCTGCCGTGAAAGAGGAATGAAAAAGGTGACACCTCGTTTAAATCTGTCGCCATTTTACGTAATAATTTCTTCCACGTACACGTTACAATTAAAAAAAATAATCAATTCAACCGAGCAAGGTCTAGGGTACGCACACGTACGTACGATGACAGGATAAAAAACATCAGAAGAGAGAAAAAACAATCGTTAACCCTTTTTCTCTTCATAAATGCGCCGGGTCGAGCATATTTCGTGTAAAACCCCCCGCCACTCCGCCTCTTCACCATCGAGCTCTGCGTGTTAAACAACTGCATCGACTCTTGAATAGGCTAAAGTAGGCAATTTTTCAACAAAACCGTGGTATTTTCAAGAGTACATCTCGTCTGTGTGCGCCTTGTCGCGCATAAATCCCCCTATTCTTCGAAAAAATAGGAAAAAATACACGCACGCCGTTTCAACGACGTCGTGCGAAGGATTAACGTAGAAAAAATCCGAAGGTACCGAATGACCCTGCTTCGAATATGCATAAAGGCTGCCGGAAAAAGAAGGGAAAAAATTGAGAAAAAATGAAACGCCGGGCGTCATTACCGGACGCCTTTTCGCCTTTTCATTATCGTTTTAAATATTCATTTCGACGTCGCCTCGCACCTTGCCTTTTTGGTTGACACCTTTTCCCACCACTTGCCTTATTGACGATGCCGAAGTCGACAACGGCCGTACAGAATTTTTCTCCATTTTCGTTTTTTTTTTTTTTTTGATATTATTAAATTCACATCACATAATTTGGTCGTCGAAAAGAATTATAATTTATAATATCAGATTATGATAATGCGCGACGTTTGAGAAAACATGTTAAAAATACGTCACGTCGTAAAAACCTCGCCGAACAACTGATTTATATCAGAATTCATAATGGAGAAATGGGCTATAAGCTTTGCTGTGGTACGATAAGATGCAGTGGCAGGTTTTTCATGGATCAGGGCAGGGAATAGAAGCGAAATATACGACAGAAAACGAACGCCGCATATACGAGCACAACGCAAAATAAGAATAAAATTTAGTGATAATATTCGTCGTCGACGAAAAAAAAATTCCGCATAATACATCAAGCCGACTCAATTTACCGCGTTATTATTTTATTATTATGTAAAAAGTGTAAGCATAGGGAAAGAAAAGTGTATTTGGGTAGGCGGGGGGCTGGGGATCCTCACCACAGAACTACCACGTTTTACATTTTTCTCTCTCTCGGCTATATGACGACAAACGCGTTCGCTTCTTCCATTATCAGATCGTACGCTTCGTACCAAAATTTCACGGCTTTCAAGTTTAATTATAATTTTAAATGTTTTTTACGTCGGTTGCCCCGTACCCCGGGCTCGAATCAACCCCCGTATCGAGCCGAATAGGGTTTTAACCGAGAGAGTCACTTAGTCAGCACTTTTTCCTTTCATTTTCACTATTCTAATGTGCAGCCGAGACCGAACCACCTCCCCGATATATTCGTTCTTTCGCATTACAGCAGCGCGTAGTCCAAAAAAAAATGAAATATATTTTTAAATTATATTTTTTCTCGGCGTCGTCGTCGCCTTCGTTGAGAATTTTTATGCTTAAGCAGCGTTTTTAATACGTAGGCGAATATTACGAAATTTCATCCGAATTAACAAACCGTTGCTGATGCGGTTGTCGCCTCGTGGACGTGAAAATTCGTTTTTCACAGATGAGAACGACACCAGATTACATGGGTTTCAAATTGTCTCAGTTGATGTTTCTTTTTTGCATAATTACTAGGTGTTCGACGAGGTGGAGAAGTGTCTTTGCTGAGGATCGAGCGTAAAAAATTAAAATTTCGCAGTGTCCGTTTTTCTTTTCCATTTTTTTGGTCGTTAAAATTTTCAGGGTTTTGCAAAGGTGGCTTTTTTATGGTGGCAGAAAATTCATTGCAGTAAGGGTGAATTTTTAGTGGAAAATTTTGAAGTTGCGTTAAGATGGTTTGTAATTTTCTAAATTGAACGGATTTCAAGCAATTGGAAATATTGGTGTCTTGGAAATAGTGCTTTTTCTGCACGTGGAATTGAAATCGAGTGTCTTGTGACCTACGAAAGTCATCTAGTGAAAAAGTAAATCGAGAATATTGCAACGTAGGTATCTTGTTGAAAATTTATAAAAAAAATTGATCGAGAATTTCACACCTTCAATTTAAATTTTCTTTGAAAGAAATTGAAGCAGATATGACTGTGTGAAATTTATAGAATTCGACACATTTGTCATTTTGACACATGTATTTGTGTAATTTAAACCCATTTGATTTTCGTGTTGATTTGATGAAATCGTGACAGTTGTGTTCGTTCAACAGAATTTGTAACATTTATAGCAATTCTGTCAAAATTTATGACATTAGTGCCAATTTTGACAAAATTGTGATATTTGTTTCAGTTTTATTACAAATTGTGTCATTTAAGTGAATTTTAATGTGTATCAATTTTGAAAAACTTGTGACATTTGTTTCAATTTTGACATGAAATTGTTACAATTGTGTCAAATTGGAGATATATTGTGATATTTGTGCCAATTCAGTCATAAATTGTGATATTCGTTTTAATTTTGACCAAAATTTGACATGTTTGTTAAATTTGACTAAAAATGTGACATTTGTGTCAAATTTGATCAAAAATGTGACATTTGTGTCGATTTTGACACTTGTCTAATTGGACAATGGACATGAATTGTGACATCTGTGACAATTTTTACCAAAAATGTGATATTTGAGTCAAAATTTGGCCAAAAATGTGACATTTGTGTCGATTTTGATATTAAACTTGACAATCGTGTCAAATTGGACATGAATTGTGACCTTTGGGTTCATTTTCAAATTGGACATAAATTTTGGCATCCGTGTTAATTTTAGTCATAAATGTGACATTTGTGCCAATTTTGACTAAAATATGACATTTGTGTCTATTTTGATATTAAACTTGACAATTTTGTCAAATTGGACATGATTTGTGACCGTTGTGTCCATTTTCAAATTGGACATGAATAATTGTGACCTCTGTGTCCATTTTTATGAATTTTGGCGTCCGTGTCAATTTTAACCATAAATGTGACATTTGTGCCAATTTTGACTAAAATATGATATTTGTGTCGATTTTGATATTAAACTTGACAACTGTCAAATTGGACATGAATTGTGACCTTTGTGTCCATTTTTAAATTGGACATGAATTTTGGTATCCGTGTCAATTTTAACCATAAATGTGACATTTGTATCAATTCTGACTAAAATGTGACATTTGTGCCAATTTTGACTAAAAATGTAACATTTGTGTCAATTTTGACAAAAATGTGACATTTATGTAAATTTTGACCTAATAATATGACATTTGTGCCGATTTTGACCAAAACTGTGGCGTTTGTGTCAATAACCAAAAATGTGAAACTTGTGTTGAGTTTGGCCAAAAATTATGACATTTGTGTCGATTTTGACCAAAATTATGACACGATTGTAGTCTCAGCAAAACTTGCTATTTGGACCAATTTCAGCAAATGTTATTGTCAGTTTTACTCAATTTGACTCGTGTGTCATGTGTCAATATGACCTAATTTTAGACACTGGTGAAGATGATTTGTTTTAATCTCTTCGTCATCCACTTGAATAAAATTCTTACTTACCAATCAATTTGATGGCCAATGTAATCAGTCAACGACAAGTTGCTTTATCAGTTTGAGTGAATTTGATAATTTGACATTTATTTTTGTTTCGAGCTAATATACTCTTCATAAAAAATGTGTGAAATTTTTTCATTCATGATCCTTTTTCTAGAGGAACTTTATAGTAGATCATCTGTAGCCCCAGTTCAAAAAAAATGGTATTCTCAATTGACGAAAAAAAAACTCGATTTCCGATCTAATTACCAATTTAAATAGGCATCCCAATTCTCAAAAGTCACTATTTTAAAATTTTAAATGAATTACCCCCTTCCTCCTCTTACTGCTCTTCAGCTCGGATCTCCTCAGCTTTTCAACCCTTCGTCCATACGGTTGTAAAAATCGAATAAACTCTTCTCCGCCCATCGAGATGATTTACATTGCACATTTCACACGCCTCGATAGTGAGCTGGAAATTTCGTCGGTGTGAATTCTTTTATCACGAGCCTAGCACAGAAAAAACAACGAATTCGATTCGACCCTTGATTCGCGAAAGTTCGCAGCATCGAGATTAGGTATACCCGCTAATACGGTCCTGACTACGGCCTGGCATCCGGAGCACATAAGAAATGGTAATTCGCGCTGTCGAATCGAATTGCGCATACGTTTAGTTACACGCGTTCGTTGATTCGAAAAAAAAAAGGGAAATCAAATTGGATGATGCCGATTCAATCCGTCTTTTTTCTTACCAGCAACGTACTCTCCCCTGTTTGAAAAACAGAGAAGCGAATTTTTCGATTCATTAAATCTTCGCAATTTGTTAATTTCGTCTTCGCGGGTATACGTTTTAAAAACGTTCACCGACGCGACGGCGCAATCGCTTAGAATTCCTTCACGGATAATGAAAAAATATAGCCGGAAAGGTACACGGTGCAAAAAAGCACGACAAATTCGCGTTATTGGCACCGAAACGCGAGAACATCGCAGCAGGCGGAAAAAAATTAAACGCGATATCGACAGTCCTCGGCCACGTTGCACCGCACGCGGCGACGTTGACAGGGTGCTGCGGCGTTAGAAGGGGTAAAAAATGAAAAATGGAAAAATAAGGGAAAATGAGGAAGTTTTCTAAAAGAAATTCCAATTTCGTTTAATATAATAACTCATCATAGAGTCAATTTTGTGCTAATGCGAAATTTCTTCTCACTGTGCCGAGTCTTATTACATTCCAGTTTGGTGTATCGCCATCTTCGTCTACGTAAGGATACGGATACGAACGAGGCATCCGATCCCCTGTATCGTATACGTCTTCTTTTCAGACCTTTTTCCCCCTTTTTCCGTACTCCGATGGTACCTAGTTTTTTTCTTCTTTTTGTTGAATATTTTGCTGTGGCTGGCGTACGACGCCGCAATATCTATCTGCAGATGCTCCCCGAAGATTTTGTAATTTGGTCGAAGCGCGCGAGAGATACGATAAAATTAAAAATTAAATTATCGCTCAGCTCGACGCGTACTTTTGTGTCCTTGAAAAGAAAAAGATGCGAAAGACAGTCACGGTAAAAAAAAAGAAAGGTGAAATTTAATTAGCTCTCCTAGGAGAGATTCTCTCAGCCTTTCTTAACCCTATCGCCAATGATGGCGGTGCGAAACTCCTCGAACTCGTGCTCGCGACGAAAAAAATACCTCGAGTCGAGCATTTGACGTGTGAAAACTTTTTACGACCGGTGATTTAGCTGCGACGGCGACAAGGTGACATGAAAATGTGAAAAAGTTTTTTACTCGTAAGAAATCGACGCTTTGTGCTTTCAAAATGAGCCCCGCGTAAGATTTCCACACTCAGTGTACCGACGAGAATCTTGCAAATGCTACGATAAAAAAGGTGAAAAGTTCATCGCTAGTCCCACAACGACCCATGTAATCTCTGCTAGTTTTGAGTAGACGTCATATTGACGAGAGTTCATAGTTCAGCTTATTAAAAAGTTTTCTGTACATGGTACTGGGGGGTTTGCTTTTTGTGGAAGGGGTCGAGGTAGAGGAATAGTCAGTTTCATTGTGTATTCTGTGTATCCAGCTTGCTGTGACGAATTATGAAGTGTGCTGTCCTTTAATCTTGAATTTCGTTTTGAAATTGATCTATTTGGGGATTCAAAAACGATTTTTGATTCATTTACCCCTCCTATTTCCCTCCACCAGTCTTGACTTTAGAAATTTGGTCAATTTTGAACAATTTATGTGGTGGTATAGCCAGTGGCGAAGTTGGAGTGTAATCTTTGTAAGCTCAGATTACATCGAAATTTAAAAAAAAAAACAAAGAATAAAATTATTTTTATTTAATATCAAATACTGACTTTCAAACCATTTGCGAAAATCCAAAATCAATTTTTAAAAATTGTCCGATCTCCAACTTCAATAAATTGTGATTGGTTTGTGATTGTGGGTGTGCTGGTGCAGATTGAGCCAGATTTCATAGGTATCCAAAATGTTTAATTAACAAGTATTTTTTTAAATTAGAAATGTTGAGTAATCAACTGATCGTAACCTATTTTGTTTTTTTTTGTTTTAGGTGAGTATCTGTTGAATTCCTTTGAAATAATGAAATCATGTACGAAATGAGTGAGTTATTCGAATATTTTACTATAATTTATGAACCAATGTAACATTTTGATCGATTAAGTATTTACGTCGTGCCATAACTAAAATAGGTACTTAATATTATGTATAATTTTCTGCGTTCTCAAAATTACCTCCTCCCTCCATAACTCTCCAAATAGAAATTTCTCAATTTTTTTGGCCTGGATTTATAGGTATTTTTTCCAAATTTCTTGTGAAATGGTACAATTTATGTCTAATTGATCTTAATTTTTTTTGGAATTATGGTAGCATAAATTTTTCAACTCTTTGCTTACATTAGATTTTCCCCCAGTTTCGTCTCTGAGTAGGTATACCATTAAAATGTGGACGTGAAGCTTATTTAAAGCATATGATACCTGTTTAAAATTATTATTTCAGAAGATACGAACGAAAAATGGACTGAGAATTAGCTGAAAAAATGACTTTTATGGATCTGTTTTCTTTTACTTTCTTCAAGTTTCAAGTTTCATGCGAAGGTAGATCGATGAACTATTTTTTTACTACCAACCAGTCCATATTGCGCAGTTTTTGCTTGTTTCTTTTGAAATGCATCACATAGACCTTTGAAATTGACTTTACCTTTTGATATTTTGAAATTTACCTAGTTGCTGAAAAAACACTTCAACTTTTGAAATTGACCCTTAATTTTTTTAAATTGACTTTCTCAGATTTGAAGTTGGTCCTTTCAATTTTGAAATTTACTTCAATTTTGAGATTGACTTCAATTTTTAAATTGACTTTTGCAATTTTGAATTATGGAATTGAAGTTTTCATATTTGAAATTGGCCTTTTCAATTTTAAATTCATCTTTTTCAATTTCAAAATTGGCCCATATTTTTTTGAAGTCGATCTTCACTTTTGAAAGTGACTATGACTTAAGATTTCCTTTGACTTTTATAATTGACCTTAACTTTTTGAGATCGACCTTAATCTTTTAAAAGTGACTGTAATTGGCTTTTCCAGGTTTGAAATTGGTCTTTTGAATTTCAAAATTGACTTTCAAATTTTGAATTGACCTTTGCAATTTTGAATTTTTGAATTAACGTTTTCAATTTTGAAATCGGCTTATTCAATTTTGAAATCGACTTCTTCAATTTTGAAATCGACTTCTTCAATTTTGAAATTACTCTAGACTTTTTGAAATTGACCATCACTTTTGAAATTGACTATGACTTTTGAAATTGGTTGTAATTGGCCTTGACTTTAAAATTGGCTTTGACTTGACGTCGGAAATTGATCTTGGCTTTTGACATTGACCTTGATTTTTATAATTGACCTTGACTTTTTGAAATTGACATCAACCTTTCAAAAGTGACTTTAATTGGCTTTTCCAAATTTGAAGTTAGCTTTTTCAGTTTCAGTATTGACTTTTAATTTCAATATTGACTTTCAATTCCAGTATTGACTTTTAATTTCAGTATTGACTTTCAATTTTAAAATCAACCTTTACAATTTTGAATTTTGAAATTGAAGTTTTAAATTCTAAAATTGGGCACGACATTTAGAAATTAACCTTCACCTTTGAAATTGACTCTGACATTCATAATTGACCCTGCTTTTGAAATTGACTTCGACTTTCCTGATTGACCTTACTTTTTTGAAATTTACTTTGACTCTTTGAATTGTAGGTACTTGACTTCGACTTTTGAGATTGGCCTTGACTTTTTGAAATTGACATCAACCTTCCAAAAATGACTTTAATTGGCTTTTTCAGATTTGAAGTTGACCTTTTCAATTTCAGTATTTACTTTCAATTTTAAAATCAACCTTTACAATTTTGAATTTTGAAATTGAAGTTTTAAATTCTAAAATTGGTCACGACATTTAGAGAAATTGACCCTGACATTCATAATTGATCCGGCTTTTGAAATTGACTTTGACTTTCATGATTGACCTTGACTTTTTGTAATGTACTGTGACTTTTTGAATAATTGTACTTGACTTCTTGCAATTGACTCTTGACTTTTGAAATTGACTTTGATTATTGACCTTAGCCTTTTGAAATTGACCTCATTTTTTTGAAATTAGCTTTGATTTTTTAAAATATTGTATTCAACTTCTTAAAATTAAAAATGACCTTTTGAAATTGACCTTACCTTGACCTTTTGAAATTGACCTTATCTTGACCTTTTGAAATTGACCCATATTTTTTTGGAACCAACCCTAATTTTTTTAAAAATTTATCTTGATTTTTTTTTGAAATTGACCTTATCTTTTGAAATCAGTTTGGTTTCAAATGCCTATTGCCTATATGGTAGCAAGATGAGCTGATGATAAATGTGCACGCGAGTAAAACTTTACAAAAAGTTTTAACCCAAGGCCATTATTTCAAGAAATATGAACAAAAAAATGACTTTGGGGACTAAAATTTGGAATAAAAAGTTGTCCATTAAACTTCCATCGGATATCGGCATTGGGTACTAATTACTTTTCTCATTGCATCATGGTGACCTATATCATGTAGATATGAACAAATCTACAGCTCTCCGAGAATATAGACAGAGATATTGGCTTTTGGCTTTTACGAAGGTAAAGTATGTAGCGAATATAGCACAGATACAAGAAATGAGAAAATATTGCCCGGTAAATAGGGATTGACGATTGAATTATGCAACGATGGAAAAAACATCATGTTTTATTTTCGACCACTCTGACATTTTACAAGTGTGAAATTATCATATAAATGTATCGACGCCATGTACTACGTGGCTATTTGGGGAGAAGAATGTCGGAGGAGAGAATACGTTACAATTACCATAGTACGAGACGAAATAGTGGAACCTCCGCAGTCTCGAGTACCTAGAAAAGATCAAATTTATCGTCCCGTCCGAGATACATTTTTCTTCAAAACGAAAAAGTGCATGTTCTTGTACACCGACGTAAACACGACCTAATAAATAAGACGACTTCGCCCTTTCGCTGCGAGATGGATGGCGGCTGGTTGAAAATCGACCATCTCTCAAAACCGATTGAGTAAGAATGGATCTAAGACGAGCTGAAAATTAAAGAGAAAAGAGCACGGTACTCGAAAAGATGGTAAATTTTCCAAATCGAGTATGTTTACCTAATTCTCAATAAGCGTATAGGATATGGTCGGCTTGGCGGGTTAATGCGAACTCTGAGGGAGGTAGGCTCTCGATACGCTACATTATCGAGGTATATAATTTCAAAATTAAAGCTAATATTATGATAGGACTCGGTCTCGAGCTGGCCGAGAAGAATCGAACGTGCAACGTACCAGGCTGCAATTGATGTTTATTTATTTGACATTTCTTAGAACGTTCGATTATTTACATTTTGTGTACGTAGAGAGCATAAGTATCTGGTAAGGAGAGAGGCGACGAGTTATGCAAATGTGTGTACCATTTTTTTACGCTGTTGGATCGATGAAGCGAGTAAAAAGCGTAGGGGACAAGAGACAGAAAAAATAAACGGTCAATAAGTAAACAACAACGTCTTCGACACATCGAACCGTGTAGTACGTTTGGCCGGAGCTATATTTTATGTCGCTGGAATACTCGAATGGGAAAAGACATGGTAGTCAGAAAGGAATACATGAGAATATGAAAGAAATGGACCAATGACGCTGGAATATCATCGAAACTGGCATACAGCAGCACCTGTTACACCGAGGACAGCAGTCCCTCTGGCCAGAGAAAGTCTCCCTTCGACAGTACAATATGAAAAGACTACAGAACCAGCCCTGCAGTTTTCATACATGGCTGCAGCAGAATCGCGAAAATCGGCACAATTCATTCGTCAATATAGTAAAATTCGAATCTTACCCATTTCGGATGCGGTTGACGCGAATATACGACTTGACAATCGTTTAATACATTATTGGCAAATCCACACGACGGTGTTTGACAAAAGTGCAACGTAAGAGACCCGGAGGCAGCTTGGGGACAAATGTGTGCAAACCGACTCCGAAATACGAGCGTGTTAAACCCTTAAACGAAATTCTTCATTATTAGTTAAAGCTATTGTGTCGCCCTAACTGTCTGCTCGTTTATCCACCCACCCTTGTATTGTATTCCGATATTAAGTTTGTAATTGCGAACGTTATTCGGTTCGGTGTGACCCTTCGCGCTGTACCGATGCCGATCGCGTACGTATTTTTGCGACTTAGTCATCGGCCAGAGAAGGCGTTCGCGTTTGGTTTTCCTATTTACTATGCACTCGGGTGCGTGTCACGCTGGATACAGTTAATAATTCTCGCGCCTTGCCCCCGTCCCCGGTATGAAAAAATCTCATCCCAGTGAAGGGAGATATCGTACTCGAGATGGAATTCCAATCAAAATAGAATTACCATTTGTCTAAACTTTTCTTCGTTTAGATTAATTTTAGCCCCGATGCCTTCGTACGCCCATACGACGATGACGTACTTGAAAAATACGCAGCTGGATCGAATAAAATGCGAAATATCGGCACGAGTGTCGCCGTCTGGTGGATTTCGAGTGTCTGGCTGAATTATCGTCAAAGTGAAAGTGAAAATCGGTTCGATACGTATGTGAAAGTTGACATGAAATGGAAAAATAAAGATGGTCAACGGTGAAAATGTTCGACGAATCGGCGAAAAACGTTATATTTTCTTTGATCTGGTAGCTCGAGTGGGCCAGAATATGTCGCGAATGATAAATGAACGAGTCTCGAAGCAATCAGCAAAATAGAGTTCTTGAGAATCACAACAAATGATCTTGGAGTTTGCTTACTTACTTAACTTACCTTACTTGTAAAATAAATGAACTAAATTGGGGGAAAATAGCATCGATGATGAGTTCATTTTCAGTTTTTGAGAGAGTGTTACTGACCTTTTTTTTTAGAAAGCAGTTGTTTGAAATATCATCCAGTTGAATGTAGGTAGGTAGATATTTTTGTTTGTAAGTAGGTATGCTTGAGAAATTAAAAAAAAATTGAGAATCATTGGATTCATTCATGAAATTTTTGGTTTAGAATCAGAATTCTTCCAAAATTTTAAGTACGGTACATTTCCAGGATTTATTACTGAGCTCGGAATTTTTTGAATCAACTTGAATAATATTTAATGATTTTGATTTTGAATGTTAATGTTTTTTTTTAAAATGATTTTTAGAGAAATTTAATATTTTTCATTGTAGCTTTGTCAATCACCCCTTTCTCCGGCCCAAATAATCTCATCATAATCATACCTAAATTATGAGAATTCTTGATGATTGTTGGGAATTTTCTGAACAGTATAGGTATACCTACCATTTTGAATGATTTACTTTTGAATTGATTTAAACTAAGTACTTTTTTCTATATGTATACATAAATGGAATTCTAAAAAATTTTTAATGTCCAAGAAATATTCATAATTTTGAATGCTTATTTGAATTTTAAAGATTTTTCCAATAATTTTCTGAATGATTTATTGGACAATTTTTCAAATGATTTTTGAATGACTTTCAAAATGATTATTCATAATGATTGAATGATTTTCTGAACGATTGGGTATTGGATGATTCTCCAAATAATGTTCTGAACGTTTTTCTGAATGATTTTTGAATAACTTTCTAAATCATGATTGAAAATGATTTTCTGAGTCATTATTCGTGATAATTTTCTGAATTACTTTTTAAATAATTTCAAAATGACTTTTCGAACAATTTTCCGAACCATTTTTGAATGACTTTCTGAATGACCAAGTATTCAAAATCATTTTCTTAGTGATTATCATAATGATTTTCCAAATGATTAAGTACATAACTACTTATTGAATGATTCTTATAATAATTTTCTGAATGGTTTTTTGAACGATTTTCTGAACGACTTTTTGTATGATTTTCTGAACGATTTTCTAAACGATCAAGTACTTGAAATGACTTTCTAAATGATTTTTCTTAATGATTTTGGAAAACTTCTCTGAATGATTTTTTGAACGCTATTCTTAGAATAACCCTCTGAATGACTTTCTGAATGACCTAAGTATTCAAAATAATTTTCCAAATAATTATCATAATGGCTTTTCAAATGATTATTGAATGATTCTCATAATAATTTTCTGAATGATTTTCTGATTGATTTTTTGAATGATTTTCCGAAGGACTTTTTGAATGGTTTTCCGAATGACTTTCTAAATGATTAATTACTTGAAATGACTTTCGATCTAACTGATTTTTCTGAATGATTTTGGAAAATTTCTCTGAATCATTTTCTGAATGATTTTTTGAACGATTTTCTGAACGACTTTTTGAATGATTTTCCGAACGATTTTCTAAATGATTAAGTACCTATTTGAAATAACTTTCTGAATGATTTTTCTGAATGATGTTGGAAAACTTCTCTGAATGATTTTCTGAACGCTATTCTTTGAATAACCCTCTAAATGACTTTCTGAACGATTTTCCAAATCATTTTTGAATGACTTTCTGAATGACCTAAGTATTCAAAATTGTTTTCTAAATAATTATCATAATGATTTTTCAAATGATTATTGAATGATTCTCATAATAATTTTCCGAATGATTTTCTAAATTATTAATTACTTGAAATGACTTTCTAAATGATTTTTCTGAATGATTTTGGAAAAATTCTCCGAATCATTTTTCTGAATGATTTTTTTTAATTTATTCTCATAATTTTCTAAATGCTTTTCTTTGAATAACCCTCTAAATGATTTTTCTGAATGATTCTCTCAATTACTTTTGAATGATTCTTCAAATAATATTTCTAAATTATTCTCCAAATGATTTTTCTAAATGATCATGTGAATGATTTTGTAAATGATTTTTCTGAATGGCTTTCTGAATTATTTTCCGAACAACTTGCTGAATGGTTTTCCGAATGGTTTTTTGAATTGATTTTTCTGAAGGAGTTTAGAAAAATTCACTGAATGATTTTCGAAATGTTTTTCTTTAAAGAATCCTTCAAATTATTTTTCTGAAACATTTTCCAATTGATTTTCTGAATGGAGTTTCTAATTTATTCTCTTTTTTTTGTGTAATTCTCTAAGTAATTTTCCTCTTGATTTTTCTGTACGATTCTCCAATTGATTTCTCGAATGACTTTTTGATTTTTTTTGAACGACTTGTTAAAATGGTTTCCCGAATGATTTTTTTGAATGATTTTTGGATGATTTTCTGAAAGTGTTGACATTTTTTAATGATTCTGCAGCATTCTGGTTCGCCAAATGACATAGGACCATGATCATTTATGTGATGCAAAATTGTATAGTAGGTAAGTAATCAGTTAAATAAATTGAATTTAAATTTCTGAATAACTTTTCTACAATTTTTTAGAATCGGGTTTTTGAATTTTTCAAATATTATGCTTCTCGGCGTGTCTGATGAATAAATTTTGAAAAATTCTTCAAAATTTTCTGATTTGATCTGATCTCGAATTTTTGAATTACTGTAATTTAGTAATATTCTGATTCTGAATTACTGTCTAGTAAACTGAGAACAATTCTGATGTATGTTATTTTTAATTTTAATTTTGAAATACCTACATTTAAATGACAAGTTTCATGACCTTATAATATTATTTTTTTGAACTGATGTAAAATTTTCAATTGTGAATTTTCCTATCGAGTTTTCAAAAATATAAAAATAGACTCCAGCTTAAACTAATTATTCTCAACTTCGTTCAAATGTATAAAAATTTGATAAATCCGGTATAGGTACCTAATTCCGACCGAATTTCGTATTCTCATATATTCGCAAATAAATCCAAATATATACGACTTCTTGAATGGATTTTCAAAATTTCCAACCAACGTACACAGCGCGAGCATTATTCCAAAATAAAAAGCACGCCATAGCTCACCGTACGTTCTTTGTTTATCATAAAGTATGCATTACACAGCTTTCATTTCGCATTACTTCGTGCATGTATTTTCAAAAAGCTCTACCAATTTGCTCGCATACAGGAGAATGAAAAAAGCAGCCCAATTCCCGACTTTCGTATATTAATCGCCATATATATGGTATATGGACTACGTCAATGAATTTTCAAAACACGCCATTTTCCTCATCGCTATTCCTCCTCCTTTGGATTTGTATACGCGACGAGAATCGCTCACTCTCTCTTCCGCATACGGCGGTATATTTTATTAGTTTTATGCATTAGATAGAGAAAGAAACGGGACAGGAGAATGCATCGAACACCCTCTTCGTGGACATCATCGGTATAAACATTTTATTGCATTTGGCGCTGGGCTAATGACGATTAATAATTTTTATATCGAATTTGTAACCGTGTGTGGATTGTCGAAGGGAGAAGCCCCGCGATGGCCCACTGGACCGTGTTATTTCATATGGATTTTCCGCCCTCGAAGGCTAATTTTTCGGCGTTGATGTAATTTGCGACAGAGGATTTGCCTCGCGTCGCCCATATTTAGAGCAGTCGTGGTTTGTGGCCTGAGCAACAGTTTGAGATACGAATTAACCGATCGAGGGTGGCATTTTGGTCGAGCTGAATTCCAGATTCGTGTTTAAGAAAATTGACCATGTTGAGAAAGATTCGTGTGGGTAATTTTTACTTGTCGTTTTTGAAGAATTTCCGGCGTAAATGAAAACGTCATTCATTCGAGTTTACGAGGGTCTTGTTAAAAATACATGTAACCGGGGGGGGGGGGTACATGTGCCCCTAATTTCGAATACTGGTACCTGTATTAAAAAGCTCGACGACGACTTCATTATGAATATTACATAAAGACTGGCTATGAATTATCGTGCATTCGACGTCATTTAACGAGCTACGAAAATAGAAATGTTGTCGAAACAACGAACCAGAAAAGGGACGAGAATGGAGGAAATCGCGTGATTTGGGAAATGTGTTTGGGGTATTGAGTCGCTGACAACATCGATGAGAAAAATTTTCAAGTTTTTTTTTTTGTAAACTCAGATGGGATGATTTTTCTGCTGTAAAATAATGAAAATTACCAAATTTTTGTGAAATTTATTAGATTAAAGCTGCAGGGGAAATGAAGGTAGTTTCAATCCAAATTTCCCTCCCTGGTCCCTTTTTTAGTTTAAATTTTATGGGTCAATTATTTAGCTCTATCGTTCTAAAGATATTACCCCATTCATTCTAAAATAAAATTGACGACCTCTGGAGAACTTACTGTGTCATTGTCGGTGTCTGGGTAATTTTCACAGAAAATATAACTCTACAGCTCTTCCCAGCATCCCCAGATCCTCGTATACGCCACAACAGACAGACTCCATCGTCTGTACCTGGTTTATCCGTCGCACCGTTAATGAGAGATCCGAAGTATCGACGTGACCGCAAAACGAACCGAACCCATCGTATATGGTGCTGTTGCATAATGAACTTGAAAACTATGCTATGTGTACGCGTCCGTTGTCCTGTGCTGACCGCAAATTACAGCTTTACGACCACCAACGCATAAATTTCACCGGTGCGCACTGTTGCAGTACACGCGAACGCGGTAATAATTTAGTAGCCGATCCTAGTCCACCGGAAGGCCGAACAGGGTGTTGTTGCTTCGTCGGTGCATTATGGCTGGTGTCTGGGTCGGTGAATTTACGGTTCTTGGTGTGTGCCAGAGTAGGGCTAAGTTCGGTTTAAAATGACGGGCTGTAAGTTGCTCGAGATAAGGGGAAGGGTGCTAGGAAGTTGTATGATGAAGATAAGTACTGATTGAAATAATTATGGTGTTTTTAAGATAATCGATGAGAAAATTTGCTAGAAATTGCAGGCAGTAATGGTCTACCTTGAAGAGAACTTCTGAAAGTCTCAAAATTTGAAAGGCAAAAATTGTGGTTTTTGTCAATAAATCTTCAGAGAATTTTCCAATTAAATAGCAGGGAAAATTAAAATTGGTGATTTTTTGTTCGATGTTTTTATCTCTATTAGTTCTACTTGACATGAACGAACTACATTTGGACGGGTATGGGGGGAGGAGATCTTGATGGAGAAAAATTTTGCCTAGCTTTTCGAATGTGTAGACTGAAAAAAAATCAGATTTTGACATGTTTTTTAAAAATTTTATCAAATGTGAGGATTTTGAGAATCCTTAAGAATTTAAAAATCAGATTTTGAGAAATTTTTCAATATCTTCATTGAATATGAAAATTAAAAAATTATATTCCTGGATATTGAAAAATCAGATTGTGGAATATTTTTCGAAATATATTCGATAAAAATTTTGAAAATCTCGAGGAATGGAAAAATTGGATTTTGAGAAGTTTTCTAAAATTTGCGTGGATTAGGTAGAAAGAAATTGAGGCCTCAAGAGTTTAAAAAATCAAATTTTAAGATATTTTTCAAAGTCTTCAGTGAATGTAAAAATTTTGAGAACCCCTGAAAATTAAAAAAATCTGATTTTGAAACCTTTTCAAAATTCTTAGATTTATTTGAGAACCCTTGAAAATTAGGAAATCAAATTTTGAAGTATTTTTCAAAATCATCATATTCAGTGAAACATTTGAAAATTCCTGAAAATGGAAAAATCAGATTTTATAAGATAGATGTTTTCCAAAAAATTTGAGAACCCCTGAGAATTTGAAAATTGGGTTTTGAAACTTTTTCAAACCACTGGAAATTGAGAAATCAGATTTTGAAATATTTTTCGAAATATATTCCATAAAAATTTCGAATAACCCTGAAAATGGAAAAATCAAAGTTCGAAATTTTTCTAAAATAAAACATTTTGAGGACCCCTGAAAACTGAAAAATATAATACCCAATAAATGTCCCACTTTTTGTGTTGATAATAAAAATGTCAATCGATGTGAGTAGGTATAGGTAGGTACCTTACTATCTGTCAATTATATCATGATAATTTTGCAGTCAAAAAGTGCAGTACTCTCTCATTCTGAATTAGTGGAAACCGTAGTGTTGCCATTTCTAGTATAATTATGCCAAAATCGTACTAAATCACGCAATTTTTTTTGTTTTGTTTTTGGCCTCCTGGCATCATAAAATTATGCCAGGAAGCCAAAACCACCAAAGAAATAAATTATGCCAAATCTGGCATAATTATGCTAAAATGGCAACACTGAATTTATTTAAACAGTCAGAATTGCAGCACAGGAAAAAATCAGCAAAATTCACTGATTTTCAGCGAATTTTCGCAGATTTTTCAAAGATTTCCGCTGATTTTTCTGCTAATTTCATAAATTTTACCAACTTTTTAGTGAATTTTCACTGATTTTCCAGTGATTTTTCTCATTGATTTTTCATTGAAATTTTGTTCACTGACTTTCTCCTGTGCTGCAATTTTGACTGTTTCTTAGTGATTTTCGATAATTTTCACTGATTTTTAAATGTGAGTTGGGTTTCTCAAATTAAAAATAAATTGACAATTAGATGGATGGAAATTAAGAATTTCGTTTCAATTTTTCAAAAAAAAACAAATATTCTGGTTATAATTTTTTGGGAGGGAAGGAAAGGGAGGAAAGGGAGAGGAGGGGAAGAGAGAAGTTCCTAATTTAAAAAAACAACAAAAAATTGATTTTTTCGTCAAATTCCACAATAAACTGCCGAATTTGTTATTAGCTGAATTTATAAAATGACCTCTGCAGCACATTGACACATTCTCTGATTTCGGTGTCGACGTATTTCTTCCAAAAATCCAACATCCTCCCCCATTTCGAAATTTGATCCTTTTATTCGATGAAATTTCCCAAATATTCGACCCAAAACTACTACTTTTTAAAAAATGAAAAAAAATCCCCGCGTCAAATTCGCTCCCATTTCGAAAACTTTTCGAATACAAAAGAGACTTCACTTCTCAAACGACAAAAAAACACACGTTTAAAATGACCAAACCAAAATCGTCCCCATAAAGAACTTTTTTTACTTCGTTAAATGACGAAAATAATACCCATCTCAAACATTTAACTTTGTAACGACTCTCGCGAGTCGACTTTTCATTATTCTCGCTCTACGTAAAACGAAATTTTTCATTTGAGGTACAATTGACAACGAAGTAGGTCTTCGGGGACCAGGGGGACCTCATCTACCCACTTTATCATTCGTTGAAAACCAACTATATACTTATGCGAGAACGAACGAACTGCGAGAAAATCGCGCCCAGCGAAAGTTTCGTCCAAACGACAAAAAAAGCTTCAGCCTAACTCGAAAAAGTAGAAAAAAAAGAAAAATCTTATCTGTAGGAAAAAATTTCACCAATGTTCCTTCGGTTCAAACAACGTAAACATTTTCTCGTGTATATCTTTTCTGTTTTCTTATATAATATTATGCGTTCGGCGTTGTTTGTCGTTAACCCTTTTATTTTGTGTTTTCTCTTCGTCTACCCCTCGCGTCTCCCTCTCTCGAGGGTATAGAAGCTTACCCGATGACAATAAACGCCGGTAAGAAAAAACGTTTAACATCGTTATCGCTTTTCATTTCGGTATAAAATTCAAAGGCATATTTGAAACGATGCGCCAGGCTCAGGCCCCAGCCCGGGCCCGAATTTCAAGCGTAGGTTCTTCTTGCTTTGTTATTTTTCTTTTACGATTCATCTGAAACGTTGGTGGTATTACCCTCATTTACTTCATACCATTCAAACAACGAGCTTATCTTTTTACCGACATCAACATCAACATCAACGCTTTTCCATATCTGTTTTTACTCGTTCGAGAATCGAGATAGTAAGCGTGTGCAGACCACCCTAGATCCTCGAACGTTTTGGGCAATATGAACTCCTGTCTCCTGTTGCTTGGCACGTGTATCGTGTTTGGCCACAAGGGAAAGAAAAATAGAGAAAAATAACCATATGAGAGTTTCGCGACGTTTGAAAAATAACATCGCTATCGGTCCTCGGTCGTATGAGTACGAAGTCTAAATACGTATACGAAATAAGTACCTATCTTTTTATAAGAGATCGCGACGATAACGCGTAGAAAATATTTCACTCTAAGGGATGAATTTTTCCATCTTTTTGTCCTTGGCCGACAAATGCGATATGCGGCGACGAAGCGAGGAAAAAAATCGTGTAGCCTTATTCGCGTTATTTTATTATACTTTCGCACGAGTTGATTACATTTTTACGATTTTACCATTTCCGTTATACGACTCGATAGCAGGATAATATACGGATACGTCTTTTATTTGGCCGATGCGATGATAGAATACGATATATTTTTTTCTCGTTCGAGCTGTCCCTGTCCGTGTCCTTTGGATTATAGCACACGAGACGAGCAAAGTGTCGAGCTTAAAATACGGAAATATATTTTCGTTTAGTCGCGAGGGCGCCGGTGCTTTTAATTTTATTATCGCGTTTGGGTTGTTAAAAAAAGGAAAAATGATGATGAACGAAATGGGGCAAGTTTTCTTATCCTTTTTTTTTTGTTGATATTTCAACCTATTATTGTCGTATTTCGAAATTTACAGCGTGTAGAGTTCCGGTATCCTTGAATCAGTTGTAAAATTCCTTCGGTAAATTAAATTGGCAGTTCTGTAGGAATTTAGTTCTGAGAGCAGTGAGATCCAAGGTCTTGCCAACGGTATCTTACTGAATGATATGCTGTGTGAAAATTGACCATATCTCGTCTTACAATTTATTTTCTGTGTGGAAATGACCCCCAGAGGTGGTTTTTTGAAAAAATAACCAGAAATTCGAATCCAGCACCTTGAAAACCCTAGAAATCGATACCCCACAAGGACACCTTTTTTTTAGTTCAAATATTGTCCCAGCGTCTTACCCTGGAACGGTCGTGTCCGGGTGAAAATAAAGATACCCTTGTGGGATATCGTTTTCTTAGTACTCGAAGACCCTAAATTCAAATTTCAAAGTATTTTTACGTTTTATTTCATATTATTCGACATTTCCCTGTTTTCTTACTAAGTTATTAAAGTTTACCTTCTTAGAATCTGTCAGACCCTTTTTTTTTCGAGAAATATTCAAAAATGCATACCTCGCACCTTTAATAATCCTGAAATTGATACCCCACAAGGACACTTTTGTCTCAATCCAGGGGTATTGATCTAATGCCCTGTTATGGAAAAGTGATATCTGAGTTGAAATTAAAGTACCCTTGTGGGGTATCGATTGTTACATATTTAAGGGTGCTGAGTTCGAATTTTCATGTATTTTTTCATTTTACCCTATTTCTGACGAGATTAGCCAATTTGGGCGAAAAAATTATGAAACTTAATGGAAAGAATTTCATTTTGGTAGCTTAACTTGTATTCAGCACTTTAAATAACCTAGAAATTGTCACCCTGCAGAAGTGACTTTTTTTAAACCTTAGTGATCGTTTAAGCAACTTATCCCGAAAAATTTTTATCCAAGTTGAAATGAAGGTGCTCTTGTGGGGTATCGATTTCTGAGTTTTCAAAGGTGCTGGATTCGAATTTCCAAGTATTTTTTCACTTTACCTGATATTATTGGAGATACTTCAAATTTCACGTTGATATTCAAAGTAAAATGTTTGGGTTATGATTAAATATCGCGGTGTTTACTAGCAAGAAAGAAAAGAAAAAAAGAAAAAAAAAAACAGAAAATAGCGAGAATTTGCCCTTGGTAGCAAGAAAACCAGAAAATAGTAAACACTTAATTTATCTTATGTTAGTAGCAAGAAAATCAAAGAATAACAAGAATTTGACCTTATTTGCAAGAAAACCAGAAAATAGCAAGAACTTGAAAATAGCAAGAATTTGACCTTATTTGCAAGAAACCCAGAAAATAGCAAGAACCTGACCTTATTAGCAAGAAAACCAGAAAATAGCAAGAACTTGACCTCATTAGCAAGAAAATCAAAAAATAACAAGAATTTGACCTTAGTTGCAAGAAAATTAGAAAATAGCAAGAATTTGACCTTATTTGCAAGAAAACCAGAAAATAGCAAGAACCTGACCTTACCTATTAGCAAGAAAATCAAAAAAATAACAAGAATTTGAGCTTAGTTGCAAGAAAACCAGAAAATAGCAAGAACTTGACCTTATTAACAAGAAAATCAAAAAACAGCAAGAATTTGACCTTAGTTGCTAGAAAACCAGAAAATAGCAAGAACTTGACCTTGGTGGTAAGAAAATCGAAAAATGGCAAGAATTTGACCTTAGTACGTAGCAAGGAAACCAAAAGATAGCAAGATTTTTGATCATTTTATCATAAAAGGCAAACATTTTGAACAATTTTCTTTTGGATTATTTAATCGATCGATTGTCTTTAAATGCTTTTTTAACTTTAATTTTTTATAAAAATTTTCACTCCTGTTTTGCACGGGGAGGATTTTCATTTTTTTTTTTTTTTTGAAGTAAGTATAATTTTTGGACCTTTTTTAGTCAACATCTCAAAATTTTGATTTTTCCATCTGAAATTATCACTGCAGTTGTCTTCAACTTTGGCTCATTTCTTCAGAAAATCCTGATTACACCTTTGCCAGAAGACTTCACTGGTAGAAACATACTACATGTGACTTTCACGATTGAGCGAGGCCAAATTTTTCATAATTGTTAAAAATAGGTAAACTTTGTGTTCACCTACAATTTTTTCACATTACTTTCGGGAAATAAGATATTTGTACTCTGGTATTTTTAATGTGCATTTGATGTTTTGATTTTCAAATATTTCCGCTCTCAGTTCACTCGGGCCAAATTTCTTTACTTTTTGACGTTTGAAATTTTAATGAATTTATGTGGATAACAATGTCATGAAATTTATTGGAAATTTCACCCTCTCTTCATTCGCGTTGAGTAATTTTTTTCTCCTAAAATTTTATGATTTTAATTTACAATTTTTTTGCCTTAAATATTGGTAAAAAATGAATAAAATTCGGTATAAGAAAATTTTTTTGATTTTTGAAATTTTATTTCCTTAAATTTTTTGTCCTTGTTTCGTTGGTGCCAAATTCGTAGACAAATTGGAATACATCTTTTTGAGGAGGGAAGGAGGGAACTGAGGCAATTATAAATTTATCAATTGAAAAAAATATTGGAGAGTAGGGAGAGGGATATGGTTTTCCAAAGCTCAAGGGAGAAGTTCTGCCAAATTTGTTTGAGAGATCCTGCTAAAAACCTGCCTGCTGATTTCGAGAATTTGTCACATACCTCGAATGTTTTTTATTTTGCTCATTAATTTGGTATAAAAATAGCGAAAAAAAATCCGGAAAATTGCAAGAATTTTCATTTTTCAGATCCAGTAGACACCAAAAAACAGTTTTCGAATAAGCTGTATGCCCAAATCGGATAAAATTTCTATCCATCGAGCAATTCGATGCTCTATCTCCTCACCTACGTGCAACAGTCTACCAAACCTGGGAAAAATTGCTTTCCACGAACCGCATACCTGTACCTTTTTATCCTGATATCGAATGGCGTGCGTTTCACGACGCTCCATTTCGGAAGTCATTCTCGTAATACACGAAAAACGCACGCAGGAAGTCGCAAATAGTATCGGTACAGGTACAACATTTATAAAAAATTTACGAGGTATAGGGTTATGTATTAGGGGGCGTTTTCGAGCCCGAACGTGTAAAAGGCAACGTTTTCAATATTCATTACGCAACCCCTTTTTTTTTTCTTTTCCCGTACACGGAGGTTTGTGTATTTTTTTCTTCTTTGTTAGCTTATGTATTATGGCGTTTGTAACTCATCGCTTATTTGCCTGTTGCATAATTAAACGGCTCGTACCTGTTTTCGGTGTTAAGGGTGAGAAAAATGGAGCAACGGAGCCCATTCTACACGGCTCGTATATTTCGGCGCGCAATAAATATCGGGTTAATTTCGCATTGCGGTTTTTTGGTAGAACGGTGAATTGTAAGCCGTATATACGCGACCTGTCAGCCGCACCGAAGCTGGTATTTATCAAAAACATTCCCCCATAGTGGATGAATAAAACATAGCGAAACGAAAATTACCATCTTCTTATTAGCGAATTGAGTAATTTTCTGATTAACATTGGCGTAAAGATTAATCGCGTTTGAAATGCCCTCCTCCTGGCCCCCTCACCCCACTGGAATGTACGAAAATCCAAATGTTCCGGGTGTTCTTCTCGGTAGATATAAGACGCAGTGTGTTGTCGACGTTGGTTCGTTCTTCTCGCACCCATGCAGCATCCCTGCAAATGTGTTATCGTTGTACTCATACATTTTAATGAAATTCAAATTTCTCGCAGGGATGCTTAAGCAGAGTACTCTGTACAAGACTTAGCAGCATCGGCGAAGCGAAGACGGGCAAGTTGTGTCTAATAAGACCTATTCCGCGTGGTCCGTTCGCCTCTTACACCTACACATCTACATGATACGTTGTAAATAATACAACGTATAACGAACCGCGAGATACACGTTTTAAGATCGCGACTAAAATGAATATTTTACGGTGATGTGTGCTGGTATGAGTGTAGGTACTGAGCTGCTAACCTAGCTAGTGGCAGAGTACACATAAGATAATATTTACGGATGGGTAAAATCCTAGCGCCGCGTTTAAGCTTCGAGTTGGTATATGTAATTAAAGAACGTCGTCGTAAGGTACCATGTACGAAGACGATGCGAGATCCTCGAACGTATGCTTCGTATTTAACGTCGTCGACTGAAAACTCAGGTATATTCAGTAATACGTGTCGAAGCTTAAACAAGCCCCCTGCCCTGGTGTAAATGTATATTCAAATTTTATACGCGATGATGCATTCGTATACGTGTAGATGAGCCAACGTCACAGATTCGAGAGCATGACATGACGCTGGTAATTTTCCATCGCACACGGTTGAAGCGATGACGTCTCCGGTGTGTGATGGCTCGACTGGAGTGTGTTTCTCGACGTCGTCTTCCTCGTTTATGCTAATTTTGTGTAAATAGTGTACCGTTGAACGGGCTTTTGTGTTTGAGAAAATTTATACGAGGTACCGATGTGTCCGATAGGGATAGATCGAAATATCTGTGATCTAGTTTTTTGGATCTTGGAATTGTTGTGGAAGTTGGTCTGGGTACTCTCTCATTTTGAATCAGTACTCTCTCAATTATAAATCAGTGAAAATTACTGAAAATCACTGAGAAACAGTCAGAATTGCAGCACAGGAGAAAATCAGTGAAATTTTTTTCACTAAAAACAAATCAGTGAAAAAAAATCACTGGAAATCAGTGAAAATTCACTGAAAACTCAGTGATATTTATGAAATTTACTGAAAAATCAGTGAAAAATCACTGAAAAATCAGTGATTTCACTGATTTTTCCTGTGCTGCAATTCTGACTGTTCATCAGTGATTTTTCACTGATTCGGAATGAGAGAGTAAAATGTCACTGATAGTCAGAATTGCAGTACAGGAAAAAACAGCGAAATTGTTGAATTTTCGCTGATCCTTCTGTAAATTTCACTTATCTTTCAAAGAATTTCGTAAAATTTTCAGCGAATTTCAGAATTTTTACTGAATTTTCAGCGAAGATGCTCTGATTTTACAACAATTTTTTTTAACTGTTTTCTTTCAAATAATTTTTTTTCACTGTTTTCTTTTCGTGAAATTTTCTCACTGTTTTCTTTTAGTGAAATTTTTTCACTGAAAGCAAATCAGTGAAAGAAAATCACTGGGAATCAGTGAAAATTAACTGAAAACTCGGTGACATTTATGAAATTTACTGAAAAATTTGTGAAAATCTTTGAATAATCAGTGAAAAATCACTCAAAATTAGTGAATTTCACTTTTTTTTCCATTCGAAAAGGGATTTTGAGAGTTGCTTTTTCCTTGGATCCCTTTTTTGAGTATTTCAGAACAGTACCAGAGTCAGAATTGCAGCGTAGGAAAAAATCAGTAAAATTCACTGATTTTTCAGCCAATTTCATAAATTTTACTGATTTTTCAATGAATTTTCACTGAATTTTCAATGAATTTTCACTGAATTTTCACTGATTTTCCAGTGAATTTTCACTGATTTTCTTGTGGTTTTTCTCACTGATTCGTTTTCAGTCGAGTAATTTTCACTGATTTTCTCCTGTGCTGCAATTCTGACTGTTTCTCAGTGATTTTCGATTATTTTCACTGATTTATAATTTAGAGAGTAGTCTTCTTTTTGATTTTTTGAAAATGATGTTCTGTAATGCCATAGTAACTTTCAATTCAATACTAAACCGGAAAACTTTCAAAATTTTGAAGTTTTCCATTCTTTCTGAATCATCATTTTTGAATTTTTTAGAAAAACAATGTCAGAATTGCATCTAAGATTCCAAAATGCCAAAAACCTACACTTTAATACCAGACGTGAAAATTATCAAAATTTCAAGTTTTTTCTTCATTCTTTGAAGCCTCGTTTGAGTTTTTGAGAAAAACGTTGCCAAATTTTGAACTTACTCAGGAGGCCAGAAGGCCCACTTTTTGATATCACACATAGATTTTTATGATTTTGAGTTTTGTTTGTCTCTTCTTCGAGTCTCCGCCAAATTTCCCATCAAAATAGTGTAAAAAATGAATCCAGCTCATTAAAAACTTCTTTTACACAAATTTTCAAAATTTTGAGTTTTGCCCCCTTCCCCCTCCCTCCCTCTAATTGTTTCCAATTTTTGAATCAAAATACTCGTAATGTGAAAATTGAATTTAGCATCATCGAAAATCTACAATCCTACATAATTTCAAAGTTTAAAGTGTAGTTACTTTCCTTCCTCCTCTCTTGAGTCGAGGTGTCTTCTCTCTCTCATTCCAAATCAGTGAAAAATCACTGATAAACAGTTGGAATTGCAGCACAGGAAAAATCAGTGAAATTCAATGATTTTTGGTGATTTTTCACTGATTTTATCAGTAAATTTGATAAAAATTACTGAGTTTTCAGTGAATTTTTACTGATTTCCAGTAATTTTCTTTTACTGACTTGCTTTCAGTGATTTTTAATGAATTTCACTGATTCAGAAGTGAGAGAGCTAGGTCCAAAAATTCCGAAAATCCGAAAAAATTATAAAATTTGTTGAACAAGTTCGAAAGTAATAAAAACTGTCTATAAAACTTAAATAAGTTCAGAAAAAATTGCAAAATTTTCAGGTAGAAAACATCAAAATTCACAATAAAATTCAACATCACAAGTCACAATAAAATCATCAAAATCTTACTTTCTTTTCTTGGCAAATTTTTTTTTCCTGTCCAATTAATCGAAATACAGTAATAAAAATAACATGAGTCATGAATTATTCTCTCAAACAGTTACCTGATTTGTTTGAAAAAAATGGTGAAATTTCATATTTTCATTGTCCTCCTCCCTTCCATCGCCATAATTGATTTTTTTATTCGATGATGCAACTAGCCAAAAAATTTACTAGCACCTGCGCGAAATTGCCGATTTAAAGCACGTGAATTGGATTCTTGAGGAATGGATGGGGGGGGGGTGTTAAAAATGAACTGGAGAGAAATTTAAGATTTTTGATACGAAAAAGATCCAGAAATTGTGTGAATTTTCATTCTCCCGATTTACTCATCGTTAAATTTTGGATCAAAATAATCCGAAAATTTATTCTGGAAGCTTTTCTACAACTTTTGAGCAATATTTTTTTTCTTTCAAAAATATCCCATAAAACATGTTGTTAGAGCGAATTCCGCGCATAATCAAAATTGCAAAAATTAAAAATCTTTCATGAAATAGTACTTTCAACTTTTTCACACTTTGTTCAAAAAAGTACTACATACTTTTCATAGACTCTCGTGGAAATGGAAAAAATTGTGAAGAAAAATCTGCTGCACAGGAATTCATCAAGATGAATCAAAGTGAATAAGTATTGTAAAACCTTGAAATTCAGTCTCAAAATTATGTTCAAGAAATCTAGTAACGTGTTTGAGGTATTTCCTTAAATAACTGGATATAGGTAATCCTGTGAAAAGAAAGCAGAAAAGTCATTCACAGCCTATGTGCCTGAATCACAATGATTTCTCAAGGGTATGATTGTTGAGCATTTACATGGCACTGACAGTTTCCCATTCCTTTCAATACTTTTTTCATTACACTGCAATCAACTTTATTATTCAGGGGAAATATAAATAGGTATAAATTATTAGTTTGGCTCCAGATAAAGTATAACTTTCAAAACCAAAATTATTAATGAAAGATTTCAACTTTGTGGAAAATTATACAACTATGTACCTACTTACATACATAGTAATTTTACTTACCTCCTACTGCAAATCATGAAAACCCCACGTTATTTTCACATAAGTAAAAAATTTTAATGCACTCAGGTATACAAATAGTACCTACCTGCTGCATACAGTAAATGACTTTCAAAAAGAATAAAAAGAAGAAGGTGACGCTACCGGCGAGAAAATGTGCTGCAGCTTTTACCGGCATATATGCGGAAAACGTATAAGGAAAACACTAGTTGACGGGTTTTCGTGCTTGGCGCGGCCCGTTGATTTCTCCAGGGTGTACTTTACTCGCCTATATCACACTATACGATACACGAGAAGAAATTTTTCCAATATAGACGCTTTTTCCCGTTTAAATCAACACGCTATATCCAATTGGCGTTCCAAGTTCTTGTGTGCTAAGGCAGCGCATTCCACCCTTCAACCTCCTCATCCTGCTGTCCCAAAAGAGCTGTAAAATTCTTTTCTTCCAACACGAGCACACGTTTGCAGCCGTGGACTAGCGTTCTATGTTGCACACCTTTGCCAACCCTTAGATTGGGGGTATTTACTCACGTATTTTGGTCCCACCTGCACCCTTGTACCGATGTTAATATCATATACGGTGCACCCGTGAATGAGATTTGCCAAATATGTAAAAAGCGCTGGAATGGAACCCTTCGCTGAATTCCGTTTTTTCTCGCATTTTCGACCCTATTCTCGAGGTGATTCCGGAGACTTTTCGGGTTGTTAACGAGGTATTCTAACGAACAGGTTCAGTAGGTGGCTCTTTTCTCTTTCTCTTTCTCCATTAGTTATAGCTATGGCTGTAAAAATGAACTTAAGAGCCATTAACTGTGACTTGGATCCGAAGTAACTCTGAAAGAAGAATATTGGAACGTTACTTTGTGCATATGTGATATACTTTGGAGTACTTGAATATATCCATTGGCACATTCAGGGAGCTTTTCTGTTTCTCAGCAGTACTTGAGTCATGTGCAGTATGTGAAAATCACCTGTGATAGTTGCCTGTGTCACTTATCATAAAAAGATTAAATTATTTGAGGCAATACACCTTTTTTCTTTCAAATTTACCCCCAACCATCACAGCATTTGAGTTTGACTCAGTTCTGAGGGATCCAGGGTATAAAACAGGAATAAATATACTACTCGCTAAAGCTTAACCAAAGCAATTGTCCCTCAAAATCATTCTGTTTGGAGATAAGAACGATAACCTACCTCAGAGACTGGAATTTTGCTTCAAAAAGGACCCTTTTCCTTTCAAATTTACCCCCAACCATCGCACCATTTGAGTTTGACTCAATTCTGAGGGGTCCAGGGTATAAAACAGGGATAAATATACCACTCTTTAAAGCTCAATCAAAGGAATTTTGCCTCAAAATCGTCCTGTTCGAAGATATGAACAAAAACCTACCTCAGAGACTGGAATTTTGCTTCGAAAAGGACCTTTTTCCTTTCAAATTTACCCCCCAACCATCACAGAATTTGAGTTTGACTCAATTCTGAGGGGCCCAGGGTATAAAACAGGGATAAATATACCACTCAGTAAAGCTTAATCAAAGGAATTTCGCCTCAAAATCGTTCTATTTGGAGATATGAACGAAAAACTCATCTCAGGGGCTGGAATTTCATTTTAAAGGGTTACTTCTGCCCCATCTCCGTTAATCAAACCACTTTCACTCTCTTCTTTGGCCAAAATTTCAACACCTTCAATTTGTCAGTATAAAATACTGGCAAGATTTATGAATGAAGCTCTTCACTGGACGCATTCGTGCAATCTTCAGTTTCTCAGACACGTTGCTTGTGGTAATGGCAGCAAGACTATGTGTAGCGTTAAGACATCAAACACATTTTTCCCTTTCTTTCCTTCTCAACCATTCGGTATTTTTCAAGAACAATGAACGTTTAATCTGTACAGAAGCGGAAAAAAATATGACCTGGAAAGGGGAGCAGGGTGGAACGACGTTTCGACGAGGAAACAAAAGCAACATACCGACACTTTGATTTCGTGCGCGTTTTATACACGAGTATATATTTGGTATTCTTTCACTAGATATAGGATTGAAAAGAAGCATAGTCGTAGATGAAGCTAAATCATAAAAAGAAGTATATAAAAAAGAAAAAAACATACTAAAGAAGTGAATTTCCAGTACTTACTATGGCATTTGGAAGTCGTTGTTCTTGGTCGCTAGCAGCGTTGTTATTATAATAATGTGTATTTAATTGCCTACTGGGAAGGATATTAAAGTGCCATTAGCTGTGCCGTGCTCGCTCCCAATCTTGAGTTTGTTGGTGCAGATAGCAGCCCAATCACGCGTCATTGCATCGAAACGATGATATTCTAAATGGTTACGGAAAGAGTTAAGATGAAAAAAATATTCTTGGGTGCCTTTGCAAAGTACCTACATCAGGAAGAAGAAAACGAACCTGTTATGTTTATGTGACAGATGTCCTTGGCCAAGCTGAGGAAACTATGTGCTATGCGAAAATTTATGTAAAAGGGATAAAATTGGTAATAAAAATATCGACGTCAATGTCTCAACGTATCGAAAATGTTCGATATTAACGAAGAATAGAGGTTTTGGCATGGCACGCGTATCGGTCCGTAAAGGACCAGTATTGTACAGGCCGCATATAAGAACAGATGATTTACACCTCATCAATAATTCATAGCTGGTTTCGATCAGCGTACCGCGTTCTGTTGCGTTTTTTCGTTTTTACGATTCATATTTCACACGATTTACCTGGTCGACCAGTAACGCACGGTGGTCCGATAAATCACCAAATATTAATACAAGATGCGCAGCCGTACCTGTACGTGTGTGTAATTTGCGCTCTCATCTTCGTCAATCGCCGATGAAATAATTTACGTGATTTGTGCACGCGCATCGTACCGTGCCACTGTGCGAGGCGGCGGCACTTGGTGAAAATTCAATATTAATAAAATCCGTCGTCGGAATGTACGTTTTTTACTCTAAACGGCGACATTAATGAGCGTAATGATTTAACCATCGTCGAGGTTCGTGGGTAATTTTGTGGCGTATTGTCGATGGCTTTCGGGTTGCTTTATGGGTTATATTATGGGACGCTTATTCTCGGAATTCAAACGCGTTGTCTTTTGTATGAAGATGTATCAAAGGTACCGAAGTCGCCGAAGATGAAAGGCTTCGTTGTGTTTGGAGAAAATACTATTTTATTGGTTGTGGTAGGTTTCCAAGTAAGAGAAGAGAGAGATGAACTTTATGGAGTGGATGGGGTTGACCGGAAAAACAAGGAGGAATATTCGATTTATTTGATTGTGATCTGCCGAAAAAAATTCAGAAATATGTGGTAGCAGGGAGGTAATAATTTTAATAAAAATGCATGATAAAGGTATGGAATTGAAGAAATCTCCCATCTCAGAAAATATTGGCACGAGGGGGTAAAATAGGATATTAACTTTGGTCTGTGAAAAGGGCCTCTTTAACAGGCTTCCAAGGCCTTCCTTAGTTTGAATTTTTCCAAATTCCCGCGATATTGGGCTAAAACTTTTAAATTTATATATTTTCGTTTTAAACTACTTTCTTTCTTTCTTCCCCGTTTTGAACTTTGTGTTTCAAGCTACTTCGAATATAGTATCCCAGAAAGACCAATGTGGACATGGTGTCCCAATCAATTAGAATTCTCAACACAGTGTTCAAAAATAAAAATCTGGCCAGGATTTCAAAAAAATGTAGACGTGATGTCCTAAAACTCTTAATTTTGGACACAATGTCCCAGAAAAACCTACATTTGGACATGGTGTCCCAAAAACCCTACATTTGGACATGAAGTAAAAAAAATAATTTGGACATAGTGTCCCAAAAAACTCAATTCAGACAGAATGTCTTGAAAACAAAATAATTTAGACGTGATGTCCTAAAATTCTCAATTTTGGACACAATGTCCCGGAAAAACCTACATTTGGACATGGTGTCCCAAAAAACCCAATTAGAAGACATTGTCCCAGAAAAACCAAATTTGGACGTAGTGTCCAAAATGAAAATTTGAAAGGTTTCTAAGGAAGAAAAAATTTCAGTCCAGAAACAATTATGACTTTCTGTTCAAAAAATTTTAGAATTGTCTCCAGTTTCGAGAGCTTCGAAATTATTTTTTCGTATTTGTTTATGAATTTTAAAATGTCATCTTCTTCGAATCGTCAACGAATAATTGTCCTTCCAGTCTCTGGATAAAATAGAGATTTGCAAAGAGACCCAAAAAAGTAGGAAATTACAGCAGATATTGGGAGGGGGAGGGGGGAATATAAGAATTTGCTGAAATTTCAGAAAAAAGAACAATCGCAGCAAAATAATTGAATATTAATAAAAGCGGGGAAAAGTGAGAACTTGCATACATTTTTTCATTTTTTTCATTTTAAAAAAATGGAGAATTACATCGAATATGAGCAAAAGCAAGAATAAAATAGAGTTTTGTGGAGATTAAAAAGCAGAGAAATACAAAAAAAAAAAATGCCAAAAAACAGAATTACTGAAAGTGTTTTGCAAAGAGAAAAAAAAATTGCGATCGATTTTTCTCCACTCATTCACCTCTAATTCGCTGGATTTTTCAAAAAAAAGTTAATAAAAGAATGCTTAGTTTTGTGATATTTTTTACAATATTTTTGAGGCGTGCATTAAAATTTTACCCAAGTTTGGTCCCTCCCTCCTTCCTTTCGAATAAATTATTCTAACTCGATTTATTTTATTTTTGTCGAGTTCTATCATCATTTGAAATTTTCTCCATAATTTTTTTCTCGTCAAGTTTTTCTCTTGAATTGAAAATTATAAAATTCTTGGCAAATATTTTTTGTATACTTAAGTTTTTTGCAGTCTTTTTCCCCGTTTTGTCCTTCACGAAGTATTCTTTGATCATTGAATTTTTTTTTACAAATCAATTTTCAGACTTGAAAAAAATAAGCCGAACTCTGTATTCTCGCCCATCTAGTAAAAAAAAAAATGTTATAAATTCTTCGAAATTTTCGCAAAACCGAAATACTTTCCTTGAAATTTTTTATTAAAGAAAACGTCTCGGAAATTTTAAATTAAAAAAATTGTCTCAGTTTCTCTCAGTTTTCTTGGGACAAAATTCAATATCCTTTTCGGTTTCAATTGCTTTGAGAAAGTTGAGGCCTATTCGTTAGGAATTTTTTTTCACGACATTCTTCGAAGGACGAAGGATAAAAGTCGATTGTGAAATTTGCAGCGTTAAAGCTCATGTTCAAGGATATTCATTGGTTAACACGAATTTAAAAAGTTTTGTGAACTTTTTACGTGAATTGATTATGGAAAAAACCATATCAGAGAGGTGTAGCATGTACCTACGATCGTATACGAGAGAATGCCAGAATATTTATCGGAGTTTATGCAAGTTTACGTATTATGCTATCCGTACCTACTATGAAACGTGTGCACAGGTGTACGCATACATATGTATAAAGTTGCATAGATTTATTTATTGTAATGTTTTTCTATATGTACGTTGGTAACACGCTCGTTATTACGATTTCTTTTTCTACGCCAAGAAAATAATGGATAACGTAGAAGAAAATTTAAAACGAGTTTGTAACTCGATGTCTCAAGTTTTCGAGTAGGTGGAATGTATATTGAAGATAGGTATACATTTTACCATCCGTAAAAGATTATAAACGTGAATTTTTTTTTCTTTCTGGGTTGTGAATTATCCTCTCTTTTAAGTCGAAGAGATGATACGTTGATCTGTATTCTGTTTTTTTGTATTTTTATTATTGCGATATTAGAAAAAATTTTCCATAATTTTACGTTAGGAAACAGTTTCCAGCGGTATACGAATATTAATGGATATTTTTTATTTTATGTTACAGTGGGTGGAAGAAAGTTTTACGAATTTTGAAAAAGGTATCAACTGGAGATCGTACGTGGTTTGCGACGTAGCCTATCATAACGTCAACAACTGGCTATGGACACCTTTTATCGAAAGAGCTCAAGCGAATCGTATCTATATCGAGATCAAATTTACGATACGTGATTGTTCGTTGTTTCCGGGTAACGCGTTGTCCTGCAAGGAGACCTTTTCGTTGCTGTATTACGAATTCGACGCTGCCACTAGAGAACCGCCTCCTTGGGAACCTGAAAGTTATAAATTGATTGGTGAGTATTGCATTTAATTATTTTAAATACGTTCGTTTTACCAAAGTTTAGAAATTCACCTTTTTTTTGTCATGAAAAATCGATTACCTACCTAAAAAAAGTGAATTTTGAGACTTGAAGTGGAACGATGGTGAAGAAAGTGCTTATCGGGGTATTTTGACACCCTAAATACAAATCCGACGTTGGTTTTCTCATTTATGGTCGTTATTTTCTTTTCGTAAAAAACGCACAAAATTTGAAAAATATGCTAAATAACATTTCTGTACGTCCGGTCCCTTGATATTAATTTTTTTTCTCAAATCATAGGAAAGAAACATGTCATTACATCAGTGTTGAAATTATTGGTAATCTACCGAGATTACTGGTAATTTACTAGAATTACTGGTAATTTACTAGAATTACTGGTAATTTACTAGAATTACTGGTAATTTACTAGAATTACTGGTAATTTACTAGAATTACTGGTAATTTACTAGAATTACTGGTAATTTACAAAAAATTACTGGTAATTTACAAAAAATTACTGGTAATTTACAAAAAATTACTGGTAATTTACAAAAAATTACTGGTAATTTACCGTAATTACCGGAAAATTTATTGTAATTACCAGTAATATACCGAAAATACCGATAACTTACCGAAATTGTTGGTAATTCACCGAAATTATTGCTGATTCACTAAAATGCGAAGTTTTTTGACCACGAGCGTCCGGGGGTTTTCTCAAATCATTCATGTGTTTTGGACTGCCGCCGTTACAAAAAGAGAAAATACCCTTTAAAAACAATTTTTCAGTTTTTGTGAGTGGAAAGAGCCTTCTCTTTCATTTCTGAATATGTGAAATTTATCAAAAATCGCTGAAAAACAGTCAGAAATGCAGCACAATATTAAATTGGTGAAACAAATTTCACTGAGAGCAAGCCAGTGAAAGAAAATCATTGGCAACCAGTTAAAATTCTCTGAAAACTCAGTAATACTTTTGAAATTCACTGAAAACTCAATAAAATTCTTTGAAAAATTGGCGAATTTCTTTGAACAATCAGTGAAAATTTTCTGAAAATGAGTGATTATGATTATTTTTTCTGTGCTGCAATTCTGACTGTTTATCAGTGAGTTTTCTCTGATTCCGAATGAGAGAGTTTCCTTTGTATCCAGCCACTTCATTCAAAAATTGAATAATTGTTTTTTTTGTAGAAAATATTTTTTGGGTGGGTGGGGGTATCAAAAATACAAAACTGGAGATTTTTTGACCTAAAAAGATTTAGATAATTTTCCATCAGTTCACATGCATTTCCTCCAAGATAATCAAAAGTTTCAAAATAATTATAACTCTTTCATTCAAATTATTTAAAATTTGGCTCTAAAATTGAGCTGCTGAATCGAGAAAAATGATATGTTATAATTATGTTATTTTCAAATCTCAACCCCAAGGAGTGAAATTTTTCGGACGTCAAATTTAATATGCTTTTAATTGGGAAAATGCTTTGATTCTTCGGAATTGAGGTATTTTTGGCCTTTTAGTATCTTTTCGTATAAAAAAATTGAATAATCAAGCTCGGGCTTGAAAAATGAAAATATCGAACTCTTCTAATTAAGAAAATTAGGTTTCGAGCACTTCAGTCCCAAAATCAAGCCGTAGAATATTTCTCACGTGACCTCACCGAATACCTTGAAATATTCTCTCAATTGAAATCCCCGTTGATTTTTCCAAAATGAGATATTCTAGCCTCAAAAACAATTCAAATGCATCATTTATCAATCAAAAATTCCACAATCTTAATTCCAGCTTTGAAAAACGTCAATTAGGTATTCCAATTTTCCGATCCTCACCCTCCCTCCTCCCTACTCCAAAACTTCCTCAATTTCTCGTTCGATTTTCAACCCATTTACTGGCACAATACAATCCGCCCATCTCGCATAATTACATTCGCAGCATCTAAGAAAATTCTTAATTACGATTTCATCGACATTTCGCGTAATTAGCGAATCACGGCGCGAAACGCGCACGGGGTTAAAAAATCAACCTAGGTAACGACACCGACGTCATCGTCGTCTCCGGGAAAATCTTCATCGCGCATCGCCGCTTCTCGTCTTCGTTCCGGAAAACCCATCGTCACCTTTTTTCCTCCCTGGCCTTGCTCGATTCGTCGCCTTTGCGCCTCGCGTTGAAAACACGACACACAATAAATAACAAATTACATATAACTCGTTAAACTTCTCGTTATACGAATTAGCCGAGTTAGCGTAGGTAATTTGCTGGCGCGAGGCGCGTAAACTTTATTGTTAAAATTATAACGTTTAATATTTAAGGCGCGCGAAAAGTTTTCGCATTTTAACGCAACAACGCGACGACCGGAGCGCGGTATTCAACAGTCGACGACGAAGAGACACAAAGTCACCGTGAAACTACCGTATTAAATACATTGTTACAGTTTTAACGACTTGCTTGACTCGATCTTTCGTAATTTACACAATTTCCTAGCTCGTTCATTATGTATCGTAGTTGTACGCGATGAGCAGATGAACGTCGGGAGCTGAAACGGGGTCCGGAGGGGAAGGAGCTCGTATGTTGGCATATATCTAAGGCAGGCTGGAATTACGCACGGCCGCAAAATAAACCTTATACTTTAGTTCGTACAGTCAAACGCTCACCTGAGATTTAGTTTTAGGCCTACGTCTCGTCGAATATGTCGTCTGTGTTTGTTTCTGGTGTTCTAGTCTCTCCCCCCGGGCCCCCTTTGCCACATTTGTTTAATATATACGCGTCGGAGGCTCCCAGAACACTCGAGCATAATTTTCCGCCGTGTTTAAAATATTCGGCGGCAGCATCCGCATCCAGAACCGTATAATATAAATTCTTGAAGAGTTAAAACTCGAGAAAATCGTCTTTATAATTTCAGACTCTCCTCTCCCCCCGTTCTGTTCATTTTGTTGGTGTGTGTCTGCAAAACCAGCATAATATTTTGTTTGCGTTTCGCTTCGACGGTCAGATTTTCTTCCATCTCTTCCGAGAACGAATCAGAGGGCAACAGGAGGGCTGGGGAAGCTCTTTTAAAGAACGAGAGAAGAGCATGAGGAAGGCTGCTTCGAAATCTTGGGTTTTTATCTTGGAAGCCGAAGGGCGAACGCGAAAAACCTCGGTTTATTATCGGTCATTTTATATAAATCCTTTTATTTTATTAAACTTTATATAAAGTTTATAAGTTTAACCCTTTTAACGATAATTTATTATCTCGCCGGAGATAACTAATAAAAGTTTTAACGTCGTAAATGGTTAAGTTTTAATAAAGCCGGGGCGAGTTTTTCGCTCTTTGAAGAATGCCAACGTTCTACGAAAGGTCGCAACTTTTAATGCACTTTTGTACATAGTGTAACTTCCCCCCGCGTCCCCTCAGGTCCCCCATTTTAGATCGCGGAAACGGCGAATTTACGCTGAGCTCGGCGTAATGAAAAAAATTCGCCAGCCGAAGGAAAACATACCGATGAATTTTTCCTGCTATTCTGTTTTGTTTTTTGCCTCGATGAAAAATAAATATAGCTTACGATGAAATATAGTGATGTAGGTCAGTTCGAATCCTTTTAACGTGTTATCGACGAATCGTTATCTAGGTATTATGATTTTTTTTTCTATTATGGTTTTAGGTTGTGGACGAGTACCTATGTTGTATAGATTGGGTACCTACTCGATATTGTGTAGCGTGTAAGAGAGCGTCATAAGTACGCCTTCGTAATTATAAACTATCCACGGCATGAGCTAAATTTTACCACGATCCTGCTGCGTTTACGCCCCTGACACCGCTATGCTGCCGGAGCCGATATCGAAGATGAATTATTAACCGAAGTAGATTAGGAGGGGAGGAAGATAGAGGGTTAGATGTATATTGAGTTGTTAAATTGAAACTTGGTCACGCGAGCGGATTTAAAAGCCCAGCGTTACAGTGCTGGTTTGTTGTGGCGGCGACGTCGGCGGATTCGAGACTCGTGGATAGGAATTATAGATAATGATGACTAAATTAGAGTTTGTGGTAGGTTGGGGGAGGGGAAGGGTGGGGAAAGAGGTTGGTGTGATTTGGTTTCCAGGGTTGATATTTGGGTGTATTATTTACTATGTAGGTACTAGGTACATATTTTTTCCCAGAAAAAAATTAGGGGAAGAGGGGAAAGAGGCTGAATAAAGTTTTCATGGGTTTAGGAGTTATGTACCTAATATTCGGGGTTGGGTATGAAAAAAGGTTGAAAATTGAATTTTTATCGACAATAGATTAGAGTAGTAAGTTTTTTTCTTGGATACCTTCAATTTTTAAGTAACCTTACAAAATTTTAACTTTTCAAAAAAAATCGATTGAAATGGATTTTCATCAATTTCAGAAAATCCTCCGCTCCTTTTTTTTTCGATCAAAAATAAAATTTTGATTAATTTTTTAAATGAATTTTTCAAAATTTTCAAATTTAATTAATTTTTGGAATGCAATTTTGATTAATTTTATTGAAAAAGTACTTACTTCATTGTAATCATCTATCGTCTTATTTTTCAAAATTTATTCAATTTTTAATTAATTCGATGAAAATTGTCAATGTAAAATTCAATTTAATGGGAATCGATTTTTGTTGATTTTGGGAACCGGTCAGTTTTTCAAGCTGAATAAAAAGTTTCAATTTTTAATTTTACTTCAATTTTTTGAAAATTTTGAAAATTGATTGCAGTTCATGAGTAAACCTGATTTTAATCAATTTTGTTGAAAAAATCGATCAAGTGATACAATAGTGTTAAACAAATATCCGGATATTTGGATAGCTATCCAAATACTAGGATATTTGGCAAATATCCGGATAATCGAAATGAAGAGTTTCAACGGAAAAAATTGAAATTTCGATAATCGATTCTTCAATTTCGATTTTTCGATTTCGATAATCAACCTTTAAATTTTGTGAGGGTTCGTAAAAGAATTTGGGAACTCTCGGAAAAGTTCAACCGTTTTCGGGATGTTTTCGGAGCTGTTCGGCAATTTCCGTGTGATTATTTGAAATTCGATTTCCGAGTTTCAAATTTGAAAATCAATTTATAAAATTTTCTGCAATCGAATTCAAAAATGGTACTCGATAGCCATTCGAAAGAAAAAATCCCGTAGTCGATTTTTTCAGATAATAGATTTCTGAAATCTGATTCCAAAATCGATTTCTATAATCGAATTCGATAATCGATTTCTGGAATCTGATTCCAAAATCGATTAATATAATCGAGGTCGATAATCGATTTCTATAATCGAATTCGGTAATCAATTTCATTCAATAATCGATTTCTAGAATCGAATTTGATAATCGATTTTTAGAATCGAATTCGATAATCGATTTTTAGAATCGAATTCGATAATCGATTTTTAGAATCGAATTCGATAATCGATTTTTAGAATCAAATTTAATAATCGATTTTAGAATCGAATTCGGAAATCGATTTTCGCAATCAAATTCAGAAACTGACTTCTTAGATCGAATTCGATAATCGATTTTTTAAATCGAATTCGGAAATCAACTTCTCAAATTGAATTCAAAAATCAATTGATATCTGAAATTGAATTCGATAATTGATTTTTGCGATCGAATTCGGAGATCGACTATTCAAATCTAATTCAAAAGTCGATTTTTGCAATAGATTTTTGCCCTAGAATTGTCATGCGCAGTATCTATAATGTGATCGAATTTTAGTTTAGGTAGGTACGTGTTTTTTTCATCAAATTCGCTCCTCTTTTGCCAAAATTAAAAATTGAAAATAAAAATTGAAAAATTTAATTTGTTCGTAGGTCTTGGTACGATTGTACAATTTAATTTAACAATCGATTTTTGTGATCAGCCAGATTTAAAATACATTATCGATTTCGATTATCGGTTTTTTCCATCTACCCATTGCATGGTCGATCGAATTTTAAAATTTATGTACTTACCAAATGAAGATTTGATTCATGTATTCATCGATTTCTGTAGGATTCAATGATCAATTTATTGAACCAGATTTTGAAAAATTTGAGAAATTGATGTGTGTTTGGATCAATTTTTGAATCAATTTCGGTTCTGATTGTGTAATGTGACAAAAATGTCATTGATGTCGTTTTTTTAAATTTTTCTCCCAATTCCAATTAACTTTTTGAATAAATTGTAAATTTTTAAAATTGAAATTTTATCGATTTTTGAAAAAAAATCTTTACAAATTTTTAAAAATGACTTAAAATTGATTTTGTTGCTTAAAAATCGATTTTGGTCTACTTTTTAAATTTATTTCAATCGACTTTCAAAATCGATTTCAATCGACTTTTAAATCGATTTCAAGTGACTTTCTAAATCGATTTCAATCAACTTTCAAATCAATTTCAATCGACTTTCAAATCGATTTAAATCGACTTTCTGAATCGATTTTAGTCAACTTTTATTAGGTTTCGATTTTCATCGACTTTCTGAATCGATTTTTGTTAAATTTTAAAAAACGATTTCAGCCGGTTTTTAAAAATCTGTCACAGTCGATTTTCCAAATTATTGTCTTTTGTCCATTTCCAATATCGATTTTTGTTGTCTTTCAAAATCAATTTTGGTCTAATTTCAAAATCGATCTTAATAGTCGACCATCAAAATCAATTTGGGTCGACTTTTAAAATCAATGTTAGTCGTCTTTCAAAATCAATTTCAGTCGACTTTGAAATCGGATCTTAACAATTTTTGAATTAAAATTACCTTTAGTCATGTTTGAAATACTTCTGAAACATGATTTCTACCACTTTTTGAATTCAATTTTCATTCATTTTTGAAATTAATTTCACCAATTTTAGAAATTAACTTAAAATTAATTTTGATTCACAATTTAAATTTATTATAATCGACTTTGGTGCTTGAAAATTAATTCGGTCAATTTCCAAAATCGATTTTAGTCGACTGGTCTAAGTTGATGTAATCGATTTTTAATATCGGCCATTATTTTACTAAAATTTGAAATGACTTTTGAAGCTTATTTTGATTTTCTATTGATTTTTTCTAATGAATCTATCAATTTTCTGAATCAATTAAAAATCGATTCTTTTCAATTTGAAAGATTTTTCGACATGGCAAAACCTAAACAAATGTCGATAAATTTTGATTATTGCTACGATATCTCGTATGAGGATTTTTTGCAGCAAAAATTTAAGCAGGATTTTAATCTTTCACCGAAACTTTTCTCAAATTTTTTTCTCAAATGTTGAGAATTGACTGCTTCAAATAAAATATTTCTCCTTACCTATCACCAATTTGAAACGCCCTCAATCTACATCGAATTTCCTTGCACATCTGCATCCTGCATATCAAACTCATCGTAAATTCTCTACGAAATCGTAGCTCGGCGTAATTACCGTCATCGTGTCACAGACTCGTATTTCTGTATGTGCGAATAATACCGACGTAGCATTACCATTACTCGAATCCAGAGATGGGGATGATCTGTGCACCGAGCTGCGGCGCGATGTTTGTCACATTTTTGACGCTTTTACAAAAATGTCTCGTCGACGGTTTTCCGATTTGTACACGAGACTGGAAATACATAATAGGTACATTGCTCCGTATCGCGAACCTACATTACGAACGCGACATGGCGTATCTTAAAAATTAATGAGAAAACGTTTACGTGTACCTGATGAACGTTGAAGATGAGTACGTGCTGATTGGTGACGACGATGGTGCCGGTGGTGGCAAATCTACCAGTACCCTGTGCGCTTCGTGTGCTCTCCGAGAATTACAATTTACCTACCTACTCTCGGATGGTGGAAAAAAAAGAGCAGAGGACGAGATGAGGTGGCGATGGTGTATTACGAGAGTTGGTATATCTCGTCGTAGATATACACTGGCGTACTTAAGGAGTACAGCGGTGTACTATATGGTACTCCTGTAGTCTTCAGATACGAGTGAAGATGCGGTTTTAGCATGTAAACAAGTTTTATTTATTCTGTTAGCGGAGAAAAGTGCGTTCTCGGAATAAATTTCTTTTACTTACGAGCTGCGAAGGCAATCCGAAGCGGAGGGGGTCTAAATTGGGGTGGCTAGAGTGTATGTAAATTGGATTTAACAGTTGGAATTTGCATGTATTACTTATATAGACAAGCGAAAGAAGAAAGAAGCGACGTCGACTGCGACTTGGGCCACAATAAGGTTAACGAATTCGCTTAAGATTGATTTTAATTTGCTTAAGGAGAATTTTTTCATCGCAATTCGACGCTTTGTTCTCGTCGAAAGAAATGCCACCGCGAAACAATGGAACCGTCGAATTCGGTTTGAAAATAAATAGGAAAAAACTTTTTAAAGGTTTTAAACCGTCGTATGAGCTGGTTTTGAGACAGAGAAAATTTGTCGTATCTTCGGTCGAGGGTTTTCCAAGTTGGTCGACAAGAAGAAGAAAAAAAAGGATAAAAAGCGCGAATACGTCGTAGTTAATTTTTATACTTACACTTTTTTTTTACTATTCCATCGACGGAGAAGCGCAGAAAGACAGAGACGGCGCGATTAAAATAAAGGACGCCGATGGCGTTTCGTTAAAGTAATACAACTTTTGTAATTACTTTTTGTTGACAAACGTATTGTAACGATTTTTTCCGAAACTAATTAAGCCGGTGGTAAAAAGTTTAAAGAAATTTCATTAAAACATTGAAAAGCCCGAAGCGCGGGGAACGCTTTTGCCTTCATTAGAATTCTCCGGTGTGCAGTTAAAAAAGTTTTAATTATTATAAATCAAGTTTTTCGGTTATTTTTTATTCATTTTTCTCCAGCCAAAGGAGTGGCGGAGGGGATGAGAAGCGTTAGCGTTCACGTTAATCGTCTGCCCCGGTGTTAGGTTAAAGTTTTTTTTCTTCGCTTTTTCTTTAGGTCTTTTTAAATTCGTAATTCCGCCGGCGGATAATCCGCGGTGAGAGGTTTGCGAAGAAGGAGAAGAGGTGCATGCTACAAGTGCACAGGTGTGAATTTAAGTAAGGAAATTAGCGAGTTTGGTTTCTACACGGTTTTCTTTTCGGTGGTTTGAAATTTTGATATTTTTTTCTATTTTGAATGAATTTCTATTTAAAAAAACAGTACCCTACGTATTTTGGTTTGAACTGGAAGAAATTAGGTACCCACACCCAGTGAAATTTACAATGATTTACCTATTGCTTTTGTACTGTATTAGATGTATCGAATTCTGAAGAATTTTCCCCAAAATTTATCATTAACTTACTTGTGTTGATTGGTAAGATCAATCAATCGATTGATTGATTGATTTAAAAATTTCCTCTCAAATTGTTTAATTATTTATTTACTTTCCAATCCCCCCTCCTCCTCCACAATAATTTTTTTTCAAATCCAAAATTTTTATCAATTAGACAAGATATCAAAAAAATTGACGATTTAATAGTAGAATCATCAGTTTTCGAATTTCCCTTTTTGACATATTTTTAAATTGAGAAAAAATTTTAAATTGGAAAGTCTTGAAAAAACAGAATGTTTTTTTTTCAAAATCTGAGGAATTAGAATAATTTTAACTTGTAAATATTTAGATAAGAAAAATTTGGGATTTATTATTTTGAAGAACATTTTTTTAAAACGGAAAATTATTAAAATTGTAGTAGAATAATCAGAATTGAAAGAAATTGTTTTTTGCGAAAATTTAAATTTGAAAAAATATACCTAGTTGATGAAACTAAGAATGTAAAGGGTTGACAATTTTTGAAGTGGAAAAAATATTGAGGAAAATGAAGATGAAAATTTGAAGAATTCAAATTCTAGATTTTTGAGAAAATTTAAACTAAAAATAAAAATAAAAAAGTTGAAAAAATTATGAAAATTTAGAGTAGAAAATTTCCGGCTGGAAATAGATAAGTAAAAGAATTGATAAAAATTGATAATGTCAAAGTTTGGAATTTAAAAAAATTAAAAATTGAAATTTTGAGAAAATATAAACCAGAAACCAAGTAAAGAAAATGATTTAATTTTTCAAACATGGATGATACATAGAAAAAATCCTTCCATCGACAAATAACTACATAACAGTGAATCATTCGGTCATTTACAACAGTTTCGAGTTTGGTGCCTGATGCAATTGCCATTTAAATTTAGCCTTCGGTATTCATAAATATCTTAACATCAGTCACTTGAACATCATAGAATGATGAGAAAAATAATGAGACTTGAACTCGCGAAAAAAAGCTCATGTAGGTAAGGTACACAACTTCGCGTTCCTAGATTAGTCTTTAAAAATAAAGACTCAAGAGTGAATTTTTGATTCCGCCCCAGGTGACTGACTGTCTTGATCAATGGCCATTTTTCAAAAAAATAAATCTTCATTTGAAATGATCATTTTTTTACAAAAAATGGTCAATTTTTACAAAAATGAGCAAAATTTACAAAAATGAGCAAAATTTACAAAAATGATCAATATTTACAAAAATGATCAATATTTACAAAAATGATCAATTTTACAAAAAAAAAAGGATCAATTTTACAAAAAAAAAAAAGATTAATTTTTACAAAAATGATTAATTTTTACAAAAATGATTAATTTTCACAAAAATGATCAATTTTCACAAAAATGGTTCATTTCTACAAAAATGATCAATATTTGCAAAAAATGATCAATGTTTACAAAAATGCTCACTTTTTACAAAAATGATCAATTTTTACAAAAATACTTGATCAATTTTTCAGAAATGATCAATTTTACAAAAAATGATCAATTTTACAAAAATGATTAATTTTACAAAAATGATTAATTTTTATAAAATGATCAATTTTACAAAAAAAAAAATGATAAATTTTACAAAAAATGGTCAATTTTTTTGCAAAAATGATCAATATTTACAAAAATGCTCAATATTTACAAAAGTGTTTAATACAAAAATGCTCAATATTTACGAAAATTTTCAATTTTACGAAAATTATCAATTTTATAAATTTGATTAATTTTTACAAAGATGCTCAATTTTTACAAAAATGATCAATATTTACAAAAATGATCAATTTTACAAAAAAATATTAATTTTACAAAAATGATCAATATTTGCAAGAATGATCAATTTCACAAAAAATGGTCAATTTTTACAAAAATGAGCAAAATTTACAAAAATGAGCAAAATTTACAAAAATGATCAATATTTACAAAACAGATCAATTTTACAAAAAAAAATGACCAATTTTACAAAAAAAAAATGATTAATTTTTGTAAAAAAGATTAATTTTTACAAAAATGAATAATTTTCACAAAAATGATTAATTTTTACAAAAATGATTAATTTTTACAAAAATGAATAATTTTTACAAAAATGATTAATTTTCACAAAAATGGTCAATTTCTACGAAAATGATCAATATTTGAAAAAAATGATCAATGTTTACAAAAATGCTCACTTTTTACAAAAATGATCAATTTTTACAAAAATACTTAATCAATTTTTCAGAAGTGATCAATTTTACAAAAAATGATCAATTTTACAAAAAATGATTAATTTTTACAAAATGATCAATTTTACAAAAAAAAAATGATAAATTTTACAAAAAATGATGAATTTTACAAAAAATGTTCAATTTTTTTGCAAGCAATGATCAATATTTACAAAAATGCTCAATATTTACAAAAGTGTTCAATACAAAAATGCTCAATATTTACGAAAATTATCAATTTTACAAAAATTATCAATTTTATGAATTTGATTAATTTTTACAAAGATGCTCAATTTTTACAAAAATGATCAATATTTACAAAAATGATCAATTTTTACAAAAAAGATCAATTTTTACAAAAATGATTAATTTTTACAAAAATGATCAATTTTTACAAAAATGATCCACATTTACAAAAATCATCAATTTTACAAAAAAATATTAATTTTACAAAAATGATCAATATTTGCAAAAATGATCAATATTTGCAAAAATGATAAATTTCACAAAAAATGATCAATTTTACAAAAAAAAAGATTAATTTTACAAAAATGATCAATATTTACAGAATTTCTCAATATTTGCAAAAATGGTCAATTCACAAAAATGATCAATTTTACAAAAATATTAGATTTATTCAAAATAATAACTCTTCTGTTATTTCAGTCAAATTACTTTGGTCAAAAATATATTTAATTTTTTCACTTATTCTGCGGAATTTTAAGCTTTTTCTAAGAATTCCTCCAATTAAAATAAAATCATGTCAATTTTTTTGAAAAGATGCTCAAGAAGGACATCAATTATTGTATTCTGACTTTTTTTTGCAGGACGAATCGCGGCTGGAGAAGGACGTTTCAATACCAACAGCGAAGTGATCATCAATACGGAAATAAAATCAATACCGGTTACGAAAAAAGGCGTATATTTCGCATTCCGAGACCAAGGAGCATGCATATCGTTATTAGCAATTAAAGTAAGTCATCACTCATCAGCCTAACGCACTATCTTTCGCCATAATAAACCGTAGATACTGCTCGTACCTACCATAACTATTGAGAAAGAAAACCTAAGCCTCAGGAGGAGTCAGGAAAGTGGGAAAAAATGGGTAATTAGTTCGCAATATGGTGCTGAGCGAGCATTTAGCGTACGTTGCCCCTTTTTATGTGGTTTACACGGCTGCGTGAGCGCAACGCGATGAGCAATTTATAGACCAGTTTTCTTTCTCTCCTATTTGGCCAAAAAATCATCGGTCCGAGGCTGCCCAGCGGGTACCTGCAGAACGTATTTACGATGACGGTGCCACCGCCGCCTCACCGCGCTGAAACGTGTTGTAAATTATTTGAGAAAATTGTGGCGCGCGCGTATATTTTTGGCATTTTATTTACTACGTTGTCTTGTCCGCAAAATTTAAACGAGCTTGGATGAAATAATCGTAACTTTATCTCGATGAATATTTATATCATCGATCGTACTATGGGTTTTGATCCGAGATGGAAATGCGTGCGCAGAGCGCCGAACAGAATCAAGTTTATTATACGGCGGAGATGCCGCAATTTATGAGACGTGCGAGACCGTAAGGCGACCAAGACAGAAATTCAAAGTAGAAAGCGTTTTTGGTATTCGGTGATGTATTTTTGTTTGTTTGGTGAATTTACGCGTGGACGTCGGAGTTTCAACTATTTTGTGATTTGGATAGTTGGGTCGTTGGGTTGACATCGTATCTTTGGCAAGTTTATTCTTCTAAGCCGGATACCGACTCGACGATTGCGACTGTCGTCCGCAATTTGTGGTTATTTCTTCATTATAAATGCTGCAAAATGATGCCGTATTGGGGAGATTAATTATTTTTTCGTGAGCTGCCTCGTACGGATTATTCGAGGAATTGTTAATTGGCCGGTGGGAATGGAAGATGTTGGAAAAAGGGCGAGAGTTACGAGGCAGATTTTTACAGTTTATTGTTTGAGTGTTGGAATTTTAAATTTTTTTGAAGATTTTTTGTCCAAGTTTTGACTCGGTTGCAGCGTTTTACTTTTGCATATATTATTCAGGTTTGAATGTCACCTGGAAGTCAGAGGTTAGGAGGAAGAGGGGGGGTCAAAATTAAAATGTATCCTTATTTTTAAAAGTTTTTGGAAAAAGTGACCAATCGATTAATTTTTAAGTAATTGATCGATTTCTGAGGAATCAATCAATCAAGTAAAAATATCTTCCAAAAAATACTTGTTTTTTTTTTAAATTCATAATTTTTTTTGACTAATTGATCCTTTAAAAACAATCAAACGTTGATTTTAAGAAATTCAATGAATTGCACTCATAAAAAATTTATGTTTTTGAAATGCAGTCGACCAATTTGTTTTAAAAATTCATTAGTTAATGATCGATCCATGATTTTTTAATGATTGAGAAAAAAATCAAAAAATTAATAAATCGAGTAAAAATGTCTCCTGCGTTAATTTTTCCAACAAAATCATCTTTCTCCCCTTTATTAAACTCATAAACCCATTGAGAAAATGTTACGATTAAATAATCCTTTGAATCAATTCATTAATTCGAAAAGTCAATTAAGTAGTTGAAACCAAGTCAAAAACTCTTTTCGAAAAAAACATTGATACACCTGTTTTAAATAAAGCAATCTCAGTCAATCAGTCAATTAGGGTTCGCACAATCGATCAATTTATTGTTCCCTTTTGAAAAATCAATATAGGGAAATCAATCAAGTGAAAAATTTACCAACAGTTTCCAAAAAAAAACAAAAAACAATTTTTGGGAACTCAATTTATCTTCTATGTATATCTATAAGTTACTGATTTTTCGATTTTGTAAAAAAAACAGTTGATTCGGACGTTTTAAAAAGTAAATTTCAGATTAATGAAAAGTCAGCTGGTTGATCAATTATCTAAAAAATTGGTTCAAAGTGAATTACGTCAGAAAACTGATGAGCCAATGCATTTAGATCCATTTTAGATCAATTTTTTGTAAAAATTGATAGCTCTTGGTTTTTGAATTCAATTTTCTTAAATCAATTAATCAAAAAAATTATTATTACTTACCTACTATAAAGCTACAGTTCTTTTTGAACCATTTAATTAATTTTATCAAAAAATTCAATCAGACACCGTTTGGAAAATTATAAGCACTTCGTTTAAAAACTAATCCATAATATTCTTTTCATCAAGCAATTTCAATTAATTAAGTTTGACTACAAATTATTAAAAAATCGATCAATTTTTAAAATAAATCTCATCAGTTTTCTCAGCAAATGTAATCAATCGAAAATCTACTAAAAAATTATCGTCAATTCAAAAGAAAAAACATTTTTTTAAATGTAACTACAGGGCTATTCCATACTAAAACGGACCAAAAATGAAGTCGGGTCTTCCGATTTCGCTCAAATTTTTTTTACGAGTTCCCCTTGGTGGTCTATTCACAAAACCACGATCATTTTTTTTCTAACCCTCAAGGGGGCGGGGGGCAGGCCTCGAAAATTTTATGCAATTGCGATTTTTAGCAAAACGGCTCAACTTTGAAGGCTCATATCTCGAGATAGGTGGTACTTGGGAGAACACTGTTTGCAGGGTCGGAAAGAGAATTGATAGGAGATTCAAACGCGATAATAACATTTTGAAAAGCTCAAAGTTGAACTTTGGCAGTGAAAGCTCAACTTTCATGACGAAAACAAAGTATGAAAGCTACCATTTAAAAATCTGAAAAAATTACTGTAAGTAGTGCTTTTCACCCTCTCTTCAACCAACAAATTTTCAAGATGGAGTCTCTGAACCCCTGGGGGGTAGAGGGGTCCACAATTTTGACCAAAATTCAAAAAAATCGAAAAAGTGGAGTAACCCATCGATTACCACTAATTCGAGGGCGCTGATTTCGAATATGTACTTAGTTTTTTGATTTGACCCCTCTGAACCCCCCTTCAGCCCCCTTGATGAGGTCAAAATTCAAAAAAAAATGAAAAATAACGTGTGGCATATCGTTTGATAGGTTTTTGAGGGCCCTAAGTTCGAATATTTACTTATTTTTTTGGATTTGACCCTCCAGTGTCCCCCTAGCCCCCCCCCACAATTTTTGGAAAAAGTATGTTAAGGAATGAAAATATCGTGTGACGTATCGATTTTAACTAATGTGAGGGCGTAGAATTCGAATATCGACTTACTTTTGTGATCTGAGGACTTCCTCCCCCGTGCGCTGACCCACCCCCCTCCAGTAATAGCAACAACACTCCTAAAAACTCGATTTTGTATTCCCTAATAGTGTAGCATTTAAGTTCACTTCATCGAATATGTTTATACCACTTCACTTTTGAAATTTTCGTTACTAGAATTCCAGGTTTTATTTCTATACCGCATACATATACGAGTCCATATTTAAACAACAAATGAGTAAAAAAATACGGTGGAGGGGGTGGGTCAGCGACCGGGGGAGGAAGTCCTCAGATCACAAAAGTAAGTCGATATTCGAATCCTACGCCCTCACATTAGTTGGAATCGATACGTCACACGATATTTTCACTCCTTAACATACTTTTTCCCAAAATTGGGGGGTGGAGGGCTAGGGGACACTGGAGGGTCAAATCCAAAAAATAAGTAAATATTCGAACTCAGGGCCCTCAAAAACCTATCAAACGATATGCCACACGTTATTTTTCATTTTTTTGAATTTTGACCCAATCAAGGGGGCTGAAGGGGGGTTCAGAGGGGTCGAATCAAAAAACTAAGTACATATTCGAAATCAGCGCCCTCGAATTAGTGGTAATCGATGGGTTACTCCACTTTTTCGATTTTTTTGAATTTTGGTCAAAATTGTGGACCCCTCTACCCCCCAGGGGTTCAGAGACTCCATCTTGAAAATTTGTTGGTTGAAGAGAGGGTGAAAAGCACTACTTACAGTAATTTTTTCAGATTTTTAAATGGTAGCTTTCATACTTTGTTTTCGTCATGAAAGTTGAGCTTTCACTGCCAAAGTTCAACTTTGAGCTTTTCAAAATGTTATTATCGCGTTTGAATCTCCTATCAATTCTCTTTCCGACCCTGCAAACAGTGTTCTCCCAAGTACCACCTATCTCGAGATATGAGCCTTCAAAGTTGAGCCGTTTTGCTAAAAATCGCAATTGCATAAAATTTTCGAGGCCTGCCCCCCCCCCCCGCCCCCTTGAGGGTTAGAAAAAAAATGATCGTGGTTTTGTGAATAGACCACCAAGGGGAACTCGTAAAAAAAATTTGAGCGAAATCGGAAGACCCGACTTCATTTTTGGTCCGTTTTAGTATGGAATAGCCCTACAATCAATCGATTTTGTCTAAAGAAAATTTTGTATCAAATCGATCAATTTTAAAAACGAATCAATAAATTTTGTGAAAAATTCGATAAATCAATCTTTTTTAAAAATCCAATCAATCAAAATCCAGCAAACAATTCAAAATTCAATTGATAATTTTGTTTAATAGGCTACTTTAACTAATAAATCTTTTCTATGGAAACAAATATCCAATAAATCGATCCGATGAGGACAATCAAAACATCAATTTGTGGAAAAAAATCCAATCAAAATATTAGTTTGTCAAAAACAATCAAAATAATTATCAATTTGTTAACAAAACAATCAAAATATCAATTTGTCAACAAAACAATCAAAATATCAATTTGTCAAAAAAACAAAGTCAAAAAAATCAATCAAAATATCAGTTTGTTAGAAAATAATCAAAGTATCAATTTGGCAAAAAACACAGTCAAGATATCAATTTGTCAAAAAAATCAATTAAAATATCAATTAGTCAAAAAACAATCAAAATATCAATTTGTCAAAAAACAAAACAATAAAAATATCAATTTGTCAAAAGAATAAATCAAAATATCAGTTTGTTAGAAAATAATCAAAATATCAATTTGGCAAAAAAACACAGTCAAGATATCAATTGGTCAAAAAAGTCAGTAAAAATATCAATTAGTCAAAAAAACAATCAAAATATCAATTTGTCAAAAAACAAAATAAAAATATAAATTTGTCAAAAAAATCAATCAAAATATCAGTTTGTTAAAATATAATCAAAGTATCAATTTGTCAATAAAAAACAGTCAAGATATCAATTTGTCCAAAAAATCAAACAAAATAATCAAATTATCAATTTGTCAAAAACAATAAAAATATCAGTTGAAAAAAAAACAATCAAAATATCAGTTTGTCACTAAATGATCAAAGTATCACTTTTTTTTCCACAAATAATCAAAATATCAATTGTCAGAAACAATAAAAAAATGATTAGTTTTGGTTAAAAAAAAAACGATCAAAATATCAATTCGTCAAAAATCTATCAAAATAACATGTCAAAAAATAATCAAAACATGACAATTTGTCAAAAAAAACACAATCAAAATATCAATTGGTCAAAAAACGATCAAAAATTCAAAATATTAGTTTGTCAAAAAAAACAAAACAATCAAAATATCAATTTGTCAAAAATCAATAAAAATATCAATTTGTTAAAAATCAATAAAAATATCAATTTGTTAAAAAAAACTGTCAAGATATCAATTCGTCAAAAAAACAATCAAAATATCAATTGTGACCCGTGCAGGGACAGGGTACCTAAAGTCGGAAAACATAATTTTGAGTTAGAGACAAAAATATGAAAAATGGACAATTTTTTTCAAATTTTTTTTATCCGACTTTAGGTACCTTTTCCCTGCACGGGTCACAATTGGTCAAATAACGATCAAAATATCAATTTGTCAAAAAACAATAAATCGATTTCTTCATTCGGCGATAATTGTTTTCATCAATTGATAATTAATTAATTTTTCAAAAAACATCTTGATCAGTTTGATTTTACAAAAAATTAATCAATTGATTACATGAATCTGAAACAATTTGTTATTGATGTCATGATCGATTATTACGCATGGTTCAAAAAATAAATTAACCGATTTTGAATGGTCATGGATTTTTAACCACCGGTTATCTTTCTTCAAATAATTCGTGAAAATTCTTGGAAAAAATTGAAAACTTTTATCTCGGCTCATTTTTAAAAATTTGTCTTCTTATTCTTTTTTATGAACCAATGATGAATCAGCTTTTTCTCAGAATCCAGCACTATCATAACTCCATTTTTTTCTGCATAATGTAAAATGAGTCAAGCTCTCCACTCTTTCAATTTCGATCAATAAAACACACCGTAGTCTATCAATTAAAAAATTTATTACCTTCGAAAAATCCATACGATATTAATCTCGACTCTTTTTCGTATACAGCACGAAATACAGGAACACGAAGCACATATAAAGAAATTACGTCGGTCGAAAACAGACTTCGTTTCAAATATCCGCATATCCCTTCCTATATCTGTCCCTAAATGGAAAAAAATTCTCCGAAAAACGTAATTATCACCCGAATATAAAAATTTTCAAAGGTTTATTACATATACGCGGAAGACACTTCGTCGATACAATTTCGCGAAATTTTTTCTCCCCACGACGTAAATATATTGAATTTTAGTACCTAAATCCTTCGTAATAAAGAATTGATGGCCAACATTGGACTTAAATTCGGATCGCCGCGTGCGTGTATGAAAAAAGTTAATAAAAATTTCACAATTTTTATTGGTCCATAACTTCAAGTCCAAGGATGGTGGTTCGGTCTATATCTCTATGTATACTCTGCATTAACTTTTACGAGCAAATTATTCGCGACGGTTGGCACTAAAGATGATAGAAGAGTGAATTTGTGGCCGCGAAAAAGTGACATGATGAGATGGGGGAAGGAGGAGAATCAATAAAAATCTTCATTCGGCATCGTCAATCGTCATTAATTTAGGTATAACGATCAATTCGAGTGGTAAATTATACCGGCGATTTGGATGAAAATCTATGTTATTTTTCAAATTATCGAATTACGTCGCCTCTTTCACCCTTTTTTCTCCCTTTGGACAAAATGTCTAAATACTGGCACAACTGTCCTCGTAAGTGGAAATATTTCGATCTCGAGGTGTTATGCTGCGATATGCTTCGTAAGGTGTATTTAAAGACGAAAAAAAAAAAAAACGAACCAGAGAAGGCGGCGAAAAAAGTTGGAAAAAATATAAATTATCATTATAACGAGACCATAAATACGACTAAGAAGAACTGGTTGACTGTTTTATTTGGCAGAGAAGCCTAACTCCATCGTGTATTCTTGGTTGTTGGTCCGTTGATCTTTGTGTTTCTGGTGCCTAATTAATAGACGCGCATGTACCGGATCTGCGATGCGATGCGGTTTCCCTGCGCCAGGCTACGAGTTGAATTATTGGAAATATGCGATTTTTCCTGTTTTTTTGCCTCGTTGCATCGGCGAAGCTACGTCGAAAGGAAATAATTTTGGATTTTAACATCTCTCATGGTAGAGGCGAATTTTTCAGCAGATTATGGCGAGATTATGCGATAGGTGGATTTGAGCAAAAGGGTGGCAACTGGTTTCGAGCTGGGACCAGCGAACTTGGCGAAATTTTTGATTCTAATTTTTTGGTCTGATTTTCAGGTATATTACATCACCTGTCCGGCAGTCACGATTAATTTCGCGCATTTCCCAGCCACACCTACGGGGCGTGAGGTGACCGTGATCGAGCAGGCGATTGGACGCTGCGTGGATAACGCCGAGCAAGTCGATACGCCGATGTACCTGTGCAAAGGAGATGGAAAATGGTATTTACCTACGGGCGGCTGTAAATGCAAAGCCGGTTTCGAAGCGGATTTGGAAAAACAAACTTGCAACGGTGAGAATATTTTGATTTCGATCCCCCCACCCCCTCACTTCTCGTGATTTCGGCGTTATGCTTGATGACAGTGTTGAGCAAATTGGATACCAGCGTAGGTTGCGCCTGGCGCTGAGTCCGCGGTGTAAACAAATCATTTCCACGACCGATTCGTTCGTTTAAATAAATTTTTTCGAGGTTTTACCGCACCGTCGATCCGGCTGTCGTAAATTTCGTACTCTGGGATTAAAGAGGGGGCGAAAAAAAAAATCGTGGTCGGAGGTAAACTCATAAAGAAGGTGCCTAATTCGAGTATATTGTTCTTATGTCGTAAGTACCTCGTTGTACAAATTAAAAAAATAAAAACTAAAACTAAACCCGAGAAAGACGAAAGAGAGGTTTTATTATACTCAGATACCGGTTCGAGATACTTAATACGATATGAGAACGCCACCACCGCCACGAATTAAAAATACTAAAAAGAGGAATTCGAGAAAGAAAGAAAAAAAGAAAGAAGAATCTATTCATTCGTTTTTAAATACGAGAATAATACGTTTGTAATTTACATTAATGATTTAATTATTAGCGGAGTTTATTTCGAATAAAAATACCGCTTAGTTAGCTCTCTACCTCGATATGTGGTGTTTCTGGGGTATTGCAGGGGGAGGGATATGCGTGCGATCTGTGAATCTGATAAATGAACTGGTTTATATTTCGTACATCGAGATACCGAATTATGAAGGTGTGCGGGCGAATGGGGAGGGAGGGAGGCGATGAATGGTAAAGGTAATGCGGCAATGGTGCTTTTTTTCTTGGTAAGTTGCGCCGGAGTTACTCTGGGTTGTTTTTATGTGCATCGTGATGCCAGCTCAGTAACCAAGAATGTTTCACATATTTCAGATGCTAAAAATGTCAATGAATTTATTGCCATGTGTACTGGTGGCTTTGTGAATTCGGAACGGATGTGAAGGTGTTGGGAGATCGGGTCGAGATGGTTGGGAGGAGTGAAGGGAGGATGAGAGGTGTGCTAATGAATTGAAATTTCGAGCAATGTATGTGTAATTGAATGGAATTTGAGGAAAATATGAATGTAAATATGAAAATATCGATCGAAAATTCGATAGATGTAGGTATGAGTAATTGAGGAGGGAGGGAGGGAGAAAATTCCTGAAAAATGACGATGATTTGAATGTACTCAACTACGTGCACAGTCCACAATGATTTCGTTTTCATTTTAATATTTACGTAATTTTCAAGTCCAATTCGGGCAATAAAATTTTTCAATTTCCCAATTATTTCCTAAATGACCTTTGGAAGTTATTCTTATGAATTTGTTTGAGATTCGAATGTATTTTCTGAATAGAATGAGTTGAAAAGGAGGAGCGGAGGGGGGGGGGTTGATGATAGATTTTTCAATATTCAGGAATAAAAATAATACCAATCTTTTTTACAAATTTTTGTGGAATTTTGAGTAGATTTTTAGAACACGGTACTCTCTCATTCTGAATCAGTGAAAAGTCACTTATAAACGGTCAGAATTGCAGCACAGAAAAAATCAGCAAAATTCACTGATTTTCAGCGAATTTTTGCTGTTTTTCTGCTAATTTCATAAATTTTACTGACTTTTTAGTGAATTTTCACTGATTTTCCAGTGAGTTTTCTCACTGATTTGTTTTTTTGGAAATTTTTTCTCTGATTTTCTTCTGTACAGCAATTCTGGGTGTTTTTCAGTGATTTTTGATCATTTTCACTGATTTATAAATGAGGGAGTACTTTCTGTTCCTGTCTTCTGAATGATTCGAGTAGTTCGTCGTTGTAAGTACTTATTTCGATTTTCAAGGCATGGTTTTTCTAATTCGTCATTAGAACATTGCTAACAAATTTCCCATATTTTAATAGAAAAATTTCTTAAAATTATGTACTAAAAATTCAAAATTTTCAATTTTTCCACTTTTATGTTAGTTTTTTTGAAACCACTTTTTTTCAGCGTATTTCCCCTGAAATTTTTTGAAAATAAAGATGCTTATGATATAAGTATTTTCTCAACTTGAACTTTGATAGGTGATGAGATCACTTCCCTTCCCCTTCCCTCGTGGCCAGGCTTCTGCATATGATCCAAAAAATCTATATTTTTTACCTCCCTCCCCTCCTTCCCATAACGCACTTGAGACTGTGGAGTAATTCTTAATGAAGTCCCAGAAATTCGAATTCATTATGTTACAAAACTCCGATTTATCCTCCTTCCCCTCCTCCATTGACTTTCAGTTCCTGAATTTGTCTTCCCACTGGTTTGGGAAAATTCAAAAAATTTGATGAATGAGGTTTAAAATCACTCGCGAATTGCGTTTTTTCATCAAATCTTCAAAATAGTATCAAAGAATTTTTTTCAGATTCCCTTGATTAAATTTCCGAGATTTTTTGATCTTTTTTTTCACGTAAAGTTCTTTGAGTGGAAAGTCCCTATTGGAAGGAGGGGAGTCGTCAAAAAATATCTACTGAAATTTGAGTTTACAATTTGAAAAAAACACTCGAAAATTCATCAATTTGAGGATACTTTTTTGTGAAAGAAAATCGCCAGAATTCGAATCATGTGAATCTTTCATAAACGATTCGTTCAAATTACGGATCGTTCCCAATCGATTCGTTCAAATTATTTAAATTGTTCGCGAACGATTCACTTGAATCATTCGATTCGTTCACGAACGATTTTTTTGAATCATGTGAATCGTTTACGAACGATTCCTTCGAATCATGTTGATCGTACCCGAGTGATTCATTCAAATAATTTGAATCGTTCGCGAACGATTCGCCTAAATTAAGTGAATCATTCCCAAACGATTCGTTTAAATTGTTCGCGAACGATTCTCTTGAATTATGCGATTCGTTCGAATTACGTGAATCGTTCACGAACGATTTGTTCGAACCATGTAGATCGTTCACGAACAATTGATTCGAATCGTACATCTTTCATGAACGATTCGTTCAAATTATGTGAATCGTTCATAATCGATTCGTTCAAATTATTTAAATTGTTCGCGAACGATTCACTTGAATCATGTGAATCCTTCACGAACGATTCCTTCGAATCATGTTAATCGTGTGCGAGTGATTCATTCAAATAATTTAAATCGTTCGCGAACGATTCGCCTAAATTATGTGAATCGTTCACAAACGATTCGGTCAAATTATTTAAATCGTTCACGAACGATTCACTTGAATTATGCGATTTGTTTGAATCATGTGAATCGTACCCGAACGATTCAGTCAAATGATTCAACTCGTTCATGAACGGTTTGGTTGAATCATGTGAATCGTTCTTGTATAATTCCTTTCAATCATCTGTATCATTCACGAAAGATTCCTTCAAATCATATAAATTGTTCACAAATGGTTCCTTCGAATCATGTAATACGTTCGCGATCGATTTGTTCGAATCATGTAATACGTTCGCGATCGATTTGTTCGAATTATGAAAATCGTTCACGAACGATTAATTCGAGTCGTATGAATCACCCATGAACGATTCGTATTTCGATTTGTGAAAATTATGCGCGTACGTTTTGTTCGAATCATATGAATCGTTCAAGAACTATCCTAAATTTAACAATAAAAGGTAGCATTTTTTTATCTTAAACTTTGTTGGTATAGACTTGAAAATCAATTTCAATTTTCGAAAAAAATGGTTCAAGTTCTTTTCAAAGCTGGAGGTACAAATACAATTTTTTTGAGGTATGAGGGGGGGGGGGGGGGTGGTCAACAGAAAATTCATACTCGCATGTTTGAATTTTTTTCTGATTCAGAGGAAAAAATCATCTTATTTCATCCAATTTGAAATCGCTATTTAATGCATCAGTATTTTTGTTGCATTAGTTTGTTGCCTTTGAAATTAAAAATAGTCAAATCACGATTTTTTTTTGCCTTTTTCTTATTTGCATCTATTACCTATTATTATTATTATTATTATTTTCAGTTTTTTTATTTACCTAATAACATTTTGGCCAAAAATATGTATTAGTTAAATTCATCCTCCGAAAATTAATCTGTCTAATATACCCCTTCAATTTCGAAGCTAGACTACTCATGCTCCAGTAGAAAATTTCATCTTCCATCCCTAATTCTGTATTTCCTCGATTTCTACTTCCTGAAAACAAATCCTTTCAAAATTAGAACACCTCGTAGAAAATAGTATGACAAATGCCAAGTTCATTCGAGACGCAAACAATCCGTTCTTCAAACACGAATGAAAATTCCGCCCTATATAATTCAGCAATTTCTGTCGTTCTTAAACCTATGCTCGCGAGTACTTGTAAACTGAAATGCCAAACATCGGTTAAACCGAATTGGCGAAAAGTAAACAAGACCCGGAACGAGAATGATGTTAATTACGAACTCGTTTGCGTGTTTATTTTATCTACGAATACCGTAAGATGGCCGACAGAGGCGCCGAGACTCGAGACCGCGAGTATCTTAAAAAATACCTAGCGCCGTCCAAGAAGTACGAGTCAATAACGTGTCGCCGGTGAAACGGAAAAATCGCAGATTCGATGGCTGCGGGCAGTATAGGGGTCTTTGGATGTGGAATTTTTTACGTTCGCGGTATAATAACGACGAATAGATGGCCCAATGGGACCATATACTTGGCCTTAGGGTGTAAAAAATCCGAACCGAAAGTGTAGGGGAAGGATTAATGTGTATTTTGCGTTTTACGCGCGTCGCGTACGACGTACGTGTGCATGCAGGCCGATGAGAGAAGCGTCCGTGGTGCCCAGCGAACAACACCGAACACGCTGACCACTGTATCATTTGTACGGTCTAATGTAAAGATAGCCATTTAACAAATACCGTTTCATTTCTCATTGTCCGGCTGTTTAATTACAGTTTGTAACGTAACCGCTACTTCACTCATTTATCATCGTTTTTCTTGGGAGCGCAGTGTGTTGTGTACGATTTGTATCAGGTTACCTTCTCCGACTCTGCGTTATATTTTGCACTGCGTTAACGTGCAGCAGCAGATATGTGTGTATAACTAAGGTTTCCATGATATTCGGTTTATTGCCGCGGCACAAGTCCCTCCTCGAGAGAAAGAGAAAGAGAGCGAGTTATATTTTCATTTATGCTGCCGCGATACGTTATACTACCTACACCCTTTGGCGTGTGTAAATGCTACCGTCGTCTGCACCTCTTCTCCCGGCGCTGGTATAGTTAAGCTCAAAAGCGCGATAATTACCCCCGTAGTAGTTTTTATTCGTATACTGCCGAGCCAGCGTATCTCTCGAGTATAATTACTCGTATGGTACCCGGCGACCCAGCGTATTCATACGACGATGAAATAATCGCGCGATTTATTCCCGTGTTCGCAGTATGCCCTCCTGGAAAGTTTAAATATGGTACCGGAGATGACCGATGTCAAACGTGTCCGCCTAATAGTAAAGCTCCTGATTATGGATTTGCCGAGTGTAGATGTAATAATGGATTTTATCGAGCTGCCAAGGATCCTAAAACTATGCCTTGTACACGTAAGTATCATACATTTTATGTTTTATTTGATAATATCATACCCGTGCGAATGAGAAATTCGGCATTAGCTGTCGGTATACGTATTCAATTTGCTCGAAGTGGGACAAATGAAGAGCATTATGGACAATATTCTTGAAAAATTTCATAATTATGATGATATCGATGAAAAGTTCGCGGTAATACCGCAATTACCTCAATAGTACTGAAAAATGATGAAAATGTGGTAATTACTTTAGCTAAGTTTGAAAAATTGAGTAATACTGGAATTACCAAAAAGATCGAAAATGTTGAAAAAATTACGTAATTACTGCAGAAATGGTGAAAATTTGGTAATTACCATAACTATGTAGAAATAATCGAGAATTACCATAATTACCACAAAAATACGGTAATTACTGCCATTAGGTTTTCAAGTTCTCATAGTACTGTAACTACAAAAAAAAACATTTGAAAAAATTACGTAATTACGGCAGAAATGATGACATTTGGGTAATTACCGTAATTTTATAGAAATAATCAAGTAATACCGTAATTACCTCAAAAATATAGAATAATGGATAAAATTGGTAATTACCGTAATTGTGTTCAAAACTCCCAGAAAAACTGTAATTACCAAAATAATCGTAAATATCTTGAAAAATTGTGTAATTACGGTAAAAATGGCAAAAATTTGGTCATTATCATTATTTCAATAAGTAATCTTATGAAATTTTGAAAATCGGTGATTACGGCAATCATGTTTATAAAACCAAGTAATTCTATAATTACCAAGATGATTGCAAAAATTGGAAAAAATTACGAAATTGCTATGAAAGAGGTAATTACTTGGTAATTACCGTAATTACGTGGAAATTATCAAGTAATACCGTAATATTACTGAGTTAATCTGAAAATTGGGAAATCACACAATTATCACTGGTAAAATTTGAAATTTCTGTAGTTATGTTTAAAATTTGGTAATTATTGCGAGTTTTGGTGAGAAATTGTTGATTACAGTAATTGATGATAATTATGAAAAAATTTCGTTAATTTTTGATCAAATATCTAGAGTTTTGGAAAAAGTTTTATAATATTCAATAATTTTGAAAAATATTGAGTAATTATGGTAATTTTTTTTTAAATTGTCAGTTATGGACGTTATAATACAACATTGTTGGAATTTCTCAGCAATTACAGTAATTTTGAAATTTTTTTACTCAGTCTGACTTACGGTGATATTTTGAAAAAATGAGTATGGTTACAGTGGTTTAAAGAAATGAGTGATTACGGTAATTTTGAAAAAAATGAATGATTACCCGATTTATCGAACTTTGAAAATATAATTCATTTGAAAAAAGTTATTTATTTCAGTAATTTTGAAAAAAATGGGTAATTTAGATGATTATGAAAAGTGAGTAATTATGGTGATTTCAGAAAATTACCAATTACGGTAATTTAAAAAAAATTACCAATTACGGTAATTTAAAAAAAAAACAAATACGGTAATTTCAAAAAAATACCAAATACGGTAATTTAAAAAAATTACCAATTACGGTAATTTAAAAAATTACCAATTACGGTAATTTCAAAAATTACCAATTACAGTAATTTCAAAAAATTGCCAATTACGGTAATTTCAAAAAATTACCAATTACGGTAATTTCAAAAAAAATACCAAATACGGCAATTTCAAAAAAATCAAATACGGTAATTTAAAAAATTACCAATTACGGTAATTTCAAAAATTACCAATTACGGTAATTTCAAGAATTACCAATTACGGTAATTTCAAAAAATTACCAATTACATTAACTTCAAAAAATTACCAATTACGGTAATTTCAAAAAATTACCAATTACGGTAATTTCAAAAAATTACCGATTACCGTAATTTCAAAAAAATACCAAATACAATACAGTAATTTCCAAAAAAATTACCAAATATGGTAATTTCAAAAAAAAACAAATATGGTAATTTCAAAAAAAACCAAATACGGTAATTTCAAAAAAATCAAATACGGTACCGTCAGTACCTTCAATAAATTACCAACTACGGTAATTTAAAAAAATTTACCAATTACGGTGATTTCAAAAAAATTACCAATTACAGTAATTTCAAAAAATTACCAATTACGGTAATGTCAAAAAATTACCAATTACGGTAATTTCAAAAAATTACCAATTACGGTAATTTCAAAAAATTACCGATTATCGTAATTTCAAAAAAATACCAAATACAATACAGTAATTTCCAAAAAAATTACCAAATATGGTAATTTCAAAAAAAAAACAAATACGGTAATTTCAAAAAAAAAACGAATACGGTAATTTCAAAAAAATCAAATACGGTACCGTCGATACCTTCAATAAATTACCAATTACGGTAATTTAAAAAAATTTACCAATTACGGTAATTTTAAAAAATTTACCAATTACGGTGATTTCAAAAAAATTACCAATTACAGTAATTTCAAAAAATTACCAATTACGGTAATTTCAAAAAAAAATACCTGATACGGTAATTTCAAAAAAATCAAATATGGTAACTTCAAAAAATTACCAATTACGGTAATTTTAAAAAACTTATCAATCACGAGAATTTAAAAAAATTTGTCAATCACGGTAATTTCAAAAAAATTACCAATTACGGTAATTTCAAAAAAATACCAATCACGGCAATATTGAAGAAATTACCAGTTACTGTAATTTTAAAAAAATGAGTAACTACAGTGCAGTGGGTATAACACATAGGCATAATAAGCTTGATTATAATTATTATATGCTTGGTGTTCACGAACAACTACAGTCATCTGGGTAATTACCTGTAATTATGGTAATTTTGAAATTTTTTAGTAATTACCGTAACCTTGGTAATTACCAGTTATGTCTGTATGTAATCTTTGTTTTGTGAAATTATCAACAATTACCGGTAATTACTGTATGCAATCTCTGTAATTACCTAGAATTACCAGTAATTACGGTATGTAACCTCTGTAATTACTTAAAATTACAGTTTTTTCAACATTATTCTCGGTAATTACCAAGAAACACTGCAGTAATTGTAGTAATTACCAAAAAATACTACAATAAGAGTGGTATTTACCAAGAAATAGCACAGTAATTATGGTATTTACCAAGAAATACTTTGGTAATTACTGTAATTACCGAAAAAACTGCAATATTTGTAGTAATCATTACACTTAAAATTCGTTATTTAGATTCTTCATCTGCACTGGTAAAAAGTAGTAATTATTTCTGTTGTCATAAATGACCGATTTTATTGGTAAAAATCAGTAATTGCCATACCTACTGGAGATGAATATTGCGAAAATTCGTTTACATAAATGTATATTCTTACCGGTACAGTAATAAATTATGACAATGACTAACTATAAAAGTTTGGAAATTATGAAAAAAGTGTCACTTAGTGATATTTCAATTGGTTTTTGTAATTAAGAGAAATATTTCGTCTCCTTTTCTGTTCAACGAGTTCAAAAAGTCCAATTTTTTCATTTTTTTTCCTTTGTTGAAAGAGCTCCAAGGTTTAAACTCTCGAGTAGAATAAAAGTGCGAGTTTCAGACTTCAGAGTCAAAAAAAGAAATATCTTTCTTAATGTGAAAATTTTCAAGGTAGCTGAAACTTTCCCATTTTCACGTTCGAATTTTCATATTCGCAAGATCAATCGAATACGAAATTTATAGAGAACCGGCTACGTTGGTCGATCAATCATCCGTTGATTAAACGATCATTCGAGAGAAATTCTCCGCGAACATAAACGCTCCAGCTCGTTAAATATGACACGTTCGCGAAACAGGAAAACGGAAGAAAAAAATTTGGAAGAAAGTTCATACGTAGGAAACTTTACTCGACATGGTACAATAATAATCTTCAGACGTTTACACGTCCTCGTTGTCGTACGTACTTCACTGCGTGTTAAAGAGTTTGCCGGTAGTTTTTCACACTTATTACCAGGCAGCGTGATACACGCGGCGAGAATTTCAATTACTGTAGTAAGCATTCTTCGGACGTCAACGTCTACATCTACATCGACGTATTAAGACCCAGCATCGTGCCCAGGATAGATTATACAATTTGGAAAGGCTCAGGCCGAGGTCGACGGGAGGGGGTCTGATGTACGTACATATTCGAGAAACACAGAGATGCCTTCGTATCTGATAATTATAATTGAAATGTTCGCCGGGGTGGTAATTTAATTTGACAGACGGCGACGTCGACAATGTCTCGCAACAAGTGCACAGAACGGGCAGAAAAGATACGCAGACGGAGTGAAAAGGAAGCCGACGCCGCGACGATGGGACACGATCCGACGTCGAAAAAATAATTACGTCGGGCGCGACTCTATACACGATGGTTGTTTGATGTGAAAACAGGAGCTGGCGGAATTATACGAGAAAAAATAACGCGCAAGACGAACATTTGAAAAAAAAAACCTCGACTCGGCAGAAAGAGTAACGAGACACACAGACGAATGCTGTAAGCCGAAAACAATGTAATATTTAAAATATAACTCGGGCGCACGACGCAGCAAAAGAACGGCTTTTTTGTGATTCTCATTCGCGAGTGGCGAATAAAGAGAAAAAAAACGGAGTTGCACGTAGAAGGAAACAGAATACCGAATTTTTTCACTCCGGCTCGTACGACACAAATGAAAGACTGGAAAAAAAACACGCCGAAACGAGACAAAATAAAGTTCAATGTACCAAGGAAAAAAATCTTTAATGAAAAAGAAGAAAAAAAAAGTCGTCTTCGCGTCATCCATAATCTGCGCTCTCTCGCTCACCAAATCGTTATACATTTTGAAAAACAACTCCACTTCAAAAAGTACTAAGCGGCGTTGCGGAATACAAAAACTTTTCACGTGGTACTTCATTTCTGTACGACGAGCTATATAATTTTTTCTGTGTCCTTTTTTTACCTCGTATTTGTACGCGCAGCTCCAGAAGTAGAATTTTTCGTCGTATATTCTAAATACACGAAAATAATAAAAATTATAAAAAAAAGAGAACTCCGTTTGTATAAAGAAATGCTCCTCGTCGTGAGCTTCCAGCAGGTACGAATTCTCGAGTAATGAAAGCACGACCCAAGTTTTCTATGCAAATACGTAGGTACCTACCAAAAGAGTACGTATTTTTCGTTTTTTTTTTTTTTTTTTTTTTTTTTTATCGCGAGCTGTAAATTTTATGAAATTTTTTACCGACTGAAATTTTCGTCGCATAGTCGAGCAATTTTACTCTCGAGGCATTTGTTTACGACCGCGAATTATTTTTTAGGATGTCAAAGGCTTTAAAATGCGAGCTTTTCTTGGCTGACGAATTTTTCTTTCCACCTCTCCCCTTTTTCTCGTCGTGAAGTAAAGTTTTTCGGGAATGTTTTCATTTATTAAAATAATGCAAAATTTATTGATCCGCTGAGCGGAAAAAAGATATAATAGTAAAATTTAATACAATCCGAGGACTACGTACAAGGCCCGGAACCTGGAGTAGAGTTGGAATTTCAGAGCTGACCTAGTTTTTCGTCGTGTGGCTCGAGTCCGGAAACTTTGTTACGAGTAGTTTTATTCTCGGGCCGAAGCAACAAAGTAAACAGCCGGAATTTTTTCGTGTATCTTTACGATGGGATGTAGTGAAATTTTCGCTCGTAAATGAGTCGCTACTTTGGCGGTGAAATTCCACAAATCATTGTCCCTTTCAAGTTTCATTTGAGGGTTTTTTTTTGAAAAGGCGGTCGCGGTTGTCATCTTGTTTGTGTGTTTTTTAAGTCGCGAAGGATTTATTGTGTAGAATGTTGGATCTGCTGGGAGGGGAAATGAAAAGTTTAGTTAGGTTGGGTTTAGCTGGAGGGTGATGTTACTATGAAGGGAATTATGAAATTATGGGTGAATTTTTCAGCTAATAACTTTTGCCACGACACGAAATATATTATTTTGTGGTACGCAATCAGTTCAGAGATCGTTTTTTGACATTTTTACCATTTTTTAAGGTAATTTTCAGGAAATTACCCATTTTATCGCCATTTTCAAAATTATTATTGAAAACAAAAACATATTCTGGATTTTGACGAAAGTTAATAAGGTTGTTTATTTTGAGTGATAGACCTCCCAAAAAAATTTTTAACCCCTCAGAATAAAGGGGAAGGAAGCTAGGAGACCTTAAAATGGAGTCATTGTCGAAAAAAATGCCATTTTTGAATACTGCCGCCCTAAGTCGCATCCTAAAAAGGTACGATTTAAGTTTCTACAGTCTACACTAGGGTGTCCCTTATTTATACCTGGCGGGTAAAAAAAATTTGAATTTTTTTCGGGACACCCCCTAGTTTGGTGCCACATCATGAGAAAATAACACACAAAAATTTTCAGCCCGATCGAAGCATATTAACCCGGCGCTCAAGCCCCATTTTGAAAAATAGAGGTAGCGCGCGCGAGCTCATACTGCTCCACTACGGACACGCGGCAACGAAACGCTGAAAACACCCATAGTGACGCGGCGACTCTAAACTTACGCCAAAGGCGTACAAATAGAGATAGAAATGTCTGGTTTGCGGCATTCGATTCCTTGTAAAATTTTGAGTCAGAACTGCTAGTTTTTAATTTTCTTTTACGCTCACGGAGGAGGGAAAAAAATGAAATTACGAAGTATGACTGGAAAAAAAAACTAGCACATATAACAATTATTTTAGATTATTTTTTTGGAAGAAAAGAATGGAAAGTTAGTTTTAGGGGGTAATCTGAGCTTCTGAATCCAATTCTGGGGCCATTTCGACTCCCAGCACCCACGAGAGGTGAGGAAGGAGGGGTCGAGGTTGAAAAGAGGCCTCAATAACATCGAGTGTGGTGTCAAAATCCACGTGGACTTAAAAAATTAAACAATAGCTGTTTTGACTCGAAATTTTACAAGGAATCGAATGCCGCTAACCAGACATGTCTAACTCTATTTGTACGCCTTTGGCGTAAGTTTAAAGTCGCCGCGTCACTATGGGTGTTTTCAGCGTTTCGTTGCCGCGTATCCGTAGTGGAGCAGTATGAGCTCGCGCGCGCTACCTCTATTTTTCAAAATGGGGCTTGAGCGCCGGGTTAATATGCTTCGATCGGGCTGAAAATTTTTGTGTGTTATTTTCTCATGAAGTGACACCAAACTGGGGGGTGTCCCAAAAAAAATTCAAATTTTTTTTTTAAGGGACACCCTAGTCTACACCTATTTGTACCATTGACCTCGAAATTAGATACCGCTATTCCCCCTCCTCAAAAGGGGTTGAAAAGTTGCAGATTGCGAAACCTCAAAATAAGCCAAAAAATTTTCTTGGTCACCTGGAATAATTTTTTGTGAAATTTTTCAAATAATTTTCATACAAATGTTACCAACTGCATTTTGACTTACCCATTCTATTTCCATAAAATTTCAGTTGGCAGCACTGCTGCAATAAAATTTCGAAAAAATTAATTTGAATTTATTTTAATGACCGAAAATATTGTTTAACTTAAATACCTCGAATTTCGTGAAAATTTTGAGTCAAAATGTAATTGGCAGCACTGTCATGAAAATTGAAAAAAAATCGTCAAAAATTATTCATGGTGTCTATGGGCAGAAAAACACAATAAAAACCTAAGGTGTCTAAGCTAAGTCAGGCTAGTCAAAGTCAACAGAGGTCAAGCTAGTCATGCAAACTCAAGCTTTTGACTCAAAGGTCGAGCTTTTTTTCAAAAACTGAAAAAATTTCCATTCACCCCGAATAAATAATTTAAATGAAAAAAGAGTTCATTGTGATTTTTTAATCATTTTTTTTAAAATTTGTTCGTAAAAATTTTAATTTAGTAGTCCATAAAAAAAGTCAACAAAGTCATGCAGAATGGTCGAGCTAAGTCAAGCTTTTTGCTCAACAAATTTTGTTTGACACCCTGAAGCTGAAAAATAGCAAGAATTTTGATGATTTTACTGCAAAAAGCTTGAATTTTTTAATCGAAAAATAAAAAGTGGATTTTTTGGGCAAATTCAAAGCAACGAAAATTGCATGAAAATGCAAGAAAATCAGACACCATATTATTCTTAATGCCCAAAAAAATGTTGACTCAATTTTCAAGTTATTGAGTGAGAAATTTTAATTTGGTAAAAATAAAAAATCGTAAAATTCGAGATCTGCGACTTTTCAACCCCCTTGTAGAGGACAAAAAGTGAATCCAATTTCGAGGTCAGTTGTTCAGGAAGGTGTAGAAACTTGAATCTCACCTTTCTGGGAGGGGGAATGATCGAGATTGCCAGCAAGAAAATTACCTCATTTTGAAGTCCCCTAGCTCCCCAAGGTATCTAATATTTAGTGAACGTAGTGAAAAAAAATGGAAAAGTGGTAAATTCAGTCAATATTTTAAGAAATAATTTTGAAAAAATGAAAACTCCCGAAAATTACTCCATCCTTTGTATCTTTTTTTCTTTTTCATAAAAATTCAATGATGCGTTCATCTTTTTATAATTTTGATTTGAGATACTTACAGATTTTCTTCCAAATTGAACTTTTTTCTGTGATAAATTTGGCCTCATGATGATAGGTTTCTGAAAATTTGGTAAAAAGTAGTGAAAAAGATAGTGATTTGGAAAAAAAAATCGTTAGATACCCTACTCCGCCCTCCTTCGGGGAGCTCAATGTTTTTTGGGAGGTCTCCCATTCAAAGTTGAATATTTCACCAAATTTCGTGAAAATGCAAAATAGGTTCTTTTTTGATCCATCCGAATAATTATTCGCGTAATTACTGATGATCTCCAAGATAACCATAATTTCTGGTAATTACCGTGATAATCGTAATTACTGGTTGATACCGAGATACGTAACTGCTATTAATGGAAGTGGTTGTCTATAGAACACCAACACTGGTAATTACCAAGATTACGGTAATTTTACTGTCATTATCAGTAATTTTCAATATTATATCTGATGGTTCTCAATATTCTGGTAATTACTAGTAAAGTGGAGATTACCAATATTACCATAATTACCTAAAAAAATTTACCGCAGATGTTTTGTCATTGGTTTTGTAATTTCAGTAATTACGGTAATTACGGTGTTCTTGGTAATTACATTAATCTTGAGCATTGCGGTAATCTTGGTAATTTTGGCAATCCGAGTATTTACAGTAATCTTGGTAATTATGGTAATCTTTGTAATGACAAATACCGTAATATTTTTAATGGTAATTACAATAATTACAGTGATCTTGGTAATTACAGTAATCTAAAGTATTTCGGTAATGATAATTACCGTAATCTTGGTAGTGGTAATTACCGTAATCTTGGTGATGGTAATTACCGTAATCTTGATAATGATAATTACCGTAATTTTGGTAATGGTAATTATCGTAATTTTGGTAATGGTAATTACCGTAATTTTGGTAATGGTAATTACCGTAATTTTGGTAATGGTAATTACCGTAATTTTGGTAATGGTAATTACCGTAATTTTGGTAATGGTAATTACCGTAATCTTGGTAATGGTAATTACCGTAATCTTGGTAATGGTAATTACCGTAATCTTGGTAATGGTAATTACCGTAATCTTGGTAATGGTAATTACCGTAATCTCTGTAATGGTATTTACTGTAATCTTGGTAATTACTGTAATATTGATAATTACGGTAAATTTGGTAATTACGACATTTTTAGTAATTTGAATGCTATTACGCAGGACAATTGACCTCAATAGGTCAACATTTCTGATGTAAATGTGTTTTTTAGTCGTAAATTTGGTAATTTTTAATGATTTTTGAGGCACTGAAATGACAAATACGATAACTTCTCGAACATTTTTAGCTTGAATAAATCCTCAAATAGGCCACTTTAATTACCAAAAAATCATTCCAAAATGTCTAATTATTTTCCGCTGGTCCACATTTGAAAATATACATCTATTCGTTCATAAATAAGCAACCGAAGCCATATTTTCACTTCACAAGGGTTTCTGCGATAACATCACGAGAAAAGCCTCATTTAAGCCATCGAAACTCATCGACTCGAAATTTTTTCACACTCGTTCGCTCCGACGGTTACGTTTCCTTTTCGCGACACGGCCACGTAGTCTTCTCGTACCGACGAATCCGACTACAGACGGGAGCTTTTTCGATATCGTAATATACCTAGCGCCAGGGCTCGGGGCGGGGAAATGTTCGCCGTCGTAATGCTTTTACAAGCGGCAATTCGTTTCGCTATAAAAGAAAGAACGAACGGGTCTCACAGACGGAGAAACGAATGTAAAGGTACGATCGAAAGAAAGAAAAAAAAAGGAAAATGTGAACGTAGGTGCGGCGTTGGTAAAAATCCAAAATGTGTCTTGAACCAAAAAGCAAGTCGAACTTTGTAATTTACAAAAGAAAAAGGAATTTCGCATAAATAAGCCCATTTCGTGGTTAATGAGCTTTTATACCATTTACGCGACAGCAATGTCGATTACTCCGGTATACTTTGGTCTCGTAGTACGAGTGCACAATTTCTACGATTTTCTCCTTCTCTGGTCTTTTTTTCTCGTACCGATGCGGCGGTATTTATTCGTATTCTTTTACGAGGTCATCTATTTCTCTCTCGGCTTTCGTGGAAGTTTAAAATAGAAGAATTTTGAGCGAATGTGGCGTCGTCGGTGCTCGGTACCGTATTTGTATGGTACGTAAGGAAAAAGCATTCTATATTACTTACCGTAGTGGTACATTTGCGAAAAGCTCGATTGTAAGTTTAATAGCAATAAGAGCGGCTCGTATCGCATCCTAACAGACGTTGTTATAATAACCATAGTCGAGTTACGAAAACGATGCCTTGGCTACGAACTATATACGTATTGAAGGCTGAAGGGATGCGCTTTTCGCGAGCTTTGTGTACTACAATGCTGCTACTTCGAATTCACACTGAAACGAAGAAGAAGACGAGTCGAGATATTGTTAATTAAGAAACAGTATACGCGAGAGACGTTTGTTCGCTTCGTATCTAGCGCGCCTCTCCTCGTCTTCTTTTTCCATCGCTTTAGCCATAATACCCCGACAAATACCAGCAGCTCTTCCAAGATTGAAACTTGTAACATGTACTTAGTTCATCTTACGGATAATCGTAATATTGATTAATTATTCGTCGAAGCGCGAAATTACACATTGTACCGAGTCTGCGCGTAAAACGGTTCGCGTATTATTTTTTTTTTATTACTCGGTGCGAAAAATTCATGTACTAGGTAGGTTTTTCATTAATTGATAAGCGTGATAGACGATGACGTATTATTTGGTTCGTGATACGAGCGTGCAATTCGGATCACTGGTGTAATTCCATTACCACTGGTCAGCTGTAGATCATGAGTTCTGCGTGGTATATCATCGAAGGTAAATTTCGGAGTTAACAGTTTGTGTCGAGAGTACATCGCGAAGGTACTGAGTCTTCGATAGGATTTACATATGTGCGTGAGTAAAGTGTACTTAGTTTGATGAAATTGACTTAAGGTGATACTTGAACCAAAGATTGCAAATAGCAACATATTCCCGATATGGCAACTTGATTTTATTGGAATTCTATGACAAATATGTCAAAGGAAACATTTGAGATTAGGAATCTAAGAATTCGAACTAAAATAACATGAAATGAACTATAAAATGGAATTAAAAAATTGAATAGAACAAATAAATTAGGTACTAAATGACATTATTGTATAAGCTTGAAATTGAAAATACTAATAATTGGAGCATAAAATCATGACATAAAAAGAACAATTTTTAGAAAAATTCACAAAATTGGTTGAAAAATTGAAACAAAAAAAATTAAAGGGAATAATAATAATGAAATAATAAATGACAAAACTCAAGTTGGAAGGAAAATGCTTAATTATTTTTGGCATAATAAGAATAAACTTTATACTTAATGAAAAAGAAGTTGACAAAAAAATTAAGTTTGTAACAAAACATGAAGAAACTTTGCTTTAAATTTTGAATTGATCAAAAATTTATGAATCCGTTGTTGAGCAAAAAAATGAAATTTATCGAAAATATTAATTCAAAAACTAAGTGAAAAATAAACCAAAAATTTTTGGTCAAAATTGAAGGATGAAAAATTAAAATTTGTAGCATTTCACTAGATAAAAAGACAAGAAAAAATGAGAAAATGAAGCATGAACCGGTTATGGCAAAAGTTGATGAAAATAATTAAACTGAGAGACAAAAATACATTAAGCAAAAAAAAAGAAACTATATAAAAATTGTATACCGATCTAAAGTGGAAATGATTCAAAAATCGAGCATGAATTTTCAATTCAACAAAAATTGAACAAAATGAAGAAAAAAAATACAAAATATAAAAATCTTAGCCAAATGTTGAGCGAAAATTCAAACCAGATCCAAATAAACTTGATCTTATTTTTTTTAGAATTGGAAAGTTCTAATTAAAGAAAAAAATTAGCCACTTTGGAGTATCATAAATAATAAATTTTAAGCTGAAATATGAAAAAAAACAATATTTGAGATGATTTTTAGCTAAAAATTTCCACCAAAAATCCAATCATTGAACCAAAATTGGCTGGAAAAAATTGAAACGTTGAAAATTATAGAGCAAAAAAATTTAAGCCCAAAAAACATTTTTAGAACTCAGAAAACTTGAATTAAAGAGAAATGAAGAAATATTTTGAGTAAAAAATGATTCAAATTTAGAAAATTGTGATGGATAAAATTTCGAGATTTTGAGCAAAAAAAATCATACAAAAATTTACTCCTAATTCTGTCAAAATTGAAGTTTGAAATGATGAAAATTGGGCAGAAAAAATGTATGTAATAAGTTGAAAATTATTTGGCAATTTCAATCCGAAGAAAATTTTTTTGGAAATTTAAAAACTTTGAATGAAAAAGAAATGAAATTGAATTTTGAAAAAATAAATAAATACTTACAAAACTAGAACCTTTGGGTAATGAAAAAAATATACCTATTTACTTTCAAAAAACAGGGTGTTTACCGGTCGCGAAAGTCGCGAACTTTGATTTAGGTTGCTAAAGTCGCTAAAAAGTCGCGAAATTGACCCAAAATTCATCAAAAGTCGCGAATTTTTCTGAAATTACTTGAATTTTTTTCGCCTTGTACAAAAAAGAAAGTAAAAAATCTAATTTTTTTGAACATTTTTTCTAATAAATTTCTCCCTTGTTTCGCTCGGGCTCATAAATTTTCAAACCCCTTTCTTAAATTATAAACCTTCTTCCCTTTTATTTCAGACAATTGAATATTTTGGTGCCGAAAAAATATTTTCTTGTGGGAGACCTAGTAGCGATCATGATTGGGATTTTCAAAGGGAGTATCGTGTCCATTCGCGGGGAAATCTAAAAAAATCGGAGAATTTTGGAATTTTCAGTGGGATGTTTTAAAAATTAATAAGGAGAAATAATTTAGAAATAGGTCTCTTTTTTGCTGTTTTTAAAATAAATTCTTCAGGTAATCTGCCAATGTTTTGAACTTCCCATGATTTTTTTAATTGGGGGGGGGGGGGGTGTCAAATTGAGAAGGTCGCGAAAAAGTCGCGAAATTTGGTTTTGAAAAATTGGTAGACACCCTGAAAAATTAATAACTTGAATTGAACTTAATTATTTTGAAGTTTGAGTAAAAAATAATTTGACGCAAAAATTCAAATATTTTGAGTCTAAAAAATAATTTTTGAAAATCAATCAAAAATTAAAACTGATTTAGAACTAGGTAAGGTTACTGAATAAAAATTTTAAAATTTATAAAAATGAACAATGCCCAAACAAATTTTAAAAAAATCTTTAAAATTGAGTAAGTACTTTTCAGCGAAAATCTGAGCAAAAAATTGAACCAGATGAACAATTTCCAAGAAGATGATGAAATTCTCCCTGAATGAATCACTACCTAATTTAAAGAAAGTTATCTTAATAAAAACTTTGAAAAAAAACATGAAAATTATTCAAAACTTCTCAATCCAAAAAGCCAATTCAGAGCTTTAAATAAATTGAAGACCTCTTTTCCAAAGTGGCCTAAGTCAATTTTTGAAAAAAATTACTCAGTCAATTTTGAAGGGTCATAGCTCATAAAGATCAAATTTTTGGAGATCGAGACTTTCGCCACATTTTTGGTATAGCACTGTACAATACATTTAGTTTGGTAGCAGAAAAAATGCTTCAAAGGCATACAGTACAAACGTATTTTTCGTTTTTGAAAAAAAAATTTATTGTTTTGACTTAGGCCACTTTGGAAAAGAGGTCTTCAATTGAAAATGAATCAAATCGTGGTATTTTCTACAGAAATCGACTTAAACCCAAAATATTTATACTCATTAAAATTTGAAGAGGAAATCAGATAAAATCAGCAAGTATTTTTGAGAAAAATCGTTAAAAAATTATCGTGCAAAAAAATAAATTCTATGAAAATTGTATGAAACGGTGAAAAAAAATTGACCAAAACATTTCCCAAAAATCGGGTACCTAAATTATCAAAGAACATCGAAAGAATTCTAAGTTGATGTGATAAATTTGGCGAAAATTTTATTAAATTAACAAACTAAATCAGCAAAAATTATTCGTCGAATCAAAATAAACCAACATGAAATCGATGTAAAAAATTTGGAAAAAATTGATCAAAAAACCAAATTTTACGAAAATATGGATCAAATTGAACCCAACGAACCCACGAATGACGCCAAAGGCTCCCTCTAAAAATCGAAAGAAAAAAAACGAAAAATGTAAAAAAGACATCGCATTGTACTTTCCACCTTTCCATTCACCAAAATCCCTCTTTTTTGGAGCCAATTTCATCCAGCCATTTCTCATCTTGCACTCTTCCGTCTCGTACGCATCGCGTCATCTCGTTAATTATACAAAATACTTCATGCCGCCGGTCCGAGAACCATATCTGAATCTCCTCCATCCCCATTGGTTGAACCCGCATTCGAACCGGAGATTCAGCCAATGAACAAAGCACCATCGTCAACCACGCATACTCTTAGAAGGGGGTCATTAAATATGGGACTCAAAAAAAAAAACCATCGCTAAAAACAATCGTAGGCGGGGGCACTGCACAATTAAAAAAGAAGTCTATTGAAACATATTACTCGACGTCGTCATCGTCTAAAGTGTACACTCATTCATAAACGAAGGGTTGCAGTTGCACACGGGTGACGATGCACGATGCAGATTTTCAGTATGTACATAGATACGTAGAGGAATACTGCTCGCTCGTAAGGGGTCCAATGGTACCTATAGGAACCGGAGAGACTCGATGAATACGGAAGTGGCATACCGGCGGCCATTTTTGTCGCTGGATGCTGCTTTCCCATTCATTTTTTTTTTCGTAGTGAGCAGAAGACTTCGTCAATATGAGAATGGGACGTCGAAACACGAAACTTTGGGAGAGCTCGGTGAAAAAAAAGTATCAAGATTCGTCTTCCGAAGGGAGTACGTTGAAACTCGAATAAGGAGATCCGCAGAAGGGGGGCGAGTGTTGATTTTAATGAAAAACCGTATCTTTATTCTTATTTCTGCCCCCCTCCCTCGCGGTCGTGTCTGTTTACAATGAGAGAATTTTCATTAGTTAATTCGACGCCGAGATGGGCCAAGGTGGAAGCAACGTAGGGGTTTTGTTGCGGTGATGCAAGAATTATGAGAAAGTTATAAGCTTATTTACTTTTTATATCGGAGCTTCTCGGGGGATACGCAGCAAGAAGGGCCCAGAGAGACTCGGTTATTTAAAGTTTGTTAATGTAAAATACGAAAACCGTAGGAATTCGAGCCCGAAGTGCCGGCAACTCCGGCTCCGCTCGAAGTTCTGTAGTCGTTAATTAAAAAAGCAAAACAACGATCTGGCAAAAGACGAGTTTTGTTTGGTATTTAAATCGCGCATGGGTAAATAATTCAAACATGAAGCTCTCGAATGGGAGGAAATTGGTAATCTGGTGGCCGAATTAGTTGCCTGAAAGCCAGCAAAGTTGATCGAGCCAGGTCCTAGCTTTCTAGCCTGATCACAGGGTCTTATTGGTAGATTCCTGGCCTGGTTCTAAGGCCATATCGGCGAATTCCAGGTCTGGTTCCAGCGTCGTATTGAGATCTCTCTCGAACGACTCCGTCGTACTGGCGGATTTCTGGGTCGAGCCCAGCGTCGCTCTTGATGACGCGTTACTTACTCGTTCCTCAGACCCCTGAGATAATTTTGTGGTCACCTTGGACGGTATGGGAGCTCTGGTCGGTTTAGTTGGTTTCTTGGGCTCTCGATATCGATCTCGTTTCGGTTTCTGGTAAGGCTTCAGCTTAGGCCTGGTTTGACTTCGAGTCTGTATCTTGGGAGGTTCCTTTTTCTGTATCAGGTGAAGCATTGAGATCTCGTCTTGTTGGGGAATCAGCCAAATCTCCTTTTTTTTATCGATCGGCGGCAGTCTCCAGGGAGGCAATGGTTTGTACTCGGTAACCACCGTGAAAGGAGGTTTTTCGTGAAAATTATAGTTGGCTACGTAATTAGACGAGAGTATCGGTTCGCCTCGCATATATTTGAACCTATATTCGCTGGCTCGATTCGGTTTATACTCCTTACCGGTGGAATGGGCTTTGCTGGCTAAATACTTCAGATAATCAGCTTCGCATTGTCGTTTCTCCATCTCAATTTCCTCGGCATTCAGTTGCCTGGCCTTATTGACGAGATCTTTCTCTTGCTCCGGAGTGAGCGGTTTATCGGTAGAGAAGAGCTCGCTGTGCTGGCCCATGTGATATTTGGTGAACTCGCCGCAACGTTGGATTAGTCTGTATCTTCTCATTTCCGCTCGTATTCTTGACGTTTCGTTGTCTCTCGGAGGAGGCTTAGGCATATCGCAAGCCTTCCTTGTACGTTTCCTCGGTGGCGGCGGAAGAACCGGCCGGAGACCTCGCATCGTACGTATTTGATCCTTGAGGAACTCCAGGGTGTGATCTGCGATGGTCCCTTTGAAGATGGATTTCTCGTATTCGTGCGGATCCTTGTCTGGCCTCGGGGTGGTGGCTTGGGTCGTCTGAGGCGTCGTTGTTCTGTAAGGATTCACGGCCGGAGGGGGCGAGGCGATGGCGAATGCCCCCACCACACCGATGCTATTTTGCGTCATTTCGACTAAATCGTTACGGCGACTTGGGTTGGAGTTGAGAAACTGATCCGAAGCTGGATTTCGGATCGAAGGAAGGGTTGGAATTGGAAGGGTGGTGATTACCATGGTAATATAATTTGAGATGATTTTTTTTTAGATTTTGGGGAATATTTGAGAGTCCGGTATTGATATGTTGAATTTTTTTGTCTGTTTTAGAACCTCCAACCGCTCCGCAAAACTTGACCGTGAATTTTGTAGAACAAGGAACGGTGATATTGTCTTGGAATCCGCCATCGTATCTCGGAGGTCGAAATGACACGTTATACAGAGTGACATGCGACGTTTGCGGAGCATCGGTGATTTATATACCAAATACGGTAAGTATACTAAACCTAGCCAACCGAACCTATCCACAAACGATCCATATGTCGACAGGTATTTGTCTGCGTTCGACTGCGACGTTTTTTTTTTCCAGTCGCAGTCTCATCTTTTTATACGTATTTCCCATGAATTATGTATTTTGATCGGTCGACGAATATGGTTTGATTTTGTTTCTGTTTTTTTTTTCTTTTCTGTTGACTTATATTATTGCTCGTTGATGTAGGAGAAATTCAACGATACCAAGATTACCATTAGTGGTTTGAGTCCATTGACGGCGTATAAATTTTTGGTGTTTTCCGAAAATGGAGTCAGTAACGTGTCGAACAACGGGCCGGAATTTATCGATATTACTGTTACCACCGAAGCATCTACGTCGACGGCGTCTGTGAATAATGTACGAGTTACGTCCACCAAGACTACGGAGATCGCGTTGGCGTGGGATCCTCCGTATTTGCCGGATGTCGAAGGAGATACGTCGAATTTCATCGAGACTTACGAGGTGAGTATTTGCGAACGAAGGAGGTATTGGGGAAGGACAGGGGAGGGAGGAAATTTAATATTTGTGGAATAGATGAATAAGGTATAATGCGATAAAAAAATCAAATTTGGTGAGCTAAGTTTTCATGAGTTCTTTTCCTATTCTTACTGAAGATTCGAGATATTAGATTTTAAAAAATATATTTCCTGAATTTCTAATTTGATCATTTTTCTGAATTTTTAATTTTATCCTTTTTTGAATCTCCAATTTGATCATTTTCCTGAAATTTTTAATGAATTTTTGAATTTCCTGTGTGTATTTGTTTGAAAGATATTTGAAAATTCCAAACATTTCGAGTTCCTATTTTTCTTACATTTTTTCTTACCAACTGATTTTTTAAAAAAATTTCCAAAAATTTTTGGAATTTTATTGAATACGGTTTCACAATTTTCTTTAAAGTTTCAGATTTGATTATTTTTCTGAAATATTTAACAAATTTTTGGATTTGAATACTTTATTAGTCTTGTAATTTTTCTTATTTACCTACGGTTTTTTATTGCTGATTTTCTCTGAAAAAAAATCCAAAATAAACAACCATACGTAGATCTAAAATATTATACCTACCTACCTTATTCTTTAATTTTTCATTAGTTTTTTCTCAAGTTTTCACGAATTTTTTGAATTATTTCGTGTCAAGTAGGTAAGTATTTTTGATTGGGAAAACATCTTAAAATTCCGGCGATTTCGATTTTGAATTTCTTTCATACATTTTTTTATTGCATTTGATTTTTTTTTTTTTTGAAAAATCTTGAATGAAGTGGATCTGGAAATCAGACATTTAATTTTTCATTAATCAACTTCAATTTTTCAAAAATTAAATTAACGCCCCCCCATCCCCCTCACTCAGTTCAATGGGTATATTTCAGTAACTTTTTCAACGTTTTCTTTAGTACTTTTTATTTTCTTGGAATTCTTACGATTTTTTAAAAATAATTTTCATAATAGTTGAATGGAGATTATTTTCTTACTTCCCCACTTTTATTCAGCTTTTCTTTTTCTTTTCCATGTAAATTATACGTAGATCTTGAAAGGGGGCTACCAAGAGTTTGAAAAATACATCATTTGACCTCGAATTGTTTAAAAATCAATTTGGAAAAAATCTTATTCATAAATATGAGTTTTGGAATTTTTACGAATCTGTAGCTCATTTGCTGCTTTTTCTAATCTTTAAGTATTGTTATTAGGTACCTTATTATTCAATTTGTGTGGTTTAGGGAAAATCAAATTGAAAATTGTCTGGAGGCTGTTGCATAATTTTTCTTATTCTTATTTCAGTGGAGAAAAAAATCATGGTTATTTTTCGGCCAAATCCTTGAAGGGTTGTCGGGGGGAGGGGGGCTGAACACTGAAAAGATTCCATGCATAGGCGGAATCTGAGGAGGTCTTCAGGGAGCAAAGCTCTCCCAGACGAGAATTTTGCCCCTCCAACAAAATTTCGAGCATGCTGCATGAAGTATAAATTTTAAAATTGAGAAATTATTCAAAAATGAATTGTTGAAATGTTCAACAAATAAAAATGTTTCCCCTAAAATTTTTGCTCTCGCTTGGTTCGATCAATAATTACGCATACTATTTCAAAAATGTGTCTACGTTTTGAAAAATTCCATTAAAAGTCTTTTTTTTTGATTTTTTGGAGGGTTAAACTTGAGAATTTTAATTTTCTAAGATCATCATTAAAGTTACATCCATATTTTTTGCCCTCTTTTGCTCTCCTTGAAAAAATGTCCTCCAAAAGCAGCGTTTTTCATTTTTGTATACCCCTCTTCATTTTTCAACATAACTTCGATAAGTTTATTCCCCCCCCCCCACCATAAGTTATATCTAGTTCTAGTAGTGATTTTGTGAGGAAAAAGTTTGAAAGAGGTTTGTGAAAAATGGAAATTTCTTATCTTGTAGGTATCTTTTTGGATTTTGGAGTAGAGTTGGGTCATATGGGGGGGGGGGAGGGCAGTGGCAATAAACTATTTATTCTTGTCCCTAAAAATTGTATTTTTTGGTGTTATACCTAAGTTCGAGACTCGAGTTACTTTTTTTCAAAAAATTTGAATTTACATTTTGTGTCGAAAAATTTTGCGGTAGGTACCTATACCAAGTGAAAAAGTTGTGTGAAACTAAAAAATTTTGAGGCTGGATTAAATTATTAGGCCTCTTGATAACGCTGTTTTTCCTTTCTTTTTTGAAAATTTTTCAAAAGTTCATGATTTTACAGTTGTTTTACTTTTTTAAATGGCGGTTTTATCGAATTTTGTAATTTTTTTCAAAACTTTAATTCATGGAGGAAGAATAATGAAAGTTGAAGCAAAGTTTTCGTTTTTATCTTTTGTCGTTTGATTTTTTCAAATATTTTGTGATCTTTGAAAGCATTTCCCCCCTTCCTTCTTCTCTCCTTTCTCCTCCTTTTGTTCCTTCTCTAAAAATTAATTTTCTCCATTTGATTTCAAGTACATTGAATGCAATCCGTTTTCTTTTTATTTCTGTAAATTTTGTTGAGGAATATTTTTTTTTTCAATTTTTCAATTTTCCATCATAATATCTAACACTTTCTTCTTCAATTATTTCCAGGTCAAATGTTTCGTACGCGGCGACGACGCCTCAAACGCCAGCAGCAAGTTAACCACAGCCCAGCACGTAACCTTCAATCAACTACGATCAAGAACCGATTACGGCTTCCAAGTTCGAGCCAAAACGTTACGAGGCTGGGGAGAATACAGTCCTACCATTTTCAAATCCACAGCTTCGAATCCAGATACTGGTAAGCATCTTGAATACCTCACCTTCGCCAATGCGACTCTCATTTTGAAACTCACTTAAACTAATACCGATTTTCATTTTCTCAGCTTTCATGGGTTCGGGCAGCAATAGCATCGGAAGCGGGAGCAGTAGCAGCAGTACCAGCACAAGCACGGCAACCGAAGAGGACAGTGTCGAAGTTCGCATCATTGCCGGAGCCACAGTGGCCGTCGTCGTGCTACTTGTCGGCATCATCATCATGACTGTGGTGTTTCTTCGCAGGTGAGTTACAAGTAGAACTTGTCAAGTTTATTTGATCAAGTTGCCGATGTAGTTGTTGTGCTATTGCTACGATCGTATACCTACGAAGTGCCCTTAAATACTATCGTACGTGCTATGTTGATTGTAGCCGTGGAAATGACGATTGCAATAAGAAACATCCGAGCGATTGCGACACATTAGATTATCGCCATATTGACTGTGTTGGTAACACTGCTTGTTTTGTTGGTTATAGCCGAGGAAGCGATGATTGCAATAAAAAACAGCCCAGCGATTGCGATACGTTGGAATATCGAAATGGTGAAGGTAAGATGAGATTTTGAATTTTATACGATTTTTTGTGTGTATTTGTTCAAAGTAGATAGGTATATTTTTTTCAAATTTAAAACACGTTACACCTGTCACCGGGTACCTACTTCGGCATTTCTGTTTTCAAATTGTATTATTAATTTATGTTTTTTCTCCTTCTCACTTTCACACGCTACTGAAATCGTGTAGGATTGATTTTGACCTATAGTAAGTCTCAATTTGGTGTCCTGATTTAAGACTTGGCATCAAACTCGTGCGTGGTTCAGATTGGTTTAAATTTTTTTAAAAAGTACTGGGTTATTTTCTGAGCAAATGGACCTGTCTGTCTGCTAGGCCTGGGCAGATTTTGAAAAAAAAATTTGAAAATGAAATTTTTTCAGAGGAGGAGACATATGTACCTACCTACATATAAGGTCTTTTGAAATATTGAGTGATGAACGTAAAAAAAACGTATAATGTGCGAGTTTTGACAAAAATTGGCGAAATAGTGCATTTTGAGTTCAGGACCTTCTGAAAAAATGTCAAGCCTCTTAGCCTCCCCCCACCCCACTTTAAATTCGAGTTCAAAAATTGTTTTCGTGACAGTGTCGCCAGTTATTTTGATTTTCGCATTTTCCGCAAGATTTAAGTTGGCAGCTTTGCTGAGAAAATTTCCAAAAATTAATCTAAATTTCATTTCAGTGGCTAAAAAGTTTTTGGTTTACTTTTCAAGCCACCAAGCGAACAGCTTGAATTTTATGAAAATTGTATAAATCGTAATGCAGTTGGTAACACTGCTATGAGTGCTTTTTGAAAAATTTCATCAAAAATTATTATTTCAGGGTAAACAATGTACATTTTTTGTCTCTAGTTTGACATGTTTAAGTGAGTGATTTAAATCCGAAAAAAATCAAGAAATCACAATCTGCAACTGGTCGACCCCTTGTAAAGGGCAGAAAGTGATATCCAATTTTAAGGTCAAAGGTTCAGGGAGAAGAATTTCAATAAAATATTTTTTTGGGAGGGGGGGAGGTTCCCTGCAAGTGGCACCGCTTAAAATGGCAAAACCGTATTTTTTTCAAAATTACACTGCTTTGCGGTTTCTCAGTTTCATCCCTGTGGACTGCAGGTTGCTCAAAAATGTAATATTACTTCACCAATGACCGTTAAAAGTTAAAACCCAAAAATGTTTTTCTCACTCTAGTTGATATCCAACTAATAAAATTGATGAAGGCCAGAATCCAACTTAACTGGGAAAGGTACCGTAGCTTGTTTCTCACAACAAAATTGGTTAATTGCTTTCTTACTTTTTTTGGGCAAAAAACCTGGATGGATTCAAATAACTTACAAAAATATGATTTTCAAAAAAAAAAAAAATGGAATCCATGAAAGTATTGAAAGTCAAAAAATTATCAATTTTAATCTTCTTTAATATCAGTTTTGATTTGTTGTTCGAAGAATGTGGCACGAGTTTGAGACTTGTCTTAGGTATAAATTTTTGTGCTATGTGTTGCTCGCTGCCTGATTTGAAGCTGATTTTATTGCCTTTTTAAAAATGATTTTTTGTAGCGCTTTTTTTTTCTTTTGATTGTTTGGATTTTGCTTAAATTTTTATTATTTTGTTTCTCTCTTCAAATTTTCTTCAGTGATTTTGAGAATTTTTACTTCTTTCAACATGAAAACTTGGCTACTTACTCATTAATTTGACATCTCCCTCAACTTTCAATTCAAATTGTGCATTAGGCTTATTTATTAATACACATAGGTATGGTACCTACCGGTTTTTTTCTCAAATGGTAACACTGCTTTGTTGTCATTGAATCACTCAGTCAATTAGAAAAAAAAACTTTGATGGGCAAAGCTTTTTCCTTTTGAAGTTGATGCTTTCAAAATTCAAGTGCAAAAAAATGACCCTGAAAAATAAGACGAAGAGATTGAGCATTGTATAAAAATTTAAATTATTTTCATTAAATTTATCTTTCAATTTATTCTGTTTTCCTGCTGAGAAAAATTTATAAATTATTCAAAACACTCATTTTTAAAATTTTCAAACACTTCTTCGATTACCCCTAGTGGTAACACTGCTCAATCCCCTCCCCTCGCCACAAGACAACGTGTCATTGCGTTTCATTACCAAATGAACCATGCAACGCAATGGTTGTGCGTTGACGCGTTCACAACATAAAATGTCTTTTCGGCGAATAAACTGAGTGAAAAATTAATTCGAACAAATTCTCGTCGTAAATTTATTCCTCGCCGAAGATTTTCCTCATTGAAATTATGGAAAATCCCCCCTAATTGCGGATTTTAACGAAATGACCGATTAAAAAAATTCCAATTTACGCGTCGACAGTCGAATTCGAATTTGAAAACATAAAATGATAATAAATTATCACGATGGCCACAACGTTGAATTTTTTTTCTCAACCGCGCTTTATTTGAAAAACACCGAAGCGTCTGCGAAGCTTAGCTCGTCGAATTTAATATTTCTCCGGGCAATTAGACGTTCGGTAAATACCATTGTGTATTTTTTAATTATCGTAAATGTTATAGCTCTTCTAATGGAAGCTGAATTTTGTTATTTTGTCCGCGTTCGTTTATACGCTATTGTAATATTTTCCCATTTTTTTTTTTTTTCAATTATGGTTTTTTTTTACAACGCTTATATTTTTATTTCTTTCTTTTTTTTGTAGTGCATTGTAAATTGGATACGTCGATAATAACGACTCATACAAATGGACGTAAGTAGCTTAGCGAATTTTTTTTATTATTTCGAGCGCTTTTTTTTTTGGCGAGTGGTTTTTTTCTCTGTAGCGAATAAGTTAAGATAATTTATGGTATTTGATGGAAATTAATACGATGAATTTTTGCTCTTCAGTGACGACGCCTTTGTTTCCTCAAAATGGTTCGACTACATCGAGAACCTATATCGATCCTCACACTTACGAAGATCCGAATCAGGCTGTTAAAGAATTCGCTCGTGAAATAGACGCTTCGTATATTACAATCGAGGCGATTATAGGTGATGTCTCATTATTCGAATTTTTTATTCAAATTAAAGGTTTTGGTAAATTATAATTTGTACTTACGTTCGGCAGGTGGTGGCGAATTCGGCGACGTTTGTCGCGGTAAACTGAAGCTGACATCTGATGGCCGAGCAGATGTCGACGTGGCGATTAAAACGTTAAAACCGGGCAGTAGCGATAAAGCTCGTAACGATTTCCTGACCGAGGCTTCGATCATGGGCCAGTTCGAGCACCCGAACGTTATATTTTTACAAGGTGTTGTCACCAAGTCAAATCCCGTTATGATAATTACCGAGTATATGGAGAACGGATCTTTGGATACGTTTGTTCGTGTAAGTGCCCCAAGAAGGGAAAAACGATCATTGGTTTGGTTAAGTTTTTGTGTACTAATCCTCGTTTGATATGCGTAGGCGAACGATGGCCGATTCCAAATGGTCCAGTTGGTGGGTATGTTACGCGGCATAGCCTCCGGCATGCAGTACCTTAGCGAGATGAATTACGTACATAGAGACCTAGCTGCGAGAAATGTCCTAGTCAATTCGTTATTAGTTTGTAAGATAGCAGATTTTGGTCTCAGTAGGGAAATCGAAAGCGCCAACGAAGGAGCGTATACCACCAGAGTGAGTATCTAGTTTTTGTGTCCCGAGTCTTATGGAGATCGACGAAAGATGTGTTGGATAGGATAACAGCTTATGTTTTAATGGATTAATTTCAAATGTTTTCTGGTACTAAATTTAGGAAAACTTGGACCATTTTTGAGGATTTTTTCAAATTTTTGTGATTTAAGATATCCGATGAATAGTTTCTCATTTTTCATTAAAATTTGAATAATTTTTGAAGGAGCTTTCTCAAATGAATTTCGAAAATAACTTCAGAATAAAATGCGAACATCAGGACCATTCTCACGTCTCAATTAAAAAATTAAGGAATTCGTGATGATGAAAAAACCTTCTAATTTTTCTTAAGTGCATTAATTCTTGTAGGAGTGATTCAAAATGAGAAATTGGCCTGAAAAAAATTCACTATTCGTGATATTTTTTCAGAATAACTATTTTTTAAACAAAGCGTAGGTAGTAGGTACCTACCACTTTGAATTTTTCACTTCATTGAAATTTTTCAAAAATAAACCCTTCAAGAACTTCCAAGAGCTGGAACCTTGAGTAAGAAAATTTTTCTACAAAAAAGTGATACCTAAACAGATTTTATTTGAAAATCCCAACTTTGAGGTTTTGAAAAATTGTGAGGATATTTGAAATGATTTTTATTGTTTGTTGACTTGAATGCATTTTTCAGTAACTGCTTGAAAATCTATGTTTGACATGGAAATTTTGCTTTTTGCATTCAAATAGAATGGGATAGAGAGAGATGGAATTGTTTTCCTCCTCTCAATAATGAAAAATTAAAATTAGGTCGTTCGAATCGAAACGTTTTAGAAAATGATACATTTTTTGTAAAATTTTGGTTCTGAGTCCAAAAAAAATTGAAAAAATCTCATTCTGAGTGAAAAAATCAGAAAAATTGTTTCGAAGTCAAAAATTTTCCATTTTCAATCCCTCCCTTCCTGTGAGTTAAATTTGGCCAGCTTCTGTCCTACATGTAAGAAAATTTCAGTATTATTTTACCTCGAATTTTCATCAGAAATGGGACGGATAATTTTGGATATTTTTAGATTTTCAACTGGCTGATTTCACTTATACAATTTGATCTGGAGTAAAATTGATCTTAGAATGATCTTGTTTGATTGGGTGAATGGTTCGCGAACGATTCAATGAATCGATTTGAAAGATTTAACAAAATATGAGTGAATAGTTCTCGAACGTTTTGATCAAAAATGAGTTTTTTTTTCAAATGATGTGATGTAATGAGGCAAATCGTTCGTGAACGATGTCATCAGATTTGAACGAATCGTTCGTGAATGATTTGATCGAAATGAACGAATTTGTTTGTAAACGATTTGATTGAAATGAACGAATTCGTTCGTGAACGATTTGATCAGAGATGTAGGTCTAGGTACGAATCGTTCGAGAACTATTTAATCACAAATGAAGGAGTTAGTCACGAAAAATGTTTCCATTGATGAAGTGAGTCAAATTTCAGTGATTCATCCACAAAAACGAGTGAAAGTTTGCGAATGATTAGGTCAAACATGAGCTATCTCTTTTCTTGATTTCTCGAATAATTTAATCTGGAAAAGTGAATCATTCTTGAGCAATTTGATCAAAGTAAAAGCGATTTGTGGTTCCTGGTCCATTTGAGTAGTCCAGTGATTTTTTTTTGGAAAAAATTTGATTGAATGCCCAAGAAAAATTTCAAAATTTTGAGTGATTTTATAAAAATTTTAAAATAACATTTTTGGGTTTCCATTATATTTTGTTATATTTACCCTCCCTCCCCCATTCGCTCTCTTGATTTGAATAAATGTATGAAGGTATATACCTAAATCGTTGTTTTTTGAATTAGTTTTTTTTTAATTTAAAAAATTAATTTCATTTTTGAAATTGCAAAATTGAAAATTGCAATCATCCAGCAATTTTCTCGCGATTTTCCCATTTTCTTTCGTTTCTTCGCTCCTTAATTTTGAAATTTTAGCTTTTTCGACATCCAACCAAATTGTTTCTCTTTTCTTTTGTTTTTTTTTTTTTTTTTTTTTTGAATAAAAATTGTGAAATACTTGATGAAAAATTATCTAAACAATAAATATCCAACACACTACATCCATTTCTCCATTTTAAAAGAACCAAGAACATGATTGGAAATGCTTAACATTTATGTATCTTTAATTTAATTTTTTTCCCCATAGGGTGGAAAAATACCAGTCCGATGGACAGCCCCGGAAGCCATAGCGTTCCGTAAATTTACCTCAGCTTCGGACGTGTGGTCGTTCGGTATTGTAGTCTGGGAAGTACTATCGTACGGTGAGAGGCCGTACTGGAATTGGAGTAATCAAGATGTAATCAAGTCAATAGAAAAAGGTTACAGGTACGCAAATCCGTTCGAAAATACATTTTTAATATTAAAAAATCGATTTTTTAGCTACATTTCCCCCTCCCCCCCTGAATGCCGAGTCAATTTAATATCGAATTGTAATCATTTTCAATTCGCAGATTACCAGCTCCGATGGACTGTCCAGAAACCATGTACCAATTAATGTTAGATTGTTGGCAAAAGGAGCGAACTCACAGGCCACCGTTTTCTACCATAGTCAAAAACTTAGATAAGTTAATTAGATGTCCAGAAGCGTTACGGAGAATCGTACAAGATAGGTAAATTATCATTTCCTTATCCAATGTATACTTGGGTACCTATTTATCGTAGGTAATCACATTGTAGGTAGAATTTTTTGTCGTACGTAATCGTGTATATTCTTGAGGTAAACTCGTGTAAAAAAAAACATGTACATTATATAATTATTGGTCTAGTAGAAAATACCTATCTATGAACCCCGGTCATTGAAAGCTTGTAAATAATCGCTTAATGCTTTGTTTACATTTATCTACACTAACGTCGTATTTGTAATATGTACTATATTCGTGAAGTATCTTCAATAACTCCCTCTCTCGCCATCATCCCTCGACACTACTACCTACACAATTTATGCCAAATAATGATACGTCGCTGCTTTGTTGATGCTTTTTTTCATTTTTATCTGGAGCTTTTGTAACATATTTCAATATTGTTTAGTTTTTTTTATTCAAATGGAGAAAAGAGACAATTTTTAATTCACAAAGTCACTACTAACTTCATCGAAAGTGAAAAAAAATTAACAAATCTGATGAAAAAGTAACCTGCCTACCTACAAAAAATACCTACAAAAAATTATGAAACGACGTATACCTTCTGTACAAATTTCTTGGGGTTTTACTCTACCTGTAATAGTTACCTAATGAATAGGCTACCTAGCTATTAATTTGCGCACAGGAATTTACGGTTTTTTGTTTCGTTGCTTTTTTTTATTTTTATTTATTTTTCTGTTCATCTTTGCATGTCTTTTATTGGTTTTGGGTTGCAAAGCAGATCGCACATGCACTTGTACGCGTCACCATCTTACAATCCGTACTACGTATCTACGGTCGCTTATAGGTCACCCAATTGGGTACACTTCCAACCAGAATAGGCCTAGTTGTGTAGAGACACGTGTAGAGTATACAGGTAAATAAGCTTTGTGTTTTTTTTTTCGTTGTTGTTGTTGTTAGTGTTTCTTGTTCTTTTAATCACTCTTGTTGTATATTTTTATTATGTAGTATGGTTAAGTACCTAAGGGAGGGTGGGGACATCCTAGGCCAAGTGTTCTGCCAAATTTATTCAAATTGGCCAAATTGTCTGATTCTTGCAACAAATTAAAGTTCAAATATTTACCTTTCATTTAGCTGAAAAAATCCATTTTGGTGCATACTTCAACCCTACAGAATTTTTTGAAATTTTTTTCATTTTTTTTGCATCCTGCCTCGCCCATGGGGCAGGATGCAAAATGCCATGAGGCAAGATGCAAACGGTGAAGACATGATGAAAAATCACGATTTTTTTTTTTGTAAAATTCACTCAAGTAGGTACATTTGAGGTGAATACTACAGATTTAAATAGAAGCGTAATTTTTGAAAAGAGGAGTTCTAAAACCTTTGTATTTATAATTTATGCTGCCTTAATTGATTTTCTGATTTTTTAGACAAACTTTTGATATTTTTGATATTTATCTAAAAATTAAAGCAAAAATGTGATATCCTGGAAAAAATATCACAAAAATATCAATTGGGCCATCTTTAGTACCATATGTGACTTTTTCGAAAAATTCGTATTTAAAAACAATGTTTGCATCCTGCCCCATTTTCAATTTGATCTTGCCCCACTGGCACTATTTTTCTTTAACGCAATGTACTGGGAAGAAAATATAGGGGAAAGTGCCAACCAAATACATCATTTGATAGGTAATTGGATGTAGATTACAAAAAAAATTACCTGAATTTTTTTTTCAAAACTTGAAAACATGATATTTCACAAAAATCAAATTTCAAGAATTTTACGAAAATCACGTAAAATCACATTATTGATAATAACTCATAGACAAGCAATCCGTCAGGTCTGTAATTTTTTTCTGTTTTGTGTCGAATGGATCCCCATCCACCAATTGCCCAGAAAAAAATTTTCAATCACATCACTGACGACAATAAGTCAATTTGCATCTTGCCCTCTGGTGCATCCTGTCCCACCTTCCTTCATAGAAAAAATAACTTTTTTTTATGAAGTAAACGAGTAAATTTTATTTCAAAATTTGAGGCATTTTTGTCATTCTAAAGAAAAATTAAGCTGGAAGTACAAAGACGATAGAGGAGCTATTTTTAGATTGCTTTTGATTTCTCTTGCGCTTCAATTTGTGTACTTAATTTAATATTTTACAAGCTAACTAACACTACCTATCGAATTATGTGTAGAATTAATGCATTGTAATCGAGTATCCTCGCCCTTTCACTGTCGATCTGCATTAAGCTGGAAAATTGTGAGATTTTGGAAAATTTTGTTGTTTTTTAAAGCCAAATTGGAAAATTTTGGATATTTATTTTTTTTAATTTATTGAATTTCCAAATCATTTTTTAAATATTTTGTCAAGTTGAATTTCTTATGGTGTTTTCTTCTTCAGAAAATTGGAACTTTCTTTGAGAAATGCGGTTATGATATTTTTTCCAAATGTTGTTGTATTCTTCTAGAAAAAAATCCTGTCGTCTTCAAAGATTCAAATCTTCTCAAGAAATTCGCATTTCAACCTTACTCCACTTATTTTGAAGTTTCCTAAAAATTGAAAAATAAAATAAAGTTGAACAATTTGAATCTCGAATTGACACCCAGTGAGGGTGGGAGGGAGGAGAGGTCTTCATATTCCAATTTGTATGTGAACTAAATCGTTTTCATAGGTACTTCTTTGTTTTTTTTGTTTTTAATATTTTTGTTCAGATAACTAGGTAAATGTTTTCCATTCATTCGAGAAGTTTTTCTTAATGTCTTTAGTCGACTCCCTTCATCATAAAAATTTGATGATTTAGTAATTCATGTCTTTTCAAAATTCAATTCAAAAAATACTTTCAACTTCTCATTTTTCATGCTTTATAAAAAAAATACTTCTTTAAGTATAAATTTATTGAAATCTGATGGGGTTTCCATGATTTTTTTAAATTTTAGGTACAGTATTTTTCAAAATATTAACGATAATAAAATTATTTTTGTTTTGGTATTGTTTTCATATTTTTATCGAGTAGTAAATCGTATGATTTTCATTAGGCATCCCTGAAATGTGAATTTTTGCTTATATTTAAAAAAAAAAAAAATTCAAGTTTATTTTACATGTTAATTTTTATTAAATGCCATTTATGATACTTTTGCTCCCCCTCTGTTGTGCTTTATTGCTTTTTTAAAATTTTAAACACAGGATTTCCTTATTGATTTTTTTAAAAATATTTTTTTCACCTTTTAAGTACCTAAATTTTTATCAGAATTGCTAATTTTAATGGTACCTATTTTCTCATTTCCCTGAATGCATTTTTTTAAAAATGTGAGTTTTAAATAGGTACCCATTTTTCTTTCAAGTATTGCCATTTTTTTTCTTTTAGTGTTATTTTCGAATTTTACGAGTTTTTGATTTTTTTCTGAAAATAGATTTTTCTAAATTTCCGGTGCAAAATTCATCTTATTGATTTTTTTTTCATTTTGTCATTATCAATTTTCAACAATGTTGCTTGATTAGTTTTTCCGAATTTCATTGATTTTTTTCATCAAAAAAATTCTTTTTAGGCGTTCATCTCTTACTTTTCGTTGATTATTTTGATTCTTCTGCCGCAATTCGTTCTCTTTAGGTACTTTTATTTCAAGTTTTTTTTTTCAATTTTTAATTTGGAAAAAAAGCCCAATTGAATAAACGATCAGCATAAAAGATCAGTGTGTTATTTTTGATTTTTTTCTGAACATTACGGATGACTAGGGATGGAATTTTTATCCTACAAGAATCGTGTTTTATGCGCCTAAAATATGCTTTTCGCAGCCTGAAATAAGTCAAAAAATTCCTAAAAAACCGAAAATATGTCAAATGAAAGAGGGGAAATATGGGTATCAAAATTCAGGGTTTTTGAAGGAGAACAGTAATACGACCAACCGAAAAATGTGAAAAACCAGATGTTTAAAACATAATATTTCATAAATTTATGAAATAAATTCGTTTCTCCCCCGAGCACATTCGGCAAAGTAAATTTTTAATTTTTTTTGTCTCTGAAAAAGACGATTTTTTGTGTATTTTGCGAAATATGGCGTAAAAATGTAAAAAAGGGTAAAATATGTTCACAATATGTCAAAAAACGGGTGAAATCGCCAAAAAATGTCAATTTATGCTTTTTACCTGAAAAAAATGTTAAAATATACTCGTACAAATTGGACTCATTTTACTCGGAATTTTTAAAACATTTCATTTTTTTATTTTATAAAAATATTTTAGAATTCTGCGAAAACAAAAATCCCATCCTTATTAATGGGATTTTATTTTTAAAACATTTCATTTTTTTTTTATTTTAGAAAAATATTTCAAAATTCTGAAAACTAGGCTGTTTTTTCATTATTTTTTTTCAAATTTCGTTAGTAGATTCTATTTTTAGTAATGGATTCAACACTAGAAAATTGGAAAATGACTATTTCTAAAAAATTGGACAAATTTTTGAAGGGATTATCTCCTTAAAACAATTTTTTTTTAATGGGGTCGGACTACACGGTCCATTGGCCCATCTCAAACATCAACGCACTGGGAATTGTAAAACTGCAACCATTTCTCAATAAATATGAACTATTTTGTTCATTTTTACGTTTGTAAATAATCTATATCTATTTTTTTGTTCTTCGATGTCTCATTATTTACCTCGAATTTCACAATTTTTCCTGTTTTATTTTTACAGAACAATAAATCCGCTATGTCCAGATACGCCCGACATGACCAGTTATAGTTCGGTAGCGGAATGGCTCAGTTCGATAAAGATGATCAGATACCTTGAGAATTTCGAACAAGCTGGTATCACGTCGATGGAAACGGTGATCCGGCTCAACGTACCAGAATTAAATTCCATCGGTATAAATTTAGTCAGTCACCAGAAAAAAATTGTGAACAGTATACAAATGATTAGGAATCAATTATCGGCCAATTTATCCGAAAGTTTTCTAGTGTAAGCCAATGGATCGAATGCTGATGCACTGGAGAGAACCAAAACTGGGAGATTCGATAGGGTATTTTTATCTTTTTTTAAAAAAAATAATTTTTATGTACAATGGCAAATGTATGTGTTGTTATTCTGTGATGTGTATTGTGTAGTTTCCTTTTTTTTAAATATTGCTCGATCGAGTGATACTCCGGTCGATTCTCCTGCTTGGGTCTAAATCCAATGATGGAGTAATGTTGATGAGGGTAGGACTGGTGATGAAAAGTACTTACATATCTGTGCCAAAAAAAAAAACCAAACAGGAAGGATGAGCATTTTTTATTCGAGGGAAGTAGATGAATTTTAAAAACTGATTCGAGTCTTCCAACTAATGAGTAGAATTTTTTGATTTAATTTGAAATTGGGAATTTGTATTTTGAGCCACCGAGTCCTCTCGACATAGCTCATTACATCGTTTGTATTTCGAGTGAATACGAAACAAGATGAATTGTTCGATGATTTATTCTGTTTTAATTTTTTTTTTTTTGTAAAATATGTACAAAAAATCGAATTATAATGTTGTTATGTTTATTGATAAGATACCTTCGCGTTACATACCATTCTCTATTTTGCATTTAAAATTTATTGCCATTATTTTTACGAAAGTAAACTTTCATTCACACGAAAGGCGGGGAGTGTTGGTAGAATGAAGAAAATCAAAAAAATCACGACGATGGTAAAATTAAGCATCTGGTAAAAAAAAAACTATGACCTAGGTTTATTGTCAGCCTGTGTGACTAGTTAATTTAAATTTCGAACAAATGCGCGTTAATTTGGCTTAATTTTTCGATATGATTTTTACATTAGGACGATTATTTTAAAATTATTATTTTCAATAAACCTCCCTGCTTTGTCTCATTATTTTTAACTGTGATATAGATTATCTTTCAAATTTATTTTATTTTTATTTTTTTTAATAACGATACGAAGAAATTACGCAAACGCGTAAATTAACGTTTTGTTTTTACCATTTTAAAAATAGGAAATTGTATATTGCGTTTGTTACGTTTTTTTTTGACTTTTTATTTTTTTTAATGCTTTTTTTTTATGTGTACGTAGAATATATGTAATTTTTTTCGATTCTCGAAAGACGTAGCGTTTTAAATGATCTTCCGTTTGAATAAAGTACAACGAAAGAAATGCCATTAAATATAGCGGACACTGCCTCATCTCTGTTTTAGCCTGGCATTTGTGTAGAAAATTTGTTCCTATTTATACGTATGTATGGGTTTTGTTTGTACCGCCCTCCGATCCCACATTTGGTATCATGAACGATGATGATGTGCTTTTTGAAATGTCTGCGAGCGATTTTTTTTTACCCCGAACGGATTAATATAAAACGTAGCAATATAATCAAAATATCAAATTAATTTAATTTTTTCTTTTTTTTTGTATATTTGTATATTTGTTCGATTTTTTTGTCTCATCTTTTAAGAAAGATTGTATCGATATATTTATTTCGGTTATTTAATTTCGAGTCCTAAAATAACGTTTTGTATATTTTATATAACAATTTTAATAAAATCTTGTAATTAAAAATATGCTGGTATTGATTTTTCTGCTTCTATGGTTTAAAAACAAACTCGCAGGTTAAGATCGGATGAGTGGTACCTATTTGGTATAAACACCATATTTTTAGGCTTCTCGGCCTCAGGAAGTCATGGAACCCTATTAAAATCACTTGCTTGATCTTCTTCCTTGAGAGAAAGAGAGAAATAATAACGAAAGTCTATGCTATTTCCACGCTAAGAAATGCATGACGTCATCATTAGTATTGGAGTATATAAACTTTATGTACCGGGAAGGTGTATTTTTTTATATACAGGGTGTTTCAGGGTAGAAGTAAGGGATTCCAGGCAGTGACTAAGCGACACATACTGAGTCTTTGTAGGTATGTTTGCCTAGCCTCCGAACCGCAGGGACTGATTTGCAACAATTCAAAAAATTTTTTTTTTCAATTTATAATTTTTTTTTTGAATGAGCATAGCTTGCAAACCAAAATAGGTAGAGATTTGGAATTTGTTCGAGAGAAAAGAGAATTTTATCTAGATCACGATGGTCTGGTTGTTTTTTGTCTTAACAGATCAGGGAAGCAAGCAGCTGATAAAATAAACAGAAAAACGCTTGAAAAATGTGTGTCAAAACCTTCAATTTCCATCATTTTTGTTGAATTATTCAAAAATTTGTTCTCTTGACCGATCGATTAAATTAATGTTTCTAGAAGAAAAATGTTTGCTCTTTTTAATGGCGCAATCCCCGCCTCTCCATCTTACTTAGATGAAAAGTTATGCCCATTTAAATTCTTGAAAATGATTATGGAATTTCAAAAAAATACTTCATTCTCATTATTTTTGAGAATTTAAATGGGCATAACTTTTCATCTAAGTAAGAAAGAGAGACGGTGTTTGCGGCGTTAAAAAGAGCGAGCATTTCTCTTTCAATGTTTCAATACTCTTTCGATTCTGCCACCACACATTCTTGGTTTCGCTGAATGGGTATCTCATCAACTGCTTATCATAAAAATCTACACATGCCTATTAATTTTTTTTAGAATGAGAAATAATCGAGAAGGTCTGGAAGCAGCGACGCTCAATATTATCAGCCGAGCTTCTCTTTGTATCGAACTAAATGGTGGCTGATTCGAAGCTTTTCTTTAGTACCTAATTCAAATTTTTTCAATAAAATAATTTTTTGAAATTTTTACATTTTTGTTAAGTTATTCAAAAACTTGTTCTGATTGCCCATCAATGAAGTGGATATTATTGAAAAAGAAATGTATTCTCTTTTCAACGCCGCAAACCCCGTCTTTCTATCTTATTTAGATGAAAAGTTATGTCCATTTAAATTCTCAAAAATAATGAGAATGAAGTATTTTTTTGAAATTCCATAATCATTTTCAAGAATTTAAATGGGCATAACTTTTCATCTAAGTAAGATGGAGAGGCGGGGATTGCGCCATTAAAAAGAGCAAACATTTTTCTTCTAGAAACATTAATTTAATCGATCGGTCAAGAGAACAAATTTTTGAATAATTCAACAAAAATGATGGAAATTGAAGGTTTTGACACACATTTTTCAAGCGTTTTTCTGTTTATTTTATCAGCTGCTTGCTTCCCTGATCTGTTAAGACAAAAAACAACCAGACCATCGTGATCTAGATAAAATTCTCTTTTCTCTCGAACAAATTCCAAATCTCTACCTATTTTGGTTTGCAAGCTATGCTCATTCAAAAAAAAAAATTATAAATTGAAAAAAAAAATTTTTGAATTGTTGCAAATCAGCCCCTGCGGTTCGGAGGCTAGGCAAACATACCTACAAAGACTCAGTATGTGTCGCTTAGTCACTGCCTGGAATCCCTTACTTCTACCCTGAAACACCCTGTATAGGTAGTCCAGTTCATTGAGATATAAGTAGGGGAAACACGTGTATCATGGGACTAAAAAATTGTTTCGAGTCGGATAGCTACATTCCACATTTTTTCGCCCGCAGCGCCAGTGGGGTAAACCAAAGGCGATTACAAAATCTGACTGAAAAAAATGCGTAAAATTTAATCGAAATATTTTAAACAGATTTCACGGAGAAAAAAAATGAAAATTTAATTCCAGAGAAAATTCATAGCCTTTGAAACCATTTCTGAGGTCATATTGATTTCGAACCCAGACCCCGCAGGAGAGAGGGGGATAATAGTTCGATGTGAAAAAAATAAAAATCAGTACGGAAAAAATTCCGATCTAAGACTTTATTGGGCTAATTGACTCAGGGCACTATAAAAAGTAATAAGACAAGAAATCTTAGTCCCTAAACAGCGTCGGTCTCCCTTCGGGAAGGTTGAACTCCCTCAAATGGCGCTCTTTGCTTATACATAACTCAACAAAAATGTCTCTCGCCCCAGTAGGTTCAGGATTTGAGGTAAAAATCACCCCAGACATGGATTCAGAAACTTTGAATAACCTCGAGAATCAAATTTTAATTTTTTTCTCTGCATCATTTGTTTGGAATATTTTAATCCATTTGCTTGATTTTTTTATTCACACATTGCAATCATGTCCAGTTCTGCAAAAAAGGCTGTAAATTCAAAACCGAGGTCAGCATCGGATATGCCTAGTCGAGACGAATGAAACCACATGTTTACGATCGAATTTTGGATCATATTTGAAAACCGCTAAAAATCGCTTTGCTGGGGCTACCCCAGTATTCGATCCGGACGTTTTTCCATTTTACTTCACCAAAAATTCGCTGAGTCCAAATTCGAGGTCCATTTCGGTCGTCGGACCTTCGTTCGCGAGTTATGGCCGATTTTCGCCTCAAAAATGCGATTTTTGCGCAAACGAGCGCCTATCGCGCCTATCGCGCCAAACGAACGCCAGATTCGTTATCAGCGACCCCGAATTAGTCGAAAAACACACTTTTCGCGAGTTTTTGAGACACTTTTTAATTTGGCCAAAATTGGACTCGAAAACGGCCGATATCTCGAAAACGGCGACCGATCGGGACAAACTGATGGCGCCATTGAATTCGCCGTGTCCGAATACCCCATTCTAGACACCTGGCACGTCCATTCGGTGTAAGATTATCCTGCGATTAATCTGGGATTAATTTTAATCCCAGTCTAATCGCAGGTATTATTTTGGTTTGTTATGCCTGAAATGATCATTGGGATGAATTTTCATCCCAAAAAATTCATTGGACGATTTTTCCGACCATTTTCAGCCTGCGATAAATTTGGGCCAATTTTCACCTCAAAAAACGCAATTTTCGCGCGAACGAGCGCCTATCGCGCCCAACAAACGCCAGATTCGTAATCAGCGACCCCGAATTAGTCGAAAAACACACTTTTCGCGAGTTTTTGAGACACTTTTTATTTCGGCCAAAATTGGCCTCGAAAACGGCCGATATCTCGAAAACGGCGACCGATCGGGAAAAACTGATGGCGCCATTGAATTCGCCGTGTCCGAATACCCCATTCTAGACACTTCGCACGTCGATCGGGAACAAAAACTTTTTTGGCTCAAAAAAACGGTAAGGGGTTAGTTCATGGTTTTTTTCGATTTTGGAAGATTTTTCAAAAATTCGGCGTAAGGCTAATTCGAGGTCGCTGAGTCCAAATTCGGGGTCCATTTCGGTCGTCGGACCTTCGTTCGAGAGTTATGGCCAATTTTCACCTCAAAAACGCGATTTTCGCGCAAACGAGCGCCTATCGCGCCGAACAAACGCCAGATTCGTAATCAGCGACCCCGAATTAGTCGAAAAACATACTTTTCGCGAGTTTTTGAGACACTTTTTATTTTGGCCAAAATTGGCCTCGAAAATGGCCGTTATCTTTAAAACGGCGACCGATCGGGCCAAACTGATGGCGCCATTGAATTCGCCGTGCCCGAATTCCCCATTCTACACACCTCGTACGTCGATCGGGACCAAAAACTTTTTTGGCCCAAAAAAATGAGAAGGGGTTAGATCATGGTTTTTTTCGATTTTGGAAAATTTTTCAAATATTCGGCGTAAGGCTAATTCGAGGTTGCTGAGTCCGAATCCGAATTTTCCCAAATCACTCGAAAGTAAGAAAAACTATTAAATAATAGGTACCTACCTACCTAGTAATTTTATTACGTATTTATTCAATTACTGTTTTCTTACCTTTGATTAGAACACTTCTGAAACTATCAATAAAACTTTTTGTATTTTTTTTTTTCAGGTAAGTGTACTTAATGTTTCTTTTGCAATTTGGCAAAACATCGCACACATTCCATCATTGACTCGAATGAGTACTAATGATCCCGATAATTCGAGAAGTGTTTCTGGTAATCGGATAACAGATCTTCATATGAACTTGAATATGCCAATTATCATCATTTCCGACCTTCAGAACTTTCAGAAAGCATGAAATAGGTAAGTACTTTGATATAAAAATCATTTATTAATGGTACCTAATAATTTCTAATTTTGACGAAAATTGGCGTAATAGTTTACTTGTATAGAGGATCCCTCCACCCCAAATAAAAAAAGTTTTGAGCTCCCCAGGCCAAAGAGTGATCGGAGCTAAGAAGCCTTAAAGTAAGGTAATTTTCCAAAAAACCACGATTTTTTTCTCAGTTTTAGGTGGTCCTACTCGCTGGGAATCTTTGTCACCCCAAAAAGTTTTGATTTGAGTTTTCACACCTTCCTGAACCGTTGACATTGTAATTGAATATCACTATTCACCCTTTCCCTGGAGGTTGAAAAGTTATAGATCACGAACTTGGAAAATTTTTGAGTTCGGCCGAATTCAAATTGCTCACTGAAAAACCTCAAAATCGAGCTAAAATTTCTTTAGTCGCCAAAAATAAATTTTGATTGAATTTTTCAAAAAAAATTGGCTGTGCTGCTAACTGCAATTTTAAAAAATTTCAGTTGGCAAAACTGCTACAAAATATTTTGAAAAATGACTTCGCCTGTTTTTACCACAAATTTTGAAAAAAGAATTCTAAATGTTGAAAATTTTTTGTTAAAATTTCACAAATATCTATTGCTTTTGTGTAGAAATGAAGGTTTTAGAACAGAAAATAAAAAAATTATAGGCAAATTACAAATTCATTAAAGTTCCACTATAATATAATAAATGAAACGGTATTTTCATTAATGAAACAAATCTTCGTAGTCAACTTGAATAGTAGGCAAATTAATTTCCATCCTATATTTTTGAGACTTTGAGTAAGTAAAATGGTCATCCAAATAATGCATAAAGAGGTAATTTGACATGCTAAAAACAAATTATTTCAGCTCTGATTTTTGTTTCCCATATAGCTTGATTTCCTTACCTCTGACGCACAATTTAAATTTTAAAACGAAAAATTCAAGGGGGAGGAATGCTTAACTAAATATCTACCTACCTAGAAAAACTGACGTCAGATTCGTGTTCAATGCGTCGAAAAATCACCAGCAAATACTTTTCAAGGTCATTTTAATCAAATTCTCAAAATTCACTTCTTTGCCAGCATTTTTTCAATCAGTCATAAAAAATCAATAAAAAAATGTTGTAAATTTGAGATTTGGAATGAATGATCGCTCAAAAGGAATATAAGACTATTTGACTTGCTGAACGCGAATTTCAGCATTGTTTTTTCAATTTCGTCATTTTTTCTTCTCAATTTTGATTTAAAAAAAAGTAAGGATCCCCATGTTCAAAGATTCTCAAGAAGGCCGTTTCAGGGTGACACCTTTCTGGAAAGGGATGAGGATGTGATTTTGAACCAAAATCAAAAATTATTTTTCACCATATCGATTACCAAACAAATTTTTGTAAAAAAATTTTTAGAAGTCGAGGTAAGCCGATTAACCTGATTTATCTATCTTAGCTTGCTAGAGTATTTCAAAAGACACTTTTAATTGAAAATATGTAGAATGTGACGCAAAATTAAAGACCAATGAAGCAATGACAGCATTTTTTTTAAAAATCATACCTAGTATGCAGAAGATGATAATTTTTTTGAAGTTTTTAAAATACCTGACAAAAAATCAGAGCTCATCCTCAAGAAGGAACATTTATACTTTCACTTCTACCTTCAAGTTAGACACTGAAAAACACTTGAAGCAATGAACACAATCTACAAATGCACTCTAGGATATATGTACTTAGGTACATATTTAACTAATTACCTACACACTTACTCAAATGACATTCCGCTTACATGAGTCAGTACCCATGGTTGACACAATACTTATAAGGCATTGTGTAAGTACTTGAGTTCTGATAACTCAAATTAAGAATATCATGAGCAAAACACTTCTAAAAATTTAAAATATTCTGCACACAAAAAGTAAATTAATTGAAGTAGATTTTTAAGTGCAGTGATTCATGACATTAAAGAAACATATTCTATAGGAAATCCTACTTAGGTGTTGAAATACTCTAGTGAATCCGCATTGTAATGATATAAATGAGTAGAAATATATCAAATTGGATAAAATTAGGAATAAGTATTTGAGTTAATTTTTATTTTCAATCGGTAATAAAATAAGAGAAAGCGGAACATGAAAATATTTGTGTGTTTTTGGTTTCTCCTCTATTCTGGTAGTTTAGCAACATTAGATAAAGAGTGGTGGAAACATACAATAATTTACGAATTAATTCCGTATTCATTTAAAGACAGTGATGGAGATGGCATGGGTGATTTCAAAGGTATGTTATTATTGAGTAGAATTAAAATTAGAAGAAAAATGATGGTAGGATTCTGCCTTGAATTTATTTCACATGTATCTAGTTAAATTTCAGGAATCACATTGAAGCTGGACCATTTTGTTGATTTGGGCATAGAGACAATTCATCTGACGCCAAATTTTGAAACAACAGGAAGAGACATGGGTTATGATATCACAGACTACTACAAAGTTGATCATAGACTTGGAACTATGGGTGACTTTGATGCGCTTATTAGAGAGATGAACAAAAGAAGTAAGGCTCATTAGTGATATACCTAGTATTTATGATACCTTCACCAAGTTCTTAAATATTTCAGTGATTTATAATCTTTTAAAAATTTTTTTAGAAATGAAATTTATTCTAGATCTAGTGATCAACCATCCCCAAAAATTAAAGCCTGATTTTTTTTCGCGTTTTACGTTTTTAATGGTCCACTGCACAACATACTAAAATGGACACCCCCACAACCCTCCGCTACCCTCAGGGGAGGGGTGAACGTCCGCTGAAAACCGGTTTTTCGTGAATATCTCCTCAAATAAGCCTCAAAATTGAAAAGTAGTTATGAACAATCATGTTCTACGCGTAATTTCCTATCGGAAGGGTTTTTTTCTTTTTCAAAAACACTCACTTCCTTGACCAAAAATTAAGGGTAAAAATCACCTATTTTTCAACAATTTACAGCATTTTTGGAAAAAATCGAAACTTTTGGAAATATCTCCTCAAAAAAGCCTCAAAATGGAAAAATGGTTATGAACAATCATGTTCTACGTGTAATTTCCTATCATCCTATCAGATAAGTTCGTTTTTTTTTGAAAACACCCGTTCTTTGCCCAAAAATTAAGGGTGAAAACCACCTATTTTTCCAATATTCGCAGTATTTTTGGAAATTATGGAAATACGAAGCTAAAAGTACCCAAAATGAGTATTTTTTTTATACATGCTGGTAGGGTATTTCAAAAAAAAAGTCTTCGCAAAAATTTCAACCCCTACCGTTAATTATAAAGGAGGTTATTGAAATTGAATACTGCATTTAAAAAATCGAAATTGTGGAAAGAAAAAGTACTATAAACGCGATGTTATGCTGATTATTGGTGATACGAACATTTCTTTTTGTCGTAAGGATTCAAAAACGATATTTTCAACTTCGTATTTCCATCATTTCCAAAAATACTGTGAATATTGGAAAAATAGGCGTTTTCCACCCTTAATTTTTGGGCAAAGAAGTGGATGTTTTCGAAAAAAAAACGAACCTGTCTGATAGGAAATTACACGTAGAACATGATTGTTCATAACCATTTTTCCATTTTGAGGCTTTTTTGAGGAGATATTTCCAAAAGTTTCGATTTTTTCCAAAAATGCTGTAAATTGTTGAAAAATAGGTGATTTTTACCCTTGATTTTTGGTCAAGGAAGTGAGTGTTTTTGAAAAAGAAAAAAACCCTTCCGTTAGGAAATTACGCGTAGAACATGATTGTTCATAACTACTTTTCAATTTTGAGGCTTATTTGAGGAGATATTCACGAAAAACCGGTTTTCAGCGGACGTTTACCCCTCCCCTGAGGGTAGCGGAGGGTTGTGGGGGTGTCCATTTTAGTATGTTGTGTAGTGGACCATTAGGAATGTAAAACGCGGAAAAAAATCAGGCTTTAATTTTTGGGGGGTCAACTCCTAAAATGCCTGGACTATTTTGAAATTTTGAATTTCAATTCATGGTAACCATACCTGCATTGACTACCTGAGCTGAAAATTAAAAAAAAAAAAAACAGAAACCGAAACCGTTATTTCGAACCGAAACCGCTATTTTTTTGCTCTAACCGTAATTGAAACCGAAACCGAAACCGAAATACCAAAAAATGAAACCGAAACCGTAAACCCGAAACCGAAATAAAACTTTTGAAACCGAAACCGCTAACCGTAACCGATATTTTTTTCGATTTCGGTTAACATCCCTGGTCGAATCTGCTGGAATTGCATGGAATTGTATTGAATTGGCTGGAATCGTGTGGAATTGGCTGAAATCGGCTTGGATGGCGTCGAATCAGTTGGAATTGTATGGAATCGGTTGGAATGTCATGGAATTGTATGGAATTGGCCGGAATCACGTCAAATCGGCAGGAACCCTGTGGAATTGTATGAAATTGGTTGGAAATGGCTGAAAACGTGTCAAATTGCGCTACATCAGGTGGAATTACATGGAATCGACTGGAATCGTTTGGAATTGTGTGAAATTGTATGGGCTTGCGTCGAATCGGCTGAAAATCCATGGAATTCTATGGAATCGACTGGATTTGTGTCAAGTCGCGTTGAATCGGTTGGAATTGTATGGAATTGTATGGATTTGGCTGGAATCGGCTGGAATCGTGTGGATCCGTGTGGAATTGTGTGAAATCGGTTGGAAACGGCTGGAAACGTGTCGAATTGCGTCAAATCGGGTGGAATTGTATGGAATCGCGTCGAAACTGCTGGAATTGCATGGAATTCCGTAGAATCGGCTGGGATTGTATGGAATCGTATGAAAATGGCTGGAATCGCGTCGAATGCTTTTCCGGAACAGGCCAACGTTTTTCAAATTGCCCATAACTAGACCTAAAATTGTCCAAAATGCAATAACTAATCCATTTTAAATTTCTGGGTGCGCTCATGCTTTTAGGCTTCTACTACAGGAAAAAACAGATTTTTTTAGACCTAATTTTTTTCCAGTCTCTTCTTCCTCTGGAAAATTTCTGGGTGCGTCAATGGTTATCCGACAAAAATGCCTACCTTTTTCAGAAATTTCCCACATCGTCCTCACAAAAATAGTGAGAATTTCAAAATCGACCATGTCATTAGATTCGTCTCGTCAAAACAAATATAACCATATTCAGAATCGAATTTTTTTAATTTTCCGAGTGGTAAATAAGAAATTTTATCGAAGTAGCAGTGAGTTTTCCCTTTCGAAAGTGATAGACAATTTTTACAACATTCTCGCAAACATTGTCAGAATTTCAAAAACGAACATATCGTAAAATTCCTCTTGTCGCGACGAATCCAGTTATTTATTCACTTTTGAATTTCGATTCATAATTCTCTGCAAGAATGAATAAGCGGTAACCCGCAAAACCCTTGCAATTTAGAAAAATGCCTTTCACCGGGGTAAATATCAACTTCGTCCCGTCGAGATCGATTCAACCATACGTGCTCACTTTTGAATTTCGTTTTTTTTTTTTTTTAGTGGGGTTAAATAGGTAATTGTACAGAAATAGCTGAGAGTGTTTCCCTCGAAAATAATTAGAAATTTCTCATGACTTTTTGCAAATATGGTCAGTAATTCAAAAACGGTCATATCATTAGATTCGTATTCACTTGTTCTTGAAAATAGAAGAAAATGAGGAATTGAAGAGATAGATTGGAATATGCATAAACGCGTCTAAAATAAAATCAACCCTCATCGAAATTCACAAAAAAAAATCGTTTCCGACAAAATGGACTATAATTCAACGCGAAACGTACTCTTTTCTGCGAAAAAATTTGATCGTACAATGTTTTCGAAACAAAATCAACGAAAATAAACAAACGATTTTCAAAAAAACAAACAGGAAAGTTGTACAGTTTTCTACTCTAAGCGGTGTCATCCGATTCGGTTATAAATTACACCAGGACGCGATCAGGTTGAAAATGGTGTTTTTATGGGTGTTGGCTAATTTGGAATTCAGCACGGTCAGAACTTCTTTGGAAAGCAAATCCATATTTCTGTGTAATATTTCGCGAAATTTCTGCTTATCTCGTTGGATTGCGCTGTTCATCAGTTGCTCAGCGTTTTCGTTACCTTCGACTTCTAATCCGCTGATGTTTATCTGAAAAACCAATAAGAAATGAAAATAATTTCGAATGGGACGGAAAAATAGGTAAGAAAATTGAGCATTCTGATAGGTACTCGAGCATCTTCGAAATCGCTTGTCATGACGATATTTTTTATTTTTATGGTGCTTTCTTCTTCTTGAAAATGTACGTAAGTGGTCATCACGAAATTTAAAACCGAGATTCTAGAGTATGAAAAAAATACCGTCAATGAGTGGCTACGTGACTATATTTCAAAAGTAGGATGCAGTTTTTACTTAAATCTTCCAGCCCCGTACACTCTTTTATTATCGACGCTCCCTCGTAATATGTAAGTTTCGGTCAAATGAGCTGCCGGCCATCGAGCTACGATATGGAATTTACCCTCGGACATACTCACGTTGATAGATTGCAATTCGAAATCAGCAGTGTTATGGAGTCTAGTATCTTGAGAAATTATATCCAATCTGAAGAACGAAACACAATTAGGAATTAATCGAGTAAAACGGATTCGCAAATCACGTTAATTTCGTCACCTACGCGATGTTTTCAAATCTCCAAGACTCAATACTACCTCCGGTTACTGGTATACCATCTTCCATAGCTTGCAACTGACTAATATGTGCTTTTATGTACTCTAAACCTCGTCTCAAACATTCGGACATTTGTTGATCGCTGATTTTCGATACTAAAGACTGAGTGGCATGATCTAAGTGAAGGCCACCGTAATCGTTATTAGCTGACTAGGAATTCGGTCTTTGGGACACTGACGACTTACTTTTGAATCCGAATAGATTATAGACGCCCATTATATTGGGCAGTTCTCTGACCGTCGATTTTTTGCAGTTGTCTGCCACAAATGTCATGAAGAACTGTACAACTTTACCAAACGTTTCGTCCATTTTATGGATGTCGAGCGAGTTGTTAATTCTGTAAAATGAAATAGGCCGACATTTGTGATGTTGAAAGAAAATCACACCGCACGATGTTACTTGACTTATTTTTATGGAAAATTATACAAAAATGAGTATTTAATACGTACCAACGATGAATTTTTTCGCGAAATGATACCAAACAATGGGTAAATATTTTAAATCGCGTTCCATATGTTTTGATAATAATATCGATAGCCAATAATTTGTCAGTCAGCTTCTCTAAAGAGTGCGTTGTTTGACTCATGATGGACTCATGCGAGACTTCAGTTGCCATGCAACCTCGATTTTTCTCCAAATCGATAATTATTTTCAAAAAATTTTCTATTCCTTCAAAAAATTTTTCCCTAAAATATTTTTCAACTTCAGTGAAATTTTTTCTCAATTTTGAAATTGTTTCCTCGAAATTTTTTCATTTTCAGTATTTTCCCCGAAATACATTTTATTCTACCCCAGAACTTTTTTTCAATAGGTAGGTATTAAGTATATTTTTCAACACTAAAATTTTTACTCGATTTTTTCAGTTCGCAAGATTTCATCTCAAAATTATAATTTGTTCAACCTAATGATTTTTTTTCAAACTCTAAAATGTCTTCCCCAATTTTCTACAGCTTCGTAATTTTTTTCTATTCCAATTTTTATTTGCTAAATTTTTTTCAACTCTAAAATTTTTTCTTTTATCAATATTTTTCTTAATTCTGTCAATCCTAAAATTCCATCTTTGATCTTTAGATTAAAAAAAAATTGAAATTCTCTTGAAGTTCTTCATCTTTAGTTTCTCAAACTTTTTTCCTACCCAAATCTTTTCAAAAATTGTTCATTTCAAAAATTTTCGAGTTGGAAAATAATTTAAGAAAAAATTTCAGAACCAATAATAAAATATGAAAAATGGAAAACATTTTGAGAAGAAATTTTAGAGTAGTGAAAATTCTTTATGGAAATTGAAGTTGAAATTTGAAAAAATTTAAATACAATTTTTACAATAGAAATAGATGGAAACAAATTTTAAGAAATAAATTTCAGTGTTGAAAAAAATGAGAAAAAATTTTGCTGAAGAAATTTTATATTTGAAAAAAAATACCAGAGTTGAAAAATATTTTGAAAAAAACTTTACCTGAGAAAAAAATTTTAAGAAAAAATTTCATAGTCGAAAAAAATTCATAACACGTGAAGAATATAATGAGAAAAAATTGTTCAAGTAGAAAGACTAGAAATGAAAAAAAATCACCAAGAGTTTTTGAAAAGAAATCGCAGGAGTTGAAAAATGATTCGAGAAAAAAATTTAGTGCTGAAAATTATATTGCGAAAAAAAAGTTTCAGAGTTGAAAAATATCTGTCATGGAAAAAAACGCCAGAGTTGAAAAAATTTTAGACGCGAGAAAAAAATTTGAAATAGGATTTTCACTTTTCAGAGCTAAGAAAAAGTTTCAATGGAGCTGAAAAAATTTTATACCTATAGCTGTAAAATATCTTGAAAAAATATACTAGAGGTTGAAAATTTTTCGAGAGTTTCGATTTCGAATTACGTGGTAATTGAAGATGAATCACAAGAAAGATTCAGTAGTTCACAACATTTTTCATTTTCGTACCTGATGCATATACTGTGTAATTTTCATTCATGTGTGACTCATACAAATCCAGGTTCATATAGGTACTTTCAAAAATTTTTCTAGATTCTCAGCATTTTTTCAACTAAAATAATATCTTTTCTAAAAATATTTCTCGTCTCTAAAAAATTTTTTTCGAAATACTTTCAACCCTAAAATTTTTTCTTGACTCTGAAATATCTTCCTTCAATTTTTGCACGGGTCTAAAAATTTTCCAACTCTGGTATTTTGCCCCAAAATACATAATTTTCAACTCTAAATATTTTTTAAAATATTTTTTAAACCTATATTTTTATTTCTCAAACTTTTTCCAGCATTTGAAATATTTTCTCAAAATCTTAATTTGAAATTCTCTTAAAATTTCTCAACTTCTAAAATTTTCTTAAAATGTTTTCCTACTCCACAGGGTGTCCGGTGAGTGATCTGCCAAACTTAATTTTTGGATGTAACCGGGTACCACTAAAACAATACTTTAGATGAGCATGTTGTCTATCTTAAAAATTGAAGGAGTGAATGTTATTTTCAAAAAAATTACAGATTTTTTTTCAATCCTGGGAATGGATAGTACTTTGAGAACTGTACAAATTTTCTTCTCATGACTTTTTAGCCAACTTTAAAATTGAAGGAGCTACAAAAAAATTGTTCAAAAAAAGATCTAAAAAAATTAACTAATCAAGGGAATGGATAGTATGTTTAAAACTGAAAAATTGTTCTGAAAAGTTTTTGCCTAACATCAAAAATAAAGAGGCTACGGGTCATTTAAATTTGAGAAAATTCAAAAAAAATTGAAGGAATCCTATTTATTTTTAAATGCCGTAGTTCCTTCATTTTTGATGTTAGGCAAGAAGTCATGAGAAGAAAATTTGTTCAGTTTTCAAAATACTACATATCTATTCCGATGATTGAAAAAAAAAAATCGTAATTTTTTTGGTCAACAGGGTTAGCTCCTTCAATTTTCAAGATAGGCAACATGTTTATCCAAAAGGTTTTTTTGTGGTATTCAGTTATATCCAAAAATTAAGTATAGTAGACCATTCACCGGACACCCTGTATTGTAAAATTTCATCTCAAAATTATTTTCAATTCTAGAGGATTTTTTCAAAATTTTTTCAAATTTCAACTTCAATTCTAATGAAAAATTTTCTGTATTCTAACCCTTCTTCTCAACAATTTTTTCAGATGCAGTATTTTGTTTCCTGGATTCTAGAATTTTTTTCTCAAAATATGCCCCTGCTCCAAAATTATTTGGATGAAAAAATTTGAAAACATTGAAGTTGAAAAAATGTTAAGAACTCAAGGTGAAAAAATTTCAAAAGAATTGAAAGTTTTTAAAAACTTTAAAATCAAAGGGGGGAGTTTTTAGAGTTAATAGTTGAAGAAAATATCGGTAAACGAGAAAATTCTCGAGCTGAAAAAATTTTAATGAATGAAAATTGAAGAAACTGAAAAAAATCTTGGAGGAGGAAGAGATTTAAAGGGTTGAAAAAAATTATTGGAGTTGAAAAAATTAAAATTTTGAGAGGAAATTTTGAGAGCTGAAAAAATATTTGAGAAAATGATTTAGTGTTGAAAAATATATTGAAAAAAAATGTCTAGAGTTGAAAAGTAAATAGGGATGTATTTTGAAAAGGAATACTTACCAGAGTTGGAAACATTTAAAACACTAGAAAAAAATTAGATGAGAAATTTTAGAGTTGATAAGAAAATTTATTCTAGTTGAAAAAATGTTGGAGTTGGAAAATATTTTGAAAAAAATTTCTTGGGGATGAAAAATATCGCCAGAAAAAGATATTGGAGTTGAAAAATTTTTATAATGAAATTTCAATTCTCGAATTTTTTCAATTTTTCAATTTCGACTTTTAAAAAAATTCCAATTTTGAATTTTCTCAAAATTTTTTCCAATTTTGAACTTTTTATTTTTTTAATTCCGAATTTTCTCAATTTTTGTTTCAACTCTTGCATTTCTTTCAAGTTTTCTAATTTTCTTAATTTAAAAAAAGTTCCATGCATACATTTTCTCTAAATTTTTTACAAATTGATACCTAGAAATGCCAAAGTCCGATTTTTTTCGAGAATAAGCTCACTTCGAGGTCTCAAATTTTCCTGGAAGATATTCCCCTCAAAGTAGACTATTTCACCAATTTTCGGTAAAATTCAGGATTTTTAGGAGTAGACCCAGTAAATTACAACTTAGTAATGGCACACTTCATAGTTCGAGCAATATTGAAAAATATCCTTTGCATTGAAACGATAAATGTAATGTATAAAAATTCCAACTTACACATTTATATTACATATCATCATATACAACACATCTAGTATGTATAATCGACACAAACGAACGGAAATGGGTATATAAGGTGAGAGGAGAGAAAGAGTAAAATGGTGAAAAAAAACGTAAAACAATATCCACTTATGGACGGTATCCCAGTAACGTAGGTAAATGGGTCCGGATGTGATTAACCGCGTTTACATGGGATGGATTTTATAGTACACAATAATAATTAAATGTATTCGAGAAACAAATGGCAATAATTCGTATATAGATGTAAAAATAATTAATTTAAGTATATCGCGATAAAAATATCAAAATCGAAGCGTAAACTCCTCATTGGTTGGAGATGCGAACTTCGTGAGTACGAATACGTAATAATTTCAAACATGGTAATACGTAGATGATAATGGTAACCTACACGTGTTTTCAAGTTTTGTTCCTTTACAGTATCACAGTCGATTTTGGAATCGTTAAGTCTATGTGAACACCGTATGAGCGTACATAAATATGACGATAAATTATGGGAAAAAATTAATAAAAAGATACCTTATATAAATAACGACAATTATCGCGGTTATCACCTTGTACGTATAATAACAAAACAAAGACGACAAAAAAATTAAATTGAAACAGAAAAACAGAAAACAGAGAAAAAAATGAACGCACATTACGAAACCGTAAATACCAACATAAGATTTTTCTGTTTTAAGGTGCATCAACTACCTAGGTTTATTTTTTTGAGATTTTGTACTTACATGGACATTATCTTTTTCTCTCTGGGATGTCATTTTTCTCAAGTTTTTTTTTCAACACTAAAATGTTTTCTTAATTTTTCTCACTTCTAGAATTACCGAACTTGGAAAAGTTTCCAACTATTTTTTTGAAGTCTAAAATCAATTTCAAAAAAATATTTCTCAAAATTTTTATCAATTATGAATTAAGTTTTCTCAATTTTTTTCGACTCAAAATTTTAAAAAAAATTCCTTAATTTTTTTTTCAACTCCGACTTAAGTATGTATTATCTAAAAATTTCTCCTACTTTTGTATTTTTCTGGGCAATTTTACTTTTCTCTCCAGCTTAAAATTTTCTCAATATACACCTACAGAGTGTTCCATGAATCGTCTGCCAAACGTTTTTTTTCTTGATATCACCAGGTATCACTGAAAAAAACTTGAAATGAACATGTTGCCTATCTTGAAAATTGAAGGGACAAATGTTGTTTCGAAAAAAAAACACGTTAAAACATTTTTTCAACAATGGGAATGGATAGTACTTTGAAAACTGAATATATTTTCACTGTATGACTTTTTGCCTTTCTTTAAAATTAAAGGAACTTCAAAAAAAGTTCTAAAAAAAAAACTAATCCAAGGAATGGATAGTACGTTTAAAACTGAACAAATTTTGTTCAGTGGACTTTTTGCCTAATATCGAAAATGAAGGAGCTACGGATTACCCAAAATAAATAGGTAGGCTAAAAAAAATTAATTTTCTCAATTTTGAATGACCCTCGGCCCCTTCATTTTTGATGTTAGGCAAAAAGTCTACAGATCGAAATTTCATCAGTTTTCAACGTACTATCATTCTCTTGGTTAATTAATTTTTTTAGAATTTTTTGAGCACTCTTCAATTTTAAAGATAGGCAAAAAGTCATTAAGTGAAAATTGGTTTAGTTTTCAAGGTACTATTCATTCCGACGGTTGAAACATTTTTTTAACGTGATTTTTTTAGAAGCAGCATTGTTCCTTCAATTATTGAAATAGGCAACATGTTCATCACTAGGGTTTTTTGTAGTGGTACCCGGTTATACTTGAAGGAAAACGGTTGGCAGACGGTTCATGGAACGTATTTTTATTTATTTAACGACTTATACAGTAACTAAGGCTAGAGGCGTGTGAGAAGGGGGGGGGTCAAGTCAGAGAAGAGATTTTAGATTTGTGTTGGAAAGGAATGTGAAGATTTTTTGAATATGCCGGTAATTATCCTTCAAGATTTCCTTGGGGTTGTTAGATTTTGTTAGTGTGGACCTTTATAAACTACAAAATTAATTTTTCTCAATTTTTTTTACTCCAAATTAAGAATTTTTTCTTTATTTTTTTCAACTCCGAATTATTTTCATAACATTTTTCCTGCCTTTGCATTTCTTCAAGGGAATTGAATTTTTCAAATCAAAATTACTTTTCCAGCCTGAAATTTTCTCAATTTTTTCAACATTTAGGTGATTTGTTTTCTCAAAAATTTTTTCAGATCAAATTTTTTTCTCTTCATTTTTTCAACTTGAATTTTTTTCTTAATTTTTTCAACTACGAATTATTTTTTAGAAATTTTTCCTACCTTTGCTTTTTTTCAAAAAATTTCAAAGTTATTTTTCTAATCTAACATTTTCTCAATTTTTTTCAACTTCAAATACTTAAAGTAATTTTTCTCGTCATTTTTCAAACTTGACATTTTTCCGCCTGAATTAGGTATTTTTAAAATTTTTTCTACTTTTGCATTTTTCAAGAATTTTTTTTTTTTAATTACGTTTTTTTATACTGGGCGTGTGTAATTACTAAGACTTTTACGCCCAGTGTAATGAAGGGATTGGAAAAAAGGGGTTATTCAAATTTGATGTTGGAGTTTAAGTTCTTTTATCAAAAGTATGATTTTGTGTGTTTCTGTTAGTGAGTCTGGTATTGTTAGATTGTTTTCAGAGATGTTTAGGTTTTGTCTCAGTTGTTTTAGGTTAGGGCAGTAGAAGAGGAGGTGTTCTTCTCAATTCAAAGTAATTTTTCCAGTCTAAAGTTTTCTCTATTTTTTTTTCAATTTCGAATTAATTTTTCTTAAAATGGAGGATATTTTTTCTCGAAATACACGAAGTCCAAAAAACCGCGGATATGAGAAAAGGAACTTGAATGTAAATTTTATTCTCATTTTTCATGCCAGAAGCTTCATGGTCATTTATCATCTCCCAGTATGAAAAAAAAGAGAAAAAAATTTACATCCACAGCCTCTTTTTTTGCATGGGATTTGTGGAAAAATATTGCCAAAGTTTTTCCTTCTTTGAGTTACTTACTTACCTGTTTTAAAGTTGAAAAAATAGGGAAAGAATGTTAAAGTACCTAGGAAAATTTTTATATAATATTACTCAAAGTTGAAAAAAATCGAATAAAATTTTACTTGGAAAAAAATCTTTAGGTTGGAAAAAACTTGTAAGATTAGAACGACGTGTTTATCGCATATCTGCCTACGACAAAGAAGCGAACGAACAAACGAATAAAAATTGCACCTTAGAAACAGAAAAATCTGACGACATTTACGGTTTCGTGCAAACATTAAGCTGGGCAACATTTCAAATAAGACTCTTTTTTGGGTTCTTGTTCTTCGAGCACGACGACGACGTTTTCTTGCTGAGCACCGTCGGTATTCAGACTCTTGCCATTTTCGTCTCCCAGGTCGATACACGTTGTGCGGACGAAATTCGAACGTCTTTCTTTGGCCTTTAGTTTTCCGACGGTCGTGGTGGCCGCAGAATTGAGCACAGCTTTGGTTTGATTATCGACGGTGTCCGAGATAGTGTAAGGTTTGGCGATTTTATCGTTCAAATCGCACAGCACGTCTTCGGCTTCGGCATCCAAATCAGATCTTTCCGAGTCGCTATCGTAGATCAATCTAGTCTCGTCGATTTCGTCCACGCTTAAACTGATCCTCGATAATTTGGCGGCGCACGATTCTTCGCCGAATTCTTCGCTTTCGAACGAATCGATCGAAGATTGGAAGTCGTAATCGAACGATTCATTGAACAGCGTTTCCTGACTGCCTTGGCCATTTTCTCGAGCGATTTCGTAAATAAACGTATCAGTTTCCAGGCTGGAATTCTGATCCGCTGTCAAATAACAAGATAAATCCGACATGGTCGCTTGGTCCGGGGTGACGCACAACGATTGCGCATCAGGTGCAGTTATAAAGGATACGTCTTGATCAGGGGTCGCGTAATGAGAAGCGTTGTCCGAGGAAGTCTTCATCGATATCTCTAACGTATCGAGATCCGTCGAAGACACGTCGAACGAATTGAGCGAGATTTGCGGTATGGCCGTCGATTTGCTGGTCGTCTGATTCCATAGGAATTTCTTCCTACGCAGAGACAGCCGATTCTCCGAGGACGTTTCCGTCGGCAGGGAATCGACCACGTCCAGGCTACTCTGATGCCTAAGCTCGGATTGTTTGAAATACGAATCTAGCTCGTTGACGTAACGTATGAAGCCTTCGTCGTACATGGATAAAGGCGGATTCGTTTTGCGCGAATAGGCCTTCAGTAATTTTCGCGTTTTGAGTTTCTCGTTCGATAATGGCGCAGTCCCGGGAGTTAGTACGGTCTGGTTACGTTGCAGAGTGCGTATTGGTTTATCAGACTTGGTTAGTTTGTCGATGGTGAAACATCTGCCGGTGGTGGAGAGCAGAGTCGGACGTGGGAACGAGATCAGAGATGAAGGGCTATCGGTGATGTCGAATTTTTTCGTTACCACGTATTTGCCCGGAGATGGTACGGGCGCTTCGGCGATAAGTGGCTTGATCGGGCCGGCCGACGAATCCAGCTCACCGGTGCAGGTGGTTTCGTCTTCCGGCGTGAGGGGGAGGTTTTTGCCGCGACCGACTTGTGAGAACCATTGGTTCTGTATCTCACATTCTCATTTTTTCTCTTTCAAGTCTTTATCTAAATAGTGAAGGACGTAGTGGAGTACCAGGTCGTAGCAGTATTTGTATTCCGTCTGCGAACAAAAAAATTTTCAGGGATTAGTTAATATGCGTGAAAATTGTATTAGAAAAGCGTATTTCTGCATAAGTATATATTTAAGTGGATCGTATACAACTTTTTTTTTTAGTTTGAATGGGAAGGAAAGAAAAAAGATACGAAGAGATAGGTAGATCTAAAAACAGTGTGGTGAAAGTTGCACCTCTCAGAGAGGCTCTGGATGTAACTTTTCTCTCTCTTTTTTTCATGCAGGAAGATGATAATTGACCATAAGGCTTCTGGCATGAAAAATAAGAATACAATTTACATCCAAGTTCCTTTTCTCATATTATACTTAGACGGCTTTTGCACTTCGTGTGTTTCGAAAAAAATATCCTCAATTTTAAGAAAAATTACTATTTCGAAATTGAAAAAAAAAATTGAGAAAAACTTGAACTGGAAAAATAACTTGGAATTGAGAAGTAAAATTACTTGGAAAAACTGCAAAAGTAGGAAAAATTTCAAAAAAAAATAATTCAGAGCTGAAAAATAAAATAAAATTTTTCATATTTTTTACGCTTAAAATATTTGATGGGTACTTAGCCCTAATTAAAAAATTATCAATTTTATTGATTTTTTTAGTCATGAATGTTAGAAGTTCTCAATTTCTAAAAAATTAATTACCTACTTATTGGAAGATTTTTACCTAATTTTTTTCAAGTTTTAGAAAAATTCTATTATACTTTATTTTACACAACTTTTCAATTTTTACAAATTTCTTCAATTCTAAGAAAATTAATTTTAAAATTTTTTCATTTCGAAAAATTCTTAAATTCTGAATAGGTAAATATTCAATCACCTATCAATTTTTCTTCGGTGCTTGGACCTTCAACTTTATTCATTCTTTATTTTTTCAATTTCATTTTCTAAACTTTTGAATTTTCCTAATTTTTTAATTTTTGAGAATTTTCAGTTATCCTTTTTTTAAAAAAAAGGAAGTACTGCAAAAAATTTTTAATTTCTTAAAATTTTTTGATTATCCTTGAAAATTATTCAATCTTTCAAATTCATTGATTTTTCAATTTTCTCGCACAATACTTACTAGTTCGATCATTCCGTGTCTAGGTATTAATTTTATCGAGAAAAAAAAAACCGTAACTTTTAATATCATGTCATTCGATTTCGTTCAACTGTTTTCTAAGAGGCTCAGCTACTCAACAAGTGCAAAAATCATCAAAAGTTAGTCCTCAAACTACGATAGGTACTTACTTGACTTAAAATGGATTTCACACTTCGAAAGTAGGTAATATGTACATTGAAAATGGATTTTAAAAATTTCATGAAGATTTTTAAAGATGAAAATGGTGACTTTGATGAGAGAAAATGCTGCTTCCCAAATTTGCGACAAAAAAAATGAAAAATTCAAGATTTCTGATAAATCAAGTTTTAAGTACCTATTTGTTTTGCTGATGCTGAACGCGAATTAAGGTTAAAAAGTATACCAGATCATAAAGTTGAATTTGTGGTGAAAATCCACTCTCGAAAACGTAATACTTGACACTTTTTATTCACAAAATTGAACATCCCCTTCCAATAAACTTTGAATTTTCTCCTTTACCCTGCTTGAAAACCGAATTTTGGTAACTTACAACTTTATCCAGTACTTATCCCCCCCCCGATCTTTTAGTGTTTATGGTGGTTCCAGTGGCTCTAGTGATTTCAGTAATTCCAGTTTCATTTTCAACCATTTAGTAGGTTAGGTATAATTTCTCAACAATTCTAAATATTTCCAATTTTAAAAAATTATTTTTTTCAAATACTTGGGTAAGTACTTTTCTATTTCAGAAAATTTTCCGATTCAACAATTTTTAATTTCTTTCAATGTTTCAATTCTCTCCAACAGCTTTTCGATTTTTAAAAATCCTATTTTTTTTATTATTTTAGCATTCTAATTTTTTCAATTTTTTTAGAACTTGTGAAAATTTTCCAATTTTCCAATTGAAATTTTTATAAGTAGGTATCTTTGAAACTGTAATTTTAAAATCTTCAAAATTTTGATTTTAAAATTTTTCAACAAATATTTTCAGCTTTTGAATTTTCTCACGTCCCAATTTTCTGATTTTGAGATTTGTAAAATTTGGATTTTTCCAACTTTTTATTTTTTAAAATTATACCTAGATAGGTAGGCACCGCTTCAGTTTCTATAAGGTCTTATCTATCGTTTCCAAATTATTTAGTTTTCGAAAATTCTTTCACTTTTTTCAACTTCCTAATGCACAGTTCTTCAATTTTTAAAATTTTTAATAAATAATAATATACATGGTGTTCCACGAATCGTCTGCCATACGTGTTTTTTTTTTTTTTTTGGATATACCCGGGTACCACAAAAAATTGAGATGAACATGTTGTCTATTTTGAAAATTGAAGGGACAAATGCTGCTTGTAAAAAAAATCACGTCAAAAAATTTTAAGTCATGAGAATGAATAGTACTTTGAAACCTGAACAAATTTCCACTTCATAACTTTTTGTCTAACTTTAAAATTGAAGGGGCTATAAAAAAAGTGTTCAAACAAATTCTAAAAAAAAATAAATAGAGAATGGATTGTACGTTGAAAACTCATTAGCCCCTTCATTTTTTATGTTTGGCAAAAAGTCTGCAAATCATTTTTTTTAAGTTTTCAACGTACAATCCATTCCCTTGATTAGTTTATTTTTTAAAATAATTTTTTTGATTAATTTTTTTGTAGCTCCTTCAATTTTAAAGATAGGCAAAAAGTCACGAAGTGAAAATTTGTTCAGTTTTCAAAGTTTGTATGTACTATCCATTCCTACGGTTGAAAAATTTTTTGGCGTGATTTTTTTAGAAGCAGCATATGCCTCTTTAATTTTGAAAATAGGCAACACGTTTATCTTATTTTTTTTTTAGAGGTACTAAGTACTCGGTTATATCTAAAAAAAAATATGTTTGGCAGACGATTCATGGAACACCCTATATGATCACATTCAAACTAAAAAAATGTAATACTGAAATTTTCAGTTTTTTAATACCCAATAGGTAGGTACTTGAAAATTTTTCAATCTTCGAAAATTTTTTGATTTTCAAACAGACATGGTGGATTCATAGAAAAAAAAATAGAGACACCTATCACTCTCCCAATGGTCGAAAATGGTTTTGTGGAATGTTGAAAAAATTGCCATTTTTTGCTTGTCCAACGTAATTTATTTTCATTTTCGTAAAATATCTTCGTGTTTTGAAAAATGTAAGGGTAAGGTGCCCCATTATCGCCTAGTGCCCAATGTCGACCACCTCGTCTATCTCCGCTCGTATGTTCCAAAATGTTTTTAATTTATCATTTCTTCATTTTTCTGAATTTTTCAATTTTATAATTTTTACAAAAGAAACACGATTCTTATTATAAACACAAAATCAACTTCCCCTCCCCACAGCTAAAAAAGTGAGTAGATAATATTTTTGTCAGAGAGACCTCTCTTTTTCAATATTATTTTCTATATAGAAAATTCCATTTTTTTGACTTAATCAAACTGGATAATTAGGCCTTAAAATTTGAAATATGATGGAAATTTGATTTTGAAAAATTTATCATTTTGATCTTAGTTTTTCAAATCTTCGATTTTCAACGATTTCAAGGGGCCAAACTGGTTCTCATTTCTTCCATAAAGTATCCCAGAAATCTCATCAGTCTGAAATCCTGAACCACTCATCAACTCACCATATTCTCAATAAGCTGCGGTCTATGTCTTCTTACGGTTTTGACAGCTTGAAAAATATCAACTTCTCCATGTTGAATGACCTGTTCGATACAAGCATTTGCAGCACAATACACTCCGCATCTTCCCCTGCCATCGCTGAAATTACACCAATACGAGGTTTAAAACCAATTTTTACGATCATAATGGATAATGGTAAATCTATATATTCCAACTCACTGCGAAACCACCACCACCGGTCCATAATCAGTTCGTTGTCGCCATCGTTCCACCATATTCATCAATTCGACCAAAGAATTAGTGGAGGTCGGTACTCGATGACCCATCGGCCAACAGGTCAACTGGAACAACTGAACGGTTCTCGGGGGAGCTTTAACTCCGGCCATTAATTCGGTCAACGATACAATCTGCAAAACAACACCATCGAAACCTTGACAAAAATCCATAATACGAGAAAAATTATACGTATAATGCGACACCCCATAGAATACGTGAACAAATGCCACATAAAGCGACACCCGTTATAGGTAAGCGGAATTATTCGCGTCGCAGACCACTATAGCGAAACAAACTTGCCATCAGTATCAAAGAGTGCATCTTTTTTTCATAAAATCGTACACGTTTTTCCAACACTTGAAAAATAAAAAAGGTAAAAAAATGAAATAGAGTTTTCAGCTCAAAGTGCTTCTCGATGCGTTAAGTTTTGCGTTGCGTTATTTTACGTACATAGGTTGTACAAAGCTATTGCAAACGAAGGAAGTCTGTTGCTCGATGTGCAATAGTACTTTTAAGGTCTGGAAAACCTTTTTGCTCCGAGCAGGGGATTGTTCATTTATAGCGTTAGAGCGTTCGGTTAATTTGACCAAAATTCAGGCTAAAGTAATCAATTAATCATACTTGCAAGGGAGGTATCCCAACTCAAAGCAAAATTTTTAACCCAAACAAAAAAAAATCGAAGGTACATCATAACAGGACCCCGTATCCAAAATTTCAGGTGCTGAAGTTCATTTCTTGATTTTTGGCGAATTTTTGAAATTTCAAAATTACCTCCGCCCTGCGAAGTATAAAAATTTGATCTAATCAACGAAAAAAACTGAAATTTGGTATATATCTTATTTTCGACCTCCCGAATCGATTGGAAGCGGTTTCGAGACGTTTCGGACCCACCAGAAAATTTTGGAATTTTCCAGCGCTGGAGAAAACCCCATAAAAATGGTCCATATGCACTTCAGCACCTATAATCGCGGATTATCCATATTGGTGACCTATTTGATCGATTGAAACATAATTTTCCAAAATTCGTAACGTTGAGTTCAAATTCGCATTTTTGGGCAAGAAATTTTTCTCCTGCGGTGGAAAATTCCAAAATTTTCTGGTGGCTCTGAAACGTCTCGAAACCACTTCCCATCGATTCGGGAGGTCGAAAATAGGGTATCTACCAAATTTAAGTTTTTTTCGTTGATTAAACCTTTTCATATTTCGCAGGGCGGAGGTAATTTTGAAATTTCAAAAATTCACCAAAAATCGAGAAATGAACTTCAGCACCTGAAATTTTGGATACGGGGTCCTGTTATGATGTGCTTTCGATTTTTTTTTGTTTGGGTTCAAAATTTTACTTCAAGTTGGGATAACTCCTTGTTGGTGTTATTACCGCATCAGCAAAGAATTTTATCTACAAATGAGCCTTACTTTTCTATTTTTGTCTAAGCCTTGTACAGATTTCCTGTGTAAAATTTCACTATCCTGCTTCAATTCAATAGTACATGCAATAGGCAAAAAAAAGCGCATTATTTACAAACATTCTCGACATGCATCAGCCTACAAAACAATTAAAACTACCTAAGGCCAGACTGCACCTTCTCGTTATTACCTAAATTAGGATAACAGAATGAATTTGTGTTTTAGGGTGGAATACTCCGAACTCACGAGGATAGAATTGGCTTGATTTTAACATTTTCAAAACCTCAGAGGCCTACATTCAAACAAAATATCTATACCTAAAAATCGTAAAAAATTTAGGAAAAGCCTTGAAAATTTCCAATTTTGTCAAATTCAAATCAGTTTAATAATCTGAGCACCTATTTCAACAAAAATTCACGCGAGCATTTTTAGGACACTGCATGAGGTTGGTTTCCTATTTCCCACACTGTTTGAGAAAAAGAGTGACCATGGGGTCATTCGCTTTTACTTCGTTAGAACTCCTTCAGGCACACATTCTTGATTAATAAATTGTTTGTGCAAAAAACAAAGCGCAAATGATTGATAATTTCCAATTGCCTAACTCATACAGTCAAACCAGCATTTCTTTGGCCTCAATTTAAAAAAAAAGAGGCACAAATGATCCTTCACTCTATCCCTTTTGAAGGAAATGTAATAGGTACCATCTCCTTTGCTTTGCCTGGATATTTTGTTAATTATCAGTGGAAAGGGGTGAGCATAAACAAAAAGAGCATGTGCAGAAAAGAATACAAACGAAGCACAAGCAAATGCTGCCATTTTCAACCCATCCTTTAAGTCGAGTAGAAGAAGAGCAAGAAATTGGCCTCTCTATAAACAATTTTTTTTAGATCTAATCAGATCTCAAAAATGTCCCAATCTGATTTTATAAAATTATATCAAATCATATACGAGACCTTTTTTGGATCTCAAGTTGAATAAAAAAAGGTCTCAAAAATAAAAAAACCCTAAAACGAGAACTCTAAATTGTGATGAGCTGGGGAAAGGGGGGGACCAATTCAATGTAGGTATCACATTGAAAAAAAAATTAAAAATGGCCGGTGTAAAATGGGCCTCACTTTTTCCAAGTAAATTATTCGTGATGTTCTAGTTGGACTCCATTTTAATGCGACAAGTATTTTTGGGACTTTTTTTTCAGATTAGGAATTGTTACCCGATAATTAAAAAAAGAAAAGGTTTGACCTGGAAATTGAGAATTTCAATTTCCTACATCCTAATAATTTTCATTTTGAATTCACATCTTGACAATTCCCTACACTGGAGGAATCTAAGGACCTAAAAAACGTAAGTACCTACAAGATAAAATTCAAATTCTCAGAACTCAGCTTTGAAGTAGGATACCTACAGTGGAAAATTCAAATTTCTGAGATTCAGCTCTGAAGGTGGTACGGTAGAAAATTTAAATTTTCGGGAATCAGCTTTAGAAGAGGTGCAGCAGTAAATTCATATCCCCAAAATTCAGCTCTGGGGAGAGTACAGGAGAAAATATAAATTTTCGGAATTTAGCTGTGAAGGGAGGTACAGCAGAAAATTCAAATTCTGAAAATTCAGCTCTGAAGGGAGTTAGAGTATAAAATACAGAACTAAATACTATGTAGAATCACAGGAACTACAGGAACTGCTGGAACCACTGAAATCACTAGAATCAATAGAACTTCTAGAACCAACAGATACATATATCTGATCTCTAGAAAACTAGATAGTACAGGAGAAAATTCAGATTTCCTAAATTCAACTCTGAAGGACAGTACCTACAGGAAAAATTCAAAATTTTGAAAATCAGCTCTAAAAGAAGGTTCAAAAGAAAATTCAAAATTTTCAAAATTCAGCATTGAAAGAGGGCTTAGGAGAAAATTCAAATTTCCGAAATTCGGCTCTGAAGAGGGTACAGAAGTAAATTGCAATTTCCAAAATTTAGCTATGAATTGGGTACCTACATGAGAGCAAATTAAAATTTTTAAATTTCAGCTCTGAAAGGAATATTTGAAGAAATTCGAATTTCCAAAATACAGAAAATTTTAAATTTCAATTATAATTTTCACACGTTCCAGTAATTTAAGCCTTTTGAATCCATTCGACGTTTTCGAACCCTATACAAAATTTAAACATAGGCAACAAATCGTAGGTAGGTACCTACAAAAGATTTTTATGGTTCAACTTTTTTTAAAAAAAATCATCAAAATTTAAAAACTGAAAAAATTACAAAATCATTCCGTTTAATTAGAAATTATCATATAAAATATTTTGCAACAATAAAAACTAATCGATTTAGATCTACGAATTTTAGCCAAAAACAGCATCTCAACGAGTCTCTAATCAAAAAATCGAGTCAATTCCGTCCCTGCGAGTTCGCACCTTTCCCTTGTTAGGCTAAAATTGGAATTAAACGTACACACACGCAGGTTCTAGGTACCTACGTTGAAAAATATGGTGCAGTTTGCACGAATGTAAGATTGGCAAGCGATCAAAAAATGGATTAGACAAAACTCTACTTCACTTTCTTATGTACCAGTGTACCTACGAATATTTTATCGTTTTATATTTAACTTTCTACCGTCGCTATAGGGGACTGCAAAATAGACAGAAAGTACATATAATAAGTATACCTACACAATTAATCGTATTCTACCAAAAGTCTCTATTCTACAACTACTCTTTACCCAAACGTTACTAAATACTTGGTAAATATAATGGTAGGCTTATTATACTATGATTTCAATTTAAAAACAAATAAATAAATAAATAGGCAATTAAAAACATTCTACGCAGAAAAAAAAAGAGGAAAAAACTACCAAGAAAGGCACATCCAGGAAATTTTGAAATATTAAAAAAAAAATACAGCAAAAATGGGTAATTTTAAACGATAGAAAAAAATAGAGATAGAAAACGAAGGGGAAAAGAATGACTCAAGCTCTCTACGAGTTAATGTGTTATTTTTTTCTATAAGCATACGTACTTTTTTATTAATACGAAACAGCCAGGTTTTTATATTGCTGTAATGATTATGCGATATATGATCTATCGTGAATACCGGACCGTATTTTTTCGAATGTCTTCCTTCCGGCCAAAATGGAGGATATTGTTGCTGAAATCATAAAAAAAAAAAGTATTTTTTATTTCGTTCTCTTCCGTACTGTACAGTTCCTTATTCTGGAAGAAAATTTTCGAAAACGAAGAAAAAAACGACGAGATACAATCGCAGCCTATTCTGCTTTATTTAAAAAGAGAAGCAGCAGGCTGTAAAGATGACGAGTTTTTATTGATAATAGGCACCGACATGTCGATAAGGAAGTGAAAATTATTTTTCGTCTGAGAAAAACTTTTCACTTCTTCGCGGATTCGATTATATAATTAGTTTTACAGTTTTAAAACAGCCGAGTGGAGTTTTTCAAAATTTTCTGTTTACCGTTTTGCTAATTTGTTTTGTCGTTCGTACAATAACATTGTTATTAAAACAGGCTGGGAATTAAATTACAAGCGAACTCGAGTACGAGGATGATTTTTACGAGTTGTAAATTAACGTGCTCTATTAAATAAGAAATCTCGGCGAAATATTTTTTTCAAAAATTTTACCGAGATAATTGGGAATTTAAGTAGTATTTGTTAAGGTGTTGAAACGCGTTGTTGGAGTTATTTGCAAAAATTTTTACATCGAGATGATTTCAGTTTCTAACGGATTTGAGGCGAGAATTGGGGCTAAATGAGGAGAGAGGGTAAAGGGGGTCGGAGTCATGCTCTGCCCTAGATGCAGTAACTTGACTTTCAAGTCGAGAAGATTTAATTCTGATTTTGAAAAAAAAATAAGTGATCTAAGTACATAGGTATTCTGAGAGAAATTGAAACATTTTTCCAATGTCCAATTGGAAAAATTGATTTTTTTTAAATCCATTTTTTAATTCTTGAAATAGAAAAGCTCGAAATAACCACGTATAAAAAATCAAAATTTGCCCAAATCAGAGCACACAACTGTCTCATTTTTTTCTATAAATTTTGTTGCATGAAATTTTCGCTAGACTACCTAATGATAGAATGAAGTAGGTAGTTGATATACAAAATTTGCCTATTCCCCATATCGAAGGTGTTGACGAGCGTTGAAAATTTTATAGTAATTTTGATTTTTCGGGAATTACATTTGAGGGATGGAGGGGATTACATTTGTTTTTTTTTATTACGAAATTATCACAGGGGCTATTTATGCAACTGAAATAACAATAATGCAAATGAGGTGATCAGTTATTATTTTTCCAAAAATTTTAGAGTGGTAGGATGTAACCATGAACGTTTTGTCTGCCCTATTCTCCCCTCCCAACCTCCCCTCCCATTCTCCCCACTTTCCCTAACTGATTTCAACGTTTTTCTTCGAAATTGTCCTCCACTCAAATTCAATTTTGATCTATCAATCAAATAAATCAAAAAATATTTCAAAAATCAAAATGGTAACAGAACAAAAATGTCTACCTAAAAACACCACACCGGTTTTTTTTCAAGGATATGTAAAGTTTTTGAAAAAACTTTTAACCTATTGCAACTTTTCAAAAACAAAAAATCGTAGAAAATTGCAAAATTTTAGAAAATTGCAAAATTTTAAAAAATTGCAAAATTTTAAAAAATTGCAAAATTTTAGAAAATTGCAAAATTTTAGAAAATTGCAAAATTTTAGAAAATTGCAAAATTTTAGAAAATTGCAAAATTTTAGAAAACTGCAAAATCTTAGAAATCTACAAAATCTTGGAAAATTGTAAAATTTTTAGAAAACTGCAAAATCTTGGAAAATTTCAAAACTTTAAAAATCTACAAAATCTTAAAAAATTGCCAAATTTTAAAAATTTTAAAAATTTAAAAATTTAAAAATTTACAAAATCTTAAGCGAAAAGCACAACTCTTTTGAAAAAATCTATGGCTTGTAGTTTTTTTTTAATTTCTCATATTTCTTCACCTCTGAAGAAAAATGAAAAAAGATATAAAACACAGATTTTTTCAAATAAAAATGCTTCTTGCTTTAAATAGTCCCTAAATAAGCTCTAAAATTGATTTTTATGAATTTTGAATTTTTCTGACATTTTTTAAAATTTCTGAAGATATTGAATTTTGGGCAATTTTTGAAGAATTGAAGGCGCTTGAGCGATCGGAAGATATTAATCGATTTTGAAATTTTTTATTTTATTTTTCTAGTCTATCCAGCCAACAGCTTTGGCAGGGGGTAACTTTACAAAAATCAAAATTTTTGGTTTTTCAGCCCACCCTGATACCCTGTGTTGATTTATAACAAACTTCAAAATACATGGTCTGTCATACTTCATTTTTTGGATATAACCGGGTACCACTAAAAAACAGAGATGAACAAGTTGCATATCTTGAAAATTGAAGGGACAAATTATGTTTTTTAAAAAATCACGTTAAATTTGTTTTCAACCATGGGAATGTATAGTACTTTGAAAACTGAGTAAATTTTCATTATGTGACTTTTTGCATAGCTTAAAAATTGAAGGGGCTACGAAAAATTTTGTTCGAAAAAAGTTCTTAAAAAATGAACTAATCAAGGAAATGAATAGTATGTCGAAAAATGAACAAATTTCGTTCTACAGACTTTTTGCCTAACATAAAAAATAAAGGGGCCAAAAGTCATCCAAAATTGAGAAAATTTTAAAATTTTTTGAAGCCTACTTTTTTTGAATGGCCCGTAGCCCCTTCATTTTTGATGTTAGGCAAAAAGTCTGTAGAACAAAATTTGTTCATTTTTCGACATACTATTCATTTCCTTGATTAGTTTATTTTTTTAGAACTTTTTTCGAACAAAATTTTCTGTAGCCCCTTCAACTTTCAAGCTATGCAAAAAGTCATAAAATGAAAATTTACTCAGTTTTCAAAGTACTATCCATTCTCATGGTTGAAAAAAAATTTACGTGATTTTTTAAAAAACGTAATTTGCCCCTTCAATTTTTAAGATATGCAACTTGTTCATCTAACTTCTTTTTAGTAAGTAGTAACCGGTTATGTCCAAAAATGAAGTATGGCAGACCACTTACCGAACACCCTGTTTAAAAATTACACATTTTTGAATGATTGTAGATTTTTTTACAGTGAATTTTTGAAAAATTTTAAATTTGAATTAGGTACTTTAAAAACAATTTTTGGTAATTATTTTTTGACACTTGGAATTAAAAAAAAGACACACAAAAAAAATATTTTTTATCCAACTTTGAAAGGGCAGGTTATGGTAATTTTGGGTAAAGACATCTACACTAAGTATAAACAATTTTGTTTGTTTTTTCAATTTTTTGTAAAACTTTCAAATTTTTGAATAGGTATATGTATTTATTGGGTTTTCGAGGACAGTAGTTCTGGACTCTGTAGAAACACAATAATTTTGACTTGACTGATGATTGGTTAAATTGTTACCAGATTTTTTGAAATGTAAACAAAACTTTTGTGTACTCTCTTCTCATTTACTGGAGTTTTGTTGAACCGAAAAAATTAAAAATCTATTCACCGAAAGATCATTACATGAGATCGAGATTATTTATAATTTTAGAATAAACAACCAAACGCTTCGATCTCTAGGCAGGTACCTACATTTTCTATCATTTTAACGCATAATGAATAAATTTCGATTTCTTTTATTAAAATTTCGACACACGTTGCTATCCTAAAGTAGACGCAATATTTCTAGGAAATGCTTCGTCCCCCTCCCCTCTTCTCACGCACATCCAAAAATATCACCACAAGAGAAAACAAATCTGAGAAACTCTAAAATAAGAACCAACCTCGTAATTTTTATTATTTCACCAAACTGAAAAATATTTTCATTTTCGATCAAAGGAAATAAACGCTCGATAATCTTAAAGAAAACAATCTCCGCGTCTTATAGTTACCGAACCTTTATTCATAATGCTTTCAAATACGTAAGTTACCTATCTGCAACGGTGAGCTTATTTAAGATGGATTGGTGCCATTAAAACGACCCGACCGACCGATCTTCACTCGATTATATTTTTAATCTCAGTCGAAAACTCGAAACGATATTAAATATTTTGAAACTCGAAAACGCCAGCCGACGATGTAATTTCTCGGAATTAAAATTTATTTCGACGGCCACCTGGGATACGATAGAATTTCGCAACCGAAACGCTCTCGTAGGTAATTGACGATAAATTCAAATTCGCTCCAGTGCAGAGTTAGTTTTCAAATTCAAACCGAGATTTATACTTATTTTGGAAAACCACGACTATATACCGGGTCGAAGGGTGGAGGGGGGCAAAAAAGAGCAGCCAAGTTGAGATTAACCGTACTCGAAGTTACGAAGCTCTTTATGTTCGTGGAATATATTTCATAAAAGGAGTCAACCTCATCACTTCACGTTACAGCGCGCCTGTTAAAAGCGTAGAAATCTAATTACCAAGTTTTAAATACTTGGTAACTTGGCTTTACATACGCGAGTGTATATAAAATAGTTATTAAACACTTTATAATACCGAATCTTTTGGCGGTAAACATAAAACAACGACGGCTGAACATTCGTAGTCGTATACCAGAGACCAGAATTCTCCCGGAGTGTGCTTCAGAGGCCATTCGGTCACGATGTATTCGCGAGGTTTGGTGTAACCCTGTGAAAAAAAAAGAAAAATCAAAATTGATGATTTCGGAGGGGAAAAAAATCGAAATATTTAATATAAAAATAATCTAATGTATAAGTTGTGTAGGTACTTCTATATAGGCAACCACTCTAACACCGAAAAATAAAGGAAAAAATATAGAGCCTTATACGAATTTAATAGGTTACAGGTTTTCGACGAAATTATGAATATTTCAAGTTATTTTTTCCACGCGATAAAATCGCGCCGAGGAAAAGAATTCCCCGCAAATAAATTATGTACCGGGATATGTATGTTTTATTCAACGCAAAATTCAACCCTTAACCTGCGCTTTACTCTTTAAAAGCATCTCATTTTGCTCTCATAAAACACTATTTATTCCACCTTACCCATACACATCGAGATTTCTACCGATGATTCGGCGATCACTTAAAAATATGGGTCAACTAGGCAAATAGCCGAATTCCGCACTTTATTGTTCACACGCCTTATACCGCCGCTGCTCGTAATGTTGGCAGTAAATGTAAATAAACCTATATAATGTTACCCTAATGTAAATGTATGAGTATCTGTAGTATTATATGGTGTGGTACGAGTGAGCCAAAGCTCAGCCAGGTATATTGAACGATACGAATCAGCGAGCATATATTCATGGCACGTGCAAGATTACTTAATCTGATAAACATAGGCGGTTTTTGAACCAGTAAAAAAGTTCTTCAACCCTTTCTCGGTAGTCGGTGCTTTCGCAGTATATGGAAATAAATTACTGTATGAGAGCTGTGCGCGCACCACCACGTCGCCGATAAAATATCGTCGTCGTCTTGTATTTTTTGTCGGCGTTTAATTAAGTATTATGGTGTAAGAAGTCGTGTGTTTTTGCCAGTTGCGAAAATTTTCGATTGAGGGTAAATTTTTTTGAATTAATAGGTATGTTTATATTTTTGGGTACTTCAGGCGGGTTTTTTTGTTCAATTAATTCACTTCGGAATGTTAGATACGAATTATCAACATCGTGAACAGAATGCAATTGTATCGTATTCAAAGAATATCTCAAAAATTACCTTTATAATCGGATTTTGGTGTTACAAAAATGAACTTCCAATAACTATAGGCATTATTGAATGCCATCTGATCAAGTATAATTTTTATTTCGACATAATACCAATATTCGGTACCATAAATTATCGAAAATAATAATTTTTGTCTCAACTCTATATCAAAAAGTAATCACTACAAACTAAGAATCATTCTACCACTTTTGATTTACCTATTATTACACTGATTCTAAGGTAAGTTACCAAATTACCAAAAATTGTCATTTAATTCATTGTATAAAAATTACCATATTAATTTCCTTCAAAATTGCCACAATTGTACTAAATTACCATAAATACAACGAATTCCTGCAATTACCACACGAATTACCGTAATTACCCGACATAATTACCAAAATTACAGTGATTACTCAGAATTGCCGTAATTACCCGACATAATTACCAAAATTACAGTGATTACTCAGAATTACCGTAATTACCCGACATTAATACCAAAATTTGTCATTTAATTCATTGTATAAAAATTACCATATTAAGTAGGTAATTTCCTCCAAAATTACCACAATCGTACTAAATTACCATAAATAAAACGAATTCCTGCAATTACCACACGAATTACCGTAATTACCCGACACAAATACCAAAAATTACAGTGACTACTCAGAATTACCGTAATTACCCGACATAATTACCAAAATTACAGTGATTACTCAAAATTACCGTAATTACCCAACAATAATACCAAAAATTACATTGACTACCCAGAATTACCGTAATTACCCGACATTATTACCAAAATTACAGTGACCACTTAGAATTACCGTAATTACCCGGCATAATTACCAAAATTACAGTGACTACTCAGAATTACCGTAATTACCCAACATTAATACCAAAAATTGTCATTTAATTCCAGTGTTGGCAAGTTGTTTAAAACACTTTCGTTTAAAACGTTTAAAACATGTTTAAAACCAAGAAAAAAAACAAAATCTTGTTTTATACAAAAAAATGTTTTAAACAGTTTTTTTTGTTTTAAACATGTTTTTTTCTATCTGGTTGTTTTTTTTTCAAAAATGTGTTTTTTTAATATAAAATTGAATAAAAATTTTGGCTCTCAAGTTTCGACATCATTATTCAGGTGATATGTATTGTATACTACAGCTTGTCGCACCCCCAGTGCAATAACAACACATCTCAAAAAAATTTGACCTTTGTATTTTTCTATTTTTTCCTGAAACGTGCTCATCTTTGATCAGTTTTCTTTTCAATTTAAATCAAAAATAAAGAAGTTCATTTTTTTTGAGATGTGTTGTTATTGCACTGGAGGTGCGTTGTGTCCTGTGTAGTGTACACAGATAACTTCTTTTATTTTGTATTGGAAAACCTAAGATCAGTTTTATTTTCCCGAAGATATTTGCCAAAAAGTTGAGAGTATCTCACAAAATTTCAGAGTTATAATTATATTATAATACAAAATTTTGTAGGACTATTTCAAAATTTCGACCACATACTCATTTCTATTTCTACTTCTCGCCCTCCCCTCCCCTCCAAAAAATCAAAAAGAACTGTAATAGTTTATGATGAACAAATTTGCTCAAATTCTTTTTAAAAATTTATCAAATGCCATAAAAAATTAACAATGTGAAAAAATCTTGAAAGAAAGAATTTTTGTATTTCGAACATGTTTTTTTTTTCGTTTAAAACGTTTTTTTTTGTGTTTAAAACACGTTTTTTTTGTTCCTAATTAAAACATGTTTTAAACAAAAAAACGTTTTAAACAAAAAAAAACATCCCAACATGTTTTTTTTTAAAAAAAACTGTTTTTTATCCAACACTGTTTAATTCATTGTATAAAAATTACCATATCAAGTAATTTCTTCTAAAATTACCACAATCGTACTAAATTACCATAAATAAAACTAATTCTACAATTACCACACGAATTACCGTAATTACCCGACATAATTACCAAAAATTACAATGACTACTCAGAATTACCGTAATTACCCAACATTAATACCAAAAATTACAGTGACTACTCAGAATTACCGTAATTACCCAAAATTGCAGTAATTTCTCAAAGTTACGGTAATTATTCAAATAATTGTAACTATTCAAATTACTTTCCTAAATTATGTGAAAAAATCGCATTTTTTCCCCCTTGCTCGCGGAAAAGTGAGATTTCTGAAAAATCTAAGCGTTCTACGACCATAATAATTATTACAAAAGTTGTAGAGAATTAAATTTCCTATCGTTTATGTGCATTCAGATTTTTCCAGGATACGTAGTTTTTGAGATATTCTTGAGTAAAGTTGAACATTAGTTGAGGCCATTTAGAAAAAAAGAGAAATGAAGCAATTTTGGCTGTCAAAAGTGTTACAGCGAAGAATTGTGGAAGGTGACTAACCTCTAGGAGTTACCACACCGCCCTCGTGCTGATTTTTTCATGAGGGTAACCCCCTCCCCCTCCTCCTTTAAAAACGGGTTTTCTCAATAAGTATATCTCCAGGGTTTGATTTTACCAAAGAAGTTGTTCAGTACTTTTTTATTCTATGTTTATTTCCTACAATTTTTGCCCGGAAAAAATGTTTCGTGCGATCATTTGGAAATGAGGTTTAATGCGTTACCTCACAACTGCACCAATAACATTCCAGTGCGCCTAAAATTGTAAAATGAAGTGAAAATCACAAAATTTAAAAGGGAGGAGATGATCAAAATTCATTTTTGAACTATTTTATAATTTTTTGTTTGTATAGGTATTGATTGTAATTTATAATAAAATTGTATAACAATCACTCATTTTTATTCAAAAAATTGCCAGAGTTTCTGCACAAGCAAATTCGAGAATTTCACTATTCAAAAGCTTCGAAAACGTTGACTCCGGGAAGAAATCTAACCATCCATAGCGGTGTTCCCCGTTTTGGAAGGAGGAGAGGGGAGGGGAGGGGTGCCCTCATAAAAAATCATCACAAGGTCGTGGTAACTCCTAGAGGTTAGTCACCTTCCACAATTTTTCGCTGTAACACTTTTGACAGCCAAAATTTGCTTTATTTCTCTTTTTTTCTCAATTGCCTCAACTAATGTTCAACTTTTTTACTCCAGAATATCTCAAAAACTACGCCTTTCGGGAAATTCTGAATACACCTATCCGATAGGAAATTTAATTTTCTACAACTTTTGTCATGGTCATTATGGCCGTAGAATGCTTAGATTTTTCAGAAATCTCACTTTTCGGTGAGCAAGGCGAAAAAACAAATGCGATTTTTTCACATAATTTAGGAAAGTTTTAGCTGTAACCTTTTTTCTAAAAGAGACAGAGGTCTGCGGTTTGGGGCATTCGATTCAGCGTAAAATTTTCTATAAGATTGAATCAAAAATTTTTTTTCAAATTTTTCTCAAATCCGTGTTGTTTTTGAAAAATCACATTTTTGCCCCCCTCCCCCAAGCCCAAGCAAACTTTGGAAACCACGAATGAGCATATTGGTGTATTTTGATGTCTAGAATCAGAATTTGGCCATGAGAACTGAAACACAGAACATTTTTTTTTGTCGACTTGTGTAATTGATGAATAATTCTTTCACTTTCCTCATTGCCACATAATATTACCATTCATGTGAATATTGTATTTTCATTAGCACCTACATAGAATATCGCTGTAAATTACCTTCTTTACCATAACTTATTACTGTAATTACCGTAAATTACAATCGGATAATACTCTATTACGTTTTCCAAATTACTATTTGAACTTGATCAAAAATGAACAATAATCAATAAATCGTGATAGGTAAGTAATGGAAATCAAATTAAATTTTTATATATATTTTTTTCGGTGTAGGTATAATGACCAGATTTCTCATTTGAATGAAAAATTACAGTAACGGTGGTAATTTGTAGTAATAACAGAAATTCAGAGCATTTATATTCTAATGACCAGGGTAATTTACTACAATTTTTTTCAATTATAGTTTTTTGGCCAAAAATTAAAATAGATTCTCGAAAATTTTGATAGGTATTTCATGGCAGGTAATTTAGGAGCAGTTATGTCTGAAATGGAGAAAAAATCATTTTCAATGCAAGCAATTAAGTGCCAACGGAATTGGTTGAATTTGGAATTCCTGGGAGAAGAGAGAGTATGTGCCTAATCTTATTTGCGCTACTGCTAAAATAACCACGTAGGCACCTAAATTAGTAGATTTATGATAAAACGCAAAATATTTACTTACTCAGCATATTAACGGATACTTACATCGACAAAAACGGCGTTTATATAATCTGTATAATTGTTCCCTTGGAATGATATCAAATAAGGTCGGAAATTATCAGCTGTGAAAATAAAACACCACATTAAGTAAGGTTATACGAATTCTAGATTCATTTTAGTTAGGTACCATCTACTAAGCAACCAGATCATCGTACCAATGTCGCAATTAACGAAAGAATATATACTACAGAATTAGAGGCGAGATATGGAGCAAGGTATTACAGAGGATTTCAAATATAATGGCCTAAACCGAAGCGGGCACTTTAACCATCATGGTTTTTGAAGTTTTATCAAAACGGCAAGCACGACGTAGATACGTTTACGTTTCATGGCGCAGGAATAGGAATGAAAGAGTACGAAAACGGCCAGTAAAGCTGGGCGGGTAAACTTTCGGGCCTTGAGCGGCGCGTGTTTGTCAAAAGTGTTAATCTCAATGATACTCACGTGGAACGACTAAAACGTCGCGATTTTTCTCTCTATTATCACCTCGATGGCCACCGGCGCAGTCTCCGATCGTGAATCGGGGCGTCATTTTGCAAATTTGCTGAAAAAGCGAAAATATCTCAATCCAGATTGAACTAAATAGGCTGGGATGAGTGAACGATGTCGGTTTTAGATGGAGTCTACGTGCTGCGGTAAATACGATACCTGGTATTCTCTTTGATATTCGTTTAGTTTCGTGTAGGAATCTCTTATTGATTTCATTTTCAGTCTTTGTGAAAGTTCTTTGACGGGGAACCAGGAAATACCGCATATCACGAATTCTTCTAACGTATCGTAAATAAATTTATATTGGTCCTGGGACAAAGAGAAGACGAGATAGAATACGAAGAGAAAAAAAATCGAGTTACTTAATTACGTAGGATATAGAAAAAATATAAAAGAAAACGAACGCGTAACTCGACAACTTTACCAAACAACGCCTACGCATCGACTGACACGCCGAGCCACGTAGCTCGCGGCGTAACGCAGTGTTACCAGGCAGGCGAAACCTGAAAGGTGCGGGTGATCTCGTACGTTTCCAGGTTTATTACCACCCAAGGCTCCGCTATCAATTCCGAATGGGTTTCAAATCAAATTTCAAAAACGTATAAAACGAAAAATATAAAACTATCGCGACGAATTGTATTATACGGTATTAAGGTGTTTTTTCCTCTTCCCGCCATCTTCGATTTTTATTCGACGCTAAAACCCATCTTAGCGCCTAAGGCAATTCCGAAATCCATTTTATTTCTTTTCCGGGCCAATATCGCCACCAATGCGAAGATACCTATTGGTAAAATTTCGTTCGAGTCTTTTGACAAAGTACCCTTTTTACCTCGCGAATTACTTCGCTTCGCTGAACGAGCACCGAAGAAAAATAAATTTTTTAAATGTATTAATACATTTTCGTCGCGATGCTACGGGGTGAAAAATACAAAGGGTCGTTTTCGAACCGATAGGTAATTTTTTTGTTTTCAATAATTTTTCAACCGAGTGGGAAACTTTGCCAGGGTAGTTTTTTTACGTAGCCTGGTAAGGATACGTGTAATGTGCAGGCAGCTCTGGCAGACGAACCTGCTGAAACTTGAGTAGAAAGTTTCAAATGAGAAATGAACTTGGCTTTGACAGATGTTTAGAATTAAATGGGTTATAAGCGGCTGCCTAGCGAAACTATATCGTGATATGAATTAATAGGTGGATTCTCATCCTCGCGTAAGTGATGGAGTATTTTATGTGACAGAAAAACAGTATTCGAGTTTGTAAACAAAAAGATACTTAAGAGTTTCCCCCTTTTTCGTTTGCAGTATTGAGGTCAAGTTTTTATACCCTTTTTTTCTTTATGCTGGGTTTTTTTATTGTAATTTTGTAATTAAAATTAAATTAATAAATAAGCACGATATTGTACATTAATGAGCTCGTACCTACGTTTAAGTTTTATACTCAGCTGTCGTATTTTGTTAATAAATCTATAATAGGACATTTTTTCAACTAGGTGAATTTTTTCGAATTTTATTGGTTTTACATTTTGAGGTGGTTCGTATGATTTCCAAATAATAACATAAATATATTTTAGATCTGAGAGCTTGCCCAAAAAATTTTAGCGAAAAAAATGGCTGAAAAAACTCGAAAAAAAAGGGACCAAAAGTCCAGCATAAAAACAGAGAATTTTCCTCCAATAGGTACATATTGACATACTTGGCAATTCTGACATTTGGTTGATTTTTTTTTTTTAAATGACAAATTTTCATTAGAACTGGAGGTCTTTTAACAAAAAACTCGAAAAAAAAGTTTATTGATGAACTTAATAATTTTACCCACCCATCTATGCCAGACAAAATGACAAAAACTAGCAATTTCGAAAATTTTGAATTTTTTTTCAAAAGGTAAAATATATGATTTTTTAATAAGATCAAATTTGATCTGAGATTGGCACTTGAGAAAATTATTGTTATCAAAAAGTTACAGAAATTTCAAATTTATTTATATATTTATTTCAATTCATTACAATTGCTTACTTAGGTACCTGGAAATTTTGAAAGTTGGAAAAAGTTTAAATAGGTACCTATCAGACAATTCAACAAAAATTCATCTACATTTCTATTAAGGTGAGTTCAAAAAATTCTGGATTTTGATAAAAATTGTTAAGGTAATTTAATTTGAGCTGGAGACTCTCCAAAAAATTTTAAGCGTCCTAACCCAAACAGAGATGGAACTAGGCAACCTCAAAATTGGATGACGTTTGAAAAAAAAAACTACCTACCTATATACAGGGTGGCTCAGTTAAGGTGTGAAATATTGAAACCTCATATTCTACTTATCAATACGAACAAAAAATGTCATATTCAACATGGGCCCAAAGCGCTTTCTTTCTGAGATATTGCCGAGTAAAGAACTGGAAATTCTGCAACGTTGCGCATCGCGACGCCCGTAAAATGTTGCGTTTAACGAGACGAGCGTCGGGGTTACTTACGCGGAAGTTAGTTACAGCGTTGCCACAAAATAAATTATGCTGAGATACCCTCCATTTTTTTGATTTTTTAGAAAAAATGTTTAGGCGAAATTTTTTTTATAATAATGAGGAATCATGAGAAATCATTAAGGGTATTCTTTACAACGCGTTAGAAGTGAATGCGGGTGAGAAAAAACATCCAACTTATATACCGGATTATTCCTCGAATTATGGACGGATTTGAATGGGGTTTGTTTTAATGTAATGTTCAAACCTTTATCTAGCCGGGTATGTTGAGATTTTTTTGTTTTTATCAATTAGTTTGCTCAGAAATGGGCCAGAAAAGCAGCAAGTCGCGGGCAGCGTAATGAACAGTTGAAGGAATAAATCGAAATTTTGGCAAAATACCCGGCTTCATCTAGTTATTTTAAACAATGCTGTAAAAAAAAAAAATTGAAAAATTTGAAATTCGCGAAGTAATCCGGTATATAAGTTTAGTAGATTGATAGACGAAAGCGGGTGGCGGGACATTTATAATGACGACAGCATTCCAGCCAACAGTTCAGCTGAAAAAATATAGGTGCGCGAGAGTGTTTTGGTTATTAAGTCTGAGGAATATCGTTCTTCACCACATTGCAGATGAAGATGAAACTGACTGACATTGTTCCACAAGTTCACAAGGGTTGACAGAAGAGCAGGGCGAGGAATAGGGTACAATGAATACAACGATATATCGAATGTTTTGTACCTGTATACAGTCGTCTTAGGTGGAGGGAAGGGGGAGGTGAAACTGATGTACTCGAATAAACAGAAAGGGCTCCGACAGAAGAGAAAAATGAAACAAATGAGCAATCAATTTTAAAATAATCTAGAATTTGGAAATAAAATAAAGAAATTATATTAGGCCAACAAATTGAAAATGAAGTATGAACAAATCTCAATGTTGATCTTGTTAAAAAATTGATTTTACAAAAAAAACAAAACAATATTTTAAAAAACATTACGAAATTAAGAAGTATAAAAAATGATTTTTTTTTAATTTTGAAAAATCTCGATTTAAAAAAACGTAAAAATCGTTTTTCTTTTTAAAAAAAGTACTTACCAAAAATTAAATTAAAAATAGGAAAGGTTTAAATTCATTCAAAAAATTAATTATTGAAAAAAAATGGAACGTAACCTAATTCCAAAACAAATAATTTTTTTTCAAATTAGAAAGCTAATTTTTCAAAAATGAAAATCAAAGAGATCTCTCAAAGAAATAAAAAATAAATATTTTAAAGAAAGCAAAAATAAATATCGTTTTTCTTCATAAAAATGTAAAAAATCCGTTTTTCAATATAAAAAACCAGTTATTACAGAATTGAAAAATAACTGGAGAAAATGAAAAAGTGATGTTTAAAATGAAAAACCTTACTTATAACCTTGAACAATATTGTGTTTTGTAAAAATAATTCATGATTTGTTTCAAAAGGAAATAAAGGGTTAAAAAACAAAAAAAAAAGATTTTTTTGCACAAAACCTTTTTAAAAATATCTTCCAAGATTGATAAGTACCTACTTCAAAAAGGAAATATACCATACACAAAGGAGAAATCCCAACTCGAGGTAAAATTTTGAGCCGAAACAAAAATAAATCTAAAGTACATCATAAAAGAATCCCAAATCAAAAATTTCACGGGATGAAGTTCGTTTTTCCGATTTTGGCGAATTTTTGAAATTTCAAAACTATACCTGATCGCTCCTGCAAAATATAAAAATTGGATCTAATCAACGAAAAATATTGAAATTTTGAGTATACTCTATTTTTAAACTCCCAAATCGATTGAAAGCGGTTTCAAGACGTTTCGGGGCTCCAGAAAATTTTGAAATTTTCCAGCATTGGAGAAAAGATCATAAATAAGTATGTTTCATATGAGCTTTAGTATCAGGGTAATTCTCTAGAAAGTGATAAATGTATTTCAATCTCAAATAAGTATTTTTAGAAAAAAGTTTATTCGTAGGAATTTTTTGACGGAAATCGTAAACATATGCGTCCCCCATATCATTTATGGTATTGGGCTGAAGTAAGGTCCCATGGGGAGGGAGAGGATTAGTTGCGGCGAGTAAGAAGGGAAATTTTGGTCATCATTATGTGTTCACCTATACACTCAACTATTCTGATGAATTTTATACGTCTTTTTTTCGCTTTAAAAAAACGGTTTAGTATTATTTTTGGGACACTGAAATTTTAAAACGTGAGGGTGGACAGACCATGGCCTTGGAATTTCGACACTTGGGAGTTGATTAAAAGTACACTGAAGAGTTAAGTATATTTCTTGGCAGAAAATTTACCAAATTTTCTTCGAAAAAATTTAAAAATTCGCCGACAGCGTGAGATTGATTTCCATCTCAAAAATTAACGCACTTTTTCCTTTAGGGTAAAAACCTTAGAACATGGATATGTCCAAATAAAAGGTTCAAATAAACCTAAATTCGTGACATTTTTTAAAAATATCGATGCTCTTAAATTTCAAGTCTAACATAATGTCACTATGTCTTGATCTAACGTAAGTCTAGCATCATTCTTGGAATATTACTATTCGAATGTACATGATCCTAGGATAACAAGACCCACACAAACTCAAGATAGAGATTCCAGTTTCCATCAACACTAACATAATGTCATTATGTCTTCATATGAAATACATTTTCTAAATTTTTTCAAGTCTAACATAATGTCATCATGTCTTTGATCTACTGTAACGCAACACTTTTCAAAATTTTCAGCCCCCCTCCCAGACATATCCATGTATAATATCATTATGTCTTGATCTACCGTAATGTAACATTTTTCAAAATTTTCAACCCCACCCTTAAGACATATCCATGTATAATATCATTATGTCTTCATCTGAAATAAATTTTCCAAGTTTTTTCAAGTCTAACATAATGTCATAATGTCTTGATCTACCGTAACGTAACGTAACGCTTTTCAAATTTTTGACCCCCACCCCTAAGACATATCCATGTCAAAATTACCCCAGCCTCAAATGCTCAGAAAAATCAACCTAATATCATAATCTTAAAAAGGGCGTGGAATGATTTGTGGGATTGATTTTCATACCTAGATTCACCTCAGCCTCAAAGGCTTGGAAAAAATCAACGGGATAAATTCACTTTTATCCCCAAAATCAGCCTAGCCTCAAAAGCACGGGAAAAAATCATTCCAACCATCAAAGCTGAAAAAGTCGTGAGATAATTTGTGAAAATGATTTTCATATTTCATCGCAAAAGTAATTTTACTCCCGAAAAATTCATGGGGTGATTCTTGGGATGAAAATTACCCTAGCCTCAAAGGCTTAGAAAAAATAAATGCAACCTCAAAAGCTTGAGAAAATCGTGGGATGATGCATCGAGGTAAAAAACTGAAAGTTAGTATTTATATTGGATAGTAAAATATGCTTTAATCGATCAAATAGGTCACCAGTATGGGTAATCCGTAATATTATTAGTGTTAAAATTTATATAAGTAGATCATTTTATGGTCTTTTCTCCAATGCTGAAAATTCTAAAATTTTCTGGAGACTCCAAAAATCTTGAAATCGCTTCCGATCGATTTGAGAGTTTGAAAATAAGGTACATATAATATACAAAAGTTCAGTATTTTTCTTTGATTAGATCAAATTTTCATATTTCGAAATTTCAAAAATCGCCAAAATCCTAGAAACGAACATTAGCACGTGAAATTCACGATGTGGGTTCTTTTGTGATGTAGGTACACTTCCAATTTGTTTTTGTTTCGGCTCAAAATTTTACTTTGAGTTGGAATACATCCCTTGTTAGAATAATTATGTTTTTTGAGAAAATTGGTTTAAGCGTGCACATTAATTGAAAAAAAAAAAATAGGAGTCATTTTCTGGAAAAATTTTATAAATCTGCATTTTTTGGAAAAACCTTAAAAATTGATTCAAACATTTTATTAATTTGGCTTTGAAAAATAGGCTAGTAAAAACATGAATATCCATTACAAAGACATCCGTGGATCCTACAGATATTGTTTTGTTATTTATTTTTACTTTTTTTCTTGCGAAAAATTCCTTGGGTTATTTTTATTTTATAACATAAGATCACTGTTGATTTTACAGGGTCATCCGACTATAAGTAGGTATCTCATTTCAAAATTCAATACCTCCTTGGAAAATGAGTCGAATATGAAATTTTGTCTGGCAAAAATGTAGAACATTACATTTTAGCCAATTTTTCGTAGCTTAGAACTAGAAGTCTATTCCTATAGACAAATAATTAGAGAGATGCCTACCGTTTTTCGATGACGCTTTTTATCCAAGTTATTTTCTTATGACTTGTCTCCAGAAAAGTGAAATTTCTTGGCGAAGTAAGCGTTCTACGAAGAAAAAAAATAGAAACAAAGTTGTAGAAAATTAAATTTTCTTTCTATAACAAGCAGTCAATATTTTTCTAGGAGTTATCGTTTTTACGATATTCTTGAGTAAAGTTGAACATTAAAATTCGTCCAATCACAATTTTTTAACTTTACTTAAGAATACCATGAAAATAAGGCCTTCTAGAAAAATTTTAACCGCTTATTGTAGAAAGAAAATTAAATTTTCTACAACTTTGGTTCCTATAATTTTTTTTGTAGATCGCTTCATTCGCCTAGAAATGGCATTATTTCAAGTTTTTCTTACCATCCTGTACTTTATCGAATTATTTTTTTACGCGAAAAAAATCATTCCATTCGTACTGGGAGAATGTAAGAAATGACTGAAAGAACCTGTTCTTCTATATCTCATGCTATATGTGTTACTGTAGTGGTAATAATCTAAAGCATTCGAATGTCGTCTACTAATATTATTGTCTCGTCCAAGTGGTATAAGGGATGCGAGGGTAAGGGATGCATTGTATGTAGACGAGAACGACATGTTGTCGATGAATGCACCCGGTAGATCGCCATTTGAAGACGTTCATTACAGTGATTCGACTACAGGTTTGTGACGTAGGCAAAATGCGTAGGAGGAGCTATAGGCAACCCGAAATCGCACTTTCTGTTAGCGAGGTAAAGAATACCCTTAAATTCGATTTTTATTGTAATTTTGTGGGATGGTCGAAATTTGATAAATTGATTACTCAGCATCCAATAAATTTAAAAAAAAAAACAGAAATTTGGGTTAATAGGTATTAAATAAGTAGTACTACCCCTAAAAGTGAATAAAATTTCAAAAAAATGATTTTTTGTTCTTGTTCGACCATTTTTCTGGTACAGAAACACATTTTTTGCTTTAAACCACTTACTTATGAACCAAAAAAAAAAAAAATTGGTATACGTTTCTATGGACCTCCTTTCACTTTTTTCACCACCTACCCCCCGAAAATGTTCACTGCTAGAGCAAAAATTGCCAATTTTGGGTAAAATCTGGGCCCCCTTTAAAGGCGAATAACTCAGTAATGAAGCGTTTATGACCCATCATGTATATAACATTTTTTACTCCAAATGATAAGTAGAATACGTGGTTTTAATATTTCACACCTTAACCGAGCCACCCTGTATGTATAGGTAGTTTTTTTGCCCCTCTCGGCTAGTGCTACTCACTGAAAATCTCAGTTCTGCCTTGAAAATGTGCGATTTGAGCTTCAACAGCTCCCTGAACCGTTGGCCTCGAAATTGAATACCACTTTTTGCCCTCTACAAAGAGGATTGAAAAGTTACAGATTGCGAATTTCCAATTTTTAAAAAATTCAAATCACCAGGAAAATTTTTTTGGGCACATGTAATAATTTTTTATGACAAATTTCTCAAAAAAAGTTCCCGGCAGTGCTGCCAACTGCATTTTGATTTGCGCAATTTTTAGAAAATTTCTGTTGGCAGTACTGGTGTAAAAAAAATTTCAAAGTATTTCAATGATTAGAAAATTTTTTGACAGAATTTTCAAGTTACTGAATGAACAACTTGAATTTTATGAAAATTGCACAAGTCAAAGGAAAAATTGGTCCTTAATTTTGTAGTCAGTGTTTTAGGAAGGTGTAAAAACTTGAATCACACCTTTTTAGAGGGGTGCTTCAAGTTCCCAGCAGATGGCAAAACCCAAAATTGGCAAAAAATCACACGTGTTTTTTTTCGAAAAATACCCTACTTTGAGATCCTTCAACTCTGCCCCTTTTAGGCCCAGGAACTCAGAATTTTTTTGGAAGTTTTCTCACTCAAAGCAATTAACTAACCAGTTATCGTTACAATCCAGGACCGAGTGACGCATCCTAATAGGTACATATCTATAATTCAAGTTACTTAATATGGGACTATACTTTTGATTTCTTTAAAAATTGCTTGGTGAAATGAAGATCTAAAATATATCAAAGACATGAAATCGTATGTTTTAGTAAACTGGTGCAATTTTACTACTTAACAAATTTCAAAATATAATTAGATATTTTTGATTTTTAGGGATGAAATTTGGATCCGAGGAACCATCCTACCAAGGAAGGTATCTCAAATGGAAGTAAAATTTTGAACCGAAATAAAAACAAACCCCATATCCAGTGTTAAAGTGCATTTCTCGAATTTTGGCGAATTTTTTAAATTTCAAAATTATTTCATCGCTTTGTAAAATTTGATCTAATCAACGAAAAAAGCTTAAATTTAGTATGTACCCTATTTTCGACCTCTCGGATCGATTGGAAGTGGTTTCATGACGTTCCTGAGCTTTCAGAAAATTCTGAAATTTTCTAGCTCCGGAGTACGTCCCAGAAAAATGGTCTTTCTGAACTTAAGTACATCTACATACCTATAATCGTGAATTACCCATACTAGTAAATTATTTAATCGATTGAAGCACAATTTTTTTAAATTCGTAATTTTCAGTTCAAACCCATATTTTTTGGTATAAAATTTTCCTGGATTTTTTTTTTAAAGAAGAAAAGTGGTAGGTACCTTATTTTTGACCACACAAAACGATAGGAAACGGTCGATTGCAGCTGTCAAAGTTCATATGAACCATTTTTATGGGCTTTTCTCCAGGATGGAAAATTATAAAATTTTATAGAGGCTCCGAAACGTCTCGAAACTGCTTCTAATCGATTTGGTAGATCGAAAATAGGATGTACATCAAATTTCAGTTTTTTTTTGTTGATTAAATCAAATTTTCATATTTTACAGGGTAGTTGTGTAATTTTGAAATTTTAAAAATTTGCCACAATTCGAGAAATGAATTTTAGCTTCTGAAATTTTGAATATGGAGTTTTATTATGATAAACTTACTTTTCATTAATTTTTAGTTCAACTCAAAATTTTACTTCCATTTGGGATGCCTTCCTCGTATGGGAGGTTTCGAGAGTCTCAACCATTACATTTTAGCAAATTTTTACTCAATTTAAGATCCACATGACCCCCTCCCCCCAAGACGCCTTGAGGTCAAGGTTTATCCCTAAAAATCAAAGAGGACGAGACGTTCAAAATTGGAAAATGCAATTCAAGGCACACCCGAATTCATAATTAAACCCATTCAGGTTAAGTAGTTAAATTGTCATCAAAAATAATCATCAACTTACGAAGGTGTATCCAAATAAAATATTTATACGTGACTTATTCTGAACCGCGGTAACGCGAATTTGGCCAACACACGAGTCTCTTACTTGACTTCTGGCCAATAATTCGTAAGTAGGGAATAAAGTCATTCGCAATAATAGATTTTGAAAATTATTACACGCTTATCCAAACGGTCTCTGAATGAGATTACACACTACACTCGTATACTTATGCACATTTTATACACAGGATGTTATAAAATTTATGTAAGCTGTACCTCGCTAATGCATAATTATACGTATTCTTCGCAACGACTTTATTTCGCTCATTTAAGTACATATTTTTCGTATAAGAAAAGGTCTCGCCTCGCGTTGATATATTAATTCAGTCGAAAACACGTGGCGCGTTGTTCGCCGCGCGTATTTCTTAACATTAAAACATGCTCGGCAGAAACGTGATACTACGAAATACTCGAGATTTCCATTAAGTATAAGCTTCGTCGCGGCCGCCACGGCGCAAAATACTCACCAAAGTTTCCACCATTCCTTTGCGAGATCTGCGTAACATTTTTAAATATCCGAAAACGTTAAAACAATCTTCTTCTTGCATTAATTCTAAATTAGCATCGATACATAAATAAACACCCGATCTTCCGCCGCCGTCACTGCAAAGCGAGGTGAAAAAATTACTACGAGTTTGAGGCTAATTCCAGTTTATAAAGTTTTAGAAACGTTTGACTCGGGTTTATGGTACGAGCCGAGCTGGGGGTCGCGGTAGGTTAAAATCAAGTGTTTGAGTCGTAAATATATTATATGAATTTGAAACACTGGAAACTACCAAAGTTATAGACGAAGTAGACATCCATACCCAACCTCCGAGTACTTGGACGAATTGCAAGTGTAAAATTTTAATCATTAGGACAACTCTATTGGAGTTTCCCTCGAAGTACCTGCCTACCTAGTTTTTGAAATTAATAATTTATCAAGTAGGTACCCGGTGAAGTATTTTGTAAGTAAGCCATCTAATTACAAGAGATTTCATTTTTTGGTATGGAAATTCTTCAACCAGGTAACAGATGGCTTTGCTGTAACTTTTCTGATGATTTTTTCCCTCGTCTTTTGTTTCCCTGCTGTTTTCGAAATCGTAGACTAAAAAGTTTTCGTACTATTACCATATTCAATTTGAAAGTTTTTCCAACACAGTGAAAAATTATTATTAATTTTTTTCTACGAAATGCTGGATTGTTTTCGAGTTTTGGTTTTTTCTTCGGAGTTTATATACCTAATTTTTTTTGTGTGTTGGTTGAATTTGTTATTCGAGTTTAGTTGTAGTTCCATGCTTGTGATTAATTGATCGAATTTCATCGATGGTCCTTTATTGACAATTATTGTCGAATAATTTTAAGGAAATGTAGATTGAAGGGGGGAGAGAGAAGGATGCGAAAGTATAATGAAGATAATAAAAGATTTTGCGGAGTCGTCGAATTCGAAAATCCACTTGATATGAAATATTTGATTTGATTGATTTACTCGTTTTTGGTTAAATTATGGCATTTCCCAAAAATTTCATTTCATTTTTTTATTTCTTTAAATTTTTCATCGATCTTAATTTTTATAGATTTTACAAATCAGTTTGTAATTTTTTTTTTGAAGTAATGCAGGAATTATTATTATTTCGAAATTTCTTTCAAGTCTTTCTCATCCTCTCTACTTCTCTTGTAGATATTTTTAATTTTTACCAAATCAAATTCCATATTTTTTGGTCAACTTTGTTCACCGTTCGAAATAAATTTAAATTTTCTGAAATTTATTTTTCGTCTAATTTCGTTGAGAATTTCAGAATTTCCAATTTTTTAATCTGTTTCATACCCATGAACTGAAAACTGTCCATATTTAAAAAAATCATTGATTTAGATTTTTTCAAAAAAGAAAATTCTTATGCCCTGTCTCTTCTTCCAAGTTTTTACCTACAAATTATTTCAACTTCCAATGATTTCGTTTCCATTCTCTAAGCATTTAAAATATTATTTTTCATAAAAATCAGTCGAAATGTTCATCTACTGACTCATTCCAGACTTTTAGAATTTATTTGAAACACTCCTTCCTTTTTCACGATTTGTATCCCCTGATTTTCATCAGTGAGTTGAATTATGTGTTTAAAAAAATAGTTTCATGATTTTTGCAAAAATCAAGCAATACTTTTTCCCATTCAATTATTTTCTCTCCCCCCCCCACTTTTCAAAATTAAATATTATAGGAAAATGAGTTTCTTATGGATTGGAAAAGTTATGTTTCAATTTTTTTTCGATTTCATAAGAAATAGTTCGTGTAAAAATTCAAAACATTTTGGACAATTGTCCAGATATTCACTCGTGGACTTGACAAAAATTTTCTGTGCATGACCATCTCTTCCTCCCCTCATCCCGATTCATTTTTCAGATGCTGAAAAAGTGAACTTTCCATTGACTGAAAAAATATAGTTTAATTTTTTTTTTTAAATATGTTTAAACTTTTGAATTATTTTTGGACAATTGTCCAATTGATAATACTGGGAGCTCAGAAAATTTCGTTTTACAAATTCTCCAACATTGCTAAAAATTTTCATAATTATTTTCCTTCTTGCCTTTCCTTTATTTTTTCAAGTGTTTAAAAATTGAACTTTTGATTGATTGGAAATTACATGTCTTGAAGTTTCAATTTCTAAAAAAATTAATTCAAACTTTTTGAGCTATACTGTCGAATTGTGGGCTCGAAAAAATTAATTATTTTCATGAATTCATTGAAAAGTGTACCAACAATTTTCAAGTTTAGCCAATTCCTCCTTCCTCCTCCCTCCTCTCCTCCCGTTCCGTTTTCAAATTTAAAAAAGTTTTTCATTTTATGTATCAATTTTACATACATTTTTAACCAGGGACCATGTTTTCTCCCCGTTTTTGTAGGTATTTTAAATTTAGTAGCAATACAGAATTCGACGTTAATGGAATTTGAATTTTTTCTGTGCTTCGAGAGAACTTTTTCATTTGAATTTCGAATAAAAAAGTTATTTTAAAAAAATTTCATGGGTATCAACCCTGTGAATTTCAATTGTTTCAATTTGGTTCACATTTATTCATTATTTATTTGTAAGTGTCTGCAAAACTAGATGACGAAATCGAGAGAACACTTCTCCAAATGAAAAAATTTCATTTTCAGTAAAAAAATTTAATTAGATAAATTTCAAAAGCATAGATTTTTGCGGAAATTTGCATTTTAAGTCATAAAAATCATGTGGTCAAATCGAACTTGAATATCCTAAAATTGTCTTATGTGATGCCCTGGATACGAATTAGACGTTGTTGGTTCGCTTAAAATGTTCATTTATTTACGGCAAACCGGTTATGCTATTTTATTTACACCAGCGTTATTGAAGACTGAACTAACTATTCTATGTACTTCTGGCGAAAATCATGCTGCTTGTCGTCAAAATAACAATTTTTCGGTGGAAAAAAAATTCAAATACGTAAATCAGCAAGGAAGAGTAAAAAACTATGATTAGCCAACGGCATTTTACCCTTCAATCTTGAATATTTAGGTTTCAATTTTTTAGGGGTAAGTATTAAAAATTGACTCATCGAAAAACTTTTCTTCTCAAAATTCGAAAAGTGAAAGCTGAAATTAAATTTCGAACCCCCTTGAGTTGTTACTTACTCACCTATTTATAAAAAAATTACCACAAACCGGAACTTTTTGGCTTTCCAATGTTTCCCAAAATATCAAAAATGAAAAAATCTGAAATTCAATTTTTCGAACCACAGGATATACTCAAGTCTTTCAAGTACCTACTTTCAAATAAATTTTATTTAAACATAAAAATCAACGAGAAAGGTATAAAATGGAGTTACAAAATTTTTAAAAAATTGTAACTTTTTTCATTTCGACTACAAATGGTCAATAACCAAAAATTTACTCTTGACTGCGTTCATTCAAATCTCATAAATCAGGTGGTCCAAAATCGTATGGATACTTTTATTTTCAGTAATTTTTTGGGGGAAATTTTATCCATTCCACACTTAATTTTTCATTTCACAATCACGAATATTAAATTTACATCTGCATTTGCAAGTTGTTAATAACAGATTAAAATATACTCACTTGCAATGAACAACAATAGGTCCTTCTTGTTCCATCCTAGATCCGACGACAGCTCTCATACGCCTACGAAACTCTAAAATAGCGTTTGAAAACGGACACGTATGACAGGGCCATTCGGTGTAATGGAATTGTAACAACGTCCTTTCTCGTTCTTCCGGCTAAACAATTTCAAGTTGAAAAATCATGTCAGAAAACCCATCGATAATACATTTTAGCTGACCATCGTACACATATCTGTGTACCTCTACCTAGATACGTATAAATATACTATATCCACCTAAAAAAAAAAGTATGAAAATCCTCTATCCATTCCACATATAGGCGCAAAATCAAAAACGGATCGCAAACATATCCAAGGCTTAACGTCGTACTTTTTCCTTGAAAACGACGTACAAAAGGTAACCATTTATAGAAGCTTATCTTTTCATTAAACGTAAAAAAATACACCGAAGGTCATATATCGTTTTTATTTCACCGCATGTACCCATAACCTACTGTACCCTATACACAAAAAAACAAAACAAAACAGAGGGAGAAAATGCCAAAAGCTGCGTATTCTATTCTCGTCTAGGTATTCGGTATTCAGCCTGTATCAATTTTCGACCCTCTAATAAACTTTTTATTTTTCTGGCTGATTTATAGATCTTTAGGCCGCGGGAATTGGTTTTGCACGTTTGTTTTAATATACAATTTAGGGGTCCATTGAGATCGAGGTTTGGAAGTTAATATGTATATGGGTGGTTTTTTCCTGTCTCTTTCAGTCTCAAAATTTTAATGGGATAGTTAAAATTAAATTTTCATTTCCATATTTTAAATTTCAATTTGGAATTTTAAAAGAGTTTGAAATTTGCCATTTCACCACCGCAGGAGAAGGGTTTCTTTCGAATTTGTTAATTGATGAAGAGTTCTTCAAGGAAGATAAACGTTGAGTAAAATTTTCCAAAAAATAATGGAGCAAGAATTAACATTTATTTAAGTACCTATTAAATATATCAAAAAATGGAAATTTCAAACAAAAAAACTAAAACGTTGAAAAAATTTCAAAGAAAAATTTGTCAGATTGATTTCTCACAAAAATTTAAAGCAACCGAACATATGTTTTTGAAAAAAAAGGAAAATGAAAAAAAAAACTAGTAAGTCGGTACCTAATTTTCAATGAAAATTAATAACTAAATTTTAAAAATTGCATTTTTTAACTCAAAATAGAGAACTGACATTTTTTCAACAAAATAAAACTTGATTTCAAAAAAAAATTGAAATCGATGTTTTTAAAAAATTGAAATTTAGCATCTTTCTTTGAAAAGTAAAAATGTTACTTTTCTCAAGATAGACTGCTCCAAGTAAAAAGCTGTCAGTTTTCGAAATAAAAAATGACATTAAAAAAAAACAATTTTAAAGTTCAGTAAAATTAGACTTGAATACTGGTAAAACTCTCATCCTAGAAAAATTTTAAATCATGACCTAACACGTTTTAAACAACACCCTAGGAATGCTGCCATTATCCTGAAAGGACCTGAATTAAGTAAATACTTTTCAAAATTATATAACGAGATGAAAATGTATATTTCTTGACCTTCATAGTTCACTTCCAGAACACAAAATTGCTTCGTGAAAAAAATAAGCATCAACGAATGATGAAATCTCATTTATGACATAGCTGATTAGCTGAAGCACTCCCTTAAAAAAAATAAGAACTTAGCTCTCATTGATTACGAATTATTAAAATTTTTAGACTTTTTCCGATCTTTGTACCTAGCTACCTACCTTTCAAAAATTTCGAAAATTTTAAAAATTGGAATAGGTATTTAAAAACTAATAGTTGCATATGATAGAGTTTTGTATCAGGATCAAAAACCATTGCATGCAGATTTTGCCTTATCAAAAATTTGAAGAGGCAATTTACACAAAAATTAAGTTTTTGTGAAATTGGCAACACTGTCTCCACCACTCAACCTACTCAACCCTTTCCAGATATTTTGTGTACAGCGTTGGGGTTGTTCCTTGCGGACCTAGATGTAGGCAACCCTTCGTTCAAATCAACGCGAGACAATGTGGAACGATTGCTCTCTAAATTATGAAAAAAACATTGCGTTCCGAAACTTTTGCATCACCCTGTATTTAGACTACCCTCTCAGATCGTGACTTTCTCTCCACAGAATCCCTTAAGATGGAGAGAAGTTGGTCAAATTCAATATTTTCTGATATTGAAGCAGATATCGAACCGCACAATATTGTCAAAAAGATGCGATTTTGAACCAAGCTTCTCCCCTCCCCCCGCCACTCAGATCTTGGAAATTGGAATGTCATTAAATTTTTTTCAACCAATAAAAATATACCTTTCTAAAAAAGAAATCAAACTTCTTTCTAAAAAATTGTAAATTTTTACCAAAAAATGAAGATTTTTACAAAAATTGAAAATTTTTACAGAAATAATTGTAAAGTTGTATAAAAAATGAAAATTTTTATGAAAATTGGAAATTTTTTACCAAAATTGGAAATTTTTTACCAAAATTGGAAAATTTTTACCAAAATTGGAAATTTTTTACCAAAATTGGAAATTTCCACCAAAATTGAAAATTTTTACCGAAATTGAAAATTTTTACAAAAATTGGAAATTTCTACCAAAATTGGGAATTTTTACCAAAAATTTTAAATTTTTACCAAAAATTTTAAATTTTTACCAAAGCAGGAAATATTAACAGAAATTGGAAATTTTTACCAAAATTGGAAATTTCTACCAAAATTGGGAATTTTTACCAAAAATTTAAAACTTTTACCAAAATTGGAAATTTCTACCAAAATTGAAAATTTTCACCAAAATTGAAAATTTTCACCAAAATTGAAAATTTTCACCAAAATTGAAAATTTTTACAAAAATCGGAAATTTTTACCAAAATTGGGAATTTTTACCAAAATTGGGAATTTTTACCAAAAATTTAAAATTTTTACCGAAACTGAAATTTTTACCGAAATTTTAAAATTTTTACCAAAACTGGAAATTTTTATGTGTAGAAATTGGAAATTTTTACCGAAATTGGAAATTTTTACCGAAACTGGAATTTTTATTCAAATTGGAAATTTTTACCAAAACTGGAAATTTTTATGTGTAGAAATTGGAAATTTTTACAGAAATTGGAAATTTTTACAGAAATTGGAAATTTTTACAGAAATTGGAAATTTTTACAGAAATTGGAAATTTTTACAGAAATTGGAAATTTTTACCAAAATTGGAAATTTCTACCAAAATTGGGAATTTTTACCAAAAATTTAAAACTTTTACCAAAATTGGAAATTTCTACCAAAATTGAAAATTTCCACCAAAATTGAAAATTTCCACCAAAATTGAAAATTTTCACCAAAATTGAAAATTTTTACAAAAATCGGAAATTTTTACCAAAATTGGGAATTTTTACCAAAAATTTAAAATTTTTACCGAAACTGAAATTTTTACCGAAATTTTAAAATTTTTACCAAAACTGGAAATTTTTATGTGTAGAAATTGGAAATTTTTACCGAAATTGGAATTTTTATTAAAATTTGAAATTTTTACCGAAATTGGAAATTTTTACCGAAACTGGAATTTTTATTCAAATTGGAAATTTTTACCAAAACTGGAAATTTTTATGTGTAGAAATTGGAAATTTTTACAGAAATTGGAAATTTTTACAGAAATTGGAAATTTTTACAGAAATTGGAAATTTTTACAGAAATTGGAAATTTTTACAGAAATTGGAAATTTTTACAGAAATTGGAAATTTTTACCAAAATTGGAAATTTTCACTAAAATTGGAAATTTTTACCAAAATTTGGAATTTTTATTATAGATTTGAAATTTTTACCAAAATTGAAAATTTTCACCAAAATTGGAAATTTTTACCAAAATTGAAAATTTTCACCGAAATTGGAAATTTTAACCAAAATTAGAAATTTTTACAGTAGGTAATTGAAAATTTTTACAGAAATAGGAAATGTTATCAATATGCACACTTTACAATTATTACAAGAACAGAAAAGTTTTCTGCACAATTCAATTGCTAACCTGTGACAAGAAATCAAGCTGAATTTATTCATCAGCCAAAGTGCTCCTCATTCTCTAAAAATATCTTTGGAGATAAGGTACATCCATTTTCGAGCCTCCATTTTCAATGTGGGGAGGAGGGAGGGGATGGATTTGTCAAACCTATACGTGTGAGATGCCAAATCAGCAAATTTTTCAACCGACGGAATCCCTTTCGATAACTTTTACCACTTTCATTCGAGGCCATTTGCCCATCGTCATTACACACACTCGATTAAAAACTCCCATCCCTTCCCTCCCTCCCACTCCAACACAATTAAAATATAATTATATACCTGCGGGTATCTTACACGAAATTTAATTACGTTTCGTTGTCTTCGCACATCATAAGTCATAAAGAACCAGCCAGCCGAAGAGAAAGAACATAAGAAAAGAAAGCCAAAAAAAATTCAAATTTCTCGATCCGCGCCCGACAATATCTGGACAAGGCTTTTCTTCCAACGTAAGTGGCGTTATTAATGGAGGAAAAATGATACAACTATCGTATTTTTTTTCGCGCCTACTGCCACGCCATGCCTTCGTGAAACAACGTCGTTTATCATTGTCAAACTCAATTACCTTTGCTGGCGTAAAAGTTGCACGCGTACGCGGTGTAGTAAAAATCAAGAAAAATTAATAAACTCTCGAAAAATACTCCACTCTATACCTCCCTATATAAACCGTACGTACCCTACGTGTGTATAGCTACCTATCCTACATTAAAATGAAATAATAACACGAGCTAGTATAGCAAAAAGACGAAGGAAAAAAAAACACCAAACAACACCGACAACAAAGTGTATATAAGGATAACAACGTATATAATTTTTCAACGTCTTTCGTTTAATCTACACCGAAACGTATGGCGAACGACAAAATGTATAAGAAAATACGCTAAATGATGCGTGAAAATAAGTACACAAAGTTACACGCCCCCTCGTGATAAAAAGATTAAAAATATCGACGCATTTTCAACTCCATTTATCATTGAAGCGATTTTTTTTCCTGCTGATGTTTCTCTCGGTCGTCGCTCGAGCCCGAACATATAATTTTTACACGAAATATGTAAGTATTAGTACGCCAGTCCGTCCGTACCGTATAATCTTCGTGTATACACACATTTGCGCCCATAAAAATGTAAATTACAATTTAAAAATCCAATACGACAAACATATCTGATATATGAAATGAATTAATGTTAAAAATATGTAAATAAATGTTTTTTTTTCGTCATTTTATTTTTGCAACGTTAATCTTCGCAGAAGCTTTCACAGATGAAAATTTTCCCTCGGAATAAATTACCCAGACGTGATAGAGATATCAATTGGACCAAAGAAGGTGGGGGAGGAATTCGCCCGGGTCGTATAATTTATGAAGCTACGATTTTTCCCAACGAATGAAATTTTTTTTCGCTTTGCCAATTTTATATACGAGGTACGTCGTCTCTTCGGATTACCTCCCCATTACTTCCACAGCTCGTCGAACGAAAGGGAGAAAACCCCGAGCACATTAAAGTTGATAGGAAACTTCAGGTAATTAAAATTTGTCTACGATTTAACAACCCTATTAAGGTTATATATCAAGAAGGCCGTGAAATACGACTGAATACGGCGAACGCTCACGATTTGTTATTTTTTTCCAGCTCGCTCCCGCTGTACCGGTACCAATCGTATATAAATTGCTGACGGCTCGAGTTTTCCTCTCGAAGAAGGAGAAATTAACGCGTCGAATAAAGTATCTCCATCGCAGCATCGCTATACCGAGGAAAACGTTACGAGAGATTAGTGGTATCGAAAGTTGCCCGGGTTTGGCAACCGATTCGCATCCGCGGTGAATTTTTTCCAGAGTATAAATCGAATATTTGACGGGATTGAAGTTTGGAGCATTCATTTCCTTTTTGAGCCTTTTTAGTATTGGTAATTACCCAATTAGAATTTTTTTAATAGGCACTTACACTCAAATAATTTCAGGGACTCACCCAAGGGTGTGGGCTCAGGAGGCTCGAGCCCCCCCCTTAAGCTCAATAAGGAGATTTTTTATCATAAAAATGTCAACGAAGAGCATGATTTTTAAAAACATTTTCGCCCTCGCGAATATTTCTTAAATAAACATACCACTCTTTAAATTTGAATCCGTTGAATTTGCAGAAATTCTGTCTTCTTTAATCAGTAAAATAATTTTCATTGAAAATTAGTGATTTTTCACTGATTTTTCGGTCAACAATTACTAAATTCTCAGTCAATGGCCCATTTATCAGAAAAAAATCAGGAATTTTGACTAAAAAAAATCATTAAGTAAATGTCGCCATTTTCCAAATTTTCTTCGCTCAAATCTGCAGGTACATATTATTTGCCTACTGAAGAAAATACCCCAACTACTCCAGCCCCACTGAAATAACAGGTTACTTCATTTCTTCATTGAATTTTGACCCCGTCTCCGTTTTTTCTCAAAATCTGAGCCTATCTATCACGATTTCTGGGTGCGCCTATGAATATTTTTTTTTTGTAAAAGAGATCGCATAAAATTAGTTTGTAGAAAACAAAATGATCTGGGACAACTCCTCCCTCTTAAAACCAGTTTTCCTTTCTCATTCGGGTTAAAATCTGATTATGTTCAAAAAAAAATTAAAATGAGTTTTTTTTTTTTGGGGGGGGGGGGAATTAAAAATTGATTTTTTTGAGGAGAAAAAATAAAAAACGTTTTTTTTGGGGGAAAAATGTTTGTGTGAATATTTTAATACCATAACAATAGTTTTCCTCAATTTTTAGATAGCATAAATTTCATTTTCATCATTTCAGAAAATTGCCTAAACAAAATGATATGGGACACCTCCTCCCTCTTAAAACCAGTTTTCCTTTCTCACTCGGGTTAAGTTCTGATTATGTTCAAAAAAAAATGAAAATTAGTTTTTTTTTGGGGGGGAGGGAGAATTAAAAATTGATTTTTTTGAGGGGAAAAAGTTGAAAACGGATTTTTTTTGGGAAAAAGTTTGTATGAATATTTTAATACCATAACAATAGTTTTCCCCAATTTTTGGATAGCATAAATTACATTTTCATCATTTCAGAAAATTTCCTAGACCGAGGAAGAAGTGTTAACGATGAAAAATTGCCATCGATGATTTTTTTTAAAACTTAAGTGTCATGTTAACGTCATTTAATGAGAAATTTTATAAAAAAATTGTTTGGGCTTTTTTTGAAAACCACGAAAAAGTTATATTTTTTAAAGATACTCGAAAAATGAAGCAAAGAACAAAAATGGGTCTTGAATTTTTTTTTAGATTGGAAGTCCTTTTACTATCTTAGATCATTTTCAAAAAAAAAACAACATTATTTCAATTTTTCAGAAAATTTTATCAATTTTGTATTTAAAAAAATTATTTTTCATTATTTTTAAAGTTTGCAATTAAAAAATGTGTTTAAAAATTGTTATATTTTTTACTTTTTTAAATTATTTTAGGGAAGAGAGAAAAAAATAAAGCCAAAGGTTGAAATTTTCACCAGTTCTTCTTGAAATCCGAACATACATCTTGACCACTTCTCCTTCGACCATCTCCTCCTTTCAATTTACAAAAAAAAAAAACCAGCCCCATTAAATAACCCAACACTTGGATTTTAAAAAGTAGTGGGAAATTTTGTGGTAGGTAAGTAATATTATAAATTCGAATCAATTTTGACTTTTGAAGCTCCCAAAATTTGTTTAGGGGTTTCTTCCACTGCATAAGTAAGAGACCACTGTAGAGTTCTCGGGGGGAGGGGGGGGAGTTCGATGCTCTCGTGCTGTTTCAATTTTTTGTAATGGACATCAAGAGGCTCATAAAATGAGATCAGTTAAACTTAGACTAAATCTGATAACATAGTTTTAAAGAACATTGGAAGAAAATTCAAAATCGTTCATTAAATATTTTGATAAGTAACTTGAAGTCGAATTTTCTAGCAAAAGTTCAATTATCAAAAAGCATCGTTCAAATTTCAAGGACAGGGCCCTGCAGGGACCGATTTAAAAATTATAAAATTAAAAAATCCAGTGGATGATTTTTTTTTTATTAATTGGGGTAGGTATTTAATGATATTTAATTATTTGTTAGAGTTTTACGACCCTGGAAAGGTGCGGCTCCCTTCCCCTCCCCACAAACTTTGGTTAAATTTCTGAAGAAAAAATTACAAACCATAAAAACATAACGTTTAGCATTGTTTTATGGCGTAGACCTCGTTTATGAACTTTTTTGAGGCAATCCCCTCCCCTCCCCCACAATCACCTCATAGTCAGCTACCATATTTCGGAAAAATGAAAAAATTGTGTAACAAGTGATTTGTTGGGTTTTTAGAAATGGTGCTCTCAAATTTTGAATCAATTTTTCGATTCAACCTCTGTATACATTCCAAGCTAACTCTAAAAATTCGGGGAGGGGAGTGGAAAATATCGAAATCTGGTTCTAATATGTTCCTCCCCCCTTGCTCTTGTAAATCCATAATTTAGAAGATTTTTCTTTTTATAAAAATTTTGATTTTTATTATTTTTGGTTCCTTCCTTCATTTCGTTGAGGCTCTTTAAGGATTTTTTTTTTTGATTACATGAAATGAAACCGAAAACGGTTCCTGGAGGTCAAAAACCATGAATTTCGATACTACACACGATAAGTTTCGGATTGTTTTTTACTTCGAGTCTTCTCTTCTTTCCTCCAGTCAGTCATGGTTTGAAGTTGGGAATCAAAATGATCCTAGAATCCCAGAAATAAAATCCAAGGGATTTTCAAATTCTCCCATCAAATCAAATTTGTATTTTTTCTAAAGAAATTTAAATAGGAATTTGAAATATTTTGATTAATTGTTTCTTCTTTTGCACTTTACAGCTACCTTTGACTCACCTCTTCCAAAAGTAGGAAAAATTTTAAAAATAATGATTCCAACTCAGAAAAAACTTCAAATTTGGCGTTTCACTTTAAATGGCCCACCGACACATTTTATTTCTAGAGGCAAGTTGAAAATGTCTTGGGGGGGGAGGGGTAGAAATTAAAATTAGCAAAAACTTGGTGTCTTCTCGAAAACAGTGCCACTTTTTCAACCTTTTTAGAATTCTTCGATTTGAAAAGTACCTACCATGTAAAAAAAAAATTGGGGACATTTTATTTTCTCAGATCTGCCTCATTATTATTTGGTATTTCAGTTCCAAGTTTTGTTGCTTTTTGTATTTTTTTTTCAATTTTTGGCCATTTAAGAGTTTATATGAAAATTTTCTGCCCTGATACATATACCTACTCAAAAAAATTGATCATAATCTCAACCTCTTTTCGTCACTGTTTCAAAACCACACTAAAATCACGATAACCTGAAAATAAGCGCATCAAAATACAAAACCGAATTTACATACCGTTCCTTTTTTATGTATCACACGAATAGTACGAATGTGAAAATTGGCTAATTCTTCTTCGTGCTGTATGGAAATATTCAGGTTACCGTAATCTTCGCTTTTCACCTTAGCCGAAGGCCAATATTGAATACACATAACCTGAAAAATAATAATACAAATATAAAGAGGGTATCCTATTCGAGTAGGTACCTAATGTACTCGTAGTTGTAGGGTACCTATAATGTAAATATATATGTAGTTGTGCACCATAATAATATTGAAGTACGTGAGGCAACAAACGAGCTAGGCTAAAGTTAAAGAACCCAGTTAGGCTTTCGATTTACGGAAAGGGCACGTGAAAAAGGCACGTTTAATTTGCATACAGATTCTCTTATTCGTTATACAGTTCTATTCTATGTAGTGCTGTGTGCTCCTAGCACCGTACCTAAGTATAAGTATAATTATAATACAATAATTCATTATCAAGAGTCGCTTATACAAAATTAATACGTCTAAAGTCGTAACGTTATTAACATGCTTAACCGACAACCTTTACGGAATACTCTTCTTTGACACCATTTATTATTTTCGTACAAAGTAAACGTTTCGTTGATTAAATAAAATTAGACATGTATGATAAAAGCTGATGACGAGTCAACCTGTTGCGCCTTTCAAATTTATAAATTCGAATGCTGGGTATTAATTTTAATATCCTCCTCGAGTATGGGGTGAACGAGCTTGGCTCGTTTCATTATAGTCGAAAGTTTAGTGTAGAGTAAAGCAATGGCAATTTGTTACAGAGAATGAAGCTGATGTATTGTTACATAGCTGCAGCTGGAAGTTGTGCTCTCGGGTTCATAAAAATTCCTCGAGATGGTAATCAACAGGGTAGATTGGTTTGCCCTCTTTTTCGATTTCAAAAGTTGAATGAGGATGGGGAAATTGAAAGAAAGTTGCACATAAAACTCGAAAAAACCTGGTAAAAATTTCACCCACTGACCTAGTCCTTACTTCTGCCCTAATGAACTTAAAATTGACCAAATTTAAAAAAAAATTAAATTAAAAAAATTGATAGAAGTTGACCAAAAAAAAAAGACCTTAAAATGGTTATTTTTATTCATAAACGTACCGGTAACTAGAGTTAATTTTTCATATTTATCCAGTTTGTAAAATGTACCTATTTATTGCCAAAGGGAAAAATAACATTTTTATTGTTTATTGGATTTTTGGTAAAAAAAATAAAAATAGGACGTTTTGAAGTTTTTTAAAGAATGATCTGACGAGGGAGGCATCTCAACTGGAAAACAAATTTTGAGCCGAAATGAAAATAAATCTCAAGCACATCATAAAACACTGGATATCCAAAATTCCAGGTGAAAGTTTATTTTTTGAATTTTGACGAATTTTTGGAATATCAGAATTACCTCATCGTCCTATAAAATATGACAATTTGGTATCATCAACGAAAAAATATGAAATTTGGTACCTAAATACCCCTATTTCCGACCACCCAATCGATTGGCATTGGTTCCGAGATGTTTTGGAGCCTTTATAAAATTTTGGAATTTTCCAGCACTGAAGAAAATCCCATAAAAAAAGTTCATATGAACAACTTCGACCTATCGGATCGAAAATAGGGTATCTACCAACTTTCAGCAAAATCGTGGGATGATATGTGGAAATGATTTACATTTCAGAAGTCATTTCATCTTCAAAAGCTCGAAAAAATCGTGGGATGATTTGTAAAAATTATTTTCATCTTAAATGTCATCTCAATTTCGAAATTTCAGAAAATCCGAGGGATGATGATTTACGAAAATTATTTTTATCTCAAGGGTAATCTTACGCCTGGAAAAATCATAGTATGATTTGTGAAAATTATTTTCTCCTCGAAAGGTCATCTCAATTTTTCTTGCATTTTTTCTATCTTCCAAGAAATATTTTCTCAACTTCGAAATTTCCTCTTAAAAAATTGATTCTAAGTAGGCATAAAATTTTTCTCAAAATTGTTTACTATTAATTGTGATTAGCACCTAGAGAGACAATAAAGATAGTTGTTACTATTATCAAAAAAAAAAAAAAATACGAAAAATACGAGAGATGGCATGAGATGACTTTTTAGATGAAAACTTGCCTCATTATTCATCCCATTTTCGTATGTAGATACGAAGTTTCACTGAGATCGATGATCGATGCAGATTTGATGACGTGGTAATAATTTTTCAAAGAGAAGTTTTTGCTTTTTGTCGTACTTTTTTGGTAAGGAAATCCTGTCTGAAAATTTGAAAATCAGAAAATACGAGTCTGGGAGGGGCAATCTGGACCATGGAAATAATAGTTCAAGAGTCCAACTGCTCATTGAAAGTCAAAAACTAATGGACGAGTGATGAAAAAAAAACGAAGCATGTTCATGTAAATTGAATCAATTCGTTAAATCAATAAAAAAAAAGAGAATCAGCAAACTGGCTCCATTTGCAAAACGACATTCCAGTTCCTTTTCCGTTGTTTATCCATCAATTTTCTGTCCAATGATCAATTGGACTCTCGAATTATCCTCTCCATGGTCCAGATTGCCTCACCCAGCCGTGTATTTTCCAAATAAGGATTTTCGTTTATCTTCACGTCATCAAATCTGCATCGATCTCAACGAAACTTTGTACTTGAATAGAGGATACTTCAAAAAATTTTCGTGATAGCTCTTTTAGTTTTTTAGTTATCGAATTTATCCAGCAACTTATTATTTTTGTTACTCCTTCAGAATACAAGTTGGGCAAAAAGTATAAAATAATATACTTTTTTATTTCTCCCAACAGTGGTGTAAATACCGGGGGGGGGGCAACCTCCCAGACACCCTTTAAAAATAAATTTTTTGGGGATTAAAAATCCAATTTTTTCAAAGCTTTGCTCTCGCTTCGCTCGGGCTAAAAAAATCACTATTATATGAACTACAAGGGCCACTATAATTACAGAAAACCCGATTTTTTTTCAAAAAAAAAAGGTAAACGAGTAAACAATATCGAATTCTACGTACTTTTTTGAACTAATCAACATAGTTGACAAAAAATTCATCAATTTTTCGAATTTTCACAGATTTTTTCTAAGCCAGTTAATCACCTTTTTCACCCATATTTCAGGTTTTCGGATTCTTTAAATTACTGATTTTTATTGTTTTTTGAACATGCGATGTTGCTTTAATCGATGTACACACTTTGAGAAGAAAAATAAAATAGTTTTCCACATAATTTAGTTGGTTAACTTAACTTTGTGGCTGAAAAACGTTTAAAAAATTATGATTTCTTCATTCGATTTTTTCAAAATTCTTATCATTATATCCACAGCATTTAAATTTCTTTGAGCGAATCAATTATAATGAAGTAGAAAATGTAGATGAATTTATAAAAATTTTTGATGACTGAAAACTTGAAAAATTCATGAAATACCTACTAATTAACATTAGCTTGGTGGGAGAAGAATAGGAGTGAATTTTCTCAAAAATCTATAGAAATTCGAAAAATTGGAGAATTTTTTCTTAACTATGTTATTGATTAGGAGAGAAAAATACGAAGGATTCTATGCCTTTTTTCTCTTGTTTTTAGCTCTTTCAGCTTTTCTGATCGCCCTAATTACCTTACTTTTTTGAATAGCCCTCGTATTTGAGGCGACAGTATGAAAAAAAAACTCCCTTCTACCCCCTCCTCCTGAAATGCTTCTGGTATTCCAGGTTTTTATACCCATTTTGCACACTCCCAAAAAATACTCTTGATTTCTAACACCCCCCCCCCCCCCTTCAGAAGGGATGTCCCGTTATGATACTGCTCCTAACACGAACTATCATTTTGTCTCATCAAATTATAATTTTCTGGAAAGAAATTTCCTCCATGTGAAACTTGTGTGAGTAGTAGGCCTAGGCCATTTTTCAAAACGAGAACCTGGAGATTTGACATTTTCTGATTTTCATATTCGTGTCGCCGGCGACAAGTTAGACTACCTTTCATTCATATTTCGAGTGGTCAGATCTGCGGCCTTCGTCTTAAGAACTTCATATGTGAGCCTGAGCCTGGATATATAAACCACCTTTAGGGATTTAAAATTAGTTTTTGAGGTGACACTGATTTTGGGCCTTTCAGAAGAATTCAAAAGAAAGGGGAATCTCGACTCAAAAACTTATTTTTGACCTCTAAGGGTGGTTTCTATATCCAGGCTCACTATACGAAATACAATGTTGCCACTTTTCAAATTCTTGCATATTAAATATTTAATTATTATTCCAACTTACTTTAATAAAATCGAATGTTTTAGTTAGCATCACAATACAACTGGCTTTCTCTTGCCAAACCATCCGCCAAAAATCATTGACTGTAGTTTCGGTAGGACCTTGCGTTACAATATACGCTTTAGGCTTTAATAAACTCTGCAATAAAATAACAAAATTGCCATTTAGTTTGAAACAACGTGCGCAACTTACCATACCGAATGAAAACAAGAAAGAAATGAAAAACTTGGAAAATAAAAAAGAAGAAAATTCGAATAAGAGTTTATTTACGAGTACGTATCGCACAGTTGACTCTTTGGTTAAGAGATACGCTCGCGTATACCTTCCACTATCCGCGAAGTGGAGCCAATACCGTCTGCGAAATTTTCACCAAACTTTTTCGCATAAAAAATCTTACAATTGGAAGGCGGTGGAAAGTTGTTGGCATATTTTCCAACGTCGATGTTCAATATAAACATAATTTCGCCCGGAGTTTACTTATACTCTCATTCTTTGGATGATGAAATTGCGTATGTAGGAGATGCATTCACTTTACGTCTATACTCCAGCCATGGTAGCTGATTAAAAAAAACTTTATAATATATTTGGCGTGTTTTTATTCGGGTGAAAAGTTTACGACGCATTGTAAACAATATACGAAGTCGTTACAATAAAAAAAAAGCCTCGAATTCGAAAACAAAATAAACCTGCGTACTTATACGCAATAAGGTAGAAAAATTTTCATCGTTCGAGGGGGTCGCGTGTGTTAATAATTTGAAAGGACGAGCACCTCTGTTGGAAATCTAGCACGTGAACGACGTCTACATTATTCATGAAAAACTTCTCTGCATAAAATTTATAATTCGTATCTCCTCTCGCGCTCTCTTGATTCGACTTTTTAAATTAACAAACGCGAAAATTTATCCGACAAGAAATACCCGCGTACCTATATAATGTTATTATTAGGTAAATACGCGAAACGTTAAATTTTCTCGTCGCGTCCACGAATTTCTCCTTCACAAACATTGGCACGTATAAAATTGCGAAATGAAACCGGTCGTATATATCGCACAACCTATAATAGGTATCGAATTCGACTATTCTAATCCAAAATACCATTTTTTCACCGTGTTAATATTTTTCTTGCAGAATGAAAATTTCAGTTATTTTTTTTTAAAGTACGTTGTATTACGCACCATTTCACTGTATAGCTAAAAATATATCAAATTATTTTCACAAAAATGCGATATTTCCCTTAACTGAGTTGAATTTGTAATTCAGAATATCGAGCTTCTCGTTCTCGGTTTGATTGCATTTTTAAACAAATATTTTGCTATGGACTTAATTTTCTCTTGTTTTTATTTCATTTTCAGGGTGTATCGGATTTTTCAGGAATTTTCAGTGGATGATTGCCTCATCGTCTGTTTTGAGCTTTCAACGAATAGATATGTGATTGAATGCCGATTTAGATAACCCGACGGAATACTTTTCATCGAGAAAATAATGAAATATTACGTATTTTTCATTTCACCCGGCTTTATTATATGGAAATGAAATAAATGTTTTCCATTTTTTTTTGAAAATTTTGGCCTCTCTGTTCTCAGAATATATTTTCAAGCGATATTTTCAGTAGCAGATGTGGAATTTTTTTTAGTATGGGCACAAGAAATTGAAGCAAATTTGTCATATTGAGCAATTTTTAAAATACTAAACTTTGTCTTTAGGGAGGACAGGAGGGCAGAGGTGAATAGAAGAGAATTTTTCCCGAAATTCAACCTTGGAGAGAGGCAGTGGCGTCGGAAGGTGGGGTTCAGTGGGTGCATTGCACCCCCCAAAAATCTGGCTGGGTGCAAAGTATCATTTGCACCCCCCCCCAAATTGCATCAGATAGGGATTTTCAAAGAATTAAAACATGAAAATAGGCCTTTTTTAAACGCTCAATTTTTTCAAAGCTTTGCCCTCGCTTTGCTCGGGCATGATCAAAATCACAAGTATAGATTATTTGAGTCAACAGTGCGAAAAAGGTTCATTTTCGCTCCCTCCCCCGAAAATTCTTCTGTTATCCCAAGGTTTTGTACTCACTTTGCACCCTCCCAAAAAAAAGCTCCAACGCCACTGGAGAGAGGTACAGAGGGATTTTTTAAAATTACAAAAATCAGCTCTGAAAGGTGTATAGAGGCAACTTGAATTACCAAAATTAAGATCTGGAGGGAGATTCAGGTGAATTTTTAATAACTTATCACTGGAACTAATGAACCAGCGGAACCACTGGAACCACTACACAGAAACACTGAAAAGTTGCAGAACAAAGGTAAAATTTTAAATACCTAATTATTTAAAATTAATTTAAAATTTTGGTTTGGAAGGGACAGGATAAATTTTGATACCAAAATTCAGCTCTGGAGGGTATAGTACAGGAGAAATTTCAAAACATTTAAATTCAGCTCTGGAGGGCGGTACATGAGAATTTTTGAAGTAACAAAATTCAGCCCTGAAGAGCGATACAGGAGAATTTTCAACATCACGAAATTCAGACTCATAGAGAGGTGCAGAATAAATTTCAAAAACCTAAATTATAGTCTGAAGTACAGTAGAATTCTTGAAATATTAAAATTTAGCCATGTGGATAGTGTAAAGAATTAATTTTAAAAGAAATGCAAGAAAATTCTTAAAATATTTGCCGAAACTTGATTTTAGAAAAAAGTAGGTTCAAAAAAATTTTTGTTTTTGAAAATTCAGGCGCAGACGGGAGGAAATTTGAATTTTTAAAATTACAAAAAAAAACCTATCTCCTTAACACTTGAAGCACTAGAACCAGTTGCACCATGTCAATTGTAACAAGAAAGTCACTTGATATCATTTTGACATAGTCTTTTTTCACACAATAAAATGAAAGGCCAATTTTGGGACAAATGTCTATTTTGACAACAATTTTGATACCGAACGTCCATTTGACATCAATTTTGACACAAAATGACAATTTTACATCAATTTCGACACAAAATGTCCAATTTTACATCAATTTTGACACAAAATGTCAATTTTACATCAATTTTGACACAAAATGCCATTTTTAACCCAAAACGACAATTTTTATGCAAAATGTCAATTTTGACACAAATTCCAATGTTTATGTAAATGTTAATTTGGACACTAAAAATGTCAATTTTGACATCAATTTTGACACAAAACGTGAATTTTGACATCAATTTCGACACAAATTGTCAATAATTTTGACATATATTTTGCCACAAAGGGTCAATTTTGACACAAAATGCCAATTTTGACACAAAATGCCAATTTTGACACAAAATGCCAATTTTGACACAAAATGCCAATTTTGACACGAAATGTCAATTTTGATACGAAATGTCATTTTTGACACGAAATGTCAATTTTGACACGAAATGTCAATTTTGACACGAAATGTCAATTTTGACACGAAATGTCAATTTTGACACGAAATGTCAATTTTGCCACCAAAATGTCAATTTTGCCACCAAAATGTCATTTTTGCCACCAAAATGTCAATTTTGACACCAAAATGTCAATTTTGACACAAAATGTCCAGTTTGACACAAAATGTCCATTCGACTCAAAATGTCAATTTTGACAAAATGGTGATTTTGACATCAATTTTGACTCAAAATGTCAAATTTGACGTCAATTTTGACTCGAAATGTCCATTGTAACACAGAATACCAATTTTAACACAAAATGTCAACTTTGACATATATTGCCAATTTTGACATAAAATGTTAATTTTCCCATAAAATGGTAATTTTGACATACAATGTTAATTTTGACATAAGATGCCAATTTTTGACACGAAATGTCAATTTTGACACGAAATGTCAATTTTGACACGAAATGTCAATTTTGACACGAAATGTCAATTTTGACACGAAATGTCAATTTTGACACGAAATGTCAATTTTGACACGAAATGTCAATTTTGACACGAAATGTCAATTTTGACACGAAATGTCAATTTTGACACAAAATGTCAATTTTGACACAAAATGTCAATTTTGACACAAAATGTCAATTTTGACACAAAATGTCAATTTTGACACAAAATCTCAATTTTGCCACCAAAATGTCAATTTTGACACAAAATGTCCATTTGACTCAAAACGTCAATGTTGACAAAATGGCGATTTTGACATCAATTTTGACTCGAAATGTCAAATTTGACATCAATTTTGACTCGAAATGTCCATTGTAACACAGAATGCCAATTTTAACACAAAATGTCAACTTTGACATATATTGCCAATTTTGACATAAAATGTTAATTTTGACATAAAATGTTAATTTTGACATAAAATGCCAATTTTGACATAAGATGCCAATTTTGTCATAATATGTCAATTTTGACATAATATGCCGCTTTCGACGAAAATTGACTCTTTCAATTTGATATTAGGTACCAATTTTGACATGAAGTTTTCCCTAATGTCAGTCACTTGATGCATTCTTTGATATAACATATGTATCACCGCTGATAGGAAATGCAACTTTCAATCTCAACTGTCACTTTGGCTCAAGTGGCCACTTTTGACACGAAATGCACTTCTAATCTAGGATGTCACTTTTAATTTGACATGAAGTGCCATTTTTGACATGGAATTTTCTCCAATGTCAATCACTAAATGTTTCTTTGAGACAAAATATCATTTTTGACATGAAATGTCACTCTCAATCTAAACTGTCATTATTGACATCAAAGACCGCTTTTGACAAAAAAATTTCTCTAATCTAATTTTTGGTGCCAATAAGTGAGTACCTATTGAAGATATGAAATTGTCTCAAGAAATGAGTCAATTGATGTCATTTTGATATGGAAGATACCAAGTGACACCATTGACATGAAAAGTCACTTGTCCCTATTGACATGAAACTCCACTTTTGATGCCAAACGGCATAATGTATTTGACATAAAATGTTTCTTCAATGTCAAATGTAAATTTTGATATGAAATGTCGCCATTACCATGAAATCCGTTTTTTAAAAATAATTTTTAGGTAGGTAGGTACCTATATTATATTTCATGGATTTGATACATTTTATAATGCATTCCAATGAATTTATAAAAAAAATCAAATAAAAGTTACAATTCGCAAATTTTCGTCTCTACAATTTATATTAGGTTGGTAAGTATTTGGTAAATTTTTCGTAGTTTGCATCGTTCACGTTTCAAATTTCCAAAACCTTATTTCTTGGATTGAATTAAAATTATCGATCGTTCAAGACCAAGAAAAACATTCTTATTTTGAGAAATCATTAACTCCATGCGGGGAGGGGGAGGGGTGAAATTTGTACTCGTATGTCCTGCAGAAAATTATCACGAAGAACTTCTAGGTATACGTAATTCCTCTTCAACTCATACCATGCCATACGCACTCAACTCGCGCAGGTAAATTAGAAAATTACTTGTCAGTCATTCAAAATAAACGGTTCCCTCGTTTTCCTCTCTTCGTCCAAATTGACAACCAATTACGCGCGCTTTCAGACACAGCGCAACGTACAGTACATTATTGTCATGTGTCATTCGTAAGCAAAATTCACTCATTAAAAGAAAATCGAATGAAACTTGAGGCGAATACTTACATCAACATAAGACGCATTAATATAATCTGAATCTGGAATATCATCTTCTGGTTCTAAAACAACGCGATTATAATCATCTGAAAATACAAAAGAGAGGAAATCGAATTACAAATTTTTTTCTTTCATCTTTTACCCACTTAAACTAAGGAACTACGTTTACATGTATGGGACACGAGTTGGAGAAAAATTTTCCCCAAGAATCGCTTAAGGCTTGTTTAGAATTATAGAGTCGTATTAATTAAAGTCAGGTAGGTAACTTCGTTCGTACACTAACGACAAAAGATTCAGATTCACCATGTCAACATTTACCTCTAAAGGTAAGAAAAAGGAGGCTCTTTCGTTAAGAGAAAAGTTTATTCTGAAATAAACACTTAATGAAATAGTCGACTTTTGTGATTATTTATCGAAGCGAGAACTCGATTATTTGCACGTAAACTATTCCGACGATGGCTTTTGTTTTCATGTATTTGTTAATGCAATTAGCTCGATGTCGGTTATCAGTTAGTTGAATTTAAACAGCGGTATTTTTAATATTTAATCTCACACAGTACACGTAGCATTACACGCGGAGAAAGAAAAAAAGTCGAAAACAACATCGAGTCGGGCTCAGGCCCGCCAAAAAAATCGTACTAACAAATCGACGATGTTAAATTGAAATAAATTCGCCCCGGGTGAATAATTCACTTAAAATTTCAGTCACTACTCGAGTCTCGAGTACACGAGTTTGCGGCCGAAGAAAAATTTACCAATTAAACTACGCGTTTTGTTGACATTCCCAGAAGAACACGTAAACGGAGCCACTCTGTATGAAAATTTTTGCAACTTTTTTTACACTCGCTTCGTCGGCAGAAAAACTCCCCGAAGCGAGTTAAACAATTTCCAAGTTTTTTCGTAAAATACATCATCGTTTTAATTTTTTCTCGCTTCTTTTCGTAAACGAGTACGTGGTGTTTTAAAAGTAAAAGGGAAGATCCGAAGAGCTCGATACAAGGAAAATTTTTCTCCATTTTGAATGATACATACAGAAAATAAATAATAGAATCATAGGTGCGTGTTTATTTGCAAGTTTCTTATACGAGGTGATATTTTGTATGAGGCAGAAAAGAAATCTGACGTATTAGTGTAAGAGTTTGACTTTTTTTTTTTCATTTGATCGAGGATTGGTTTGACTCAGGATATCAAGATTGTTAATATATACCTTGACTTAAGGAGAGATGTCAGAGCTGCCGATCAAAAATTTGAAAGATCTCTAAATCGTCCAAAATTTCATTTCAAAAATTTTCAAGCTATTTTTAAGACGTTTTATAGGATTTTTATTGATAATTTGGAGTTTGATTTGAAAGAAGTTTAGTTTCGGAAATGACTTGTCATTCTCGTTTTTTTTTTTTTCATGAGGTCATAAGATAGCGTTAAAAGTGATACTTAGGTAAAAAGTCAAAAGTTGAAAAGCAAAAGACAAACGGCGAAAGGCAAAAGCTAAAAAGCCAGCTTTAAATTTAATTTTTTGTGTATTCTTCTCAAGAGTCAAATTTTTAAGATAAAAAATTATCCTCTTCAGATCTGAATTCTGCAATTTAAAATTTCACACGTACCTACTCTCTCTCTCGGAGTTAACTACCTAGTACCTACCTCCAAAGCTCAATTTTGGTAATTAAAAATTCACTTGCGCCCTTCCTCGGAACTGAATTCTGGATCTTTAAAATTCCCCATGCATTCTCTCCAAAGCTGAATTTTTGTGATTAACATTTTTTTCTTCTGTACCCTTCCGGACTTAAATTTTAGATTTTTTAAATTTCTTCTATGCCCCCCCCGAGCTGGATTTTTTGGATCTGACTTTTGATGTTTTAAAAATTTTCGCTGACCTTTCCTCCAGAGTTGATTTAAGCGATCCATCACGAGAACAAAGAAGAAATTTGGAGTTAGAAATGATGCATAAAAAGCCAAAATTTAAAATTGGGTATTGAAGTTTAAATTTTCTCCTTTACTCCCTTCAGAGCTGATTTTTTTGTTTGAAAATTCTTCTCCACCTTTTCGAATCCGAATTTTGGAAAAATTTATGTTTTGACTTTTGGACTTATTCTCTAGGTACCCATTTTCTTTGTTTCCTGTTTTAGCCTCAGGTTTGAGGTAGAAATAGTCTCGGTGAGGTTATACCAAAAAAATGAGTTTTATCTAATAAACAAAATGTCATAACTATTTTCAATAGTGATGGAGAGAAAGTGATAAAGAATCTAAAACGATAAATAATTCGATTTTTGATTATTAGCACAATCAAAAATATTACAAATGACATGCCTCTCTCGTTTTTTGATTTCTTGGGCATATTTTGAACACGTAGGGAGGGGATATGGGGTCAGAACCTGAAACAAAATTTATGATTAAACCCAGAGTGTCAAAAAACTATCAAACAATATGCCACCTGTAAGTTTTTTTTTTCTAATTTCGGCCAAAATTATGGGAAGTTGGGCTCTCTTTAGAGGTCCCAGAATAAAAAATATTATTCACAAATAACCATGGTAAAATGAATTTCCTGAACTTTTTAATCGATTTTTCAAAGAGAACCTAGAAATTTTTTGAAGAAATCTCATGAATGCTTCTGAATCAATTTTGGAGTATTTTTTCCAGCCGTGCAAACAGATGGTCTCTAACTAGTATTAAGGTGATTGAAAAAAAAAAACAAATCCCAAATTTTAAAAAAAATGGTCAGGTAAACCATTTTGAGTAGGAGCCTTTTCAAAAAATTTTGAGATCCTCCTTTCAGCTCAAAGAGAGCGGGGTTGAAGGATCTCAAAATGGAGATATTTTCGAAAAACCGGTGTTTTGGCACCACTGGATAGGGCTATCTGCTGGGTACTTTGGTCATCCCCTTAAAGAGGTGCGATTTGAATTGTTGAAAAATTTCATCAAATATTATTCTGGATGATGAAAAAATTTTGACTTAATTTAAGGCATTTGAAAGAGCAATTTGAATTTGATTATCAAAAAATCATCAAATTTGTAATCGATATCTGTTCTAATCTTTCGTAGAGGGCAAAAAGTGGTACCTACTAAATTTTGAGGTCAGTGGTTAGAAAGGTGTGTAAACTCAAATCACATTTGGAGGGGGGACTAAAGTTTCTTGCTGGAGGAAACTACCTCAAAATGGCATAAATTCCATGTTTTTTTCCGAAGATCAAAATGAACTACCTTAATAATTTTTTAAAAATCCAGATTAAGTATATATTTTTTTGATCAACCCTAATCATGAGGTTCGAAACTTCAATTCCAATTATGGGTATCTCGATGAAAAATCATGAAAATTAAAAAAATACCCCCTTCTTCGCTTCTTTAAGCACTAAGGACGAAGTGGCTGCCCAATTGTAAAATGCTTTCCGAAGGAAAATCAAAAAACCAAAATTCAAAACTGGGTTGAAAATTGATAAAAATGAAATGACCCAAATGCTAACTTTTTTGATCTCAAAATCTAAAAAATTAATGAAAAAGCTTCGCGAATTTTAGGAAAATTCGGTTACATTGAAATTACATAATTTACTTTAGGTACTCTATCAACATAGGTACTTATGAAACTTCCTCTTCTTGCGATTTTTTTTTTTTCGAATTTGAACTAATTTTTAGCTACGAATAAAACGCAACAAACATACCGAAACATTTCATAAATTAAACCAATACAGAATTTCTTTGCTGGGGGGTAAATCTTCATTCGCAGCCCATCGTTTAATATTTTCAATCGAAATCATTTCTTTGTGGCCGGGATAAATAAATAATGGCCCGGTGCTGCGGTGGGAAACCGTTCCGGCGTCTCTTTTAAATCGCCGATGTATCTTTATAATATAAAGAGAGCTGAGTTATGGATGAGAGATTCGCGGCCGCTTCGGCGCGCCGTATTTGGATTAAATTTCCATGCAAGTTTACTCAGTACTAATATCTGGGTCGAGTTTACGCGCCAACCACGCCGCCGGTTTCATCGTCGCTCGTGTAAAATGATACACTCGTGACACGATGTATATCTATCAGCGGTAGTATATAGACCTAAATAAAAACCATCCAATTCGGTTCCTATATAACGAACGATTGTTAATAAAAACACGCAGATATTTTATATAAAGTGTTTCCTGCTTTTTAAAAAAGATACAAAACTTTGGAAATTTTTCTTCGGTTCTTAATTGAAAATATTTTTTTGTTTTCGTGTCACTTTACAAACCGAAGAAATAAAACAACAGAATATCTCAACTCGGTTTAAATCTTTTAGTTTTTTCCCTCTTCTGAATGAACTGGAGGGGAAAAATCTATATTCGAGTCAGAGGTAACGACATTATACGGGAAGATTTAGGTGGAGTAACCCCCTGCAAAAAACTATTAGACAATTTATGTTGCATTAATGGTTGCAGATCACATTTTAAAGTTCAGTGGCGCCATGCGCCCGAGCTGCTATAAATTTTGCTCGAATAATCTCGGTGTTTTATTTATATTAAAAAAGTCCCGTCCGGGGTGAAAATGTTTCCGGGCTAAGGTCTTATGTGTTGGGTAGTTCAGGTTCAAGACGGCGTTCCAGTTTAAAGTTGGCGAGTTTTTGTGTTTTATTAGGTCGTTGCGAAGTGTTTTGAAAGTTTTAAATGCATTCTTTTCTTTTTTTTTCCTTCGGAATATATAAATATTGAGAAAGGCGAAGAGAAAAGGTTATTCTGTTTTTGGAGGGAAAAATTTGTGGATAGTTTTACACTTTGTAGTGCCTGAGGATTTGAATCTAATTTTGAAAAAAATCAAAATTTATTCAACGATTTTGAATGGGGTGTGAGGGGGACTTCGACTTGTTTCCGCGTGCTTTGCATGTACCATGTTTGTCCAAATAATGGCGAAAGTGAATGCGAGTCCGAATACAAAAATTTTCATTGTATAAAAACTTCCAACGTTCCTTCCTTCCTTTCTTATTCTATTCAAAGCATCAAAAATTTTACACATTTTTGGTTAGTGAATTTTACTCAATTTTTGGTGCAAAAATTTCACTTAATTTTTGGAGCAACAATTTCACTCAATTTTTGATGCAACAATTTCGCTCGATTTTTATTTCAAAAATTTCACTCGATTTTTATTTCAAAAATTTCACTCAATTTTTATCCCAAAAATTTCACTCAACTTTTGGTCTAAAACTAAACTTGATTTTTAGTGTGAAATCTACTCAATTTTTGGTATTTCAATGCAAAAATCTTACTCGATTATTGGTGTGAAAATTTCACTCAATTTTTTATGCAAAAATTGCATTCAATTTTATTCCAAAAATTTCACTCAACTTTTGGTCCAAAACTAAACTTGGGATTTTTGTTGCAACAATTTCACTCAATATTTATCTCAAATATTTCACTTAATTTTTATCTCAAAAATTTCACTTTATTTCGATTCCAAAAATTTCACCCAACTTTTGGTCTAAAACTAAACTTGATTTTTTGTGTGAAAATTTCACTCAACTTTTGGCCCAAAACTAAACTTGATTTTTGGTGCAAACCTTTTACTCAATTTTTGGTATTTTGGTGCAAAAATCTTACTTGATTTTAGGTGTACAAATGTCACTCAATTTTCATCTCGACAATTTCACTCAATTTTTGTTGCAAAAATTGGACTTATTTTTTATCCAAAAATTTCAGTAAATTTTTTATGCAAAAATTTCACTAAATTTTTTATGCAAAAATTTCACTAAATTTTTGTTGCAAAAATTTCACTCAATTTTTGTTGCAAAAATTTCACTCAATTTTTGTTGCAAAAATTTCACTCAATTTTTGTTGCAAAAATTTCACTCAATTTTTGTTGCAAAAATTTCACTCAATTTTTGTTGCAAAAATTTCACTCAATTTTTTATGCAATAATTCCACTCAATTTTTTATGCAAAAATTTCACTCAATTTTTAATGCAAAAATTTCACTCAATTTTTTATGCAAAAATTTCACTCAATTTTTCATACAAAAATTTCACTCAATTTTTCATGCAAAAATTTCACTCAATTTTTCATGCAAAAATTTCACTTAATTTTATTCCAAAAATTTTCCTCAATTTTATTCCAAAAATGTCACTCAATTTCATTTCAAAAATTTCACTCAATTTTATTTCAAAAATTTCACACAACATTTGGTCCAAAACTAAACTTGATTTTTGGTGCAAAAATTTCACTTGATTTTTATCTCAAATATTTCACTCATTTTTATTCCAAAAATTTCACTTAATTTTTATTCCAAAAATGTCACTCAATTTCATTTCAAAAATTTCACTCAATTTGATTTCAAAAATTTCACACAACATTTGGTCCAAAACTAAACTTGATTTTTGGTGCAAAAATTTCACTTGATTTTTATCTCAAATTTTTCACTTAATTTTCATCTCAAAAATTTCACTTAATTTTTATTCCAAAAATTTCACTTAATTTTTATTCCAAAAATTTCACTTAATTTTTATTCCAAAAATTTCACTTAATTTTTTATTCCAAAAATTTCACTTAATTTCTATTCCAAAAATTTCACTCATTTTTTATTCCAAAAATTTCACTCAATTTTTATTCCAAAAATTTCACTTAATTTTTATTCCAAAAATTTCACACAATTTTTGGTCTAAAACTAAACTTGGTTTTTGATGCAATAATTCTATTCAATTTTTGGTATTTTAGTGCAAAAATCTTACTTGATTTTTAGTGTGAAAATTTCGCTCAACTTTTGGTCCAAAACTAAACTTGTTTTTTGGTGCAAACATTTTACTGAATTTTTGATATTTTGGTGCAAAAATCTTACCTGAATTTTTTATGTAAAAATTTCACTTAATTTTTAGTTCAAAAATTTTAGCAACAAATTTTATTTTTTGAGTCGGAAATGCAATTTTTAATTTTTCAAACAAAAATTTAGTTTTTAAATTTTGTTGGTCAAAAATGAATTTTCAAACTTTTCCGATTTCAAATGCAATTTTCCCGAATTTTTTGGCTCAGAATTAAACTCTACTCATTTTTTGACATGAAAATGTAAGATTTCAACTCAAAATACAGAATTTTTCAAGTGCACTAAATTGACTTCGGAATGTAATTTTTTCAATCCAGAATAATGTTTTTCCAATTTTTAAATTTAAATTGAATTGTCTTTGACATTTTATACAATTTTATAAACTTAAAATGGAAAATTTTCATACTCTCAGCTTTTCAAACCATAAATCAGTTTTCTTCAATTTTTGAACTCAAAAGAAGTTTTTTCAGGTTTTTCGACGCAAAATAATCTTTCTGATAATCAGTTTTATAGGTAACCCAAAAGTGCAGTTTTTCCCTACTTTTCAACTCAAAAAGAGAATCTTTCTCAATTTTTAATTTAAAGTGGAACATTCTACAATAATTTTTTTTAGATTTTTGAGTAAAAATATAGTTTTTTTCATCTTTCAACTCAAAATACAAAATTTACCTGGTCTTAATTTTACCTAACGAAAGCAAAATTTTCCCCGATTTTCTAATTTAAAATTCGAGACACTATTTTCTTTGATTTTCAAACTCTTTTAAATAATTTCTATTTTTTAAGTACCTATAATCTTTTTGAAAAAAATTACGGACTTTTTGACAGGGACAGCATATTCAAATTTTCAAATACTTAGTTCAAGTTAAAACTCCATCAGAAATTTTTTTAGCCTTTCCCAATTTCATGCCATGAACCTGAGCTAGTGAGCTCTAAAATAGGTTCAATCCATTTTCCCCGACCCTATTATCTGAAATCCCAAAATTGGTAAAATTTTCAATTTTTCGTAGTGTAGATGGACTATTCTACCACGCTAGCCAAAAATATTATTCAATTTGAAGTTTCTGGGCATCGTTATCGAAGACCGATATCCCTACAACCAATTCGCATTATAAATTTCGCACAAGGAAACAACAAAAACGCAAACCAGGAAAACTCTCGACCGAGCCCATATTTTTCATTTCGCAGAAACTGAAAGGCGGGGCAGCGAGCTACGAAATACTTAGATACATAAATCCCACAATAATAATATGTCATCGATGCGAACGATGAATTTCATCGGCATATTATCGCGAAGAAAATTAACCATCGACAAGCGACGAGATAAGGAGAAGGGTAAGAATATAAATCACTTTGGCGAGAAAAATATTCGTTGTAGGAAATTATGACTGGGAAAAATATCATGTTCTTGTAACGTATAACGACATAAACGTTGCCGGAAATAAGACCATTAAGGACGATAAATCCAAATTTCCACCTCGGTTATTTACAAAACCGCCGCAGAAACGGGCCGAACACGGGCTAGAATTTAAAAGCCTCCTATATAAAGCTATTTCTAACCTGCTCACGTAAATATTTACATTTCGAATAAAAACCAAAGCGAATATTTTTAATGCTCTAGAGTACCAAAAAAAGAGAAGAAAAATAAAAGAAACCCAGTGTAGTACGTTTAAAAGTAAACAAAACCCGAAATTATATATTTTATTCTTAATTATTTGAAAAATTTTAAATTTCCTCTCGACAACTTTCTCAGCAGCCACGTAACCCAACCAGGGAATACCAAGTAAACACGATACGACCAGAATTACGACTGGCGAGGCGTTCCAGTGGGTGAACTTTTTACAAAACGTTAAATTAGTTACTCGAAATTTCTCCAAAAGCTTCGTTTTGTTTTTAATGTTCGAGAAAATTTTCTCGGGAGTTGAGATTATTCTCCGTCATCGATCACCCACATAAGATAACTCGGTTTCTTTGTATATGAAAATGAAATAAACAAAGGGGTTTCGTATGGTTGGAATGTAGGAAGTCCTGCTGTGGGCAGCGGTGGATTCGTATAATTCATCGAGAAGATTTCCACACTAAATAAGCCCAGATAATCTCAGACTTTTGTGTCGTACGAGTATGTATCGCCTTTTCTTCTCCGAAAACTGAATAATCCTTTTAAAAAGACCAGGATTTGAAAAGAAAGTGAGGTCAAGAGTTGATTAATGGAGCAGCAAAGTGACGTAGAACTTGAAATATTCATTATTGTGTGACGCTGACTATACCAGCATTGTTTTAATAGTCTTAAGATGGTTCGCTATTCTTAAATAATAGATCACTATAATTGAGGCAAAGTGCTCCAATTTCCATTGATTAGTTTAATTATAATTTATCATAAGTTTTCGAATTCATTAGACATTTAATCAGATAAAAATATAATTAAATTGAAGAAGTAAGATGCTTATGTCTTTCAAAATATATTTTGCATTTTGAAACAAAAAATTGAAAAAACTGAGGTAATTACAAAATTGAGGAAAATTACATTTTGAACCTAAAAATAGAGGAAAATTACGATCGCAAACAGGCAAAGTTGAAAGTCAAAAATCAGAAATTGAAATTGTTGAAGCTTTCAAATCTCTCCAGAACCCCAGAACTTAATTTTTGTGATTAAAAATTCTGTATAGGTACCTTTCGGATTTGAATTTTGACAATTAATAATAAATTATTTGATTTGGAAAAGAAATGAAAATTACAAAAAAAAAATAGGTAGGTTGTTGAAAAAATTTGTATTTTAAACCAACAAAAAATCAAGGAAAATTGCCTTTTTGGTAAAGAAATATGTACATTGAAAAAATCTGAATTTTAAATCAAGAATTAGAAAATAGGAATATTTGAATTTTGAGTAGGTAAGAAAACAAAGAAGAAAATTTCATCTGAGTAGAAAAACATGTAAAACCAGGAATAGCAAAAATTTTAATAATTTTCCTGCAAAAAACAAGAATTTTCAAAATATTTCTCTTTTCTTAAATTTTTTTAATGAGAGGAGAAAAGAGGGATTCTTTTCCTGGGCAAATTTAAAACAAGAAAACTTGCCTAAAAATGGGGAGAAAAATCGAAAAAATATGTGTGAAGAAAACGGGGTTCAAATTAAAAAAACTTTAAAAATTTTATTTTGATTTGAAAAATTTGGAAACTGTTTTATTTTTCAAAGGAAAAACTAGGAGCAATAAAATTTCCCATTCAGTGTTGAATCCCTGAAAAAATTCCAATTTTAATTTACCTAATTGAGACCTAAAATAGAAGGACTTTTCATTTAAAATTAAAAATTAAAAAACAGCTGTCTTTTAAGGGTAAGCTCTACCTTGTGAAAAATTTAGGATCGGGATATCTTTAGCATTATTGAACAAAATGGTTTGAAAATTTAATATCTATGGGCTTCGGAACAACATTATCTTTTGAGGACTTTTGAGATAGGTATTTTCAAAATTTGTCTTCAATTAAAAAAAAAAAAAAATTTTTAAAAATACTTTGGATAAAAAATATTGTTTGTCCAATTTTTTCCAAACATTTCTTTTTTTTCAAAAATGGAAGAGAAATTTTGAAAATGTCATGAAAGTTCTCAACAGATAGTGTTGTTTCGAAGCACATATTAAATTTTCAGAACATTTTATTCAATAATGCTTAAGATAACCCGATCGTAATTTTCTCCACCGATAACAAGCTAGAGCATGCTCAAAATTGAAAATTTGAGGAAAATTGCACTTTTGAGAAATAAAGTCAAGTGTCAAAAAAATTTGAATTTTGAAATGCAAAACTGGAAAATCTTCATTTTGAGTCGAAAAATCTAAAAAAAAACTTCTCGAATTTAAAAGTTGATAAAATCACATTTTGAGTCAAAAAATAGATAAAATTGCATTTCATGCTAAAAAAAAAACTAAGAAAAATCACATTTTGAGTAGGTACCTACCTTGATAAGATAACGTAGAAGTGAAGGATGGAGAAAACTGGACAAAAAAGTACATATCACCTTTTCACTTGATTTTCATCAATTTTGGCTGAAGAACGCTTAGCTAAGCATATTTTGAAAAGTCGTTCTCGATCAAAAAAGTAGATTTTTGTAAGTAATTTTCTTCATTCTTCACCTCTACTTCATCTTATCAATCATATGTCACGTAATTATGACGTCAAGACTTTGGAGCCGAATTGGGTAATTTTTCATTTCATGCTAAAAAAAATAGGAAAATTTTCAATTTCATTTAAAAAATCAACCGAGGTAAAAAACTGAAGTTCAAGTATTTTGAATTGAAAAAAATTAGGTATATTTCGAATTGAAAATGAATTGGAAAATTTTGCATCTTGAATTGAAATATTACCTTCCTTTCAAGTTCAAAAATGAAAAAAGAGTTGGATTTTGAATGAGCTAAAAAACTGAAAAAAAATTATTTATAATTGAGAATGGAAAATTTTGAGTCTCAAATTTGAAAAATTGGGAAATTTTCATTTTCTCTCAAAAATCAGAGGTAATTTTGTTTCAGTATGAAAATAAATTTTTGCCAATGAATTTTGTACAAAAAAAAAATGAAAATGAGGTAATTTTCACTTAAGAAACTAATTAATTTCATTTTTTGATTCAAAAAATTAAAAAATGTGTAATTGATTCAAAGAACTTGAAAAATTTGCATTTACTTAAATCGAAAGATTATTTTCTTTGCGAGAAAATGAAAAAAGTTTAAATCATGGCCATGGGTCGAAAATTTACAAAAAATTGTAATTTGAGATGCAAACTTGAATAACAATGCATCTAGAGCTGTAAAATTGAAAAACAGTGCATTGTGAGATGTAAATATTGAAAACAATGCATTTTGAAATGTGAAATTGAAAACAATGCATTTTGAGATTTAAAATTGAAAAAAAAAACATTTTGAGATGAAATATTGAAAAAAAAGTATTTTGAGATGAGAAATTGAAAAAAAAACACATTTTGAGATGCAATATTGAAAAAAACGTAAGTATTTTGAGATGTCAAATTAAAAAACGATGCATTTTGAGATGTGAAATTGAAAAAAAAACACGTTTTGAGATACTTATAGAATTGAAAAATTAAAAAAGTGCATTTTGAGATGTAAAAACTTGAAATTATTACCTACATTTTTGGATCATATGGTAAAAATTTTAGAAAAATCCCTTGAAAATCCCTCTGAATGGGAAATTTTACATTTTTAATCCTCCCTCCTTCAACTCCAAGAACAGCTTTTGACCCCAACTATTTTATTTCTCACTACCAAGAACCCATAAACAAACACCTCAAATACAAAATCAAGCTGAACTGTTCAAACCATCCCTAAAACCTTCGATGATTCATTTTTCCAACAGGAAAACACACTTGAAAATCAATTTTCACCGAAATAAAACTTTTCCGCAATCCAAATATAACACAAAATCATCCCTCCTTCGCATTCCATTGCGGTTAGTTTGGTTTATTTAACCCAAACACAAACCCATACCTACTTTCAAACCCCCAATAAATCAGACAACACTGCCGGACCAAAAGTAAAAAAAAAAATCAACCGGACTGGTCCCCGCCTCATTCAACTGGCAACTATTTTCATTTTATAAAATACCTACAACATTTACTTTTGCATATAAAATACACAAGGTACATAAGCGGAAAATAAAGTGGTATATAATCCTACAAACATCTAGCGGCGCGGTTTCGCATGAATACGTGGGAGGTGGTTTATAGGATTAATGTTCCTTTCTGTTGAATCAACTAGTCTTTTTTTTTTTTTTTTTAAAGGGTGTTTATACCGTTATTATATATTTCGCGCACGTACATGTACACAATAAAAATTCTTCTCTTGTTTGCGCATAGAAAATTGCATGAAAATTTCGTTAATTGCGACGAGAGCGCGTGACGTTGCGACGTCGAAACGAGAAAAGTCTCCGGTCATTTGTTAATTTTGTATACGCGAAAATGGGGAAAAACTAACGCTATATTGGTGACTCGACGTTTGATAATTCAGCGATAGATAATTGCTGACAAAATTTTCTAGAGGTCTACCTTTTTTTTTTCGACAGTAGGTAAATTGTCTCGTTTAATATTTTGTACCTACTTTTCTCGTTTGGAAAAACTGCCAGAGGGAAAATAAATTTACATTTTTCTCCATATCGAAACACGTATCAATATTTGCTAAAATATTGCCTGTTAAGAGCTTTCGGTCAATATTAAACCTACACAGGTAGAGATACGATGAACTATACTAATGTGTTTGCGAAATGTCAACGAATTTTTTTTTCAGCGTTAACGTATTTTTTTATTGTGATACTTAAGTATTTATTTGGAGAATTGGACGTTTCTTACACATAATTCAGCAGATTCGATAAACTCGTATTATTTATTCAGTATTTGCACAGAGCTTGTTATTTGTAGCAGGAATTCGTCGATTGTGTAATATCGTTCACATATTCGAAATATTTCTAGAATTCAAATAACTGGAAGTACACAGTTGAAGTATAATATGCAGAGTAATGCTGACATTATTCAGTTCCTTGAAATCCATTACTTAGCTTGGAAATTGTGGTAGAATTAAAAACTATGTAAAAGTCAGCATGAATGAAACTAGTGCAATTGAATGTGTATAAATTGATATTTGAAGGGGCAAAAATTTATAATACTTATTGTGTTTGTTTTAGTCTGCTATCTCAATCTTTACACAGCATTTATGATTTTTTGTATAGGTATTTCTCTCTGCTTCCCTTTTCAAAAAAATAAAATCAGAAAAATAGAACATTCATGATCCATGAAGCATCCTCCTTCCAGAAAAAAAAGAAGTTGAGTACCTATGTAAAATTTTACAATTTTTTTGTGCCATTCAAATGGTTCAAAGACTTTAAAAGCATCGTTGATTTTTTAAAAAATAATGAGAAATGGAGAAGTGTTTTGAGTTTAACAACTCTAAAGGTTTTGGGTTTGGACAAAATAATTACTCACACTACATTTCATTTTGTTAAAATTAAATTCTATATCAATTAGGGTGAATAAATACTGGTAATTATGGAGAAATGACTCACTTTGCTCTTGATTGTGCCTTTAAATCTCAGAATAGGCAAACTTAGTTACATTCAAGAAATTTGAATTGCTGGAGCTTGAATAATTAGAAGCAGGACAAATCAAAGTAACTAAAATAACCAGAATGAAAACTTGGAGGTTTCTCAATTGAACTTCAGACCAAAAAATTGGCAATAAAAATTTCTTCAAATTTAATTACCTACTTCACCTTTTTTTTAAAATTGGAAATCGTCAAACAATTGCTAATCAGCTTGAAAATTTTCTTGAAAATTGGCCTCGTGATGTAAGGTAAAAAAAAAGTAATATTCAAACTGGCATGGACAAATTTTTTCGATTTTTTAAATTTTTTATTGAAAATTAGTACCTGCAGTTTAAAAATACTGATACTTTGATTTTTTCGAATTTTCAAAAATGTGACATTCGTTGGTTTACGTTTCATTAAAAAATACTGCGTATACATTTGTTTTTAATGCTTAATTTTAGAATTGGAACATTTTTTTGTCAAATTATTGGCATCAATTTTTACAAACTTGAAAATTCGGTCAACAGTACCTAAAACTTACTTATTATCAGGATTTAATCATATTTTGTACAATATAAGTACTTTATATCAATAGATATTTTTTGAAACAATTTTAGCTAAATTTTGAGCAATAAAAATAGCTGACCATAATATACCTACTAATCACATTTTCGAGAATTTTTGAAATTTTTGCTTGTTTCTCGTTTTGATTTGTATATATTTGGTATAATTTTGAAATATTATTTCTGTTAATTGGAAATTTTCAAATTTGATTTTTTCCGGAAGCTCTAGCTTCCTCCCACGACGTCCTAGGGAAAAATTGTAAAAAACAAAATTGTTTGTTTTTTGATGTTCTATAACTTTTGTCTCAACTTTTTTTTTCATAAGTGCGTAATTTCGAAAGTTGAAGGCAAAGAACTGATTTTGAGGGGGCTGTGGCACCGAAAAAAGTGACTTAGGGAGGAGGTTCAGGGAGGTTTTTCAGTATGTGATAGATTAGACCCTTTTCTACAGAATTAACCAAAAAACGTTTTTATAGCAATTTGTTGGGGGTCAGACTGAAATTCTACTCCACTATTAAAAAATACCAACTCATCCCACATTAATTACGAATCTTTGAAAAATGTTGGACTTTTTTCGATTTTTGTACGTTTCAAAAAAAAATCTCAAACTCCAAAATTTCGAAAGTTTTAAAAATTGAGATATTTAAAAACTAACAGTTGCATAATGATAGAGTTTTGGATAAGGATAAAAAAATCATTGCATGCAAATTTTGCCTAATCAGAAATTTGAAGGGGCAAAAATTCACGAAAAAAACAAGTTTTCGTGAAATTGGCAACACTGTCTCACTCACTTACCCCTTTTCAGATATTTTGAGTAAAGCGTTGACGTTGTCCCTTGCCGACCTACACGTAGGCAACCCTTCGTTCAGATCAACGCAAAGCAATGTGGAGCGATTTCTCTGTAAATTACGAAAAAAAACTTGCGTTCCAGAACTTTTGGGTCAGAAGTTGGCTTGAAATTCAGAATTCTGAGACTATATCTTTTAGATTTCATCCATTATTCTTCATAAAACAAGGCTCAGAAAAATAAGTAGACCGAAACAATCGACAGAATACAATTTTATTGAAAATTGTGATTATAATTACAAAATGTGCTGCATTTTCTAAAAAAAAAAATCATCAACGATAAAAAGTAGTTTTAATCACAAAATGACATTTCTCATGCATCCAAGTCAGAAGTGAAGCACTCGGTACTCAGATTTTTTTAAATGTTCGGTTGTTCAGTTTTCATTAATTTTTCCCGATTTCATTCCATAAAAAATAAATCAATCAAAAAAACTCTCTATGATGTTGCAATTTTGCAAAATTAGTGTCAATATTTTAAAAATGATGACTTCAATAATAATTGGTCATATTTTTCTTCACGAGTATAATTTTCAAATTTTTCAAAGCTGAAAATAATTCGTGAAAGTCGAATAAATTTTAGTGAAGAACCCTAATTTTTTGATTTTTAATTACCTATTTTTGAGCAAAATGAGAAACCGAAATAAGGAATGGAAAAGTACCATTTCTCAAAAACGCTGTATAAGTTCCATTTTATGCATGATGCTTCTCAAAAATTCTCACTAAAAATCATTTTATGATTTAACGGGTTCCAAAAGCTTTGGAGGACCTCCATTCAGCTGAACTTTAACTCAATTTAATATTGTGCTTACCTTGAATTTAATTTTAGAAATATCTGTAAAGAGTCTAATAACTTATTTTTCAAAAACTGAAGGTTGCATTTTGTAAGTACCTATTTGAGAAATTCTTGATTTAGGGTGAATACTTATCTAGTAAAAAAATCAATTCGAAAAATTTATCGTTCGAAGATTTCTGTACTTTGAAAAAAAAATTCTGAAATATCCTATTTATGGATTGTCCATTCGGGAATTTGGATTCGAGATAATAATTGTGAACCAAACTGGAGAAGTGGGTAAGTCAACAAAAGCTGAAAAAAACTTAAAATTTCTATTTTGATCGATGATTCAATCATTCTCCTCTTTCCCCCTCCTCATTCAATTCGAACCAAAATTACAGATACCTAACGTAAACAAGTTGGTTGGCTCCATAATTTGAAGAAATAAACTCCTAAACTCGCAAAATATCGAATATATATCTCTCTACCTACCCCTTCAAATCTTGAAGATAACGAATTCATTAACACTAATGCAGTTTAAGTTGCTACTATCAGATTTAAGGCAGTGAAATTCAACCAAGCAATCTTTATATTGATGGTAATTGTTCAATCTTTCACTACCACTCCACTAAGATATTTTTTCGACTTTTTCTTATCTTTCCAACTTTTTTTTCCAGCGTTTTTCAATACTTTTACATTTTTTTTATTTTTAAAAGCATTTTCCGTTTTGTTTTCAATGTTATTTTTTTCAATTTTTTCATTTTTTTTACTTTTTTTCTTTTTTTAATTTAATTTTTTTTTTCAACATTTTTAATTACTTTTTCCAAATTTGTTCATTTTCAAAACCACTTTTTTATTGTCAATAAAAATTAGAAATTCACACGTTAAATTCCCTTCTCTATGTATCATAGAAATTTTTAAAAAATTACCTTGTTTTTACTGTTTTTTTTTAAATTTTTCTCTTTTTTAAACTTTTTTTAAAAATATTTTTTAATGTACTTTTTCCAATTTTTTTCTTATTTTTAAGGTTTTTCTTTTTTTCATTGTTTTTTTAATTGTTTTTTCAATTTTTTTCATTTTAACATTTTATTCCAACTTACACAAGCAGTGTTGCCAACAATACAAATTTAAATACAAAATCCATAACTTTTTAAAAATCATATTTGGCAACACAGAAAAAAAAGGTTACTCGAAAACGTTACATTTTTCAAAAATTAGCCCTCAGCCCAAAGACATGATTCGGCCTTCCTCGAATTCAAACAAACTATAAATAATTTAAATAAAATAAAAAAACACATAAAAACATTACTTACATGGAATGCAACGAGGATTTTGATTTTTTTCTTTATTATTTGATTTAATGGCATGTCGACATGAGTGTGTCTCGACCTTAACGGCAGTCTGGAAAATCAAAAACAGAAAAATCTATTAGCTGGAAAAATAAACCACCGTACAATACTTTTCTTCATTTATACGCGGACAAACACGAGAAAAAATTATTTATTAGGTAATTCTTTTTTGAAAAACAGCTCAAATTGTACGATTGTTTTTTCAACATATAAAACAAACATATCGTCTTGGAAAAATATACTTTACTCGTACATGAGACAAAAATCGAATTATTCGCAACTTCGATATCAAACATCGCGTACAGCTTTCTTTTTTCCTTTTTATTTTTATTTTTTTAAACGAAGAAACCATATTATATTTCAGATAAACAGCTAAACGCCCTCTCATCGGGTTCAATTTTCATTTTAGCTAACTAAGTAGGCATACGAGTCAGGGGTGCTGCGAAGGGGTATTCTTGACGAGCAACTCGTCGTTGAAAATTTTGGGGGGGCCGAAAAAAAATGCAAAAAAAATTACAAATTTAAATTTTAAAGAGAAAAAAATAAATTAACAATAAATATTAGAAAATAATTAAAAACAAACCCCCTATAATTACAGAACCCCCCTATCAATAGACGACCCCCTCCCATCAATGGACGGACCCCCCCAAAAAAGTTCATCAATTTGACGCTAATTTCGCTCATTTTTAACTCAATAATGGCAAAAATTTTCTTGGAATCATAAAAACATGTACTAGTAAACAGGTGAATTTTCATTTTTTTCAGCAACGACCCCCCCCCAGAACATAATAGACCCCCCTAAATCAATATAATAGACCCCCCCAAGTCGATAGACTGGACCCCCTCTAAAAAAATCAATTTCACCCAAATTTCGCTCATTTTTAAACTCAATTGACAAAATTTTCTTGGGAACGTAAAAATATGCACTAGTAATCAGGTGAATTTTCATTTTTTTCAGCGACGACCCCCCCCCCCCCCCCCATCAATTTTATGCCAATTTTGCTCATTTCTTACTCAATAAAAATTTCTAAGGTGAATTTTCATTTTTTTTTTTAAACATTGCTTTCATTGAAAGGTTTTTATGTTCTGTTCTTTTTTTTTTTGTAGTAGGTAAATATATAATATCTTAGTACATTCCAAAAAAGAAAAACGTGTAGGTATTTATTTTCTAAGAAAAAGCACACAAAAAAGGGTAGGTATTCATTTTATAAAAAATGCAAAAAAAAGTAGATAAATATTTATTTTTTAGAAAAATGCAAAAAAGATTATGTTTATTTTTTAAGTAACATCTTCGAGTATAACATTAGATGCAGGAGCGTAGTGAATCGGGGGCGGGGACTCGCCCCTCAGAAATTCTAGTATGGAAAAAGTTGCCAAATTCGTCTCAAAATGAGAAAAGTTGGCAAATTTGACCAATAACAATAAAATTTTTGGAGTAAACATCGCTTCTTCAGAAATTACAGTCCAACTCTGAAATTATACCTCCCAATTCTAAAATTTTCAAAAACTTTGGCCTCGCTGCGCTCGGCCTTATTGTATGTACAAGTACAAATATATATTTCATCTACTTCATACAAAAGTGATTTTTTTCGTATTTTTCTTCAAAATTATTCCAATATTCACCTAATTTTATTACATATACATATTTTTTCCCTCAAAACTCATGTTCGATGTTCGAAAATAAAATTGTTTAAAAGCTTTGGCCTCGCTGCGCTCGGCCTCAGCATACTTCTCCCTCAATAATTTCATAGTAATAGTGGTCAATTTTTTATTCAAGTTTTTTATTCTAAAAGATTGTTTTATTTCGCCTTGAACTTGAGGTTTTCTAAAATTTTCGCCCTCGTTTTGTTCGGGCCAAATTCATTTCGCTCACATTTCCATTGAAATTACATAATTTTTGAAATAAATTATAATTTTTCTCGAACTTTTCCACTCTTTCTTTGTTCGGGACAAATTGACAATTTCGCTGATTTTTCCAACTTCGAGTAGATACATAGATTAGATACATTGAAATTAGGCAGGGAAAAGCAATAAATTGAATGAGAGGGAGAAGTGGTTAAAAAATTTTAATTCAGTCTGAAAATTTGTGCCATCCATTCCCGCCCCCAAAAAAGTCTGTCTGTTTCGTGCTTAAATAATTTGATTTTCAAATTTTTTCAAAAATCAAGCCGGAAATTCTGAGACCTTGCCCCCTCAATTCAATATCCTGACTTCGGTACGTCACTGCACACTTTGCCACACCATTCTATGAAACTTAAATTATACTTCAAATTCATTTCGTCCATAAGGCGCACCCAAGGGGGAGGCACAATAGGCTCGAGCTCCTCTCCCCCCTCTCGGAAAGGAGATTTTTTACAAAAATGTGAAAAAAGTGCATTTTTTTGGTATTAAAACATGATTTTTTGAAAAATTTTCGCCCTCGCTTTTAATCCTATTTTCTAAAACGAATCTGAATCAGTCTATGATGAAATTCTGTCTTTGAGAATCAGTAAAATGATTATCTTTGGAAATTAATAATATTTTTATTGATTTCTCAATCAATTCCCATTTGTCAGGAAAAATCAATAATTATTTTGACTTGACGACTTGACTGAAAGATCAATGAAAAAACACTGATTTTCAGTTGAAGTCATTCCACTGATTCATTCAGATTTCAGATGGATAAAGATGAAAGAGATGCAGACATGGCTGATTTTTTAGGGGACAGATGTCAAATGTTTATATTTAATAAAATTTATTGATATTTGCTGATTCTTAAGGCTTATCGCTCTTAATGTTATCGCTTGTTCTATTTTAAAGATGTTTTTATATTTATGCTATACCTACTTTTCTCAACGTCTCATATCACATATAAACGTCGGAACGTCACATTAAGCCCTAATCGTTTGGTGGTATTGTATTTTTTTTGTACCCCCCCCCTCCTTAAAGTTCGTAAAAAATTAGGAAATTTGTGAAAATGGGGGGGGGGCTACTTGGAAAATTTGGGGGGGCCTCGTCGTTGACTCAGGGGGTTCGCCGCACCCCTGATACGAGTCACCAAAAATAGGAATCATGTGTTGGTTTCTGGTTTCAAATTCGTTGAAATTAATAACGATGTAACGTGGATATCTAGTTAATTAAAAGTCGAAATTAGATTTAATATTCGATATTCGCGAGTACGTTCGCGAATATAATGGCGTTGAATTAGCATTTGTTATACTTTCGTAGGTAATTTTCAGGCAATAAAATGGATTTCGCTGGAATTTCGAATATTCCTATACGTTCTAATCTTATAATCTGATTAAAATTTTAAAGCATCCGGATAAAAGCCACGATTGCTTGGGATAAATATCTGGTAAAAATATCCGACTATATTTAAATTAATATCTCGCGAGAATAACTACCCACGTTCGGCGGGTAAAAATTACTCTCGACGAATAAATCGCTTTCTTAATTGTAATAATAATCCGGCTCCGGCGCGAGTAGCTATAAAATATATACAAGATAATGCACGTAAATTCGACGTCGGTAAAATTAATTACAAAACCACTCGCATCGATTAAAAGCGAGCAGGCTTTTCGCGAACATCCTCGCTAAATTGGGATTCGGATGAGGGGAAAAAAATTCGCAGCGAAAAAAAAATTAAAACGTTTGAAGTACGGTTTAACGGCGACATTGTGACGCCTAAACCATTAATCTAATTTATATTTATTGATCGTCACATGTGATAACGTCTCTGGAATAAAACATTTTCCAGAAAAGCCGCAAAATTTTCTCCTTATATAAATCGATCAGCGACGTTTGAATTACAATGTAGAAGAGAAAGACATTCGCTAATGTATTTTGCTGCCTTGAAACCATTTCGCAACGAAAAATTTTCAACTTTTGATTAAATCGTTTGAACTTTTATTAAAACGGCACATAGATGAAAGTTGTTTTTAAAGTGGCTACGCTCGTACTGAATGTAAACTTTCGTCTATATAATTTTACTCCCTGTACATAAAAACGAGCTATGTAGAATGTTTCGTTTAAACCAAATTAACTATTAGGTTTGCTGATCGATGGTGAATCAGCAGACTTACTCTAATTGGATGAATAATGTTTTTTTTCTGCGATTTGAATAGCGCGAGAACTCGGACGAAAAAAAAAAAAATTTATCGTATTGTGCTACGTCTTCGTTCCAATAACTTATAAAATATTCGAATTTTTATCGTATGTAGTAGGGTGGAGTGAAAAAAAAAAAAAACATATCTGGGATTTTGACCAAATTTGGTGGAATGATTTACTTTGAGTGGAAGACCTCCCAAAAAAAATTGAGCCCCCTAGGGGCAAGAAAAGGGGAGCAGGAAGTGCTCAAAGTGCACCTTCTTTTGAAAAAACGCTGTTTTTTTATGTTTTTTAGTCAATAAAAATTGTATGAGAAGCCTTCGTAGCACTTAAAAGATGCGATTTGAGTTTCTACATCTCTCTAAACCATCGTCATCCTTCTCCGATTAAAACTCAGACCGCTACCAGGGGGCTGAAAAGTTACAGATTGCAATATTCCAATATTATGAAATTTTCACTAAGCTGGAATGATTTTTTTTTCATCGAGTAATTGAACAAAAAATTTTTTTCAACCACTGAAAGTGAATTTTGAAAAAAAATTTGAAAATTTCATACACCAGTGCAGTCAACAGCAAATCATAAAATTCCAAAATACGGAATTTATATCGACTTTGAATTGATTATTTTTTCGCCTGAAAATATTATGTATTTTTTTTTCAATCACTAGAATTAGTATATTTCGGAAATTTTTTTGGAAAATTTTGTAGGTATGTCAGTGCAGTCAGTTAAAAATCGTGACATGCTACACTATGGAATTTACGTTCACTTCGAATTAATTTTTTTATCGTTTAAAAAATTCACAATAATTTTCTTTTCAATCATCAGATATAAAAAATTAAAATTTTTCTTTGAAAATTTTGTACGTCAGTGCAGCCAGTTGCTAATTATAATATTCTGATATTATAAATTCGAATATATTATTTTTTCGTCAAGCGATTGGACCAATTTTTTCTCCCAATAAATAGAAGTATGTTTTGAATTTTAAGACATCAGAATATCACAATTAGCAACTGGCTGTACAGACGCACAAAATTTTCAAAGAAAAATTCCAATTTTTTATTTCTGATGATTGAAAACAAAATTTTTGTGAATTTTTCAAACGATAAAAAAATTAATTCGAGTTGAACGTAAATTCCAAAGTGAAGCATGTCACGATTTGTAACTGGCTGCACTGACATACCTACATTTTCCAGGGGGGGGGGGAGAAGAGGTGAAAATCCCAACTCAAATTCTCAAAATTCCCAACTACATATAGCCGATATCAGAATTCCGGGGGGGGGGGGTGTAAAATTCAAATTTGCGAACCAATCCTATTTTTTTCAAACTTTCCCGACTGATTTCTTAAAATTTACATGTAGGTACTGATTTTTCCCCAAGTCGCGAAGTTTTTTGATTTTTTTTTACTCGTTTTCGTCATTTTTGCGAACTTTTGAAGTTTTTACAACCCATTACTATAAGACCCTTTTTGAGATAAGAAATCTGAATAAATTTTTCATTGGTTAGGTGCTCCAAACAATTTTTTTTTAACCTACAAGCAATGTCATTGTAGTTGAAAAAACATACGAAATAGTTTATTTGCCTTCAGCGAAGAAAGGGTGGAGTTTTGAAGAAAAATTATAATTTTACATCAATAAAATTTTGTAATTTCAATGTAAAGAATAGGGAGATGGATTTGGCCCGAGCGAAGCGAGGGCGAAAATTTTAGAAAACCTCAAATTGAATGTGCAATAAAATAATGTTTTGGAAAAATAAACTTTAATCAAAAATCGACTGTTTCTACTTTGAAATGATTAAAGCAGAAATATATCATGGCCGAGCGTAGCGAGGCCGAAGCTTTTGAAAAATTGGATTTTCAAATATCAAAAATAAGTTTTAAGGAGAATAAGAACAATGAAATTAATTAGAATAATTTTGAAGAAAAAAGCGAAAAAATCTCTTTTAAATTACAAGTACAACTATAAAAATTTTTTGGTTGACGAGTGAAAATTTTCAAATTGCAAGGTAATTAATAATTTTTTTTCCAAAAAAGCATTTATTACAACGGTTTAATAATTATTCGCTGGGAAAATTATAAATTTTCAGTTGGAAAAGGTTGGGAAAATGACTAATTTTCCCAACTAAAAAGTAAAAATTTTGTTGATTTCCGACTGTTAAAATAGGTAACCATTTTATTTATTCATTTTTCATTAAAAAAATAAATACTAATCGTCCCAACTGACATTTTTACTCGTCACTTGGGAGAACGACCAATTTTGAGTTGGAAAAATAACCATTTTTGAGTTGTGAAAATTACCAATTTTGAATTGGGAAAATTACCAATTTTGAGTTGGGAAATTTACCATTTTCGAGTTGAGAAATTTACCATTTTCGAGTTGGGAAAATTACCATTTTCGAGTTGGGAAAATTACCATTTTCGAGTTGGGAAAATTACCAATTTTGAGTTGGAACAAGTGAAAATTTTGTTGATTTCCAACTTTTGAAATAACTATTTTATTTATTATTTTTCATCAAAAAAATTAATCCCAACTGTCCAATTTTCCCAACTGATGTGTTGAAATGTTCAATTTTCCCAACTCACAAGTAAAAAATTTCCTCAGGGGGAAGCTCCCCCCTCCCCCCATCGGTACGTCACTGTTCTAGTGATTGAAAAAAAATACATAATATTTTCAGGCGAAAAAATAATCAATTCAAAGTCGATATAAATTCCGTATTTTGGAATTTTATGATTTGCTGTTGGCTGCACTGGTGTATGAAATTTTCAATTTTTTTTCAAAATTCACTTTCAGTGGTTGAAACAAATTTTTTGTTCAATTACTCGATGAAAAAAAAAATCATTCCAGCTTAAGTATAGTCAGGTCTCAATCGTACATCTGCACGCTATTCCTATTAAAATTGATTTTATGATTGATTCCTATTCTAGACACTAAAACAAAGAAATTAAGCCCATATACCCATTTTCCCCTCTCCCCCTTTCCCCAGGGTCCACCTCCCAACATTTCAAATGCGTGTATCGCCTTATCTGTGGGTCGTAATAAAAAAAAATTCCAACAAAAGTTGTTCTTCAGCACTTAATCTACATTTTCATTTCTCATCAAAATCAATTTTGAAGCAACGCTTGTCCCCTAAATTTAAAAATAAAACTTGTTTTGAAAAATCTTCAAAATCACGTTTTTATTTCATTTTAAACGAAAAGTTTCGGAGAAACGGAAAAATTTGTAATCACCAAAAGTATTCAGAATTGAATTTCCTTTCCAATGAGATTTATCACAACCATTTTCACCAACTTTCCCGACAGAGTGGACCTTTCCCCCTTCTCCGGTATCACAAAAGTTGGACCCATGAATATTATTTGCTCCAAAATTAATTCTGATAATAAATGAAATTATGCATTAGATATCGAAGAACAAAAATCGTTCAATTTTTTTCGTGAGTCCAACTGATAAGGGGGAGGGAGGAGAGGTCCACCCTGTCGGGAAAGTTGGAGAAAATGGTCGTGATAAAGCTCGTTGGAAAGTAAATTCAATTCTGAATACTTGTGGTGGTTACAAATTTTGCTATATCTCCGAAACTTTTCGTTGAAAATGAAGAAAACATGATTTTGAAGTTTTCTCAAAACATGTTCTATTTCCAAATTTGGTGGGCAGGAGTTGCTCCAAAATAGATTTTGATAAGAAATGCAAATGTACATTAGATGCTGAGGAACAATTTTTGTTTGAAAATTTTTTTATTACGACCCATAAATAAGGCGATAGCCTTTTTTTGTACCTACGATTGAGGCCTGACTAAGTGAAAATATCATATTATTGCAATATTATGCAATCTGCAATTTTTCAACCCCCTGGTAGTGGTCTGAATTTTTATCGGAGAAGGATGGCGATGGTTTCGGGAGAGGTAGAAACTCAAATCGCATCATTTAAGTGCTACGAAGGCTTCTCACACAATTTTTATTGACTAAAAAACACAAAAAACAGCGTTTTTTTCAAAAGGAGGTGCACTTTGAGCACCTCCTGCTCCCCTCCCCTTGTCCCTAGGATGCTCAATTTTTTTTGGAAAACCTTCTACTCAAAGTAAAACCCCCGCAAAATTTGGTCAAAATCCAAGATTTTTTTTCACGCCACCCTAATATTAAGTAGGTACCTACTATTGAAAAATTGAAAAAAATTCTTACTTGAAATTCTATTTTATATAATATTGGAAATTTTCTTCTTTGTTCGCAGTGTTTTGTAAAATTCTTAACTGGTACGGGTTTATCACTAATTGTAGACATTACTCCATTTTGTTCGCTAGCTGTAAACAATCAAATATAATTTATGCGTTAGTTACGGGTATACGTATTTTTTTCACCATTCTGTAACACGCAAATTTACAAAATTTAATTAAAAGGTCTTAATAACGTGAAAAATAACAATTTTTAAGCATCCCAGCAACAGTATACTATAAAATGATGGATGACGAAGGTGAACGAGGGAAGTACACGATGGAAAAAAAAGGGTCATTTCAGTTTCAAAAAAACGTTACAAAATAATAAATTCTTAATATTTATTTACTACGGAGCGAGAGAAGAGAAAAAATCGTGAGATGAGTTTTACACTATCTTTTGTGTATCATTTATTATGTAAAAATTCCCTTTTATACTTTAAATTAATGTTTATGGAGGAAATTCGAGTCAGATTTTTGGGACGTGGATGCGATATCAGAGCATGCTGGTGGAAGCTGAAGAGGGCAATTTGGTGATTAGATTGTTTCGAAATATTCGAAATAGATAATTTTTCAGAAGCGTTATCTGTGAGTTATTTTTACTGGTTTTCGAATCAACGCCAGGAAAATCATATTTCCTGATTTCAAAGTAAAATGATGAATAAGTACAAACGAATGAATAATATTCGTTTGAAACTAATAAATTGCGAACATTTTCAATCAGGGAAGCAGAGGAAGGTGGACCATCGATTTTATCAGCAAACATTCATGCCTCAAATCAAAAATTTTATTGCGAATTAAAAAAATTAACATTTTCAGCTACTTTTTTTTCACTTTGAATTTCTGTAAGTAAATATTTTTTTGAAATATTCGAACGTTAAAGTTTTAAAAATCATTTTCTATCGACGCAATTTGATAGGTACCTAATCATTTCAACCAAAAATAGGTAATAAAGATACCTACCTATAGAATTACATCCTCTCCTTGTTTCCGAGAAAACTACATATTTTAGTTTTATTTTCATCCATAAAACTCTCAGAAATGAGAAAATTTGGAATTTTTAGAGGGGAAAAATACAGAAAATTGGGAAAAATTTTGATTAGTAAAAACTTGAAAGATTCGAAGAAAGAATGAATATATATTATTTCAAATTTCAAATTACCTATTTTAAAAATTTATAAATTTTACAAAAATAAATATTTTAGTTGTTTTAATAATTTGAGAAAAATTGGAATTATTGGAGAAGAAAAATGCAGAAAAGTGGGGAAAATTTTGATCACATAGGAAAAAAACTTGACAGGTTCGAAGAAAGTATGAATGATATTTCAAATTGAAAATTATTTTTAAAAAAACTTTATAAATTTCACAAAAATAAATATTTCAGTAGATATAATAATTGGAGACAGAAAATATTTTTGAATTTTTTATATATTGTTCATTTTCTTTCGTTAGGTATTTCCTGAAATTTTTATAAACTTTTCCGGAGTCCCGAAAATTATCAAAATATTTCCGAATTATTTAAACTGTTCAAAAAGCAGAATTTTTGAAGAATTTTCAAGTTTTTCCACAGTTTTCAAGTTTTTTAAATTTTTATGTCTATTTTTATTCAAATTTTTTCCAATCGTTTATTTCTCAAAATTCGTTGAATTTACCAAAATTTTTCAAAATTCTTTAAATTCTCTAAGCAGTTTAGAATGTTCTAAAATTTTTCAAATTACTTGTTCTGAATAAAATTCCTCGAGTTATCAAAAATCCTTCAAATATCTCGAATTTTTGCGAATTCCCTGGCATCCTGTAATTTTTTTTACTATTGTTCTGCAAATTTTCCAGTACTTTTTTGCATGCTGTAAACTTTCTGAAGATTCAGCTAATTTGCTATCATACAGTAAATTTTCTAAGAATTCTTTAAAAATTATTCACATTTTTTTAGCATGCAGTAAATTTTGAAAAAGTAAAAATTTTTTGAAATTTCGCTGGGAATGAATAATTTTATAAATTTTCGAAAATTCTATGATTTGATAACTCTTCAGAAATGTAACCATTTTCAAATTTAAAAATTTTTCTAAAAGATTGAAAATTTTTAAAACTTTTTTTCATCATTTTGCAAGTGTTTTAAAATTTTGTGGGTAAATTTTTTGCACTTAACTTTGACATTTTTTCAATTTCTTAAATTCTATAGACTTAAAACGATCTCAAATCTTACAAATGTTCCCAAATTTTGCAAAATTTTCCAAGTAATACAAATTTTTTCAACCTCTGAGGTTAGATTTTTCAGAATAATTTTATTTTTTTTAAATTACGCATGTTTTTCAAAATTTTGTATTTTTTAACGTGCTGAATTTATAAAAATTTTCAAAGATTGCCTGTATTGTAAAACTTTTTAACAATCTATAAAAATTCTCAAAATTCTATGTATAAATTTTCCAAAACACCATGAATTTTTTTTGCCAATTTTTCAAGATTTTACGAATTCTTCAAATAAGTTCTTTACATTTTTTAAAAAAATTTCCAATATTCCAATAAATTTTTTCATTCAAGTCGATTTACTAAAATTTTATCAATTTTTCAAAAGTAGGTACCTAGGTAAAGTTTTAGAAATTCTGCAAATAAATTTTACAAAATTCCATCACATGCTTATGATAAGTTATTTTAAAATTTCGAAATTTCTAGAACACTCGGTGTATTTTCTGTTTTTCTAATAATTTGTTTTTTCAAAAATTCCAATTGGAATTTTATTTACAAACTTGAAAATTTGTTAATTGGTTGAACTTTCTAAATTGAACAGCATTTGTCTGATAATTTAGGTCTTATGCTAATTATATCTGAGCTGGAAATTCGACGGCGTCGGTCAACTTTCCTGATTTGAAAATTTTCATTCAATTTCGGAAATCTCATCGGATTACGATTCGAAAGCTTCAAATTCGGCGCACAAATATTTATTGCTTCGTATTGGCGCAATATTCGTTCGTCAATGGAATACGTAGATAGGTAAATTTGAAAATGAAAAATTTAAAAATTCCATCCGCTATTCCCCTCGTACAAAACTAATTTCGTCGAAAACTCGAAGGGAAAAAAATTGATTTATCTGCGAGAGAGCGACTCTTTGTAAGCTGAGAAAATATTCGTGTTTTGAAAACGAGGGCCGGAGCGAGCGAGACAGAAGAAAAAAAAGGCCGACGTAACGTATTGGAAAGAAGACGAAAAAAAAGGAGAACCAAAACTGCTTCTACGACAAAGACTAACGAAATTTATCGAACGGATTAAGTCTTACTATATTGTAAATTAAATCAACTCGTAATTTCAAATTTTTAATCGAATAAATACAAAAATACAATCGCGAAAAATTGAAGTTTTAATTAAAAGAAGCATTTGAATTTCTGCTGAAAGTGAAAATGTTTCTTCGGTTGCTAGGATACAAATATATAGCATAACCCTTAGACACTAAAGAGGTATCTAATACTTCTTGAGAAACGCTGCTCCGGCGGCTTTTCAGACCTACCAGCCGAAAAAAATTCATTTTCGCAACGAAAACCGCGGCTGGGCCGCAGCGCCGCGACGAATTTCGTGATATTTAAATTGCGCGCCCGAGTTGGAAAAATTTAATGAAGTCTCTGTCAATAATGCCTTTTTACCACGTTTTAACATAATTCCTTCGATTAAATTTCGCCCACGGAAAATTTCATTGTAACCGAATATTAATTCGCAGAGATAGCGATGATCAAGATATATGTATGGGAATTTTAGCAATTAAGCCTTTTTCTTTTTGTACCGTCGAGTTAAAAAAGCTACCTCGTATTTTATAGCTATAGGTACCTTTATCGCATAAATCCGATAAATAAGCAAAGAATCGCGATACTGTTTGTAATTAAAGCGAGCGAAAAAAAAACTATATTTTTTTCAGCATTCATCGCCCTAATGGTTTTTTAATAGGTAGTAAGTAATGAAACTAGAACGTTTTATACATTTATACGTCAATTAAAAATTCTATCATCTGTGCGTCTGTCATAAGGTGATGTTAAATAACATTCGTTTTACAGAGTACATGTATAGATATGGAAGTGTTATCTCTATGATGGAATACGAGGAATATATTTTTTTACCCATATTGTTTCACCGACATTTTGACGTGCAACTTGATTCGATAACACATTTTGAAAAAGTAACAACGTACCTACGTACAGTCGTTTTGCATTACCTATTTTTTTAAATCAATTGCATTTCGTTAAAAACATTTTTATAGTATTGAAAAGTTGGAAAAAAAATCGAACACTGAAATGTTCGACTTGGTAGCTTGACAAGTACATATTGAAAATGACATGGGTTTGTTAGATGGATAAAGAAGGAAGAGAGGGTACTTTAAATCAAGCGAAAATAATATGACTCCAGTAAATTGGTAGTTTTATTTGTTGGAATTTTTTGGGTGTCATAAACAAGGTGCATGCCCAAAAACATCACAATGGGATTATTTAAAAAAATGGGAGTTGGTGAGTTGATTCCCTGAATACAGAAGTGCCTGTGTGAATTGATCCCCTTTTTTTAGGGGTACCTGTACGAGTTGAGTCCGAACCTCTTCCAGGCTATTAACGTTTCCCAGAAAATTCCACGAGCAGGTGTTTCCAATATTTTTTTCCAAGTTCAAATTGTTTTCAATCCCAAAATTTTTTATCAATTTTTTTAATTCGGGAATTTTTTTGTTCAAAAGTCAATTCCAAATTTTTCTCAACTTTTTTCAATCCGTGATATTTTCTTCAAAATCTTAATTTTTTCAATCCAATAAAATTTTCTCAGAATTGTTTAACCTTTTTTTTCTTCAAAATTATTTGTTTCAACTTTAAAATATATTGTTTCTCTACAAGTTAAAATTTGTCATAACTTCAATTTTTTTTTCTCAAAATATTTTATAATTTCAGCACCAACATTTTTTCCAACTAAAACATTCTTAGATTTTTACAATTTCATATTTTTTCTTTTTTTTCAGTTCAGAATTTTTATTCAATTTTCAAAATTTTCAAAATCTTTATGTACCAACTTTAAATTCTAAAAAGCAGCTTCCAAGTTATATGGAAATAATTTTGGAGTTAAAAAAAATTTGAAAAAACTTTGGGAGTTCAGAAAAATATATATATAAAGAAATTGAAAGTAAAGAAAAATTAGAAAAAATTTAGAGTTGGAAAAAAGTCAATAAAAATTTCAAGATTGAAAAAATTTTTGAGAACAAATTCAAAAAAGTATAAAGGAACATTAAAAAATCTGAGAAAGTGTTGGGTTGAAAAAATTCTGGCGTTGAAAATATTTGAGAAAAAAATCAAGAGTTGAAAATGATTTTAAAAAAATTAAAATTGAAATTTGAAAATAAAATTTTGGAAAAACTTTTGAGCCAGAAATTGAGAGTTGAAAGAAATTTTTGGGAAAAGTGGTAATTTTCTTGTACATACGTTAAGCAGAGAAAAAAATGGAAATGACTTCGTACCTACATACGAGTACCTCGAAAAAAAAGAGGAATAAATTCCCCAAAGCTCTCGCATGAATATTTCTTTGGGGATCAACTCACCTGCAGCCTAAAAATCAGCCAAATTGGAAAGAATTGTGGAAAAAATAATGAATTTCTTATACTCTCAAGGAAGAAAACGTCTTTTCCATACTTGCGTAAAAAAATGGGTTTTTAAATGCTTCAGAATATTATTCGTAATTTTTTCCCCGTTAATCGTCAATTTACCATAGAAATTTTCCAATAGAATGTTTCAAAAAATCAAGGGCTGAAATAAATTTTTCACACAAATAAATTTAATTGAGAAATAATTTAATTCGAGTTATTCTTTTCAGTGATGGAAAACTGGAATTGGAACTAGAACTGGAAACTGAAAAAAACTGGAACTAAAATTGAAAAACTGGAACTGGAACTAGAACTGAAATGATGAGAACTGAAAACGAAAGCCCGGAACTAGAACTAAAATGAATTTCAGTTTTATACCACTTCCAGCAGTTTCAATTTTTATATTCAAAATATGACTTAAAAAAATGAAAAATTTGATGTTGAAATTTACCAACCCACATTCAATGTGAAATTTTTTATTAAAAAACCCCAAACCTTAAAAATTTACGTCGAAAAATGAATAAAGAAAAATTGTGTTGTAACTCGAAAATGTTATCCAATTTAAAACGATCTCTCATACATTATTCAAATTTTTTGTTGAAAAATTCAGAGGTTAGTCACAACATTTCTGAAAAATATTAGGTACCCATGACCTTTCTCTAGAAATCTTTTGTTTTGGGCTTGAAAAATGAAAAAAAATGTCCTTTGAATCGAAAAGGAAAAACATCAAAGTTCAATTTTAGCAGAAAATTTTGAATTTTTTAGTCCTTCAAAATTTAAAAAACTGAAATTTTGGAACAAATATTTGGAATTGAAAACTGAAACTAAAAAAATTTGAGAACTGAAACTGGAACTGGAACTTATGAATCAATAGGTACACATTTCTGAAACCGGTTCAGTGGTACCCAACTATAATTCATTACAAATTTCTATGAAAAATGAATGTGGCACGAATTTTTATTCTTGGCAGAGAAAGTAATAGTAGAACAAAAAATTACAGATTTCTAATGCTTTAGGATTTTTCATTAAATTTTTCGTTTTATTCAATTTGGTCAATTATTTCACTCGAGTGCCTCCTTCTATCCAAAAAATTGAGTTAAGGAATAACAATTATGACAAAATAAATGTCGAGCAAAAATTATAGAACGATGACAATTCATCAATTTTTTCCAAGATTTTTTTAATGATTTAGTGCTCGTGAGAAGAAACTCTTCTGAAAATGAAAGAATAACAATACATATAGGTAGGTAATCATTGACTTAGGTAAGTAATCACTCGGAATCACTGAACCGATTTCAAATAAAAAAACTATTTTTTACTCGAATTTTTTAACAAAAAATGACAGAGTTTGCGATCGTTTGAATACGCCCCCCCCCCATCATCGGGAAACCATTTGTTATGAAATCTACCGAAACCATGACCAAGGGCTGAGAATATTTTTTTGAAAATAGTTTATGAACGATTACACTTGATGTGAATTAATTTACATCATCAGAATGAAAATTGAAAACAGATTCAAAGCGAAACACAAAAATTTACCCAAGTTCAGTGTTACGTTTTTTTTAACAAATTCAACTTTTAATGTTACATACACTCAAAAAAATAAATAATAAATTTTATTAAACGTAATAATAAAAAGGCACCATTCACAAAACTAGTAAAATTTATTCAAAAAATAATAATATTTATCGCAAAATAATAATATTTATCGCAAAATTGACAAACTTTATTTTCTATGCAATAAACTTTACCAAATTTCGTGATAAATTTTATTATTTTTTTTGATAAAAATTGCTAATTTTGCGAATGGTGCCCCGTTATTATTATTTTTGGATAAACTTTATTTTTTTTGATAAAATTTATTATTTTTGGATAAAATTGATTTTTTTTGAATAAAATTTATAATTTTTTGCAACACTTTCTATTCATTTTTCATTCTCCATTTTTCTCAGTGTAAAAGCTTCTGAGGCCTCATTTGAAAATTCGTTTAAAAAATATATTACCGAGGATAGTTTTCGTTCTAGGGTCATGAAACCCCAGGGTGTGACAACTACCCCAAATTTTGGATCAAAATTCAAAAAAATTGAAAATCGTGAATGGCATATCGTTTGTTAACTGTGATTTTTGAACTTTTTTAAACTTCCAAAAAAATTTGGAATTCGCCAAAAATGAAAAAAAAAATCATTCTTTTTCCAAGCGAATTTTCTGCCTAAAAATATGGATTTGAACTGGCAGTTATGAATTTCGAAAAATAGAACTTTAATCGATCAGATAAATCATCAATATGAGTAATACACGATTAGGTACTGAAGTTCATAAGGACCATTTTTAAGGGATTTTCTCCAGTGCTGGAAAAGTCAAAAATTTTTTGAAAGCTGTAAAACGTCTCGAAACCGCTTCCAATAGATTTGGGAGGTCAAAAATAGGGTATGTACCAAATTTCAGTTTTTTTCGTTGACTGGATCAAATTTTCATATTTTACAGGCTGATAAAGTAGGTAATTTTGAGACTTTAAAAATTCACCAACATTCGAGAAATGAACTTCAGCACCTGAAATTTTGGATACGAGATTCTTTTATGATGTAATTTCAATTTATTTTTGTTTCTTCTCAAAATTTTACTTTCAGTTTTGACACCTCCCTTGTAAAATCAAGTCGAATTTTTATGGTTCCCACGCAAAATTAAAAAATCGAGCTTCGAACCAGAAAAATTAAAAATACAGAATATCAAATATCCCAGACAGAAATAACTGTATATGAAGTAGTTTCCAAAGATTTACCAGTAGTTACAAGTACTTATAAATGGATACAGGTTCATTTAAATAATAATCGATATCTTGTAAAAGTTTACGTAAACTTTCGGTACAGTAAACAAAGTCTTTTAATCTTGGACGAGCACCTCATTATCATTCGAATTCGTCGAATACCTTTGGCGTTCGCATTTAGCACTTGGATTCACAAAACGAATCATTTTTCAGTTGATTTTCCCCAACACGGTGGAAAGTATTCATCTGGTTATTACGTGTGCCATAAAGAGCACTTATGTAGTTACTAGTTAGGTATACGTCTAGAATATTTACACGATGTTTATACCGTCGTTAGTGGAAAATTTTATGCAAGACGTTTACACGTCTTATTCGTTGCGTGATAAATAAAACGCTCGTGTTCATCGAGGTATGATCCGCGAAAATACCTAACTCGAAAATTCCGTTCGTACGTTTACGAAATAAGCACACCATGAACAGCATCTCGCTGCTTACATATCCAAATCCATATTTATCCATGTCGAACCCACCCGTACATAAAAACTTCCACAAAGCTATACTCTTAATTTTCAAAACGCTTATATCTACAAGAAGAAAACTAAGTGGGTATTCAATTCATTACACACGTACCCAGTGTGTAAAAACTCTCCAACCAGGGAAACGCAGCCAGCACAGCAGCCCATTTAAAAACGAGCGAAAACCCGGCGTATGAAATTTTCACAATATGTTCCACTTGTGCCTTATTTTTCCCCCGGTTTCGACCTTGTATAAGAAAAACTCTCGAAATGAAAAATGTAGTCGAGTTAATTCTTAAATGAGTACTTCAACCGATAAATTGGCCATATGCTGTGGAAAACTTTGTCGAGTACATTAACACAAATGAGGATAATAAAAAAGGCCAAAGTATCGCTGTTAGCGAAAGCTATTAACGTTTGGTTCTTGTTTTTTTCCCTCTCTATTTTTTTCGGTCATTTTAATAAAGGCAAATGATTGTGTTTGGAGCTGCGTTTTCGTTTATGAATATTGAAATTTACGATATTTGCATTTTTCCTCTTTTATTATTCTTTCTTATTTCTTTTTTCGTTTTATTTTTTTATACGGTGTTGTGGGATATGCGAAGTGTAGCACTTGGGGGTTTGTGGCAATATCGTGCTTTCTTTTCCACTTTGGTGTGCGGTTATCGACGATGGCAATGGAGGAGAATATTCAACGCAATGATACAAATATTTTACTGTTATGTTGACGTAACGATGCTTGAATAGTGAAACGATCACGTTCATTTTATACGCGAAAAATCTAGCTAAGTGTAATTGATGGTAGACTGAAAACGTGAGCTAGTTTGATTATAATATGTGCTTTTTCCGAGGTGAAAGGGGAAATGTTGATCTGGCTAGAGCTTTCGATGTGAGATTTAATCAAACAAGTATACATAAGGTCAGAGGAGGAATGTAAATGAAGAATTCCGGTGCTGAAATTTTTTTTAGTGTCTAAATGAATTTTTTACCAACTTATTTGACCTATTGAGATAAAAAGTTAACCGAATTGAAAAGAAAAGGTGTTCGAAAGGGGGTTCCGCGTTGAAGTGAGAATTCAACTCTGACCAACTTGTGCCAGCCAGCATGTTGATCTATTCAGCTAAACTATTTACGGGCTATCAAGAGTAAATCTGGATATATTAATTTAGTTGATTCAAAAATTTTGAGATTGATTCTCTTGTTGCCAAAAATACAAATAAATAATTCATAGGTTGTCAAAAATCACAAATTAAATCAATAGAAAAATTGGCCTTGACCAATTTCGCTTGGATGCTCATTTTTCCTCTCCCCCCTTTTCCCAGGGACCACCCCCCATTTAAAACGTATGGTCCGCCTAATCTATGGATCGTAATGAAAAAATGTTCAACCAAAAGTTGTTCCTCAACACCTAATGTACATTTTCATTTCTCATCAAAATCCACTTTGGAGCAACTATTACCGCCCAAATTTGGAAATGAAACTTTTTTTGAGAAAACTTCAAAATCACGTTTTCTTAATTTTCAACAAAAAGTTTCGGGATACGGAAAAATTTGTGACCATCAAAAGTATTCAGGATTAAATTTATTTTCCAATGAACTGTTTCACAACCATTTTCCTCAACTTTTCCCGCCAGAGTGGACCCCCCCCTCATCACAAAAGTTGAACCCACCAAAAAAAATTGCTCCAGAATGAATTCAGATACCAAGTGAAATTGTACACCACATATTGAAGAACAAAAATCGTTCAAGTTTTTTTTTCAAGTGTCCAACTTTTGAGATAAGGGGGAGGGGGAGAGGTCCACTCTGTCAGGAAAAGTTGAGGAGAATGGTCGTGAAACAGTTAATTGAAAAGGAAATTCAATTCTAAATACTTTTGGTGGTTACAAATTTTTCCGTATCTCCGAAACTTTTCGTTGAAAATGAAGAAAACGTGATTTTGAAATTTTCTCAAAAAACTTTTCATTTCCAAATTTGGGCGGCAGGAGTTGCTCCAAAATGGATTTTAATAAGGAATGAAAATGTACATTAGGCGTTGAGGAACAAATTTTGATTGAACATTTTTTCGTTACGACCCATAGATTAGGCGGTACACACGTTTGAAATGTTGGGGTGGGCCCTGGGAAAAGGGGAGAGGGGGAAAATAGGCATCCAAGCAAAATTCATTTGTTTTAGGGTCCAGAATAAGAATCAATCATAAAATCAATTTTAACAGGAATCCCACGCGGAAGCCTTTTTTTGTACAATTCCTGATTAATTAGTAAAAATTCAAATTGGGCATTGGCAGGTTTGCATAGAAAATTAGTCCCTAAGCGATCTTGGAACAATACTCACAGGATATGTAGATACCCTATGGATACATCATTTCTTTGAGTTTCTGACTCCTAACGCGAGTGGTTCTTGAGTACCTAATGACTCAAAAGGTGAAAAATGAGTTTTAATTTGTTTTCTCAGGATTGACTCAACCAATTATATTCAAACTTAATTGTAAGTGTAGGTATATGTAAGAGTTTTTCACAAAAAAATTGAAGCTTTTCCCCTCCACCCCCTCTCCTTCAAAACGTTGAGTTAATATTTTGAGGGCCTCCTTACCTATGAGGTACTCGCGGCGAAATTTCCAAAAAATAGTTTTTAGATATCTTATTGGTACTAGAATATCATAATTTTTCCTGAATTTTACCTAGCGTAAACCATGGTCAAAATCGACCAAAATCAGAGCCACCTTTGCTGTATTGGGAGAAATTGTAAAAATATTATTTTTTTGATAGTTAAGTTGTTCTTTTATTTTCATTGATTCAAGGGGTATTACGAAGAAAATAAAAACTCATCTATCAAAAAAATAATATTCGGGTACCACTAAAAAAAGACTTGAGATGAACATGTTGCCTATTTTGAAAATTGAAGGGGCAAATGCTGCTTCTAAAAAATCACGTCAAAAACTTTTTTTAACCATGGTAATGGATAGTACTTGGAAAAGTAAACAAATTTTCACTTTATGACTTTTTGCCTAACTTTAAAATTGAAGGGACTACAAAAAAATAATTTTAAAAAATTCTAAAAAAATAAACTAATCAAGGGAATGGATAGAACGTTGAAAACTGAATAATTTTTGTTCTGTAGACATTTGCCTAACATCGAAAATGAAGGGGCTAAGGATCACTAAAAATAAATGGGCTTCAAAAAATTTTCAAATCTTCTCAATTTTTAATGACCCTTAGCCCCTTCATTTTGGACGTTAGGCAAAAAGTCTTCAGAACAAAATTTCTTCAGTTTTCAACATACTATTCATTCTCTTGGTCAATTCATTTTTTGAGAATTTTTTTGGCAAAAAATTTTTTGTAGCCCCTTTAATTTTGAAGATAGGCAAAAAGTCATAACATGAAAATTTGTTCAGTTTTCAAAGTACTAACCATTATCATGCATTTGCCCCTTCAATTTTTAAAATAGGCAACATGTTCATCTCAAAAAAATTTTTAGTGGTACCCGGTTACATCCAAAAAATATGTTTTCCAGCCGATTCATGGAACACCCTGTATAATAGAGTATCTGTAATGTACCTATTTGTTCATAAAATTGTAAAAAAAATGAAATAGATGCCGGAACTGATTTTTTTTGGGGGAGGGGGCAGCTTTAATCCACCATGGGAGGGTTAGAAATGAGGGCGAGTAGGGTGGGAGGATCGAAGTATGTTGATTAGGGAACCAAAATTTCAATGATTTAATCATTGTACCTACTTGATTGTGAGAAATTCACTGTAACAAATTTTTTTAATGACGTGTTGATATTATACCAATTCAAGAATGCCATTGACGTCCAGTCATTTAATTGAAATTCACAATTATATTTTTTTTTATTCTTGCCAACCTTTTCTATTTCTCATTATTTTTTTCTAATAAGTAATAATTTCTTGGGCCTCGAATAGTACCTATCTAATTGCTGAGGTATTTTTTTCAATTGCAAGTAAAGTATCTTAGGAAAAATTTTATTCAATTTTTCCTTACAAGGGAGGCATTCCAATTGGAAATAATATTTTGAGTCGAGACAAAAATAAATAGAATGTGCGTCATGAAAAAACCCCATATCCAAAATTTCAGGTGCTAAAATTTATTCCTCGAATTTTAGTGAATTTTTGAAATTTACCTAATAATTACCTCAACGCCTTGCAAAATACATGAGGATTTGATCTAAACAACGAAAACTGCTGTAATTTGGTTTGTACTCTATTTTCGACCTACCGAATCGATTTAAAGTGGTTTGGGGACGTTTCGGAGCTTTCTGAAGAATTTGGTCTCTAAACCGCTTCCAATCGATTCGGGAGGTCGAAAATAGGGTTTCTAACAAATTTCAGATTTTTACCTCAACGGGTGCGCTGTCGACGTATTTTCAAATTTTTTCAGAAAAATTTTCCAACAAAAAATAATTATAGGCTTGAACTCGAAGTAACGAATTTCGGAAAATTGTGGTTCAATCAATCAAATAGGAATAGTTCATCAGTACCTATGAGTAATCTATTAGATCTAATTTTCATATTTTGCAGGGTAATGAGGTAATTTTGAAATTTCCAAAAATTTGCCAAAATTTGAGAAATGAGTTTCAGCATTTGAAATTTTAGATATGGGATTGTTTTATAACATACTTTCGATTTATTTTTGTTTCGGATACCTCTCTTGTTAGAACCATACTATGCGAACATTCTACTCCATTTTTCTGCTTGATTCCATTCCTTCACAATCGTAGTAAGTAGGTAACTGAAATTTCACGATTTACGAATAAAATTCATTAAATTAAAACCCAGGTGAGTATTCCCAGTACTCAGTCGAATTAAACCCAATTAACGCTGATTTTCGCCATAAACCTGCCTTACATCTGCATCGCTTGAAAACACCGTGGGAAAAATTTAATCAATTTAAAATAGTCCAATTTGAAAAATTAGCATTCTCGTTAATTCCACCGTCTGGGAAAAATGACACCCACTTGAAAACGGTATAAATTTTAATAAACGAAAGTTTTCTCGAACAAAAACTTAGTTCTTTATAACACCTACGTTAAGTTTTTTGTTTATTTTGATACTAGGCCGTTAAACTTTTTAAAGGGGGCTCCTGGCGCACAAAAATTACACGACTACAAATTACGCTACGTCGCGTCGTCATCATCGCCGTCGTGATTCATGCATTTAATGCAGCCATTACACGGATACGAATCGGTATTTCCATGCTTATGGATTCGTACGGTACGTATTTGATTAAAAACATGCTACAGGTGGTTCAGGGGTTAAACATGTGATTAAAAGTTGGCAAAGTAGGAATAAGTGTAGCCGATTCTGTACAAAGGCAAAGCATTGGCACCAATAACAACGTAAGTACGCAGTCGTCGTCAGTTCCACCCTTATTTACTAACAACTCAATACAAATGACCCGATACTGGCAATCTGTCGGTAACAAATTATTTGTATAAATCATATGTGTACGTATACCATTCGCCTAGCCCTCTATTCCAACCAAATAAAAAAGGTTTTCCTCGATTATTATTCAAACGTAAATGTTTGTATTAAATAGACCTTCGAGATGATAAAATAAACGTTTAAGAATAAATTTTCTCAACTCGAGAGACCATTTTAATGAAAAATCTATTTATTCGAATTTCTAACTAGATATTGTATTTATGCCGAAGCACAGCGCATCAAAAATATGGCAATAGGTTTTCTCTAAAATTCTATAAAAAGAATTACTCGACATACACGTGCTTCTTTATACACATTGCCCTTAAAAATGCGACCGGGGTGAGCTCGAATCTTGTCAAGATGCCAGAACAAAACGAGCTAAAACATGTCACAACGACCAAACTTTCTTACATACCATATTTATCGTTAATCTTATTCGACTGTATTCGATGGTAATAAATAAAAACACCGAAAAAAAAGTACGCTAGGTACCTACTATTTTCTCTTTTTTTTTCAAATCCGAGCTCCAAATTCGCGTGCATTTCTCTGCCAGAAACAATCGTCGTTAGATACCACTATCGTGTACAAGCGAAGTAAACTAAAACGCTTTTTTTTCAGCTGGCCAAAGGAATCAATTTTTTAAAGTGAGCTACTTCCTTTTTCGTATCATGGTAACGGTTAATTTTTCTTTGTTTTTCTCGCTTTTTCAAATAAATACCATGTGATTTTTTCTACTTAACCATTATTCGGACAGAAAAAGGGAAACATGAAAATTCCACGCGATATCTCGTTATTTTCGTTTTATGCCGAGTATTTTTCTTTATTTCTCGGTACCCCTTTTACCGAGGTACAATGTATTTTGCTTTTTCTATTCTCGCGTAGTACGTAACTGTAAGCAGAGAATACGGCGACGCAGCTAAATAAGCTGTCATTTTTGTAGCATTTTTACACCTATCATTTGAAAAAGCCCAATTTTTTGCATCATTTTTATACCTAAGCGGATTTTACGAGATAAGTGGAGTGCGACGTGTGCGCGAGGAGCTGTTTTTATAAGAATTTGTCATCGAAGGTGTTATTCGAAGGGGTAAAAAAGCTGCAGATTTGAATAGGCGCCTGGATAAAATTTAATAGATAGTATATTTTCTAAAATTACTGGGATACTTTTCAAAATCACTGGAAATTTCCCCTAAATCACTGGGATATTTTTCTAAATTTCTGGGATATTTTTCTAAATTTCTGGGATATTTCGCTAAATCGCTGCGATATTTCCTAAAATCGTTGGGATATTGTCAGAAATCGCAGGGGTATTTTCCAAAACCAACGTGTTATTCCCCAAACCAATGGAGTATTTTCCAAAATTTCTGAAGTGTGTTCTAAAATCACTAGGTCATTTTTCAAAATTGCTGCGGTATTTTCTGAAATCGCTGGGGTTGTGTTCAGAATCACCAGGGTTGTTTTTCAAATCACTGGGGCATTTCCCTAAATCACTGGGAAATTTCTAAAATCACTGATATTTTACAGAACTGCAGAGGTCTTTTTCAAAGCCACTGGGGTATTTTCCAGAATCGCTGGGATTATCTTCAAAATCTCTCAGGTATTATCTAAAATTACTCGGGTATTTTCTAAAATCACTGGGGGGCTATTCCATACTAAAACAGACCAAAAATGAAGTCGAGTCTTCCAATTTTGCTCAATTTTTTTTTACAAGTTCCCCTCGTTGGTCTAATCACAAAACAACGACCATTTTTTCCTAACCCTCAAGGAGGCGGGGGGGGCCTCAAAATTTTTATGTAATGGCGATTTTTACCCAAATTACCCAACTTTGAAGGCTCATATCTCGAGATAGGTTGTACTTGAGGGAAAACTGTTTGCGGGGTCTAAAAGAGAATTGATAGGAGATTCAAAACCGGTAATCACGTTTTGAAAAGCTCAAAGTTGAACTTTGGTGGTGAAAGCTCAACTTTCATGATGAAAAGAAAAGATGAAAGCTGCCATTTAAAAATCTGAAAAAATTACAGTGAAGAGCCCTTCTCACCTTTTTTTAACCAATAAATTTTTTAAATGGAATCTCAAGACCCCTGGGGGGTAGAGGGGTCCACAATTTTGACCACAATTCAAAAAAATCGAAAAAGTAAAGTAACACATTGATTACTACTAATTCGAAGGCGCTGATTTTGAATATGTACTCAGTTTTTTTCATTCACCCCCCCCCCTGAACCCTCATATTAGCCCCCTTGATAGGGCCACAATTCAAAAAAATTAAAAATAACGCGCGACCTGTCGTTTGTTAGGTTTTTGAAGGCGCTGATTTCAAAAATTTGCTTATTTTTGGATTTTACCCTCAAATGCCTTTTTAGACCCCCAATTTTGGGAAAAACTACGTTGAGAAACAAAAATTTTGTGTGGGATATCGATTTCAACTAATTTGAGGGCGTAGAATTCGAATATCGACTTACTTTTTGATCCGATCCCATCCCCGTACTCCAACTGACCACTTCCTCCAGTCATCGGTGATCAATATGGAATTGAATATTTCAAAAAATTAGAGGGAGTGGATCGAATCAAAAAGTAAGTTGATATTCGAATTCTACGCCCTATCGGTGGAATATTTTTCAAAATCGCTGGGATATGGGATATTTCGCGAATTTGCTAAAATATTTTTCAAAATTGCAGGAATAATTTCTAAAATAGCCCCAGCATAGTCAGAATTTTCACTTAAATTGCTGGGATACTTTCCAAAATCGCCCCAGAATCGCTGGGTAATTTTCCTTGATTATTGCCCCATAATTCGCTGGGGAACTTTCGGAAATCTCTGTGATATTTTCCAAAACCGATGTGGTATTTCCTAAAACCAATGAGGTATTTTTCAAAATCAATGGAGTATTTTCCAAAATCGCTGGGGTATGTTCCAAAATCGCCAAGTTATTTTCCAAAATTACTGAAGTACCTATTTTCCAAAATTGCTGAAGTATTTTCTGAAATTGCTTCGGCAATTTTGGAAAATACTTCAGCAATTTTGGAAAATACTCCAGCAATTCTGGAAAATATCTCAGTGATTCAAATCACTGGGGAATTTCCCTAAATCACTGGGATATTTTTCAGAATTGCTGGAGTATTTTCTAAGATCGCGAGATATTTTTCAAAATCGCCCCAGAATCGACGGGAATTTTACCAGAATTGCTGAGGTATTTTCCAAAATCACCCCAGAATCGCCGGGAAGTTTTCCTGATTTGCTGGACTATTTCCTCACAATTCGCTGGGGATTATTTTCGAAAATCTCTGAGGTATTTTCCAAAACCAGTGGGGTATTTTTCAAAATCACTGGAGTATATTCCAAAATCACTAGGTTATTTTCCATAATCGTTGGGGAATTTTATGAAATCGTCGGGGAGTTTTCTAAAATCATGAGAGTATTTTCTAAAATTGCTGGGGTTGTTTTCAGAATCACTAGAGTTGTTTTCCAAATCACTAGGATATTTCCCTAAATCACTGGAAAATTTCCCAGAATTTCTGGGATATTTTTCAGAATTCCTGAGGTATTTTCCAGAATCGCTTTAGTAGGTATTTTCCAAAATCTCTTGAGTTGTTTTCAAAATCACTTAAGTCTCTGGAGTTGTTTTCAGAATCACTAGGGTTGTTTTCTAAATCACTGGGATATTTTGCTAAACCGCTAGGAATATTTTCCAGAATTCCTGGGATATTTTCCAAAATTCCTGGGATATTTTCCAGAATTGCGTTGGTATTTTCCAAAATCGCTTGGGTTGTTTTCAAAATTACTGAGAAATTGTCCAAAGTCACTGGGGTTGCGGTTGTTTTTAAATTCCCTAAATCACTGGGATATTTTCCAAAATCGCTGGGATATTTTTCAAAATTCCAGAGATATTTTCCAAAATTCCTGGGATATTTTCCAAAATTCCAGAGATAATTTCCAAAATTCCTGTGATATTTTCCAGAATCGTTTTCGTATTTTCCAAAATCGCTTGGGTTGTTTTCATAATCACTGGGATATTTTCTAATGTTGCTGGGGTTGTTTTCAGAATCGCTGGGATATTTCCCTAAATTGCTGGTGTACTCCCTCATTTCTGAATCACTGAAATTTATTAAAAATCACTGAAAAACAGTCAAAATTTCAGCACAATAATAAATCAGCAAAAATTTTTCACTGAAAGCAAGTCAGTGAAAGAAAATCACTGGAAATCAGTGAAATTTCACTGAAAACTCAGTGATATTTCTGAAGTTCACTGAAAAATATGTGAAATTCATTAAATAATCAGTGAAAAATCGCTGAAAATCAGTGAATTTTACTGATTTTTCCTGTGCTGCAATTCTGACTGTTAATCAGTGATTATTCACTGATTCGGAATGAGAAAGTATTTTCTACAATCGCAGGGGATACTAATCCAAAATCTCAGGGATATTTGTCCCCAAATCGCTATGATATTTCACAAAATCTCTGGGTAACTTTCCAAAATTGCTGGTGTAGTTTTCAGAATCCCTGATGCATTTTCTAAAATCGGTGAGAAATTTTCCAAACTCTGGTATATTTCGCTAAATCACCGGGATATTTTTCAAAATCTTGTTCAATTTTTTAAGTACCTACTTCCCATTCCCATTATTAAAATAAAATTTTGATTTGCACCTTTTTTTCATCAATCTTTCGCCCCTTTAATTTTCAAGATAGGCAAAATGTTCATCCAATCCTTTTTAGTGATTTCCGGTTATATTCAAATTTTAAGTTCATGTTACCTTTCATCGGACACCCTGTATAGCGTATTTGGACATAGTTTTATATCAATGGTTCAGATCTATACAAAATTCAGCTTTTAGCTGTAATTCCAAAACGCAACTTTATTTTCTTTATTTTTGCTCTTACTCTTTTCATTGTATCCAAAAAGATTATAAATTTACTTCCATGTAAAGAAACCAGCTGACCAGAGTCTATTTCTACACGATGAAGGACGAAGGTATTTAATATTGTAGAATTCCTTTGAAATTCTCACAACTCGAACACGGCTGAAAAACGAAACAAGCACAGTACAAAAGAAACTTACAACTTTAACCAACTTACATACATTCGAGGCTCGAATTCGAGCGATTCGAGGGGATCTTATATATTTGCGTGCTGAAATGAAATAACACAAATTTCTTATCTGGTCAAAGAAATCTGGTTACTTGTACCTCGCGCGTTCCCTTCGTCTAGAAATTCATAGGTAAGTAGATATCGAATCAGATCATTAAAAATATTTTCGACAGTAAAGAGCCGGCTACGAATGACCCTTGTCAAACTTGGAAACGAAAATTTGAAAGAGAACAGTTATCCGGATTATGTTGGGCGTAGGTATATAAGCGAAGGTCCATTATTATGAAAAATTCATTGTTTCGAATACGGAGCTCATTTTAAATTAATGATAGGATTTTTTGATGGTTTAGAAGAAAAAATAAAACTTTTTTAAGATTAAGAGCAAGAGTATGGTCACAAGTGTTCAGAAACTGTATCTTGGGCCGTTGCGGAGCTAAACGTGGAATGATAGGTAGAGATGGTTTGATGTGACAGCATAACTTTACCATTTCGAAAAACGCTTCAGGAATATTACCGGGTTGGAAAATTTTTAACAACGTGGGCCTAATATACACCGAGACAGAAGTAATGAAAAAATAAAAAAAAAATGAATGAGCGTATCGTAGAACATTGTTTCGTAATATAAAACAGATTACTCGACGGGTATTTCCATTTTTCATATTTTTTTTGCCGCCGCGAAATTATTTATGAAGATGCGCATGGCTGCATGAAAACTTTTTGTATAACCTCAAACAGTCAACGTACTAATGGAAAAAGTTTACTTATAGGATAATTTTTTCCTACGTCCTTTTTAGTATATTTTATACCGTCAAAGGCATTCAATCTAAAGGAGTTTTTCTTCTTTTGGTGATATTTAACGTCAGCTTTATCATATGAAATACTCGTCAGATTAGTCGCGAAACAAAATCTTTTGACAGTTTGGTTCTTAAATTTATTTACTATTACTGAGCTGTAGCTCATGCTGAATAATCCGCCAGAAAATTCGCCGATGTGGTGAATGGGTTTTTTAAAAATTTCTTTTGAGGCCGTTTTTGAATCTTCGGTGTTGTCAAATCTGTTCGTTTTGAAATGATCCGGCAATAGGTAACTAATGGTTAAAGCATTCACGTGGTGAGACTTTCTCAATTAAAACTTGTCTGTTTAGAGTTGTTGAGATTTAATAGAACGTGGGAAAATTGTGGAAGATTGGAAGGTGCCAGGAAAAACGGATCTGGAAAATAATTTCTTCGGAGATGTTGAAACACTAGGGACGGAAATCTCATATTTTTCAAGAAATTAGGAACCTGAAAAATGGGAATTTTTTAAAAAATTAGGACTTAAAAAAATTGAATTGGTACTTTAAAAAAATTAAACATAGTTAAAAATAAATACTTTTGAAAATCTGAACGTTTTTAGAAAATGGAAAAGTTTTGAATTCGTGATTTGAAATTTTTTTAAATCTGACAATTTTTGAAAACTTAAAAATTATTTGGAAAATTAAAACGTTTAGAAAACCAAACATTCATAGAATATTACATTTTTTAAAAATCGAATAATTAACCAGGACAATAGAATCCAACACCCTGATTTTTAATAAAAAAATTTAAAAATTTAAAATTGATTTTTTTTTAAATTCAAGAACTTTTATAAAATTTAAAATGTTGAAAAAATCAAAGTATTGGCGCTAAAAATATTTCAGAAAATTAGACGATTTTAAAATAATATTGAAATTTTTTAGAAAATCATAAGTTTTTAGAATATTGAAATTTTTTAGAATATCAGACGTTTTTAGAAAATTAAAAGTTTTTAAAAAACTGACAATTTCAAAACAAAATAAAATTATTTAGAAAATGAAAAATTTTTAGGAAATAAAATTTTTAGAAAATTGGACATTTTAACAAAAATAAAAATGCTAGGAAATTTAAAAAATTTTAGAAAATTGAAAGATTTTAGAAAATTAAAAACTTTTAGAAAGTTGTAAAGTTTTAGAAAATTAAATGATTTCAGAAGGTTGGTAATTTCTAAAAAGTTGGAAATTTTTATAAAATTGCAAAAAATTTAAAAATAAGTAATAAAAAATTTGTTTTAGAAAATCGGAAAGTTTAGAAAATTGGAAGATTTTAAAAAGTTGATCATTTTTAGATAATTGGTAATTTTTAAAAAATTGAAACTTCGCAAAATAGGAAGTTTTTAATATATTTCTTGAAAAGTTTTATGAAGTTAAAAAGTTTTATAAAATTAAATGATTTTAGAAATTTGAAAATTTTTAGAAAGTTGGAAATTTTGAGAAAGTTGGAAATGTTTAGGAAGTTGGAAATTTTTAGAAAGTTGGAAATTTTTAGAAAGTTGAAAATTTTTAGAAAGTTGAAAATTTTTAGAAAGTTAAAAATTTTTAGAAGTTTGGAAACATTTTAATAATAAAAAATTGAGAAAGTTGGAAAGTTTTAGAAAACTGGAAGATTTTAAAAAATTGGAAAGTCTTAGAAAATATAAAATTTTTTAAAAATTATAAATTTTTAATTACTTAGGCACCTTTTGCAAATTTATAATTTTTTGAAAATTTCCAATTCTCCGAAACTTTCTAATTTCCTAAAACCTTCCAATTTTTCAAACTTTCTGATCTTCTAAAACTTTCTAATTTTCTAAAACTTTCCATATTTCTAAAACTTTTCAACTTCCTAAAATTTTTCAACATTTAAAAATTTTTCAATTTTAAAAACATTTCCAACTTTCTAAGAATGATCAAATTTCTAAAAACATCTATTTTCTAAAATTTCCTACTTTCTAAAGACTTTCAACTTTCCAAAAATTTTCAATAGCCTATTGAAAATTTCTAGAAAGTTGAAAGATTTTAAAAAGTTGAAAGATTTTTGGAAAGTTGAAAGATTTTTGAAAGTTGAAAGATTTTTGAAAAGTTGAAAGATTTTAGAAAGTTGAAAGATTTTAGAAAGTTGAAAGATTTTAGAAAGTTGAAAGATTTTAGAAAGGTGAAAGATTTTAGAAAGATGAAAGATTTTAAAAAGTTGAAAGATTTTAGAAAGTTGAAAGATTTTAAAAAGTTGAAATCTTTCAACTTTCTAAAAATTTTCAATATTATTGATAATTTTAGAAAATTGGAGTTTTTAAAATACTGAAAATTCTTGGAATATTGGAAATTTTTAATAAATCGGACTTTTGTCAGAATAATGGTAATTTTTAGAAAATTGAAAATTGTTTGAAAATGAATGGTGGGCCGTGGACACCTCACTGAAAAATTTTAGAACATTAAATTGCTAGCAAATGTTGAAAGTTCAAGATTACATACTTACCTACAATTTAAAAAAAAAAAAAACATACTTAAAACTCAGATTTTTTTGAAGAGCTATGAATTTGTAAGAAATTGTCTAAAAGAATCTAAGTCTTCTCTAAAAAAAAACTTCTCTATATTCTGTAAAAAAAATTGATAAAACAATTTCGAATATTTTTCCACTGAATTTTTTCTCGGTTTGGCCAAAAGTGATTATTGGTATAATTTCAATATTCCTCGCCCCCCTTACTTTAACCATTCTTACAAATAATCGTTTATTTTCTTCGAAAATGACAGTAAGAGTGAAAAATAAACCAACAATGAACTTCTTGGGTGAAAGTATCCATTGAAAAGTAACTTCAGCGGAATTCTTCTCAAAATTAGATAGCTAATCGATACCCATTTTTAGTGAAAATTTCGGAAATAATTTTGAAAAATTGGAAACGATAATACTATAATACATATTTTGAGTACCTATTTTCTATAATTATTCGAACTACGATTCGTATAAAAAAGTGAATCAAATTTTGTTTCACTTTTGAAAAAAAATCTGCCACAGAACCGAGGGAAGGGGAAAGCAACGACAACGAGTCAAGTTTGTTGCGCTTTCACTGAATCATTTTAAATTTGAAGTCAACTCGAAAGCTCCCCCTTCCATTTAGCTTTCGGAACAGAGAGCAAAAAATGCAGTACCTCAGTGATCAATCTACTCGTAAAAATCAATAAATAATCCCAAAACAATAAAAACAGTTAAAAAGTGAAAAAATTTCCAAGCTCGAACTATAGGCTATAATCAAAAATTGAATTTTCGTTTCGACGTGATGAGCCTCAACATCGCTCTGGGGTCTATCTAGACCCTGCCCTCCCCTCCTACAAACTCAACACCATTTCCACCGAGTCTATAATTCTATTGAGTACATAACGGATATAGGTATAATACCAGCAACACCTACGTATCAAAATACAAAAATCCACCGACACGTTATCGAACTTTGCAAAATTAACAATTCGACGAGTGTACCTGGATATGAAAATAGCTGCAGGAATCACACTCGCATATCATTTCATTTTAATGATTTGCATTTTTGTTACCATCGCCACAGGCCATACAACGTACATCCCCGAAAAGATCATTGTGATAATATTTCACAATCGTATCTCACGCCTTCTGTTTAATCTACGTTAAGCATTTGAGAATTGAGATATCAATACCGTTGAAAATACAGATACTCGATATATCGGTGTAATTTTCCATCCAAAATCCGGCTTCGAAATGGGCCAGCTTTTGTACACAATTATACGCCGGACGACCTCGAACTCTTCTCGTTTGGGGCGATTCGACGTTGCTTATTTTATTGGTAAAATTTTAATTCACGCTTCCTTAAACATTGGAAAAATTACACGGTTCGCGATTTCCCTCAAAGTATTTAACCAGTATTTTCACGAGACGAGGTAATAAAAAAAAGCAACCCTCTCGGAGCGTCGAATTTTACCCAGGTATAATCGAAAAGAACATTCAATTCAGCTTTCAGGTACCTTACACTTTCCATCGGGGTTTTTTTCTCACCGGTATAAAGTTTTTGGAGGGAGAAAAAAACACACGTACACGTACGAACGAAAATTTCACATATCCGGCGAAATGTATTGGAATCTAAATCGCGAAACACCACTTACGCACATATAAGTAAGAATATACCTATGTAGATGGAAAAATCGATGAATTATTCAGATGTAAATTCGCTTTAGATAGTGCGAGGTAGCGAAACGTAAAATTATACATGCTACGAATTACCAAATGAGAGAACGTCTATAGTCCCTGGCGAATTTTTCAAATGTCAATTTGGTTCAATATACTCGTCGCTATTTGTAAAGATGTGTAACACTATTAATCAGCCTTCTGACCTACCTAGGCATTTTTTTTTCACAGCTCGCCGAGATAAACCGTCATGTTTTCACACGTTACACTTGAATAGCACCTCTAGTGCGTGGAACCAGTGGTTCGAAAATTTCCCCAAGCAGGGTACCTACGCAAATTTATATACCACATTATGGGTCAAATTTCTACACCGTCGCGAATAAACTTCAACTTATAAAGAGGTTCTCATCTATTTATACCCTTTTTATACCCAAGAGAAGGATAAAATATCTCGCTATATTTCTTAAATTAAAACATAACCAATCGTACGCTTTAATATTGCCCCGAATACAAATTCATAATTCGATTCGATTTATTAACAAAGACCCGAGCAAACGGCCCCGTCACCCGGGAAAATTCCATAGGCATGAACGTAGCTATATAAAACGTAGGTAGAGGTCTGGGTAGTATAAAGAAATCGTCAATTTTCATGATTTCTTCCTTGCACAGCTTTCGCAATACACGTCAAATTTATTTATACTCGATGAAGCGCAGGATTATTCTACATCATTTTGGGGAGAAAAACTTGCCGCAGTTTTATAAACAACAAAAGTATATGTATTTTCCACAAAGCCGATAATCAAATTCCACCTATATTGTATTTCCTTTCAGAGGCGTATATGTTCGGCGTTTTTATAATATACACAGATGTAATATCGAAAAACGAATATTTACCCGAATATAGGTATACCTACCGGCAACGTTAACGTTTAAGATTTCCCGTCAGAATTCGTTCATTTTACATTTTTTTCATTTCAGTGGGGGTCAAATTACAGAACGAGGAATAATTAAAAATTGAAGAGTTTTTTTCGAGCAGTGCGAGTTATCGACAAGTTTGAAAGAAAATCAGAAAATTTTTCGTATTTTCATGTTCAGAGACTGTTAAAAAGTCTAGAAAGTTGAGCATCAAATTTTTTCAAAAAAGAGAAAAAAATGATTCATTTCTCGTTTTGAAAGAATCGTCAGAAATCGCCAACTTTGACATTTTAGAAGATTTTTGCAAGTCACGCTGCTAAATCATTCGGCCTACTACAATTTAATCTGACAAAACAATACAAATTGTGAAAAGATTACAGCAAAAACAATTTTAAATCATTCAAAATCTTCAAATTTTTCAAAGATTGGTAGGTTTCTAAAAATATCTGCCAACAAAGTGCCAAAAATGTTCAGATTTCTAGATATTTCTAATATCCTAAACATTTTTAAGTGTTCAAAATTCTCTAGCTGTTAAAAAATTTTTAATTTTCCAATAAAACTAAAGTAGGTAGTTATTCAGTGTTGTTAGAACAAAAAAGAACGAAAACGGAAACAAAGAACGGATAGTTATAACGCTATTTTGGGGATAACAAAAAAAAACTGAAACCTAAAAATGAAAGAACATAACTAGAACCGAAAAATGGAACTAAAAATTGCGTTCATTGAGGTCCGAGCCAGAAAAAAAAGTAAATGTAAGAAAAGAAAACTAGAAACAAACCGAGAATAAAATTGAAAAAATTATGTTCTTTTCCGTTCTTGATTTTTTTTTGAACGGTCTAAAAGTAAGTATTTTAGGGAAGGAAACGAGTAGAAACTTTAATTTTGATTTATGATTTAATAAAATTTAATAAAAACTGAAGATAAAAAAAAACGTAACAGAACAGAACCTAAAAAAACTATGAACGGTTCGGGAATATAACCTAAAACAAGAGGATGACGGGAACAGAAACAGAACTGTACTTAACCAAGAACCTAAAATGAAAAGAACAGATAGGAAACAAAAAACCAGAACAAAGAGATCAACGATCAAGAACAAAACCCAAAAATCAAATGTGCAAACAAATGAAGCAAAACCAAAACTGAAAAGTAAAACCGGAAAAACTCCAAAAAACCAAAACCAAAATAAAAATCAAAACATTTAAAAAACCAAAACAAAAAAAATTTGTTTTGCTCAGAGATGGGGCGATTCAGCGATTTAAAGAACCGGATTCAGGAATATCCGATTCATTAGTTTTGAAGAATCGGATTTCTGAAATGCGATTCTTTTCTGAAAAGAATCGCGATTCAGAATCGGATTCCTCTGCGATTCATTTGCGATTCATTTGCGATTCATTTGCGATTCATTTGCGATTCTTCTATTTAAAATGTTGTACATGATCGTATGAGTGGAATCTAATGTCGTATTCATGTTACGCAGATCAAAATATCCTGATGAACACCCTTTTCGCGATCATTTTACTTTAAATCTCGAAATTTTATTTTTTCACTAATTTTTTGCAACAATAAAACTAAATTTCGAGATTTAAAGTAAAATGATCGTGAAAAGGGTGTTTATCGGGGTATTTTGACCTGCTGAACACGAATATGGGATTGATTTTTTCATTTGGTCATTTATTTCCATATAAAATGCTCAAAATTTGAAAAATCTACCAAAATAACATTTTTAACAGTTTATCACAATTTTCAGCCCTTGCGCCACCTCAATTGCCAAAACTGAATAAATGACGTGAATCTACGTAAAAAACCACGTTTTTAGGATATTTTTAAAAATTAGTTGAACTTTGCTGTAAAGGTCATTTTTACTGTTGAAAATTTCAAATGGCCAAAACCTCATGAAGGTAAAAAATTAGTGAAAAAATTAGATATAACTTTGTGCCAAATAACACAAAATTTCATTCACTTCCGTTGGAATTAAAAATGCTCGAAAATAATGCAATAAAATGATCATAGCTCCGAAAGGAAGGGGATTGGGAGGGCAAAATTTTTTCCAGATTTTTTTTTATCAAGGTACACCTGGAGCAAAAACCACCCCTTATCCGGCTATACCCTTAAACCCTTATTAAAAAAAGAAGTATTCAACGTTGTACATAATATTTAAAAAGAATCGCGAAAGAATCGCAGATGCGCGATTCAGTCACAAAAGAATCGCGAATCGCAAAATTGCGATTCACCAAATTAAAGAATCGAATCGCGAATCCGATTCAGAATCGGATTCAGAAATTCTTTACGATTCACACCGGCGATTCTGAATCGGCCCATCTCTGGTTTTGCTTCACTTGATTGTTCATTTATTCAGAACCGAACTGAACAAAAACCAAATAATTTTGTTCGCACAACACCCTAATTTTCTCAATTAATGGAGAAAACGCCATCTATTGAAAATTTTCCAAACTTTAGTTAAATACACTTCGCTAGTTCAAAAAAATCGCAATAGATAGCGCTGGTCTCGGAAAAATTGATCCAAACAATTTCTGCAATAGGTACCTAACCAGAATTTTTTCCTTTTCTAATTGAAAAGGCATCCAAGACAGGACCAAACGGAGCAGAGAGAGGAGAGCAAAATTTCACCCCCTCTCCTACTCTTAGGATAAAATTCAACAAAAACTTTGTTCGTTGTCTGTAGAAAATGTTTAAAAATAAAATAAACGTGCTAATTTCATTTTTTTTTTTTTTTAATTGTAAGCAGCATTAACAACTTGGAACTTTTTAAAAGATTTTCTTTGGTAAGTACCTACCTAATTTAAACCCCTTTTCAATTGGAAAAGAACAAAGACACCGCTGACCCAATCTCATACAAAACTCTGAATTTAAAAAAAAAAATCGAAAAATCATTTTTCTGAAACCAGCAAAGCTCTATACTTGACACGCAAAATCTGAAACCTAACCAGATCCCAAAACCTAAAAATGATCCGAGTTTTTCAGAAGGAGTGAAAAAATCAGGGCTGCCAACAGTAGTGATTTATCACTATAAAACTGCTGTTTTTTACAATTGAAAAAAATGTAGTGATTTTAGTATGGTAGTGATTTTGCATATTTTTCAACAAAATTACAGATTTTTTCTTGTTTTTGGGTTTTAGTTGCGTGAGGCCTTTTTTTTCTTCTATTTGTTTTTCAACTTTACCATTCTCTTCTCAAGCCCCTGATTTTGCTTCATTTCTCTAAAAATCACCAAAAGTGATTTTTTAGGACAGAAATTTAGTGCTTTTTCAATATCGGTGTTGGCAGCCATGGGCGAAATTGATCAAAGAACAGTTCAGCTTTGGATTGAAGTTTCAAGTTCATGTAATAGAGATTTTTCTCACTGATTTGTTTTAATTGAAATTTTTTTCGCCGATTTTCTCTTGTGCTGCAATTCTTACTGTTTCTCAGTGATTTTCGATAATTTTCACTGATATATAAATGAGAGCAGTGACGTACCGAAGGCATTTCCCACGGGGGGGAGAAGAGGTGAAAATGCCAACTCAAATTTTCAAAATTCCCAACTACATATAGGCGATATAATTCCGGGGGAGGGGGTGAGATTAAATTTCCCAAAGCACGTGAGGTTTTTTGATTATTTTACTCGTTTCCATCATTTTTGCGAGCTTTTGAAATTTTCACAACCCATTACTACAACACCCTTTTTGAGATAAAAAATCGAAATAAAATTTTTCATTGGTTACTCCAATTTTTTTTTTTTCAAACCTACAAGCAATATCATTGTAGTTGAAAAAAAATACGAAATAGTTTATTTACCTTGAGCGAAGAAAGGGTGGAGTTTGGAAGAAAAATTATAATTTTACATCAATAAAATTTTGTAATTTCAATGTAAAGAATAGGGAGATGGATTTGGCCCGAGCGAAGCGAGGGCAAAAATTTTAGAAACCTCAAATTTAATGTGCAATAAAATAGTGTTTTGGAAGAATAAACTTTGATGAAAAATCGACTGCTTCTACTTTGAAATGATTGAAGCAGAAATATACCATGGCCGAGCGTAGAGAGGCGGAAGCTTTTGAAAAATTGGATTTGCAAATATCAAAAATAGGTTTTAAGGGGAACAAGAACAATGAAATTATTTGGAATAATTTTGAAGAAAAATGCGAAAAAATCTTTTAAATTACAAGTACAACTATACAATTTTTTGGTTGACGAGTAAAAATTTCCAAAATGTAAGTTAATTAATCATTTTTTCCCCTAAAAAGCATTCATTACAACGGTTTAATTCTTCGCTGGGATAATGATCAATTTTCAGTGGGAAAAGGTTGGGAAAATGACTAATTTTCCCAACTAACAAGTGAAAATTTTGTTGATTTCCGACTTTTAAAATAGGTAACCATTTTATTTATTCATTTTCATTTTTAAAAAAATACCAATCGCCCCAACTGACATTTTTACTCATCACTTGAGAGAACGACCAATTTTGAGTCGGGAAAATTACCAATTTTGAGTCGGGAACTTTGCCATTTCCGAGTTGGGGAAATTACCAATTTTGAGTTGGAACAAATGAAAATTTTGTTGATTTCCAACTTCTAAAATAACCATTTTATTTATTATTTTTCATCAAAAAAATTAATCCCAACAGTCCAATTTTCCCAACTGATGTGTTAAAATGTTCAATTTTCCCAACTCACAAGTAAAAAATTTCCTCAGGGGGGAGCTCCCCCTCCACCCCTTATCGGTACGTCACCGAATGAGAGAGTACCATTCAATCAGTAGGCCGCCGAAAGAAATCTAATAATCTAAAAATGAACTAATAAAATCTGCGAATTCAACTTTCATTTTTCCTTTTCTTCATTAGGCAAGTATTTTTTTCCATTTGAAAATTTCCACTCGCCGAAAACGAAAATAAGAGAAGGAATTCGAATGATTATAAAGTCGCGATGAAACATCGTCCTACATTATAATTCGTAAATCCTTCAAATACCTCTTCAAACCTCTTCTGCCCATCGAAGTTTTCAAACGAGAATCAAAAAGCCTACACAGATGTAATTTCATCAAACCAAAGGGCGTTACAATGGACCAGACACGAAATTAAAATTCACCCGTGTATAGTAATTTTTCGCCGGCGACATTCGTAATTCATACGAACGGTGGAAATTTCCATTCATCTAACGACCCAACAACTTATGATCAATTCGAAAGAAAGTAGGGAACAAGCAACGATATTCGTGCCAAAGAACGTGATGATTTCATCTGTCAAAAATTTCACATTCGTTCGCATCAATTTGTTTAAAATTACGACGTAATTGTTACACGGTCATTCGGTTCCGTAACTCTTTTATTTACGCAATTTACATCAGAGCCAACGAGCTATGGATTTTTTTTCAATATTAATGGAAAAAAAAGGAGAGTAACGATGGAATGGCGACGATATCGGTAGGTATATTGGCGAGCGTTAATGTATAACGAAAAACGAATCCGATATGGCTAACTACTTATTATAACCGGGGCACGTAAAAGATTCGCAGGCGCCATGTATGTTTGGCGACTGAACGCTTTATATGCGAAAATGCTAGTGTGCATGTTGTGTAAAATTTATTGCTTTTCTTAGTATTTTACTATTGCATCCTGTTCTCCCTTTCTGCTTTTTTTCGCGCTCGTTTCGACCCGAACCCGACCCCGACACTAATGGCGAAAAAAAGTACCAGGGTTCTCGTCGGTCGAGAAATTCGGGCTTTTCGTCGGATCACTCGGGTGTATTTTAATAAAGGAAAAACTTTCCACGCGCCAAGTTAATTTTTCGCCGGCGTTTCTATATTTCTCGGTTTATTAATTTCAAAAGTCAATTCGATGGTTTGAAATTGTAACAGGAACATTGAAAGTTTTACCGCGTGTTCTATACGTATTTTCATCATCGTATCGGTACCTTACATTGTAGGGTTATACAGGCTGGAAAACGAAGAAGCAACCGTCGAAAAGAGCGGGCTATTTTTCAAAAAAGGCCTACAGATAAAGCTCGTTGAGTAAACTAGTACGGTTTTTGATTCGTTTCGATTGATTTTCGACAACGCTTTTCCTATACAACGTTTTAGCTTTTAATAAATTACTCGGCATGGTAATGGTTGCCTCATCCTTTAAACTTTCGATGGCGTCGATGTGGATGTGGCGGAGCGGATACCCGCATTGTTTCCAGGCGTCGTATATACTCGTATTACCAATCAAGCGGTGTACGTTTGAGTTGATTTCTAAATGTAGGCAATAAGATTTAAGGGTGTAATCGTTTATAACCTAAAACACCTCGGTTCGGGTTTGTACGATTGTCGTGTAGAGCTTTCTACAAAACCAACTCCTTAAAACAATCAACTATACTGGATTTAACTTTGTTGGGTTTGGGAAGGGGTTCAGGAGGTCAAATGAACATCGAAGTTTGGGAATTTTTGAAAAAAGTACTCGGGCGTAGAGTCCTCGAGTTTGGAAAGTTTTCACGGAAATGGAAAAGTCATCGAATTACGAATATTTCGTTACTGAAGTTGACCTTTTTTTTAATTTGATGGAAATGAAATATCTTTACAATGAAGAACTTGGAACTTGATGAATTTTTAAGTAATTTTTGAGAATGATAGGTACTCGCAACTTCCGGCTCGAATTCATTTTTTCTGTAGCATTTTTTTTAAAGCTTGAGAGTATCTATTAAGAAATTTTGGCACCTTCAGATTGGTTGGAAACTTCTTCTAATCTGTTAGGGGTATCAAAAATCGTGTATATTAATTTCAAGTTTTTTTTTATCTCGATGTGTGCTTAGCACCAGCGGATCCAGAAATTGTGTAAGGGGGAGGCTCAGATTTCGAAAAAAAGGGGGAGTCAAAATTCAATGAAAAAATGAAGTAACCTGTTATTTCAGAGGGACTGGAGTAGTTAGGGTATTTTCAGTAGGAATATAATACATACCTGCAGATTTGAGCTAAGAAAAATTGAAAAATTACGATATTTTCTGAATTTTTAAAATCAAAACTGCTGATTTTTTTGAAAAATGGGGCATTGACTGAGAAATTAGTAATTTTTGACCGAAAAATCAGTGAAAAATCATTAATTTTCAATGAAAATGATTACACTGATTAAAAAAGACAGAATTTCTGCAAATTCAACTGATTCAAATTTATATAGAGAGTGGTATGTTTATTTTATTTCAGAAATAGTCATTAAAATACTGCCCGAGCGAAACGAGGGCGAAAATCTGAAAAAAAATCATACTCTTCTTTAACATTTTTATGATAAAAAAATCTCCATGCCAAGTTGTACTTTCTCATTTATAAATCAGTGAAAATGATCGAAAATCACTAAGAAACAGTCAGAATTGCAGCACAGGAGAAAATAGTGAACAAATTTTCAATGAAAACAAATCAGTGAGAAAACCCTCTGAAAAATTAATGAAAAGAGTGAAATTTATGAAATTGGCAGAAAAATCAGTGAAAATTTTTGAAAAATCAGCGAAAATTCGTTGAAAACCAGTGAAATTTGCTGATTTTTTCCTTTGCTGCAATTCTGACTATTTATCAGTGACTTTTCACTGATTCAGAATAAGAGAGTTGGGGGGTCGAGCCCCCTGAGCCCCCCTGAGTGCGCTTATGGTACTTAGGTACGTTGTTTGTGTATTTTTTAATTTCGTCGAGTAGGAGAAAAATATGGATTTGAACCGGCAGCCAATATATTTGGAAAATTGTGTTCTAATCGATCAAATAGGTCACCAACATGGGTAATTCATGTTTGCAGTTACCTACTCAAGTTCATAATGACCATTTTTATGGGGGTTTCTCCAGTGATGGAAAATTCCAAATTTTCTGGTGGTTTCGAAAGGTCTTGAAACCGCTTCCAATCGATTCAGGAGGTCGAACATAGGGCACATACCGAATTTTAGTTTTTCCATTGATTAGATCAAATTTTTATATTTTGCATGGCGATGATGTAATTTTGAATTTTCAAAAATTCGCCAAAATTCGAGAAATGAATTTTAGGTCCTGAAATTTTGATTATGGGCTTCTTTTATGATGCATTTCATACTCATATTTTTGTTTCGCCCCAAAATTTGACTGTTGGTTGGAATATTTTCCTTGTCAGCAAAAAACATCAAAAATTACCAAATCCATTTTCCGATTTCTGTACTTAAATTTTGTAATTTGATAAAATAGTTAAAAACCCAATAGGTAAATGTCAAAAAATGTGAGCCTGGATAAAAAAAAAAAAACACCTTTAGGGGTAAAAAATTGGTTTTTGAGTTGATATTGATTTTGGGTCTTTCAGAGGGTGTAGAAACAAGGGGTAACCTCAACTCAAAAACAAATTTTGACCCTCAAGGATGGTTTCTGTATCCAGGCTCACAAATTAATTTTTACGCTCCAATACTTGACTCAGAATATAAATTATTTTCTGTGAATTTTCTCGAATTTACTTGATCATTTCTTATTTTCAAACCATCTTGAACAACAAACTTCGATCCTTTTTACTTTCAAGTAGGTAAGTATTCTACATCAAAAAAACCCTAATTTTTCCAATTAAATAAACATTAATAAATTTTACTCACGAATTGAAGAAAGAAAACACTTGAGAAAGAAATAATTTCACAGGAACTTACCTGTAAACAGAAAAACAAACATTTTAAATTAAAAGATGATTATAGATAAAAAGCAACTTAAAGGGTGTGATTTATCGGTACGACAAAATAAGTGGTGACAACTTTTTAAAAAATACGATTCAAGGAAACATGTATTCAGAACGACGATTTATCGAGCAATAAAATAGAAAAATGAACGACAAATTGCTGGAACAAAAAAAAAAGAAAGAAAGAAATCAGTCCATGAGGCACAATGGGCCAGCAGACCTCTCAAAAATGGGTACCTATAATTCAATAGAAACATTTGTGGAAAATCATCATTCTATAGGTAAGTACTTTTGTATGGTACTTTGGGCCATAGAATCCAAGTTTTGCCAAAGTTTTTCCCCAGGAGCAGGAGATGGGTGCAAGGAGCAAAAAAATTCAAAATTGAATAAAAATAATGATAAGTGGAAGTGGGATCGAGTGTTAAAAACAGAAAATTCGTATTTTCAGTGCAAATTGTTTCGAAATTTCAGGTTTTCCACCTCTTCCCCTTCCAATCATCTTGTTTAAAAAATATTGTCAAATTCGTGTTCTACGACCTTGAAAACGTAGATTTTGATATTTTACACGCTAAAATGACAAAATTTTGAAATTGCAAAATTTAAATTGCCTACTTCAACCCATCATCCATAAGAGAAAAATATTGCCAAATTCGTATTCTACGCCCTAGAAAATATAAATTTCGATATATCACTCCGAAAAGGTTGCAAAATTAAAATTTTTCAGGTCCTCACCCCCTCTCCCATTCCAACCCTTCATTCCCTAATAAGAGAAAAACATTGCCACATTCATATTCTACGAAATTTTCATATTTATGTATTTCAGAAAAATTGCAAAATTCACATTATTTCCAGTCCATTCAAATCCCCACCTCCCCTCACCGCACCCATCTTTCATCATCACCTCAATCCTTCATTCATAAGAGAAAAATATAGTCAAATTCGTATTTACGACCTCGAAAACATATCAGGTATTTCAATGTATCTCTCAAAAAAAAAATGTGAAGTTCAATTTTCCCAGGTTTTATTTCCCAGTTTCTCTTAAATCGTAAATTTTGAGGCTCCAGCTTTCAAGGGGAAAATAGAAATTCGCCAAATGGAGTCTAATTTTTTTCAAATTGTAATATACCAAAAATCGAAAAATTTTCACAATTTGATCGAAATTGAAAAAAAAATTACTGACTTCAGGTTTCTGGACCACGTGCAAAATCACATTTGATCAGATCTAGTGAGGACATTTTTCGAATTTGATCAGATCTGAATAAAATGTAAAATTTTTTAATCAAGTTATCAAAATTCTTCTCAGCAATGAGGTACAACAGAAAGGGTATAGCCGGGTAAGGGGTGAATTTGGCCCTGGCTTCGATTTTCAATCTAACTCCCCCAATTGTTACCACATGATGTAAAAAAAATCTGGAAAAATTTTTGACCCCCCACCCCACCCCTTCTCGGAGTTATGACCATTTTATTGCAATATATTCAAGAATTTTTAATTTCAACGGAAGTGAAGGAAATTTTCTGTTCTTTGGCACAAAGTTACATCTCGTAGAGGTGTATTTACGATAATTTTTTCAACAATTTCGGTGCACTCCTTCACGTTTTTTCGGCTATTTGAAGTTTTCAATCGTAAAAAACACCATATAAGCGAAGAGCGACCACTTTTTGAAAATATCCCAAAAACGTGTTTTTCAACGTAGATTCACGTCACGTATTCAGTTTTCGCGATTTCGATGCCGCAAGGGCCGAAAATTGAGAAAAACCGTACAGAAATGTTGTTATTTTAGCAGATTTTTCAAATTTTGAGCGTTCTATATGGAAAGAAATGGCCAAATGAAAAAACTAACGTCGGATTCGTGTTAAGTGGGTCAAAATATCCCGATAAACACCCTTTTTGCGATCACTTTACTTGAATCCTCAAAATTCGAAATTTTTGTCTTGAAAAATCAGTGAAAAGGGTGAATTTTGAGACTTGCAGCAAAACGATCGCGAAATGGGTGCTTATCGGGGTATTTTGACCCGCTAAACATGAATCCGACGTTAGTTTTCTTTTTTCGGCCATTTTTCCCGTATAAAACGCTCAAAACTTGAAAAATCTACTAAAACAAAATCGAAGCCAGGGCCAAATTCACCTCTTACCCGGCTATTTGGGGAAGGTACCTATGTATACAGGGTGGCTCGGTTAAGGTGTGAAATATTGAAACCTCATATTCTACTTATCAATACGAACAAAAAATGTCATATTCAACATGGGCCCAAAACGCTTTCTTTCTGAGATATTGCCGAGTAAAGAACTGGAAATTCGGCAACGTTGCGCATCGCGACGCCCGTAAAATGTTGCGTTTAACGAGACGAGCGTCGGGGTTACTTACGCGGAAGTCAATTACAGCGTTGCCACAAAATAAATTATGCTGAGATACCCTCCATTTTTTTGATTTTTTAAAAAAAAATTTTAGGCGAAATTTTTTTTATAATAATGAGGAATCATGAGAAATCATTAAATTCGATTTTTATTGTAATTTTGTGGGATGGTCGAATTTTGATAAATTGATTACTCAGCATCCAATAAATAAAAAAAAAACAGAAACTTGGGTTAATAGGTGTTAAATAAGTAGTACTACCCCTAAAAGTGAATAAAATTTCAAAAAAATGATTTTTTGTTCTTGTTCGACCATTTTTCTGGTACAGAAACACATTTTTTACTTCAAAACACTTACTTATGAACCAAAAAAAAAAAAAAAAATGGTATACGTTTCTATGGACCTCCTTTCACTTTTTCCACCACCTACCCCCGAAAATTTTCACTGCTAGAGCAAAAATTGCCAATTTTGGGTGAAATCTGGGCCCCCTTTAAAGGCGAATAACTCAGTAATGAAGCGTTTATGACCCATCATGTATATAAGATTTTTTACTCCAAATGATAAGTAGAATACGTGGTTTTAATATTTCACACCATAACTGAGCCACCCTGTATATGAGAAAAAAATGACAACAATTTTGCTAGGGGGAGGGGGGTATTAAAAATTAAAATATGTCTGGGAAATGGTTACTTTGATCATTTGTTGGTAAAATTCGTAAATTTCAAAAAACAACCCAGGAAAAAAAATTGGATCCAATTGGATCTGATTGGATCCGATTGGATCCAAAAAATGGCGCGATCCAATCGGATCCAAGTGGATATAAGTAGATACAAACAAATCCAAATTAATCCAATTAAAGACATTTTTCTCTTTAAAATGAAAAAATTTGGATCCAATTGGATCTTTTTGGATCTAATCGGATCTTTTTGGATCTAATTGGATAACATTTCTTTTAGATCCAATTAGATCCAAAAAGATCCAATTAAAGACATTTTTCTCCTTGAATTTAGATAAAATTTGGATCCAATTGGATCTTTTTGGATCTAATTGGATCTAATTGGATCTAAAAGAAATGTTATCCAATTAGATCCAAAAAGATCCGATTAGATCCAAAAAGATCCAATTGGATCCAAATTTTTTCAATTTAAAGAGAAAAATGTCTTTAATTGGATTAATTTGGATTAATTTGGATTTGTTTGTATTTACTTATATCCACTTGGATCCGATTGGATCGCGCCATTTTTTAGATCCAATCAGATCCAATCAGATCATCCAACTTTTTTTCCCCGGGAAGTTTCACAGTTTTCAGAGTATTAATAAAAAATTCGATTAAAAAATAGTCCTTCCGATGCGATGTAAGAAAAATGAAACGAAGTGGTCCTTCGCTATTTTTCCACGAAATTTCCTAATTATTCCTAATAACAAATTTCAATTCCGGGTTCTAAGTGACTATTTATGCTCAATAATCTATCAAAAAATATTGATAGATGTTCCCTTTTCCCTGTTATTTTTGAAAAATAGTCATTTTCATAAACTTCCTTCGCCATATTCCCTGCATTTCATCACTCTTCAAATACCTACAAAAATATTCGCGTATTTTTTCGCGATCAGCGGTTCACTAGTCCACCTTAAAAATAGGAGAAAAACCTCAATATGCAATAAATCGAGTAACTGAAAAAAAGATACACACTCGTAAAAGTCTAAGGCAAAATAATCGAATAAAAAATTGGTAACAATATTTCACGGGGTAAATTTGGAATAGTTCCAATTTCCACCTGTCGTTCCACTACGTACGCCTTTGAATAAACCCATAGGTAACGCCTTACCCAGCCGCATACAAAATTGCCTACGCCTTAAAATAAGGCACCTTTGACTTTACACGAATCACTCGCTACTTATAAATACATTTTCTGGAAATTATTCTCAGCGAAAGAGACACCAGGACGGAATTTCTTATCGCGTGTTAATTATTCACATAAAAATGTCTCGCAGAAAATCGCATTTATCAACGCAGCAGTCTGAAATATACCGTATACTAGTTTATTTTTTGTGTACAAAAGAAAAAAAAATACTCGTACGAGAGGACCATTTGAACTGTCACGTACAAATAACGTATAACGCGCAGAGCGAGAAAGCGAATCAGTATACGCGGCGTGCTTTTTAAATATTAAATTCGAATTAAAAAGTAATTTACGAAACAGTTACGTAGCGTCGGAATTAAAATCCATTCGGATAATGAGAAAATGGTGTTTTATCAATTTGGCGCGTTTTGTCGATTCGAGTATATACGAGTACATGTTACGGGTATATGTGCCACCTCCTACCCTCCTGCCTTTAATAAAATACGATATAGTGTGGCAACTTGACGAGGCGACGGATTTTGTTCTCTCGTAAACAATAAACACCCCCGGATAGTGTAATGTTGACGACGACAGGGCGGTAACAGCTCGATTTTCGACATGAGGTGTAATTTGACCACATTAAAGCGACGATTGATTAATGAAACCGATAACGAAGAAGTAAACTTCAGCACGTATATAATTATACCGCAGCATCGACGAATTATGTAACCGATGATACGCGACTGTCACAATTACCCGGCTCCAGAGAAGAAAACCATTCCGAATACCAGAAAAACGATTACTGTCACCGAACTGTTATTTAATGAATGTCGAAACTATACGTATTATGGGATATATGTAAACGAACGACAAACTCGTGTAGAAACATATGAAAGTGATGTTCGAACTTCGAACGTGTGGGCAGACAGTTATGCAGGAGAGATTAACCCCTTACCTATCAGGAATAAGCAGCAAACATTTTCCAGAATGAGAAAATTCTCGATATTAAAAGAGAAAACGAAATTTGATCACACATGATCAATTTTTTAGAATTTCTTGAAAAATTACTTTTGTCAGGAAAAAAATGGCTGATACTCAAAAAAATCCGTTAGTTGATTGGTGGTATGAGAAAGAAAAACACATTGAAATATTCCATTTTTGATACGGACAAATTAATAGGTACCTATTGAAAACTTACATTTTTGTACATTTTTAAGAAAGAAGATGATAACTATTTTTCTTTAAAACAGGAATTGGTGCTAATTTCGAGCTAAAATTGCCATTTCTTTACATTATTTTCAAGAATTTTTAATTTCAATAAAAAAGATGGAAATTTTCTGTTCTATAGCTTGAAGTTGTTTATAATAATTTCTTCGCCAATTTTGCTGCATTCTTTCATAAGGTTTTGGTCATTTGAAATTTTCAACTGTCAAAAGGGCCTTTATAGTGAAGTTCGACTACTTTTGAGAAAATATCCCCAAAATGTGTTTTTTAATATAAATTCACTTCACTTACATATTCACTTTTGGCGACTTCGATGATGCAAGATGAAGAGCCAAAAATTGCGAAAAACTGGACAGAAATGTTTTATTTTAGCAGATTTTTCCAACTTTGAGCGTTCCACCTCCCCCTTGCGTCCAAAATGTTTTTCTTTGCCAGATTCGTATTCTATGACCTCGAAAACCTAGATTTCGATATACTGCACGATGTTTTGAGTAAATTTTAATTTTAGCACCTCTCCCCCCTCATTCAATTTTAGCGCCCCCACCCCGCCCTTTTCCTAAGAACAAAATTTTTCCCAGATTCGTAATCTACGACCTCGAAAACTGTACCTGACTTTTTTTTCCACTTTTATCGCCAATTTTTTTAGGTAATGAATTTCGCGCGTTTTAGGTCTGGTGGACCCCTGTGCGATGGTTCTTCCAAAAAGCTCTTTCAAGGGCCATATAAGGTTTTTAAAGTGGAAAATTTTTAAAAGGGCTCCAGCAGGGTAAGACAGGTGAATCAGCCTAGGGCGGGACGCCTTTTTAAATTTTTCCCCCTAAAATTGATTTAGTACAATAAGATATAATTTTTGACCCAATAATGGCATCCTCCTCCTCTCCTTCCCCCTCGAAACACGTGACCGCGAAAATGTGATTTTTACTTTTTTCGCGTTATCGCAGGTGTTTTTCAAGTAATTCAAACGAAATTTTGTGAATAATAGGAGATAGTCAATGTAAACATCCAGAAATATATTTAGATTTTTTGACCCCAAAAATGACCCTGAAACGGGGTTTCAAACCTCCAAATGCTCATAAAAATCATAAAAATTCACAAGAGTTGTGCTTACAATGAAGGTATCCAAACTCGAAGTAAAATTTTGAGTCAAAATAAAAATAAATCGAAAGTAAGTTGTAAAAGAACCCCACATACGAATTTTCAGGTGCTGAAGTTCATTTGTCGAATTTTGGTGAATTTTTGAAATTTCAAAATTACCTCATCGCCCAGCAAAACATGAAAATTTGATCTAATCAACGAAAAAATCTGAAATTTGGTATATGCCCTATTTTCAACCTCTCAAATCGATTGGAAGTGGTTTCAAGACCTTTTAAGACTTCCAGAAAATTTTGTAAAACACCAGCAATGAAGAAAAGCCCATGAATAAAAGTGACGACGATTTGTACAACGAATAAACCCAAAAATAGAGCATCTATCAACTATTAGCGTTTTACCTTGGTGCATGGGCTGTCGGTATAGTGTCGGTGTACCTTTTTGAAAATTTTTTCGGAAAAATTTTCTCCTAAAAAATATGGATTTGAACTGGAAGTTATGAAGTTCAGAAAAATTGTACTTCAATTGATGAAATAGTCACCAATAATGGGTGATGCGCGATTGTAGGTGCTAAAGTTCATAAAGACTACTTTTATGGAATATTTTCCAGTGCTGGAAAACCCCAAAATTTTCTGGGGTTCTGAAACATCTCGGAACCGCTTCCAATCGATTTCGGAGGTCGAAAATAGGGTAAGTATATACCAAATTTCAGCTTTTTTCGTTGATTGGATCAAATTTTCATATTTTTTAGGACGATGAGGTGAAATTTTGAAATTTCAAAAATTGATGTGAGGTTTTTTTATGATGTAATTTCGATTTATTTTTATTTCGACTCAAAGTTGAAATACTTTTCTTGTTAGATGTACTTATTGTGGATCTGTTTGAATTTTTCCAAATTTTTTGGCGCGGTGGCCTTCTCAAAAACGCTCAAAAATGATTTTTAATTTCAATTTCCACTCACCGAAATTTAAAAAAAAATTACCAGATGAAAAAACCAATCCCAAAAAACCTCTTTATACACAATTCAGGAGACCATTTTGCTCAAAGTCCAGAATTCACGTTTTTTTTAATCGTTTATTAGCGGACTTCCCGCTCTAGCGGGAATCCGCTATTGCGTTCATAAGGGTTTTTTTATTTATTTATTTATTTATTTATTTATTTATTTGTTTGTTGAAGCCTTTTTTTTCTGACGCGATTTCTCTCGCTAAACTGAACAGATCGGGCTGAAATTTTTACAGTAGGTGTAGTTCATGCAGGAGAAGAGCTGATTAGTTTTTGGTGCAATTCTGTGCACAGAAAGCTGAGCTTTTCAACTTTAAAGCTCATTTTTGGGACATTTCTTTCTGACGCGATAACTCACGTTAGAGTTGATCAATCGACTTGAAATTTTTACAGTTGTTAGAACGTGCATGAGAGAAGAGCTGATTAAATTTTGAAGTCGATCCGTGCTTTGAAAGTTGAGCTTTTCGAGTTCAAAGTTTATCCAGTTTTTCGAAAATATTTCACGAACGGCACATCGTAGAGGAAAACGGAGGCCAAAAGGATAGTCAGGAATTTCACGCTCTACAACTTTGGTTCTGAGGACTTTTTCTTGAAAGCTTACCATTTACGAGAAAATTGAGCTCAAAGTTTGGAGGCTTGTGATTGGTCAACTTTTCTGACGATTTAATCATATTTCTCAACAATGGGTCGGCAGATAAAATATTTTCTTTGAACCCTTGCAATACCACCTGCTGGGTCGGCATTTTTAGACCAACACAAAGACTGATTTTATGGCCTTTTTGAGGCAGAGGTCAGCAGATAAAATCTTCATCAAAAATTCCTTATAAGGCTTGAGCTCAAAGTTGGAAGGCCTGTGATTGGTCAATTTTTCCACCTCAATTTCTCTCGTTTAACTGAACCAATCGTTTCGAAATTTCTGTAGTAGGTGTAGATCGTGCAAGAGAGAAAATGATCATTTTTTGGTTCAATTCAGTGCATAGAAAGCTGAGCTTGGAGCTTTCAAGTTCATTTTTGTGATCCTATAATTCAAGTTAGAGTTGACCAATCGACTTGAAATTTTTACAGTGGTTGGAACGTTTAGAGGAGAAAAGCTGATTAAATTTTGAAGTCGATCCGTGCAATGAAAGTTGAACTTTTAAAGCTCAAAATTTATTTAGTTTTCGAAAATATCTCGAAAATGATGCATCGTAGAGAAAAACGGTGACCAAACGGATGGTTAGGAATTTTAAGCTCTACAACTTTGATTCTCATGAATTTTTCTTAAAAGCTCACCATTTTCGAGAAAGTTGGAAGGGTTGTGATTGGTCAATATTTCTGACTCAATACCTCTCGTTCAACTGAACCAATCGTTTTGAAATTTTTACAGTAAGTTTACATCGTACAGGAGAAAAACTGATTATGTTTTGGTGTAACTCTGTGCATAGAAAGCTGAGCTTTGAAACTCCAAAGCTCATTTTTCTGAAACCTCCTTCTGACAAGATAAATAAAATCGACCGATCGATTTGCAATTTTTATGGTGATAAGAATATGTTTAGGAGAAAATCTGATTGAATTTGGAAGGCGATCTAGCATAGAAAGCTGAGCTTTTGAAGCTCAAATTTATTCAGTTATTCAAAAATATCTCGGAAACGGTACATTGTAGAGAAAAATGGAGGTCAAAAAAATGGTTAGGAATTTCATGCTCTATTTCTCATGAATTTTTCTTAAAATCTCACGTTTTCGAGAAATATGAGGTCAAAGTTCAAAAGCTTGTAATAGGTCAATTTTCCCGACTTGATTTCTCTCGTTTAACTGAACCGATCGTTTTGAAATTTTTACATTGCGTGTAGATCGTGCAGGAGAATACCTAATTTTTTAGGTTAAATTTTGAGCAAAGAAAGCTGAGCTTTGAAGTTTTAAAGTTCTTTTTTGTGACACCATAACTCAAGTCAGATTTGATCGATCGACTTGAAATCTCCGTAGTAATTAGAATGTGTATAGAGGAAGAGATGATAAAATTTCGAAGTTGATACGTGCATTGAAAGTTGAGCTTCACAAGTTCAATTCTATTTTGTATATAATAGGAAGTCCGCTCTTTTGACACAGTGTGTCTAGTTCTATACCAATTGAAAAAATCCAGGAAAAAAGTGAATTTTGAAAATTTAATCAAAATGATCCGAAAAAATGTTTGTTAGGATATTTTGACGTGCTGAACACGAATCCGGCATTAGTTTTTCTTTTGGTCATTTCTTCTCTTTAAATTCGCAGTTTTAAAATTTGAATCAAGGAAACCACGCGAAGCAAAAATCAAAGCTACCTAAATTCATTTTCAGCAGGTCAAATTACCTAGGTATTTTTTTGCTAATTGGGCGACCATTCTACATAATATCTCAAAACTTATTTTATACTTGTAATTTTTCAAACTTTGAGCGTTTTAAATGAGAAGAAATGAGCAAATGAAAAAAATACTGGATTCGTGTTCAGCGTGTCAAAATACTCCAAAAAACCCTCATTTCCTGGTCATTTTGGTAAAAATTCTCAAAATTCTTTTTTTTTTCTCTGCATTTTCTCAATTGGTCGTGGAAAACTCAGTGAAAAAATCTGAATTCTGGACTTCGAGCAAAATCGTCTCTGAAATAGTGTCTAAAGAGGTTATTTCACCTACTGAACACGAATCTGGTATCTGGCACTGGTTTTTCCATCCGGCCATTTCATCTCTTCAATTTCGGTAGGTGAAATCGAAATAGAAAACAGTTTTTGAGCGTTTTTAAAAAATCCGTCGTCCAAAAAAATTCAAACTATCCAGAATACGTTTTAGACCTCTTGTGTAAATTCTTAAGGTTTTTAATAACCATATTTATCATTTTTAAGGGTCTTTTGAAGGTTTAAAAATCCATTTCGAGGTCATTTTTGAAGTTGAAAAAATCTGAAAACATTTGCGAATGTTCTCATTGACTATCCCCTAAAACCCAAAAAATTTCGTTCAAATTGAGTGAAAAACACCTGAGATAATGCGAAATTACCTTTATCACAGTTACACCTTTCTGGAGGGGGATGAGGATGCCATTTTTGGCTCAAAAATTATCTTTTTCTGTACCTACATCAATTTTAGAGGGAAAAAATTGAAATAGGCGTGATAGACCAATTTACATACGTTAAGTGCCTCGCTAGAGCCTTTTGGATTTTTAAAAAAAATTTGAAACACATAATAATTTTTGAAAATTAATGCAGAGAATGGTAAATTTAATAAAATATAAATTTTTTCACACCATCATCGGTGCATTTTGGGGTTTCTGGCTTATTCGATACTTTGACTTATATTTTGAAAAATCTTTTGAATTTCCCAATTGGACCGTATCTAATTACGAATCGGAATTCTCGAAATTTTCCATTCTTCACTACGAATATCGATTACTTTGCTCAAAACCGTTCCCACGAGAATCAGGCCCGAAACAAAACTCCACTTTTAATTTCTCTCGTGCATCGCACACATAGGTATAATATTTTAAACCCACACAGATACGGTACATTTTGCAAATTAATTTCAAAGTGCATTGTTCAATTACATCAAACTCTTAGATTACTGTTGCGAATATCAACATGAAAGGGTTCGTGAACGACCTTAATGCGTTCTCGTGTGTATAAAGGTGCATCATCGCAATTCGAGGAAAAGGTGGTCGTAAAATCGACCTTGTAAACGAGATCCCTATCTGAGCACAGCGATAGGCATGTAAAACGGAATAAATTTAATCTACCAGATGAACGAGCTGGCGTAAAGTTGTAAAAATCGCGTGACAAAGTCAACTCGTGTACCAAGTTTTCGGGTTTACGTACATCGCCGTGGGTAATCTTTCTCAGCAGACGTTAAACCGTGCTAATTGATTTTCGCTTTTTCCTTCGGTAATTTAATGTCCAAAGCTTTGAATTGGAAGAAACCGAAAGCTCGGGCCCAGCGAGGCCGAGATAAAAACCGCCAATTTCTTATCTATTATTCTTTGAAAAACAAAACCATATGGTTGGAACGATAAAAGAACGTGACCAATGTACCATGTATAAAAGTCCTCTGTTTTCGAGCGTTATCCGAGGAAAAAATCTTTTAAGATTGTGACTTTGTGACACAGGCTGCGTATACATTTAAAAGAAAATTCCGTCGAGTGATCGTACACACGTCACGTGCTCTTCTGTACTTCTCGAGTAGGTAATTCCAATTTCCAGTAAATTTTCGCCTATATTTCTATTCCAGCCTTGAAAATTCCCATCTACAGTGGAATCGTAACCCTGAAAATGGATATTATTAAAAATCAATCACACCTTTTAGCTTTAAAATACCTCCGGGCGTAGTACACGAGTATAGTATTCGAGTACGTAGGTATTCTGTATCGAAAACTTTTTCACGGTATTTCGCCTTAATAATTGGAAAAGTTTGGGAAAAATCGAAGATTGATATCGACAGCGCGACACGAGCCCCGAACCAGTGAAGTTTCATGAACTAACGTCGTATAATTGAGGACGATTTTAGCTAAATGAATACCAACTCGACGAATACAAAGGTTGCCGAAACCGTTTCAGGACTGTGTTTACAAGACGCACCTGTTGCTGCTCCCCTTATAAACGGCTCGACTCGGATGTGTATAACTTTCTCATATAGTGTATTTATTGTACGCGAATTATAAATGGGTTTATTTTTATCGATAGCTCGAATCTCGTACGTGATATTGTACGTGGCTTGGCTTTCGTACGTATACGTGGAATCGCGAAAATACCCAAGTATATTTTTAATTTCACTTCTGTTCTGGCCATAAATGTATCATTTTTCCTCGTTTTTGAACCGAGTACCGAATGTAGACTGTGTGATTACACAATGTGGCGTTTTTCCTCGTGTTCAACTTTTGCAATGTGTTTTGTAATAGACTCGTGTGCGTTTCTATCTTTATAAAGTCCCTTGACTAATTAATTGGATACAACGCGACGATTGTTCAAAGGATTCTCAAATTTTGCTCGAAATGAATGATTTCAATGAAGCTTTTGCGAAATTTGTTGAAATTCCGAATCACGTCAAATAACAGGGGAGAGGGAAAGGGGAAGTCAAATGATCAGATGCTATGAAATTTGTGAATTTTAGGTGTTGTTCTCGTCATAAAAATGAAAATGCCATTAACGAATAGTTTGGTCCCTTATTCAAAAATTAGGCAAATTATTAGGTACGTTCTGCAAACGGTGCCTTCGATTGAAATAGGTGAATTCATCTTCTGTATGGATTTTGAAAATATTGCAAAGGTATGTTTGGGAGATGAAAAAAAATTTTGAGTCCAAAATTTTCCCCATCCTGCTTCCGCTCCCCCCCCCCCTCTTCGTCGAAAAATCGAAATTTTCGCTTCAAAAATTCTCGTTCATTATTCACCCATAATTTTGACATTTCTGTGATGAATAATAAAAATAGAGACCAATTTATGGAATTTTTCCCATATTTTACCCCTCATTAAACTTCAAACTGTCATAGCTCCAAATCTCAAGATGAAACAACCAAACCATTGTCCACATAGGTAATAGTAATTGCATGAAAAATTAATTGAACATTTCATATAAATTTTTTTATCTCTGCTCAAGATGAAAAAATATATTTTTTTTTCAAAAATGCCATTATACTTCAGCTGAAGAGAATTTCAGGGTACCATTTACGAGATGCTCCTGTCGCTAAATTTTTGAAATTTTTGTACAGCTTCGTTGAATAACTGCAGAAAATATTTTATACGGATAAATTTTCTCTTACTCCGCCTCCTTTGACGTCAATGGCAAAAAAAACTCCAGGCGAAAAATTTTTATTTGATAGGAAATTTGGTCAATTTGGACATCATGTCCCAAAAAAAGCCAATTTAGATAACTTGGGCATAGTATATCAAAAAAGGCCAATTTGGACATAATGTCTCAGAAACACCTACAGTTTGGACACATGTCCCAGAAAAGGCCAAATTGGAAATACTATCTCAGAAACACCTGCAATTCAAACATAACGTCCTAGAGAAGCCAATTTCAAAAATTTGGGCATTATGTCCCCAAAAAAAGTCAATTTGAATAATTTGGTCATATTGTCTCAGAAACACCTGCAATTTGGACACATGTCCCAGAAAAGGCCAAATTGGAAATACTATCTCAGAAACACCAGCAATTCAAACATAACGTCCTAGGGAAGCCAATTTCAAAAATTTGGGCATTATGCCCCCAAAAAAAGTCAATTTGGATAATTTGGTCATATTGTCTCAGAAACACCTGCAATTTGGACATAGGTATGTCCGAGAAAAGCTAATTTGGAAATAATGCCTCAGGAACACCTGTGATTTGGACATAACGCCTCAAAACTCCAAAAATCCAATTTGAAGAATTTGAACATTATGCCCCAAAAAACCAATTTGGATAATTTGGACATAACGTCTCAAAGAAGCCTATAAAAATAATTTGGATATAGTATCTCAAAAAAGGATAATTTGGACAATAGACATATGTCCCAAAAAAAACCAATTTGAAGTATTTGAATATAATGCCCTAAAAAAGGCCGAATTGGAAATACTGTCTCAAAAACACCTGCAATTTAAACATAACATCTCAAAAAAGCCAATTCGCACATTATGTCGAAAAAAAGCCAATGTGGATAATTTGGACATAGTGTCTAAAAGAAGGCCAATTTGGACAGAATGTCTCAGAAACACCTACATAACGTTCCAAAGAAGCCTATTTGAAAAATTTAGATATTATGCCCCCCCCCCCCAAAAAAAAAAAACAATGTGGATAATTTGGATATAATGTCTCAGAAATACCTGCAATGTGGACATATGTCCCAGAAAAGGCCGAATTGAAAATACTGTCTCAGAAACACTTGCAATTCGGAAATAACGTCCCAAAAAACCCAATTTGAAAAATTTTGAAATTATGCCCCCCCTCCTATGTCCCAAAAAAAAAAACTATTAGGATTTGGACATAGTGTCTCAAAAAAAGATAATTTGGACATAATTCCTGGGAAACACCTGCAGTTTGGACATATGTCCCAAGAAGCCAGTTTGGAGGATTTGAACATAATGTCCCAGAAAAAACCGAATTGGAAATACTGTCTCAGAAATACCTGCAATTTAAATATAACGTCTCAGAGAAGCCAATTTGAAAAATTTGGACATTATGTTCCAAAAAAAGCCAATTTGGATAATTTGAACATTAGTGTCTCAAGAAAGGCCAAATTGGAAATACATATGTACTGCCTCAGAAACACCTGCAATTTGAAAATAAGGTCCCAAAAAATCCAATTTGGATAATTCGAACACAGTGCCCCAGAAAACCCCAATTTGGACGCAGTGTTCCAGAAACACCTTTGGTCATAGTGTCCAAAAAAATAAATAATTATATGAATCAATTCATTGAAAAATTTCCCATGATTTTCACGTCTAACAAAACTATTATAATAAGTAACTATTTATATTGATAGCGTGAAAAAATTTGGTCCCCCTCCATCTTAAAAATCGATCCCCAGCACCCAGCACTATAACATAATTCTTCAAATGACCTGAAAGACACATATTCAAGGCAAGGAATTTTTTGTACACAAACCATCTCAAAGTTCAGAATTACATTGAGTATGGTATCAATTGTTCGAGGGTTTCATTTTAAGTTTTTGGCTAGAATGTGTGGTTAAAAAATGAAAAAATTTCCATAAATTTATTGGTCTCTATTTTTCCTACACCGCAGAAGTTTTAAAATTTTCGGTTTTATAGGAATTTCTAAATCGAAAAATCACGATTTTTAGACGTGGAAGGACCAGAAGGGAGAGTGAAAAATTTTCAACTATAATTTTTTGTTTTTGGTTCCTGGCGCCTTAAAAATACCATGACAATACTTCCAAAATACGTGCTGGGGCTGATTCATCAACTGAACCAGGGATACTCTTTTCAGCCATTTTTAAATTTTTCACTTTTTTCTACTTCCATAATACCTAATTTCCCAAATTCAAACAAAGAGGGAAACAATCGTGAAAATTTATATTACCTTGACTCGAACAAACATAAGGTAACGACGGATTTTTATTTTACATAAACACGTAAATCTTTAAATTGAATCCATCTCGTTAAAAAAAATGAAAATCAATCCTCTATAATTCCAAAAGTTGATAAATTCCAGGCCGTTATAACTCCTGGAACAAAATCTCGCCTGGACTTATAATTACCTCGGAATAATCGGGGCTAAAGAGTCTGTTTGGTGTAGATAAAAACTGCTCGAAACTTTCGCCAACGACATCATAAATATCTTTCATCGAGATGGGGAGAAAAAAAGGTACGGGTAAAAAAAAAGAAGCAGAATAAAGAAAGGTGAAAATATCGAAAAATTCTCACCATCCTATACAGAGTGTCAGCGAAAACTCGCTGCGCCTGAATTCGCAACAATTAGGCAACTCATTCCACGTTCGCGTAAAATAACTCGCCTATTCGCGCCGTAAATTAGATTTTTTCCCATTTATTTCGCAATTTTACGGATATTTAAATTTGAAGGGGAAAAAGCTCTGTCTTGATGAGTTCGTTTCGCTGACGAACGATATAATTTTTCAAATAGATGTTTTGTTTCAAGTCGAGGGTTATTTCGAGATGGAAAAAAGTGGAAAATTCAGACTCGGAAAGTTTTATCGGAGTGAAGGAATAATTTAGTTTGAGGTTGGTGTGAGATGAGCAGATGAGCGTGGCGATGTTTTTATTTTAATTTTAGACGTCGGAATTTTATAATTAAGAAACTTTCGATACGAAATTACCATGTTTTGGATTTTTCAAGGATAGACATTCTTGAGAGTTAAGAAGTGTTTCGACTATTTTTACGAGGGTGGCGATGCTCTGAGGATGGCCCGGATGAATTGACAGTACGGAGAGGAATTTTGAGTGAAAAATTAATTATGTAGGTAGTGTTTTGAATACTCTGGATGAGTAGATATGACTAAATATACTGAATTTTTAAGATCGTCCAATTTTTTTTTCCACCGTTGTATTAAATGTGACTCTAAAATTGATGAATTTCATTGTAGGGAAGAAAGGTCAACATATGGTATGGAGGGGAGATCTAAATGAAGAAAACTTGTAGAAAATGTTGCAGACAGATATAGGTATAAACTTTTGAGATCAGTACTGAAGTCTGATTGGTCCAGGTCCCAGGTCCTAGGTGCAGCGTCCAAAATTTGGATAGGTTCATCACAGCTCTTTATGAATTTGGTCATTTTTCAAAAGAATCCTTTAATTATTCCTGGCACAAATAAAATAAATACAATAAAAACTTATGGGAAAAAATAGAAAAAAATCTATGTAGGTATTTCATGTTTTTAAAAGAATTTTTATTTTTCTTGAAGTTTGAAACCCTATTTTAATGAAAACTGGTAATATTTCATGCTCTTCTCCGACACATCAGTATTCAATAATGATATGTACCTACCTAAGTAAGTATATCCTAAAAATCATATACCCATACATGGTTTTAGATTTCAGTTCATTAAGAAATAATTGGACAAAATATTGTTGTTTTGTAGGGATTTTTTTCATCCTACTCACAAGGACTTGAAACGATACGAATTATTTGCCTTTAATTTGAACGAGAGTAAGTACCTAAGTTTTTCGAAAAATGCATATCAAAAAAACCTCGAAATCAATATTTTAGCTGTCCAAGATGATTTTTCAATTCTTTACTAATTTTTGAAAATTTAAATTGGTAGGTATCACATTTTTTAAAGAAAAAATATACCTAATAGGTATCTCAGTAAAAAAGAAAAAATTCATAAAACTGATAAAAATCAGGTTACTAGGGTGTTCCATTGAATCGTCTCCCAAACTTCTTTTTTTTTAAATGCCTAACTACATATAACCGGGTACCACAAAAAATTGAGATGAACATGTTTCCAATCTTGAAAATTGAAGGGGCAAATGCTGCTCCCCAAAAAAATTACGTCAAATAATTTTTAAACCATGGGAATGGATAGGTCTTTGAAAACTGACCAAATTTTCACTTCATGTCTTTTTGCCCAATTTTAAAATTGAAGGGGCTACCAAAAAAATGGTTCAAAAAAAAATAAAAAAATAAACTAATCAAGGTATTGGATAGTATATTGAAAACTGAAAAATTTTTATTCTGAAAACTTTTCGGCTAACATCAAAAATTAAGGGGCTAAGGGTCATTCAAAATCGAGAGAATTTGAAAATGTTTTGAAACCCATTTATTTTGAGTTATCCGTAGTCCCTTCATTTTCGATGTTAGGCAAAAAGTGTTCGAACAAAAATTTTTCAGTTTTCAAAGTACTGCCCCTTCAATTTTTAAGATCGGCAACATGTTCAACTCAATTTTTTATAGCGATACCAGGTTATATATCCAAAAAAAGATGTATGGCAGACTATGTTTCTGTCTTTTCTCAAAAAGTTCAATAAAAAAATCCAATCCACTTTTATTACCCCTCATAAATATTTTTTTAATCAGCTCTTCAAACTTCCAGTCTCGTCGAATCAAAAGTTGGTAAAAAAAAAACATACTCATGAAGACCACTGGAAAATCGCAACTAAGGCAGATTTTCGTGTAGGACTACTCGAAACGCACTAAAAACTCGATTTTAAAAAATCTAAATTGATTTCCGCATCATCTGAAAAAATGTGAAAACACCGATAAAAATCCGAATTTCACTAGAAGTTCCAAAATACCCAGAAACAGTAGAATTCAGTTTCGGAATATCAATATCATTTTGAGACCACCTTTTCATTAGTTTTACTATGAAAAACAGGTTTTCTGAGAATGGCAATTATTAAAATTTAAAAATTCGTCAAAAATCGAAAAATCGACGTGACTATCTGAAACCTTGGTAAATTGTAGAGGAGAAGGCTTCCAAAAATTTTATTCTCGTTCTTTGAGGCGGGTAACTCGAGTGTTTCCTTTTTTAAATGCGAAATCAAGAAAAGCTTCCAGGTATATATTTTGAAGATTTCAGTTTTTCAAACCAATTTTGATCCAAATCAGAATTAAATATAACTCGTATTTAAAATAATGAATAAAAAGATTGAGGAGGCTGGATTAGGCCAGTTTCAATCAAACATTCAACATCAGACTTCCTTCCTCTTCCTTCCTCTTCCTCCTCACAAAAATTTCATCGAAATCGATCGAGGAGGTTTTTAAAAGATCAAATTTCAAAGAACTTTCAAAAAAAACAACGGAGGATTATAATTCTTCGAAAGTCTTGTAATTTTTAGCATTCGATTAATTTCAAATTAAAAATAGGTATTGATGATGGAATGAAAATAAGTCGAAAGCTTAATAGGCCTACTAAAAATGTTCCAATTTTCCAATATTGAAAATCATTTAGGTATTAGGTATGGTACCTACCTAGACAAATCGAAAAAATCGAATCCGAATTTCTCTGAATTTTCTATTTAAATCAACCAACCCTTCGAGAATACATCGGACCTTTCCACACAAATTAGTCAAGAAAATCTGTCAATTCTATCCCAGAGCTTTCTACCACATCCCAATACGTCGACTTCCTTTCAATCAGCATCTATACGCCAAAGAACCAATAACCTACCAACCCCCTGAAAACCCTCCAACTTCATCTATCGACGAAACAATTCGACGCAATAAAAAGCACCACACCGATGGCGCATAAATAAATGTAAATTACAACAAATAAACGAGTTCCGAAGCACGGTAAATTAAACAAATAAACGCGAATTCTGACATTCTTGAGAAAATATACGTAATCTGACGAAAGGAAGAAGACAACACATAGCTCGCTGTAGCTTCAATAATGTTAGCTTTTTTCCATCCAGGAGGAATTTTTTATTAAAGGTAATCGACCCGGTGTACTCGTTTAAAAAGAATTTTATACCATAAAAATGCTTAATTTTTTCCAACTCGGTAAGAAAAATAACTCGAAAGATGAAAGAATATCACTACGTACATCTAGCAAAGGAATGAGAGAAACGTTCAACTGGAAATATATAGCAATTTAAATAAGACCATATAAAAATTTGCCATAATCGTACAACTCATCAATGAACAAGAGGAGCAAAAACCGAGAAAACTAAAGAAAGAAGAAAAGTACCACGTAAATCATGCCAGGATAAGGAACCCCTCGACCCGGTTGCAAATGTTGGGTTGTTTTTCATCGTGGTTTTTATATCAGCAAAGCGACGAGAGAAAGAGTATTTGTAATCAATATTATTTCTTGTCATTAAGTTGGTTTCCTTTTTTTTTTTCGCTCGAGAATATAACGTCGGTGCTTTCGAACGTTTCTAACATAAAAACGTCATGTGTTCTTTTTTCTTTTGTTCTACTAAATGGCGATGGGTGGTATTTGGGCTGTTTTCGTACGACGATCTGATACCTACGACGAATCCGTTATTAATTCTCGTCAGATCTGATATTTTGGAAATTTTAGTGCTTTCTGATGTATTTCGCAACGATGACAGAAATATTAAATCGTATATATTAATTTATTCGAGCTCGAGGCTTCGTATACAGTATGACACAGAAGTCTTGTCAGCTTGAAACACTCCTCAATATTTCAGAACTGAAAAGTGATACCGAGACGGTTAAATAGGCAACGTGTTCCTGGCGACGAGGACATTGAAGATCGATAATCAAATTTATAGTCCTACCCATTGAGTGTCCGCAAATTGAGAAACCGGTTTGGGTCAAAAAATGGGGGTCCGGTCTTTCATTGAAATAAAGTCTACACATTGGCGCGATCAAAATGTGCCATGTTTTTTTGAAACCGGTTCAGCAATTTCGAACCAGTTGTGCATAATATCCAAAAAAAGTGAAGATACCTATGAAAAAAAAGTTCAAAACAAAAGTTGTAGATAATTAAAAAACAATCATTTTTTGTTCTATAATTTTTTTTTTCATCTTGTAATGGAAAGAAGTTGTCGTACAAAAGTTTGGAGTATAATTTTTCTTTTTTAAGCCATAACTCTTCTCCATTGCTAGATGAAAAAAAAGTTGGAGAACGTAAAATGTTCAGTTTTCAATTCTCTACAACTTTTATTTCAAACTTTTTTTGATAACTGGTTATCGACTGGGGGAAAAACACCCAAGAAACTTCGAAAAATTGATTTAATGTTTTGCATCGGTTTCAAAAAGGCGAGATATCAAAAAAAGTTTGAATTAAAAGTTATAGAGAATTAAAAACTGAACATTTCACGTTCTGTAACTTTTTTCCCATCTAGCAATGGAGAAGAGTTATGGCTTAAAAAGGGAAAATTATACTCGAATTCTTTGCACCATAACTTTTTTCCATTACAAGATGGAGAAAAAGTTGCAGAACCTAAAATGTTAAATTTTCAATTCTCTACAACTTTTATTCCATACCTTTTTCGATATATCCACTTTTTGATAACTGGTTATTGACACGCAAAGAAAAAATTATACTCCAACTTTTTGTACGATAACTTCTTTCCATTGCAATATGGAAAAAAAGTTGTGGAACAAAAAATGATTGTTTTTCAATTCTCCATAACTTTTGTTTCAAACTTTTTTTCGTATCTTCACTTTTTTGAATATCATTGACAACTGGTTCGAAACTGCAGAACCGGGTTTTAAAAAAACATAGCACATTTTGATCGCGCCAGTGTGTAGACTTTATTTCGATAAACAACCCAGACCCCATAGTTTGACCTAAACCGGTTTCTCAATTTGCGGACACTCAATGGGTAGGACTAGAAGTTTGATTATCGATCTTCAATGTCCCCGTCACCAGGAACACGTTGCGGTTTGAACCGTCTCGGAATCGCTTTTCAGTTCTGAGATATTGAAGAGTATTTCAAGTTGACAAAACTTCTGTGTCATACTGTATAATTTTTACACAAAATTGCACCGTTTCGATTTTAAAGGTTAGAACGCCTCCGGTGATGACGATGACGGTTTGAGGTGAGCAGCAGGGGGTTGTTGTGCTCGAACGAGACCTTGAAATGACGGGAAATCCCAAACGTAATAAAAGTATTGCCTGCAATAATCACATAAAAAGATTACAAATGCTTTTCATTAAGGTTTCGCCGAATGGCGTGCCAGCTCGAGTACCTACGATTGCGAGTCGCAGGCCGTGTTTTATATCGTTTCCCAGTCGCGTCTAATTTCTATTCGAACCAGCCTCGTACAAATTTACAACACGGTTTTATAATTGCCACCGTGTTCCTGCGACGATGAGATGAACACGGGCATGGTCGTGGCACAGGTGTATTGAACATATAAGTTCATCGAAATGGCAAATTTGATTAGCTTAATCGATACATCCATGTCGGTGTTGATATTTGTGTACGTACGCGAACGAAATAGGAATAAAAACCTCCATCGTTCGATTATCTCGCCAATAAAGAGCTTATGGATATTGGAATAAGCACTCTTGACTCGTAAATTCGTTTCAAAACGAGCCCAGGGCACACGTACCAAACAAAATTCATTGATTTCAACACCGATGAATTTAAATTCGAGTGGGCTCGAAAAATTCACAAAACAAGGTGAAATTTTGTACTATGTTTTTAATCCGGGGTCGAGAAGGGGAAAGGGGGGGGATTATAACGACACATTATGAACATCCCATCGGTGCATTTTTTCCTCAGCTTGTTTTTTTCTGGTGCCAAAAAACGATTTATATTATTAATTAAATTACGCGACGAACGAGGATCCGAGGCGACGGTTTTTTTTTTTTTGAAAAAAATAAGCTGTCGTTAAATCGCCAACGACATGGTATACATATTTAACGTAGATACCTTTTTTTGTTACGCGATTAACGGCGTAATTAAAAACAACCATCGGGTTAGAGAGATGCTATAATTGACATAGTTGAAAATTTTCCTAATGTGATTACTTCCGTTTCGATGTTTGGTCATATGCTTTCCCTTTTCACATTTCCAAATCAGCCCCATCGAGCCAGTCGATAAAATTTACGTAATGAAACGCTCCCCTTTTGTATTTATACGATTACCCAAGTCGAGTTGATAGAGACGAATGTGTAGTGTTTATTTCATTATTAGAGAGTTCATCTTTGCATATTATGAGCTGCCTAACCTGGCCAATTGTGATGCTTGGAAAAGATGCATACTTGAAATTTCCACGGCTTTGTTGACCTTTTTACCAGATCTCAATATGAGCAAGAGCTGAAGTGCTGGAGGTTCAATTTTAATGATTATATTTTTGCCTGTAGTTCAGAGGTGGTTATAATGTAGGCCTATGAGTTTTCTTTTCACTTGAACATTTATTGTAAAAATTTAATTATTTTTTGAAGAACTCGAGAAGGTTGCAAAAACAATGCGTATAAAAAATTGATGCGATGTAAGGAAAATACTTAGTGGCAGATGAACATTTTTTTTGTACAACTTTTTGAAGATTTTACCCATATGAGCAATACCATAATAATTTATGTGCTTATTAGGAAAAGACGAGCCATTCTGACTTTTTTTTATAGTGTTTCGAAAATTGTTCCTTAATATTTTTTATTTTGACAATGATTCAAGTTTTTTTGGTTTCATTTGTAAGTATAGTAAAGTGAATTAGCATCTTTTTTTTGGGGGGGGGGGGATTTTGGTGAGCGAAGTTTTTATTGCGGAAAATTGTCGAGAGTAGTCCCCTGAATAACTCTTAAGTGTTACCATCTCCAAACCTCGAGAAATTTTTTTTTGGTGGGGTGTTACCCCTTCCCTAAAAAAAATTCTCAAAGGTTTGATTTTAGGGTGAAAATAGCTCAGTACTTTTTTGTTCTACGCTCAATTTCCAATACTTTTTGTGTGAATTTTTTTTTTGTGCGACCTTTAGCCGAGGAGATAGAGAGTCCTGAAGGAAGGGGGTTTTGGGAAATATATGTACTATAGGTATTGTCCCTCCTCTTCAATTTGTTTTTTTTTTTTTAGCAGTATCAATATAATTGAGGGGTGGGGTGGACACATAGGAGGGGAAAAGGGTCAAGAAGCGTTTTTGATGGAAAATTTTAGAAATTCGTTTGAGGGAAGGGGCTTTTCAGGTGAAAAACTAAAAAAAAGTCTAGAATGGCCGACTTTGAGGGCCTTAGTTCTAATTCTCTTTGAGGCAGGAGACTGAAATTTTTGGTGGAAGGGGTTCCATTTAAAAGGTACCACTTTCATGAGTTTGGTCAAAATCCAGAATTTGTTTCTTTGAAGTTGAAAAATTCATAAATTAGGCAGGCAATCGTCTAATTCATGCATTTATTTCATGAATTCGGCAATTACACGGACTCTGTGTAACATATATACATCGCATTTAATTACTCGGGTGAATCACTAACGTAAAATGTGATAAGAACCGTGAAAATGGACTCGAATTTTTATCAAAATTGTAATGTCCTACTATTGAAATAAATTTACTGCTCCTGTATAACTAGATAGGGGTAATTCTCTGAAAATGTCCATATTTCTGTTATCGAGATTTTTTTCGAATACTAATGATGCAATTGTCATTTTTTTTTTTTATTATCTTAAATGAGTATCTCCTTCAACTTTCCCTCAGATTGAAAATGTGCCCCGCTCCCCCTATGTGGGGGTTTTATCGACCCAAAGTGCAAAAGTTCCAAGGCCGTGGCCTGTTATCACTCACGTTTTAAAATTTCAATGTCCCAAAAATGGTACTAAATTAATATTTTTTTGAGGAAAAGTGAACTAAAGTTGCTTAGAATAGTTGAGTGTGTAGGTCAATGCACAAAAGGATGTCTAGAATTCTCCCACTTTGTCCCCAGGGGGGTTCAAAGTCATGTTATGGGAAATACGGTCCTAGGCCGTGGCGTTTTTTGTTTGCTTCTCATGCATCACTAAGTTTATATTTTGTTTTGCTGAGTGGCCATAATGCTTCACATGCATGATAAGAATATACTGCCGGCATTCAAAATGTTGAATGTCATTTATTTATCTAGAATTAAAATTAAAATTGGTGAAAATTGTCGATTCCCGGATTTTGCCGTCTTAGGCCGTGGCTCATTACATCTCAGCCACATGATGTCCTAGGAATCTGGGGAAAAAGGGGGCATTGAAGATTAGTGAACACTTATAATATTCACCTATTCAATGTTCTCTGAAATTAATTGTTAAAGCCTCCTAAGTCAATTATTGACAAATTCTCTTAGGCCGTGGTCCGTTGGTTTTTTTCTTAGGCCGTGGCAATGTCAATTTTTTTATGGCCAAGGCCTAAGAATTCGTCTCTGTGATTTTTCAAGTTTATGAAAATTGTTTACTTAAAACCTATGTAAGCATTTCGTAGTATGTGCTTACCTATTCAGTAAGAGTGAGACAAAATTTACTTTGAAAATTTCAAATTCAAAGTCAAATATTGAAATAAATTACAACCTATAATCAATCAGACAGAAATCTATAGGTAGGCACCTACTTTTGCGAATTGCACGTTTTGAGAACATATTTAATGACAGTACTTACATTTTTAGATAGCAGTCCTTTCTATTGCAGAATCATCTCGAGTTGTAGCTTACAAATCTCAAGGATTTAGTTCATTTTTTTCGTCCCACGACCTAAGAAGTTCTTAGGTCGTGGACAATCAAATTTCGAACAGCTCCCCTGCCCCCCAGGGGGGCATGACTTGAGCCGAATACCATAAATGATATCAATGACCCATATACTCACAATTTCCATCAAAAAATTTCCTCCAAAAAACTTTTTTTTTTCGAAAGAAAGGACATCAAAATATGGACATTTTCAGAGAATTACCCATAGGTGGTCCAACATCCTGTACAAATTACCTGCAGGTACAATGTACATATGTACTTGATAACTTGCATGCATGGAAATAATTCTACCACGAAGCAATGTTGAATTTCCAATAATCGACATTATCATCTACATTAAAGGCTTTAGGGAAATTCCAAAAATTCCTCATGAGAGGAAATTCTCTGATTGCAACGGTGAATAATTTTCTTCTCCGAGGAACTTTTACTGAGAACATTTTTCCTACGAGGAATTTTTGGCTACGGGAGATTTTATACCTCAAGAAATTTGCCACCACAAGGATTTTGTTCACTCCCCAATACCGTAAAATGGGGCGAATCGGGAATGGGGGGGCTATTTGGGAAGTGCTTGTTTTGTTTGGTTCAATGGCAACCCTGCGCGGCTCAGGTAACTTATAACGGCAGTTTCAAGTTTTTTTGGGTAGGGTAACACTGTACCAACATTTTTTGTGTGTTGTCCTGGTGTCTCGCCAATATTTACATCAGTGGTGCCAGAAACAAAAAAATTGCAAAAAATGACAATTTTTTAGGACTTTCTAAATTTGGTATGGCTAGTTATATTCTGATGGTGTAAAAAATCAGTATAAAATTTTATATTATGTAAAATCCACCGTAGAATCGATTGCCGTTGGATTCACTAACTAATATGTAAAGGTATGCGAGATATTCACGATTTTACCACTATGGGGTTATTCGGGAAGTCATGTTTAGACATGTACAAACCCATTTTTAATATATTTTAACGGGCAAAATTATAAAAAATATATTGTATCATATGTAAAATTTCACGTAGAATCGATTGGCGCCATTGTTGAGACGCCATCTTCCACCATTTGCAAGATAATCACGATTTTTCTAAAAACAGGGCAAAATTATACAAAATGTAAACAAATAAATTTTAAATAATTTTAAATCCACATCAAAGATTGATATTTGTTGTTTTTATATCTTAATCATGAATATTTGTTGTTTTCCACATTTAGCTGCCATTTTTTACACAATGTAACTCAATACTTTTTGAATTCCCAAATAGCCCCATTTTCAGGGTAATTTTTGGAATGACTTTGCGCAATGCTAGCGCCGAAAGGAAGAGGGGTGAAAAAGTGAACTAAGAATAGAATTGTAGAGGAGGGTTGGGCGAACATTTTGACACCAGAATGAGCATTCTAGACATAATACAGCCGAAGTTATGAGGAAAAAAGTGCAAAAAACTTCCCGATTCGCCCCATTTTACGGTATATAAATTGGCAATAACCATCTTCAAGAGTATTTTTTTTTTCAATTTTATTCAACAACTTATTTGGGTGGTTCGATTTTTTTCAGAAGTTGTTTGTTTTTGTTTTTTTTTTTCAAACAAAAACGTGATGTCATAACGTCATAATTTCTGCTAAATTATTAAATTACTTGTTTGAAATTTCTGAGTTTGTAATTTTTTAATTTTCTTCTGGAATTATTTGGTTTTTTGGTCCATGTTTTCGACAAAATTACAAATGAGTAGGTATCTACTGAAAAAAAAATGTATTCCAAAGATTTTTAACTCATAAGCTGATATTGCATGGAAGAACGAAGTGAATTTTCATCATATCTTTTGCTGTATCATTAGATATGAATTGGGCTGTTATTACTCTGGTCAACACTGGTTTTTTGCAAATTTCAAAAATGAAAATTCGGTGAGATCGAAAATCGAGTTACTTGCTTTTCAATATTTCAACAATGACCTAAATATTAAGTAATATTCTTAACTCACCTACTCATCCATATGTACATAAGTAAGTAGGTCTAGGTACCTAGGTACGATTTTTTTACTTTCATGGTAAAATTTTGGTACTCACCTGAAACAAAAATAAAATAAGTTATTTAATAATCTTTTCAAAAAACAAAAAAAAAACAAGTAAGTACCTATTAATCTGTAATGGATACACTTAGAATAATTACACAGGGCAACACGAATTTTGTTTTTGGGTTCTCATTGCCAAATTTGGGTTGCTTTTATGTAACTAATAAAGGAAAAAAAATTTTTTTTTGACCAAAGTTTGCTTTGGGGGTGGGGGGCCAAAAAACTGATTTTTCAAGGTCAATAAGCCTGAGCATTACAAAAAAAATTGAAAAAATTTTTTTGGACTAATCTTGTAGGAAATTTTACGGCGAATTCAATGCCGCAAACCACAGACCTCCGTCTCTTTTTTTAAAAAGTTACAGCTCATTCTTTCCAAAATTTTGTGAAAAAATCGCATTTTTTGTTTTTTTTTTTCGCAAAGAAGTGAAATTTGAGAGAAAAGTAAGGATTTTAAGGCCATAATGACCATGGTAAGAGTTGTAGGAAATTTCACGGCGAATCGAATGCCGTAAACCGCGGACCTCTATCTCTTTTTGAAAAAAAGTTACAGCTCATCCTTAAAACCCTTAGTTTTCTCTCAAATTTCACTTTTTCGCGAAAAAGGCACAAAAAATGTGATTTTTTTCACAGAATTTTGTAAAGAATGAGCTGTAACTTTTTTTCAATAAGAGATAGAGGTCCGCGGTTTGCGGAATTCGATTCGCCGTAAAATTTCCTACAACTCTCATTATGGTCATTATGGCCTTAAAACCCTTACTTTTCTCTCAAAAAAAAAAAAAACAAAAAAATACGATTTTTTCACAAAATTTTGAAAGAATGAGCTGTAACTTTTTTTAAATAAGAGACGGAGGTCTGCGGTTTGCGGCATTGGATTCGCCGTGAAATTTCCTAGAAGATTGGTCCAAATTTTTTTTCAATTTTTATTGTAATGCTCAGGCTTATTGACCTCGAAAAATCAGTTTTTGCCCCCCCACCCCCCAAAGCAAACTTTGGAAGCCAGGATTGAGCAAGGTGATGTATTTTGATGTCTAGAAACAGAATTACGGCATGAGAACCCAGACACAGAGCAAAAAAATTTTTTTGTCGCCCTGTGTTATCATTAATTTACCAAATAATTTTTTTGTGGTTATGTTTATCAATATTTTTATGAGAAAAAATAAAAATTTTATTGAATTATATAACCCTTTCAACTTTTTTCCCTTTCCAATTTGAATTTTTTTTAATACCCTCTTGGAGGTAAAAATACTTCATCACTTTAAAAACTACCTATTTTAAGATATTAATTCCGAACCTTCGCTCATCTAGACTGCAACTCACCCGTATTCATTTCTTTTCTTCAAAAACTTTCGGTATTTTTACTACTTAGGTATATGGGGCAAAGCTGCAGAAAAATTCTAAATTAAGAAATAAACTAAATTCGAAGGTAATGTAGCGAATTTAAAAAAGCATTTTCGAGTAATTAGTTATAGACGATGTTGATTCATATTCGGCCAAAAATTACACCGCCTTAAATACGTATTCGACTTTAAAATAGTAAAAAACGCACTAAACAGCAGCTTTAAAATAAATTGGCAGCAATTACGAAGTGAAGTATTACGCGAGCAGTGACGTTCGATGGCCAGTTAATGATTGGACGTACGGTACGGTTAAGCAACTACGTCAGGATTGTTTCTCGAGCTTATCGTATACGTTTACGTACAGAGCCAGCCGAGTTTACTAATAATATTTTTATCACACGATCGTGCACTTTTTTTGTGAATGAGCTACACAAAACATGAACGAAAGCCAATACTTTTATAGGCGTAGCGTCTGGCCGAGGCGAGAGTGAGATTTACATTGTATATACAATATAAAGCCACAAAATGAAAACGTTCTCGGATTTTTCTTCGCCTCTGCTTCTAAGTATATTGAAATGGGCGAAAATTTTATTCGCGCCTATGCGATGCGAAAAATTCCAACAGTCAAACGATGTTTGTACGGACGAGCTCGTAATTACGAGTCTGTTTGCGAATCGAACTGCGCGAATTCGTATTTTAGTGCTAATTTTTTATTCATGATGGCTGAACGAAAACACCAAAATGCTTCGTTTTGTTGTCCTTTTTCAGCTCGTAGAATTTGTCGACGCGCTATTTACGGCGTCATATAGTTGAACGTTTACCCGTGCCTCGTTGTAGATATAGTTTCTAAATCATCGTCTAAATTGATTTCAGACGTGAAATATCTCAACAGATTAATGTCATTATCCAAGTGTCGATTCGTCGGCTAATTTATTATTGTAATTCATTCGTCGCTGGGCGATTTATTATGCGAGAAATTTTAATTTCCAGATGTGGAAATTACTTTCGGTCGACCGTTCTTTCTTGCCAACTGTGATGGTAATGTTGAGAAAAAATAAAGATTTTTGTAATTAAATATTGAGCTGAGAAATTAAATCGAAATGTATGAAATCTGAATTTGGAAAGATGACCCGAACTAATGGGTCGAATTAGTGAAATGGCGAGATGTCTAAGGGCACATAACCCCTTTCATGATTGATTGAAATGAAACGTTTTGATAGGTACTTCTCAAATATTCCAGGTTCAAATGCTGAACCAAAGAATTTGTCATAAGGTTCTCATTTTTTAAAAATGTGTTTTCGGTGATTTTCAAACGATATTAGGTTAGGTATTTATATCGAAAAACATGTTTTTGAAAAATGGGCTTTAGATCCCTTATTCGAATTCAGCTTTCAAGTACAAGACATTTTTGAAATGAACAATTCAAATTAAGTTGAACAATTTTAGACCAATTTTACATCGAGAGGCCCAGAAATATGAACTTCCATATTGTTCCATATCGTCATGAGTCACATGACCTTGTGGGAGTTTGACTGACTTTATCAATAAACTGACCTATTTTTTTATTACCAGCTGAGATGCAACAAAACTTTCAACGACCGAGTAGGGTCAATTCGAGGTCAAGTGACCTAATGTCAAGTCGAATAACCCTGGTTAATCAAGTTGGATAATGATAATCTAAACATAGCTTAGGGTCAAATTAAGACCGTGGTTCAATATTAGGGTGACCCTGCTTTAATTTGAGTCAATTGACTTCATGCATGTAAAATAAGAATGTCCTACCAAAAAATAATTTTGCTCAAAAAATTGGACCTTATGAGTTAATCATCACAAGTCAAATGAGTCCAAAAACGCTCTATGAAGCCAGATCCTTATAAAATGGTCCATGACAAACCAAATTCGTTTTTTCTTCACATTAAAACTATCTGACTTCGTTAATTAAAAAAGTTCAATCACATATTGTCCATCACTAAATAATGTTTCATCATTATAGTCAGTTTCAAGTCAAATTATATTCCTTGAAATAATGTTCTAAATCCTCCAACTTTACAAAAAATGGATTTCCTATTTCCAGATTCCAGATCAACAAGTAAAGTGACACGCATGTACCATCAATACCATCATGGATCAATTTGTCAGTGGCGGATCAGATAATCAAATTTTGAATGTAAATGACATTTTTTTTTTAAGTCAAACAAACAAACATATTAATTCAAATCACACCTCAAGTAACCCAAAAAGCATACCTAATTTAGGATTGGTTCTTGACAAAGTGACTCATAATCAAATCAATTTATAATAATTTTATATCGAATAATCGGATTTCTGAACATTTTGTTTCAGATTAAGTGGTTCAATTTTTGATCAACTGTACTTCCCTCCTTTTATCCCAGACCTGCGCTCGCAATTTTTGGCTGTGAAATCCAAGCCGTCGAGGTAATTTTCACCGTTGCACCTCGCTTGAGCGAATTTCAGCGACCTGTTTAATTCAACAACTTTTCATCGTGCAACGTGAAATTTTCCCCGCAAATTGTAAACTCTCGAGTGGTCCTGGTTGCCATATAATACGTTTTCAGGGGCTGGTAACGTGCCGCAGGGATGATATTTTCATTCTATAGAAGAGTTGAAATAAGGTACTGAATTTTGTGCCAGGAGACTTGAAAAATCGTTCAAATCACAATTGCATTCAAATTTATCGCTTATAATGAAATTATGAGAGGGAAATTGGTAGGAGGGTTCTGCGCCAGGAGGCTAAAAAAATCATGCAATCCAATCAAGTTCAGAAGTATTACTGATATAAAATTTCCGAGAGGGAAGTAAGAAGAAGCGTTCTTCGCCAATAGGCGAAAAAATCGTTCAAATCACAGTTGTATTCAAATCCAACATTTATATTGAGATTATGAGGGAGGAATAGAGAGAAGGGTTCTGCGCCAGGAGGCTAAAACCCATCATGTAATCAAATCAAGTTCAGAAGTATTGCTGATATCAAATATCTGAGAGGGAAATAGGGAGGAGTTCTGCGCCAGGAGGCGAAAAAATATCACACGATTCAGTCATATTTGCAAGTATCGCTGATCTTGAATTTTGAAGAGGGAAATAGAGAGGAGGGTTCTGCGCCAGGAGACAAAAAAAAATCGTCCATACCACTATCACTTAAATGCATTGCTCATAATGAATTTTTGACAGGAAAGTAGAGAAAGGGATTCTGTGCCAGGAGGTGCAAAAAATTGTTGGAACCAGTTTTCACAAGTTCTTCAAAAATCATTGTTTCTTCGAGAAACGACACTTCATCGGTCTCCTGAGGTGTTTTTTGAAAAAATCCATAGTCAAATACTTGTATTGAACTTTCAAGATGAAAATAAGGAAGAGGATTCTGCGCCAGGAGGTTTTTAATCGTTCAAATCACAGTTGTATTCAAATCTATAGCTTATATTGAGATTACGAGGGGGAAATAGAGTGAAGGGTTCTGCGCCAGGAGGCTAAAAACCATCGTGTAATCCAATCAAGTTCAGAAGTATTGCTGATATCAAATATCTGAGAGGGAAATAGGGAGGGGTTCTGCGCCAGGAGGCGAAAAAATATCACGTAATTCAGTCATATTTGCAAGTATCGTTGATCTTAAATTTTGAAGAGAGAAATAGAGAGGAGGGTTCTGCGCCAGGAAACAAAAAAATCGCCCATACCACTATCACTTAAATGTATTGCTCATAATGAATTTTTGACAGGAAAGTAGAGAAAGGGATTCTACGCCAGGAGGTTAAAAACATCGTTGAAACCAGTTTTCACAAGTTCTTCAAAAATCGTCGTTTCTTCGAGAAACGACACTTCTTCGGTCTCCTGAGGTGTTTTTAGAAAAAATCCATAGTCAAATTTAATACTTGTATTGCACATTTGAGATGAAAATAAGGAAGAGGATTTTGCGCCAGGAGGTTTTAAATCGTTCAAATCACAATTGCATTCAAATTAATCGCTTATATTGAAATTGTGAGAGGGAAATCGGTAGGAGGGCTCTGCGCCAGGAGGCGAAAAAACATCATGCAATCCAATTATGTTTTCAAATATCGCTGATATCAAATTTTTGAGATAGAAATAGAGAGGCGGGTTCTGCGCCAGGAGACAAAAAATCATTCATACCAATTTTACTCAAATGTATCGCTCATATCAAATTTTTGAAAGCAAAGAAGGGGAAGGGATTCTGCGCCAGGAGGTGAGAAATATCGTTGAAACCAGTTTTATTCGAATATGATGCTTGTTTTGAATTTTCGAGATGAAACTAGAGGAAAGGATTCTGCGCCAGGAGGAGAAATATATCATTCATAATTTTTCGCATGTTTCGAATTTTTGGAAGGACAGTTGAAAGGTAAATTCTGGGCCAAGAGACGAAAAAATTCTTCGAATCATAATTCCATTCCAATGTGTAGCTTCAATTTAAAATTGCTATTTGTGTGAACTTTTGTGAACAGATAACACATTACAGAAGTGTCATTGGGGGAAATGGTGAAATATGTATAGGTCAAAGCTCCAATTTTTAAGAAAATTTCATACATTTATTACCAAATTACTGAACCAAGGAGATAACAGTTCAACTATCATTTGTAGTTTAATCCTTTTCAATTTCAGGATTTAATGTTGGCATTTTGAGTCTAATTATTTTTGGGTCAAATCACATTGTAACTTGTGAATAATTTTAATCAAATCTCCACCAAATGATTTTTTTTTTCAAAAATTACAAACTTTAAAATTGCGAATGATTTTCGACAATGTTTGGAATTTTAGGTAAAAATAGTGCACAACTATTGGCTAGGTACATACAAGCTACAACAGCAGTAAATTTCGAATTTTGGATTTTCCTATTTCCTCGCTCTCTTTAGACATGCTACTTAAAATTTCGACCCAGCTGGCAGTTTTTTCGCATTTCCAAGCTCGACCGTCCCCTAACCACGAAATATGTGTTTTTCTAAATCCAGACACCGGCGCCAGCGACGACGGTAATCCCATACAGCACGAAATTTCTCCACGATAAAGCCACATAGACGCGACGAAATCAAAATTAAACGCCAAATACGCGTATATCTTTCAACAAAAAGTAATTATCAAACAACACGAAACGAAATATTCGCGTACATGCATATCTACGACGGTCACGTGGACGAGGGCTCGCAGTCGCAAACGTGAACCCAGCTTCGAAATAAACTTCGGGACATAAATTTTGCAAATAGCAACGCGAAGTAGAATTGGTTTATTCGGCGAGGTTAATTATTGCAAGTGGCGCAAAAATAAATTCAACTTTTACCATAACCGCGGAATTTAAGTTACAACCTAACACAGCTAAATGGAATCAACCTCAATATCAGACCCATAGACCACACCCTTTTCACCAGCACCTACCAAAACTTCCCCATCGACCAAATAAATTACTTAACGATTTCGTCTTTATTGGAGGCTTTCTGGTCTAATTCCTTTTCTATGAAACGATATTTATTTTCATTGCGATGCGATGTGTCTCTCGCGCTGCACCGCAGTCTCAGCCCGACGTCTTGATTTTTTTTTTCCTCTTCGCTAAGAACATTATTAATGCTATAAATTATTCCATTCCATTACCGCGCGTTTTTGTCACCGATCAATTTGAATAGAACGGGGCGAGGTCACGACGAGCGACGAATTGCAACGTCGAAATGTCGAACAGATGTATACCAAAGTATACAAAACGTGCCCCAAAATTACATATACGTGGGAAGGTATACATAGAACTTATATCTACGTGTTTCGATCATTATAAAAATTCGCTAGAATTAATTCTATAAATACATATTCGCAGAAAGTTGCTACAACTTGTTCGGCAAAAGTTAATTTATGACCAATGAATTTGTAAACTTATATGAAAATCAACTGCGCCAATTTTACGCCGAATAAATTCCCAACCGAAGCGAATTTATCCCAATTCGATACAATCAAGATATACCGATACGAATTACACGTTCGTCTATCGAATCCTATTCGTGTAACAGGAGTTTCAACTCCTTTATGTGCAAGCGACTCATATACGTCAAAATGTTTATAAAATTTATTACGTGATATGATTAACGACGAGAGACCCAAAATCCTGTACCCACCATAGATACACAACAGTTGAATTATATATCGACGATGATAGTTCAGTTTGGCAAATAATTCCTTATAATGTCTTCGTGTATCTCATTTCATAGGTAAATGTAGGCAGTGAAATAACCCCAACAACATGAGTTTTTGATTCCACATTAGGAAATATACATAGAAATATTATCTCAAAACCATATTTTTAAGAAAAATTCTACAAATGTGCATAAGGTCTGGCAATTTGCTTCAAATCAATATTGTGAAGTAAAGGAGTAACATGCATTCTCAACCATTGTGCCTCTTTCAATAAAACGTCAGAAGTGTAGGTTTGAATTGTATCTGCCTACTCATCGCCTTCGTAGTTGCATTTTCAATATAAAATTCAGAGGGAAAATTTTTCAAGAGATATTTTTCAAAGTACGTACTTTACGTCAACAACACACTGAATACGTCTCCGGTAAATTCCAAACTTATATCATCATCTTGTTGAAGCAACCATCCATCTATTATTGTTGGTCGAGTTATATTTAAAGGATTTTTATATGGAAAAAAACTCTACTTTCCAGCACTTTCCAAGTGTAATTTTCATGATGTTTTTTGTAAAATTTCCCATTCGATAATCAAATAATATTTTATCGAGGGAAGAAATAGCACAAACTCAAAAATAATACCGAGACCTACTTATCAAAACAAAGTTTGAAAATTTTAAAATAAATTGTATCGCAATGTGAGTTTTTGAAAACGTTGGTTTCAAATTTTACATTCAAAGTTTTTTTCTAAATTCAAAAAATTTTAAATCAACATTTCCCCCACAGATTTGAAAAGATTAGTTTGATGGCTTTACCTATCATGCCTCAAAATGTGCTTCAAAAAACAAAATCCAAAAAGGTTGGAAATTCTGATTACCTATTTTTCAAAATTGGAATTTTAGGGTTTTGGTCCATTTTCGGGAAATTTAGGGGTGAGTATAATACGACCTAAAAATGGATTTTTTTACATTCTCAGCAAAATTTAAAACTGCAATAAAGATCAGAATTTTTTAATTTTTTGAAATTTGGGGCATTAGGACATTTTTTAGAACACTTGGAGGTGTAATACTGCTTTTAGACTGTCTCATCGAATTCTTAGTAAAGTTTTTCATCAGAATTGAAAATAAAAATAGAATGAATTTTTGAGGCTGTTTTTAGAGTAGGTACTTGGGGTAGGAATAGGAATTCCGTCTTCAGTTCAATTTTTTCAATCCCATTTTTTATGGGAATAAAAAAAATGATTTTCAATAACTTACTTTTAAATCTTGATCTCAAAGGACTGAATTGGGTATGTATTTCAATATCAAAAATAAGCGTAGTAAAATGTTCAAGTAGAATACCTCCCTCCTTTTGCCCACCTACGGCATAATTTATGGTCTGAAGGTCAAATTAGAATGAGATGAAAATCAGAACTGCTACAAGTCGACTTTTTAAAAATCAAAACTCATATTTCATAATTCGTATGTTTGTTTCAACTCGTTTCTTGACCCCTCTCCATCAAAAAATTTATGTATACCTACCTACTCTATAGATATAAATCAGTTAAATTTCATGATATTTTGTCTTTTTAAATCATGAAATGAATTTTACAAATCAGTAATTTTTCAAAGAAAATTCATCAAATATTTTTCAGAAAAAACATCAATTTTTGACTGAAAAATCACTGATTTTCAGTAAAATTCATTTCACTGATCCGGAAAGACAGCATTTTACCTAATTTTATTGATTCCTGGTAGAAAGTATTGAATGAAATTTAAAATTTCCCCTGTTCAACTCAACTCCAACCCCTCCACAATTAGCCTCAAAAATTTTACAACTTTCAAACGATTTAAATAACAAAAAAATATTTTCCCAAAAATGACTTTATTCTTACCACAAAAAAATTGAAAAAATTTCTTCTCAACCTATCTCAATGTAGACTTCGGAAGTGAAAATATCCTCGTCGACCATTTTCATCACCCCTTTCCCTCACCCCTAAATCCGGCTATTTTTCAAAACAAAGAAAAATAAACATGCTTTTCCGAAAATTAAGAAATTGATGAAAAATCGCCCCTGGCAATTTTTGTTTTTTTGGAGGGGGAGGGGGAGGTTAAAATATCAACTGAAATAATTTTTAAAAAATAGAACTTCAGTAATACCTGTTTTTTTTACCAGAAGTTTTTAAAAAATTAATTTAGAATACAGGTAGGGCTCTAGTAATTTTTAAAAACAATTTGGGGATAGTAGAAATTCAAGTCAAGGGGAGGGAAGGATTTTTAGACTTTTCACCAGATTCTTCCCAACTCTAGATCTAAGTGCATTTAATTTTTGAAAAGAAATTCCAAAACAGCTTTCGACTCATCTCAATGATAATGTTGTGGATCTCTCAACAGTTCATGCAATTATCGAGCAAATTGGCCAGCAGAGTTTTGATTTAATGTCTCAAACGCTTAAATCATCATCTTGGCATTTAAAATTATACAAATTGAAAAAAAAAATCGTCAACTAAAATCACCTCATGAAATCCTATTCATTCTGCAAATCGTAAAAAAATTGAAAATATAATTTTACGACAACGTCGTCAAACCATCCATCAAAAAATAAATACTTTGAAGAATTCCACCGGAGATGGTGCATAAAAACCTAAACGAGTCGGATAACAAGCATCGAATTTTTATTCGCGAAAAACTAGACGCCCAATTTCTTACAAAAATGAGCATAAAAATAACCACGGTGCTCAAAAATACCATCCTAGTACATTTTCATTAAAATGATGGTAAAAAAGGCCGACTTAGGGATAACTTGTTCTGGTAGCGGTAATACCACGAAGCAAATATTAGAAAAATTAAAAATACCAAGAATTTGAAAATTAATACTGTAGAAAAAAATTCCGTTAATAACCATAAACATTTCAAACGTTGGTATAATTATAGTATAGCGGAAAGAGGTCGAATGCGAAATGAACTTGAAAATAGTTGCAAGATGCGTTACGGTATTTTTCTGTAAGTTACTAGAACTCCGATACTTCGGGAAATGGAATGCTTAAAGTTTAGAAATAATATTAAGTGAGATAAGAGCGGAGTTTCGTACAAACTGATGAAATTTCTCGTAATTAGTACCGGTGAATTATAAATTACGATGTAGTTTATCGTTTGGTATCTGGAACGAGATAGAAAATATGAAATTTTATAACCGTTATCATATATCACTTGTAGCCCTTGTAGGAAGTAACCAAGGTATTTGGAAGGACTAGATAAATATGAATATGTTTTGAAATCACTAAGTAGGTAAGTGGTGACTCAATTTAATAAAGGTAGGTATAGGTTCTAATAACTTCAAGGTAAGCACAAAAAACAAAAATTTAATTACCCTCTAGGTAAGATCTGTAACCAGCAGAGCTAAGTAACTCTTGTGCTCGATAAAATAACATCGGTTTTCATCACGAGGTATAGGTACCTACCTATAGGTAGGCACTTCCTTATTAATTTATAAATTATTACCATCCCACTAGATAGTCCACCTTTAATAAACAACTCGAGAGTAAAATTTAATTAAAATTAATTGCACAATGAGGCTTGTAAAATTACACCTATTTAAATCTTAACAAATTGGGCTGTTTTTTTTCCTTGCCTAATTATTTTGCGGTTTCTTCCCTTCAACTAATTTAAAATATTTCCACAGTGAAAAAAAATTACTAAATCTTGGTAGAACCCGTTGAAAATTTATTTCTGGTATTCAAATGTAATTTCCCTAGCTTTTTCTAATGTGTTTTTGCATCCAATATGGAAGGTCATTAATTTCTCGAGGTTTATAACAAATTACATTCGTTGGAAATTGTTCTCTTATACCAACCAGTATTTAATCATGTGGTTCGAAATTCACTGGCAATCTCTATTAAACAGTTGGCGAGAAGTATTTTCAATGTTGACGGTGGACGAATTCTTAGATTTGAAATAAAATACCTACGCATGAACCACGCGACAAACATCGGTGATGATGTGAAAAAATTTGAAACAAGTTCTACGCAAATGGCAACTTTTTCAGGGTTTCTGTGTCACGTGTCAAACATAGAGAAAATTATCGAACGTTTTGAAACCGGTTTCAACGCACGTGACAAACATTTCCAACGTTTTCACGTCACACAACAAACATAGCGAGAGTGATCGTCGGTTCAAAACCGGTTTTGACGCTCGTAACAAACATTTCCAACGTTTTCACGTCACACGACAAACATAGCGAGAGTAATTCGTCGGTTCAAAACCGGTTTTGACGCTCGTAACAAACATTTCCAACGTTTTCACGTCACACGACAAACATAGCGAGAGTGATTCGTCGGTTCAAAACCGGTTTTAACGCTCGTAACAAACATTTTCAACGTTGTGTCATCTAACAAACACTGTTGATGCAACGTTGCCAAGCATCTAGACAAATAAGTTTTAAAAATGTTTTCGAATGGAAAATTATTTCAAAACTTTAAACTCCCAATAAACCAATATAAATGTTATTTTTTTAAAGATAAGTTCAATAGAAAATATCTCAAATCACACAAATACGTTCACCATGCGTAAGATCAAATTGGTAAACTACCAATAAACCGAATTCCCTCAGGCATTTCATTGTGATGAATGAAACACATCACACTTATATTTCTCACTCAAAACTCACATCACGTAAACTTTCTCGATCAAGGTGAATTTGCTCGCAGCTGCTGATTCAGGGCGTAAATTCGCCATATTTAAGAAGTATTTTTTTGCCACAGAAATACCCGTTCGGATTTCTAATCAGGTGAAAATTGTCCCCAGGGATGGTAGAATATTGCGTAACAGAAAGCACTCGTCACGCCTTCGCGACTTTGATTGTGTTTTAACCCATAATAGGAATTAATTTTTTCGCAGATGCCATTGCCGCCGCTTTCAAATAATACGTCAACAAAACGCTTAATACGATTCGGCGGAAATTATTGAAATTGAAAGCCTACGTTGAGAGAAAACGAATACTTACAAATGTTTGGAAATTTCTTAAATTACTCGCAATGGTAAAAGTTTACGAGAGAAATTGATTAATTTAACAAAACTTGGTGATTTCTTGTTTCAGGATTGAAACTTTTTTCTTTTATAATTTTTTTTTACAGGGTGAAGAGTTTTCGAGGCGAAATTTTCATTGTAATGATGGAAAAGAGTGAAGCGTTTTCTCTCCTTTTTTTTTTCGCCCGTACAACGATAATGTCAGTCTTGTTTTTAAACCAAGTGATCGTCTGAAAATCTCAGAAAGTGAAATTTCTTTCAACAAGTTTCAAATTGAATGTCAGAATGTGTTTCTGTTTAAATATGAATTCAGTAAGGAGAATTTACAAGTGATCTTTTTTCACTCAGAATGTAAGAATTTAATACGTGTTTGGTGTTTGTTACCTTTATTTTTCTAAATTATTAAATAAAAAGGTAAGAATTGGATAGTGAAAATTACCAATTAAGTAATTTTGATTTTCAAATTGCAAAGATCCGAGTTCCAGTTGACAAACTTTTAAAAAAATTATGAATTTTTCAAAACAAATTGAGGAAACTGCTTGTCGGTATGAAAAATTTTCAATTGTAAGTTGAAAAATTGAAACAACTGAATTTTTCAGTGTGAAAGTTAAGAACTATAATCCATATTTGAGAAAAATTTGCATTTATGCTTCTAGAATATTTTCTTCAAGTTTGGCTCTGGCTCAAGAGTTTCTGAAATTATTTTCGAAATCCATGAAAGTTGAGATTCAAATTTTGGGTTCCCTTGCTGATGGAGTCGTGCAGGAAAAAAAGGCGGTCACCATTGGAAAATGTTCACTAAGCAGGTGAAGTACACAGCGTTGGTGAAGTTCAGAGTCTGCACTGAATTATTCATGTTTTACTCGATTTCTTCCCAGGGCTGCGAGAACGATGAAATTTTGGTTCTCGCTCGGTTCTCGTTCTCAGAACTTTTGTACTTTGGTTTTTTGCACGTTCTTGTTCTTATCCTTCAAAAATTTTCATTCCTGTTCTCATTCTCGTTCTTGTTCTCTAAGTTTTTGATTCCTTCTGGTTCTTGATTCTTGGTTCTTTGCGCTATATTGTTCTCCTAACGGTAATTTAAATTTTCATTTTTAAAATTTTTAAATTTTTTTCAAATGTGAAAATTTGAAAATTTTCCTCTCTCAAAATGTACTAAATTCGCACAATTTCAATTTTTCTTCCTCAAAATCAAAATTTTTCATTTTTTTATTTTCCTTCTGTCGAAATATAAATCTTCATTTTTCATATTATTTGTAATTTTTAAATTTTTTTCAAATATAAAATTTTGAAAATTTTCCTCTCTCAAAATGTAAGTACTTTTCCAGCGAAATTTTTACTTTTTTTCACAGGTTACAGACGATTTATTTCAGTTAGGAAACAATGAAAATTTTTAAAGTAAAGAACAAGGAAATTATCGTTCTTGTTCTTGTTCTCATTCAGTTCCAATCGTTTTCTTTCTCGTTCTTGTTCTTTTGTGATTGTTCTCATTCTTATTCTTTCAACACTCTCGAAGTTTATTCTCGTTCTTCAAATCTTTGGTTCTTTGTTCTTCGTTCTTTTTCATTCTTGCTGCCTTGTTTCTTCCCAAAAGGGCAATAGTGAACAGACCAGCAAATCTAGTGCAGTAAGATAGTGAGGGGAAAGGGAATTTAAATAAAATTGGTAATCATAATCAGAGGGAAGGATTTTTTCTGAGTTTGTTTTATTATTGTTGTTTTGGCTGAAAATGATCTGGTTTTATTTGATTTCTTTCAATAATAGAAGACTTGTTTTTTTTTCTGAAAATTGTTCGGTTTTATGATTTTTCTTTCTATGAAAATAATTTGATTCTTTGATTTTTTTTTGAAGACGGAGAAGACTTGAAAATCCAGAGTAAAAGGGCTTTTGTTTTTTCACGATAAAGACCAAAACTAAGGTAAAAGTTTAATTTCGTTTCTTATACCTAGAAGTTTTCTTGGGAAAAATTATGATTTTTTTTAATCTTCTGAAAATGGCATGGGTTTTTTGAGGTTTTCTAAACAGCAAACACAATGTGGTTTTTTGGGTGGTTTCTGGAAATTGCTCGATTTTTTAAAAGCTGGATTATTGGTTTAATTGTTGCTAATAGGATTGGTTTTTTTCGACATTTTTTTGTTTTTCTTCTAAAAGAAACAGGAGAAAATTCTAAACATGACTTCGCAATTTTTTTCAAAAATGGGCGGGTATCTTTTTTTAGTTTTAAAAACTTTAAAGAGTGATGATAAATAGACCTCGGAAATTTAGTATTTTCAGAAAAATAAAGAAACTAAAATAAGGTACCTATCTAGAGTCTTAATGTGTGATTTAATTTTTTGAAAGATTTTCAATTTTTATCTGAAAATGGGCTGATTTTTTTCAATTTTTTTTTGCTGAAAATAATTTTCTGAAAAAATAACAAAACGCGCATCAGAGAATTTAGCAAAGAAAAATCATTTTTTAAAGAAAAAACACATTTTTTGAAAGAATCTTTTAAAACATATGGATGGATATTTTATGAAAATCGAAATGTACATTTTGATTGACTCAGCCTTAGGTATGTATTTTTTTCGAGAGATCATGTTTACTTGGCAGCTCATACTGAATAGGTAGGATACCTACTTGATAGTTGGACAATTTTTTTACTCTGGCTCTCTCCATTAATTTTTCTTCACCGCTAAATTGATTATTTTTCAAACAAAATTCTTATCAAAATACCAATCAATTAGATGAAATAATGAAACCAGTGTTAATACCCATCTAATACCCTTTCTGGAATATTTTCCCATAATCGCATTAAAAATACAAGTCTGTTAATGTAAAAATTTCTTTCCATTTGCTCTCGTTCATCGTAAATTTTCGCCAAAAATTTCTCTCGTTTGCCTCGTGTAATATTCGATTCACTTTTGGAAATTTTAATTACCCTTAAACTCGGTAAGAAGCATAGGCATTCTTTTTCTTAAAAAATTATCTTTACAAGTCCTTCTTGAAACCCCGACCTGGACGTAGAAAAGAGACTCGGTGGGGGGATCTCCGTTATGGGTACTTTTCGCACGCGTAAAATTTCATGCCTTTCTCCTTATTTGCATTTTAATTTCAAAGTAAGCAAATTTTCAAGTCCCTTTTACGTGTAAAAAATTTTTAATTTGTCTCTCTCGGGAGGCGAATTCGATTTCGGTACAAGTTGGCGCAAACTTACAAATATACTCGCAACATCGCGCTGCCGCCGGCGAGATCCTGCAGGGTGTAATTACAGACCCGAGTACTATACGTTTTCCCTTATTCTGCTCATTTTTCAACCCATATTGTCAATTAAAAGTCGATGAATTACGTTCTCTTTTATCTAGGAGGAAGAACATTCGCAGCGAATTTTTTCCACGAGTCGTACGATGATGAGGACGAAAAAGGCAAACAATTAGATTAAAGAGAAGACCTTGATCCGCTTAGACGAGGGAAAGGAGGGAATCGACGTTTATAAAAGACGTAGGTATAAAAAACTCACCAACAGTATACTCTCCGAGACGAAATTTTCTTCAAATAATTTTATTATTTGTCGGTGCACGGAGAAGATAGAGAGCGAAGGAAAAAAAACTCCGCCATATGGAGAATAATATACATCAAAGAATAAAACCCCTATGTCAAACTCGCCGCCGAACGGACAACCATGTAAGTAAAATTACCACCAGAGAGAAAAATCGATCCGGCGAAAAACCTTTGAACTTCGGAAAAAATTCATAGCGAAAAAATTTTCGTTAAATTGGATATACAAGTTTTTCAATAAAATTTACGAGCTTTTTTTTTTACGACGCGACTAAAAAGTTAACACAATAAAATGCTCCGCGGACTCTCGACAGAGAGAATTCACTTCTCGGTAGTTTGTTCGTAGCCGAAAAAGAAAGAAAACGAACAGAACTGTTTCTCTGTATTGACTTAAGAAATCGTTTGTTTTTAGAGCGGTTTTACAATTCGACTCGGTGGCGAGGGAAACTTTACTACGTATCCCGAATCGACTGGAATTTAATCCTTGAACGTATTTTATTGCGAAATATACAATTTTTAAAATTTATAAAAAGCTTATGAAACGTAATAACGCGAAGGGGCGTTCCGAGGGCATATTGCCAGGGGGGGGGGAATCTTTGAAAATCTCAATTCGGATTTTCAATTTTCCTAACTGTACCGACTTGATACTACATCACTCGAACTTTTAAAAAAAAAAACATTATTTTAAGGACAGTGACGTACCGAAGTACGAATATTGGGGAGAGGGGTCTCAGAATTTCCGGATCAATTTTTGAAAAATTATAAAAAATCAATTTATTCAGGTTCTAAACTGACTGACTGACTTTTTTGGGAACGGGCGTGGGTGAATAGCACAAATTTGCCGATAATGCTAAATTTTTTGACATCTTCTCCCTCTCATTCACGTCATTGCTTTTCCCTGGGTAATTTCATTGTAGTTGAAAAAACTTGTAAAATTGTCTGCAAGGGTGAAAAATTTCAAGAAAAATTATAATGCAAGTTGAAAAATTTTATAGTTTCAATTTGAATAAGTATGAGAGAAATTAATTTGGACCGAGTGAAGCGAAGACGAAAATTTTGGAAAACCTCAAATTTAGATTTAAGGGGTAATTTCAAAGCTGAATTGTGATTTTTGAAAAAGGAAGTTGTTCCCAAACAATCTTTCTGAGGACCTGGTCCTCAAGGAATTAGGTTTCTCGACACCTCTAGTTTCAATTTTCAAACTTCAAATTTTACCGACTTGATTTATGAAGTAGATACTTACTTAAGTGCCTAATTAATAACCTACCTACTGTAATTTCACAATTAAAAATTGTTTAATCTAAATCATCACAATATTGATTTTCCAATTGAACGTGTCACAGCGAAAAGGACATTTAGAAAGAATGGCGTTTTTGGGAAATCGCGATTGAAGTTTGAGTATACTTTTTTTAATACTAAATTAAGGAATTGAGCTTGGGAAAAAATTTTACCTTAAAATGTCATCTTTTTGCTACAAAAAAACAGCTCGCCCATCACTTGATATCTTTTCTATTTTTTTCTATATTCAAAACAAAAAGTTAAGTTGTATGTCTTTTTGTTGTGACAAAATTTCATTTCGACCCTTCTACGTTTGATGACGTATAATTTTTCCGAAAGTGAAAATTAAAAAAAATCTTCATACAAAAGTTGAAGAAAATGAAAAAAGGAACATTTTCGTGAAAAAATTTCAAATTATCTCTTCAGGAAGCGGATATATCGCACTTTGAAAAATGACAACTTTTTTTCATTTTTTTGGTTAAAAAAAATGCTAAAAATACATTTTGGACGAATTTCATTACTTTTTCAAATTTATGACAGAAAATTAGCTAAAAAAACACTTCATTAAAATTTTAAAATTTTACAATCATCTGCACAGTGAAAAAATTAAACATTACACAAATTCTCGAAAATCAAACATGTAATGTAGAGACCGAAATTGCGAACTTCGCATTTTAAAAACGCCATAACTCTTCGAGGAAAACATATTGGAAAGTGGGAGGGAGCTCATTGGATAGAGAAAACTTCAGAGAATACGAATCGCTTGTCGCATTAAAAAGGACATATGCTGATTTATGCCCTTTTTGTTGTGACATATTCAATTGAAAGATGAAAAATACAAGTCATCTACGATGTATGTAGTTTAAGTCAACCAAATTCGCGATCTCAGTCAGAAAATTCAAAACTCACGATTTTTAGAACCAGTTGTAAATTTCTGGCTGAAATCAGAATTTTCCGACTTCACCAAATATTGAGGGAACCTTGCCCCTCTGTCCCCTTATTATTAAAATGATCGATTAATTTACGCCAAAAATAATCGAAATGCGATAATTTTTTTATTCAGAGACATCGAATAATAGATAAATCGATTATTCAGAACAAAAAATACCTAGCATAATCAATTGTTTTTTCACTTCTACATTTTTTTGTTTGACAAAAATTGAGCAAAAATTTGAAAAAATTGGATACGGTGAGAAACGTTTTGAAGAAAATTTAGAAAAAATGAGGACTTCGGCATAAAAAACGCGTGTTTTTGGCTAATTGTTTTTTTCGAATTTCCTTCTAAATTCCTAAAAAGGTGAAATTCCTCAACAAATTCCTAACTATTTTTTACGAACCATAAAATTTCTAAGCTTTAAGGCATTTTTCTCAATTTTAGGGAATTTGTTGAGGAATTTTACATCTGAGAAATTTTTGAGGAATTTCACATCTGAGAAATTGTTGAGGAATTTCACATCTGAGAAATTGTTGAGGAATTTCATATCTGAGAAATTTTTGAGAAATTTCGAAAAAATATGAAAAATCAGTAAAAAAAAAAAAAATACGCATTATTTTTTAGGTCCAAGTTCCTATTTTTTCTAATTTTTCTTCAAAATTTTTGGACTGCATCCTATTTTTTCAAATTTGCGTTCAATTTTGGGTCAAAAAACAGAAAAATTTCTGAATTTCTAAAACTCAAATTATGCTCCTCTCCAATCCCAAATGGCACTCTGAATTCTAGCCTATCTTCTTCGTAAAAATTCGTAAATATCTATTTTAAAAAAGTGTAAAAAAGGGACATGAAATGTAATTTGAAATAAAAATAGTTCAATTATTTTTAAGTTTTTATTTCATTTTTTCAGAATTAGGTGGCAGATAACTTTATAAGTGACGTCATTTGTGAAAAAAAAGTCGAAAAATTTTTAAGGAATTTTGACCAAGAGGATTTTAATACAAATTTTTCTTGGGAAAATATGAATTTACTCTCAAAAAATTATAAACTTTCCCAACTTGATAAACTACGAATACAAATACAAATGTGAGCCTGGATACAGAAACAATTCCTAGAAGTTTGACACTGATTTTGGGCCTTTCAGAAGGAGCAGATTCAAAGGGGAACCTCAACTCGAAAACCAATTTCTGACGCCCAAGGATGACCTTCACATCCAGACTCACAAATGATTAATTTTTTCAGCATTGGAAAATTTTATTTTCTAGATTGGAAAATTCGAAATTTTCAATTTTGTACTCATATTTTCCAGGTAGAGAAATATTATCCCAAGTTGGGAAAATATGAGTACAAATGGTATATTTTTCCAAGTTTAGGGTAGAAATGGTAAATTTTCCCAACTAAATACTGAAAAATCGGAACGACCCCTCTCCCTCCCCCATCGGTATGTACCTGTAAAGCATTTCGCGGGAGAAACTCCCATCGGAGAATGATGAAACACATTACACGCAGTCGAACAGATTAATGTGTAAAAATATAGCAAATCGTTTGCTGCCGGTACAATCAATAGTCGTTTTGGACCGCTTTGAAACCCATCCGACAGGAGACAGAAAACCTATGAAATTCTCGTAAATGTAATTTTTTCCCCTTCAGAATTAATCAAAGCGTATGTGTATTACAACTTTTCGTAAATATTATGTTTTGCTGCGGTTTTTTTTTCAACACCTCGCTTCTTCGCTGCTCCACGAACACGTCCCTTTTCGTAATTTTTTCCCACTCGTTTCAACGTATACGTAGGCAGCGTAGGTAGAAATAAAAACTCGTAAGCGTACGTAGTCGTTTCGAGAAATTTTTCGACATGATTATCAATTAAATTATTGAAACTTGTCCAATCGTTATGAGTATATTTGGTGGTATTTTTTTACGTACAAATCTACACGAATGAAAATCTCGTAAATTTTACTCGATTCGTCGTCTGGTACGTTTTAAATACGCTATAAAACGTTGGAAATCTGCGCACCCTCGTACCCTTCTTGATTTAGGGTCTAGTATGGTACTCGAGTTGGGCGAAAAAATACACAGACGCGAATAAAACTCGCCATGTAAGCTCCAAGGTGCGAGATTTTAATGGAGGAAATCTTACACGCAGCTTGATAGAGACACGGGGCTTTCGAACACGACCGAGATGCCATTAAAATACGTTTTAGTCGTAAAAAACAAACCCAAAAACATGTTAGAAATTTGGCCGACAACTTTAGCTTAGCACGGTACGAGGTGCCAACAATGGAACTCGACGGACGTTTAAAAACCATGCCCCGAGCTCGGCCGGGCGAGTTTTAAAATACAAACAATATTAACCTTTTCGCCACATGCGCTCGTCGCCCGATAAGAAAACCTCGCCGTATTTTAATACAATACAAAAGATTGTTTAATTGGATTACAATCGCCTTTTATTACGTGGCTGAAATCGAGGTGTATCCGCCATCGCTGAAATATCCCTAAAGCGTAAAATTACCTCGTAATAGTGTTACACGTATCTATACCTAGATACGTGTAGCTCGAGCTCGTATAGGTAAATTGAATTTCATCGGGGAAAAAAAACAGCGTTGGCTCGTGCATAGGAGTCATATACAAAATATCTATCAGAATCAACGCCTGCCCGGATTTTGCCCACGTACGACTTTTCTTTCAATATTCTACGGTACAAAAGAGAGAGAAAAATTACAAGAGGTGAAATCCGATCAGGATATTGAAGCTTTGATACGTTTGTATCGGTTAAATTGAGACGTTTATGGCTATATAGATCGATAATATAAAGAGAAAGCGTATCTATTATGCAGCTGCTATAGTTAATTTGTGTGAAAGCTCAATTTACGTTGCCCTCGTGTCACTCGTGCAATTTCCTCGCTAATGGTTAAGTTTGCAGCTTTTGTTAATGCCAAAGTACCGCGGTGTACGTTTTACTCGGTACCTTATTCGATTCGCCTTTACATCAGTCTCATCGAATTAATTAGGTACTCTATTGAGCAGGTATCTATAGATACGTAATGAGTTTTAATATAATAAAATACCTGCTGTGTGGGTGGGTACTGGTGGTATTCTAAATGGTGGCAGAAACCTTTAAGCTCTTTTTGTAATTTAAACTCAATATTGAACGTACCTGCGCTAATACCATGTTTATGAACCTACCTAATGTCCACCTACATAAATAAAGTAAGTATCTAGGTTTAAAAGGTTGTATAATTATGAAATACAGACTGGGAGAACGAAAAAAAGATAAAATACAAAATTCTAATTCTAATTCTAAAAAAATTCTATCTAAATGTTCAATTTTTTTAAAAATTGTAAAATTAATAGGTACCTACTCTCTCATTCTGAATCGGTGAAAAATCACTGATAAATAGTCAGAATTGCAGCGTAGGGAAAATCGGCAAAATTTTTCGATTTTCAGCGGATTTTTGCTGATTTTTCAGCAAATTTCACTGATTACTTAGCAAATTTTAGAAATTTTACTGATTTTTCAGTGAATTTTCACTGATTTTCCAACAATTTTCACTGATTTTCCTACAATTTTCACCGATTTTTCAACAACTTTCACTGATTTTCCAACAATTTTCACTGTTTGTTTTCAGTGAAATTTTTTCACTGTTTGTTTTCAGTGAAATTTGTTCACGGCTTGTTTTCAGTGAAATTTTTTCACTGTTTGTTTTCAGTAAAATTTTTCCACGGTTTGTTTTCAGTGAGATTTTTTCACTGTTTGTTTTCAGTGAAATTTTTCCATGGTTTGTTTTCAGTGAAATTTTTCCACTGTTTGTTTTCAGTGAAATTTTTTCACTGTTTGTTTTCAGTGAAATTTTTCCACGGTTTGTTTTCAGTGAAATTTGTTCACTGTTTGTTTTCAGTGAAATTTGTTCACTGTTTGTTTTCAGTGAAATTTTTTCACTGTTTGTTTTCAGTGAAATTTTTCCACGGTTTGTTTTCAGTGAAATTTGTTCAGTGTTTGTTTTCAGTGAAATTTTTTCACTGTTTGTTTTCAGTGAAATTTTTTCACTGTTTGTTTTCAGTGAAATTTGTTCAGTGTTTGTTTTCAGTGAAATTTTTTCACTGTTTGTTTTCAGTGAAATTTTTCACTGATTTATTACCGTGCTGCAATTCTGACTATTTTTCAGTGATTTTCTATAATTTTCACTGATTTATATATGAGAGAGTAAATGAAAATTGGGTATAAATTTATTCATGCAGAAATTAATTCTAAGTCTCCTTCCAAAAAATCAAAAGATCAGGCAACTACCTACAAAAATTGAAGAAAAAAAACACATTCTCCACCAAAAATATTCGTACCTATCTACCTACAAACCAGAGTAAAAAATGAAAATTAGATCTTCAAAAATTTATCTTTTGGAATATTGATCACTTGATCGAAAAAATCGTGAATTATGTGCGTACGTCTTGATGAGAGATGAAAGAGGCCATTTTCAAGAATTTTTCTCAAGACTTAAGAAACAAGAGATTCTCAATACAACTTGGTTAAGGAAGCCATCCATGTCAAACTAAATCCAGTTTTCTAAGAAATAAGTGCTTCCTCTAAACCTTATTCTATTTGATCATTTGATGATTTTTAACTTTAAGTATGGTCTTTCAATCATTTCTAAATAAGTATAAATTGGATGATGGTGAAAATAATTTTTATGATGATCAGTTCAAAATTATCTAACAAGGAAGGTATCCCAACTCGAAGTAAAATTTTGAGCCGAAATGAAAATGAATCTAAAGTAGGTACATCGTAAAGAACCCCATATCCAGAATTTCAGGTACTGAGGTTCATTTCTGGAATTTTGGCGAATTTTTGAACTTTTAAAGAAAATTATCTCGTCACCCGGTAAAATATGAAAATTTGATGTAATCAACGAAAGAAGCTGAATTTTGGTATATACCTTGATTTCTACCTTCTGAATTGATTGGAATCGATTTCAAAACGTTTCGGAGCCTCCGGAAAATTTTAGAATTTTCCAGCACTGGGGAAAAGCCCATAAATATGATCCATATGCACTTTAGCACCTGTAATAGTGAATTACCCATATTGGTGACCCAATTGATCGAATAAAGCACTATTTTTCAAAATTTATAACTGTCAGTTCAAATCCATATTTCTTTGCAGAAAATTTTCCTGTAAAAAATTAGAAAATATGTCAACAGCATACGCATCATGGTAAAAAGCTGAAACTTGGTAGATACCCTATTTTTGACCTCCCAATACGGGTAATTCCCGATAAAAAATTCTGAGGTTCATATGAGCCATTTTTATTCGCTCATCTTCAATGCTGGAAATTTTCAAAATTTTCTGGAGGCTCCGAAACTTCAGATAACCACTTGCAATCGATTTGGAAGATTGGAAATGAGATATCTACCAATTTTCAAAATTTTACCTTGATGGCTGTCGACATATTTTTAATTTTTTTCCACGAAAATTTGTTGCCAAAAAGTATGGATTTGAATTGGAAGTTACGAATTTAAGAAAGTTGTGCTTTAATCGATCAAATGGGTCACCAATATGAGTAATCCACGATTATATGTGCTAAAGTTCATATAGTCCATTTTTATAGATCTTTTCCAGTGCTGGTAAATTCTAATAAAAATCTGGAGACTTTGAAACGTCTCGAAACCACTTCCAATCGATTTGGGTAGTCTAAAATAGAGTATACAATAAATTTCAGATTTTTTCGTGGATATGATAAAATTTTCATATTTTACAGGACGATGAGGTAATTTTAAAATTTTAAGAATTCACCAAAATTCGAAAAATGAACTTCAGTATTCAAAATTTTGGATATAGGTGCTTTCGATTTATTTTTGTTTCTGCACAAAATTTCATCTACGTCCAGTTGGGATACTTGCCTTCTTTATAAACTTCATAATTTATTTTTTAAAAAATGGATTAAGTATTAAAATTATTTGAATTCCATTGAAATTTTGAAAAAAGTTAATAATGTTTTCTCAGGGTTACCAATGATGGTGATGAAAAAAAATTGGTTAAAATTTGAAATATTGGCAACACTGTTTCTCTAAATTGTAACGTAATGTAAAAATGTCCAAGATACCCTTCATTAAAAAATTTAACCAAGTTTTCTCAAGTCTAAGAAAATGTCATTATGTCAGCGATCGTCAAAATTTATTCAAAAAATTATGGTATATTTTGAAAAAAATAAGATATTTTTAAAAATAAGACAAAAAAATGGAAATAGTATTTGAAAATATTTTTTTAAAAATTTAAATATTCGAGTGCACTAAAATTTCAGTAAAAAGTTACGTTGTTTAAGAATCATTGCCTCATTTCTAAAGAAGGTATGTATATTAGAACACAGAAAAAAGTGCGTTAATTTTTTTATACAAATTATACAAATTTTTTCTTGACGAACAAAAATAATTTTTTGACTCGATTTCGAAGTATTTGGGTAAACAGGTTGAATTTTGCGATCTACAACTTTTCAAATTCCCTGCGGTGGTCAAAAAGTGATATCCCATTATAAAATCTCAATGAATCAGAGAAGTGTAGAATGTAGACTCAAATAGCCTTTTTTCAGGGAATTTTAGAGGTACAACGCAAATAGCATCACCCAAAAATGGCATAAGACCACTTTTTTTTTTTCAAAAATTACATCACTTTGGAAGACTTCTAGCTCTACCCCTCTGGTAGCTTAGAAACTCGAAGGTGTCATGAATGGTCCTTCGCTCAAATTAAACTATCTCAGTAATTTTCGGTAAAATTCGAGCAGGTGGCGGTTTTTCTCACATCATCCTAATGATGTGATTACTTTTTTATTACTTGAGTAATTTGTTTTTTCATTTGTCATAAAAAATACTTGGTTACCAGACATTATCCTGAATCCAAGTACCCGAAAAATATTATCCCAAATTTATGAACCCGAATGGTAAAATTTTAAATGCGTTTACCCGAATTTCGAAACCCTGAAAACCATTCGAATACAGACAGGATTTTAGCAGAACCGTTGAAACGAATTTTGCAGAATTTTTCCCCTGATGAGCAATGGAAAAACATATCCTCCTCCCCACTCTTCAATATTTTTCCAACTGGTAAATTTTAATTGTTTTTTATTTATCCCACTCAAAAGGTTGTATTCCCATTCGTCTAACGCACAAATAAATAATTCAATGAGCCTGAGTTCATTTTTCAAAAAAATCAGAAAAATGTTCCCCTTATCCATTTATCCAAATTTCAAAACTACAATACTCATCCTCCAAAAAATGATTTCCAATCCTCTCTCCTATTTAATTTTATCGAACCCGAAAAAAAAACAGTGGGTCAGGAAAAAGTACCGTCTAGAAACTTAGAAAGCCGCTTAATTTCGGAAACAAATTAGGCAACGTCGACTTACCAGGGACTATAAGTAGTTGACCGAGAGCCGACGAAATGTACCTGAATCAAGGCGAACAAGCACCTGATACCGAAATCCTCTATAAGCCCGTTTCGACGTGGACCAATTTTTAGATTTGTCGCGCCGCTAAAAGCACGCAACGACCGCAAAACAAAGCCCAGGTTAAGTTCACGCGCATAATTGATTGAAAGCGTCGTCGAACCGAGAATTCCTACACGTCAATTCGCCGGGGAAATGAAGAAATATGAAATATTATTTTATTACGCCGAAACAATACTGCATTCTTATTTTCTAAATGATGCATCACCCATGGGTACGTAAAAGCGTTGAAACGGAATTAATTCGTCGTCGTATAGCTGTTCGTCTCTCGTCTGTCCCGAAATCACCAACGATGTCATGATGTCAATCATGGTAAAATTTGCTATTTCGTTCGCCGATGATATTACTCTCGTTTTCCGCATTTTAACATCGGCCTGAAATATTCGCCGGTAACGAGATTTTTTTCTTCGGCAGAACTTTTAACAAAATTAAACCGCCGAATAGACTTTTTTCCGGTACTTTGCGACCCAAGAAAAAGCCACTTTTTTAACGATTAAAACGCTTTGGGCGATTTTTTTCCTTCACTTAATACGTGGTTTCCTCCGAAACCGCCTATTTTTTCGCTGTATTTTCTTCGTCTCCAATTTTCAAGCTACCTTGTATAACATTCTTATTCGTATGCGAGCTCCAAATTGCCATTTATTTTTTCCAAAATGGAAAAGGTTTTTCAGTTTCAACTTTTCGGTGTTTTATGATTTTGAAAAGATGGCTGAAAATAAGGCCAAGCCAAGAATCGTAATCGACTCGGAGACATTCTATAAATAGGTAATTTATCACTGGTAAAAAAAATTCAACTCGTCACGTCACCAAAAGCTGTAAAACCAGAGTGCCTCCTCCACTTTCGATCCGAATTAATGGATAAAAATTGGCTGTAAAACGCGACATTCATCTTGTAATTTTATTTTCTCGCGACTAAAGCCCATTTATAATGAAATGCTGGTATTATTACTTGGTAAAATAACGTGATTATCTATAAATTTTCTTCGGCCGTAATATTCGAGTGGTTGCAGCTAATAAATAATTCAACTCCTCCCTGCTCGCTATAACGAGCCAGCAATAAAATTTTCATCTCGCGTTATCTCTATTAAACCCAATATAGTAAACAACAGGCTGGCTCTTGCGTCTGCCTGTCTGCGCGATATTGGAGGAAAATTCACTCTCTATATTGCATGTAGTACATATTTATCCTCGCGCATAACTAATCTATTACCATTAATGAATCGTTTGACGATGGAATATCATCGACGATGACGTTACAAGTGCTGTATTGCGTAGGAGTAGGAGACTGATAGATTCAGCGTCGATTGGCTGGTATCGTTGGTATTCATCAGCCATGCAACAGAGATTCCTTTTTCCACGGTTTTATTGAAAATAATCCCGAAATAGAGCGAGGTTAGAAATGGAGTGCGCAGGTCGACGTAGAAAATGCTGTTTGAATTTTAATGTGTGATTTTTATAGTATTTTTCGCGACGATCACGAGAAAAATGATGAAAAAATTCCATCCCCGAAGATTTTTCAATTTGAATTTTCTGTTGAATATTTTTTTACACTTTTATTTCGAATTTTTCAAACGCTTTTTTTTTTGTTGATATAGTTGTATTATGATCATGGACCAGTGGGACGAAATGTTCCACTTGAATTGAATTTTTGAAAAGAACAGTAGTGAGGGGGGTTCTGCGCCAGGAGGCGAAAAAAATCGTTCACATCGAGTTTATTCGAATGTACTGGATTCTCAAATTTTGGGAGATGACTTAGCCAATCCATGCTCTGATGCTCGAGCATTACCTGGGAAAATCATAAAATAACCCCAAATTTTGTACCAATTTTAATAAAATAACAGAATCTATTCAAGTTTAGAAAAAGAAATCGTCTTCAACAGTGTTGATACCCCGCTACCTGGGATGCTTTTCGTATGCATAGATGTTTTTTCTCATTTTTCAAGTTCTCGTCTAACTTACCCTCCAGTTTACACCATGGTCATGGACTAGCATAGTTCTAACTTCCGAGAAAGTCGCAATTACTCTCTTTTTATTCATAATGCTCCTATCTTCAAATCTATTCCTTTCGATGCATGTTTTCGTCTTTTATCCAGAAATTGTCGAAGAGTCCTTGATGGTGAAATGCGAGGGTGAGTTATTCTAGTTAGTTGCTATTTAGCCATTTTTGAAGTCGTGTAATGTAAAAATCGTGTAGACTTTTTGAGCTCTCGTAACTCGCAAATATCAGTGTCATTTTACTAATACTAAAAATTTGAAAAAAAAAAAACACTCATAAAATTATTTTCTAAAGTCCTTATCTCGTATGTGAGATTTTTTCTCAACTGTTTTAAATTTATTTCTCAATTTTTTTACTCCAAGATTCTTTTCAGAATTTTTACATTTATTAGAATTTTTCAGCTCCAAAAATTTGGCATTTATTAAATATTTTTTCAACTTCTAACCCTAAAATTTCTTTCTTTGACCTTGGAATTTTTTCATATCGGGTTTTTCTAAATTTTTCCAGCCTAAATTTTAAAAAAAATCTAAAAAAATTTAGAGTTGGAAAATATACCTATCTATATTTAGAGAAAAAATTTCAGAATCGAAAAAAATAAAAACTGAAGTTGAAAAAAAATTGAGAAGAAATTTTAGAATTGAAAACATTTTTTATTGAAATTTAAGTTGAAATTTGCTAAGCACCTATGATTTTTTATACAAATCCCCCCCCCCCATCAAAGGCCAAAAATGAATGAAGGTAAAAAAAACTTGAATTTTTCATGAGTTTGATTTGTGGTTTGTTTTTTTGGAAATCCCCCCTCCTCCTCCTCCACAATTTATGCTGGATGCATAATTCAGTTATTAATAATGTTATTTTTTTATTAGGTCGCCAAAATTTTATTTTCAGTTTTGATCGCCAATTTTTATTTTCAACTTTTACCAACTGACCTCCAGAATAATGATAAATGATAAAACATAATTAAAAATCAGTGAAAAATAAATGGAAATCAATGGCATACACCGAAGTCAGTGAAGTTGACTGAAGAAGAAAAAAAAAACAGGAAAATTCACTGAACATCAATGGATTTCGCTGATTTCTCAAGTGAGTACTGCAGTTCTGATTTTTCAATTTTCGATTCTGGATTTTGGATTTTAATTTTTTTAATTTTTAAACCTTGGGTTTTTACTCTTTGCTTTTTGTAACCTGCTTCTAAATAGACACTGGGTTTATGATCAGTGACTTTAAAGTAAGACAATCGGTGTTTCATTTTTTTGAAATTTTTCAAAAATCGTGAAAATGCATGAATCAGCTATGGAAATCTCTCAAGATACTTCAACAGAAATATAATTTTTTTTTAAATATATCTGATTAGCTTTAATAAAAAATTGTACATCTGACTTTTTTCACTTTAATTTTTCGTGCTAAAAATATATAACTATGAAAAATCTCCCCTCCTCTCCTTCCAACCAACAAAAAATTACACCTGAACTTCTGTTTCAAAGCCGGATTCTGAAATTCAAAAATTCCCTTTAAAAACCGTTTCAAACTCTCTTGCTCTGTACCTTCTTCTTCTCCCCATAAAAGCCCTTTTACGGCCAATAATGAATTGAAACCCACACAACTGGAACTTTTCTTACATATGTATCTTAGGTTTTCTCAAATGAATACCGCGTATACTTGTATTTGTAATGGAAATGACTTTTCATTTCAAGCAACATTTGCTTCGCGTTGACCGCCAATTCTCCCCGGAGCGGCGCGTATCGCTGTATAAATTTCCAAAGCTTTATACGAGAAGAATGCGCAAAAAAGAACGTACTCGCTGTGGTGTTTTTTCATTCAAATACAAACCCCAAAAGCCAAAAAAGTTTGCGCTGTTTCATCTAAATCTATTTCTTTCAGCTGTACGTACGCGTTGGGTTGTCGAGTTAAACGAAATGTATAATAATAAATATTTCGAACATGAATTCTCATGTCCCAGCGGTATGTTTTGTGGTTTGATGCTTCGATTTGTGAACGCGTACTGTAAGCTTCTTACCTTTAGTCTATATATTCTTTCAACGATGTTCTGCGGTGGCGTATAGAAAGAAGGAATTTTTTCACTGTGGCAACTCTTGTAAAAGTACGGAGATGAAATGAGAATCAAGGTAAGTGAGTTTTTTGAAGAAATATTACGAGTACTGGGAAAGGATGAAAAAGTAATTGGTTGGGAACATTTTCAATGGGTGTCTCGGGTTCTCAATGAGCATGGAATCCATTTGCAAAATTTAAGAGACACAGACGGATGAATTCCTCAAACTTGATCTAATTTTTTGCCAATTTTTCCCTGTTCCTTTAAAAATTGTCCCAAAATGTATACTTATAAAGCCTAATTTTGAAAATTTTCTGTATTATTGATTTTTTTTTGGATTCTGTGTAAGCGATGTATTCAAATAAAATTATGCGTTGAATGATTTTTTACCATCTACCCTAGAACTCTCCTTCCTATTTCCTTTTTTAAACATTTGATGCAAACGGTACATTCGAATGAACTTGGTTTGAACGATTTTTGTCGCCTCCTGGCGCAGAATCCCTTCGCTATTGTTCTTTTGAATAATTCAATGTAAGTGGGATATTTGAAAAAAATCATCATTAAAGAATTTTTGCCTCTTGGCGCAAAACCATCCTCCCTATTTGCCTTCAGAAAATTCAATTTTATTGAAGCGATACCTATGATTTGAATGAAACTACGATTTGAACAGTGCTTTCTCCTCTTAGTGCAGAATCTCTTTCTCTGTATTTCAAGGTGATACATTCAAATAAACTTGGTATAAAAGATTCTTTTCGCCTCCTGGTAAAGAATCCCTTCTCCCAATTGTTTTTTTTTTTTCAAAAGTTCAATTTGAGTAATACATATGATTATAAGTAAACAATTTTCCTCCTGGCGCAGAACTTTCTCCCTATTTTTCTTCTGAAAATTCAGTTAAAGCAATGCATTTGTATAAAACTTTAATTTGAAATTTTTTCACCTCATGGCACAGAATTCTTCTCTATTGCCTTTTTCAAAAATTAAATACATGCGACATTTTCAAATAAACTTGGCCCGAATAATTCTTTTTGTCTCCTGGCGCAGAACCACCTCTCATTTTTTTCCTTGAAACTTTGATATCAGTAATATATATGAAACGTTCATTTAGAAACCAACCATAGCCCAAAAATGAAATTTTACAGGAGAGTGAAATAATATGCTCAAAACGTTCCTACGACTAAGAATTAGGTTCGCCAAATGTTATTTAGTCTCAAAATGTAGATTGAGGGCCTACCAAGTAGGATTGACCACTCAATACCCCCTGCAGTTTTCAAAAATTGAAATGAAAAATTTTCCTAGGTATGTGTTTCTAAATCACAAGTCTTGGAAGTTTTCGAGCTTTTTGTTTAAAAACAGAAAAAATGGTTGGAAGTATTTTTTTTTTAAAATCAACAATGAATAATACCATCGTTTTTTCATAAAATTTTATTTTCGAAGCTGCAATGAAAAAATTCTCAAATTTGGACTATGCTTGTTTTTAAACGGACGAATCCTTCGAATAAAATCATGAGTGAACAATTTTACTTCCTGGCGCACAATCCTCTTCCTATTGATTTTTTTAAAACATCAATTCACGTGATGATACATTAAAATAAACTTGATTAAAACAATGTTTCGCCTCCTGGCGCAGAACCCTCCTCTCCATTTCCCATCTAAAAATTCAATTGAAGTGATACATTCAAATAACATTATATTTTAAATATTTTTTTCGTTTCTTGGTGCAGAACCTTCTTTTTCATTTCCCGTCTAAAAAGTCAACAGAAGTAATACATGGAACAGAATTATAATTAGAATAATTTTTCGCCTCCTGGCGCAGAACCTTCCTCCCTGCTATCTTTCCGAAAATTCAACAGAGGAGATACACGTAAATAAAATTATTGATTTGAATATTTTTCACCTCCTGGCGCAGAACCCGCCTTCCTGTTCCCCTCCTGAAAATTCAATGGAGGAGATACATTTTGATGAAATTATGATTTGAATATTTTTCACCTCCTGGCGCAGAACCCTTCTCTCTATTTCCCGACTAAAAATTCAATTGAAGTGATACATTCAAATGACATTATAACTTGAATAATTTTTTGCCTCCTGGCGCAGAACCCTCCTCCCTGCTATCTTTCCGAAAATTCAATAGAGGAGATACATGTAAATGAAATAATTGATTTGAATAATTTTCGCCTCCTGGCGCTGAACCCGCCTCCCTGTTTCCCTTCCGAAAATTCAATGGAAAAGATACATTTTGATGAAATTACTTTATGAATATTTTTCGCCTCCTGGCGCAGAACCCTCCTCCCTATTTCCCGACTAAAAATTCAATTGAAGTGATACATTCAAATGGCATTATAATTTGAATATTTTTCGCCTCCTGGCGCAGAACCGGCCTCCCTGTTTCCCTTCCAAAAATTCAATGGAAAAGATACATTTTGATGAATTTACTTCATGAATATTTTTCGCCTCCTGTCGCACAACCCTCCTCCCCATTTCCCGACTAGAAATTCGATTGAAGTGATACATTCAAATAACATTATAATTTGAATATTTTTTTCGTCTCTTGGTGCAGAACCTTCTTTTTCATTTCCCGTCTAAAAAGTCAACAGAAGTAATACATGGAACAGAATTATAATTTAAATAATTTTTCGCCTCCTGGCGCAGAACCCTCCTCCCTGCTATCTTTCCGAAAATTCAATAGAGGAGATACATGTAAATGAAATTATTGATTTGAATAATTTTCGCCTCCTGGCGCAGAACCCGCCTCCCTGTTTCCCTTCCGAAAATTCAATGAAAAAGATACATTTTGATGAAATTACTTTATGAATATTTTTCGCCTCCTGGCGCAGAACCCTCCTCCCCGTTTCCCTTCCGAAAATTTAATGGTAGAGATGCATTTTGATTAAATTATAATTTGAATATTTTTTCGCCTCCTGACGCAAACCATTCCTCCTTATTTCCCTTTGAAACATTCAATAGGTGTGATATATTTGAATAAATTTATAATTTGAACGATTTTTTCACCACTTGACACAGATTCCTTCTCTCTCTCTATTCCCTTTTCGAAAATTTAATTCGGGTGATACATGCAAGTCAATTTGTTTTAACCCATGTTTTGCCTCCTGGCGCAGAATCTTCTCCCCACTTCTTTCTAAAAATTCAACAGAGGTGATACTATTACATAAAATTATAATTTGAACAATCCTCCTGGCGCAGAACTTCCTTCCCATGGCTCATCAAAAATTCAATATAAGCGGTCATCTGAATGAACCTTTTGTTTTCACAGATTTTTGCCTCCTGGCGCAGAATCCCATATCTTCATTTCAACTCTCCTATTGGAAAAATCATCTCTCCGCTACATTAGCGACCCCTGACAACGTATAATGTGGCAACCAAGACTACTCGAGTGTTTACAATTTGCGGGAAAAAGTTCACGTGGCACGATGAAAAGTTAGACGAGTTAAACAGCTCGCTAAAGTCGTTATAATTAGCGTCTGTGAAACCGAAGCGATTTTAAATTCGCGCGAGCGAGGTGCAACGGTGAAAAATTTTCCAACGGCTCGGATTGCCAAACCAAAAATGTCGCCGGCGCTTAATTTGCATAAAAACTTTTCGGGGCGCGATTGCAAGCACAGGTTTGGGATTGGAGAAGGCGAAGTGGACGCGAGAAGGCAGATGAAAGTAAATAATTATTATATGGACTGGTCGAGTTAGCCTAGGCTAATAAAATAGCCGGCTTGTTTACGCAACTTATATAGTACGTATAGCATTTAAAGGGTGTTCTTTCACATCATTATTTTATCATACTCTATTAACATTTAGCCCGCCGCGTGCTGGCCGCGCGCTCGACGGTTTAAACCACCGTACGAGCGAACAACTTGTAAAATAAATTTCAACTATTTTACGACGACGAGAACCCCTTAGGTGGTTACTTCATCGGATTAATTTCCAGTTGAAATTTCGTTCTCGTAAACCCTTTTCGGGCGCTAGTCCCTGTACACACGCGAATTAGGCAAATTATAAAATTTGTCATTCCTCGCCACCGTCGCTTCTCTCGTTTTCGTGTTATAATAACCAACACACGAAAACCGCTCGTCAAGTCGTTCGTGTCGAATTAAATGCTAAAGTAGGCCTCTTATACGTAGTCGTAGACGTATACCAGCCTACCATATCGAACCAATCGCCGCCGCGCCGAAATGTGGAAAAAAATGATGGATTTAAATCCCATTGTCAAAAATAAGATTAGAATTTCGATCACGATTTTAGACCTATTTAAAGTGTGTACACACAAAACGTACAATGAAAAATCTATAGTTAAAAAGTCTCTCGCTCTCCTTATCGTGCTGAAAGCAAAACTATACGGTATTTTCATCACGTTCAACTTTTCTTATAACAATGAAAGGTTGAGTATTTACAACCATCTATGTAGGACTAGGTACCTACTAGCGAGACTTTAATGTCAAATTTTTTCTAATACTCTGATTTATAATTTAGACTCGATCGATTATAATTATTGAGTAAGCCTGAGTTGACGAGATGGCCATACGATAGCAGAATTCTCAAGTCGGAGATAAAAATGATTGACGTTTAAAAATCTAGTGTTATTCATTTTTTTTTCAGTTCTTGATAAGATAAGGGGAATACTGTGAATTCACTTTTTTTTCAGTGATCTAGAAAGCCACAAAAAAACTAAAATGACCGATGATTAAGGCAGAGAGGGCGTATATCTCTCCCCCTCCCCCATGAAAAAATCTCATTTTTAACTGAAAAAATAAGGTTGGGTTGAAAAAAAATTGAATTGAAATTGAAATTCTGGCTAGAAAGATGAAAGAAATCTTGCTACAGATTTTGAGTCAAATACTTAGAATTTAAAAAACAGAAACAATGCCATTCAAGTCGGAAATTTTTTATGAAAAAAATGCCAAGTGTTAATATCACTTGTCATGCCTCGATTTTAAAAATTCACATATTGATTTGAAACTCTAGAAATTTATAGTGAAGTCACACTTGGGTAGATAGTTCAAAAATTTCTGAAATTTTTTCGAGGCCATCGTCAATTTCTTACCCATATAAAAGAAAAAATTAATTTTCTTTGTGTTTTCAATAAAAACATATCAACAATTGGGTTTCCCAGCATTTTTTTAAAACAGAAATTCGGCCTTTTTTCAAAAAAAAAAAAAAAAAAAAAAAAACGAAAAAAAAATTGTAATTGAAAATTTTTACCCAAAATTATTAAAATTTTTAAATTTTCCATAAAAAAAATATCGGAGCGCATTTCTGACTTTTACCCGATTTTCCAGAAATATTTCAATAAAAAGTCACTTTTTATGGTTTTTTCAATTTCTATAAAAAAAATGAGAAATTTTTTTTAAGCATTCCATAAATCATCTTAATAGGAGCATTTGTGGTAGCAATTTTTCATAGCAGGCGCATTCAAGGTGGGTCACATGAGGGCTTATCTCTCCCAAAACTGAAATTAGCCCCCCCCCCCTAAAAAAGTGTTTATGTCCATTGACCATTGTTTTCATTAATATTTGAAAATAATCTCATTTCACTGAACTATTTTTTTTTTTTCAAAAAAAGTGATAGATATTGATAAAAAATTAGAAACTCATGAAAAATGCAAATTGTTTTATTGTTTGTTTTTACTCAAAAAGACCTGGGCCATAATTCATTTTTTCATTAAAAAATCTTTTCTAGTTGAAATTTTAGGCAATTTTTTCAACTTCGATTTTCCACTGACTTAAAATTGACAAATAAAATTTTCTAGGTAGGTGTGTTTGGGCACAGTCGTTCTTGTTTCATTCTGTTCGTGCTTTTGTTTTGCTGATTCGTTCTAAATAAAAACGGGTTTTCTTTTTCTTTTTCTTTTTTTTGTTGCTTATTAATATCTGAAGTGACCTGAGGTGTAGCCCCCCCCATTCATTCCTCTAAATCCGCTAATGTTTTTACTCCCAACTTTGAAACAAAAAACTAATAAATTGAATTTTTATTAATTTTTTTAAAATTTTTACAGTAAAAAATTGCTGTCGATGATCTTTTAGGGTTAAAATGGTCGTATTATGGAAAAATTTTCTCGAAAATATTTTTAGGTAAAAATAAGCATTGAAATTGAAAAGTACATAGGTAATACTACCTATTTTAAAAACTCCTGAATAATGAAATACCTATAGGTCGTCAAAAAAGAGCGCTGATGGTGTTTTTGGATCACGATATTCCTCTTTGAAGATAAGAGGGGGCAACCCAGGCCTTTTTTTTTAAAATGATACAGAGTTTTGTTATTCATTTTCTTTCTACGAGAAATTGGAATTATCACTTCGTATGAAATTACCTCCTATTTGAAATGATTCTCAAAAATAATATGACTTTTCCATATGAAATGACCTCCCCTCCCTCCTCAAAAAATTGGCATAGCCCCAAAATGAGCCTGTTGAAGAGAGAGATGGGAATCTTTTGGGGAAATGTGAGCCACTTCTCCCAGGCGAGTAGTGCTGAGAAAATTTCAAAAAAAAATTGAAATAAAAGTCACTTTAATAAATATATAAGTTATCCAAGTATCACAATGTTATCCTCTGAACATGAATTTTTTAAATGTTGGAGACAAGGAATGGTCTGGGTACGCCAGATCTTTTCTGAAAGAAATTTGGCCCGACCAGTTTTTTCCAAACAATACATTTTCAATTCAAGTTTATTTTACAATATTTCTGACAAAATTTCATGACAGAACAATTTTCAAACATTGTATGATTTATGGAAGGGAGGAGAAGAAAGGAAAGGAGAGGAAATGGAAAAAATGGGTACAGAATTTTCTTTCTGACACTTCACAGTTTTTTATAGAATGAAAAGAAAACATGTACTTACCTATTGAAAAAATTTTAAATATATGTATCTAATTCTAAAATCCTAAAAAAAATTGGGATCATAAACTAAAATTTTCAATATTTTATTGGTAAAAAGAAAAAACAGGACATTTTGACATTTTTGACAAAAAAAATGGTACAAAAGCAGGACATCAAGACGCACAAGCAAAAGGCAAGATAAGTAAAAGCAAAGAGGGTTGGCCAAAATGGTACCAATTTTAGGTCTGAATTTTAAGGTCAAATACTCCTTCCAAAATGGCCAAAAACGTTTTGTGAAGTGTTTAAAAAATGGTTATTTTTTGCTTTTCATAGGTATGTGATTTTTCACAAAAATTTTCCTTAACTTTATCCCTCTCCGCTTTCCTTCCACCGCTGGATTTTTTTCTATAAAAATCTGTATCTTTTATATTACCAAGGAAATGTTGAATTTCCTCAATAACGCTGGAGTCGACAGCCAGCGAAAAATTAGATATTTTTGGCAACCCAAGAACCCAAAAACTAATCTCTTTCTTTCAACAAAAGCCACGGTAATGATGTTTTCCCATCGAATATTCAATTCAAAGATTACCCAGAGAACAAACCACGCCGACGGTTCCACAGAGAACTTTTTTCCACCGTATTCCACCTAATTCGCCGTAAATTCCCTCAAAATGAAAATAAAAAACCTCGATTTAAAATTAAAATGAATTTTCAAAGCAAACATAACATCGCGAGGGGGAAAAACAACGACGACAATAATAACCCGACAAATTAATCTTATTACCTGGCACATAAATCTACCTAGCTGAAGTAGGTATTCTTCAACTCGGCATTTTTCTACCAATAGGTACCCGCCTTAACATTATGAAGATTCTTTAGAGACTTATTTCGGCGAAAAAATAAAAATAAAATGAAAAAACCCATCTCCTACTTCATATAAGCGAATAACAAAAGGCTACAGGGGAGGAGACCTTATACGTTAAAAGAAATATAGCATAATATAAAGGTGGAAAAAAATGAAACGTAAGCATTCAAATGCTTCGAGTTTTTTTTACGAAAAAGGAGCGAAAAAATACGTCGGCGAAACTGAACAAAACAAAGTATTTCGCGTTATTACAATTTCAAATCATTTCACCGACATAATCACCCTTTTAAGGATGTGACAATATACAGAAGAAAATACTCGAAATACAATTTATTTATAATTTACTTTCCTTCTTTTTTTTTTGTCACGTTATTTATTTCATTCTGCTTTTTTATTTCCGAGAGAAATAAAAGCAAGGAGACGAGTTTCGAGTACAATTATACTCAACGTATTGGAAAATTATAATTGCGTGTTTCGTTTTCTCACATCTTTTTACGTTGAATTTCGTGTATGGTGTACGAGTTGACGAGAATATTTTGAATTTGGACGATTTCGAGTGAGTATAATTTATATAATGTACTCCTAGGTACCTAAATCGTCTTGTAAACGAACCGAGCGGAAAATATAAGAGTACGAGAGAAAAAGTATATGAAAAGTAAAGGTTATAACGTGAACAAGCTCGAGCTCTCGTACAAAAGGTACATATTCTTGCATGAACTATTCACACGAGCAGAGTAACGCGGCCTACTAGTTAAAAATAAAACGACCTCTATTCCATAGGCATTTTGTATTCGTAAAGTTCATCGAATTAATCATCCAGATGTTGTGAGGATGGTGCTGCTTTTTTTAATACCGGCGTGAAATTTCCAATTTGTCCAGATACGAGTATGCTTAGGCGAAGGGTTGTAAAAATTCAAATCAACGTAACACCTGTCTGGGAATTCTTTTCGTTCGGTGGAAAAATATTTCGCCGAAGTGTAATAACGAGGTTTTTTCAACGTCTGGCCCATTCCCAATCAAAGTGAAGCAATGTTGTAATAAAAGCGAATGGCATAAACGAAGCTAATTTTTAATGAACGAACTGATTCGTAGCCAAATGATAATTTCATTTCTTAAATTAACAGACCTGGCGAACTTGTTACGTATTATGAGGTCGTATAGCAATCAGTTGAAATATTTTTTCGAGGTTTTGCTTTTTTTCCAATATTCTGTTGATCTTATTCTTTCACGATGACTGATGACAAAAAATTTATGAGGTAGGGAAATCATTTTTTTTTTTAAATACCAACAGAAATTTAAATTTATTAGTAAAAACGTTCAAATTTTCCAAAAGGTTAAAGAGCGAAAAGAATGTATCAAAAAATTATAAAAAAGAGATTGTTTTGAAAAACTTCTCGTTTTTTTGAAAAAAAAAGGAATCCCTGCAGAGCTATATAGAGATACCTACGTACTTTCGACTTTTACGTTTCGTCCGAGCATCAGATCGATCAAACATGAAAAGAAACTGTTTAAAAAAACATTCATTCCTGATTAGATTCAATTTGACAAATATTTTTCACATTTATTCTCCTTCTAAAGAGAAAAAAAAAGGGTTAAACGACTAATTAAAATATTTTTCATCGAATTTTCTTTGATTTTTGATGAAAATCTAATTTAAAATAAAAGTTGCGCTTTTTTTCCACTCGCCTCGAAGGAGGAAAAAAAACGATAACGAAGGATTACTTGAAACCTCGACAATTCTCACTTCAGGCTTGAATTTAATTTGAAAAAAGAATTCGGATATTTGAGTTGTTGGAAAATTAGCACACTTTGCCTCACTACAGAAGAAATTTCTCTCCGTTGGGAAATATTGAGCCGCGCTGCGAATAGGTACTAGTGCTGGTTTTTTTATCGAGTTGGGAAAAAAAGTTGGCGAATTTATGCTTTCTGTGATTCGCGTTCTCCGAGGCGCATTCTTAGACCGTGTTTATGAACCGATGATAACCCATTTAAGAAAATTATTGTCGTAATAAACTAACCGAAGGAATTTCTTCATTACTTTTCACGTATAAATTTACGCAGCGGGATTGTGATTTTGAAGGGAATTTTCACCTAGTTGAAAGTATGGGTTGAGGGCTGGATAGAGGATTTTTCCGGGTGGAGTTCGAAATTTTTCTCAGGGGTGGATATTTTGATGAATGAGTTTTGTAAAAATCGATTTCAGAGGATTTTTGAGAAGCCGGTGATTTTCAGTAATTCTTCAAAGTTGCGTTCAAGTATTCCAAAAACGACATAAAAATAATTATGATTTTTTTTATAATTTTGAAACGAGTAGGAAAATAAAAATAAAATTTTCATAAAACGTTTACAGATCGAGGAAACCTATGTAATGTTTGCGAACTAAAATTTCCAGAAAATTGAAAAAATATTAAAAATTTAACAAAAATTGTTTTAACGATTCACCATAGTCTTTCTCGACAGGAAACGACCATAAAAAATTGTTTCCTTCCCAGATGAGGAGCTAAGCAAGAGACTTCAATTAGGGTAAAATTGCCAAAAAAAATATTTAAAACTTTTTTTTTAATTGATAAAAAATAAAACGAAATGTTGATTTAATGTACCTAATTCTCTTTGTAGTTTTCAAATTTTTCCGACGAAAAATAAGATAGAATTCAAAATTTTTGCCCAATAAGATCATCAACCACCGTTTTCATAAAATAAAAAAATTACATTTTACAAATTTTTCCGAAAAGATAGAACGATAAAAGGTCATGTTGAAAAATCATGATCGATAAATTTTTCGAGTACCTAAGTGCGAAATATGTAAGAGCATCTATTTTCAAAACTTTTTCAAAAAATTTGAAAAACACGAAAATTATTTCTCTGGTAGTCCTGAAAAATGAGTGAAAAATCATATTTTATACTTAATATTTTTAGGTAGGTGTAAAAAAAATTCAAAAAATGTTTCCCATTCGCTTTAGGGCTTACAAAAAATTTGAAGAAGAAAAAAGTAATTTTGCTTAGTAAGAAAACTGCACTTCTTGGTGCATTCAATTCACATCTTATTTGAATTAAAGAAAAATTGTATCACATTTTATAACTGATACCTATACCCAAAATTTCAGTCATCTAAATGTCTGTGTTTTTCAACTTTTGACGAATTTCTAAAATTTCAAAAAAAAATTTTTTAGCGAAAATCACCAAATGATATTTTCTGGCCTGTGTGTGTGTGTGTGTGTCGGGGAGGGGGTTCAGTGCTTCCTCTGGGCTCGAGTTTTCTAAGGGGGCTCACGAGGGCTGACTAAAGCTAAAAAATTCTGTCTCTTCTCGGCGAAGGCACTCGAACAAAAAATTTGACTGAACTACGTCGTATCGACGATCAAAAAACCTTGTTTTTGACCTTAAATTTTTTCCCCCTTGAACCTAGATTTTCTCTACACAGCCCTGGAATTGGATATTTTCGAATAAAAACATCTCTTTATTATGATATTTTTTTTAATCTAATTTTTCACGGAAAATGTTAAAAAAGCAAAAAATAGGATTTTCTAATTATTTAGGTACTCCTAAAAAATAAGTTTGAGGTAAAAAATGACACTCACAAATTTGTAAGTAAAACTATAAAGAAACAACTTATCTTGAGTTTTTTCAATTGTCGAATTGTGAAATGATCTCAATAATTATAACAAAAATTTGAAAATTGAAATTTTTTAGCATGGAAAAAAATTGTTGTACTTATTTGGAGACTTTTTCGGAATGAATTCAAAGAATATTCGAACTCATAGAAAAGAAAATTGGGTCAGAAGTTGTCTAGGATATCCATTTCTACAGTTGAAATTACTTCCCTCCCCCTCCCACAAATATTTATACACAATTCTAAAATATCTTCGAAGGAAAATTTTTATTCATTGGGAGAATAATTAGACTAACCAAGTAACCACCAACAAAAAAGCAAAAAAATCCAATTTTTTTAAAAAGATTTTCAATTTTTCAAGTAAGCGGAAGTTGATCGATCAAAAAGAATTAATTTTTTACCAAGGTATTTTGAAATCATCTCACAGAAAAAAAACTTTCGTAGGCACATCAAAATTTGAAAAAACTTTGCACTAATAAGACCATTCCCCGTAGGTATCTTGAAAATCACTCAATTATAACTCATATCTAATCAATACGATTTTTTTTTAAGTTTCCTCAACTTTTATTGGACGAGAAAAATCTCAAAAAATGTCACACCCATTATTTTCATCAGAATAAAAATATTTCGGTAGGTATCTTTAAAAAAAAAATGAAAAAACGCCACTGATGATCTTATTATTTATCCGGTTAAATAACTGTGATGAGTTCCCATAAATTTATTTCACTTTAAAAAATTTCCATTCGGGGTATGCATGAGTTGATTCCCACTTGTTCTCAAAAATTTCTTTCAGCTCTAAATTTTTGGCCCAAAATTCTTTTAAATTTTTTTGTTTTGAAATTTCAACTTCAATTTTTTTTAGTATTTTTCAATTTTCTCTAATATTTTCAACATCAAAATTTATTTCAACCTCAAATTTTCTCAAATTTTTTCATGTTTATACTTTTTCTGAAGTTTTTCTCAAAATTGTTTTCAATCTAGAAACTTTTTTGAATTTTTTTCCAACTACAAAATGTGTTCTCCAATTTTTTTCTGTTAAATTTTTTTTCGAACTCCCAACGTTCTTCTCCAAATTTTTATCGATTCTAAAATTATTTCCATGGAATTTAAAAACAGCTATATTTAAAGCTGGTACCTAAAGATTTTGAAAAAGTTCTACGAGTAAATTGGACAGAAATATTGAATTGAAAAAAAGAAGAAAAAAATATGAAATTGAAAAAATCTAGAATGTTTTGATTGGAAAAATTTTGGTGTTGAGATTACAAAATTTCTTAAGAACAAAATTGAAGTTGAAAAAATTTTTAAATTTTCAGAAACAATTTCAAAGTTGAAACAAATAATTTTAAATTTGGAGTCAACTTTTGAGCAAAAAATTCAGAATTGAAAAAAATTCGATAAAAAATTTTGGAATCAAAAAACGTATCTCCTGATTAACGGTAATAGGCTGAAAGAGGTTCGGTATCAACTCGTACATAACCCGAAAAAAATTGGAATCAATTCACATTTTAAAGAATTCAGGGAATCGACCCATCAACATTAGGCTCATATAAATAAAAATTATTATAAAGTTATTTTTCCAATTTTAAAAACTGTAGTTCGAGTTTGAGGAAAAATTTCAAAATTTCGAAACAGAATTTCGTGCACGATCCCATCGTTACAAAGGGTTCGTAAAAAAAACTCTTCCATTTACCGTTCGATTCTTGCTACGTATTTAAAAACACGATGGAAAAAACGAAAGTGATGCTGGAGGCTCCAAAACAACCGAAAAATGTACACAATCGATCGAGCAAGTCGAAATTAGGCAATGACCTAGTTTTAAACATTTCAACTCGAAATGTGCCGAATAAAGAAAAAATTTTGATCCCTATAAATCACCTTATAACATTAACATGGTGTGAAATTATCGAAAATTCGACAAACCCTCGTATAAAACTTGAAACCTGCCGAATCGAATTCGAATTTTTCCCATAACTCAGCTGAACTCATATTACACTGGGAAAATTCACTCCGGGACTTTCTTTAGCATCGCTGGATCCAGTATTAGCATTAGCAACGTGGTAATTATTTCAAGCATATGGAAAAAGCATTCGGATACTTATTTGGCAACAACATGGTTTTCTTTTCAAAAGCTCGCTACTTTTCACCGGTAACCCGTAGTGTTTTCGGACAATAGCTTAAAAACCGACCTGTAAACCGAGCTCACCTCGGTATAAAACACGCTAAAGCTAATCCACTACACCTCGAGTGCCATACATTTAACCGCGAAAAAAAATATTCAACGCGAAACCGCATCCGCACAAAAATAAAAACACTATTCGTATACACCATGCATTAAGCAAAACACCACGGTTAAATGGCAGCCAGGGGTCTGAGGGGCGGGAAAAAAATGAAAACTGAAATTACTCGGCGAAGTAGAATAACGCATCAAGCCGAGGCAATGTGGTAACCCGACGAACGTGAGGAGGGTGTAAAAAAAGTCCTTCATAGCGAATAATTATGTCGGGTAAAACACGAGGAAAGGAGTTATTTCACGATGTTCTAGCAACAGTTTCCCGCCACCCTTTGCTACGTTTAACGAGCTTCTCTATGTTTTAAAATTTCTGATTTTACACGAATATGAGGCGGGCTTGAAAGCATCGAAAGGGAACAGATTTATACAAAACTTTTGAAACTTGTGTAATAAAGTGAGCAAGGCGTGGCACGTGGTTCGGAGCTGCGTCGTGTCGGAATTTAAGAAAGTGATGGAAACGTTGCGCGAAAAGGAAATTTAATATAGGCTCGAATTTCAAAACATACGTACAATAAAACATTCTCGGTTTTAAAATCTCTACCAATGAGTATGTAATTACGTATAATTTCGTTCGCGAACAAAACTCGAGCACAATGGATTTTATAATTTGGAAATATGCTCCCTTCGGCGTCGCGAGGGGCTGCGATGTCGTTTCATAACAGATGTGTAAACCTTTTGGCAAAAAATAACACCGTAGCGACGCCTGCCTGCTCTTCGCGATGACGAACAGAAAATGCCTGTCAAGTGATTTATATTCATTTATAAATGGTATTAACGTCAACGTATACGAGTTAAGCTTTTATATTGTCAAATTTTCGATCATCTCGAATAACATGACATCAAAGTTCACCTCGGTTTCTATACAGCTTGACTTATTCGCCAACCTATACACACAGGACACGCTGAAGCAGCTGTGAGACAGCGAATCAAAAACCTTTAGCTAGATGCTAGATAGCTGTTCCTTGGATTCCTTATTTGGAAAATGGTCATGCTAATGAATACTGAACTCTGATTGGCTGTAGGGTAACTTATCCGAGACTGTTTATTTGGGAGTTGGTGAGTTGATTTTCTGAATTCAGAAATGTGTGGATTGATTTTCATATTTTTTTGGTATAAGTACATGTGTACGAATTGATTTTCCCATTTTTTTCAGGATTGGAACGAATTGATTCCCATTTTTTCCAGAGTTGGTACGAATTGATTCCCATTTTTTTTTTTTAGGGAATGTACGAATTGAATTCCATTTTTTCCAGGGTTGGTACGAATTGATTCCCATTTTTTTTTTTTTTTTTTTGGAATGTACGAATTTAATTCCATTTTTTCCAGGGTTGGTACTAATTGATTTTCCCATTTTTTTCAGGGTTGGTACGAATTAATTCTAATTTTTTTTCAGAGTTGATACAAATTGATTCCCATTTGTTTTCAGAGTTGGTACGAATTTATTCCCAATTTTTTTCAGGATATGTACGAATTGATTTCCATTTTTTTTCGGAGTATGTACGAGTTGATTCCGAACCTCTTTCAGCCTACTAATGTTACGCTTTCGCGAGGAGGTTGGCCAAATGATTTTTTCCAAAAATGGTTTTAGTGTGTATGTTTTTTCATTAGCTGCCCAGAAATGTCATCGATAATCCTATTTTTCAGGGGTCCTTAAAAAATGTAAATTTTTTCATGTTTTTCAATAATTATCAAGAAATTGAAAAAAAAAAGAAAAAATTCTCCTCGAGATGATGAGAAATGAATAGGTATTTTAATTTAATCCACTGAGGAAAAATTGTGGAAAATTGACACTAATATTAAAATATTCAAAATTTCCAAATATTTTTCGATTTTTTACTAAATGTTGAAAACACGTGAAAAAATTGATCTGTGTCGAGGCATAATTTTCTATAGTTGTCCAATCTCTTTAAATTGAAAAAAGAAAAAGTAAAACTATCACCAGAGTACCAACTTTGTTGATTTTTGATATTTGATATCAGATATTTGAATTTTGATTTTTAATGTTCGATTTTCGAGTTTCAAATTTCCATTTTCGTTTTCTGGTTTTTGATATTCAATGCCCAATACGTATTTATTTAATTTGTATGTACCTGTGTGAAAAAAAGTGGGAATCAACTCGTACATACTCCGAAAAAAAGGGAATCAATTCGTACACACGTTGAAAAAACAATGGGAATCAATTCGTCTATCTTTTCACATGAATATTTCATTAGGAATTAACTCACCTACAGCCATTTATTCACGCTAAATGACGATTTTGTTTCGTGTGGTGGTGTGATGCATTTTCACTTTTTTAAATACATACCTACAGTAGGGTGGTCCTTATTTATACTTGATGAAAAAAATTTTTTCGAATTTTTCTCGTACCCCTCCTCAAAGTTGTTCCTTTTTATGAGAAAATAATTCCTTGAAATTTTTGGCCCCCAAAGTTAATATTAACACGTGCCTGTAAGCCCCCCAAAATTCCAAAATTTAAAAAAATTGAAAAATACAGCGAAATTACTAAAATTTTAAATTTTTGTGCCAAACTCATTTTAACTACTTACCTTTTCATGAAAATTGGTTTTAGAAAATTTTTGATCCCCTTCCCTTACAAATAAGTGGTACCGGTATGGTATTCAAACGAGCTGAACAATCGATAGGAGGACGTAACCCGGCGAAAACAAATACAGTATGGTATTGTATACAAAATGATACGTAAAAAACGGGTATCGGATTGGCCGGACACCTTACCCAACGTCCGTACCGCAGTGCGAAACTTCAACTATCCAGTATGCCACTTTTTTCCAGTTTATAAGGGTGATTTTCAAACGCGCGTGGCTCCTGTAGGTTTTATTATTTTTTAAAGTTCAAAATATGGAATAGACTCCTCAAAGTCAGTACTTTCACCTCCTGTGGTCGGTTTTTACTCATCATGATTATTTGATAACTTATTGGGCCTATAAACTATACCAGTTTTGAAGTGAAATGTATGTCTTTATTGATATGAAAGTGTATGCGTCCCGCCGTGTCCCGCGTTCTCTCCTGGGCCTGGAGTTATGTTTAGGTATGGTTTATCACGGAATATTTCGATTTTTGCCTTCTGAGCCCGACTGTCCTCACCAGGCTCATTTTTCTTTCGAAAAACTAGCAATTTTGGTTAAAATCGTTGACATGATTTTTTTAAAATAAATTTTCATTCTGCAACTTATTTGAGTTATGTGCCTAATTCTATGTTTTCGATAGCATAGAATACGAATTTGGCAACATTTTCCCCCTATGGATGAAAGATTAGGATGGAGAGGGGGTAAAGCCTGGAAAATTTTCAATTTTCTCAAGTGATATTTGATTTTCCTCCTCCCCACGCCCCCTTCACTCCTACTCAAAATTTTTTTCCAGATTCGGATTCTACGACCCCAAAAACGTAAAGTGAGACTATTTTCTCAACAGTACCATGGTATACTGAATTACGCCCGTTTTCGGGGGTTCTGTGGCCCACTGTGGGACGTAACCCGGCGAAAAATGACATAGGCCTTTTTTGCTGAAAATGGTCTAAGACCAAGTCCTGGGCACAATATAATCACCCAACCATCCCAAACCTGTTTCTATCCCCCTACGGTGGATCAAAGCCCCCCAAAATGGGTTTTTGCTGCTCCCTCCTCAGATTTTAATTTTTGAGTAAAATTAGTTCAGTAGCTTTTCAATCTGCACCACAATACCTACAAAACGCATGTTTACAAATTTTTTTTAGCAAGGGAGCCAAACCTCTAACCATCTTTTGGGGCATGGCGTGAAATATGTGGATAAATTTTACCCACGTTTTTACCACCACTGGAAACACTTATTCCTTGTGGTGAAATATGTGGATATATTTTATCCACGTTTTCACCCTTCTCTGAAATGACTTTTTTTATGTGGTGAAACATGTGGATAATTCTTATCCACGTTTTTACCACCACTGGAAACACTTCTTCTCTGTGCTGAAATATGTGGATAAATTTTACCCACGTTTTTACCACCACTGGAAACACTTTTTCCATGTGGTGAAATATGTGGTTAATTTTTCATCCATGGATTTACCACAACTGGAAACACATTTTCCATGTGGTGAAATATGTGGATAAATTTTATCCGCGTTTTTACCACCACTGGAAACACTTTGTCCTTGTGGTGAAATATGTGGATAATTCTTATCCACGTTTTTACCACCACTGGAAACACTTTTTCCATGTGGTGAAATTTGTGTATAATTCTTATCCACGTTTTTACCACCACTGGAAACACTTTTTACTTGTGATGAAAAATGTGGATAGATTTTATCCACGGTGTTACCTCCACTTTAAACACTTTTTCCATGTGGTGAAATATGCGGATAAGTTTTATTCGCCGTTTTACCACAACTGGAAACACATTTTCCATGTGGTGAAATATGTGGATAAATTTTACCTACGTTTTTGCCACCACTGGAAACACATTTTCCATGTGGTGAAATATGTGGATAAATTTTATCCGCGTTTTTACCACCACTGGAAACACTTTGTCCTTGTGGTGAAATATGTGGATAATTCTTATCCACGTTTTTACCACCACTGGAAACACTTTTTCCATGTGGTGAAATTTGTGGATAATTCTTATCCACGTTTTTACCACCACTGGAAACACTTTTTCCTTGTGGTGAAATATGTGGATAAATTTTTTCCACGTTATTACCACCACTGGAAACACTTTTTCCATGTGGTGAAATATTTGGACTAAATTGTATCCACGTTTTTACCACCACTGGAAACACTTTTTCCTTGTGGTGAAATATGTGGATAAATTTTTTCCACGTTTTTACCACCACTGGAAACACTTTTTCCATGTGGTGAAATATGTGGATAAATTTTTATCCATGGTTTTACCACAACTGGAAACACTTTTTCCATGTGGTGAAATATGTGGATAATTTTTATCCACGTTTTTACCACCACTGGAAACACTTTTTTCCTTGTGGTGAAATATGTGGATATATTTTATCCACGTATTCAACTCCTTCTTGTGAAATGATTTTTTTTATGTGGTGATATATGTGGAGAAATTCTTATCCACGTTTTTACCACCACTGGAAACACTTTTTTCTTGTGGTGAAATATGTGGATAAATTTTATCCACGTTTTTACCACCACTGGAAACACTTTTTCCTTGTGGTGAAATATGTGGATAATTCTTATCCACGTTTTTACCACAACTGGAAACACTTTTTTCTTGTGGTGAAATGTGTGGATAATTCTTATCCACGTTTTTACCACCACTGGAAAAACTTTTTTCTTGTGGTGAAATATGTGGATAAATTTTATCCACGTTTTTACCACAACTGGAAACACTTTTTCCATGTGGTGAAATATGTGGTTAATTTTTCATCAATGGATTTACCACAACTGGAAACACTTTTTCCTTGTGGTGAAATATGTGGATAAATTTTATCCACGTTTTTACCACAACTGGAAACACTTTTTCCTTGTGGTGAAATATGTGGATAAATTTTATCCGCGTTTTTACCACCACTGGAAACACTTTTTCCTTGTGGTGAAATATGTGGATAATTTTATCCACGTTTTTACACCACTGAAAACTTTTTCCATGTGGTGAAATATGTGGATAAATTTTATCCACGGTTTCACCACCACTGGAAACACTTTTTCCATGTAGTGAAATATGTGGATAAATTTACCACAACTTGAAACACTTTTTCCTTGTGGTGAAATATGTGGATAAATTTTATCCACGTTTTCATCCTTCTCTGAAATGATTTTTCTTATGTGGTGATATATGTGGATAATTTTTATCCACGGCGTTACCTCCACTTTAAACACATTTTCCATGTGGTGAAATATGTAGATAAATTTTACCCACGTTTTTACCACCACTGGAAACACTTTTTCCTTGTGGTGAAATATGTGGATAAATTTTATCCACGGTTTTACTACAACTGCAAACACATTTTCCTTTTCATGAATAATGAATTACTTGAAGGAGTTTGGCCACAAAAATTAAAATTTTAAAAATTTTTGATAAAAATTGGTATTTTTCATATTTTGAATAATGAGGGACATTGAGGTGCTTACAGGCACGTGTTAATTTCAAAAAAATGAAAAATAAAAAAATAGGGAATTATTTTCTCATAAAAAGGAACAACTTTGAGGGGGGGGGTACGCAAAATTTCTCAAACTTGAAAATAAGGACCACCCTAACCTACAGATTTGATTTTCTCGAAATTTTTAACGACAAATTTTTCCAAAATTTTTTGTTCCAATTTTTCTTTAACAAGAGAAGGTATCCCAGCCGGCAGTCAAATTTCCGGCCGAAATAAAAATAAATCGAAAGTACATCATAAAAGAACCCAAAGTTCATTTCTCGAATTTTGGGGAATTTTTGAAATTTCAAAAAATTGTCCAATCGCCCAGTAAAATATGAAAATTTGATCTAATCAACGAAAAAAAAAAACTGAAATTTAGTATATGCCCTATTTTTGACCTCCCAATTGATTGGAAAAGGTTTCGAGGCATTTTGAAGCCTCCAGAAAATTTTGAAATTTTCCAGCATTGGAGAAAAGCCCATAAAAAAAGCATTTCATGAACTTTAGCACCTATAATCGCTGATTACCGATATTTATGACATATTTGATCGATTAAAGCATAATTTTCCGAAATTCGTAACTGCCAATTGAAATCCATATATTTGGACAGAAAATTTTACTGAAAAAAATTGAAAATACGCCGACAGCGTACCCATTGAAGTTAAAAGCGATAAGTTAACTCTTAATAAATTGTCTTCAAAATTTTTTTATCACAGATTTCGATATGAAATCACCTGGAATTTGAAAAGGTTTGTTTAAGAACCGTCTCATAACCCCAAGCATCCCAAAAAGGGTCGCAACTACCAAAAATTTAGAAATGCTGATATGTTTATGATGTACTAAGTTTAAAATTTCGTGAAACATCTGAAAAAATTGATTGGACAGCCGTATCATGCTTCCAAGAGTCCCAAAAAGGTTTCCAGCCCCAAAAGTTTGGAAATTTTGGAAAAAGGAAATAAAAAATTTCTAAATTTGAACTATGGTCGTTTTTTAAATAGGCCCTTTAATTTTTTTCAAGTTCTCAATTTTTAGTCAAAAAACGAATTCAGAAGTTCAAATTTTCTCCAATTTTTTGGTAAGTTCAATTTTTTGAAATTTTTACATATTTTTTCATAGGGTTTTTGATTTTAAAATTTTTTCCAACTGGACCAACTCTTATTTCTTCGTGAAAAGAAGTCAATATCAAAGAAAATTGATAAGAAAATTGATATTACCTATATCTATTCATTTTCCTTTAACGTCTTTTCGAGGGTGATTGTTGTCGAATTGAAAACAGTTTTAAAGCTTACAAAACTTGGAAAAAATGTACTGAAAAATTTTGAAAATATTCAACCTTGGAAGCTAAAAAAATTAAAGAAAATTGTGACCTTAAAAATATTTTGAAAGAATTTTGAAATATTAAAAATTTAAGAATTTGGAAACGTTTTTGAAAAAATCTGGTCATCTTCATTTTTTTGCTTTCCATTTTAATAAGACTTGTTTTTCACAGATGAATGCCTCTAAAAAAATTGAATGATTTGTATCATTAAGAAGTATTTCTTATACTATTTGAAAACTAAAGCTGAATGGTACTTTTTCAGTCTTCATTTTTACTTGAAATTATTTATTTTTTAATATCACATAAAAAGTCAACCCACTACCATAATACTGAGCAAAGCTCCCAAAAAAACACTATAAAACGTAAACTTTCATTTTCAAAACATATCCCCAACGAAAACGTTTTATTCGACCAAAATAATACGTAAATGCGTTTAACGAACAATATTACAGCACAGCGTCGAAATGTAAAACACCAACCATGTCCCTGTCCGATCTCTAGCCCAACTTATGCAGCCATTTCTCGATATACGCGGTAATATTTGCCGCCACATTAAGTTTGTACTCGTATGCTGTGTAAGTGTGTAATGCTGTGTAGTAGGTATCTGTGTATATACTTTTCAGCTGAATTGGTTAATTCACTGGCGCGTTCACACCATAAACATTTAATTTCATACTACATTTTACTGATTTGCAAATTTCTCATGTTACAATTTATTTGATACCCTAAATGTGGAACCTGGCGCAAAATCAACCGTACCTGTAGTTACCGTGCTGCAAACCGTATTCATTCCGGTTAATTTACCTCGCAGCGGGAATTCAACACCTTGCAAATTATACAGCTTATTTGCGCAGCAGTTTTATTGAAGGTGCTGCAAGTTTATTTGGGTTTTTTAGTGGCTGGATTAAAAGGTATTAACAGGTGTAAAAATGGTGAAATGGCGATGGCTTTAGATTTGAATTTTTTTCAAAATGAAATTATTTTGTCACTTTTTTCCTTTTTTTCCTTTTTCAGTTATTTTTAGTTTTAAAAAAGTGCCTTTTGAGGTCTTGAAAAAAAATCAGAATATCTCTGAAATGTGATGAGATCTGATAAAAGAATCGCTGGAAGAGCCAGTTTGTCTACTTCCATTTCAGCTGCTCGAGTTAATTTTAAACTTTTGGAAAAACTGAATAAAAATTTCCATTTTCCCACTAAATAATTTGACATTTTTTTAAAATATGTCTCCATCAAAATTGATAATTTTAATATTTTCCAATTGGTAGTAAAATTTTTGATAATTTAAAATTCTTCCTTCACTCCGCTCCCCTCTCCAGAGCTGAATTTTGGTTATTTGAAATTTATTCTATGTCCATCTAGGACAGAATTCTGAAAAATTAAATATTTTCCCATCTCCCCTCCCCATCAAAGTTCAATTTATTGAATGAAAAATTCTTCTGTCAAGAGCTGAATTTTGGTCATTTGAATTTTTTCCTGCATCCCTTGGTGGAGCTAAATTTTAGTAATTTAGAATCATCCTTGTATATCTCCCTTCATGACAAAATTCTGAAATTTGAAAATTCTCCTCTCCCCATAGATCTGAATTTTGGTAGGTAATTTAATGTCTCCTGTGCCCAATTTCTGAACTAGATGTGAGTACTGAGTAGCTGTAAATTTCTCCTGTTCCCCTCCAGAACTGAGTTTCGGATATTTAAAATTTTCCCTCCCTCCCTTTCACCCTTTCTCCCTCCTTCCAGAGTTGAATACATAAAAAATGAATATTTTCCTGCATCTTCTCCAGATTGAAATGAACTCCAATAATTAAAAATTTCCTCTGTACATCTCTCCGGAGTAGAATTCATAAAATTAAAAATTCTTTTGTACTTCCCTTCAGAGCTGAATTTTAATAATTCACGATTTTTTCTTTAAGAGCTGAATTATGGTAACTTGAAATTTCTTCGTCACCCCTTCAGAGCTGAATTTCAAGTATCTCAGAGTTGGAAATTTCAATAGTTCTAGACGAATAAGAATTATTGTATCAGAGGGCTAAAATTTTCACCAGAGATTATTTCGGACCTGAACACAACTTTTGAGCCACTCCTTCCAACTTTCGATAAAAAAAATGGAAAACAATCACCCCACATTGCCTATTTTCAAAATTGAAGGGACAAATGTCTTTTTGGAAAAAAGTGATCAACAGGGTCGGCAAGAGGGGGCGCAATAGACGCAAGTACATCAGGCCTACGTTTTTTGAAGAACTGGTAGGAAATTTGAAATTTCAATTTTACGTTTCATTTCCAAAAAATATGCTTTAAAAGAACAAAAAATCAATTTTTCCGCATTAAAATGGCAAATTTTCAAAATTTTCACCATAAACAGAGTAAGCAAAAGAAACAGAAACAAAAAAATTACAAAAGAAATCTGAGAAATTAATTTTCAACATTATTTGGAGAAGGGGTATGGTTCGTAGATTTTTTCTGCGAAGGGCTCGCACCCACTCTCGCCAGCTCTGGTGATTAGGCTATGTTTTTGATCAAGGAAATAAGTTGTATTCCAACAGCTGACATGGTGCTTTTATTGTCTAGCCTCAGAATTGAAGGGGAAAAGAGTTTGAAAATTCAGAAATCTCACTTCGGATGTCATAAATTATTCCTATCGTTTTAAAAGGTATATACTGGGGAGGGGGGGGCAGATTGGCGTACGTCAAACTTCAAAATTTTTCACCATTACTTTTTATTAGAATTTTTTCGTTCAAACTTGAATTTCGTAACCCTATCTTTAAAAAAAAAATCAAAAAATCATTAGAATAATATTCAGCTTTTGAGATACTCCTGTCCGACTGTGTTGGGCGATTATAAATCGATTACCTAATCGACGTGAAAAATAATCGAAGTGCTATGATTTTTTCAGCGACATCGAATAATCAATTAAGTAATCAATTCAGCAAAAACAATCCCATCGTCGATTATTTTTCCACCATTCTGTTTTTTGGGCAAAAATTGGACAAAATTTTAAAAAATAGGACACGATTCGAAAGTTTTGAATTAGAAAAAATAGAGGTTTTGACCTAAAAAAAAAAATGAAAAATACGTATTTTCGACTAATATTTTTCATATTTTTTTCGAAATTCCTACAAAATTTCTAAAAAGGTGGAAATTTCCTCAACAAATTCCTCACAATTTTTCACGAACCTCAAAATTACTCAGATTTGAGGGATTTTCTTTAATATTAGGGAATTTGTTGAGGAATTTCACATCTATGGAATTTTTAAAGAATTTCGAAAAAAAATATGAAAAATTAGCAAAAAACAGCCATTTCTTAGGTCAAATCTCCTATTTTTTCTAAATTTTCGCAATGTGTCCTATTTTTTTCAAATTTTTGTCCAATTTTGGTCCAAAAAGTGGAAAAATTCTTTTAAAATTTCCAATGTAATTTGAAGTAAAAATAGTTATTATGATCGATTATTTTTCTCATCGATTAATCGAATGTGGACTATTTTCAAATAATCGATTTTGCCCAACGCTACTGTCGTTCTCAATATCTTGATTACAAATATTGACAATTTTTTTTTCAAAATGGGCTGTTTAATTTCAATTAATAACCAGACATGATTCCGATTTTTTGGTTTAAAGTTTCCAAAATTAGAATGAGGAAATGTAGTGCTCTGATATATCCAGATGAGTTCCCAGATTAAGAATTTATAGTAGGTACCTATTCTATGGCTTCTGGTGAGAAATATGGTAAGATATACACGATAAATTTAGGTACCTAAACCCTAATTTAGAATTACACGATGTACTCTAAATTCAGAATAAAGAGAAATGGTCATTTACCCATTCGATTCGAATATAAATAAACCTCTTTAGGAACCTCGAGTTCAGCTCAGCCATATTACTCGTATTTCTAAGGATCTCCCACTCTACTCGAACCGCAATTCAACGAGAAAATTCGCAAATGGTGAAAAAAAAATACATTTCGAATAATATAACACCACCCGGCACAAATCTAAATATGTACTTGTCATTTGAGAAACGAAAAACACGGTAACCTTCATACACTTACATTATTTTCCATCGAGTATCTTACACGAGAACGAGAGAAAAAAAAATGCTAACAAATCAAATTATTATATACGAGGATGTTTCAGTATACAAAAGGTACAATATCAACAATACGTTGTATTTATCTTCACTTGAAATTCGCTTTGTTATTTTTACTTGATAAAATACCTTTTGTCAAAAGGTTGCCCCCATAAATGTGGCGTATGTAAATTACAACTAATTAACGTGTGTTCGTTGGCTTTTGTATCCTCGTCAAGATCCCTCAGCGAAACATCAAGCGTTCAAATTCACCGTGGGTTTTCCTCGAGAGGGAAAAGGTAATAAAAAATGGAATCTTCGATTGTCATCCTTGGTAAAATAAATTTTAAGGGAAGCTCTAGATGAAGTACGACGATTACCGAATACGAATCGCAGCTTTGAATACAGGATAGGATTTTTTCCCACCAATAAAGCAACTTGATAAGGATAATCTCTGGTGAACTTTGAAAAGAATCAGACAATAAGCGAATCTACCTATCGATGCGAGCCTTTTTTTTATTCAAATTCGTCGGACGATTTTTCAAAAAAAATAGGGTGAAAAGTCGTACGAAATTTAAAGAGATGAAAAAAAAAAGGGAAATCTATAATACTTTTTTGGTAGGTTGGTGGGTAAAGCAAATGCACATTTATACAGTTTCTCATTGAAATGCGGAAAAAGGCGAATCATAACACTCCTCTCTATTTACATCTCGTCAGAAAAAGAAAATAACAAATTTTTTCTCCGGTTTTCTTTATAAACATAGCTTGGAATTTCGGGTGTTTTATTTTTATTCAAATTTAATGATTAAATTGAACTGTTCTTTTTGTTTTCGAAACAAGAAAAGTATTCGGGTGAAAATTTCACTTCCTCTTAAAACTTTGGCGATGTTTTTGCCTTATTTTGGGGGAATTTAATTTTTATTCCGAGTCAATAATACTTGAAAAATTGTCGCGAAAAATTGTAAGATAAATATTCAAAAAACTTGACGAGCTAGGTACCTACATTTTTTATTCGAGATGAAAATTTAATTTTAAAATCTTTGCAATTTAAATTTACTCGAAATTTATTTTTCTTAAAAATTATTCTGGGAACGTTTTTCGTTCGTAAAAAAGTACAACTTTTTATAATAGACCGTCGATTACCTGAACGATAATTTTAATATTTCGGTTTTACTGCAAGATATTTTTGTAAAAATTGATCTGAAATATCTGAATTATTCTCGAATTCAAAACCTATATCGCCTTTACAGCCGAGTAACATTTTTACTCGAGATGTCTCGGCGGTATTTACTTTTTATGCATCGAATTTATATTTGTACATTTTTTCGAGCCTCAGGGGTACCTAAAATAGATTGTACTCGGTTGGGTAGCGGTGAATGCACCAATTTGATAGCATAGTTTATTTCAATGCAACACGTTTGGTATTTGGATGAGTATCAAAATTATATGTGTGTATTTTAACGAATGTTAAGTTGTTTAATATGTAATAAAAATTGTTGAACTGTTTGCTTGAAAAATATGTCTCCGAAAAGGCTTAAAATTCGGCATTGTGTCAAAAAATTGGAAGTTTTAAATTCTTTGGAAAATTTTGTCTCGAGATCAGTTTTACATAGAGAGATGGTGAAATTGATCAAATTATGTAATAAATCAAATTTCTGGGTGATTAGACGATCTTGAGAAAATTTACAATATTTTTAGGCCTCATACTGGAAAAAAATATAAAAAATTCCAAATTCAAAAAATATTGGGAATTTTTTGAAAAAAAAACATTTCCTTAAAATGTCACTTATAAATAGCACAATTGAAAAAATTTTTGCTGATCAAGCAACAAAAAAAATTTTTAAATGGTAAATCTAAATTGAAAAACACTTACATATTGGAAAAAGACCACTGTTGAGGACTGAAAGCCGTATGGTATTTGGAATGGATACCAAAGAGACATTACCAACTGCCTTCTTTTTTTTCGGTTTTTCTTCCACATATCTAGAAGTAGATCTTGATCTATGCTTTTTACTATTGGAACCAGGAACAGTACTAACACTGCTCGCTGGATCCTCTTTAAAAGGTGAATTCTTTCTAGAAGACAGTTTGGCGAAAGTTGAAACACACCGAAAAACTAATAAAAAATTCTCAGCGAGGGGTGGCGTGAAAAAAAAATAGTACAAAGATGATTTTTTAATCGGGATCGGCCAAAGACGTCGTCGAAACTTTCACTACGACACGGAACGAAGTTTTGCACGAGCCACCCCGACAACGGACACAGAATAAACTGAAAATACTTTTCCACGACGCAGCAGCAGTGGTGCATAACTCTAACTCTGCTACTATTACGACAGATTTCTGACTCCTGAACGACTCGTTCAATTTCGAATCTCACATTAAGATGTTGCCCTACCTACGAGGTGCCTAATATCATATTGCTTTTAGCGAATAGAATGATTTTTTTGCGAGTAGAAGAGTGAGGGATTTTTTTAATTATTATTTTTTTTTGTATAGGGCTATGGTATACGTGGTGTTTGGTTGGATTGTGTTTGGTATTGGTTACTTGGCTGAGTTTTTTCGCGTTGAGAACAGGAAAAAGTAATTTAATATCCGTTTGACTCGATCTTTGTATTTCGTTTTAATAGGTTTTTCGTTTGGGATTTCCTTTTTGATTTTTTTTGTCGAGAATAAATTAAAAAATATTGATGGCCAGTCTTTTTTAACAAATTGAATAAATATTTGTGATGGTGATGAAGCTGAAATTAAGTTTGGGGTTATAAGTACAAAACTGTGGTTGAGTAACCGACTCTTTTAATCCGAATCGTGTTTTCACAACTCGATTAAGACTTATTTTCGAATCATTTTATTCAATTGGTGATTTTTTTTTGACGAAAAAATCGATTGTATCTCTGCCTGGATTTCTGGAGTCAAACCAAACAAAAATCTCCGTGCACCTTTTTTTGCCTACCAATAATATTGAAGGAGAAAAAGTGAGATGTTGAAAATCTCCAAGTTTTCATCTGTACATATAGGAATTTTATCATTAATATAAAATTTGAAGTAATTTTTTAAAGCCCCTTCAATATTTATGATAGGCAAAAAGTGCATTTATTTTTTTCGTTTTGACTTTTGAATCAAGAAAACCAGAAACACAATGATTTTTTTGCAGAAAAAATCATTCAATCGATATTATGTGAATTCAAACTTTGAATTTTTACTGAAAGGCTGAAATTTAGAACTGGCAGCTAAAATTTTAGTGGAATGGTATTTGAGCCAAGGGATGCCATTTGTATCACTATTGATCAAAATACTATGTATTTATAATTTTGAAGCAAATGCAATTTCGACGATCCAAGCTCAAATTTATTCCAAGTTCAATTTTTTTTCAACTCTAAATTTTTTTCCAACAGTTCAAACTCCAAGTTCCTCATAATTTGTCCAATTTTGTTTTTTAAAGTTTTTTTCAATTTTATATTTTTAAAATTTTCTTTCAAGTTGAAAGAAATTTTTAAAAACATAAAGTCAAAAATTTTTTGAAATTTAAAAAAAATAGGAAAAAAATTTTGAAGTTTTTGGAAAAGTTTTTGAGCTAGAAGAAATTTTAAAAGATATGAAATTGAGAAAAACTTTAAAAAATCAGAGTTGAAAAATTTAAATTAGAAAGATTTTACAGTTAGAAAGAATTTTGAAGTTGGAAAATATTTTAGTTTTGAGTAAAAATGTTTCTAACTTCTATTTTTTCATTTTTTTCAACTATATATTTCTACAATTTTCTCCAACTCTAAAATTTTTTCGAAAATTATTTAAATTTCATCAAACTTTGAATTTTTTAACTTCGTGTTTTTTAAAATTTTCTCCAACTCAACAGGTAGACGATTACAAGAAATTTTAAAGAGAAATAAACATATGAAATCGAAAAAAATTGAAAAAATCAAAGTTGGATAATTTTAAGAAAATTTAAATTCAAAAAAATGTTACTATGGAAATTTTTTTAATTGGATGCAGCTATGAAGAACAAAAACTAGATTTAAAGAAATCGAAAAAATTTAAAAATTTGAAATAATTTTGAACTTAGCATACATTTGAACTGGGTCCGTCGAAATTCCATTTTTGCGTCAAAATGATTAAGGAACTAATAGAAAAAATAGGTAGTGCCCTACATAAGCGCACCCAAGGGGGGCTCAGGGGGTCTCGAGTCACCCCCCCCCCCCCCTCCCCCCTAAGCCCTTCTTAGCTCGGACAGGAGATTTTTTATTACAAAACTGTAAATTTTTCTACTCTTAAAACATGATTTTTCAAAAAAAATTCGCCCTCGCTTCGCTCCGGCAGTAACTTAGTCCTTCTATTTTAAAAATTGATGATTTTTCACTGATCTTTTGGTCAAAAATCAATGATTTCTTTCTCAATCAATTCCCAGTTTATCAGAATAAATCAATAATTTTGACTGAAAAATCAGTGAAAAATAACAAAAATTCCGTAGTTTTTTAATTTTACTTGGCTCAAATCCGTTTATGAATTATCAACCTACTGAAAATACCCTGACTACGCCAACGCCACTGAAATAACAAGTTACTGAATTTTTTCATTGAGATTTCGCCCCTTCCTATTTTTTCCGAATTCTGAGTCCCTCCCTTATAAATAATTTCTGGGTGCGCTTAAGTGCCCTATCACTTTCAACTCAATTTGAAAAAAAAAATTATAAAAACCTGTCAGTTGAAAAATTTTTAATATTTTTTAATGGAGACTATCGAAAATAAATTAACGAACGAAATCCAACATTTTTCCAAATTTCATATTGTACTCCAAGAAACATAACAGATTCGAGCAAATTTCAACGCTCCAAGGTTCATCCAAAACTTCAATCTCATCAAAGAATTATTTACATTAATCTTACGATGGAAAGTTAACCAGGCATAGAAATAGGCTGGGAAAAAGTAAACGAGGGAATACAGCCCCAAGTTGGAACATTTCACTGACATTAATTGAATTTTTCCCTCATTTGTTTCTTATACAGAACTAAAAATAATTAAACTCTCAAATACATGGAACTTTTACTGTACCAATACTTCGCAAACTTTTGATAACGAGCTTTTATCAATTCTTTAAATCAAACTTGGCTGTTTTACATTTGTTAAATTGGAATCCTAATTCATTTTAATTCGTTTTAGTAAAAAATAAAATGATAAAGGGTTCCAAAAACTTGAATTAGGTAAGTACTTAGATACCTATCAGTATTGATTGGAAATAAAAATAAAAATGTTATAGGAGAACTTTGATTGAAAGTTTATATCGAATGAAGAATAAATGAGCACTCGAGTAAGTAGATATAGGATACTTTACAATATATTAGAGATAGAAAGTCTGAAGGCATTTTTTCAATAAAAAAAACTCCAAAGGTTTTATATGGTAAAATGTTATCACATAGGAATAAAAATGTATCCGTCGAAGCGTGTTAAAAAGGTAAAAGAAACCGTATGATTTGAAAATTTTATTTCCTCGTATAAATACATCGACTTGGTATCGATAAATTGATAAGTAGTAATTTTTAAAAAAGTCATTTTTTCAGTGTTGAGAAGCCATTTACGTAGGATTAGGAGAATACCTACCTAAGTAAGAGTAAATCGTTGGTACAATTTATTGTACGTGTTTTCTAGTAAACAATACAACATTAATCGTGGTACGTTTCTACGAAACGTAATCATAAATACTTTTAGAAGTAGTAAATTTCGTGTCGTGGAACACATAACCGTTTTTAAAGAGCACACGTACGGCACGTTGAATCTGATACAACAAGCGAAGATGCGTACCAGCTTCACCATTACGCTCTGTCGTGTATAAAAATATCCGGTGAATGTGGATATGGATCGCCATTAACTTTTATCATGTGCGGTATTCGAAAATAAAGCTAGTTCGTTCGATATTATGACTGTTGTATTTGTTGTTGGGTTTCGAAGAATTGCATAGCGTCGAAAGTCTTTCTTGGGATGGGTAATTCGGCGTATTTTGGTTGACGAGTGAAGGAAATGATGTGAGTCATGGAGATGAATTAGATGAAGCTTTTCAGAATTTGGGGGAAATGTCCCTATTGGGGATATGATTCAGAGTTGATAATTTTTTTGTTAAAAGCTCCACATACTTATTTTGAAGAATTAATCTACGATGGTCAGCATGGTAAATACTAAATAACTAAAAGCAGATAAAGGCATACCTAACTTTGATTTTAATACCTAAAAATTACCTTGAAGGGGGCCTAAAATATGTGGTCTCAAAGATTGAAACTCATTTCAAAAAATTCATCGATAATGGAACAATCGACCTTATACTTACGAAATTTCAACCCCACACTGAAAAAAGTCAAGTTCTTGAACATAAAAAAGAAAGGAGATAAGTTGGGAAGCTGAAATTTAAATATGTTAGGGAAAATATTGATATGTACTTATTGATGGATGGTTAAAATGTCTGAGATTTTCTTCACTCTGAGCTGGATAAGTTTTAGAGCTCTTACTAAAAAGATTTAGGTAGGTACCCCAGTTTTGGAGTTTAAATGTCAAAAATGGCGAAAAATACCACAGTTTAATTTGAAGACCTCAGACCCCCAAAAATAAATTGAGCTCCCCTCCTCCCTCGGGGTCAAAGGTAGACAGAGCTGAGAAACCTCAATATGTGGGGTTATTTTCGTTCGTAGAAAATGTATTTTTGCCACTTTTGGGTAGCGCCACCGACTGGAAAGCATAGTCACCCCTAAAAAAGTGCATTTTGAGGTTTCTGCATTAGGGTGTGGCGTATTTCAACATTTTTCAAATTTTAACAGGCATGTGCCAAAAATAAAAGTTGTGAAATGATCTGAAAAAGACGTAATAAAAGTTAAAAGGCGAAAGCATAACGTTTCAAAATTTTCGTTTTTTAAAAACAATCGAAGCTTTTTACTTTTTTTAAATGTTTAGATTGCTATTGATGAGCAAAAAATTTCTGAATTTTTTCAACTTTTTTCGGGTGTTCAAGTTCAACTGTTTACACGATTCAACGATGTTCTAGGAGATACTTTGGAAATTAAAAGCACAAAGGAATAAAAAAAGCTCCAGGGACGTGTCGATTAAGAGGATGGAGAGCGATACCCCCCCCCCCACGGGATTCAGTAAGGAAAATCCATCATTTTTACTCATCTTTTTCCAAGTTGGAAACATTGAACAATTCTTTCATGTTTTTTTTTTTTTTGTAAAAAAAAAAAACAGAAAACAATAGATAATCAGGTAATCAATTTCTATACAAAGATTCACCATTTTTGCACATACATATGTATGTATTTGATTAATTTAGGAAAATTTACGATTTAAACACAAATTTTCCCAAGTTGAAAAAATTTTCATACCTTTGCAAGTTAGGAAAATTTACCATTTGCACACGTATTTTTCCAAATTGAGAAAGTTGAACATGCTTTTGTACTTTCATCTTTTTTTTAAAAAATGAGAAAGCAGAATTAAATGATCATTTTCTAAAGGAAAATTTATGATTTGTATCTATATGTTTCCAAGTTGGAAAAATTGAACAATTTAGCTTTTTTTTTCTTTTTTTTAATGTGAAAAAGCAATCAAAGAGTATTTTCCTGGTAAGATGGAGAAATTGGCCCTTGAACCGATCGGGACAAAAATCACTCAAAATGTTGGTATTGGTGTAAAACCACCAACCCCTACCCCCACCACCACCCGAGTAACAGGGCCACTATGCTCGAAATTCAATATTTTCTGTTTCCAAAGAGGGTGGTCCAAAAACTTGAAAATTTTTACAGATTACAGGTGCTCAGTAAATGTATATTTTGGAGGTAGGAAAATCATTAGCCCGACAATGGGAAATGCTTATTTCAGTGTCTTTCGACATAATATGCCCAAAATTGTTACCTATTTTGTTGGAAATATCGACCTTAAAACTCCTTACAGAAAGGTGGTTGAAAAAACGTGTTTCTTTTCTTATAAATTTCAATTTTCTTGGCCATGTTCCACCCATTTTTGGGCCTCTTAAAATACATAATATTGTACCTAAAAGTGTAACAAAATTTTGGAGTGAAAAAAATTTCGTGGCTCTCCCTCCTCTTTTTTTGGCAAATTTTTGAAATTTTTAAACCACGAAAAACCTCGGAAAATTCAAAAAAATTTCTTTGAAAAAATTCTCAAATATACACCTATAAAGTCCCTATAATCTGTAAAAATTTCCAAATTTTTGAACCACTCCCTTCAGAGTTGGAAAATATTGAATATCGAGCATATATGGCCCTGTAACCAGGATAGGATTGGACTAGGAGGTTGAAAATTACCAATATCAACATTTTGGGTGGTTTTTTCCCGATCGGTTCAAGGGGCCAATTTCACCTTCTTACCAGGAGAAAAAAAAAAAATTCGGAAACTTTGGCTTGCTAATCTCTGCTTTTTTGCCAGTATTTCTCCTTCCATAGTTTTAAAATAATCCAAATGCTACAAAAATAATTTTTTTCCTATTTTTCTTCAAAATTATTTCAACTAATTAATTTTATTTTTTTTCCTTAAAAACTATTTTTAAAAGCAATTTCGACCAATTTCAAGTCGATCAGCACCTTCCAACAAAAATTTACTTTTTCTTCAGTGCACAGGAATTGCTCCGGAAGAAAACAAATCAATTTGTACCTACAGTTCTGAGCCTTTCCAGCATTTTCTTTTCAGTAACGATTTGAGAAATGCCTTAGATAGGTAAGTACTTGATATTACGAAACTACCTATCCCTAAATTTTACTTGGAAGGATTTAATTTAACATTTAACTATAAAATGTTCGATACGTGAATACTTCATTGGTGAGTATATTTAATATCCTTGTTTATTTTCAACAACCACAAAGAAACACTCTCGTTTAACTTCGATTAAAAGTTTACGGTACCGTCGTCGTGATTATAAAGCTGAGATATAACTTGTTTGACTAAGTATGTAAACTGATGAATAATCGCACCATTTTTATATTTTTTCGCAAAATTTGCAAATAAATTTCATTCTTGTGTTAATGTTCGTAAATGGAGATAGTATCTAAAGTAAACGAATTGAATAGATGATATAAAAATAACATAAAGAAACTATCAAATTAGTCCTGGCGCCGTTATTTTATGTTTCAGGGGGGAAAAAATCGTTAAACGGATTGAATTATGGGCATTGTCGTAATTTGAATAATATTATTCAAAATTTCGAAGAATCTACGATTTAATAATATAATTTGAAGGAATAATTAAATAAATAATGAAGCTATTCTCACCAATCATCGCGGTCACACAAACTGCAATTAGATCTGCCAGGTAATTGTCTGGCAGAAACTGTCAATGTCTTCACCTTTTAAGTAGGTACCTAGAATAAAATTTATTTTAAAACATAAGCGAATCGCAAGAATTGAAAAATTTACTTCGTCATAAATTTATTTTTTTTCAAGTAGATTTGTCTTACCAATAATTTATCAACAGATTTGAAATTCTACGAATCAAAATTTATTCACTAATTTATTACAAAACCTCAAAAAAATTCCAATTCCAGAATGTTTTTACTATACGAGAAGATTTTTTCGAATTTTGGAGGTCCCACTCTCCAGGATGCGGTTCATTCTCCGCAGAAAATGAGAATTAGGGACTAAGCGCTGAATTCTTTTTTTCCTTCTGTAGGATTTAACACAAGACCATGGAAAAAATCTCAAAATAAAGTAAAATTTTCAAACACTTACTTACCATTGAAAATTATTTGAAAATATGATTTTGTTTTGATTTTTAGGGATGGGTCATCCCAAAGGAGGTTCAATTCAGAAAGCCCTTAAAAAGGGAAACTGGAAATTCCAAATTTTGAAAACACACGTGTTGTGATTTTTTTCATAATTTTAGTATAAAAATTTAAAAATGTGTTAAGCTGAATAAAAATAAAAATGAGGAAAGGGGGTTGAAACTTTCAAATTGGAAGAATAGGTCTCCTCGCCTATTTATGAACTTTCTTCTACTTACTTAGGTAGGTACCTACATTTATATAATACTCATGGTTCACGCAATCATAATAATAGGTACTTACCTATCCAAGTATGTACCTACTACCTATGTATAAAAATAGCAACTTCAAGGCATATTTTGACAAATGTTTGACCCAGTTTCAACCATTCTTCAATTTTAATACCTATTAAAATCACAAGAAGGTTAATTTACAATTAAGTGGAAAGCGCAATGTTTCAAATTGGGATGCTCCAGTCTTTTCTCTCCCATTTTTGCCCCTCGCACTTCAAGTTTTTTCAATCTAAGACATTTTACAATTTCTTAACAAAAGAATCATTTAATCTGCAAATTTTCAAAATTTTATGGCTCTCCTCTTCCCCATTTTACCCCTCAAACCCTAAAAAACTTTTCCAAATTCAGATTTCTTCAAAATGTCTTCGAATTCTCAAAATTCACTTTTTTCCTGGATTTTTTCAATTGGACCCAGAAAAATCAATTTAAAAACCGTGAATTATCTGGTCTACTGAACACAAATGTGGCATTATTTTTTCCATTCGGTCATTTCTTCTCTTCAAATTTGGTAGAAATTGAAAAAAAAAATGAACGCGTTTTTTGCTTTAAAGCAAAAATCTTAGAACATGGATATGTCAGTAAGATATACCATACTCTCAAATTTAATATAATTCTTCAGAATGTTCATCAACTTCCCGACTGACAAATTTGCTGACGATTCGTTAGCGAGACTAGCGAAAATGTAGCTGACTCGCGATTTCTAGTCGAGTAAACGATTTTTAGTTGACGAATCGTTAACTACAGCTGGCGTTTATTTGGGAAAAATCGTTCACGAAACGCTAAGGTTTTCGTGACGAATTCGCCAGTGTTATAGTTGGAAATTCGTTAGTTTGAATTTGTTTCAATTGACAAGGAATTGTAAACAAAATTGTAAACTATTCTCGAGAAAGAATAAAAAAAATCCAAAATACCGTTGTCAAATGCAAATTGATAAATAGCACTGGTAGCTCAATGGTTAGAGAGGTCGCCTATTATGCCGAGGGTCTCGGGTTCGAATCCCTAACGAGACATAAATTTTTCTAATTTTTTATGAGTAATAAGGTAACAACTAACGAATTTCTAACTAATATTATGACGAATTCGTCGCGAAAACGTTAGCGTTTCGTCAGCGATTTTTCCCAAAAAGACGCCAGCGTTAGTAAGCGATTCGTTGACGTTTTTTTCAATTTTTTTTTCAAATTTTGTCAGTCGGGTTATATTCTTTCAATGCCCTTAAGGTATGACAGCTTCATTTAGTTACTGTGTTACTGCTATTACACAGGTCAAAAGACACTTCTGATTACCATCAAGGAGAGGGATGCACCATTTACTCAGCTTCTAGTGCTGTGCCTCTACTAAACTAGCACATATCTTCCCAACTACTATCTCTCAGACAATCATTTTCCGGCAATCTTTCCCGACTTTCTGTCTAACTTTCCATCCAACATTCCATCTTACGCTCCATCTAACTTCTTTGAGTCTAACATAATGTCATTATGTCTTAATTTAAAAATGTTACTGTCTAACGCTCCATATAATGCTCCATCTAACTTTCCATCTAACGTTCCATCTAACTTCTTCCAGTCTAACATATTGTCATTATGTCATAATCTAAAAATGTAACTGTTTAAAACTCCATATAACGCTCCTTCTAACTTTCCATATAATAATCGGTCTATTTCCGATCGACTTTCCGATCGACTTTCCGATCGACTTTCCGATCGACTTTCCGATCGACTTTCCGATCGACTTTCCGATCGACTTTCCGATCGACTTTCCGATCGACTTTCCGATCGACTTTCCGATCGACTTTCCGATCGACTTTCCGACCGACTTTCCGACCGACTTTCCGACCGACTTTCCGACCGGCTTTCTGACCGGGCTTTCCGACCGACTTTCCGATCAAATTTCCAACCATCTTTCTGATTTCCAACTATCTTTTCAACCGACTTTTCAACCGACTTTTCGACCGACTTTTCGACTGACTTTTTGACCATCTTTTTGACCGACTTTTTGACCGACTTTAGTCTCTCCAAGTCCAACATGTTATCAGCAAATTATCATGTTCAAATATGATATTTAATTATATTTATAAGTTTTTTCAAGCCTAACATAATGTCATTATGTCTTGATCCACTGTGATCATTACACATAACCCGTAACTCGTCCAAGTCTAACAGGATATCAGCAAATTATTATGTTCAAATATAATATTTAATTTTATTTATAAGTTTTTTTAAGTCCAACATAATGTCATAATGTCTTGATCCACCGTAACCGTAACCATTTTCAAGCGTAACCATTTTCAGGCGTAAGAATTTTCTAGCGTAACAATTTCAAAATTTTACCCCCCAGGCCTAAAGACATATCCATGTCAAAAAAACAATTTTGAGAGTTTTTGAGAGGGCGACCAGACCAAAAAATCGGAAAAAATTCAAGTGGGTGTAGAATACATCTAAAAATACCTGCATGTGAATTTTTTTGAATTTTTACATTCAGACTAATATTTTTATGAAATTTTGAAGGTTTAAAACCCCATTTCAAGGTCATTTTTGAGATGAAAAAAATCTAAAAAAAATTGTGTAGGTACGTTCATATTGACTATCCCTCACTACTCACAAAATTTCATTTTATTTGAGTAAAAAAACACCTGAAATGACTCGGAAAGTGTAAAAATCACATTTTCCAAGGTCATGCCTAGGCCCTCCTGAAAGGTAGTGGGGATGCCATTTTACGGTCAAAAATATATTTTATTGTACTAAATCGATTTTTGGAAAAAAAAATTGAGTAGGGCGTCACGTCTTAGCTTTGTAGGGCGAATGGGCGATACACCTATCTTACTCTGCCAGAGCCTTTCAGAATTTTTCTCTTTTCACGAATTTTTTCCTAAATAAATTTCTCTTGTTAACTTATTTTCAAATTAAGTTCATTTTTTCAAAAGCTTTATGAGCTTCAAAAAGTTCTTGAAAAAATAACCTTGTCATTGGAATTTTTTGAGAATTTCTCAAAATTCAAAAAACTTAATTAATTTTAGATTTTTATGCAGGTATGTACCTACCTAAACCTACTCATCTTGAGAGAGCAAAAAAACTGAAGTGCTCTCTTTCGGTATAATGAAGGTAGTTGAAGAACACCTCGATCCATCCCAATCCCTTCAAAACCTCAGTGACGCGCTAATGTTGTTTTGAAAATTTTTCAATTGCAAAAAAAATATTTAAATTCAGGAAACAAATTGAGAACATTTTTAATCGAAAAAAAAATGCAGAGAAGTTGAGAAATTCTGGAATTTCAGGTTAATTTGAAAAAAAAACTTACCTTCGATATAGGAAAAATTTTCGACTTGAAAAAAATTAGAACTTGGTTCTTAATTTCTCAAAAAAAATATACCTACCTACAAATGTGAATAAAATGAAAAAATGGCAAAAAGAATCAACAGGAATATTTTTTCTGTAAAAAATCCCACTACCTTCCCAATTGCTTACGTCAGATTAGGCGATTACCAAGTACCAACCATGAAGTTATATGTAATATGAGCAGTATCTATGACTCATGCTGGGTTATTCCAAGAAAAATATTCGATTTTCGTTTTACCATTCAAGTTTCAGAATCAACAGAACGAACAAAAGATAAAATTATTCAGCCATGTAGAATGCCCCAATTGGGGGGGGGGATAACTTTAAATAAATGTCAAAAATTCAAATCCAGGGTTGATAGAACGAATTCAAACTGAAAAAAAATCGAATCAAGTATAAAACTCATTCGTAATTCAGATCCAGCATTTGTAGCAAAACCAATCAAATCATAGGTTAAAATAATAAAACCACACAAACGTACCTACAAATTTATAAGGTACTGAAAGAGTAAGTACTGAACAAATATAACAAAAAGCGATGACGGTATATACAATGCACATAAATTCATGTACCAATTAGATAATAAAATAGAAAAACATTCATTGCACATCGCTTATGTTAAACACAAAACTTGAAAATTTAAAATAAATATAACACTTAATACAATACAAATACATATGGTCGTTTTATTATCTATCCGGCTAAATAACAAATTAAAGAAAAGAAAAAAGAAAATAATAAAAAGGAATGAATTATCCAATTTAACATTATGACTAGTTTTAAAACTAATAGGTATAATCACAAATTTATTCCAATGCAGGGGAAAAAATAAAACATCGATACTGATCCGTTTTAAAAGAAGAGTTATTGTGCTTTATCTCAATCTAGAGAACAATGATAAGTTTGTTAACTAAAACGATGGAATTTAAAATACAAGTGATGAAAAATGAGATCGGTATTTTTACACCCAAAAACACCGTATGGATTTTTCAAAAAAAAAAGAAAAATTACAACTTGTTTCGCAAAATCGACGAGTAAGAAACGAATTTCATCATCGAGGGTTACACCGGACGCCACGAACACTGGCTGCAATACACGGAACAAGGTAAAAATGGTATAAAAACATTAAAATAATAAAATCCGGGAGTACTACATGGCATCGAAGTGGAACCGATGTGCTTCTTGCAATCTTTCGATTCGATCTTCCTTTCGTTCTTTCCAATGTAGCATAGCAATGATACAGCCAATGACGATACAGGTTCCGGTCAAGGCGACCACCGTTTGTAAGACTATTTTACTCGGAGTGACGAACAACTGAGCCGTCCACTGGCTCGAGTCTCCTTTCGGAGCAACGATGACCTGAGAATTTGGTATGATTTGGTTCCACGTGCGAGATTTGTTGAACAGACTTATGGTGAGGTCTTCGATGAAATTAGGTGTACGACCGAGGCCGAAAATCGTGTAAGGAAGGTATAAAGCGAGATGAGCTGATTGAGGCAGCTGAACGGCGACGCCGGTTCGTGAATTGCCATCTTGAGTGGTAGTCTTGTATCGTATCCTGGGCCCGGGTAAATTGCTACCGAATACTTGGCGTTTTGTTCCCAGTATGGTCGGCGGTAGGTTGATTTTATTGTTGGTTAGGCCTGTGATTACCATTACTTTGATGAAATTGGCGTCGTAGTCGAGAGCATTCTTGAAAGCTGTCATGGTTTTCTTATTATTTTTATCATTTTGAACGAAAATTATATCGAGGATGCCATCTTGCATGAAATCGTAAAAAATTCCCATTGCGCTGCCTTCGTTGTAGGGTGAAAGGGCATTCCATTGGATCTCGAATGTTCGGCTGGATTTGCACTCACTGGTACAAGGCACGTTTTCGAATAAAAATACTTTACGAATATCTCTGTTCCCTGATTCAGCAAGTGTGGCCAACATATCGACAAAACCGTCGTTATTAAAATCGCCAGCATGTAAAGTTACAGTGTCTGGAAACGAATTTGGGTCGGCAAAAACCCAAGTCTTGCCACCAGGTTGGACAAAATTTACTTTTAATTCGACCCAATCGTCATTTAGATAAACGAATAAATTACAGTGGAAACCATTGGTAACGGGAACGATTTGGTTGATCTGATCGGCTGTTTCTAAATCCATAAATAAGGTTTGTCCAACACGCCAAGTTTTATCTTGGGGATCTTGTAATGGAACTTGTTTAATTTGACGATCAAAACGAAAATTCAAGCTGTCGTTGTCCCAAAGCCATATTTCATATCCGGTTACACTCGTTAAATATAAATCTGGCCAGTTATCATGGTTGAAGTCCAAAAATGCATGCGAATGAGGTTGTCGTAAAGCACTCAACGGTTCACTTGCAGGCGGCAAAGCGAGCTGCTGAGGAGCTGTTCTGTTACTATCGAACAACCAAAGTACTCGTGATCCGGTTGTATTCAGTCCGAATAAATCAGCTTTCATGTTTCTTGAATAATCGATAACTAAAGGTTCGTCTATCATTTGAAATAACGGTTCCTGGGTGCAAATCAAAGACGTAACATTGCCCCAAGCAATATATACATCGTTGATAAAATTGCTATTGGGAAGTGTAGTGATCACCAACATATCCATGAGAGCATCGCCATCAAAATCGCCAGGGATGACGCTGAGAACCCTAAATTTTGAGTCTGGATTGAAATAAGTGCATTTCAGTTTCGGGTCTGGACTGAAATACGGTTCCTTTGTCGATCCTAATAAAATCTCTACCCAGTATCCGGAGTTATTTCTACGAATTACAAATAAATCGGTAAGTTCGTCGGAATTGAAATCTCCGAACGCAGCAGGCAAGCCATTCTTATTGGATCCAAAAGCAACATCTGTGAATTCGGTGCACTGGTGAAAGGAGATGAACAGAATTGGTAGCAATATCGGTAACTGGAAATGTTTTTTCTTCATTTCAGCATCAGACTGTAAAATAATGAACGTAATTTGAGTATTTTTCAACTACGTATTATCAGAACACAAACATATTTTGTAGAAGAATATCAAACCTAATGGAGATTACGAGAAAATTATGAACTAGGCGGGTAGATTTCATCGAGGAGTATTGATCTATTTCTATGTAATGAATAAGTAATCTTTTCTAATAAATAAGAAGCACTTACCAGTCAATAGTGAGGAAATGAAATCGTATCGACAGAATACACAGTATATCTTTAGACAGGAAACCATTCAACGGGAAAATTGAAAATTTTACTATACAAAATATAAATTACTCTAAAACACTTTAAAAATAAAAATAAGCCACGATGTTGCAATGGAAAATACTAATGAGTAAGAAAAGAAATACCTAATAAAAAATTTTCGTCTTTCTGAAAATTTTGATAAAGAACTGAAACTTCAAAGATGTGTAACAAAACTGGATGAAACGTAATTTTTTCAATTCTTGAATATTCAGGGTTGCAAAACTAATAATTTAAAAACCCCTTTCGATTTTTCGTTTTTTTAATTTTTTTTTTAATTTTTGTAAAAAAATTTAAATTGTTGGATAATTATGAAATGAAATCAACTATTTAGAAAAATTTTCAGTACTTTTATGATTGAATGACAGAAAATTTTACAAAATGCTCTAGCCCGGTAAAAGTAAAAGGCAGGGCTGGTGGAACAGAACGTCGTTTTGTTCTGTTCTGTTCTGGAACGAATCCTTAAACAAATTGTTTTGTTCTGTTCTGGTTTTGTTCCAGTTGTTTTGTTCTGTTTTGTTCTGTTCTGTTCTGTTATGTTCTGGTCTTTTTTGTTATGTTCTGTTCTGTTCTGTTCAATTTTTTAAAAATTGATAAATTGATGTCCAAGTGAGAAAATGTGGTTTTCTGGTATGTTAGGCTTGCACTCATGGGGAGGAGGGAAAGGGGGAATTTCCAAATCCTCAAAAAAGCTTGAAAATTCTGAAAAATTATAAATTTACGAACAGAAAAAAATTATATTGTTCTGTTCTGAACAGAACAAAACAATATTTTTCATACGTTCTGTTCTGTTCTGTTCTCGTTTATTTGTTCAGAACCAGTGTTGTGAGAACGAAAAAGAACGGGAACGGAAACGGGAACCAAAAACGAAAATAACGCTATTTTTAGGATGAACGAAATCCGAACAAAAACCGAAACCTAAAAATGAAAGAACGAAATCAGAACCGAAAACTGGGAACCAAAAATTTTGTTCTTTAGGTTCTGAACAGGAACAAAAAACCCATAGTCTGAGAACACCGGGAACAGAACAGGAACCGAAAAAAAATCTGTTCTTTTCTGTTCTTTTCCGTTCTTTTCCAACTATGACGCGAAGAAATACTGAAGCCCACAAAAAATGCAAAAGGGTGAAAAACACCTATTTTTCAAATATTTCCAGTATTTTTTGAAATAATCGAAATTACGACTGATTACTTATGCAATTTTGAATCCGTATGATGCGAAAAAATGTTCTGTATCACCCATAATTATTAACACTTTGTTTCAATCATCTATTCTTTCCATAAATCGCGGCTATTCGTGGACCTCAGCGACTATCTCACCCCCCCCCCCCCTTGGTAGCTGACATCGAAATATTTTCACTTTAAAGAATTACGTCGTTTTTGGGTAGGTATCTTCAACTTTGTAATTTCGATTATTTCGAAAAATACTGGAAAAGTGGAAATACTTGAAAAATATACGTTTTCACCCTTAATTTTTGGTAATAGAAATGAGCAATTTTCAAAAAAATGAACTTTTTTGATAGGAAATTACACGTAGAACATAATTGTTCATAACCATTTTTCAATTTTGAGGCTTATTGTTATTTGATGAGATATTCACGAAAAACCGGTTTTCAGCAAGCATTTATCCCTCTCGTGGGGGTTGCGGACGACTTTGGGGACATTTTAGTATGATTGTTGTTTAATGGACTGTTATGAAAAGTTTTCACGAAAAAAAAATCGGGTGTGAATTTTTTCGGAGTTTGGTGTATTTTTTCTCTTATTTGCCTGAATTACTTATAAATGGAAAATGGAAACTTATTTTTTTGGCGCTTTTGAAAAAAAAATTCAAATTTCTATTTTTTTCTCCTCATTTTGCAAAATTTTTGTTGGGAATGGAGCCCATCAAAATTCATTCAAAAAAGTCATCAATTGATGAGCTGTTGTTTCGACCCCCGTTGATGGTACCTATGACAAAAAATTTTCAATTTTTGAAACAAATTAAAATTTTGGGTTTTGACGATTTTTTTGAAAAATTTTACATTCACTTCTATTTTGTGATCGCAGATCGCACTTACTTACCACATTCATTCATCATTATTCTTATTTCTTATAATCTTTATTAAATTTTGGTGACAGTACAGAATCTAAAAATTTTAAAAAACAACTAAACAAATAATGGTAAATTGAATGTGGAAAAAAAAATTTGAAAAACTGAAAGAACAGAACAAAAAAGAACGGTTCGGGAACAGAAACCAAGAACCAAAAAAAGTGGAGAACCGAAACAGAACCGAAACAAAGATCCTAAAAACAACAAGAACAGAACCGAAACCAAAAACAGGAACGAAAATGCCAAGAACGAAACCCAAGAACCAAAACAGAGAACAATATTTTCTTTCAGAACAGAACCGAACGGAAACCAAATAATTCGGTTCTCACAACACTGTTCAGAACATTATTTTGTTCTGTTCTGTTTATTGTTCCGCGAAAACAGAAATTTTAGTGTTTTTATTTGTTCATACTGTTCTGTTCTGTTCTGTTCCACCAGCCCTGGTAAAAGGTAAAATTCAATGGTGTGGTTGTTTTTGAATTTTGGTGATTTTGTCAATCTTTGACCTAGTTACGTTACGACCCTACGGGGGATTTTCTACTCGAAAAATCGTGGATGATTATTGGGATGAAATCATCCCAAAATTCATCCCAGCTTCATTAAAATTCGTAAAATTGGTAAAATCCGTAAGTATTTTTTTCTCCTGACCTTTCGGGACCGTAAAACCCGTTAGTATAATTTTACGAGCATTCTGGAGTCTGGACATTTGTGAAACATCCGTAAAACCAGTTGGAATTATTTTTCCGGGCATTCCGGGCGCCCGTAAAACCCGCTAGAATATTTTTTATCTCCACCCCTCTCCAGCCAGAGAGGCTTTACGTGTCATCTCAGGCTCAGGTGATTTTCAATTCAATCAATCAATGAATCAATGCGAAATTTGTTTGATAAGTGGTAGGAGTAGGTACATTAAAAATGAAAAGTAGAAATTCTTACCAAACTATTGTCAATTCTTATCAACTATCAAGAATGCTAAATTTTTTTAAAAATCTGTTTTGGTACAAGAAGTACCATCTTTGATAAAAAAAAAAGAAATTATGCCAATTTGGCACTGATTGACTAGGTTTTGATTTGATTCGCCTGCGGTACAAAAAATATTTTCATAATGGACATCCATAAATTTTTTCAGATTTTTCACCTCAAGAATGACCTTAAAACGGGGTTTGAAAACTTCAGAAACCCGTGAAAATGGCAAATATATGGGCAGAAAAAAAAACATTCTCAAATGTGTTAGAATGTATTCTGCTGTTCATTTTTTCAAAAATTGAAATTTGTATTCAGCAGGTTGAATAATTTTTACACATACCTACTATTCTATTTATTTTGAGCAATCATTTTACTCAAAGTTCAAAATTCGCTCGATTTTCTTAAATGAAATTTTTTTTAAAAAGCAGGTGAGAAATTTTTTTAAATTTTTTCCAGGGGATCAAAAGTTTAAAATAAATATGTTAACCCTTTACTGCGTGACTTTTTTTGAAATTTTTTTAGCAAATTTCAATTTTCGCGAAATTAATTTTTTTGAGCGATTATAAGTGCAAAAAATGAGAATTAATTGTGAAATATGATTTATTGGGATGTTCATCACATGGCTGAAGTGAAATTTTGTCAATATTTCATTTATTACTGATTAAATTAATCACAAAATTTTCAACTGTGGCCAGATGCCACATGTGTGGGTAATGGGTATATATGAGCATTTATGCAGTGAAGGGTTAAAAAATGAAAAAAACTAGTTTCGCGCGTAAAAATGACGTGGTTAGTTTTGAATGAATTTTCCAAAACGTAAAGTTTTTTGAAAGATCACTTACTTACGTCACAAAACAACAAAATAATAATAAATGATGCTTCCGCCTCACTCCACCCTCCACCCTCCCCCACACATAAAATCATTTCATATTGATATAACCCTGTAAATAGGTAGGTATAGGTAAAAGGTAATCAACAATTTTTTTAATTTTTAAATTTGAATTACTGTACTCAGTACTTACTGCTGAATTTTCTTACCTGACTTGTTAAATTTTTTTCGAGAAAATTTTACCAACTGTTAACGACGTTGGGCAGTTTACAAAAAAATTTATCACCCTTCGAAAAAATGAAAATTTGGGCGTATGTGAACGGTATTGTGCAAACTCTAGTCTGCTAGAAATCATTTTATCAACATTTATCCTAATTTTGAATTTTCTCAAAAGCTTTTCCAAGTTTTTACTTTAAAACATTTTCCAGTTCTCTCTTCTCTCAAAAACGTTCCAACGTCAAATTTACTGTAAATTTTTTACAAGTTCAATTTTTATTACCTATACAATCGTTTTCTTAGGCCGGTATTCATAGACGATACTCAAGTATTACTTAGCCAAGTAACGAATTTTAGAGCTATTTTTTGAGTAATTGAATAACAATTTTATGATTTTTCAATGATGAATCGATACTTGAGGATCTAATTATTCGATTCAAATGAAAAATTTGTATCCATGGCTCCAATATTCCTAGAAAAATAGCTCTAAAATTCGTTATTTGGCTAAGTAATTGTCAAGTATTGTCTATGAATACGGCCCTTAGTTTTTTAAGCTCCACACACGAAATTCCAAATTCTAACTCTACAATTAATTTTTTGCAAAAAATTTCCAAAATTATTAGAGATTTGAAAATCATAATTTTTGCAACACTGGTTTCCTTAGCGACTCTACAGTATTTTTTACGAACTAATTCATCACACTGGCGGAGTAAAACACCCGCCATGTCCAAAATCTGAATTTTATTTTCAAAACAGATGTTTTTGTTTTCATCTACGTTGACTATTTCGTACCAATTCTGAAATATTTTTTCTCCATACATAAAAAATTTGCATTTACGGCCGGTTTAATTATTCATTCTATCGAAATGATTTTCCCAAACTTATTAGCAACTTTATTACATTCCGAAATGAGCTTCCGTTCGTGTTCATGAGGTGAAACTTTCTAACATACGTTTTTACATTCTTCCATCAGGTAAAATCAATTTCAATACTCTTATTTTTTTTGTTAGAAAATCACCTTACAGATTCTACTAATTACAATTAATTACTCCGGTAACGATTTGTATTTAAATTCTTGGCACTTTTTCAGATTCCCCATCGCCTACGTAAATGGCGAAAGTAATTTTGAAAAATTCAACAAGTAACAAGGATAACGCCAAATACGCGCAGAATTCCGAATGGTTGAAGTTGACAGTATCAACTAGTTTTATAATCTTTGTATATTTCATATTCTCCATCGGGTTAACCTTCTACCAACGTTGGTTTCTACAGGTGAGTACCAAATCATATGTTGATTCTATATGAAATTCCAACTTCACAATTATATTTTTTTACAGAAATATAAACTTCCATTGACCGTTGTATCATGTCATCTTGTAATGAAGTATTGCCTGGCTGCGGTGTTTCGTCGCATTTTCCAATGTGTTACTGGCAAAAAACGAATCACGTTAAATTGGACGACGAATTTCACCAAACTAGCTCCTATCGGATTTGCCGGCGGGTTGGACGTAGCGTTTTCTAATTGGGGATTGGAGCTAATCACCGTATCTTTGTAAGTTCTGAAGTTCATTGAAAAGAAAAAACGAAGGATAAAAATAACATTTTTTTTTCAACTTTCAGGTATACGATGACTAAATCAACATCGATCGTTTTTATTCTACTATTCGCTCTTATGTTTCGTTTGGAGAAAAAGGTACTTTGGATTGTTTATCGTGGCGGATATTATTTATCTTATCGTCCTCCTACGTTGTAAAATTTTTCCATTATTTTTTTGTTTTTACAGTCGTGGGGTTTATTCTTGATCGTATTCATGATTTCTGGAGGTTTATTTATGTTTACTTATAAATCTACGCAATTTAGACTGAGTGGTTTTTTACTTGTATTGTTGGCGTCTTTCATTAGGTAATAAAATGATTTAAATTATTTTGATAATATTTATAGTCTGGTAATACAAAGTAATAATTAATCTTTGATCTTTTTTTAGTGGTTTGCGTTGGACTTTGACGCAGTTCGTCATGCAACAGAGTAATTTAGGGTTACGAAATCCCATCGATATGATGTACCATATTCAACTTTGGATGTTTCTTTTAGTATGGCCTTTTTCCATATTAATAGAGGGTAAAAATTGAGAATATTTTTTAAAAAAATTCCTCCGAAGTGATTTTCTAACTCTGGTTATTTCGAATTGCAGGTTCCGCAGTACTGGATGTGATAAATACCCAAAAAAATACGTACGAATTGACTGTACTTGTTATAAGCGGATCGTTGATCGCCTTTGCTTTAGAAGTTACTGAATTTTTAGTCGTATGGCATACATCTAGTTTAACATTCGCCGTCTCTGGCATTGTAAAAGTAAGTCGATCGTGTTAGATGGTAATATGATAATGTGCTGTCAACGTTTTGTAATACGTTTGAAATTGAAACAATAACGTTATCGCGTAATTTTTCGTAACCTGTCACTATGTCTGAATGAAATCGACAAACATTTCGAAACGATTACAAATTGTTACTGTTTGTAAATAACGAAGGATAAAGTCTTTCCTATTTTTTTTCTCTGTAAATAAAATTGATTTTTGTAGATGAGAGAGCAAGAAAAAGGCTAAGCAAGTTGATTGGTCCCTGATTCCAAAAATTCAAGTTTTTTGTGCACGTTCGTTAAGTACTGACGAAAGGAAATTTTTGATCAAGTTTTTGATTTTTTATCCCGACGTGGGATGGTGGACCCCCGAAAAACATTTTTGTGCTGGATTCTCTACTTTTAAGAGTTTGTAATCGATTTTTCCAATTTTGGAATGCTGGCGAAGGTACTAACATTACTTGCAATGGAGGTATTTTTTAAAAAAAAATTTGAAGCGATGAGGTGTTTTTAACAGACAGTAAAAGTTAGGGCTGAAACAAAAATAAATCGAACTTACATTTTAAAGACCTCATATCCAAAATGCCAAGTGCTATTGTTCATTTCTAGAATTGTGGCGAATTTTTATCGCCCTGCAAGATATGAAAATTTGATCCAATCAACGAAAAAAAACTGAAATTTGGTATATATCCTATATTAGACCTCCTGAATCGATTGGAAGCGGTTTTAAGACGTTTTGGAACCTCTAGACAATTTTGAAAACTTTCTGCACGGTAGAAATGCCCATAAAAGTGTTTTACTCAATCAAATAGGCCACCAATATGGATAATCAGCCATTATAGGTGCTAAATTTCTTCTGGGTCATTGTTATGAGCATTTCTCCTGTGCTGGAAAATTCCAAAATTTTCTGGAGGCTCCGAAACGTCTCAAAACCGCTTCTAATCGATCCGGGAGATCGAAAATAGGGTATATACCGAATTTCAGCTTTTTTCGTTGATTAGATCAAATTTTCATATTTTGCAGGGCGATCAGGCAATTTTGAAGATTCACCACAATTCTTGAAATTAACTTTAGCGACTGAAGTCTTAGATATGGGGTTCTTTTTTTCAGAGTTTGAGGGTGGAATTTTTCAAATTTTTTCGATCATTTTAACGACCTTGAAAGCAAGTTTTCAAGCTTAAAACTTCTGTGTTGGATGTCACTGCGAGAAGGCCGCACCTGAAAAATTACTTAAGATTTTTTTTCTTCAAATTATTTGGACTCTGGTCCCTTTCTCCAACTCTACAAGCTGTTTAATCGAAGTTCAAAGTACTTCTACTCTTCAGATAATAATAACAGTTTATTTATTTTTATTGAACGAAGATTTTGAAGAATAGTAAACAAAGATGTACTTACTTCAGTTCAATTTTCCTTAATTTTTTTTAAATTTTTTGTGTTTAGAAATTTTTTTACCCTAAATGAAAATTTTTAATTAAATTGGGAAATATTATGATGGTCACTGGTGTGGAGATGCCTCTAATTTTGGAAGAAAAATTTATTAAAAATGATACAACTGATTGGAAAAAGAGAATTTTGATGCTTTAAAAGGATCGCTTTCCAAAGTGAACAGAATAACTACTCACTAATATTGACAAGAGTTGAGACTTATACGATTCCAAGCTAGCAATATCCGTATTGATGGCATTTAGTAGTGTAGATGAATCAATATTTTTTAGTATTTAAAAAACTGTCCAGAAAGGTTGAAAAAATGCATTTTTCAACCGAAATTTAAGATTTATACCCAAAGAAGAATAATTGTTTTGTTCTCTTTTTTTTTTATTTTTCACAATTATTTTTAAACTTTCGACTTTTCGAATTCCAATTGAATTTTGAGAAATAAGGATCTTATTCATTTCTTAATTCATTTTTTAAAATTATTTTTGAACTTTTAACTTTTTGAATTAAAATTAATTGAATATAAGAAATAGGGATCTTCTTTTTTTTCCATCATTTTTAAACTTTTTACTTTTCAAATTAGACAAATAAAATCTCACTCTCTTTTTTCGTTTTTTTAAATTATTTTCGAGCTTTTTTATTTTTAAAATTTATCAAAATTGAATTTAGGCCTGTTCTTGTCGTTTTTTATTATTTTTAAGATTTTGAATTAAATTCGTTTTTTCATTTCGAAACTTTCTACTTGAATTCTGAAAAATAATGCGTTTTTTTTTAGAAAAAATGAGAAAAATATGTGCTAATTTAAAAGGGGGGGAGGGGGAGTTTCTGAAAAATATCGATATTAAAAAATGAGAAAAATCAACACCACTGATGGAATTGCCCTTGTGTATTGGAATATATATGTACTTAGCCTCTAGAGCAATTTTGGTGAAGGATTTTGCAGTTTTCAAAATCAAAAACGTAGGGCAACACGAATTAGGAATAACGAATGATGAAAAAACAAGCACGGCTCTATCTGACCATGCCCTCATTTTCCATCACGCCTTATTTTGAATTTTGAATTTTTCTGAATTTTATCCGAGTCGAGATCACAAAAAAATTTTCGATTTCTTTAAAAAAAATCATTTTCACCCCCTCACTCGGGAGTCAGTTTTTCGAAAACTAAAAAAAAAAATGCAAACTTTAACAAAATGGGTAAAAGTAGAAATTTTTCCAGTAGGTAATCGTCTACTATTATTAGCATCTAACAAACACTCCCAAAAAATTGAATTTTAGGACCAAAAAACAAATCGAAATGCTCAACCTGTTCCCAATTTTTATGTATTTTTTTGAATAGTTTTAAACATCTGTTAAGATTATTTTTATAATAATTGTTTTTCATTTTCCCTCTTTCAGGAAATCTGCACGGTTATCCTAGCCGTAGAATGGAACGGCGACGCGATGACTCTAGTCAATTTTTACGGATTATTGTTATGCATCGGCGGTGTAATCTGCCACGTGATCTACAAAGCCCAGAATGTCAAAGACGTTCATCAGAAAATTATCAACGACGAAGCTTCAGCGGTTTTCCTTCCAATACCCAACGAATCTTCCGACGAAGATATGGGTAATTTTGACGACGACTCTTCCACCGAAGTACTATTCAACGTTTTACAAATCGGAGAAAAACCCAGATAGTCGACCGTATCAAATGCCTTAAGTCGCTTATTGTCAAATCAACAAAAAATAAAACAGCGTTACCAAACGAAACGCTTTTCACCTGTTGGGATCATATTTCCGTGTTAATTCTAGTCATATGATAGATTCGTGTTTTCCCTCCCCCTTTTTTTCACGAGTATTTGACCCGCTCCACGGAGAGTCTCGGTGCATTTATTTTCGAGTGATTGCTACATACAAATTTCATGTGGTATTTCCTTGACGAGGAATTTCCTTATCAGGCGTTCACGAATTTTATTCCGAAAGTATTATTTTTACGGTACCATTTCGTAATATAATGTAAGATTAAATACCATATCTGTCGTGAGATATCACAGTCGACCTTGATTACTTTATATCATTTTTCAAATAACCAATTTCCACAGTTTTCTGCGATTTAAAATTTACGTTACCAATTTTATTCGGCCAAGTATTGTAAAAACGAGTACACTCAATTGATACATTCCATTTTTAAGTTACTGATTTCTTTTTGTTTTTTTTTTTTGTTTTTTTTGTATTACTAAGTACATAATTATACTTAACTCGCTGTATCACTTATATATTTTGTATCTTCCATTAAATTCATCCCGATTCGTAGTTACGCAATTTGTACGAAATTTTGTACCTAATCCGTTAACCAATTTCATATTGACCTATATTTTTATTTGTGTTGACCTTTTTTTTTCTTTTTTTTTTTAATTTATTGCTGATGAAAAATATCAGATTAAATTAGAGAGATCTCGTGGCAACAAAGTTGTTTTTTTATTTGTTTATTTTTTTCAACTGACAGTTTTCGGTCGTTTGTTTGTGAACGACCTCTAAGCATGATTTCGAAGTATTTTTCAAATCTTAATTTCACTTCAAGAAAGCACCGGCAACGTAGTTACCTGGGAATACTTAAAACAATGTAAACGTGTAAATTTGTAGATTTTGTAGCATGTTGAATACTAAGTAATAAAATTTGTCCCGTCAATCGTTCATGAAATTTTTTGTATTTATTTTTTTATGTCTTGTGAAAGTTTAGGGTCTGTGGCATTCAATTATTTTGAGCCTTTTGAAACGGGATTTATTAAAGTTTTTAACTCCCCCCCCCCTCAGGGCAAGTCTGATTACATTGCTATTAAGTAAAGGGATAAAAACTTACAAAAATTATACGAAAAATTTGAAAATTTGTTCTGAAAAGTTTTTTGAAACTCTCGACGTCTCAAGTAAATTCAATTTTGGGAATACTTTTGATACAAAATTCAAAATTTATTAAAGCCTCAGAGGCAAGGCTAAGACCAAAATTGAAACATTTTCAATTTTAACGAGTACAGTATCAAAATCCAAATTTTTGCCCAATCCATTTTTGGGCTATTTCAACCTCAAACCCAAAAGTTGAGCTCCTTGAGAAGATACTGTTCGATTAAAAAATTTCAGTTCTGTTTCATCCGACCCTCGAGATTCGATCCAGGGACGGCGCGATAGGGGTATAATACCCCCCCCCCGGTCAATTTCCAGTTTGCAACAAAATTTTGGATATTTCAAGTACCTATAATTCGGCAAAAATCTTAGAAATTTCAGCAAATTAAAAAAATGTTTGAGAATTTTGCAGCATAAGTAATGAAAAACTGAGCCTTTTAAATTTACTTTTAAAATTTAAAGTTTACTGTCCTCTTTCAGATATCACAATCCAACTCTAAAATTACTTACTTCCCAAATCAAAATTTTTCAAAAATTTCGGCCTCGCTGCGCTCGACCTTATTGAATTTTTTCTTCCATTAGGTATTTCAAAACAATCCAAATCCTACAAAAATGATTTTTTTTCGTATTTTTCCTTAAAATTATTCCAACTAATTTCATCAAATTTTTTCTCATTAAAACTAATTTTCGATATTTGGAAATCAAATTTTTCAAAAGCTTCGGCTTCGCTGCGCTCGGCCTTGTCGAATTTCTTCTTGAATAATTTTTGAGTAAAATTGATCGATTTTTTATTCAAGTTAATTCATTTAAAACATTGTTTTATTGCATTTTGAATTTAAGGTGTTTTACTTGAAATTTCCGCCCTCGCTTCCCTCGAGCCAAATTTCTAAATCAAGTAAGTATAGGCTAAGAAAATTTCATAGGTCATTTCAACTACGTACAATAAAATTACCCAGGGAAAAATTCAGGCATGAGCAGGACTGAGTCATTTATTTTTTCATGCAAGAAATTTTGCTGTTCATGAGCAGGGATAAGCATGAATGGCTTTTAACAATGGAAATATATTCTAAACCCCAAGAAGTAATTTTCAGGCGCGAGCAAGATTAAAAATTGACCTAATCTTGAACACGATGTTACTTTTCAAGTTTTTGTTACGTTGATCTCAAAAAATTGTGTTTTTCCCTTTCCATGATGTTGCTTCACATTGTTTTTGTTGTAATCATTACAAAAAATTCTTCGATTTTTGAATTCTTATTCGGCAATTTTGTATTTTTAATTCGGCATTTTTGAACCTCATACCCCAAAAATTTGTGTTCGAACCGCCTCTGAGTCAATCTTTAAGCTTGGAGTCAAATTAATTCCAAAAATGAATTCAAAAGTTGAAAATTTTTCTATTTTGGCCCCACCTTTGAAACCCAGTATTGGGTTTTGGATCGAAACACGCCCAAAAATGAATCCAGGGGTCAAGAAAAATGGAGTCCGACACCTCACTCGTCAAAATTGAAAAAATTTACAATTTTTGTACCACCTCACCATCAAATGCCAACTTTTCGATTTGGAGTCAAAAGAACCAAACCCCTGGAATGAATTCAGTGGATTTTTCCTTGAAAAAAAAATTTTAATGATTTTTTGGCTTCTTTTCTTTGCTAAACTTTACAATTTAACTGGGTCTATTCCCCTCCCCCGTGAAATTTTTTTTCTGATTCAAAAAAAACTCCAAGATATTGAATGCTATACTTAAATTTGAAAGCTCTATGTTTTTTTATGTACCTGTGATCTGTGATGCTACCTACTTAAAAGGGCACTGTCGGGTAAGGTAGATAAATTTGGGCCTGAGCTGAAATTCGAAACAAAGCAATAGAATTTGGTTCTTATAATCGGAAAACCCTACAGTAAAATTTTCAGCCTGCCATCGCTTTCCTATCCACTGCTTTGGGCCAAACCGTTACTTTTTGGGGGTTTCTTTTAAAAAATTTTGTTTTTGTGGGTTTTTAATCAAAAGGGATACTAGATCATACTAAGGGGCATTTATGGGCGTTTTTATTATTATTATTTTTTGAATTGAGTAACATTTCCTTTAGTTGTGAGGCAAACTGCAAAAAAACTGCATTTAATGAAAGAAGCGTGAATTTTGGTATGATGAATCTTGGGGCCCAAACAAAGGTTTTGAGACCGGGAGCCATCCGCGCTCCCCTCCTCTTCGAGGGGGGTGGGGCTCGCAATTTTGAAAAAATTCCTAAAAATCGATTTTTTGTTAGAAATGAAATATCTTGATGTCTAATGTTAGATATTGATCTGTAGATTCCATTTTCACTATCAAAATCATTTTTCCTCCCCCACCTTCCTGAGGGGGCACAACCCCCCAAAATGTGGATTTTGTGGAAGTGAACACTCGAAACCGAAATTTTTGTGAAAATATATTACGTAAGGTGTACAAATCACTGCCGTAGTCCGTTTTTCAATTCGCACCCCCTCCTGCCCCCTGTGGACCCTTAAAACTTGAAAAACGCTCAAAATTGTCGTTGTAACGCCGAAATACGACAGGAATTGCGATCAAAAAGGTAATTCTTGTTGGAAATATTTTTTCAAACCAAAACAGGATGTGAAAATGTTGGTGCCTCTGACCCCCCTCCCCCCAGCGCGCTCCCTCAGAGCTCCCAACTACGAAAATGTTTTGCTGTTCAAAATCACATTGAAATCGAAATATTATGACATTTTCTGTTCATTATTGATCGATACATTCCGTTTGAATTGTTAGAATTGTCGCCTAACCCCCACCTCTTTGAGGGGGCAGATCCCTAAAATGTGGGGTCCCAAAAAAATGAAGGTCCAAGGCTGAAATTTGGTGAAGTTATGCTACATAGGGTACAGAAATGTTTTCCATATTACATTTCACCAAATTACTCCCCCCCCCCCCCTCATGGCGGCCCAAACTCAGAGATATTCACTCCCCTATTGCTTGAACTTCTATTACGTCTGGAATTTTATGAAGCGATATGGGCAACAAGTCAACAACGACGCTTATGAAAGGGGACAATTGTAGGATAGCGTTTCGATGCTGTCATAATTGTTTCTCTTGAAAAAAAAACAATTTGAAATGCGCTACTGATTAAAATTGTACAATTTTCTGAGGAATTCAACCATAGATCGAAAACATTCTGATAAACCTTTTAGCATAAGCGTTCCAAGGAGGGGGCTCAGGGAACTCGAGCTTTTTGTACAAAAATGTGTAAAAAGTGCATTTTTTACTCTTCAAACAGGATTTTTTTAAATTTTTGCTTTCCCTTCGCTCAGGGAGTATTTTAGTCATTTATTTATTTCTTAAATAAAAATTTATAACTGTGAAAGTGAATCTGAATCAGTCTTTGATGAAAATCTGTGTTTTAGAATCAGTGGAACGATTTTCATTCCTTGAAAATCAATGATAGTCAAAAATCACAGATTTCTCAATCAATTCCCAATTTGTCAGGAAAAATCAATAAAATCACTGATTTTCAGTTAAATTTTGTTCACTGATTGAAACACGTAAATTTTACTAAAAAGTGTATTAGTGGTTTGTTCCAAAAAATTCTGTAATTTTCAAGTTTTCTCATTGCTAAAATCTGTTTACATTTCATCAACCTACTGAAAATACCTTGATCACGAGTGCCATTGAAATAATAGGTTAGTTGATTTTTCATTCAAATTTGACCCCTATATTTTTTCGAATTTTCAGCTCATCATACCTTGAATAATTTCTGCTTGCGCTCATGCCTTTTAGATATTTAAGACTGTAATTCAACTTTCATAATTGTTGTATTTGGTTGATGATACATTTTTTGAACTTGAATCATTTTGTTTGGAAGTTATCTTAAATAATTTTCCTTACTACCGTTGAATTTTCAACAAAATGAGATGGGTTTTAAAATTTTACCACCAGCGAAATGAAAGTTGTGAAAGCTTATAGTAGAAGAAACATATTCGAATTGCATCAGATATGGTAATTTTTAAATTTTCATTGAAATTACTCATAAATTCTAGTGAGCACATAGATGTCAAAGATGAAAAAAAAAAGGATCTATAATAAATTTTCTACAGGATTGTACAAGTTTGAAAGTTCCTGGTAAAATTTTCACAATTGTCCCATTTTATGGAGGATTAAACATCCGAAAAATTTCTTGGCTTGTTTCACACTGATGGTTAAAAAAGTTTTCAGACAAATTGAGAATGTTTGTTTCGAGACAAGACGAGACAATAAGCAAAATTAATATCTAATACACAGGTAACTATTACCTATTCTATGGAGAATTTTCTGAGTTTGGGCCACCATAAGGGGGAGGGGGAGGGAAAGTAATTTGGTGAAATGTAATATGGAAAACATTTCTGTACCCTATGTAGCATAACTTCACCAAATTTCAGCCTTGGACCTTCATTTTTTTGGGACCCCCACATTTTAGGGATCTGCCCCCTCAAAGAGGTGGGGGTTAGGCGACAATTCTAACAATTCAAACGGAATGTATCGATCAATAATGAACAGAAAATGTCATAATATTTCGATTTCAATGTGATTTTGAACAGCAAAACATTTTCGTAGTTGGGAGCTCTGAGGGAGCGCGCTGGGGAGAGGGGGGTCAGAGGCACCAACATTTTCACATCCTGTTTTGGTTTGAAAAAATATTTCCAACAAGAATTACCTTTTGGATCGCAATTCCTGTCGTATTTCGGCGTTACAACGACAATTTTGAGCGTTTTTCAAGTTTTAAGGGTCCACAGGGGGCAGGAGGGGTGCGAATAGAAAAACGGACTACGGCAGTGATTTGTACACCTTACGTAATATATTTTCTCAAAATTTTGGTTTCGAGTGTTCACTTCCACAAAATCCACATTTTGGGGGGTTGTGCCCCCTCAAGAAGGTGGGGGAGGAAAAATGATTTTGATAGTGAAAATGGAATCTACAGATCAATATCTAACATTAGACATCAAGATATTTCATTTCTAACAAAAAATCGATTTTTAGGAATTTTTTCAAAATCGCGAGCCTCACCCCCCTCGAATCGGGGGGGAGCGCGAATGGCTCCCGGTCTCAAAAACTTCGTTTGGGTCCCAAAATTCATCATACCAAAATTCACGTTTCTTTCATTAAATGCAGTTTTTCTTGGAAATAATGCAGTTTGCCTCCCAACTACTTGCCGAAACGCGTTTTTAAAATTTTCAAATCGAGTTTTCAACATGTTTTACAGGTGAAATTCGGAGAAAAAAAATATTATACCCAGTCGCATGTACAACATCAAACATGACATTTTTTTCAAAAATTTTCAGGTTGAAGAACATTTTGCCAAATGCAAAAACCATTTTCAGCAACATTTAACTATAAAATGGCTGTTTTGGTCGGATTTTTTTTTTAAACATCGTACCTACTTAGAAACACTTACTTAAGTTTATAGGTATCTATTTATACCTGCACCACTTGTTTCACATGTATTGTGTATTCTTTCAATTTTTGTGATTTTTTGTGAGGTACCCGAGGGCAAAAATTTAAAATTTCACGTTCTTCGTCTACAAAGAGGAAGGTACCCAACTCGAAATAAAATTTTGAGCCGAAATAAAATGAATCGAAAGTACATCATAAAACAACCCCATATCCAAAATTTCAGGTGCTCAAGTTCATTTCTCGAATTTTGGCGAATTTTTGAAATTTCAAAATTACCTCATCACCCTGCTAAATATAGAAATTTGATCTAATTGACAAAAAACGTTGAAATTTAGTACTGTATGTACCATATTTTTGATCTTCCGAATCGGTTGAAGGGGGTTTTAAGATGTTTCGGAATCTCTAAAAAAATTTGGAATTTTCCAACACTGTAGAAAAACTCTTAAAAATGGTTCGTAAGAATTTCCCTGCTTGCTCAAAAATAGAGTATCTACCAACTTTCAGTTTTTACTTCAATTTTTAAAATTTTCCACCAAAAAATAAGGATTTGATTCCGAAGTTACAAAATAGGTAGGTCACCAATATGGGTAATCCACGATTATAGGTGCTGAAGTTCATATGAATCATTTAATGGGATTTTCTCCAATAATAGAAAATTCCAAAATTTTCTGAAGGCTCTGCAAGGTCTCAAAACCACTTTCAGTCAATTCGGGAGGTCGAAAATAGGGCATACCAAATTTTATTTTATATTTTGCCGGGCAATGAGATCATTTTAAAATTTCAAAAATTCGATAAATGAATTTCAGTACCTGAAATTTTGGATATGAGGTTCTTTTGTGATGTACTTTCAATTTATTTTCGTTTTGGCTCAAAATTTTCTTCGAGTTGGGATATCGTTCTTATGAGGCCATTCTATCAAACTTCAACCGGATTTGACCATTGATCTTTCAACTTTGCTCAAAATTTTGAAGCCTCGCGAAAGAATGTCATCTAACTCATTGTCATACGGAGCTTCGCCGTATGACGATTATCATTCGGAGTCATTTTCTAGCAGGCAGGACTTGCGATTTCAATTTCAATATTTCGAAATACGAGTGCTTATTTCAAAATGCCTATAGATAAACGCTCGTTAATACAGGATTATGAATTTTCATTTTTTAAATGAGTTTTTCCTTCTTTTTTTCTACTCTTGAAAAGAGGTTGTTCCCTCCTCACCATGTGTAGGTACATGCCTACTAAGATGAATAGGTACTTTTTTTTTGAATCGTCAACTTTTCTATTAATTTCATTCTCAGGTTTTTTATACCTGCTGACATCGAGTTAAAAATTCACATTTCCACAATTTCCAAGCAAGGGTTGTATTTTTTGGTCATATTCTAAAATCTGCTGCAATTAACCGCCAAAAAATACGACTCCTAATCATTATATTTTAATTAGTGCGCAGGAAATACGCAGATAATTGAAAAAAAGCCCGAAAACCCCTAAATCATTTTGTTTGTTCCCTAAAACACTCATTTAAATTAACAGCCTCCCTAATTAAAAGAGGACAGGAGAAAAACCAAGAGGAGTCTCGTTTCTGCTTAATTTAAAATAAGTCCATACTGCGCGAGTTTTTCCTCTGGGAAAAGCGTAAGTATAATTGAGACTAGCGCCGAAAACCGAACGAGGCTCGGTAATCGATTAAAAGCCGCACACACCGATGTAAATAATTCATGCGAACGTTGTCGCTAATTAATGCCGTGATCTCGATTGGTGTAGCGAAATTTTCCAGCATATTGCAAATTTAAATTTACATCCGAATGAAAAATCCAAATCCGTCGCGCAGCACGCAAACTCCACCCTATGAATATCGATCGTTCGGTAGGTTTCCAAAATAAAGAGTTAAACGTTGCGTATCAGATTGTACGTAGGTATGTTGCTTTTGATAACTTATTTCATTAAGGTTGGAAATTATTCGTCATTTCGTCGCTTTGTTTAACAAACAACGTCCCAGAGTGTATGTGGCAGTCCCTACGCCGAAAACTGCCTCGTAGGTAACTTTTGGAGTGTACTTCGAAATCCATTTGTCACACTAGACTAACATTGCATAAAAGTCGGTTTGGTGTGAATAAATATAAATTATTTTAGTTAATGATTCAACGCATCGCGCAGTCCAAATAGAAGGAAACATAGCACTAACGTCATGCTTTTTGGAGCGAATAAATATACATGCGAATACAATAACGTATGATTACCTACCCGCGAGTTTAAATATTTATTTTTCTTCAATATTCCTAGAGGTTTTTTGACTTGATTTTTAAAGTTATTCTTCTCTTTGAATTTAATATTTTTTTCTTTTGTTTCAAATCTTTGCGCGATGGTAAAGTCGAATCTGCACTTAAATAATTTTTCGTGTTTTTTATTAAATATTTAGTGCTTACGAAACACGAGAGAGGTTTTTAAAGCTCATTTAATAGATTAAATTGATATAATCGAATTTAAAATTCCAGCAGTTTGCAACATACCTAATACTTATCAACAATACTGCAAATTCAAAAAAAAAAAAAACGAAAAAAATGGAAAATATGTACCTATAGATGACGACTGTTATTTTGAATATTTTGGGGTTAAATAAACTGCCCCAGTTTTAAAAATTAGTAAATTATTGGAAAAATCGTTCATTTTTAGAAAATTATTCAACTTTTTTAAAAATTTACCAATGATTGGAAAATTTACCAATTTTAAATAAAGAAGACCAAATTTTTAAAACTAACCAGTCTTCAGGAAAGTTCACCAATTTTTAGAAAAACTGAACGAAAACATCAATTTTTAGGAATAGGTATGGTTTTTCTCACTTTCATGAACCAGCACAGTTTGATCCAGTGACATTTCCCGAGCCTGTGTTTTTCTCACTTTCATGAACCAGCACAGTTTGAACCTGTGCCGTTTCCCAAGCCTGTGTTTTTCTCACTTTCATGATGGAGCATAGTTTGAACCTGTGCTGGACACCTGGCCTGTGTTTTTCTCACTTACATGAACCAGCACAGTTTGAACCTGTACCATTTCTTGAGCCTGTGTTTTTCTCACTTTCATGAACCAGCACAGTTTGAACCTGTACCATTTCCCGACCCTGTGTTTTTCTCACTTTCATCAGTGTTGTCGGGCGTTCACGTTTTGAACGCCCGTTCGTTCAGAACGGGCATAGTTTTTACTATTTTTGAACGGAATGTGAACGAACGCAAAAATTAGTGATTGAACGAGGAACGAACGGCGTTCAAAAAAATGAACGCCGTTCATAAACTGAACGCCGTTCTCATATAATTTTTCATTCATTTTGTGAATCATTGTTTGCAGTTTGCATGATAATTTGATCCAGAAAATTACGGATTGATAATTTTGAAGCAGATTTAGACTCCCATTGATTTTTTTCATCAAAATTCAAAATTGATCAAAAAGATTCCGTATTTAAAAAAAAAAAAAAAAAAGCAATGAACGGACGAACTCTGAACGCTGAAGGCGAACTCTGAACGCTGAAGGCAAACGCTGAACGAATGATGAACGAACACTTCCATTTTTTGAAAAAAATTGAACGGAACATGAACAAACGCTAAAAAATTCCTCTGAATGATGAACGAAAGGCGTTCAAAAAAAAAGGTGAACGCGACAACACTGACTTTCATGAACCAGCACAGTTTGAACCTGTGCCATTTCTCTAGCCTGTGTTTTTCTCACTTTCATGAACCAGCACAGTTTGAACCTGTGCCATTTCCCAAGCCTGGGTTTTTCTCACTTTCATGGTGCAGCACAGTTTGAACGCATGCCATTTTTCGAGCCCGTGTTTTTCTCACTTTCATGAACCAACACAGTTTGAACCTGTGTCATTTCCCAAGCCTGTGTTTTTCTCACTTTCATGAACCAGCACAGTTTGAACCTGTGCCATTTCTCTAGCCTGTGTTTTTCTCATTTTCATGAACCAGCACAGTTTAAACCTGTCCTGTTTTCCAAGCCTGTGTTTTTCTCACTTTCATGGTGCAGCACAGTTTGAACCTATGCCATTTTTCGAGCCTGTGGTTTTTCTCACATTAATGAACCTGTATCATTTCCTGAGCCTGTGTTTTTCTCACTTTCATGAAACAGCACAGTTTGAACCTGTGCCATTTCCCGAGCCTGTGTTTTTCTCAGTTTCACGATGGAGCACAGTTTGAACCTGTGCTGGGTACCTGGCCTGTGTTTTTCTCACTTACATGAATCAGCACAGTTTGAACCTGTATCCTGAGCCTGTGTTTTTCTCACTTTCATGAACTAGCACAGTGTGTACCTGTACCATTTCTCGAGCCTGTGTTTTTCTCACTTTCATGAACCAGCACAGTTTGAACCTGTACCATTTTCCTAGTCTGTGTTTTTCTCATTTTCATGAACCAGCACAGTTTGAACCTGTATTTTTAGAAAAATTTAGGCTACTATTGTTTAGAAAAACTGAACAATTTCTAAGAAAATGGACCAATATTTGTAAACTTGTCCAACTTGGTGAGAATATTTAGTTTTTTCAAATTTATCAGTTGTAAGAAGACGTGTCTAAAATCGTTCAATTTTTTAAAAGTTGGCAGCGTTTTAGGAAATTCAGCTAGAAAATCGTCTTAGTTTTTTAAGAAAATTGACGAATTATTCTTCAGAAATTTGACAAATTTTTAGAAAAGTAGGCTTGTTTTAGAAAAATTTAACCGTTATTAGAACAAATGACCAATTTTTTAAAAAATTACCTATTTTAAAAATATTTTTCAAGTTTGGAAAAGCTCTCTAAGCATTGGAAAATTCTCTAATCATTGGAAAACTTTCAAAATTTCAAGAAATTTTCCAATTTTGTTTGTAAAAGTTGGCCCAGTTTTGGGAAATTTTCCAAATTCATTGTTTTTTTTTAAATTTCCTTTTCTCTTTCATTTTTCCTCCTTTTGTCATCCCTTGATGTAAAAAAAAGTTGGGAGGAGAAAATTTGATCAAAAGGAAAGCGTATTTATAAGAGGGATGAAATGGTATTTTCAGAATTTCCCCTCATTCCTTTTTTTCTCTCTCATCCCCAACTTGAAAACCCCCTACCAGCAGGTGAAATGAAATGGAAAAAATTTCCAGTGCTAATTTGAGGTCACTGATTACGAATCCGGTTTCCATATCGGGCTGTCTGGTCAATTTTCATAAGGAGAATGCTCAAAAAAATGGTGAAAGGTTGGTTCCTATGTTCTAAAACAGACTAAAATTTAGAAATTAAAAAACAGTGCTTTTTTTATGCATACCTAACATTGACATTTTATAAGCATAAAAAAAACTCGAAGAATTTTTTTACCTCAATTTCGATCTGTCCTGTTTGGTTTTAAATCAAAATTTTAAAAAAAAACTCAAATTGTTGGGAAATTTTAAAAATTACAAAAAACTTCTAACGTTTTAAATTTGAAAATAATGTTTTCAAATTTTAAAAAATGTTCAAGTTTAGAAAATTATACCTATCCATTCTGGTTTTAAAAAATTATATCAGCTTTTCCACTTGTCTCAGACCGGCAATGTACATAAACATTCAATATTAAAATTAATAATTTCAACCACACGAAATTGGGCTTCTCAAGTTCCTTAATTTCCAAGTATGTGTACCTTATGTTCTTGTGCTTAGTTGAACCAAATCTTTGAAGAATTTTCTCATCTATGACGAGATAGCCCGGCGACCCCTCTCCCCACTACCACTTCTCTTCGGACTATTTAATTCTAATGATCCCCAAGTCCAAAATATGTACTTACACAGGTAGTTAGCACTGATCTAATTTTTTTTGGTTTCTTCGAATCGTTGAATCATATCTTTGAATTAATTTTCTCTTCTATGACGAAATCTCCTAGCAACCCTCCTCCTTCTTCTCCTTCTCTTCGGACTGTTTAATTCTAATGATCTCCAAGTCCAAAATAATATGGATAGATAGTTGGTTCTGATCTAATTTTTTTTTTTGTTTCTCCGAATCTACATGTATTCTTCCTCTTATAAATGATTGTACTGCTCACTGAACCGAAACTGTGCGTTGTGCAATTTGACACATCTGTTTAAGATTACACACATTCAATTATAAGCCATTAGTCAATAATCGTTCACGTGTGTAGGTATACACAAACGGTCGATTCAAAAGTAAAACGTAGTTTTTGGTTAGAACGTGGAAAACATTCTGATCCAAATATAAATCTTCCAAACCCTAATTAACCCACATGACAGATATCACTTTATTCGACGCACCAGCTACACCAAAAAGCACCTAAATTTATCGAATACCCATTTTAAAACGTTGGCTGCGCAGCCTTACCTATAAAAATAACTTTCGAGCTATTTCTACTGTGCCATAGTCAACTTGCATCATTTCTCATATTGAACAAAATATTAGCAGGGTACATCGAATCGCTTTCTTCGGGATGCTCGAAAAAAGGATATATCTGTTTTCCTCGATAAAGCTTACGCGAAAATGATACCATAAAATGTTTCCTTTTTTGGGGGAAATAATAGTCGCCTGGTTGGAAAATGGTAAAGTGCTTTTGCCCCGAAAATAAGGTCACCGAAATAGGTTACTGGGACTATGCAGGATTGTGACACGTGGCAGGAGTCTGTGAATTTTCAAACTGTGCTACCGAATCCCTTTTGATATCTGTACACAGTGGTGTCGTTTTTTCTCGTATTTATTCTCCCTGCGGGTAGTCCGATGAAAAGTTTTTCCTGTTGGGATTGCTCGTTAAAATTCTACGATGAAAAACTCGATGATGGGTTTGTACTCTGGTATCGGAAATTATTTCGGCCGTGTTTCTCGATTTTATTGCTTTTAAATGGCCATGTTATTCAAACGTGTATTGATGAGAAATTGGGATAAAAGTTCATCGTTTGACTGTTTTACTTTTTTGTTTTTTGTAGATGTGATAGTAAGTATACTTAATTGGAATTGAAATATTGTACGTAAGATGTACTTACCTACTTTTATACAGGGACCAGATGACTTGCGAATTTCACCAATGGTTTGCTCCATGTCAATCCCAATGTTTTCAAAGCCTCGCCCTCGCTTCGCTCGACCATTAAAGAAAATCACAATTATTATGAACTATTTGAGGCAGCAATGCAAAAGAACACTCCCTTTTTGCTTTCTACCCCGAAAATTCTTCTAGTACTTATTTCAAGTCTTTGTACTTACTTTGTACTTTCCCAAAAAAATCTGATCTCAGAGGTAAATGTACTTGCACGCACAGTTCCAAATTTACCTTAAAATAGACCCCGCGTGTAGTCAATTAAAAGTTGAGCAAACTAAAATTATATTTATAAAACTTTTCAGCTTAATTTTAATTTCATAAATTAACTTTTTATTTGATATATAAATAAAAAAAGAAACTAAAATTTAAAAAAATTAAATAACTCTGCCTATCTTTAAAAAAAATTTACCAATTGTTCTATGCTCTAAAAAGACATTTTTTTTTCATGTTTTAATGCTTTGAAAATCCCTATCTGATGTAAGTGTATAATGTAAATTTATAAATATAACATAAATTTTGGAGGGCAAGCGGGGGTCAGAACTTTTTTCGCCCCCCCCCCCCTTGACGACGCCTATGAGAAAGCTTCAAATCAAGATGTGCTCCAAAACAATGCCGACCACAAGAAAGTTCTTTTCAGAAAATATAATTTTTGATGAGTACCTACTTTGCATTTAAAAAGATTTGAATTTTTTTTAGTGATGGTTATGCTTCAAACCTTTTAAAAAACTCAAAAATATAAGTTTTTTAGGTGTTTTTTCTACTAATTTAATGAGGATAAAAAAAATTGTCTTGTAAAATTCTACATAAAGACTTACCTATCCATATCTGGGTAAAAAGAAAACAATAAAACGTAAATGGAAACGTGCCTCAACTGCGTAACTGGACACCCCTTCTGGGGGGAGGGGGGTCAGAAATACAGTGGCGTCGAAAGCTCTTTTTGGGAAGGTAAAAATTGGGTATGGGAACTTGGAATACCACAAGGATTATAGAGAGAGGGGATAAAAGGGAGCTTTCTTTCGCACGAATTGTGATTTTGACCATGCCCGAACGAAGTGATGGCCAAGCTATGAAAAAATTAGATTTTTGATGTCCAAAAAATACATTTTTTCGAATCTTTGAAAAAAAACAAATTTTTTTGGTGATCATTAAAATAAATAAATTTTTTTGAGAATTTTTTGTAACACACTTATTTCATATAAGCTCAAAACAAATTTGATTACGCTCAAATTTTTTTTACGAATTCCCCTTGAATGTCTAGTAAAATAACCAACATCATTTCCATCTGAACTCGCAAAGGTACTGGGGGGGGGGGGGGTAAGCCTCGTAATGCAATGCGATTTTTTGCTGTACTATTCAAATATTTCTCGGTAGGTTGGACTTATGATGAATCTGTTTGCGTTGTTTTTAAAAAAATTCATAGAAGATTCAAAATCCATAATCACATTTTGAAAAGCTTAAAGTTCAACTTTTTGGTGAAAACTCAATTTTTTATGATGAGTACAAAAGTTGAAGGCTGCCATTTAGAAATCAGAAAAAATTACAATCAAGTGCTTTTTTACTCTTTTTTCAACCAACAAATTTTCAAAATGGAATTTCAACATCCTTGAGGGGTACAGACACAGAGGTCTTTAAAATTTGACCAAAATTCAAAAAAAATGTGCAATGTTAAGTAAGACATCAATTTCTATTGATTCGAAGACGCTGATCGAGTTCGAATATGTGCTCGGTTTTTTCGTTCAATCTTCTGAACTCCTCTACCCCCCCCCCCCAGACGATCAAAATTCGATAAAATGAAAAATAACGAGCCACAGGTCATTTGTTCGGTTTTTGGAGCCATGGACCCTTTAGTGCTATCCTCTTCAGCAATTTTTAAAAAAAAGTGAAATTAACGAGGGAAACATCGATTCTTACTCATTTGAAGATGCCAAGTTCTAATATCAACTTAATTTTGAAATTTGAACAAATGTCTTCCACGAAGTAATTTTTTTTATCATTTCAGTGGGGAGAACAATTTAAATACCAATGTGGAATGATTAGATTGAAAATGAAGTTAGGCCTACTGCCCAAAAGTGGCAAAAATCTATGTTTTTTTGAAAATGGCCAACTTCGAGCAATAATAAAAAAAAATTAATTAAATAAAAATTATCTATTATAAGTAAATTAATTTTATTTGCATAATTAAAATAAAATTACGATTACAGTATGCAAAAATTTATATAAAATTCCAATTAAAAAATATTATCAAATAAATTTCCCTTCGAACTTAGGGCTAAAAAAATGTTTTGAAGGTGTTCCACTCAAAGTCAATCAACCCACCAATTTTCGTCAAAATTCTGGATCGTGTTTTTTTTTTCGATCCACCTTCATAAACACACAAATTGTAGGCGCACAAACCAAGTTGCCTACTTACTGCATGATTTGAAGCAGGTACCTTAACTACAAAGTATCTCATGTTTGCCCCTGCAGTTTAAAACGTAGGCAAACAAACATGCTCGTTTCCATTATGAACTGCCTATTTCTCGGATCTCAGGGGCTATTTACTTACGGAACACCCTGTATAACTTCGATACTCTGAAATCATCGAAACATCTGCGTCTTGAAATTTCAACCCAGGTATCAAGTTCCCTTTAAGTTATATCAACTTGATGACAAACTCAGGCGCTCAAACTTTTCCAACTTTCGAAAAACGATAAATTTATTTCGCAGAATTGAAAAAGGAAAATAATTTTTCAAATTTTTCTTCTTTGTCAAACTTTCCAATGAGATTTGAAACGTGTGACTGAAAACTCGATACGATTAAACTTCGTTACTTACACTTCTCATATGACCAAGCCACGTGCTCCTCAGCACCTCATCCCTCAGCCCTCCCAAACACTCGAGTTAAATTCGAATCTAACCAAAAATACTTATTCTACCAATTTATTTCCGAAAACATCGAAAAGATAGCGTTATCTGGCACGAATGCATTTCGAAATAAAGGCGAAAAACTGCCTTAAAATCGGTATCGTGAATTGTTGTAGGTAGAATTCGAAGCTGGGTTGTTGATTCGCCAACACGAATTAACACCCGCATAATGATAATTCCGTTTGCGTGTTGGAATGGATTAACTATACACATTCGGTGCGAGAATTTTATCGACCTGTGTGACCAGCTTACGAGGTAATTTCCACGGAATTATTTCCTTGTTTCGTATACCTACCAATATCGAAATGAAGTACACACCGCAGTTAAATTGGTATTCTCCATAGGGGATTGAAAACAATATCCGAGCAGAACAAATCGCTGGCTGAATTTCCATTTAAAATGAACCAAATAGGTACCTGCTATTTGGAACCTATTGAAAAATTCACCTCGCCCTTATATAATTCATACAGGGATGTTGCTGATGACCTAGTACCCTGAATTGAACTATATGGGCTGATATTCGGGTATCGTCACGTGAACCCTCCATCGTATGATTTTTTCCCCGAAACCGTTGACGAAACAGAATGTTTCGTGTTATTTTTGACGTAAATAGTGACACGTGTTCGACCATCGACTCATACGCCACGCCATGTTTTTGAGGTAAATCGTAGTAATTAAAATTGTTCCGAGGAAAATTACTACACACGTGATATTTTTAGATTTTATCATTGCCTGGCTCTTTCTACGAGATGATTTCGTGTAATAAAAGTCCAATATTGTGTATTGATAATTTGAGAATACAAACAATCCAGATGTTTTTAGAAGACAGGCTCTTTTGAAAGATGCACTGCCTAGCTCTCTTTACATAGTATCGTTTATCATTATTGGCCGATGACTTAGCTCAGCTCGCAGAGAGAATACTTCCTTGTGATGCTGTGTTCTCTTTGTAAGGTACATAGACACTCGCGTATAAACAAAGAGGATAAAATTTTTTCACCATTATACATTTGCGGTTATATGTAAACAAAGCGTAATGCTTGTTAACAACCATATTAAATGTTTATCGTGTAGTCATGCATTCTGGATATTTTTTCTCTTTTTTATTTAGGTCGTAGTATGCGGTGACCTATAAGAACGTGGATCTGTGCGGCGTTCGTTTTAGTACAAATTATCTCTGAATACGTAGATATTTTTCTGTTATTTTAAAATGTGTATAAGTAAACTTACCATTATAATACATGAAAATAAAGAGGAAAAAACGAAGTAATTTTCGTTTAATTAAGAGTGGAAGGAGGCATGGGCCATGGCCATACAATTAACTCGTTTAAGGTCGTTAAAATGTAAAACGGTACAAGGTTATGTTAAAGATAAATGTAAATATCTATTACCTCGTTTAGTACCAAAAATTATTATTTATTTGTTGCAAAATTTCATACTTACGATTGCGTTGATGTATGTTGTCGATGATACCGGTATTCGTTTCCAGTAATTTGAGGTATTTTAAAGTGATGGCGGATTTAAAAAACACTAGTACTAAGTGCCTAAAAGGTCAAAGAGGAATACTCGTAGTAGCTGAAGATAAGACGTCTACAACGTTACACATGAATTTTTGAATGATAATTGCTTAGACTAAAATGATGTAGGTATTATGAGTTTCCGGAAAGCAAGCTATTTTTTCCCAAGTTTGTGTGTTTTTTTTTCAAAAAAGGTGTCAAATTTTTATTAGGTACTTACCTATTGACACCCCCTGCCTTCCAAGTATATGAAGTGGGGTAAAATTTTGGGTTTAGGCTAAGAAAGATCGAAAGATCATCAAGATTCCAGAATATTCCAATGACGAAGCCAGGGAGAGTTTGAGGGTCCGAAAACCTCCCCATGAGGTCAAGAATTTAAAAAAAAAATTATTGTTACATGAAAAAATGTATTTTTTGGGAATTGAAAATCCAATTTTTTCAAAGAAAAATCTCAATTGTATGAACTATTTGAAGCGACAGTACCTACGAAAAAAGGCTCCCAATCCCCCCCCCCCCTTCTAAAATTTGGATAAATATTTTAATTATATTCCATTGAAAAATATTTAAATGCAAATATATCTTGAAATCTTGAAATCTATTCCAAGTCTCCATACCCACTTTGTACACTTCCAAAAAAAAATTGCTGACACCACTGCTTAGATTATGGCTATGCTATTACCTATTTTGGTTTTTACGGTTAAAATAATTGGCATGGAAGTTGTTTGCTCCAAAACTGCGTTTTCATCAAGTATTTTTCTTAATAGGTATTCCATGCAAATCACATAAGAACTGTTTATGTAACCCCTGTGAAACTGATAAATATTTATGAAAATTATTCGAATTTTGAATTTAGTGTTTTTATAGTAAAATAAGATTTTGTGGGAGGGGGGGGGGGCTGAACTCGAAATTTCTCAAAAAAATTATGAAAGTTCAATTTTTGGCTACGCGGCGCCGAGCGCCGCTGAAATATTCTCTTACCCAAATAAGTGCCAAAGTTCATTAATCAAATTTTGAAGAATTTTTGAAGAATGCAAAATATGAAAATTTGATCTTAAAAGAAAATGGAAAGCTGAAATTTTTGCGTAGATGCCCTGTTTTCGATCTTTTAAATCGAATGGAAGCAGTTTCGAGTCGACCTGAAACCCCCAATAGATTTCTCAGAGACATTGTTTTTTTGTTCAAAAACTTCATAAAATCGATTTTGACTTTTTTGGCTCATTGGATAGTGTTTTTTTACCTTACGAACAAAAAATTTTTTTGGAAAATGTGATTGTAGTGGTGTAGAGTGATCCAAAAAAGAAGGAAAAAAATGCAATTACCTTGATAATCGACATATGCATAAAAGTGAAAAAAGGGTACATAAGCTTTAAAACTCATTTTCTCCAAATTTTGGTTTTTTCTGCGATGCAAAAGCATAAACTTCAAAATTCAATTGGGAAGAGATTTCAACCTTTCTCGGCCATTTTTTTTTCATTCGAAAGGTAAAAGATGACTCTATCCAATGAGCCAAAAAAAATCGAAATCGATTTTTCCGACATATGGTATGCTATCACAAAACACGTTTCGTATGATGAAAAATCAAACAATAACGTGCTTTTGAAAGAATTTTCCTACAGCAGAGATATTTTATGGAAAGGTAGACAAAGTAGCCTAAGAAAGATAAATTTTTCAAAAAATTGGTTGGAAAAATAAAAAAGACGATTTTAAAAAAATTTTACGAGTCATTTTCGATCGTCTGATTCTTTTTTGTCTCCGAGAAAGGGAAAGTGATTAGACCCAAATCATCCCCTTTCCTCCTAAAACTAGCCTTGGAGTTAGCTTGGAGTTTTTTCACAAAGTGAATTCCTCAACTTTTTGTTGTCCCACTGATTATTGGAGTAGTAAAACTACCTAATAGGCTCATTTGAAGAAAGCCATGCATAATTAGAGAGGGAGAGGGGTCTTTTTATACAGAAATTCGTTCCAATCTGGGGACATTTCATATGAAATGATCATTCCAATTTTAAAGGTAATTTCATATTAGGAGAGAGGATCATTCTAATTTTAGGGGACGTATCTACTCATAAAAAATGGAAATGGGTAACAAAAGCTTGTTTTGAAGGCCTTATAATATTTGCTCATTTAATTTCTTCTTTTCATTTGGGGGGGGGGGGGTGGTGGTGTCAGACTACTAGGTCTATCAGCCCATGTCAATAACACAAATTAATTCAGAGACAAAAAGCGGTACCTACCCTCAGAATCGTCAACGAAGAATTGCTCCTCAAAAATCCTTAATTTTAGGTACTTACCCTTGGAAAAAGTTTTAAAATCAAATCAAGTACCTACCTAATATTATGAAATCACTAAAATAATTAATTCATAAATGTAGCAATTAACCCAAGTAATCATTTTCATTCTCATCTCTTATAATGTAAAAACTAACAAAAAAGATAACAATCCAGATAAATCTCATCCGACTGAAACTGATAGATAATCAAACTAAATAAATTTAAACTTTAAACTATGAACAGAAATAGGATGATTTTTACTATTAAGTAAGCGATGCATGTTGTAAGATTAGATTAATTATTAAATTTGGAATTATTTTTCATGTGATGAGTGCAAGTTGATAGATTAATGAGTATTTTTTAAAAGAAACGATTTGAAAAAAAATCAGTTGAAAATGGTAAGTAGGTACATACCTAATTATTTAGACTCGTGTGTTAAATGGAAGTGTAGATGGCAGCTCCTCTCGCACCTCATATCTATTTAGGAGATTGAGATTTCAATTGGAAAATTTTTTCCAATCAGAAAAATTGTCGTTCGAGTCCGTAGGTTTCAAAAATAAACTGTATATGGTACGTATATATGGAGCAGACCACGTAGAAAAAAAGGTTGAGTTTGAACCAATTTTTTGAATTTTGCACTGCAGCTAAGCTACGCTTGGAGGAAAATGCGACTTTTTCTTTGGAGCCCCCCCCCCCCACTTTTAGATAAGAGGTCGGTTATACATTTTTCTTATTTTACATACTTAGTAAGAGGATGTACTATTCAAAAGAACCGCTCTTAAAAGTCGATTAATCCGATTTTTTTGGTGATTTTTTCTGGTAATGGGAAATTTTCAAAATTGATTTTTTTCCGAAAACCCTGCCTTCTTCCCATCACGTCCTAGGAAAAAATTGTGAATAACAAAATTGTCTGTTTTTTTATGCTCTACAATTTTTGTTTAATTTTTTTTTCGTAAATATGTAATTTTGAAAGTTATAGCCGAAAAACGAAAATTTTAACCCCCTCATCCTCCAAAAGGGGGTCAAAATATTCACCGATTTTAGAGAAGTTTGGGAATATTAAAATACATACATACCTTACTGAGCTTATGTACGAAACTTCCCCATTCTGCTAATTTTTTTTCGGTCAAAACCTAAAATGTCCGAGCTATAGTTGGTACGGTCATTTTAGCTTTTGAACCAAAAAAAATCCCAAGTTTGTAGGTATAAGTTTTGCAGAGGATGTATTTCAGCATACCTGACTTTCCCTAAAATCGGGGAATATTTTTTGAGAAGGGTTCAAATTTTGGGTTTTCAGCTATAACTTTCGAAATTACGCCTTTACGAAAAAAAGTTGAAACAAAAATTGTAGAAAATCTAAAAACAAACAATTTTTTGTTTACCATATTTTTCCAAAACGTCATGGGGGGGAGCTAGAGCGTTCAGAAAAAAATCAATTTTGAAAATTTTCCATCAACAGTATCAACACAAATGATTGCCAAAAATCAGGTTAATCAATTTTTATTAGCGGCTCTTTTGCATAGTAATTCCTATTACTACGTAGAATTAGAAAAATGTGCAACCCACCCCTCATCTCAAAGTAGGGGAGTGGACCCCCTGTAGAAAAAGGTGGCATTTTCCCCCAAGAATAGGTCAGCTGCAGTGAAAAATTCGAAAAAGTGTTTCAAACAAACGTTGTAGTCCGTTGAAAGACATGCGTTTTCCTTTTTTTACATTTTTTCTAAGTGGTCTTGGGGCCGAGCTATTGCAAAAAAAAAGATCGACGCGGAGTTCAAAAATTTTTTACAAAATTTTAAACACCCTCTTTTGGGGCCCAATTTGGATTTTCTTTGAACCCTTGCAATACCATCTGCTGGGTCGGCATTTTTAGACCAACACGAAGACTGATTTTATGGCCCCCTTTGAGGCAGTGGTCGGCAGATAAAATCTTTATCAAAAATTCCTTGCAAGGCAGACGACCCGGCTTTGTACTCGGATCCTCATTGTTACATTTATTTATTCAACCTTTGTTAATTTTATTGTCTTACTTGACTTAAATTTTTGATATGAAAGTCTTTTCAATTTTTGATAGTTTTATTGCCCTACGTGATCTAAATTTTTGATAAAATTTAAAATGAATTTTTTACTTTTATTTTTTTTGTTTTTCTTTGTGATGGGAAGCGTTGGCTTTGTACTTATTTTTCTTTTTCCTTTTGTTACATTTATTTCATCAACCTTTGTTAGTTTTATTGCCCTACGTGACCAGAATTTTCAATGAAATTTAAATTCTTTGATATACCGCCTGCTGTGTCGGCATTTTTAAACCAGCGTGTTCGGGTTTCCTTTGTTATTACTTCAACCTTTGTTCATTTTATACCCTACGTGACCTGAATTTGTGATATAATTTAGAATGTAATTTTGATTGTGTTTATTTTTCTTTGTGGTATAAAGCCGAAAGATGCGACGTGATTTAGAATGGAATTTTTATTCTGTTTTTTTTTCTTTAAGATGGGCCACCTACTGTGTCGACATTTTTAGACCAAGATAAAAGAATGGTTTTGTGGCTCCTTTGAGGCATCAAATTTCTCAGCAGGGGGTCGGCAGATGAAAAATTGCCATTCAAAATTCTGGTCACGTAGGGCAATAAGACATAATGAAGAAATAAAATTCTTTGTCCTGATCAAAAAATGCCGACGCAGCAGGTGGCCCACCACAAAGATAATGAAACAATGAAATTCGATAAAATTTTTAATGGAATTTCTTTTGTTTCTTTTTCTTTGTGATGGGCCAACTATTGTGTCGGAATTTTTAGGCCAGGATAAAGACAGGTTTTATTGACCTTTTAAGGCATCATAAATTTCAATAGCAAGGGTTCAGCAAATGACATATTTTAAGACCAGCATAAAGTTAATATTAAAAGTTAGAATTCTGGTGATTCGTCAAATTTTCTAGTTTGACAATACACAAAATAAAAAGGAAGTCCGCTATTATGACACAGTGTGTCTACGAGGGCCGTTTCATAAGTAACTACACACCTCTTATAACTCGAAAATGAAAAAAGATAGAAAGCTCAAATAAAAAACAATTTGTTCGTTAGGAATATCTCTATTTTTTAACACAACCCCCGTTCAAATCCGAAGTTTTATTCCAAAGTTATACCAATTTTTAAATTTTTGTGTGGTACCAACTGTCGTCCAATTTTTGACAATAATGATTCAATGGCACAACGCAACTTATCATCACTCATGAATTTTTTCCACCTAATTTGTGTTTTATCCCCGAAAATAGATGAAAATCAGATGCGGCGAGGTCAAGGGAATACAAAGGATGTGAGAAAACATCTCATTTGAATGAGTTGAGTAGAATGTTGAGTAAGGAGCTAAGGACGCATTCATGATAACGCATGTCATCACATTGCTTCCTCATTCTTCTCAACTCATTTTTGTGGTATGTTTCCCCAAACCCTCTCCGGGTGTTCCTCTAACCTCGCTGCATTCGAATTTTATCCATTTTTGGCAATAAAACTCGATTCTGGAAGAAAAAGATTCACAAGGGATGAAGCATTCACAATAACGCACGTCTTCAAGTTGCTTCCTTGATCAACATTCTACTCAACTCATTCAAATGAGATGTTTTCCCACATCCTTTGTATTCCCTTGACCTCGCCGCATCTGATTTTCACCTATTTTCGGGGATAACACACAATTTAGGTGAAAAAAATTCATGAGTGATGATGAGTTACGTTGTGCCATTGAATCATTATTGTCAAAAATTGGACGACAGTTGGTATCACACAAAAATCTAAAAATTGGTATAACTTTGTAACAAAACTTCGGATTTGAACGGGGGTTGTGTTAAAAAATAGAGATATTCCTAACGAACAAATTGTTTTTTATTTGAGCTTTCTATCTTTTTTCATTTTCGAGTTATAAGAGGTGTGTAGTTACTTATGAAACGACCCTCGTAGTTTGTGTGTGAAACTCGAACGTCGAACTAAGCATTCTCCCCCCCCCCCTCCTAAAAACTCTAAAACTTTCTGGTTTGTGGAATTTTATTCATTGTAGTATTTCGAGCCGGAAAAGCTACCTTTCAAGGGGGAGGGGGTGAACCAAAAAAGGTGATTACAAAGTGTGGCTGAAAAAAAAGCAAAATTTGATCAAAATAGTAAAATCGAACAACTTATGTACATACTTCCTTCGGGGTATAATTACAAGAAAAAAAATTTCGACTAAAAATGATAATTTTATGAGCGAAAAAAGTTGTGGAAAAATGGTCTTTCGCTTTTTTCAAAGTGTTCAACCACCTGAAATATTCTGAAAAAAATTACGTTGTAGGTACCTAATTTACATAAGGACTAGATAAATAAATTTTTTCAGAATTGCACCTCGGAAACATTTAGAAAACGCGATTTGAAGTTTTCAATCACGAGTTTTGACTAGAAAAAATTGTCGAATTTTTTTCAATTCACCCACTAATAACTCTCAATATAGTGTACCTGCTATCCATGTAAATTTGGAAAAAATTTGGTTGAAAATTCGCGGAAATGAAAATTCTCAATGGTAAGGCTGAAAAAAGTAACGTTTTGCCCCCAAGGGCTAGGAGACGGGTAGGGGGCCAAAATTTCTAACACGTAGTTTTCAGACCATAAATACCAAATTCCATCAGTTAGTTTCTTTCGGCTCTGGAACAAATTCTTAGTTCCTAAGGGTGTTCTGAGCTACTGAATCCATTTCTGAGGTCATTTTGACCTCAACCTCAAACCCAGAACCCGCAGGAGCTGGGGGCAGGGATCGAGCTGAAAAAATGGAAAAGTACGGGAAAATTCCGATCCAAGATTTTTTCGGCGTAATTGACTCAGGGCACTACACCAAGCAATATGACAAGAAGTCCTGTTCCCCAAAAGATATTGGGCTGCCAGAGGGGAGTTGAACTCCCCCAAATGGGGGTTTTGCTGATAACTCGATGAAAATGTCGCCAACTCCTGTGGGTTAGAACTTTTTTGACTCGAGTGATCTTCTAAAAATTTGAATTTTGATTTGAAAAAAATTTGACTGGACAAGACTGCAATTTTCCAACTGGAATCCTAATTTTTTTCTACTTAAGCTGCAGATGGTTTTCTCAATATACTGATAATTCAATTTTCCAGTATTCATATCCAAATATTTCAAATTGAAAAGTTTCAAGAAACAAAAAAATTTTTTTTACTTGTAAATTTTCTGGATGAGAATTTTTCCAAAAATCCGTCTAAAATTTCTAAATTTCACCCCCTCCCTTCCTCACTGCACCTAATTTCGATTCGCTCTATACATAACGAACAACATACATTTTAAAAGCTGAAATAATCGTGCCATAAAGACCTTAATTAACAACTAAGTATAGGAAAACTGCAGGTATAAATTTTCACGTAGTTTCTGTTTAATAATAAAAGCTCCATCACTCTGTTGCAAGTTTACATTGCACGTTTTGTTGTTATTTTTTTGTCTATCTGCAGCTATCATTATCAGTAATCATTCTTCGTAGTTCGACTATCGACTTGATTTTACTGTTGCTAACGGCATGTCGTCTTGTAATAAGTTCCAAGCACGGTTCTCTCGAGAGTTCATTGACCTCGGCGTATCTGTAGAGCGCGTGTGTACGCTGCTGCATTACGTTAATGCAGCAGTGTTGCTATAACGGTACGGTTTGTTATGTTATTTCGCATTAGTTTACATACGTGCATATTTTTTTGCTTAAATTTTGACATTTTTTTAATATTTAAATTAGGCTAGAAATTAATTGGCCCAGAAGAGTGGGATTTATTTTTCCAAACTCGCCTTGGAAATGAAACAAAATTAAAATGTATTCGAATTCAGGTGTATTATGGACCGCTGGTCACTGCACGTAATTATAATATTATTACGGTTTAGGTAATTGCCGGAAATATAGGTATTTGAATGTAATGCTGCTTGAATAAGGTATACTCTCTCGCGAAACAACGTCGAAGCGGCGAAAAAAAGATGCAACGACCCGGGCCCGCGTCAATGGAAGAAGTACCAAGTTGAATGACCTACGTTTCACTGCATCAAATCGATGCTCCGGCGAACACCTATAAAAAATATTTTAATTTTACAATACCTACGTACGATTTAATGGACCGAATGCTGTGTAGCAATACGATTTTAAAACTTTTCGAACAAAGGTAGAGGCAGGTTCTTTTATCCGACGTATTTCGATTCCGCTCCTTGGATCTCTTTATTAGAATTTTTCCTAATAATGAATTCGGTGTTCGACGACCCTGTTCGAATTATGAAACGATTTCATCGTCGAGTTATCATTTTCGGACCGTCATTAGTATTCGAACTTTTTATCTCGTTTATCGGGGACTGCTGGGTTTTTTCATCGGGTGCGTGATATGTCCACTGTTCTCATACGAATAACTCTTAATGTAGGTGTAGATGGTATTATCTCGATTAATTTGCATTCTGAGGCTATTTGAAGTTAAAAAAGAGGAAAACTAGGCGTTAATATAAAAACCAAGTTGTATCAGCAGGTGGTCTTTGTTTCGAAATAACGGAACTAAAGGTCCTTGTGAAATTTCCAACAATTCGCGTGCGATAATGTTGCATTATTACCACGAATCCGTAACCAAGGTGCGAAATTCACGTAAAATATTACCTCGACGTCTGACAAGTTTTAAAAATTAACCAAGATTTTGAAGTTTTGATTAGATATTGGCACCGGAGGACGATACGAATCAAAGTTTATAAACTTGGTGGAAAAGTTGCAGGGTTGCGTGACCGTGTGGTGTAGGAAATTTCCTCTTTGATTCGTGACACGAAGATCAGCTTGAAAATAATGCATGGTATGGAGAATTCCGACAGTAATGTCAATTCGAACGATACAGTAATAAAAATTTCATTTGTGTGAAATTGCAGACCCAGACGACTTGGAAAGTTGTGCTATTTTTTTTCAAAAGGAGGGGAGTGGATAATTTTCCAAAAAATTTTCCATTATTTATGACGACTTTGCAAGCTGAAAAAATCTCTAAAAAATGAAACATTTTCCGAAAACTGGTCGATTTTTTGAAAATTACCATTTTTTATTTATCAAAAATTGGTGCATTTTCCAAAACTTGGTTATTTTTCTCAAAAATCAGAAAATCTTTCAAAACTGAAACATTTTTGTGAAAATTCCGTTAGTGCAGAAAAATTGCACGATTTTCCAAAAGGTGGTCTCTAAAATTCGGATAATTTTTTTTTTTTCAAAACTGAGGTGATTTTTTTCCAATAAGATGGACGAGTTTCCAAAAATTGAAGATTCTTAAATTTAGGCTTAGACAATTTTCTAAAAAGTGAAAACATCTTTCAAAGCTAAAGCAATTTTTCTAAAAATTTATTTTATTATAAAAATTATATACTATTTTCAAAAAAATGGGCAATTTTTCAAGTAAGTAATAGGAAAGTTTTTCAAAAATCTAAATGTTTAGAGAAGGAATATACGAAAATTCGACTTGAAAAATTTGTCATCCAACCTGGGATTTCAGTCCATCACGTAAATTTTTCAAGTTGAATTTTCGCAAACACTTATTCCTTCTCTAACTTTTTTTTCAACTATTTAACTCGTTTCGTTTCTTTCCAAATTAGATAGGTATTGTTCCAAAAATTAAAGAATTTCACAAAACTAGAAAATTTTTTGAAAATTTAAGGATTTTTAAGACCTTGGACGATATTTCCTGGAAATTAAAAGAATTTTTCCATGACGTGAAAAATTTTCAAAATTTGACGGTTTTTTCATAGGTAATTGAAGAATTTTTCATAAAATGAACAATTTTCCAAGAACTGGACAAATTTTCACAAATTGAGTAAGTATTTGGGTAATTGGACAGTTTTCAGAAGTTAGCCAATTCTTCGAAAATTTTAGAAAGCTTCAAAACTTGGACAATTTTAACATAGACATGTTTTAGTGCGAGGAGGGGGTGGGGGGGGGTCTATGCATGAAACAGAGGATCAAATTTTCTTCACCAAATTTTAGATACCATTGATATAGGTAATGGAAATTTGTTAAATTTTTAAAAAAACTTGAAAAAATTTCAATGAATTAATGCAATGACTTTTTGGCACCCTTTTGGGAGCTTGGTAAAATCTCTTCAAATTAACTTGTGTTCTATCTGATATTTTAATATTTTATTTAAAAAGTAGGTAACTTGCTTACAGAAATATCCAAAATTAAAGTTGTTTTCAGAGAAATACCTATACTTAATCAATACCTAAATAATTAAAAAATTCTTAAATAGGTAAGTACCTATTTCATCTTTTAACAAAAGTCATCAATCAAAAAATTTTTATTATCAGACATTTTAATAGAAAGTCGTTTTTGAAACATATCCATGATTTCATAAATTTTGCTCGAGAGCAAAACTTGTACGATTTTTCCCTATAACCTAGACGATTTTACAAAAATTTAGGAATATTTTACGAAACCACTTGGACAAGATTCCAAAAATTGATGGAGAATTTTTCAAAACTTACAACATTTTCTGAAACTTGGACAATTTTTTACAAGAAAAATTTTTCAATATCGTAGTTTTTCCAAATTTGTGCATTTTTTTGGTAAATTACAGTTTTCTAAAAATAAGACAATTTTTTCTATAATTTGGCCGATTTTCGAAAAATTGAGAAAGTGCATAGTCGAATAAGGGGTGAATTTGGCCCCTGGCGCTTTTGGGCTTCCAAACACCTCAAATGGCGCTAGGTATTAACTGGAAAAAAATTTCAGAAAATTTTGAACCCCTACTCCTCTCATTTTTTTGTCAAGAAAAATCAGTGAAAAAAGTGAGTTTTGAGAATTTGTGCAAAACTGTCGTGAAAAGGGTGTTTGTCCCGGTATTTTGACTTGCTAGACACAAATATGAGATTGGTTTTTTCATTTGGCCATCTCTTGAAAAATCTGCTAAAATAACCACATTTCTGTACGAGTTTTTCCGATTTTCGGCCCTCAGTTCAAAGAAATGGTCAAAACCAAATACACAGTGAAATTCTGCATAAAAAAACATATTTTTAAATAATTTTTCCAGGGTAGTTGCTCTTCGTATGGTGATTTTTACGATTGAAAATTTCAAATAGCCGAAAAAACATAAAGGAGTGCACCAAAATTGTTGAAAAAATTTCATAAGTAGGTATGTAACTTTATGCCAAAGAACTGAAAATTTTCTTCACTTCCCTTTAAATTAAAAATTCAAAAGGAGGGGTAAGGGTTCAAAATTTTGTGAAAATTTTTTCTAGTCAATATACCTACACTACTTGAGGTGTTTAGGAGCCCAAAAGCGCCAGCGGCCAAATTTGCCCCTTATTCGGCCATATCCTTTCCCATAACTTGGAAAAAATTCATAAAATGTACCTATAAGATAATTTTCCAAAATTGACAGAATTTTCCATAACTTGAACAATTTTTCAAAATTTGCATAAATTTTTGAAATTTGCACGATTTTTTGAAAATAATTTTTTTTTTAAATTCCATACTTATTTGGACAATTTTTTACAAAATTAACAGTTTTTTAACAAACGTGCAATTTTTGAATCAAATTTTCAAAACACAATCAATTTTTTGATTTTTGAACCATTTTTATTTCAAAACTTGAAAAAAATTATCAAAAATTGGACGATATTCACTTTAAAATTTGTAATGAGATTTTAAAAAAAAGAACAAATTAAAAAAGTTTAAGAATGGAACAATGTTTTTTTAGAACTGCGGTAAGTAATTTCTTTTAAAAATTTAGCAATCTTCTGCAAATTGAAAAAAAAGATAAACTATGCCACAGCACAGTGGACACTCGACTGGACCCACCGTCGCCAATGTTTGCCCTCATGAAATTCGCCATTTTGCGAATTTGGCCGAAGCAAAGTAAAATAGTGCAACCTCGTTACAGACGTATTTGGCATCGGTGCAAATTCTAGCATTATTTCTGCTTCACAGTCGTACTCGTACATATTTTATGATTTGTACGCGTTTATACGACTCGGAGCATTGCAATTTTCTAAAATGGCTCGGAATCGTGGAAAGAAAAGAGAAAATTGCGCAATACGAAGCACGACTATGAGAGAAGATCGTTGCACTCGGTGTTTTTTTCGTTCCTGTAATATATTGCGAATATCTACAGAGCACAGAGAATGCATTGCTGGTAATTATCAATTATCGATAGGTGGTTGGATTGCCCTTATTGTAATTTATTTCTTAAGAAAATGAATCGATTGCGTAAAATAAATTGTACGTCGGAGGAAACGGAGCAGGTAAAACAGTTTTACTTTTCCTGTTCGGAAACTAAAAAGCTTATTGTTCTTATCGACGAAATTATCCAGATACACTTTACTCTTGATGTAATTCCACATTCCTTTGAAGCAGTGACTGTGAGACAAAAACACAATCTCGCCATCAGTATTACGCCGACATGTGTAGTGTACCTCCGTTTCCTCCGAAATACACACCAAAGGATATTGACCGCAAGGTTGTAAAGAGCGTAACTATGCAAGCAGAGGTGAGGGGAAGTAAAGGACGCTCGAGTGCATTGCGTTAGTCATTGCAACTGCACGTGTATTTAATAATACGCCGCACTGGAACAATAAAAGTGCCTACAAAATCGTCCAACGCTGTGTTTACCTTTTCATTTACGAGTACAAAATGCGAGGTTTTTTCAGCTCTGGTACCGTACCTGGATTCGTGATGTTTCCATCGTGTCGAAAAAATTGCTCGTTTTTGTTCATCAAACCGCAATGTTCTTGTTAAGTGGTTATTGCGGTTGGAAAATCATCAATCATGGTTAATAAAAGGATTGTGTGAATTATCGAGATATAGGTTTCAGTTTCAAGTTTGAACCGAAAATCGAAAATTTTCGATGTAGGATGGACGAAGAAAGAAGTCCATGATTGTGTAGATACATTTCCTAAAATATTATGATAATTTGTAATATGAAACAGTTCTTTCAAAACTGGATTGGTGGAGCTTTATTGAAGATTTTTTATAGAGTAGAATATTTAATTACCTATCGGGAACATATAGCAAGAACCTATTGGTATACTTCTTTTGAAAATGAATATTTTTCCCCCATTGTAAAATTTTTAATTTAAACCACCGCCCTCAATTTGAGGTTCAACAACCGGTGTCCCAAAGTTGAATACTTTCTAAAATCCGAAACATCACATTTGAAACTTGATATCCATGTTTGAATTATGTAGAATTTTAAATTTTGACACCCCCCCCCTCCTTGGAGCCCAATTTGGGTCTAAGAGCTAAATACATTCAAACATCTTAAATTAGTCCAGGCGAATTATAGCAAAACTTTTACGCGAACCTCGGAATCGTTGGGGGAAAGCTGAATTTTACATTATTTGTACATAATAGCCTACCAAACATACTCCTAAAAGTTGCACCCCCCAACTCGCTAGCTACCCCCGCAAGAGGTCAATAACCTTTGCGAATATACGTTTTTTGACTGTAGCGCCCAAAGGAAGGGTCGGAGAGGGAAAAGTGGTGAAATAAAAAATGTTCTACGTGAAATTTCCTACAAACTTGACCGGTTCAGTTGTTCTCAAAATTGCGACATTCGACTTACAGTGGGGGTTAAACTTTTTCAACTTGGAAATTTTTTTTGAAAAAATGATAGTTTTTTTTGTAATTTGAAGTTATAATTAACTCAAAAATATGCTGTGAAAAGTTTCACCCCCCCAACTCGCCGGCTACCCTCACAAGAGGTCAATAACCTTTGCGAATATTCGTTTTTTGACTGTAGCGCCCAAAGGAAGGATCGGAAAGGGAAAAGTGGTGGAATAAAAAATGTTCTACGTAAAATTTCCTACAAACGTGACTGGTTCAGTTGTTCTCAAAATTGCAACATTCGACTTACAGTGGGGGTTAAACTTTTCCAACTTGGAAAAAATTTGAAAAAATTGATAGGATGGATCACAAGTTGCCGAATGAAACTTTTGACAGTATATTTTTGTGTCAATTCCAATTTGAAATTACACATAAAATTACATATTTTTTCAAATTTTTTCGAATTTGGAAAAGTTTAACCCCCACTGTAAGCTGAATGTCGCAATTTTGAGAACAACTGAACCGGTCAAGATTGTAGGAAATTTTACGTAGAACATTTTTTATTTCACTACTTTTCCCTCTCCGACCCTTCCTTTGGGCGCTACAGTCAAAAAACGTATATTCGCAAAGGTTATCGACCTCTTTCGGGGGTAGCCGGCGAGTTGGGGGATGCAACTTTTCACAGCATATTTTTGAGCCCATTATAACTTCAAAAAAAAAATTATCATTTTTTCAAAAAAAAAATTCCAAGTTGAAAAAGTTTAACCCCCACTGTAAGTCGAATGTCGAAATTTTGAGAACAACTGAACCGGTCAAGTTTGTAGGAAATTTCACGTAGAACATTTTTTATTTCACTCCAACCTTTCCTTTAGGCGCTACAGTCAAAAAACGTATATTCGCAATGGTTATTGACCTCTTGCGGTGGTAGCCGGCGAGTTGGGGGGTGCAACTTTTAGGAGTATATTGGGTAGGCTATTATGTACAAATAATGTAAGATTCAGCTTTCCCCCAACGATTCCGAGGTTCGCGTAAAAATTTTGCTAAATTCCTGGACTAAATAGCATATTTGAAACATTTTATATTATCGATACCCATGTGGTAATTATTTTGTGTTGATGGGAAAATTTCAAAAATTGATTTTTTCCAAAAGCCCTAGCTCCCCCCATGATGTTTTAGAGAAAAATTGTAAATGAAAAAATTGTTCGTTTTTTAATGTTCTACAATTTTTGTTTCAACTTTTTTTGTAAGTGCAATAGATAGCATATATATGTTAGGTATTTAACTATTTATAGTTTAATTCGAGAAAAATGCGAAAATTTGAGGAACTTCTCTCCTTCTAATTTCAAAAGCAATGTCATTTTTGAACTCAGCAGAATTTCATCGTATAGAAATGACACGAAAAAAAAGGCGATACCTCAATTTTGAGAAATGAAAGGGCTGAACCCCCTTTGGATTTTCCTCCTCCCCCTCAAACGAGATTTGGCGATGACTCTAAGGGCTCAAAAAAAATGTATGATGTCCTTCTCCGTTATGCCAAATTTTACACCTCTATCATCATTTATGTTCATATTTGAAAAAATGTAATCCGCCTTGGGATTAGAATGGCATTTGTCAAACATAGCTCGCGCGAGCACTGTACTTTCCACCAGAGCGCCGTGGGAAATTGACATGAACGTTCGGGCTCCGCATGACGGGTGGTCAGTTTTTATTTTTTTTAACAATGTTGCACCAGCTCAAACTCTTTGAAACTTATGTGGTATAATCAACACTAAATAACACATTTAAAAAAAAATGGCGACTGTACCTCTGAAACGTCGTTCCAAAATGGCCGCTCAAAGTTTTTAAAACGCTGTAACTCGAAGAAAAATGGGTCAAAAATTTTGAATTTTTTACGGTTCCTCTGACCCATTCCGGTCAATTGCCGTTTTTTATTCAACTGCTTACCCAACAAAATTGTGAAATAGTTTACTTACTTTTAGAAAAAGACCTCCGAAAAAATTTGAGCTCCATAGGCATAAAGATAGGTAAAGATAGGTAGAGTTAGGGGCCCTCAAAGTGATGCAACCTGTAAAAAAAAGTGGTTTTTTCCACTATTAGTTCAAGTCTAAAGTACTATGGGCTCACAATTAGGTATAGGTACTATGATAAGAAACAAAGTACTTACTACGCAGTGATCTGAGTGATCTCCACGTGATGACGATTAAACAAGAAATTTGATTATCAGGCGGTGAAACCTACTAAAAACGATTAAAAAAACGTTCAAATACATACTTACTTATAGTCTAATAAATACAAAAATAAATAGACTCGAATGGTACATATAAACTCAATCATTATCACACTAATGAATTAAAATTTAGATTTATTTGAGGTTAAAGTCCTCGATATCTGTTCTAAGCAAGTAAGTACTTATGTATACTTAATACAAATAGATAACCAAATACTAAATAATGTTACCTTTATCAAATATATTACATAACACTCCTAACAGATTATCAATTTGTAGAATAAAATGTTATTTATCGAACAAATTTTGAGTGAGCCTCGTGCTGTACTTATTTGAACTTGAAATTACAAAAATCACGAAAAACATATGAAATAAAGTGAAAATCGTTCAGGTGATGTATAATACATATTTTGGGATATAATTACGAGAAACATTTTTTCGGCCAAAAATGACCATTTTTATGAGTGAAAAACGTTGTGAAAAAATTGTTTTTCGCATTTTTCAAGATGTTCAACCACCTAAAAAAATTTAAAAAAATATCACGTTGTACATAGAAACTAGGTACATGAAATATATTTTTTTCAGAATTGCACCTCTGAAACATCATACAGAAAACTCAATTTGAAGTTTTCAAACGCGATTTTTGGCAAGAAAAAATCATCAAAAATTTTTTTCAAAGCACCCACTAACGCCCCTCAGTATAGTGTACAACTCACGAAAATTTAAAAAAATTTGGTTGAAAATTTGTGGAAATAAAAATTTTTAATGGACAGGCTGAAAAAAGTAACGTTTTCCCTCATGTCATAACTCGGGCCAGGAGAGCGGTAGGGGACCAAAATTTTCACCACGTAGTTTTCAGACCCTAAGAACTAAATTCCATCGGTTAGTTTCGAATTTCAGCTCGGGAGCAGATTCGCCTATCTTAACCGCCGCGCCGGTACCATTTGAAAAATATTTGATTTTTACCAGATTCAAATCGTTAACTCTATTACTTTCAAAGCTGCGAAAACGCGAAAAAAATGTTTCCGTTTCTGTTCCCGTTTCCGTTTCTTGGTACAATGTTTCCGTTTCTTGGCAACGTTTCCGTTTTCAAACAAGTGTTTCCGTTCCCGTTCCCGTTTCCGTTCCCGTCCCCGTTTTTGGTTCCAGAAACGCGTTTCCATGCGTTTCCATCAATTTTTTTCATAAGATCGTAACAGGGTGATTTGAATTTTGGAAAAACTTGACAATTATTCGAATAAAACATATGTAGTAAAAATTTTTAAAAATGAACTAGACACACTGTGTCACAAAGCGGACTACCTTTTATTCATTTTTGAACTTGAAAACACAACTTTCAAAGCAAAAATTGACTTTATAAAATTCAATAAGCTCTTCTCCTGTACTTGTTTTAATTGCCATAAAAATTTCAAGTCAATCGGTCAACTCCAACATTAGTTATCGAGTCAGAAAGAAATATCCAAAAATCAGCTCTGAAGTTCCAAAGCTCAGCTTCCTATAAACAGATCAGAATTGCACCAAAGACTAATCAGCTCTTCTCTGACATGATTTACATCCACTGTAAAAAATTCAAACTGATCTATTCAGGTTACTTCATAAGTTCACCCAGACGGGGGGGGGCTAGGGGGCTCGAGCCCCCTTCCTTAAGCTCGGCAAAGAGATTCAAATTTACAGAAATTCTGTCTTTTTTAAGTGAAATAATTTTCATTTACAATTATTGACTTTTCACTGATTTTTCGATCAAAAATTACTATTTTCTTAGTCAATGTCCCATTTATCAGAAAAAATCAGTAATTTTGACTAAAAATTTTTATAAAATTTCGTCATTTTTCAATAATTATATCTTCGCTCGAATCTGTAGGTATGTAATATTATTTACCTACTGAAAATACCCCAAGTACTCCAGCTCCACAGAAATAGCTGGTTACTCCATTTTTTCATTGAATTTTGACCCCCCCCCCCCATTTTTCTCGAAATCTGAACCCTGCCGTGTGCCTTACACAATTTCGGATGCGTTTATGGGTTACTTGTTATAATTTTTAAACTTCAAAAGCTCAACTTTCAGTGCACGGATCGACTTCAAAACTCAATTAGTTCTTTTCCTACATTTGTTCTAATCACTACAAAATTTCAAGTCAATTGGTCAACTCTAACGTTGAAAATAAAACTTTACAGAAAATTATACATTATGATAGAAACTAAAAAAAAAAAAAACAGAAAAAAATTGGAAACGCGTTTTTTCTTTCGTTTCCGTTTCTGTTTCTGTTTCCGTTTCTCCTGAAATGATGGTTCAGTTTCTTGGAATCGTTTCCGTTTCTCTAAATTTGGCGTTTCCGACCATTTTTTGGCAGGGGTGCGGTGAGGGCATATTTTTGATGAGCAACTCATCGTTGAAAATTTGAGGAGGGGGGCTTTATTAAATTGCCAAGAATAAAACTTTAGGTAATTAAAAAATAGATATTTTCAATTTTAAATAAAAAAAATAAAAATAGGAGTAGAACTTAACAAAAATTCATGTAAAAATACCCCCTATAATTAGGCATCCCCCCCCCATCATAAGACCGGACCCCCAGGATAACATCACATCAATATATACCTACAATTATTTAGTTACGCTTCAGGCCTTCCCCTAAACATTTTTTTTCTCAATTTTGGATTCAGTCCACAAAGTATACCAGCTCACGCCATCCCACCTCCCCATGAAGAAGAAAATATCTTGTTCAATGCTCAATGAAGAATACATAGCAGTCATTTGCAGTTTTAATATGATTTTTTATAAAAATTCTCGCCCTTGCTTCGCTCGGGCAATATTCATTCATTCATTCATTTTTTTTTAAAACTAATACCCAGTTTTGCACCCCCACCCCTTTTTTTATAAACATACTAAAGCTTGAAAAAATAAGGATATTGGTGAAAGTACGGGGGGGCTGCTTGAAGAATTTGGGGGGCACTCATCGTTGACTCAGGGGGGTCACCACACCCCTGTTTTTTGGAAACGTTTCCGTTCCGTTTCCGCAACTTTAAAATTAAAAACAATATTTATCTACTGCTAAAAAATAAATTATAAACAATTGTTTCAATATTAGTTCATGTTTCATGTTGACTTTAGCTGATTTCAAGGCGGTTCTACTTCTACTATTAGCTTTTTGAAATGTTTGTAAGTTGAGGTTTTTCATTAAGTTGAGTTTTTCATGAAAAAGCTCAAATTTCAGCTTTGAAAAAAATTCACTTTGGAATTCCAAAGTTGGATAATTTCACGCGAAACCGCGAAAATGAATACCCCTCCTCCTCCCCCTCCCTTATTTGATGACTAAAGAGGAAATGAAGGTTATTCTGTAAATTGTAGATGATCGAAGTCTAAATTTTTTTTTTAGCAAAATCGGTACTTTAAAGAGTCAAAACCCCGTTGAATTGTGAAAGAATGACCGGTATACGTGTAAACCTCAATGGAAGCAATAATTATTTGTTGAAAATGAGTATGCGCAACTTCACGCGCGTGTATCTCGCGAACGCAACGATTTCACGCGTTGACGTACTGACAAAAAATGTTTAAAATTTTGTGTTGAATATTTTTTGTCATTATAAATTTTATCCCAAGTCCCTTAGTTTTCGAGTTACAGAGTGAAATATGAAATTTGGATCTACCTATCAATCAAAATGGGCGCCATTTTGTATTTAGGGCAAACTTTTTTGGGCCACCCATGATTAAAATGTTCCTTAAGAGGTCCCCCTTTAAGTAAAAACATGTCTCCGAGGGTCGGCGGGGGGGGGGGTGCAAAGTATCCTAATACCATATGCCGGACTATGAATTTGATAAAAATTTCATAAATCGTAATGTAGTTGACAGTACTTCCATGAATTTTTTTCTGAAAAATCCTGTCAAAATTAAACTGGTTCTACCATGTACGGTAAAAATCTAGAACTTAACCACCAGTTCTCTTGCCGAAATTTTCTTCAAAACGACGTAACTAATCGATTCCATGAAAAAAATTGAAAAAATTTTTCGAGGTGTGTTTTTGAAAGAACTTAACTTACCAAATTTCTCGAGCTTGCATGTCACCGAATTTTTTCAATTTTTTTCATGAAATCGCTTCATTGGGTCGTTTTAAAGAGGATTTTGATTAAAAAAGTGGTATTAATAGGTTCTAAATTTGGTAATCAATACGGTATGTAATAGCGAAAGGTGGATTCCATAATTAAATACACGTTTTAAAAAATAAGTATTCACTCGCGAAATAATTCGCAATATGTGCTCTGTTTGAAAAATCGTTTATGCAAAACACCAAACCGTCTAAAAAATCGCCTCAGACACCCGAATGCATTTTTTATACTCGTAAGATCGTCTCTTTAATATGCATAGACGACGCTCCGAACAAGTTTTTAATTTATAACCTTTTCGTTAGCGACCTAGGATTCTAACTAGAATCATTTATTTCGCCATCTGCACGAGACCTTACACTCCGCTATAGCAAAATAACTATGTCAAATTTGCAATCCGCGAATAAAAATTCTACGCTGAAAAAAATTAAAACCCTGGAATAAAAATATTAAGAATTAGTTAGCGTGATGAATCTAATCAAATCCGCGCAGACAATAGAATTCACACAGCATTTCTTTTTCTTATAGTCCAAGTAAGGAAATGCCATTGGCTACTTGTACTTTTTTTTCGAAGTTTTTTGACGTTAATAATGAAAAACTATGTTCGTGTAATATATTAACCGGTTTATAAAGAACAATTTATATTTTGTAATTCGAGTTCGTACGTATGCGAACCGGTTTCGCGTTAATTAATCTTGAAATTTTGTTGCACGACTAAAACAAAAGATTATTTTCGATCCAGCCGACGTAGGTAAATGAGAAATTATCATAGGTCGCGAACGTCATTGGAACTGGTTTACGAGTATAGACGTAAGAAGAGTGTGCAATGTCTTGGAGATGTGTGAAATAGGTGCAGTTTTGAGGGGAATTGTTCCAGGAGAAGTAAAAGCTGATCTACATAGAATTAGGTACCTACATGTTACATTTCTCTGATGGAATTTTTTTTAAAAAACTTCGAATTTTTGACGAAAATACGCGAGTTAGCTTATTTTGAGCGAGAACCTCCATGAAAAAATCTGAGCCCCGAACCAAAGGTCCTCCAAGAGAGATTACTTTTGAAAAAAATGAGGTTTTTACCATTTTTGGGCCATATCTTTTTTCCATTTGGGTTCATATTTTCAAAATTCAGGAATATTTTCAAAAGGTGGGAAAGTTTTGCAATATTTTTCCCAAACGTTTGAAATCTTTATTTTTTGGTATCTACCTAAGTAATATTTTAGAAAATTTCAAAATTTTAAATTCTTTTTCGTAATTGTATAATTTACTGATCAAAACACTTGATTTTTCGTTTAATTTTTTTCAACATTTTAAAATATTTTTTTATCAAAAAAATATGAATTTTGAAACAGAAAATGATAATTATTATGAAAAATACGACTTTGGACTATTAAAAAAAAGCTGATGATAATCATTACTTCAATAGAACCTTCGTTCTTGTCTGTCTGATGGTATTTAATTTCAGGTTCTCTTGGGGAAGGAGGTGTAAAAACTAAAATTCGTATTCTTTATCAATTTTTTAAATTAAATTATGAGAATCATTTTAATGTGTTTACTCATTAATTGTTTAATATTTTTTATTCATTTTCAATTTTATTCATTTTTTAAATTTTTTTTAATCAATTTTTTTCGTATCTATATCTCATCAAATTTTCTATAATTTTATCCATTTTAAATGTTATTGTCAATTTTTAAAAAATTTTCATCAATTTTTTGGGCTTATCAATTTTTTGGGGGTTTATCAATTTTTTATGGGCTTTAACAATTTTTTATGAGTTTTACAAATTTTTTTAATATTTTTAATAAATTTTTTATAGTTTTTATCTATTTTTTTCAAATTTTTTATCTATTCAAGATCATAGTGACCGAGATTCCGTGCAGATGACATTCTTAAAATTGGCATTAACATTAAAATTCCTTGGTTCATGGTCATGGCTAAGGCGTTAAACTTCTTTCTGAGAAATCCTTCCATCAAACCTCAAAACTGGCTCAAAGTAAACAACCTTCTCAAATTTCTTCAAAATCCGAGTTATGTTTGCTTTTTCCATCCAACTAATAATTTAAATTGCTCTAAATACGGAAATTTAAAGAATTTATGTAGCATTATGTTCCTACTACCCAGCACCTACCTACCCAAATCTTCACCAAACCGTGGGTATTTTCAATCCTAATTTCGGTTCGTTGGAATCCCATTGTTCCACTCATCACACCAAATACTCGAGTAAAATGTCAATTACGCTTCCTCATTTTTAGTTTTCTCAAACAGTATAAAAGAAATGTACCAAATGATAATGAAAAAGGACGTGAGATGTACATAGAAAGATCACAAACAACACTACGTACTTTTAAGGTCACATCACGCCCATCAATTATTTCATTTTTTCTTTTAAATGCCCAACAACCATTTTAAAATATTTGAGAACCAACAATGTAGTGAATTAAAAATATGCAAGGCTTCAATTCGACCAAAAAAAAAACAACCGTTAAGTTATGTTAGACTGGTTTCATATTCGTGTCAATAAAGGAGTAGGTACCTCGAATAATCTTGTACATCGAGTATATTAATAAATTTACACGCGGAAAATAATATTTTCCACGAATACCATATTTTTTTCGTTGCGTGGAAAAGAAGTACGCCAACAAAAGGAAAACTAAATTAGCATATTGTAACGTAAAAGAGCAGTAGTAAGATGTGATTATATGATAAAAATAATAATTGCATATTTAAATTCTACGACCTAAAAACATTTCATTTAAATTTCAATCGATTATTTAACATTTCTATGAAATTATTACTGTTTTAGTTTTAATTATTACGGGATGTTTTATTCTTTTTCATTTTTATTATTCATAAATTCGGGTAAAAATTTCATTCTTTTTTAATGGAGACCTTTTCTTGAAAATGGAAGAATTACACAAAACACTAAAAATAGCTTTATCTACATAACGAGCTGTTTCATCATTTTCGCACTGAACTTGAAGACCTCGAATGGTTTATTTTTTCCTTGAATTCTCGAATGTGTGTCGAACAGATGTCACTGAAATTGTAAAAAAAATGATAAAAAACAGTTCTGCGAATTCCATTCCGTCGATTTTATTCAGAACAGAATTGAAAATAACCTTTGAACGAATATCGAAGTATGTATGTATACTACCTACTTACATAAGTTGTTTTATTGATGTTGGCAAACGATAATGAAATGATAAGAACTGATACCTACCTAAACTGATAAGATCATGTAAAAAAATTTCTTGCTGCGAAACACATTTGATCAAACACTTTTCATTCGTTTTAACCCTTTCGAGTCCATCAGAAATCTGACAGATAAAATTTATAAGTTTTATTTTTACAATCTTCAGAATAGTGACCAAAATTATTCCCACTCTTCAAAGATGAAATCTTTAACAGTTAACAGGATACCTACATAAAATCAAAATTGCCCATATTTATTGAATTTCCTGTGTTAGTCTCATCCCAAATTGAAATTTTTTGCAGAATCACTCAATTTTGAAAAAGAACCAGATGTAGGTAGTGGAAAACTTTTAATTTTCTTCTCCTAGAATTTTTTTAATTGAAAATTTATTTTAAAAAATGACTACCATGCATTTGTATAGGTAGGTATCGGTACTTCTGATATCATTCTTATGAATGACCCAAAATTAGAAGTTTTTTTTATTTCCATCAATCTGAAAAAAAAACGAAGGTGGTATAATAAGGAAAGTGTTTTAATTACAATTTTTGAAAAATGATCCAAAATTTCCCCAATAAACAGACATGTTAGGATGGAACCGAAAGACTCGTATCGATGACGACCAGATTCGGAAAAAAGGTTATATTATCGCATGAACCAGACCGGACCGACCAACCATAAGTTTTCATGTGATAAACATTGTTCAGTCTTGAACCTGACGCATTTTTTTCACGAGACTAGAACATGAACCAGTGATGGATATATTCTAATGGCCGGACTGGATCAATGACCGTTCAAAAAATCCTCCATTTTCAATCTTTTTAATTTTTTTTTTTACTTTTTTGACCCTAAATTCATATTTTGAATTTTCTTCAAATTTATTATTGAGAATAAAACAAATTGAGAAGAGTGACAGAAAAATGTACCTCGATGCCATTAAAAAGCACATCACATGATGCACATTTTTTTTTTTTGCAAAAATCACAATTTTTGGTAAAAATGACAATTTTTGCAACAAAATTGACCATTTTTTATGAAAATATCAATTTTTTGTGAAAATAACAATTTTTGTAAGAATGACAATTTTTGTAAAAATTAAAACTTTTTTTGTAAAAATTACTCTTTTTTGAAAAAATTGTAATTTTTTGTAGAAAACTACCATTTTTGCAGAAGGAGTGACTTTTTTGTAATAAAAATTACCATTATTTGTAGCAAAACTAACCATTTTTTGTAAAAATGGCAATTTGTTGTAAAAATAACAATCGTTTGTGAAAACGACATTTTGATGTAAAATTGACCGTTTTTTAATGGAAAAATGCCTGGTCATTTTTTGAAAAAAAAAACTACCATTTGTGCAAAAGAAGTGACATTTTTTGTAATAAAAATCACCAAGTTATGTAACAAAATTGAACATTTTTTTTGTAAAAATTACCATTTTGTTGTAAAATTGACATGACCATTTATGCAAAAAAGTGACAATTTTTGTAATAAAAATGACCACGTTATGTAACAAAATTGAACTTTTTTTTTGTAAAAATTACCATTTTGTTGTAAAATTGACATGTTTTTCTAAAAATATTCATTTTTGAAAAAAAAAACTACCATTTATGCAAAAAAGTGACAATTTTTGTAATAAAAATGACCACTTTTTGGAACAAAATTGACAATTTTTTCGTAAAAATGACCAGTTTTGGTAAAAAATTACAATTTTTGTAAAAATGACACTTTTTTGTAGAAAACCATCATTTTTTCAAGGGAAGTGAATTTTTTGTAATAAAAATGACCACTCTTTGTAACAAAAATTAAAAAATGACAATTTCTTGTAAAAATGGTATTTTTTTGTAAAAATTACCATTTTTGGAAATAACTGCCATTTTTTTGTAAAAATTACCATTTTTGGAAATAACTACCATTTTTTGGTAAAAATTACCATTCACTTTTGATAACGATAACTGCTTTTTTGCTTCATAATTTCAGTTTAAATGAAAAACCTTTTTTGATTATTTTTTCAAAATGAATTTTCAAATTTGATAACAATTCAGGAAGATAATAAAATGTTTTCTTGGACATCTGTTCCTTCTCCAAGGTTGGACGATTCTGAAAGAAGATTTCAATTTTGGATGATTTTGATTTTATCCTATTTTCTTTTTATAGATTAAAATTGGAGAGGGAGTTACTATTCCGAAACAAGTCCATCGACATCACGCAAACGAAAACTTTTAAGTTTCATTCGTCCAATTTCTCACAGACACGAAAGGGTTATAATAAAATTTCACACCAAAGTGCCAATGGAAGATAGGTACAAAGAGCTCATATTTCAGTTTCAATACTTTTAACTTTTCCACTTGGAAGATATTCGAACAATTCGAATTCAACTTTGGAACGTGGGTATGAATGAAATGTGTGTTAGTGTCTTCATTCCAACACCATTCAGCCTTTGAAATTTTTTCACATGTCGGTACATATTTGAAATGAATTGAACGACTGAATTACACGTTGATAAGAATTTCAGCTTTTACAATACTCGTTTGAATGAATACAACGAAATATTTCATTATGAATTTGAAAAACGTGGACTCATCTGAATGTGTAATTGGAATATATAACTGTGTTAAAATAAATGATACGCAGACTCAGTGACCTACATTCAAAATTTAACTGTTCCTCCCAAAACTTTCAAGTTTATTACCCGATAAGAAATTTAAAAACTGTACCTCACTCTTTGGTACGTTCTACGCTGGTTCCCCAGAAGCGTAGATTTAGAGCCATCCGTTGCATTGTAAATTGTACCGATGTTGATAAACATTACGGTGTTGCAATAAACCAACATTGCTGAATTGCGTTTCCTTGTTGAATTCTATTGCATTTATGGCCAAAATATAGTCGGTAATTACTGTTGAGCGGTACTCGCGATAAAGCGAAGCGCGCGCATTCGTTGACCTAATTTTGTAACCGGAGGTCGTGCAGCGTATTACAATATTTTGAGTAGGAGGAGGCCTTACGTTAGTTTTAAAAGTATTAAAAAGTTGCACGCGCTGTGATAAAATAAAAACTACGTCGCAAAATGAAAAGAAGCTCGGTGAGACGAAGAATTCTATGTAATTACACATTTCGTTCGTCCAATACACCAGAGTTGTAAGAAAACTAGGTCGTCGTAAAGCTCAACTGTTTATATGGTATTACGCAAAAAAAATCAACAGCGCTGTTAAACATTCGCCGACCTACTTTTTTAAATTGTGTATGATAATGATAATCGGTTCTCGTTATCGTACCCTTCTTCTTGTACAATTGAAGCGATGTTGTCAATCCGGCTGCTTCATCAGCAATTTTTCGGCCGCGTCGGAAGTGCAACTGCAGCAGAACTCGAAGAACTTCGCAGAAATTTAGTTGACGGAAATTAGATTAACGTCGAGGAGTACTTATTTTGAAATTCTACACGTACCGAGGCAACATGTCTGCTCCGACTTGAAAACTCGTTACCGAGATAACTTTTTTTCATTTTAATAAAATATTCCTCGTTTGAACGCTTCTAGCTGTATTATTAAATTACTAACGCGGATATTCAATGATATACTTCATAGAACGTATTTAATAGATGGAAAACTAGAAAAATTTCTTCTAACAAGATCTTTTTCACAAAACTGTTCAATTTTGGGAAGCGAATGGCTCAGCTTCCTGATTAAGTCGCGGGGTATAAATTTTTTTCAGGATATACCTCTGCAAGGCTGCAACCAAATAACTCCCCTTGTGAATTTGAGCGAAATCGATGCAAAAAATCATTTTTGAAATGGGCCCTTAAGCCCCACCCCTGCAGACGGGGGGGGGGGCATCTTGAATGAAAAAGTTAATAGAGGATAGTCGGATTTGTCATCTCAAAATGTGTATAAAAAATACCAAATTTTGTCCAAATTAAAACTTCGAGGCGATTTTGTAATCGAAAAACATGTGTTTTTGTCATTTTAGTCAAAAATATCCAAGTTTGGGAAGCGATGGCTCAGCTCCCTGAGGTCGAGAGGGGCTGAAACTTTTTTGAGAGTGTATTTCTACACCTAATTAACCCGCCACGTGAAATTAAGCAACATCGGGGCAAAAGAATTTTCTCTTTTATAAAGAACCCCCCCCCCCCCCCCCAAAAAAAAGCAATACGAGCTGGGACCGTACGACTTTATCATCAACGCTGGGCATCACATAGAAGCTTGCTAAGCGATAAAATTGCACTTTTTTGATGCTTATTTCTCCTGAAGTGAATGACGAATTATACCAGTTTTTTGAATATTTTACTAACTCCCACTACTCGAAAAAATCTAAAAAAATTCGATGAAGTGTAAAATACATTGAAAAACTTGTTTAAAAAATATTTTTCTGTCCGTCTCAAAATTGTGTCCCCGAGAGCGATGTGAAATTTTCCAAGTCAAATTCCAGGTCATTAAAGCGGTGGGAAAAATCTGAAAAAATTCAGGGTACTTCTCTATAGTATCTCTACCTACGTGCCAAGTTTGATAGAAATCGATTGAAAACTCACAGAGGTAGAATTTTTTCCTTGGAAATCACGTATTTTGGGACCCCCAGCTCTCAGGGTGAGATAAAAATTCGCTCATGAGCTCTAATATCATCTAGAATTTCGTAAAATATTCAAAAATGTCATCCAAAACCATTTTTGAGCAAATTTCAAAAAATTTGAGGATCAAATTGAGCAATTTTTTTAGTATTTTTCAAAAATTGGCATGTGACTCATGAAAATAGGGTAGAATCAAAGGCTCAAAATTCTCAAAAGTTGCTCAAAAAAAGTTTTGGATGACATATTTGAATTTTTTTGACGAAATTCTATCCCACTTTCATAGGTTACATGCCAATTTTTTAAAAATACTAAAAAAAATTGCTCAATTTGAGGATCAGAATTTTTTAAAGTTGCTCCAAAAGGTTTTGGATACCATTTTTTAATATTTCACGAAATTCTACTCCATTTTCATAAGTCACATGCCAATTTTTTGAAAATACTATAAAAATTGCTCAATTTGAGGCTCAAAATTTTTTAAAGTTGCTCAAAAATAATTTTGGATGACATTTTTGAATATTTGACGAAATTCTATCCCACTTTCATAGGTCACATGCCAATTTTTGGAAAATACTCAAAAATGGGTCTCAATTTGAGGCTCAAAAAGGGTCAAAATTGCTTAAAATCAATTTTCACTAATAATTTCGTCCTGCTTGTAAAATTTTAACTCATTTTGATAGGTCGCAACCCAAGTTTCAGAATTTTTTTGATAACTTTTTTTATACCTATTGAAAGGGGGTGAAAATCACACATTTTCTCAACTTTGAAATTCCACCACGGCGTATTGTGCAAACCGTTTTCCTCAAACTTTGGCTGATCGGATGCAAAATGAATCTGGGTGTACACTATGTTTGATTTTTTTTGCGCCCCAAACCACATGTCACATACAGAATACAGATGCATTATTGTGCCAAAAATGGTCAAATTTGGCGAAAAATCGAACTTTGGGGGCCTAGCGCCCTATTGTGCAAGTGGCCCAAGGGTTGTGACATATATTTGGAGTCGGGGGAAGGTCTGCTATCACACTGTGAACAAAATTTTTTGCGCCCGGTCAAGTTGAAAAAATGGAAAAAAAGGAGGGTTTTTAGGCCCCAGTTCTCTATTGTGCAAGGGCAACAATTCAAAATTCACTTTTTTCATACCATGCGACCTATACCCATAATAAGCCAACTGATTTTTTGCGCCCCAAAAAAGCAGGCTGAATGAACACTTTTTGCCAGTTGGATTGTAGACTATAGGGCAGGATGCAAAAAAAGTGAAAAAAAATTCAAAAAATTTTGTTGGGTTGAGGTATACACCAAATATGAGATTTTTTCATTAAGTTGAAAGGGAAAAGGTTTGAACTTCAATTTGTTGAAAAACTCGGATGATTTGAGATTTGACCAATTTGAGTGTAGTTGGCAGACTATATGGTCTAGGGTGGTGCATCCTGTCCCAGATTCATTTACCCCATTTTTGATCTCACAAATCGATTGGAAGTGGTTTCGAGACATTTCGGAGACTCTGGGGTTCTGGAAAATTTTGGAATTTGCACTGGAGAAAAATCCATAAAAATGGCCCATATGAAATTTAGCACCTAAAAATGCGAATTATCCATATTAGTGGCCTAACTGCTGTTTTAAATTTATACTTTTAGAAAATTTTTTGACACCAATTGAAAAATATACCTTTCAGAGCTAACAAATTCCAAAATTTAATGAAGGGTTTAAAACGTTTTGAAACCGGTTCCAATCGATTTGGAAGGTCGAAAATGTGGTATCTGTCAAAGTCAACGTCAGCTTTTCACCTCGATGCGTATGTATAGGTTGGTACGTAATGGAAGAATTTTTATTTTTTTTTGTTTAAAACTTTTGCTGGAAAAATTATGGAATTGAAGGTTGAACAGGTCGGTATGAATTTTTAAAAATTGTGCTTCAATCGATCAAATAGATCACCAATATGGGTATTCTGCGTTTTTAAATGCTAAAGTTCAAATGGATCATTTTTATGGGCCTTTTTTCACTGCTGGAAAATTCCAAAATTTTTGGGAGGCTCCGAAACGTCTCGAAACCACTTCCAGTCGATTTGGAAGGTCAAAAATAGAATTTATACCTATACCAAATTTTAGCTTTTTCGTTGATTAGATCAAATTTTCATAATTTGCAGGGTCGTGGGGTAATTTTGAATTTAAAAAAATTGCCAAAATTTGAGAAATGAACTTCAGCATCTAAAATTTTGGATACCTATGGGAAGTCCAAATTTTACTATCGGTTAAATAAGTGTAGGTAGATAATACTTAAATATGATGAAAATTCCCCAAATCCAGTACTTGAATTTCTATTCTAAACGATTTACATAAATTACCGTAAAATTGCAAGGAAAGCTTGAAAAAAAATACAAGCGTGAAATATTAAAAATTTAAATTAGTCATCACTATTATTACACCAATTAGCATTTTTCTTTATTGGCGATACGAAAAAATTAAAATTCCGCCTTTACCAATGTACATGGAATGGTACTATGCACGATGAATGAACGGTGGAGTAATTTTAAAAAGGCGGAGTTGTTTATACTAAATATAGCCTAAAAAATGTCCTACCTACAGTCCTCTAGTTAATTATCATTACCCACTTTACGGGTATATTTTGACAAGCGAGTAATACCTACTATTCGCCGAGTATACGGAATTCTTTCATGTTAGCATGTCATTTTTTGGCAATTTATAGTTATTAATTTGGAGAAAGCTCGAAGGTAAGTTTGCTGCTTGAATGTTACCCTTTTATCAAGATTGAATTTTTAATTTTCAAGGTGATGAATGCGTGCCAATTTGGATAAAGTGTATGAAATCATAGATAAGAAATTCTTACCTGGGTGGAAAAATGCTTATGATGGGCGAGTTCAAATTATTTATTTAGCCATTTTTGGGATACAATTGAAACGCAAAAATTTTTTGATATAGTCGTTTCAAAAAAATGAGTCTATTTGAACTCAGTGTCCTCAAAAATTAAAAGATATGCGACATGACATTTTTGTGAAAAAATTTAATATGGGAGTGAAAGGGTGATCGAGAGTCATAATCTAAAAATAATTTTATTTTTGAACTCGACCCTGGAAAACTTGACAAGCATGACTTGTCACTCACAGTCACAGAGGAACCAATCGAGGTATCAGTCTTCGATTAGAAAGAGACTTTGATTTTTCGAAAGCACATTTCCTAAAAACCCCCACAGCCAAAATTTCAGCAACCAAAGTCAATACATCAGAGCAATTTTTGGCGAATTTTTTAAAATATTTTAAAATTAAGGTTCTTTGCAAAAATATATTTTATGAAAAAAGTGATTTTTTAACAAACTCGATGAAATTTAGCCCCCTACCCATTAAGTATCGACCCCCCTCCCCGGGAGCCACCAGAATTGCTGGAAATTGTGAAATATGAGTCGGGATGTCTATGTTTTGTAGGATTTCAATTTTTAAAAAGTTCTTTTTCAAAAATATTACTTTCTTTGAAAACTCCAATTTTTAAAAATTTTTAATTCGCCAAAAAATTGAATTATTAACTTGGGTAGGTAAGGGTCTCCAGACATTATGCTCTTACCAAAAAACAAATGTCGATCCAATCGGAGGCAGACGTTTCAGGTCTCAAGTGGTTCTCTTGTCAGATTTTTTGAGTCATTTTGCACAAAATTTTCCAATTTTTTTAAAGTGAGCTTTACTTCCCATGAAAAAAATTCAAACGTATTTTTTTTAAATTTGTATTTATTGCAAATCATTTTAACGAGGATTTATTATAGTCTTGGAGTTAATCTATAAAATACATTACCTATAGGATCAAACTTCGGACACCAAAACTTGAATTTAAATTCAAAAACTGGAACTGGAACTTATTTTTTTTCTACAATTGATGACTTTTTGTTTAAATGTTAGGTACTTACCCATTCGAGTCTTTTCCTCTTTTTTTCCTAATTTATAAAATTACTGAGCAATTTTAATAAACGAAAAATTATTTTAAAAAATTTGTCATTTCCGTAACTTTTCAACGAACTTTTTTAAGCAAATTTTGAGAAAATTATAAAAAAGGAAAAAGAAGCTTAAATATCTGATAAATGTCTTCACAAAAAGTCATCAATCAAAAAAATCTGGAATTTTAATTTAAAAAAATCATCTTTAGAACAGATCCATGATTTAAAATCTTTTGCTCTAAAGTAAAACAAGTTTTTTTTTCAATTTTTGACAAGAGAAGTGCATTTTTGCTTTTCAAACGTAATTTCTAATTTTTCGAGAAGAAAACTGCCACCTTAGCTTTTCTCAGAAAAATCTAGGTAGAGGGTAAAAATGAAAAATTAACCGACTTTCTCGAGAAAATTTGGAAATTACAACAAAAATTTTTGAATCATACCACCGGCTGGGAACCTTGGTCAGCCCCCTAAAAAGATGCGAGTTGAGTTTTTGAACCATTGACTTTAAACAGAGGCGTGACGAAGCAATATTTCTGGGGGGGGGGTGAAGCTCAAATTTTCCCAACTATTTTTCCTACTTCCCAAAAAAAATTCCCAACTAGGTAATTTTTATCGTGGCTGCCCAGGTGTTGTGAAAAAAAAAACAAATAAACACACTTGACAAAATTTCAAATTTCAACTTGAATGCCGCCTTGAGTGGCAGTGATATGGACAGAGACGAAACTTAGGCAAAAGTCTGAAGGGGTGAAAATAAAAGATTTGCTAGTTACATTTTCAAAAAAAAGGGAACTTTTCATAAATTGCACGCAAGCCATTGCAATTTTTACCTTGTTTCAGTAAATAAAAAAATCTAGGTTAGACTAGGTAACGTATGTATTGATAATTATTTTGTTAAGATTTATACAGATTTAATAATGTGTTGAGCCCGAGCGAAGCGAGGGCAAAATTTTTTAGCGAAAATAGACTTTCAAAAATTGAAAATTCAACACACTTCTCTCATTGAGATTTTCCAAAATGTGACCACCAATACTTTCGAATTCTTCTCTATTCCTGCTTTCTATTTTCAACATCGTGGTCACTGACATCACAACAAATAGAAAAACAATTTGCAAGATATGGAACGTAATATTTAACCCGAGCGAAGCGAGGGCAATTATTTTTTTTGAAAAATGTATGATAAAATAAGCAAAAGAACCACTATTCTGAATTCCTTCTTAAAGATTTTTGAAAAGCGTGTCTTGAAAAAAAACAAAGGGGTTCAATAGTGATCACTTGGCGAAAAAGGGTGGCTTTAGTGACTAAGCGTGAAAATAGGGGACAGCCATTTAAAAGCTGATTTCTGTCTGAGGCCTGTAACACCAATAATAAAAATAATAAATGAGAAGGAAATTTTTTTCCCCCTTCAAAAAGTATTCAATATTGTCTGAGATAGAAGATGAGAGTGTTCATATCATTGTAAGTAGCGAGGGCGAAAATTTTTGAAGAAAAAGTATATACAAAAGCTGAAATTTTTTCATTTTTCAAATTAATAGGTGAAGTCCTCAACTCATACTTCTTAAGTAATTACATTGGTTTGCTTAGGTGTTGGTATATGCCCGAGCGAAGCGAGGGCTAAAATTTGAAAAGTTAGTGCTTTTTAAAACAAAAATAATCATTTTTTCAATAGATTATTCTTTGAAAAATTTCTATTACTTCCATATAAAAAATTTGTGATTTTAAATGTTTTTTTAAACGAAATTTTAGCTATTTTACACAATTTGCTATCAACTTTTTCGATATTCTCAAGTTTTTTCAACGTTCCCAAGTACAACTTTTCAAAAACTTGGGAATTTTAACTTTTTTGAATCTAAACTTGAGAGAATTGGAATAAGTTGGGAAAAAGTTGGGAATCCCAACTTCACACAATTTTCCAAATCCAAATTAGGGATTGTGATATTCTCAATTTTTCAGCTTTCCCAAATCCAAACTTCAAAAAAGTTGGGAAAATTTGGAAAAAAGTTGAAAATCTCAATTGTACCCAGTTTTCCTAAAATTTGATTTGGGATTGTGATTTTCTTAAATTTTTTCGACTTTCCAAAATTCAAACTGCGGAAAAGTTGGGACAAGTCCCAACTTTTCCCAATTTTCCCAATTTTCCCACTTTTTCCTGATTTTCCCAACTTTTCTCAACTTTGGAATCGTCTGGGGGGGGGGGGGGGGGGGGTGACGCACCCCCCCCCCCCCCCCCCCCCCACACACACACCCCCCGTTAGTCACGCCTCTGACTTTAAAATTGGATACAAATTTCTGCCCTCTAGCCTCTATCACAAGGTTAAAAAGTCATAGATCATGAATTTGAGGATCTGATTTTTACCATATCCAAATCACAAAATTTTTGGTCATTAAAATATTACGTTAAAATTTTTTTGAAATTTTTTCATAGCAATGCTGGCTACTGAAATTTTCAAAAAAAATGATGTACCGCAATACGTTGTTGGCAACACTGCAATGGAAATTTCTATCAACAATTATTTTTGGAGACCAACAAAAATTGGGCTCGATTTTGAGGTATTGGGTCCAAAATAGTAAAAAATCGTATTTTTTTGAAAATGACCTTTGAGGCCTCCTGGCTCCGTCCTTCTTTGGGCTCGGAGACTCAAAATTTTTTGAGAGGTCCCCCACTCAAAATGAACTACTTCACCAATTTTTGTGAAATTTCAGGACATATTTTTCTTTCGATCCACCCTAATTGAATTTTATGCAAGATTTCCATTCGCCTTTCACCACTTTTGTCATAAAATGCCCCCAAAAAATCCCTCTCGAACCGTCTCCGATCACGATGCATTAAATTTTGACCTAATTGCATCACAAGATCACCGCCGCCAAACACCAATGCCATAAAAACACCTGGACTCGTTAAACATCGGCATTTGTTACTCGCAGCAAAAATACATAAAAAATCGAACGGAAATACTGCAATATACACCAGCCTTGCGCCAACTGCCAATACATAAAATTCGGTTTACACCTCGACAAAAAGAGCACCTCACTGCGGTAAACAATGATCCAAAAAAAATCCCATAAAGCCCACCCAAACCCCGAAAACCCGAAACACCCAAGCATCTTTGGCCAATTTTCAAAATAAATATTCCCAATCAAAACATCTCCCATTCTGGCAGCCACGGTTGAGAATTTCAATTTCTTATACAGTAACAATTCACAACCATAGGCACACCGTACGTTTCCCCATCAATAATCCAATCCAATCCATGTGGTACGAAAAACCTCACCAGGAAAACTAAAGCAAAAAGTAAAAAACCTCGCTATGCGGAAAAGTTGCTTGTTTGTAACGAGTTATACCGAACTTGAAGTTGATTCCCCCACTCAAAACAGTAGCTTGAGACACTGTTCGGCATCGGCTTCCTTGACAACACTTACATTACCCCCTCTTCTCGGACCATTAGTTCATTTCTGCAGTAGCTCATGCTGAAATTTTAAATTCACAAATTAGAATGTTGTCGTGTTTGATGCGTTCGAGGTTCGACTTCCAATACTCCAAGCTCGTCCGAATTTTCGCCACGACTATTCGCGATATGTGCAAAAATTGCAGTTGCAGCGGAATAGTCCTACCTCAAATGAATTTTATAATAATGCAAATAAATACCCAAATTTCGTTTAGTTTTTTAGCATTTTAATCTGAACACCGCGCTTGAACGAAGCAAACGAGCACCCATGAGTTTTCTAGTACAGTTACACGCCACCGTAAACTCGCAGCGCTAGTGGGCTCTTTATCGTTACGGATTCTTCCGTACGATGCCGCAGTATTCACGTTTTTTCGACTTGTAACGTGTAATCTTAATTCGTCTATTTCCACTTCTTACTTCTTTCTATGCGATGTACCGGCAAGTTCAAGTTGATGTCTGAAAATGTGTCCAAAACGAGTGTGCAAGTTTGAATCGTACGTTTGTGTGGTATTCGACCTTAAGTAACGTGTAATTTGTTGAATTTTTCATCGAAACTTTGTATATTTCACTGGTAATGGTGATATTTTACATTGGTGTTGTGTTGTGGTGATATTTTCATCGCACATGTGCTCTCGAAGTCGACGACTCAGGTAAGAGAAGAGAAAAAATTCAGAACGTGATTCCAAGTTTGATTTGGATCTTATTTTTGTTGTGTTTCATTGTTTCGCGAAATAAATGCGAATGAGAATTGAATATCGTATTGATTTTTGATCGATTTACTTGTAAAAAATCATCGGAGATTACGACGAGTCCATTTAGCTGGTTTTTCGAGTACAAATTTGAATATCTATTACGTCATTCGTCTCGGATATCTTCTCGTGTACCACGTGTTGTAAAGTACATTATTCGAAGTCGTATTTTAATCAACCAGCTACGTCTTGACCACCGTCAGATCGAATAAAATTTCAATTTTGTTCCCACGTGTTAATTTTTATCAAAAAATCGTGAAAAATACGCCGAAAGTAGCGGAACGAGATATTGAGCTATTGCGCATGCGCGAAAATTTTTTTCGCTTCGAAATTAGGTAAAGTCGTTTACCTTTTGGGTTTCGTATCCGCGTAAATTTTTTTATCTGTGGAAATATGAAAAATGAGAAAGCGAAAAAATACGTTATTCGAGTATCGAGTTTGAATTTCGTGGTATCGTGGTGAATTTTGCGACAAGAACGAGTCGAAAATTCAGTTGGATGAATTTATCGCTCCGTAGATGTGAAATTTTTTTTCGTCCGTGTTTACTCGAGTGGTAATTTTATGACCTTGTGATGAAACGTTCGCGTGAAAAATTTTATCATCGGATTTTATAAACTGTAAGTATCTACCGGTTACCGGTTATGAAAAAAGTTTACATAAAATGGCTTCCTTTTTATCGTACACGTATCTAAATTTGAATCGTTATCGTTCGAGGTTGAAATCATTTCCCGAGGGTATTATTAATAGTTATCATTTCAGGAAATTTAATATCGAGTAATATGATTGTTGGGGTATCAAATAGGGATCTATTTTTGAATTTCAGACGTTGACGATGATGTGGGTTGATTTTGAAGGGTGCTGGGGTACGTTTTAGATTCGAGATTTGTCATTTCCTTCAGATGATATAGGTTGTATTTGTATTCTTTATTTGAATCAGGAATTTAGATTTAGCAATAAAAATATACGTATAATTTATACCCCCTCCTACGTTTAATGGAAATCTGATTCGTAAAGGAAATTTCAAGTATAGTTTTTTTTTGGTATGTGATAATTTTTACTCGTAGGTATTCGTAATTCCAATATCTAACTTGTACTTTCTTCCTCTCTCCCTCCTCAAGATGATGAATTTTCTAGAATAATTTATTCACGATGTTCACGATTTTTTTCGGTGAAGTTCGTTTCAGGCCTTCGAAAAGAAGAACTAGACGCTGGAAAATTGACCGTAATTTTTGACTCGTAGTTTTTTATGGAAAATTATGTGCAAGGTTTAAAACTGTTACTTTCAAAAATCGAACTTCATACAGACCTGTGATAGTGACGTGTGAACTAAAAAGGTATGCTTTTAGGATAAAAGGCGAGTGGATGTTATTAGGCAATTGATTTTATTGGTATTGACTACGAATGAGTTGATATGAACATTCATTTACCAGCACGAATTTTGAAATCGCCCACTACTGACGTACTGAGGTAGAACTGTAGCTTCAGATTATGTCGTACGAAGTTCATATTGTTGGCTTTCAGCTAATTTAGAACTTTCCCAAAACAACAATTTTTTGCTTTGGGCTTTCAGGTTTCAGTATTTGTACAGATTTTGACAATTTCTCATTCTAAGATCATTTTTTGGAAAAAAATTTTCAATTCTGTGTTGAATATTCTTATAATGAATTTTAAGAGGAATTGGTGATGGCACGGGCTGTGTCGTAGCGTAGGAGGGAGGGGACATTTTGTTGAGTTGTTTTTAAAATTGTAATGATCACAATAGATGAGATCGATTTTTGAATATTAAACTTCATTTTTTGAAAGTTGGAAAAAGAAGGGTTGCTCGTAAGCTTTACCAATACAACAATTTTTTTGGTTTTGAATTTTCGGCTTTGTAATATTTGTGATAAAAGTTTTCATTCATTAATAAATCCAAAACTTACTTATATTGTGACCATTTTTTGAAAAAAAATTCCAATTTTTTTTTCAATTTCTTTGTTGAATGTTGTAATGAGATTTCATAAGGAATATTTGAAAATTATAGGGGTCATGTTCTGAAATATGTTATCACAAGAGGTAAGATTAAGTCTAGGTTTGAATATTCGGTTTTTTTCGAAAGTTGGAGAGAGAAGAGTTGAAGAAATGCTCTTGTCTAAATTTCAAAAGAACGTGATTTCACTTCTCTCTTTATTTAGTCCATGCTATTCTGTACTTTTGTCCTTCAAATCTGTCTAAATTCAAAACTTTTAAAGATTAACGAAAAATATAGATAAATGTATGGAAAATGGGTTTGAAAACTGCAGAAAATTTTTTATCGAGACATCGAGATTTTTTTTTTCATTCCTGGAGTCATCAATTAACAGTAATCGATCATAGTTGAAATGAAACGGAGTTTTTGTTGGAATTCGAGAAAAAACTGACAGTAAAGACGTAAAATTAAAATTTAGCTGGTTTTAGTCTGTGAAAAGTTTTATTTTTTGCAACATTTTCAGTTTTTTTTTTCAATTTTGACACAGACTCTGTCCTATTAATTAGGTTTGATTTCGTTATTTTTTATCCTAGAAATGCAAAATGAAGTGATTCATGGTCAAAAATAGTCCTTGATGATACACATATTTTCTTGGTAAAAATTTCTGTAGGTACGATTTCTAAGGCCGATTTCTGTACATTTTTCAATTTTTTTTTGGTTGAAGTTTCAAAATTTTGAATATTGTCAGAATTTAAAGAAAATTGATGAAAATGTGAGCTAGATGGGGAGGGCAAGGGTGAAATGTTTATCGAGTCCGTTTGAAGTTCAAACACCGTTCTTGCAACCTCTTCTCCCACATCTTTCTAAAAATCAAATTCAATTTCCATATGTACCTGAGCTCAATTTTATCTCTCGTAATTCTTGAAAAGAAAATTGAAAATGTAAAAAAAAATTGTACAAAAACTAAGAAATGAAAGCTAACAAAATTACGTCCCAGAAAAAAATATCAATTTTTTGCCTCTAGTTGTACTTCCTCCCCCTCCCCGCCCTGAAAATTTGATTAGGTACTTGGAAAATAACAAATATCGTCTCCGTACTTTCAATTTGCCTCGTGTTCGAAGTTCTGAAATTCGACTTTCGCCCCCTCCCCTCCCCCTTTCATAATGCATTTTTCAGATCAATTTAATCACGATTCTTTTTTCTGGAAAATTTCTCATCAATTTGTACCCTCCTCGACAGAAAATTTCCACTTTTTGAGGCAATTTTAACCCTTTCCCTTCCAAAACCCTACTTCTACCCCCTCTCTCTCAGAAATCAGAATTCAGAGGGTTTTTTTTTACCAATTTCTTCGATTTGTCTGATGTAATTCTTAATTTCAACTTTTACCCCCCCCCCCCCCCCCCTCCTCGATCGTTCTAGATTAATTCATTGACGATTTTTCTTGGTAAAGTTTGTTTATTCATGAACTTATCTTCTCCTCTCCTCCTCCCCTCCCCGGAAAACAATATTTCTGAAGAAAATTTCAAGTATATTCTTCATAACTTCGATATGTGATGAGTTGCACTCGTATTCGAGTAACAATTTTTCTATGTAACGTTGATTCATCTATTTTTCCTGATTTTTATTATCAATTCGTGTAATTTTTTCCTCGACACCTAATGATTTATGAAAAAAAATGTGATTCATTTTGAAAATTCAAACTTTGATAAGGTTAATTTCAGCTTAATATTACCGGTAATGTATCGAACGGTCGAAAACAAGTTTTCATTTCGCAATTCACCAATCCAAAGGTCAAATTTAGCGGACTTTTCTTCGGTAGAGTACAATTTTTTTGGTGTACGTTTGAATATCGTTTACGATAAGCTGCGATTGCTTTTTAAAGGTGGAATAGGTGTTCAGTTCATGCGAAATTTTCGATAATAATTATCATTGGCGATGAAATTATGATTTTGTGGGTTACAAAGTCGAGCTTAGTCTGATACGAATACTTTTTGCAATTACGAGCTCGAAATAGAGAAGTACATACTGCGATAGAAAATTCTCGATTCTAGATACGAATCTCGTCTCGTCTCGTCGTCTGGCGACGTGTAACTTTACAATTCAAATTACACGCTGCGTTGACCGAAGATAAGCCGAAGAATTCGCGCTGTCGAGACAGTAGACGTTTTTTTCCCCTGTAGAATTGTTTCGCATTCTACATCGGTTTCCGGTGTATTCGAAAGAGAGAAAAAACTCATGGGAGTTTACTGATAAATGAACGTATGGGCATTTTTCCTCTTGTTCGAGTCGAGCTGACTGTAGCAAAATATGATTCCCGCGAGCCAGGTTGATTCGTGATCCGAGGTGTATTTTTAATCGCGATTGTGATCCGTTGGAAGAATTCGAATTGAGTTTTGATACCGAAGGAATTTTCCTTGCGGGAGAAAACGCAGCCTTGAAATTTTCGTCGACGATAACATTACGTTACGTTGTGCGCATATAAATTATACAACATGGCCGCAATTAGGTGAAAAATTGTATAAATTTGATGGAAATTTTATATTCAAGCTTGGTATTCGAATAGGTACCTATTTAACTAATTTTTATCATAAATTTTCCGCGATTGACGAGTTGCATGTACTAGGAAGAGTATCATGTACTATCGTTTATGAGTCAGTGATGTGATAATGGATATGAATACATACTTGATTCATCTTTTCGCATTTATTTGCCGAACTTGAAACTTGAAATTGATGCTGGTGGGTCCTCGAATGGCAAATAGGATGTAAATTTATGCAGCGAGTCGTTTTCATTGTATACGAACCTTATTCGCCATTGTTGAAGATTTTTTACCTGTGATTAGATAATTGCTTAGGTGATTGTTTCTTCATCATTGGAGATTTACATACGACGTGTTTTTTTTCTCTGTCGGGTGATTTGCATTTATCGGCGGAGTATTTTTAGCAGTTTACTCGATGTGAAGTCTGTTTCGATGATTAAAAAATAGTCGAGAATCTAGGTAGGGTTTCTGAAAGTGAATATGGGGGGGGGGGGGTTGAAAGATCTTTTTGAAATCATGATCATTGAATTGAAATAGGTAGATCCTTAAATTCATGATGTTTTGCTTCGAAATGAAAAATTGATCGTTTTGAATTTTATCTGAGATCAAATTGAGATTATTCTCTGCTCTCCAGGGCCTGGCCAATTGAAGGGGGCGAAGAGGGTTTCTTGCAGTCTTGTCCCCCTCACCATAATGGTAAAATATAATTTTTAGTTGAAAAAAATTGGGCTGGAGTCGAAAAAATGTCGAAATGATCTGATGACCATTTTTTTAGACTTTTTTTTTTACTTTTATGGTATATCTAAAATGAGAAAAATCTTCTTTGTATTGAAAAAAATTCCTTCTCAATTGTAATATTTCGATTTTTTGTTCTTCCAATAACTCAATTTGGATACGTCCCTGTGATTCTTATATCAATTGGCTCAAATGAAATTTTTTTAAATCGGTTTTTGTATGAGGCAGATTATTTGATTAAAAGACTTGCTTACCCTTCCCCATCTCATAAACTATTTTATATTCACAATGAATAAATTATGTTTAGTCGAGTTTTTATTCCAATTTTGTCCCAATTTCTCCCTCAAAATGGTGCCATAATTAACTCCAACTTCCTCGGAATTTTGATTCATTATTAGAAATTTTCAAATCGACTGATCTCCTTTTCATATTTTTTATCCCTGAGATAATTTTATGAATCTGATGGAAATCTATACAAATTTTATATCACAGTTTCGAACTTTTCTACCAATTTTAGCTCAATTTTTTCATCAAAATCATAATATTTTGATTTTATTCCATGGACGCAACCAAGGGGAGAGAAAAGGAAGATTGCCTCCTACGGTAACGAAATTGCAGTTTTAGTTGAAAAAATTAAGTTTGAGTCGAAAATTCTCAGAAATAAATAATTAATTTCTACTTTCTTGAAGACCTAGAAAATTAGAAAAATGTTACAATATAATTTGAAAGTTCAGCAATTTTGGAAATTCTTCAGAGCACATTGACCACCTGAAATTTGTGGAGGGTGAGATCAAAGATGTAGTCTCCCCTGTAGGATTGAAATGTTGAGAACAAAATATGAAATTTTAGTTTTCGAAGTTGAAACGCTCTTTTCAGCTAAAGTTTCTGCCTTTGACTCGACGAAGTTTTCAAGTAATATGAACCCTTCATTCCCTCTCTCCCTCCTTCCCTTCCAGAAAATTTGATTTTCTGATTTTAAAACAGGAAAAAGCCTTATCCATTCTCTCTACTCTCTCATTCTGAATCAGTGAAAAGTCACTGATAGTCAGAATTGCAGCGCAGGAAAAATCAGCAAAATTCACTGATTTTTAGCAAATTTTCGCTTATTTTGTAAAGATTTTCACTGATTTTTCAGCAATTTTCATGAATTTCACTGACTTTAGTGAATTTTTACTGATTTTCCTCACTGATTTGTGTTTTTAATTAAAAAATCACTGATTTTCTCCTGTGCTGCAATTCTGACTGTTTCTTCGTGATCTTTGATAATTTTCACTGATTTATACTTGAGAGAGTATAGATTTTGATAATTGATAAAAGTGGAAGTAGGTACTTTACCTAAAAGAAGGTGAAAAATTAAAAAAATGATTTAGAAAATCAGGAATAAAAATTTTTGAAAAATAGTGGCAATCACAGATATTTAACCTTTTTTGAAGAAAAGAGGAGGGATTTTTGTTTCAAGTCAAAAAATTGAAAAAAAATATTCTGAGTCGGAAAAATCAGAAAAATTCATCTCAGGATAAAGATTTCGATTTCGATTTTTGTCATCTCCTTCCCTCTTACCCCCACACAATTTTAACTTTCTTCTCTCCCAAAGGGTTGAAAGGGAGACTTATTCCTTTTTTCATTCCCTCCTCCTCCCTTGAAAGAATATTCTGAAGCTGATGAAAATGTGCATGGGCTTGATGTTACATTGCCGAGCTTTTCTGCCAATTTCTGTTCTCCATTTTTTCAACGAAATAGTGTTTTGATTGATTCACTCGATTTAACAACAGTCTTGAAATATCAATAATATTCTATATTTTTATCTCGAATTCAATTCATAATTGAGCGTTTTTAAACCTTTGAGGTGTTTTGTTTTTTTCACCAACCCCCCTCCCCCGAAACAATTTCATCGCCATGATGAAAGTTTGTTGGAATTTAATGCTTATTTTGAACTTTTCTTTCAATTTTAGCTCAATTTTTATTTCATAATTGCCACATGATCTACTCAAGTTTCATATCAACTCTTGAAACATTTTAAAACTTGTGTATTTTATGCATTCTAATTATTATTGAAAATTTTCAAATTGACTTGTGACGACGTTTTTATCCCATCTCCTCCCTCATCTGAACTTCTGAGAATATTGTAAAAGCCTGATAACAATTTATATCACTTTTTCAAGTTTTTCTGCCACTTGCAGCTCAATTTTTCCACCCAAATGACACCTCAATCTACTTGAATTCTTATCAGCGCTCTTGAAACATAAAAACTTGCATTTCCTATACCTTCTAATCCATTCTTAAAACTTTTCCAACAACTTCTAGGCTATTAATTCGTTTAAAAATACTTTGTAATATTCCAGAAACGTGGTCTCGGTCACCCCTCTTTAAGTTTGCCTACAACTCCGCCCATTTAACTACCCGTCAGACAAACACATGGTGGTCGTTTGGAAAAAATATAATGTATAGGTTTGTCGCGAAGACCGAGAATTCATTGTTGCATTCGCCGTGGCGTAGATGTAGGAAGCCCGTCGGATTCGACCCCGTTTATTTTATTGACGCCATCTTGATTCTTGATTGCCTTGCGGACGGCGATGTAACGTTGATGAATTATATCCTATTCCTCTGCCGTGTATGTTTTCTCAATTTAATGCCTGTCTGGTTTTTAGTGTACGCGATCATACGATGTATCGAGATCCCCTCTTCCTCGCTCATCCCGTGCTCGACAATGTTCTGCAATGTGTACCCTTGTAATAGACGATGTAGAATTTTTTTTCGCCGTTTTAATAGTCGTTGTTGACTGTAGATTTAACATTCAAGTTCTGCAAATAGAATTGGAAATTTTTACGAAGATGTATGATTTTTACGACGAAGTAATTTTTCATCTATTTTTTCATTCCGTTTCGTTTTTCTTATTTTTCAAAAAGAGAAAATTTTCAGGTTTTTGGGGTCGTGTAATAAAGCCTTTAATCTTCAGTCCGAATCAATTTTCTGGTTTGAAAAAAGGGTCTGAATGAAAAAAAAAAAGGTTTCGATGCTACGTTTCTATTTGCGACAAATCCCTGTTTTATAACGGAATTTGAAAAATTGCCGAAGCTTTTATTTCGTGAAAATCCTTCTTTTAATACTTTTCAATTTTCCCTCTGTTTTTTTTTTCTTTAGCTGCGGCGACTTTTGTTCTCATCGCGTCTGCCCGAAAAAAATAAGTATTAATTCCCCCCTTTGGTAACCCTATCCCTATCTATATCGAAATCGTTCGTCCATTTTTATAAAACCATCCCTTGTCCCCTTCGTTGAAAAAAAATGTCAAGATGGTGGTAGGTAGTTATTTTGATTTCATTTGAGAGATGCGCATGTGTACTTGGATTTTACGATTCGTTTTCTCGTCGTTTCACGTAATACGTTATTCGTGAATTTTTTTGTGCTTTTGGCCCGAAAAAAGGAAAAACAAACACCGTAAGCTCGACGTGCGCACATTTCGCTATCATCAGAATCAATAACAACCCAGCTACCAACACCGCGTATATGGTATGTTTCTTTGTTATCGTCGATGTAGAGCCGAAAAAATGAGCTGGAAAGTATCCCCCGACCCCGTTATTTGGCCATTTTCACTGTTTAAAAAATCGAAAAAGTATTTATTCGACACCAATGGCGCGTACGGGTAATTCAAAGGCGCGTTTAAGCGCGGTATCGGTAGATTTAGCAAGGTATGGCTTTTACTAGACCTTTTTTTGTGCCAAAAAATTCCTAGGGTCGTGAACTCGCGTAACGAGTAAGATGAGGTGAAGGAGGGTATATTAGAGTGCAGATATGGATACCCATTATTTATAATGTACCTTTGAAACGAGCCAACCTTTTTGAGATTGAAAAGGGTATAATTTAACGCGTCGAATGCGTCTGGAATTTTTTTCCTTTCGTGTTTATTTTAAATCTGTTTGTTTGATTTGAATTTCGAGACAGAAAGGGAAGAAAAGGAAGGAAAGAATTTACCTGAAGTAATTTGATTTGAAAGTACGGTTACTCGGATTCTATTCGCCCCCTCTTCCCGTCACGCCAGTGTTTGTAATTTTAGTACAATGTGGTTCGAAATGAAATTATGTATTCAAATTTTTCTCCAAGGTGAGATTCTTTGATGGTTGATGATGATTATTGGTGATAAAAAAAACTACGTTGTCGCACTTACATGTTTTAACTTCTGTTTGAAAAAAAAATCTGGCTACCTTATATTCATTTTATCTTTTTTCGTTTACCTCAAAATTTTTCCAAAAATATTTTCAACTCAATGTCGAAAGTAAAGGAAAAATTCTCGTAGTTCAAGAAATAGAGAGAAATATTTTCATTGTTTCTTGTTACCTGATCTTGAAAAATTGCGAAAAAATTCCTATTATTTTAAGCATTATGAAAAAAATCCATTTCTTGAAATTTCTAGCAAAATGTGATTTGAATGTTATTTGTGATCTTTTACTCCCTCGCCATTCTTTTCTCTCCGGCTATCAATTTTTTTTAGTAATTGTGAAAAAATGTCGAAAAATGTTTTTTTTTTAGGATTGGAATTTTGAGAAACGTTATACCTATCTAAAGGCAGAGAATCCAATTTTTCAAAAAATCTTACCAACTCAAGTTGAAAATGAAAGTAGGCCATGAAAAATATTATTGATTCTGTTTAAAAATGTTCAGATTTATGAATTTGGGAAATTATTTTCTCACCAACAAAAATATCATTTTTAATCCCCCCCCCCCTCCCTCCAAAAAATAACGAAAGAAAGAAAACCTAAAACAAAATGGGAAGTGTTGAAAAATGGAAAAATGGAGTTGATTTCGATTTATCAATATTAAAAAACAAAACAATTGTGACCCGTGCAGGGAAAAGGTACCTAAAGTCGGATTTTTCAAAAATGAGTTTTTTGGCTTGAATGATAGGGGAGACTATGCGGAACATTTTAAGACCTGGATGAGCATCCTAAGTCAATTTTTCGGTGAGATAGAGACATTTAAAAATTAGAAAAAATCATGACTTTCAAAAAAAAAAAATCGAAAAAACACGTTTAAAGCTGCGTAGAGGTCTGAACTACCTAAAAAAGCGAGAAAAAAATTTTTGAAAAAAATTGCCCATTTTTCATATTTTTGTCTCTAACTCAAAATTATGTTTTCCGACTTTAGGTACCCTGTCCCTGCACGGGTCACAATTAGTATTTTAGAAAATATCGTTGAATTTAAAATTGTTATTTTTTCTTTTTTGCTCAAGAATTGAAAATGATGCTGAAAATGGCATAATCTATTGTTCAACATGAAATTGTAATTTTTTGAAAAAATTGTTTTGTTGATAGTTTAAAATTCCCCACAAATCAACGAAAAACTTATTTCTCTTCTCTTCTTCCTTTCACTTTATAGGACAATAATATGCAGTTTTTCAATTATTTTGTGTTTGGTTACAGTCACCAATCTGTTTGGTTTGTTATTTCGTTCAACAAATGTTTCATCTAACCAGAGACGTTTCTAATTTTTTTCAAAGTTCGAATTTTTTACTGACCCTAAGCCAAAAATTTCTAAAAAAATCATAATTTTCTAAAAAAAAATTTATTAAGAAATGCAGAGTGAAAATTTCTTTAAAAGGTTATAATGTAATTTTCGAAATTTTCTGACCTTATCCTATTTTTATTCAATTGAAAATGCGATTTTGTCATGATTCGAGATGTTCAATGATCACAAAAGTCATAAAATTAGAGTAAAAATGATATAATTTACGAACAAGTCATGAACTTTTATGAAAAATGCAAAGAATTTTCACTGATTTTCTCTTTTATTTATGCACTGCAGAGAAATTGTTTTTTATTTTCACGAAAGGAACCAAAAAAAGTCAATGAAAAGGTCATAAAAAAGGCATGATAATTCGATAGGCTACCTAATTCATTAAACCAAGACCCTGTTATTAAGGGGAGGGGGTAAACTTTATTTTCTGCCCCTGTTCGATCTGTGGCTCTGAACCTGCTCATCCCCTCCTTTTTAAATTTTTTACCTACTTGTTGAATTTTTGTAGTTTGGTTTCACACTTTTTTGATTTTTTTTTCACGTCTACCAGTCGTAAAAGTCTTGAAATTCGAAAAAAGTCATGAAAAAATAATGATTTCTATGAAAAATTTAAAGAATCTTCAATAATTTTCATTTTTACTTTTTATTTGAGCACTGCAAAAAAATTTCATCATTTTTTCCCCATTTTTGAAAATTTTCAGCATTATTTTTGAATTTTTATTTTTGCTATAATGATTTTTTCAATGAATAATGGGAGTTTCGAAAATGACGAAATGAAAAACCATAAAAAAAGTCATAAAAAGGCCGCGAAAATTTGAAAGGTCATTTCGGTAGACAGGTAGCTTGTTTTAGCATTTTTATGGGTAGGTCTAGGTAAACCTTGGTAGAATTTTTCTGCCATCATTAGATACAATATTTTTGTTCAAATTGAATTTAATTTTTTCTATACCGAGAAATTTTTCTCCCTCCTAAATTTTAAACCAATTTTGTGATTCTTCAATCAATGCTCATAAATGTGCTTGAAATTCTTTCGATTATCCTCAATTTATGCGGCATAATAATCATTTTGAGTTTCTAAATTTACCACATCAATTTTTGATTCATTTTCAAATAGAGCAATTTCCAGAAATAAGTACCACTTCGTCGAGGACCGAGGAGAGAATGATACCCCAATACCTCGTAGACTTCATTGGTAACCATATTACGGTAATAGGAAGGTTGAGTCGATGGAAACAAGGGGGAGGGGGTAAAGGGCATCAAGAACCCATCTCCGTAATCGTATGGCCTGGTAATGGTAATTTTCGAGTAAATATTTACACGTTGCGGCAACTAAGTTAGCGGAGTCGTTATACGCGAATTTGAATTGCCGCGAAGGGGTAAGGGGAACCACCGTATACCGTACAGTTGGGAGGTCGAGGACGAGGAAGCGACGTCGTCGGAGCGAGAGGGTCAAACGCAACGTACACGTTTTTTTTTTCGACGTTCAAGTTGAAATTTTTTTCACTTTTATTTTCGATTCGAGTTTATGTTTATTCTTTGTTGTTTGGGGAACGAGATCGGAGCAGGGTTAACGCCGGGTACAGGGGGGCCCAAGGAGGCTCCACGCAGCTCCCCTCGAACCTTAGTCGTTCCGAGCACGGCGTTGCGGACTGCGAGCGAACGCGAAATTGTGATTGCGACGCGATCTCGCGAACCGATAGCGACGTTTTCCGCGTCCAACCGCCACGACGTAATACGGGCCAAGGGGTGAACGCGAACCAAGGATGATGATGTGGCGGCAGCGTCGCGGCGAACCGGCAACGCTACGGCGTCGACGACGTAAGACAAAGACCCGAACGTGCGACGCGGGCACGAGAGACGGGAACGCGGCGGCCGGCAGCGTCCAACCTTCCATCGGCTCGACTTCGCGGAGTGGGGAGCCTATTAGGATTCGCGTCGTTCGCGCGATGATGGTTACAGATAGCGAGCTGCGCGCGCACCTTGTAACGTATTTTTCATTCGCAATGCGTCGCGGTAAAACGCGGCGCGGTGCGATCTCCGATGTAATTTTCTTTTGTGCTTTTCCATTTGCCGAAGGTTGTCTTGCCGAGCGCTCTGTTCGCGTCGCAGTTGAGCTCATACTCTTGGTAATTTTTCTTTTTCTTTTTTTCGATCAAGTTTTTTCGCGGGTTTTCAACGTCGTTCTTGGTAATTTTTTTGTCGAGTTGGCGTTTTCGAGTAATTTCGAATTTTTTTCACAGTTAATCTTAACGTAAAATATTTTCTAGTTTTAACGTAATTTTTTACAGTTTGGTATTGATTTTTTATATTTTTATCGATGTTAAAGTAAAATAGTAATTTTAGTATTGCTGCAAAGGTTCGAATACCTTGAATATTAATTTTATTGTTGTCGAGTGGTGATCACCTCAAGCCAGACGGATTCCCGCCAAAAGTTTTTACCAATATGAAGGTCATCTTGGGTGTATACCGCGCCATCGTCTATGTTAAAATATCATTAGTAAGTTTACGTTGAAGTTTTTCAAATTTTTTCGTTCCATTCTCAAGTTATTCAAGGTTTTTTTTTTAATTTTTTTCTTCGAAAAAATTTTTATCTGTGAAATTTTTTCTGTGACGTACGTTCGTATGCGAATGAATATGCGTATTCTTATGTGGGCGTAGGTCGACGTATCTAATTCGGTAACAATGGCTACCGCCTTTGTCAACGTGCCAAAAATTTTTTTCTCAAATTCGGAGTAATTTTTTGTTCGTTCAGTTCGCGTTCGTTGCTCCCCTCGTCCCCTATTTTCTCTTCATCGCTGTGGTAATTTTCTTATAAAATTTTAGATAGATACCAATGGTGGAATTTGTGCGAAAATGTAGAATTTTCAAGTCGAGATTTTTCTTTAGATTTTTCGCTGCTGAAAATTTCTCAATTTGATTTGTTCGGACACGAGGGAAAGAGATAGTGAAATTGGCTGGGGCGTCGTAATTCGTCGCATTATTATCGAACCCTTTCTTCTTATCAAGTTGATTGCGAAGACGAGGACGATTCGAGTGGCTTCTGTAATTAAAAAAATTACGCGTTAACTTTCGACAACGTGGAAGTTTTCGAAGGTTTTCCGCGTATGTGTGTGACGACGTCGACGCAGCAATGGCGGCGACCACATCGCTAGAAATTTATATGTGTGGAACGGGAGGTGCGCATCGATGACGTAATATCTTACTTGGAAGAACAAGAGTTCATTTTCTGGTAGATTTTCCTCTATTCCTGGAAGGTGTAGGCGACTAACCTGATTTTTATTCGATTCGATGGCCAGGCCAGGGTGACTCATCAAAGCAGCCATATTGTCTGCGTATTAGGTTAGGTATGGAAAATGGAGGGAAAGAAGAGAAGGAAGCGAACTTATGACGAGTTTATCGCATTCGTTGCTCAGCGGGCAGTCAGTGCGACAAATTAGCCTATGGAAAGGTTAAGTACATTTTTGTATAATGGGGAAGGACTAGGGTAACACTGAGGGCAACAGAATAGGTTTAGGATAACATATGGTGTGTTCGTGTCCATTACTTTCAAGTCCAAGTTGAGCCCATCTACTTACTGACCCTCCGATTTTTATTATTTCGAGGGTGATTTAATACAATATAGGGTGACACGTTCCCCTTTCTCGATTTTTATAGTTGTTATCGATGCTGGCAGCAATGGCTGCTTGGATATATCGAGCTGCAGCTATAAATATCGAATGAGTTATAAGGTGAAACTCGTTACATGTTCAGAATCCCTGCAGCTGTAGGCGGATCGAGTCCGCCACAGATCGAGTAAAAAAAAAGCCCGTCGAGTTACGATATAACGTTTATATGGCGCTATAGCTGTATTCTAATGGCTGCGGCGGCGTCAGCGGTAGCGGCAGATCTTTCGTTATGGCCTATTTATGACCGCCGCGCGATACCGATGCCGGCCATGGGTACCGGTTCGTGCGACCGATGCTGGCCCCCAACAGATTTATTAGTTGTGTTGAAAGAGCTCGAGAAGCTGGAGCGAGGCGCCGTCGCGCCGTAGGCGTGCAGCCTGAGAGGTGACCTATGAACCGGGTCGACGCCGGCCGAGTCTAGTTTTTTGCACGAGGAAGCTGGTTGAAAAGGTGAAGTGGATTAACGAGATTGGTACAGAGGATTATAGGTTATTGGGTGATGGATTTTTGTGTATTGGGAAGAGTTGACTCATTGGATGGTGATGAAGTGGGGAGTTCGATTGGGGATGTAGGTTCTTGGGTATCTGAATTGGGTGGTTGTTGCTCGGGAGGCTTTTGGTGTCTGAAATTTGAATGTAAGGGATGTGGCAATTCTCAAACGTGGAGGATATTCGGAAATTTTTGGCTAATTCTACAATTCAAAGCTGTAGGATTGGTTTCATTGAGAAAAAGTTCTTGGAATTGGAAAATCTTGGCGAATGTGCTCTCATTGGTGATGAGTATTAGCAGGGTTTATACTGAAATTAAAAACAACAATTTGTACCCTTTTTTCTTACTTTCCACATCTTTTCTAGTTTCTTTGTGCTTTCTGCATACTTTTCTAGATTCTTTGTGTTTTCCACATGTCTTTCTTAGTTTATTCTAATTTTCTGCGTACTGTTTTAGTTTCTTCCAAGTTTCTGTGTACTTTTTTGGTTTCTTTGTATTGTGATATACTTTTTCAGTTTGTACAATACTTTTTCAATGTTTACTTAATTCTATGTACTTTTTTAGTTTCTTTGTATTTTCCCCCTGCTTTTTTGGATTCGAGTCTTTATTTCTCAACAATCGGGGTCGATTATTTTCACGAATCAAATTTTGTCAAAGTTTTATGCTTTCTTTTCTTTTTCTTTCCTTGAAAAATTCACACTTTTAGCAGCTAACATTTGTACTTGGTTTAAACTCTGATTGTAAATCATGAAGTTGATTGACCTGCGACCCACAGGTTGATGACCTGTTGAAAGTTTGACCCAAACAATTTAAAAAGTTGTTAGAAAAGTAAGGACTTCAAAAATTCAAGAGTTACCTGAATTGGGAAAAGTTCTAGTATTTGTTCAGTCATCAGGTGATCTCTGAAAAATATAGATTATTAGAAAATTCTTGAATCTAATGGCTCCGAAAGTGTAATTGTTATTTTAGATGATGTGAGTAGCTTCAGAGGAGTTCCATTTTGGATTTCCTCTGATGATTGAATAGAATTTGAAGATCAGTTTCAGAAACAGGATGCAAAAGTGATTTTTGATAATCTCCATGAAAGTTTGATACTTGGCGTTGCTCGAGTTGTAAGAAAAATTCTCCAGCTGAAAATGATGAAGGTATTGAAAAAATTTGTGCAATCAGTGAGAGCTTCTAGAACTTCAATTTGACTGAGTGTCATTATTGTTGAGGAATTTCTTGACCAGCTTGAAAGGTTTTCTGGATTTGATTCTATTGATTGGAAAATTTTCCAGAATACATTTATCGAATTAAACAAGATATTTTGATGTTTTGGGTGATGCTGGTTACTGGAATTTGTCAAGGATACCTTTTTCTAGTATGAGGGTGAAGTTTTGTTGACCTATGATTGATTGATGTGCCAAAGTTTAGGAAATCCCGCAACATCTTTGTACTGGTTTCATTGCTGATTGAGTAATTTTTTGTAAATGATTTATTGAGAACTTCATTGGGTATTACCAAAGGCTGGAAATTGATTTCATCCAAAAATGTTCAGTATCTAATTAGAGAAGTCAGTTGTCAAATATCGAATCACTCCCTCTCTCCCCTCTTCCATTGGCACTTTGGGATTTCAGCATTAATCAAATTTTTGCAATGCCATTCGAGATCTTCCAGTTAATACGTCCAAATAACCAATTAAAAATTTTGCAACTTCTCTCGTAACTCGAAAATGAATAAAGATGATTATTTCATACTAAATTACATAAATAGCAATGCATCATACGTAATCACCATTCGCAAACGATAACGTACCACAATGTTTACAAATACTTACTCATGTACATACTCAATCTACATATTTGTGCAACATGCTCACATATTACGTGGATGCGTCTTCATACACATGTAATAGATGAAAAAATAAGTTATTTAGGTTTGTGGAACCTTTTATGTATACAGCCTAGGATGAGAGAATTGACTTGGTCTACGCAGTCGTACATCCATTCGTCGTATTTATAGCCTTGAATAATTATACACAAATGTATATACGATAGTGCAATGAAATGTTAATTATTAGCTATTAATATGGAGCGTCGTTGTCACCAATTACGATTTTTAAGTAGGACGGGCTCTCGATCCGAACTGGAGGGAAAGAGAGACCAAGTGTCCTCAATATGGTGTTGTATAATGGCGGCGACAGCGAGATCTCGTACGAGCTATAAATGTTAACGTGCGGGTTCTTTTTTTTTTACGACTTCGACTGCGCAAATAGTGTGGGTTTTGAAGATGACGATGATGAAATGGGAATATGCAGTGTGTTTATTGTGTGACGTCATCGATGGCCTAAAAAAATTACGAGTAGAGAAGAAAGTAACCCATCTTGGTTGAATTCAAGAGTACAGCGAACGTAATGACGATTCGATGTAAAGATTTCGACTCTGAATGCGATTGAAAGCCACGTGGAAGTTCGGTGAAGAAAAACCATTTGCGCGAGGTTAGAATAATAAATACGTTTGTTTTGTCTCGGTGAATTACGATTTTAAAAAGGAACGTGCCCGAATTGGCGGAAAAGTTTCGTCAGCATGTGTACAGAATGCTAGATTATGTTTGTAGTGTGCCCTTTGACCGCAGAATGTCAACTCAATCCAGCGGATATGTAAACCGCGAATTATGTAATCGATTTATCGATACATATGTCGAGGCTAATTGTTCGATTGTGTCTGAATTTCGTTGACCTAGTTAATTTTAACGAAGTACCGTTCTCGCCAAGTTTCAGAGTCTGGGTTACAGGTAATGAGATTGTAACTAGATGTAATATCTGTGGGAAAAGTTGGTCGCGTCGTGTAATACGGAACTCTCTTTGGGAGATCGAATGATAAACTTGGCTGGCTGATGACTCTGTAGATATGAGCTGACCTTTGATGATAGATTACCTTTTGAAATGAAAATCAGATAAAGAAGTCTATTTATTCTGCGGATGGGTATTCGAACTTTTATCTGTGAAGGAAGATCGACGATTTTTTTCTCGAATGATAGTCACGTATGGGGTAATAATCCGAAAAGGAATACATTAGAGGCGGAAGATATGGAAGTGGAAAAGTTGTAATTTGAAACTTGTAAGTTAATTCGGCGGTATCTAGATCTAAATTGAATGAGTGTGGGGTGATGTAGGTTTGATATTTATGAGATGTTATTGAAATTTGAATATAAATTGTGGAGTGTCACTTCTGTGCTAGAGTTTGGTTCAAAGCCATCATTTTCTGCAAATTTGGTTCATAGGTTGTTGAGAATCACCTGAAAAATCTCGCTGGGATTGTCGATTTTCATATTCCTAGTATTCTATATCAAAAGTACTTACTATTCCATGAAGAATCTTTTGCAGATCCCTCAATAATTTCCCTGGCCATTGTCGATTTGTTCGTGAAATATTCTGCAATTTCGGTATTTCCAAAATTTCTCAAAGATCTGCCAAGATAAAGTTTATTTTATGAAATTGCGAGGTATTTCGATGCTTTAGGAGGCCTTCTACCTATTTTCTCTCAACCGGTTCCGTTTATCAACTTGGAATGTAATTTCATGATTTTTTTTCATCAACAGGGTCCTCCCGTTCCTCTGACAATGATATACGTCGTCGTTCGTCGTACAAGGGTATCTAGAGTGTCTGGTGATCATATGCATACCGTATGCGACACCGTAATGAAACCCCGGCAAATAATTTCCACAAGTTGACGAGGTTATGAGAATACGTGACGAATGCAGGAACCGAGTGGCAGAGCCGGCGACGACATACCGGAAATGTTTTATTGGTGCTTGGTACAAACGAATGTGATGGGTTATTTTTTCCGGCGGTAGCGTCAAAAGAGCGAGAAAGATGGCACAAAGCATGTTGCCAAGCTACGTGCTTGGATTTGCAACCGATCAAACGACGCCGAAGGTGTTCTGTGTGACTGAACGTACAGAGGGCGACTGTGAATCGCGAAATTCCGTGTAATTTCATCTTCGATTTGTATTTTTTTCTGTTCACTTGTTAAATGTGCTTTTTTTTCTCTACAGAAGAAATAAGGAAAGGGGAAATAGCGGCTGTGTTTGATACGCATTCACCGGATGCCGGTAATTACGACTCAGCGGCGTGGCAGCGATGACTGCGACGAGTTTTGCCACCGTTGGTGTGCGTCGTTGATTTTTTTTCATCTCTCGAAACGTGAAACAAAAAGTAAAAGAAAACGCGGTAAGGTGGAAGTCGGCTGTGAATTTCGCCACCGCCTCCGCTGCCTGCGCGCCGCCAAGTCGAAGGACGTAATCGACCAACGTGAACGAATCGAAACGGTCACGTGAGATTGACGGCAGACGGTGATGCGTTCTGAAGGGGGCGAGGAAATGGGAGATAAAAGCGAGGAAACTGGTTTTCGCGGTACGAAGAAGATGGATGATGATGGGAAATGCAGCAGCGCGAATACGCTCGGAGATGAAGACATCCTCGATGGTACCATCGCCGATGCTGGTAGTATTTGATAATCGGTGCGTGGCTGTATCGGAGCGAGATGAGGACTTGGCTTTGTAAAACCTCTACAGTCAGTCTTTTTCTCTCTCCTATTTTCCCCACCGAGTTAAACGTCGATGGATATTACAATGCTAAGTTCGCGTATTGATAAGATTGTGCTTATGATTAAGTACCCCGGTGGAGGGGGTCGAGCAATTAGGCAACATTGTGCTCGTATGTCGAATGTAATATGTAGAAGGTCGCAAAGACGCTGTAATTGCGCTTTCGTCGGATGGTATTGAAAATACGATACCTATTGTGAACGTGTATATACACAATGCGTATGTACGATGGGGGGAGAGGGGAGCAGTAGATAGAAAAGTATCGTTGTACATCGATAACCTTGAGGACATAGGTAAATATGCGTGTACGATGGCGGGATTGCCTCGTACGTACATTTTTGCGGCGTGATAACGACGATATTGTTGTAGTCGGTCGTGTAATAATATATCGTTTGGAAAATACGTTGTACTTGAGACCGGTTATGCCATTTTTAAATGTCCATATAGGCCTATACATCATAAGTTGTAATTTATTTCGAGGTTTTTTAAGGCTACGCCCGGCGATGACGAAGGCGAAGGTGGTAGACGAAGCGAAGAGCCAGAGTGCGGAAAATGTAGGCGAATGGAACGCGGTGCACAACTTGCACGCAACCGAGAAGCGAGGAAAATTTTACTGTTACGAGGTTCGCTAGTGGTACCGTAATGCTTGCCAACAAGCGGTATGAGTTTGCGCAGGCGCAAAACTAATTCTACCGGTGGATTCGAGAGATGCTTATTTATTCCCGTATCCGATCTTATGGAAAAGAATTCTTGGGTTGTGGGTTGAGAAAGTTTGAAATTAATGTTTCGATGCCCTCTCTGAGACTTGATCTTGATGCTTGTGATTGAAATTGAAAGTGACTGGGACTCTAGTTTGAATGGTTGAGTGCCTGGATTATGTAATTTGTTATGATAAACTAAGTATAATTCGATGTATTTGCTCGAATGTTATGTAATGGATTTTTTTTATCTGTTGGGTGGTCATTTTCTATGTATTTTTTCTCCCGATTTTGTGTTTCGGAAACGAGTACACTTCTTTTCTTGGAAAATGTTGAATTATTTTTATTCGAGTACTGGGAGTTTTTGTTATCATTGTCTTTAAGTTTTGTACTTGGATTTTGAGATTTTTCAAAACGCATTTTGATGATAAATCGTATCCTATCTTATCTCATGGTTTATTTTTAGTAATATCTATCTTACTATGTAATATGAAAGTTGATTGTAATGTCTATAGTTTTATTTACTTACTTGAAAATTCGTAAAAATTAATTCTTGTTCAAGTGTTTTTTTTGGCTGTTATCAGTTTTTCAGAGTATATTTCACAATTTCTTGAATCTTGTTATTTGAAAGGGTTGAGTAGGAAATTCAGGAAAAAAATACTCAAAATTTGTCAAAAATATGAAAAAATAGGAAAATTTAGCTTTTTGTGAAAGAAATGTGTTAATTTGTGTAAATATGACAGATGTTTTTGTGTGATGAATAAAGAGAACTTTGAAAATTTTCTTTTTCACATCCTCTTAACTTTGAGACGTTTCCAAAACTGATCATGAAATTCTGAAAGCTGAGGATGAATTATCAGGAGCTTGAAAAGGTTGGTTTCAAAAATGGAGGGTCGTATGCCTCACAAGTGTCTTGTAAAGAGTCTCAACTCAAAACTTTTTGAAATACATATATTTATAGATTTATCTTTTTCAAAATTTCCAAAAAATTAAGAATTTGGGAACTTGAGTACACGGTACAGCTTGTTGAGTAATTTTTTCAGTTTCCCCTCACACTTCTAGATTGCAATCGAAATTGAAAACACAAAATGTTCAAATTTTTGGCGCTGGTGTCGTTTTTGGGCACTCAAACTTTTTCAAATGAACTATAAAAATAACTATCAAATTTTACACCCAGGTAATGAAAAAATTTCAAAAACAATTTTCTGGAAGATGGATTTTTGGGAAATCTGGGGGTGAGATCTGGCTTTCTAATAAGTTTCTTTAAATAATTTCCTATTTACAAAATACATACCAAAACAATGGGCATGCATTTTTGTAGCTTACCCTTCCTCCCTCTTATTGAAAGTTGGAAGTTCATTACAAATTTTGATGCTGGAACTGCTGGAAGACAAAATTATATGTATTGAAACATAAGGAGTACGATGTTCAAAATAATGAGTAGATTTTTAAAATAGTAAACATAGTTTAATTTTTGAATGTGGAAATTTTCTGAAAATTTTATATTTCGACGTCAACAGGAGGCTTCCAAGTCTTTTCGTGAATTTTGCTATTGACAGTAATCGATTTGAAAAGTTGATGGGTGCTTTTATTTCTTACTTACCGGAAATTTTTGATTTCAAGAAAAAAAACAACAGGATTTTTTGAAATGCTTTTATTTCTTACTCATCGAAAATTTTTGATTTCAAGAAAAAAACAGGATTTTTTGAAATGATCTGTCAAGTGCTGTTTTGAATTCTTCGAATTTGAATCGGATCAAATAATTTTATGAACTTAGTCTGATGAAATCGATAATCTGATTTTCATCAAATTGCGTTACATCTGGTACATTTTTGTAGCAATTTAAATTAGGAAATGAAATAAGAGAAGTTTGAGTAGATTTATGTAATTCACTATGTATTTTATGTACCTAATTTAATTAAATCAACTGTATTTTCATTTTTATTTTTATAGAGGATTTTTTTTAATAAAGTATTGAAAGATATGATTAATTTTTGTTACCAATTTTGCACCTTTCACAGGGTGTCCATTTTTTGAAAAATTTGAAAAAGTCACGGAATTTTTCGAATCTATAAAATTCAGGGAATTGTGGAATTTTTTTCTTTTGTCAAGAAATTTTTGTAAAATTACTGAATTTTGCCTAATCAGCGTAAAAAAATTGGAATTATTCCTAAAATACTCTTTTATTGTTTGTCAATGCCACTTCTCAAAATTCTTGCTTCCTCGAGAGTATTTTTCCACAACTTTTTTCATCCTTGATGGAGAATTCTACTTTTCGTATTCGTTGAACTCACTATAGGGAATAAGAATACACTCGAGCCTATTATGTTATATAGTTAAATAATTAATTTTGTATTCTTGATTTCTAAATGTAGACGCTAAAGATGATAAGTCGGGCGTCTTAAAATAAATAAATATTTTGATTGATTAAAAAAGATACCTTACCAAAATTTCCTCTGAATTTGAACCAATTAAAATTTTCGTTTTCTTTGGTGAGCATGATTGTCACATGGTGAGAATGAAAACATGAAAATGACATGATTTTCTTCGATTCTAGTGTAAAAGTTTGAATTTTCATCATTTTCGTTCGGAAATTTTTGGGCGAAAAAATAATTCTTTAAATTTGTATTTGATCAAGGGATGAATTGAAAATTTTCATTTTTAATAAATCTTTCAATAATAATTAATGATTAATCATGTGATTTTTTTGAATGAATTGTATAAGAAAATTGTTATATTTTGTTCTTCATAATGAAAAATAATTAATTTCAGATGTACATATTCATTTTTTGCTGAAGCGAGGCTCTTTTAAAAATATCTCATCAGAATAAAACCTCTAAAAAAGAAGTAAAAACATTGGAATAAACTGAGGGGATTTCGATTTTTTAAAAAGGCGAAGAATCTTGATGTGCCTAAATCATAACTTCCGTTGTGAAATTTATTTGGTTTTTTTTGAAAAAAATTTCCTTTGTCGTATAGCTGCATAACTAATGGAAATCCATCGAATTAAGTATGACAATTCAGGAACACTTTGTATTGAAATGATTTTTTTTTTTATTATTATTTACCCTGGGTCTGGGTAGAATCCCCTCTTCATTATGCTGAAATATTGAAATATGTACTTGAGCGAAGACCCTGCATTTTTACTATGAGATTTTTTTTAGACACACCTTGGAAAAATAATGATCTGAAAAATTTGAAAAAATTAGTCAGAAAAACGCGGAAATGTAAGGTAAAATCAATAATAAGAAAAACCAGATACACTGTTCCGGGATATCACTTTATTTAATATTTTGAAATGGCAATAGTGTAGCGAAGGAAATAGAACTTTATGGTACCTTTGGTTGGTACATAAATCAATGAAAAATTTTATCAAAAAACCATCAAATGACTAAAAGTAAGAATATGACAAACCTGGCGATTCAACAAAAAATGTGCTTTTTTGGGTGGATCCTAAATTCAATTTTAGAATTTTGGAGATCTTACTCTAAGCGTAAATAATTTTCCTCCTAAACTAAGATTCCCAAAATTTTAGTCCCCTACATCAATTAGGTAGGCTCCATGCCCTGAGTGCTTCTTTTTCCTGTGGAATTTAACAGAGAATGACATGCTGAAATCGAAAAAGAAAAGGGATAAACTGTGCAACATTTTCAAGTACTACTTGAGAATGTGACCTAATTTTGATTTTTAGGGATGAACTTTGGATCCGAAGAATCATCGAGAGGTTGGGGTCAGGGGTCCTTAAATTGGGTAAAATGTACTGTTTGAGGCCTACCTGAACTCACTCTCGGATAATTTCTCGGGTCATAAGTCCATCTTTATAAATCAAAATTGAGTCATATTTTCAGATTTTTAAGTAATTTATGAAAAATTCCATAACGAAGAAAGTGGCTCAGCCCATAGTCTTCAATTGATGTAGGAGCTAAAATTTTGGAAATCTCATTTTGAAAGAAAAATGAACCACCTCAGAGGTGTGACCTCCGAAATTTGAAAAAAAAAAACTCTGTTTTGTAGGAAGAAAAGTGCCTACTCATTAATTTCATTTCAGTTCCTCATTAATTTTTAGGAATTTCTACTTCGACATGTTCCTTTGGCTTCAAACTCGATTCATAATTCATTTTTTAATAATACCAACGAATATCGAATTTTCACTTTTCATTATAGTGATAAAATCGCAGATTAGGCCTGAAATTAATTTCTTTCTTATGAACTCGTCTATGGCCCATTTGAGGTCGCGCAGTCGTAATTCATAATTCATATTAATCTGACGCAACGTCTCAACCATGTGAATGAAATCCAAATTACAGAATGTGAAGTCTTCGAAACGTCGATATTTGGCTCGATTTCACGACTCACGCGAACCTTGCCGGAGAAGCAAGAAAACCTCGGCAGCATTATAGAACCCGCATCGCTTCGAAATAGTTTATTGTGCCATTAAAAACGACATCCGCGCAAAAATCCTGGCACTGGTAGAATTTCTAGCTCGAAATGATATTTTATATTGGCGGCTCGAGCTCGGCGTAACGGTACAGTTGCCAATTAATTTCATCGAAAGGTGTATTTTTAGCGGATAACAGCGCTTTTTCCGCGCTGTTTTCGGCGAAAATGCGAATCCAAGCGGGCAACCAAGATGGAAAGGTGAACAGATGCTGAGGCGGCGACGTGCATGAACCGAATATATGAAGTGTAACGCGCGCCTGATTAATAATGTCATCGAGCACCATACATGAGGCGATGTTGCCAAAAGTATGTTGCGACCTTCGTTCAGCCACAATGACAAGCCTACCGGATAATTTAAGGCGGTTCGAGTTTGAGAAAAAACTTCTCAGAGACTGTAACCCCGGCATCGACGTACAAAAATTTGTTTCACGCTCTGGCTGCCTCCTCGGTGCGCATCATCGTTCGATCATTACCAAATATAAATCCGCGCTGGCTTTCTGGCTTTCTTCTGGCGTCGAATTGGAACGATGTACGTAATGTTTTTCAAGGTTGTGTTGTAACGAAGTTACTGAACTGTTGAACTTGAACCAGAATTCATGTTGGAAATTTCATTGTGGCGCAGAGGGGGCTTTGTTTCGATATGGTTCGTACGCGGCGATCTATTACGATGATGCGGATTACGACATTGTGTGAAATTGAGCCTCGGTATGTATCTTCTGCTGTTGCTCTTGTGGCCAGCACAGAGTATTGTTTCGGCGATATAGGCTGGAATCGAGTTGCGCAAGATGGAGCGGACGCGCGGATATCATAATTAACGTTTGATTGTTATTTGCCCTCTCTAATCTGTTGACGGCCATTGTATTCGGTGTTTTTCAAGCGATTGTAATTACACGCCGTGTAAACTGGCCCGTCGATTCGCGGAAAAGCTCGAGCCACGAAATGGCACAACGTGCCCGAGAATTGTATTCGTACATAATGGCAATTCGTCGCCGCACGCAGTTGTACAACGAAACTTGCAAAGTTTATGTGTAAGATGAATTTCACGCTAATTGTCGAAACGAGCTAGCCAGTGCAGTTGGCGAAATTCCATTGTATGCGACGAACAGCCCCGAAAACGTGACTTTTATGCCGTGAAACAAACTGTCGACGATGTGGAGCCAACGATTAATGTGTGGGTTCGAATTTGAAATATGGTGCTGTCTGGATGCATGCATGAATCTTTTGTTGAGCTAGAGTGTTGTACGATTGGGGAATTGAGGTGAAATTTTGGCTGCAGTCGAACACCTGTCATAGTATGAGCTGCCTTGATCCAATTCTACATGCAGATGTACATCGTATGTGGAACAAGAAGCTTTTTTTAACCTTTGTTTCGGAACTATTCGGTTGCACACCTGGCTGGTTTTTTCACAGGATGCAAAGAAAATGGTACTCTTGAAGACATTATCCATCAACACAAACAATTGAAATTCCGGATTTAATGAATATATTAAAAAAAAACTGATCTAAGATATTGCGCTGAAAAAAAAGGAAATTGGCAGCATTGGAGGCCGATCATTTTATATCTAATGTTATGGATAGAGGGTTCCATGTTTACAGCTTCTGAATGTTTACCTCCCAAAATTTTATGTGTCTTCAATTTTCTTGTTTTTCAAAAGTTGTAAGTCATCTCTCCAGAGATGTAGGTACTTCCTTGAGGCGTACTTCTGGAGAGTCAGAGAATACTCTGAAACACCTGCTGCAGGCATACCTTTGGGCTCCAGAAAATACTCCAGACACCTCCTGGAATCATATTTCTAGAGGTGCAGGGAAGAGACTTGAGATACCTCCTGGAGACATACTTCTGGAGGTTCAGAGAAGATTCTTAGATGCGTTGACCTCCCTAAAGAAGGCAAAATGAAAAAAAATGATAAGGGTAGCTCAAACAGTTCACCAGAAATGAGAAAAACCATCCCAGCCTCGAAAGCACAGAAAAAGCGAGGTTTGATTTGTAGGAATGATTTTCATCCCAAAAATCATGCCAGCTTCAAAGGCTTGGAAAAGATTTGGGATGATTTTTGGGATTAAAATCATCCCTGCTTTAAAAACTCAAAAAAGTTATGGTATGATTTGTGAAAATGATTTTCATCCCAAAAGTCATCCTACTCCCGGAAAGTGTGAGGGGATTTGGAATATTAATTTTCATCCCAAAATCATCTCTATGAAAAATCAAAATAGCATGGAATAATTTTTGGGATTGATTTTCATTTCTAAAGTCATCGGAATTCTTTATTAAATAAATGTCAAATGTCAAAACTTCAAAAGCTTGAAAAAAGCATCCCAGCCATAAAAGCTTGGGAAAAGCTTGGGATGATTTGTGAGATTGACTTTCATCCCAGCCTCAAAAGCTCAGTAAATTTGTGATATGATTTGTGAAAATGATATTCATCCCAATAGTCATTCCAGCCCCAAAATTTCGGTAAAGTTGTGTAATCATTTGAGAAAATAATTTTCATCTCAAAAATCATCCCAGCCTCAAAAGCTTGGAATAATCATGAGACGATTTGAAGATAGCACCTGGAAAGTGACCTAACTTAAAAAAGTTGATTTCGAGAAAAGTGAGAAAAAACTGTCCTATGGAGGGGAAGCGAGATATTTAAAATCTGTTTTAGGGAATGGAAAGGGTCAACCTTCACTCACCTGGTGACATCATTTTTTTTTTTCCAAACAGAAAATCAATGGAAAATCAGTGTTTCTGCAGCACGCTAAAAAAATAAAGAAATGCTGCAGTTAGAGGTCATTTACTGATAAAATCAGGTAAAATGTGTTTAAGCAAAAATGAAAATTAATTGTGATTTAATGAACAAAAAAAAACTAAAATTTGGTATATATCCTAGTCACAAATCGATTGGAAATATGTTTCAAGATGTTTTGGAGTCTTCAGAAAATTTTAGAATTTTTAAGCACTATAGAAAGGTCTGTAAAAACGGTCCATATGAACTTTAGCACATAAAAACAGATACATATACTAATAGATGGCCCCACAATCTCAAAAATCACAATTTTGCACTTAGGTCACTTTTGCAAGTCATATCTTCATTTGTGAGATTGATTTTCATCCCAAAAATCATCTCATCGCCTGAAAAATCAAAATAGCATGGAAAGATTTTTAGGATTCATTTTCATCTCTAAAGTCATCTCAACTTCAAAAGCGTGGGATGATTTGTGAGATTGATTTTCATCCCAATAGTTATCCCAGCCCCAAAAGTTCGGTAAAGTTGTGTAATGATTTGAGAAAATGATTTTCATCCCAAAAATCATTCCAGCCACAAAACCTTGGAAAATCGTATAATTACAGAACCTTGATTTGTTGATACTTTGTCAGAAGCTTATCCACATCCACATCAACAAATCAAGGGAAGACAATACAACTTATAATCTAATACTAATAGGTACAATTATTTACAAATTAACAATTATCATGTTTATGATTAGGATCACAGAATTAAAGGCATGGATTGGGTTTGTAGAAATAGGGAAATGATGATATGGTAGAGGGGGTGGGCGACTCTTGAAGTTTATTGATGATTATATGCTAATATAGGTAATTGTTGAGATACTCAAATGAGTTTTAAAGGAGGGGGGGGAGACTTGTAATTGTTGTATTGATACGGCATGATTTCTGTGCCAAGTTAGTTGGGGTATGTAATAAAATTCTTCTGGATAAGGGGAAGTGGAATCAAACTCAGTTGAAAGTTTATTTCTTATGATGGTTATTAGGGGGAGGGAACATTCAAAAGGAGGACGTGGTATATTGTTTTTTCCATTTTCTTCTTTGCAGCGACATAACAGAGATTTTGCCTTTTTAATAAAATCTAAATATCTAATGTGGAAAATTGCCATAGCTTGTGAAAATTTGTGCAGTGTTATATGTAGACCCCTGCACCGCCGAAAAACATGGGTTTTCTGCCGTCGCTGATAAATGTCTGGGCTCGAGCTGTTTTGTTTTTGACTATTAATATTGTAACTTCAAGATCGGCAAAGAGATTTTTCATATTGGAAATGTGAAAAAAGAAGTACATTTTTTTGTTTTTCAAACATGATTTTTCAAAAAATTTTGAGAGCTTCCAGCCGGCGTGAGCCGCCGCCCACAGTGTCGCCACTTTAGCCGCCGCCAAAAGTGCTGTCATCGGCGCTGGGGTCTAGTTATATGTTGTTTCAAAAGAGGAGGTGTTGAAGGGTTCAAGTTTAGGAATAAGGATATGGGTTATTTCAGTGTTTTCTGTTAAATTCCAACCTACTTGCCATTTTTCAAGTGTCCAAGAATATAATGTTTTTTAATTGTTTGATGGAGATTTAATATTTAAGAATAGGTAGTATTAATTTGGAAGTCTGGTGTGTCTTGAGGTAGTGTTAAATAAGTTTCAATATTGAATATAGTTTAGCACTTTGTATTAAATTTATTTCTAGAGACTTTTTTGATTGAAGGGAATGGATAGTTATATATTTTGTTTGGGGCATATATGGAATATCAACACAATTTTGGGTAAAATAGCGTAGGTTTCTTATAATAATTCCAAGGTCTAAAGGTATTGTTTTTGAGAGAGTAATAGCTGCTTCTTAAGATATTGTTTTATAGGATCTGGAGATATTAATGCAATATAATCTTTGAATGTGTTTTAATATTTTTTAAAGGTATGCCTGAGAAGTGAGGAGATACCAATATGCTGATAAACAATATTTAAATAAAGAACCAATTACTGAATTGTACATTATTCCACGTGCCCATGTTTTTTGACCCCCAATTATTTTGACAAATTTTAGTTAATTTATAAATAATTTTCAAACATTTTGATGCAAGATTTTTGAAATGTGGCCTATAAGTTGATTTGGCATATATCCAAACCCTACTCGAAACTGGTCCACTCGCTGCTAAATGTCACCACTGCGCTATGCGTGCGCTCGTACGCGTATACATACACGCGCGTGGGGGGGGGGGGTAGTTTCCCGTAGTTTAGTGCTATGTATACCGTCGTCGAATGGCTTTTGGCAAGCTGCACTGGTGGCTACATGTGAAGAGCGTCGGCCTACCATGCGAAAGGTCCCGGGTTCGATCCCCGCTGGCGGATCAATTTTTTTCGCCCAAAAATATTTTTTAAAGTCGTTTTTTTGTAAAATTTTATTTTTGTTTTCAGGTTCGATTTTTTTCTCTAAAATTGGCCAGTAGAAATTGCGAATTAATTTTTTTCAATTTTTCTTTTTCAACATGCTTTTTTTTATCAAATCTCAAGTGGTACGTGGGGAGAAATGCTGCCGAGCGGTACGCGGGGAGAGATGCCGCCTCGCTTCGCTCGGCGGCATCTCTCCCCGCGTACCGCTCGGCGGCATCTCTCCCCGCGTACCGCTCGGCGGCATCTCTCCCCGCGAACCGCTCGGCGGCACCTCTTCTACAATTTTTGGTCGCACAATTGGTGCGATTTAGCCTCGATTTACGGAAGTGCCCAGTTTCGAGTAGGGTATGGATATATGTGTTGATTTGTTGTCCAAAGTTATACCTATTAGGAAATAACTAACAATTTGATAATTTGATTTTGGTAAAAAAAAAAAAACACACAAATAAATAACAGGTTTTCACAATTTTTCTTTTGTTTTTATTCTTTTTGGAGTTGTGGGTTTGTAGTCATTTTCTTGATTTAAAATTCAGTAAGTAAAACAAAAGAATGGGATTTCTACCTGTATAGTCCATACTCCATTGGGGAATTATTTAATAGAGTAACCTTAAAATTGTAAAATTGATGGTAAGCAATGATGAATGAAGTTTTTTTTTCTGTTTTAGTTTTAAAAAAATTATGATGATGCAAGATGCATTGATGCTTGTATAATGTACACATGCGGTAATTTACCGGTAATTATAGTTTTTTATGGTAATCATCGTAAATGTTGGTAATTAATGGTAATATGCGGCAATTGATAGTAATAAACAGTAAATCAATGGTAATTTACGGTAATTACATAGTAATTCATTACTCGTTCTGATTTTTTGATATTTTTCTGGTGTTGACAAATTGAAATGAACTGTATGGTGGATATATTCAACAATTTTTTTGTTGATTTTTTTGTCTGTGGTAAAAATTGTAATTGGCCGTAAATTAATGGTAATTACACGGTATAACTTATGTAATACATTGGAAAAATAGCATTCTATTATGGAAGATGTTCAACTTATCAAACACAACTAAATTTTCACTCATATTACCAACCCAACTGTACCTGAAATCTTTGTGTAAATGTTAACAAAAACAATACCAATAAATATTTATATTTCTAAACCTCATATTTATATATACACATATGCAATACCTTGTGGTGCCCAGGTCTTTAAGAGTCATAGTGGTGCCCACCTTATATACAGCATTATTATATAAACATAGTATACTAATGCATCCAGACTGGGCACCACAAGGGCTATATACCATAAGCTCTTGTGTATATAAAAATTTGACTATAGGTATATAAGGAGAGTCATTGTGGTGCCCACCCTAAAAACGTGTCAGGGGACTCAGGGGGGCGTGGCCATCTATATACAATGGTTTTTAACATGGGGACGTTGTGGTGCCCGATTTGGGCACCACAACGTTTTTTTCGGGCACCACAATGACTATTCACAATTAAAATGGGCACCACAATGACTCAGATTAAATCTATATATATATAGAATTACTTCGAAACGTCCTTGTCACCGAGAGTGCGATTTATAACGGTGCGAATATAATTACTTCTGCCTTTTTGTAAGTATATTAAATGGTAAATTTATCAGGCTTCTGTCTATTACATAATTATAGGCGCAAGGTCGCCGCGTTACTGAGCTGCACATACCTACCATGTGCGAACGCCAATACGATGCTTCAGGTTTACCCAAGGTTACCTATTCATCCATGTAAAATAAAACCTCAAGAAGAACCAAATCTCCCCCTAAAAATACTGCAGCTGATCGGTGAAATATGTCTGTATTTCGGTGTGAAGTTGAAACCGCCATATATGTGCGAGTTGAGTTAGGTATGGGGAACATGGTGGAGTCTGCAACACGTAAGTATAATCTATGGTATGGTATGGCGATGACAAGATATAGACGTGAAAAAAAGTTACGACCTTGTTTTAATATACTATCTGTTAATCTGCTGTAAGTATGTACCATGCATGCAGCATGTACAGATACCAGTCTGACTAGGTTAACCGTGGACGTGGAGCCAGATTTGGCATTCGATGATCAACGTTTGGTCGGATTACGTCATTTACATATCGCGCCTCGTCTCCCGGAGCCATAATCAAAATTATTCTACCGTTTTCTTCCTGCTTATTAAATATCTTACCTGCCTACCTGTTTCGTTTCGTTAACGCCAACAATTATCCTGTATTTTTCCAACGAATACGATTGCAGCAGCATTTAATTAGTCGCAGAAGACGAAATTCGCGGTGAAGTAATGCGAATTATGATCAAATTAGTGGAGAAATTTCATTTCGCGGACAGAAATAAATTAGTGCCGAATGTACTGGTTGAAAAATCGAACCACTCGATAAGTCAATATTTTTGATTGAGTGAAATTTGCTATGTGACGTTATGAAATTTTGATTGAAATCTCATTATTTGTGGTCGAATCAGTGGAAAAACTCTCATCTGGAGGAGAAAACAAGAATTTTCGGAGCTCTTGGTGATGTTCTGCTCTCTCATTTATAAATCAGTGAAAATTATCGAAAATCACTGGAAAGCAGTCAGAATTGTAGTACAGTAATGAATAAGTGAAAAAAAATTTCCTTGAAAGCAAGCAGTGAAAAAATTACTGAAAAATCAGTGAAAATTCACTAAGAATCGGTGAAAATTCACTTAAGAATCAAGGCAAATTGACTGAATTCAGTGCAACAAAATCTCTGAAATTCGCTGAAAAATCAGTGAAAATTGACTGGGAAGTCAGTGAAAATTTACTAATTAATCAGTGAAAATTTACTTGGAAGTTAGTGAAAATTCACTAAGAAAAATCAGTGAAAATTCATTTAAGAATCAATGACAATTGATATTGACTGGAAAATCGGTGAAAATTCACTTGAGAATCAATGCAAATTGACTGAAATCAGTGCAACAAAATCTCTGAAATTCGCTGAAAAATCAGTGAAAATTTGACTGGGAAGTCAGTGAAAATTCACTAAAAAATCAGTGAAAATTTACTGGGAAGTTGGTGAATATTCACTAAAAAAAACCAGTGAAAATTCACTCAAGAATCAATGAAAATTGACTGGAAAATCAGTGAAAATTGACTGGGAAGTTGATGAAAATTCACTAAGAAAAATCAGTGAAAATTCATTTAAGAATCAATGACAATTGACATTGACTGGAAAATCGGTGAAAATTCAGTTGAGAATCAATGCAAATTGACTGAAATCAGTGCAACAAAATCTCTGAAATTCGTTGAAAAATCAGTGAAAATTCACTAAAAAATCAGTGAAAATTGACTGGGAAGTTAGTGAAAATTCACTAAGAAAAATCAGTGAAAATTCACTTAAGAATCGATGACAATTGACTGGAAAATCGGTGAAAATTTACTCGAGGATCAATGAAAATTGACTGAAATCAGTGCAACAAAATCTCTGAAATTCGTTGAAAAATCAGTGAAAATTCACTAAAAAATCAGTGAAAATTGACTGGGAAGTTAGTGAAAATTCACTAAGAAAAATCAGTGAAAATTCACTTAAGAATCAATGACAATTGACTGGAAAATCGGTGAAAATTCACTTAAGAATCAATGCAAATTGACTGAAATTAGTGCAACAAAATCTCTGAAATTCGCTGAAAAATCAGTGAAAGTTTGACTGGGAAGTCAGTGAAAATTCACTAAAAAATCGGTGAAAATTGACTGGGAAGTTGGTGAAAATTCACTAAAAAAAATCAGTGAAAATTCACTCAAGAATCAATGGAAATTGACTGGAAAATCAATGAAAATTCACTGGAAAATCAGTAAAATCGCTGAAATTTGCCGAAAAATCAGTGAAATTTTTTGAAAAAATAAAAAAAAAACGCTGAAAATCAAAGAATTTCTCTGATTTTCCCCCTGCTGCAATCCTGACTATTTATCAGTGACTTTTCACTGATTCGAAATGAGAGTGTTGGATTTTCGGATCAGTCTGTGGATACTCCTTCGTCGAACGATTTCAAAACGTCACGAAAATCACAAATCATCAACCGAATGATAAACGCGAATACGATTCTGGATCTTCCATCCGAGGAATATTGAAATTACCATCACGACCGTTCATAAACGGCCATAAACCGTTTACAAATCGCTATAACCAGTTGGCAAACGGTATAGAAATTATAATAATCTCGACATGCGAGCTCATCTCGATGGATAAAATTGGTCGATTATCGTGACACCGGCGAGCTCGTGATTCCTCCTACACGATTCCATCTCTGCCATTCTGTTGGTGCTTGGATCGAAATTCGCCTAGTCCGAGGATCTTGGAAAAGACCTACGATGCAAATTACTTGGAACAATTATGCGGTTACAGCTCGCAACGTTTAGCACCAACGTTCGCGGAATTCGGCCATGTTTTTTTTATTAATTTTTCAAAACCGGTATCCAGTTTACGACGAGGGTTGGTTGAAGGTGAACTAGATTCTTAGATACGGCTGTCATCCGTTCTTTTTTCGACCTTCAGCTTCATCGGCGACGATAAAAAAAACCGCGCCAAAGCTAAAAGGGGGATTGAATCGAATATAATCGTGGTTTGGATACGCCTACTACCTCTGTTTCGTGGTTCATCCGCCGTTCGACGTCCATTTTGTAATAAAAAAACTATTGTGGTGTAGTTTCGAGAGGGTTGCGAAGCAATAAAACCGGCTATCGATGCAGTAGGTAATGCCATGGTCGGATACGCCACCACAGCACTTCAAATCGATATACGAGCAGATCCCTGGTCTCATTTTTCACAAAGGTTCGATTTTCGGCAATTATCCGGTGATATCGAAATAAGGGTGTCTTCAAATCGGTCTGCGAGGCCGAAATTGTGGAACACCTGGAACCTGGGACAGCGGTCCAATTACAAATCATCGCTAACGAGTCGACTCGGCAGTGGCAGCCTTCTGTAATGACCATCGTCAGAACACACATATAAAATCGAAACGAAACAGTAATAATTGCACCCTTCCCTCGTCCTCGTCACCTCCGACTAATAAAATCGAACAATACGTAATTTCGTAGGCTATTAAACAGCGCCTATAACGATTACGACAATGGCAAAGCGTAAAAATTTTTCCATGTAGTCGCATCATGTCGAACGCTGGCTGCATCGACCACGCACCAGCGCAAACGGTAAATAGACAAAGAACAAGAAGAATGGCTCGGCGACGCATGGCGGAGAGCTATAAGTTGAAAAAGAATATAAGAAGAAAAAAAAGAGTCGACGAGAAGAACACGTTTATGGGCAGAGCAGATTTAAAAGCATCATCAACATATACAAGACCGTTTGCTCGCAGCGATAGCCAATTCTTCATCATTTATGGAACGGTCAGTAACCTTCGTGTTTACCATGATCCACGCTTTTTTCTTTGTTACACGACGCTGCTAATGCCGAAGCCGCTGAACCGATTTGCCGTTGCAGTGCACATCGAGCAACGCGCCTAGTCCATGTCCACGACGATTTCTCAACCTTATCTATAAGTTCACAACATGCTGGTATCGTGGTATGATTATAAGCAGCCAAGTTGCAATGTACTACATTGACAAGATAGTACAAAGGTAGTCGATGAACTTGCGGTATTGCAACGTATGGGCAGATATGTTGGGCAGGGTCCAAATTTCCATCGTTGGTTGGTGTTGTAATCAACGAGATGTCTGCGAAATGAAATATGCCCGAGAGTTGGACTGCTGCACCGGAGTTGGGGTAAATTTCTCAAGTTGAGATTGTTCTGGTGCGGTGTAAATGCAACACCTCGGTTAGGCGAATCGTGACAGAGATACACGTCTAAGATTAAATCGAACAACGAAAATGGGTACGTGAAGCGAGGAATTGTTGTTTCGCCTTTGGATTCGAAAATCCGTGCAAAATTTTCAATCGCCGAAGTCATTCGTGTTACAGTACAGTCAAGTCGAGTGAATCGTTCGCGAATGGATTCGAGGTGATTTGGAATTGGGGGGAAATTCTGGAATGTCAAAATACTCAAAAATCTTGGAATATGTGAACATTTTCTGGAAATCCAGAAATTCGAAAAAGACAAAATGTAAAATCAGAAACAGGTGATATTCAAAAATTCAGGAATTTGAGAATCCAAAATTTGAGATATTGTTTGAAAAAGAAATTTCGAGAATGGAAAGATTCCAAAAATCTGTGAAGTATTTTGAAATTTGAAAATTCAAAAATCCAATAAAATGAAACTCAAAAAATCCGGAGACTTTGACATATCGGAAAAACCTAAAAAAATTCTGAACCTTAGAGCATCGAGAAATCTCGAAAAGTTCGAAACCCCAAAAAAATCCAAACCATCTTAGAATCTCCGAGTATTAAAAAACTTCAGAATTGGTATAGAAATCCGGAAACCAGAGATAAAGAGATGTTGAAATTAAAAATGACACGTGCGTCGTATTATCTAAATCAGAAAAATCCAAAGACTAGGTATGTAGATATTTTGAAGTCCAAAAGTGCAGAAATCTGAGAAAATTCAAGAATTCAGAAAATTTAAACGTTTTGAACTTTGAAGTAGACACTTATCTGGAAATCTAACAATGAAAAAGAAACAACCAGAGGCGCAAAACTAAAATGATACCATTGATTCCAGTTTCAGTTTTCACTTTTCTAGTTACAGTTTCAGTTTTGTTTTTCTTCCCTGAAATCGAAGAGAATTCTGGAACCGAAAAAAATCCAGTCATCTGGAAATAGAAGAATTAATTGAGAGAATTCAGAAATTGTGAACCCAAATATTGAAGGATATAGGTACTCTCCAACTTTTGGGTTCACAAAACAAAACAAAAAGATCAAATCCAGAGAGATTCTTGAAAAACGATTTTTTTTTGAAAACTGCTGAAGAATACAAACTATTGAAAATCTGAGAATCAAAGGAAATACAAAAATTTTGGAAATCCTGTTTACGTATGGTTACCGAGGCAAAAAAAAAACATGAATAATCATTGAAAAGTTGAAAACCTTGAAATTCAAAAATTCAGGAATCCAAGCAAACCCAAACTTGATGTTAATTTGAGAAAGTTCAGCAATTTTACAAATTGGATAAATTTTGCAATTCACATTAAAAAAAAAAACAAAAAAAAACGTAAATTCCCAACATTAAAGTTATTTTGGAAACCAGAAATTCAGAAGTTCAAAATAATTTAAAAATTTAGAAAAATAGAAATATCTAAGAAAATTCAAAAATTTTGGGCATTGCATTTGTATCTTTAAATCTGAGAAAACTTAGAAATCTGAGGAGAAGTCCAAAAATTGAATATCATCTACAAGAGTTTCCTGAATGTTGAAACCAGAAAGTTCAGGATATCAGAAAAATTTAGAAATACAAGAAAATCCAGAATTTTTGAGCTTTGAGGTATACCTATATAGAAATCTGGGAAAATTCAAGCATCCAGGGCAATTTTAACTATCTGAAAATCCAAAAAAAATTCACAAATTCTAAAAATTCAAAAATTGTAGTCATCTTGGAATCTACAAAATTTCATAAATTCAAAAAAAAATCAGAAAATCCGACAAATTTATGAATCTTAAAGATGCCAAAATTTTTGAACTTTGAGATATTTGAAAATTTAAAAAAATTCCCGACCCAGAATCCGGACAAAGAAAATTTGAGAATTGAGAAAATTCAAAAGTTGAAACATTTGATGGGACGTATCTTGATAACCACGAAAAAAAAAATCACACTCGTCAATCAACTAGAATAGAATACAGATGCGTCGTCGAGGGGGAAGGGGGCAACCCCCTCCTTGAAAAAGTTCTGGCCCCCGCTTGGCCTCCAAAAAATTCATGTTGTATTTATAAATTTACATTACACTTACATCGTCACATCAGATTGGGATTTTCAAAGCATTAAAGCATGAAAAAATGTCTTTTTAGGGCATTAAAAATCCAATTTTTTCAAAGCTTCGCTCGGGCATTAACAAAATTACAATTCTATGAGCTATCGCTGAAGAAGACTTCATTTTTACCCCCTTCTCATTTTTAGCTGGTGAAAAAAGTCAGTCCCACCTTTCCACTTCGAAAAAGGAAAAAGTTGTCCATCACGCGGCCACTTTTGTGCTCCCCAATTTTCGATTCTGACGACGCCACTGATAGAATATTGAAATTCGAAAAAAATTAAAAAATCCAAGTTAGGTAAGTATCTGGAATTATAGGAATAATATGAAAAATTACAAAATGTTGGCGATCCAATTTAAATCAAAAAATCACGAATCGGTGAAAATATTGAAATTTGAAAACTTAGGAATCCAAGAATATCCAGGCTATCTAAAAATCTGAAAAAAATGCAAAAATCTTTAAAATTCAAAAATAATTTTTGAATTTCCAAGATTTTTGCATTTTTTGGATTAAAATTCATGAATACCAATATAATATCAAAGATACTTGGAAATCAAAAATTCAAGAAAATTTTAAAATCTAGAAAAACTCTGAAATAGAAAAATTCATGAAACCAAGAAAATTTATAATAATCCAAGATACTTACTTAAAAAAATTGAATTTTAGGATATCAAAAAAATGATGAAAATATATAAATAAGTAAAAAAAAAACAAGGTACCTGTGTATATAAAAATCTGAAAAAATTCAGATCCTCTGAAAATCCAAAAGTAGGTAGTTATAATTTACCTAAAAATCTCAGAAAACGTAAAATTTAGTAGATAACGAAAAAGTTTTGAAAATGTTTTCATTACTTCCTTTTGTTAGTTCGTGCTGGTGAATATCCGTTCATTTTTGAAGAACCCTCCCTTTTCCTCTCGCCCCCTCTTCGCTATATCTTCAACAAGGATTGCTCCTCAAAAATAGGTATACCTACCTTCACCGCACCTCTGAAATTGACCAGAAGAAATTCACAATTCCTAAATGAAAAAAATAAGTACCAGTTGCAAAATTTATCGTGTTTTCCATACTGAAAATCTCAACATAAGTAGGTACCTACCTACGTACCTATCTAAATAAATGCATACAATATCGATAATTGCATAGATATGTCTATATTCACAGTTGAATATTTTATTTATACTTATTCGTTAATGTCTGCAGATGTCATGGAAAAAATTAACCGTATCTTTACAATTTCTTTACAGTTGACTTGCATTATAATATTTTATAGGCACCTCTACCTATTTATAAAATGGTTATCATAAAACATGGAAGGTTCCACGAACAATGTAACATATTACTATACAGAATTGATTATATTCTTTCACCTCAACTGGAATTCGTCACCTTTTCTGGCTTACAGACTGATAGGAAATCGAATCAGTTAAAAATAATGGCCTTTAAACGGATTGCCAATGACCTGCGAATTGTTCGAATAGAATCATCTAACCGAAAAATTCTTTCTCATAAGTCGAAGCCAATGTCCTTCTCAGATCTGGTGACGTCATCGTCTTTATTATACGAATCGTATAATAATTGCCAGCGTTTTGCCTAAGTAGTCAGTATAGTAGTTATTCATCATCTGCAGATTCGAAAATGGAAATTTTCAAATCAACGTGACGTCATCGGTCATATTCTTCTTGTTTTTTTTGCAATGTACAAGTAGACTTAAGTCGAATATGTATTTGTATGTTTATGAAGATACGATTTTTTTTCTAGTTTGCGATAAAAACAAAAGAGGAAATGATGAAAAAATTAACGATGTTCGGATGTTTCAGAGTAATATCTTCTTATTTTTTTTAAAGAATGACTTTTAAATTTATGATGTTTTTTTCATCCATTTTAATAGTCAGTTGTGATGTGAAGATGGATAAATGTGCTAATGTGGATGCACATCCAGGTTCACACATACGATGTTTTACTGGAAATTTTTTTCTGGGCGATGACTAATGCATAATTTCTCTGCTTCTTACCTACTGTTTGGGATTTAATAACGAAATTTTTTTTTACTGTTTTCGGAGATTTTTATCAAAAAATAGATGAAAGAGTTCGTATCAGTGTGAGGAGAGAGGAGACTGACACTGAGCAAGAATCATTGGCATTTTTTAATTTTCCACTATTTTTTAAAAATGGTCATTTTCAACCTTTGTTAATAAAATTATCAAACTTCGAGGATCGGAATTTACAGCTTTTGGAGGGTATATAACAGTGGCGTAGCCAGAAATTTTTCAAGAAGGGGTCTGAAATTTCATAATTTTTGAGAAATTTTAAATTTACCCCTCTCCCCCATCCCACTAATTTTTTTTACCATAAAAACACCAAATTCAAACTTTATAAAGTTCTCTTGCAATTTGAATTACATGTTTAAAGGAAAAAAACAGATGAAAATGTAATTTTCGAACGAACAGCTTACATACTAATTATTTTGACCTTAAAAATGCCCAAAAAATACCTAACAATTCCAAGCGTCAGAAGCTATTTTTGAGAGGATGCAAAGTGGGTATGGAGACTTGGACTATCAGAAGAGAGCCAGTTTTTGCATAATTGATTTAAATAGTTCATGTAATTGTGATTTTGTTCATGCCCGAGTGAAGCGAGGGCGAAGCTTTGAGAAAATTTGATTTTTAATGCTCCAAGAGGGCATTTTTTCACCTACGTTCTTGACGCCAAGGGGAGGGGGGCCGAGACCACATTTTCTTATCTGCAAATGAAAAAAAAAAATCCCAAATAAGTATTACTTGAATCTTGTACTCGAGGAATCATTTTTGAAAGGGTGCACAGAGTCATTGAATCGCTATCTTGAGGGGCTTCATTATCTAAATCAGAAGCATAACAGATTTTAACACGTATGAATAAATTTGGAGTGAAAGAGGACTAAAATGAAGGGATAGATGGGCCGAATGCTCCAAAATTTGATAATTTTGAGAGGCTCAAGGTACAAAAATGAATTTCTTAATGAAAAATAGTTTTTTTTCTTTCGTTTTCTGTCTCCGTTTTTGAAATATCGAAGAACTGCGGTTCTTTTCTCTTTTGATCTTATTTTTTTAATGCCCAAGTACAACTATTTTCTTCGAAAATGATGAATTTCTCCTCACTACCTAAAAGAAAAATAATTTTCAATAAGTCTTCCTAAAAGTTTTTTTCTTGCTTTTTTCTCAAAGAAAAAATTCAGCAGTATTGATAATAGTTTTAATGTACCTAAGTATTGAGTAGAAAATTTCTTATGAAACAGTTTTTAAAAGTATTTTCATGTCTGCTGAAATTTTATCAAGTATACCTGCGAAAATATTTCTTCATAAAAACTTCTCCTGGTTCCATCCGATATAATTATGTAGGTATTAGATGAAATCCAAATTGATGTAAAAATATAAAATTCCCATTTTTTTTAATGCGCAGCATAGGTGAAAATTTAAAAAAAAACCACTTGCTCAAAAAGGGAAAAATTGAACTCGAAAACGTTTTTTCAGCCAATTCAAAAAAATCTAATTTTTTAGCTTTCAAAAGGGAGGTTGAACTCGTAAAGTCCCTGTGTAGCGATACCTTTATCCCTCGTACCCTAATTTAATTCAGTCCAACGCATTTGAAAATTTCGATCCTAAAATCACCAAAAAAAAATACAAACCAAAATATATGGTTTAAGAACACACCCTGACCTACAGGTATTCATATTGAAAATATTCGCCAATTTTTGTACGATGACCAAGTTGTTCATCCATTTTAAAAATCATAACACGAAAAAAATTAAACCACTTTTTCAACCGAAAAAATAAAATATTTTTTCCTTCCTTCCATTTAAAAATAATTTTCCAAATCTCACATTCCCCAAAGTCCTCATATTTCAAAACCTAGCGACCCTAAAAACTTGGCAGATCAGTTTTCAATTATACCATATTATACATCATTGACCTAAATTCGATATCAGCGCACGATTCGAGCACCTCCCCAGTCCCCAGCCGCCACGTACGCTTTGTTTCATGTATTCGGTCACCTCGATCCCTTCCTCAGGCCGCCATAATTTTAGCCTATTCGGTATTCGGGTTGAAAACTCATTTGAAAAATTCCAAATGCGTGATACTCGCTCGTAACGTACCCGGAATCCCCCACCTTTAATCCACGTACTGCACAAGGGTAAGTAGGTATGCTAGCTAAAAGTCGGCAAAGGTGGTCGTTCGACAGAAACAACGGGGTTGGTATAAAAAAAATGGTGGAAAAAAACGAATAAAACGGGAACGAAAAACATGCTAAAAAAAAAAATACCAAAATTAGTAATAAATAAGATTACATAATAAAAAAACACGAAAAAAAGCCAACGTTTGTACGTTTGAAACACGAAATATTTCGTGTTCGGCGAGAAATAATAATGATAGCATTAAACGTTGGCACGAATAAGTAATGAGAAAATGGAGTTTTTGCATGTCGGCTGTAAAATGCGATACCCTTAATCATAGGGTTTTCCAAAAACTTTAAAACAAATGCGTAAGTGTACCTATGCAAATATCTACATAAATGGCCCCACATGTACGTATTTACATTGCAAAAATTGAACACACCTTCGAGTACTTATACGATTCTTCGAATTCGAAAGTGATATAATCGCGAGTACGTGAATATGTCGAGTATTCTTCGTAGGTTGTCGACGTGATACGAATATACGTGAATTGAAACCCATATGAGAAAAATTTTTTCATCACACTGACGTATTCTCTATAACCCTTTATGATTTCATCGCTTTTGTACCTAACTCCTGCGATGGGTTCAAGTTCATTGCTAAAAAAAACCAGTTTCGCAACCAGGTTACCTAATTTTTTTCAAGCAGGAGGGAGATTATTATAGGGGATGTTGAATTTCAAGGTTCAGGCAATCTTTGAAATATTTCGCAATTCGCCTCGAAGCACGTGGAATTGGACCGTTTATCTGACGATAAGAAAACACGATCCTGTTTCGGCCAAGATATACGTTCGCGGTTCGAAGCCTGAACCCGAAACTGCGCCAAATCCTTTTTATGGCTGCCGGCGTCGACACAATATCTAATGCGGATAACAAACCGCCAAAAATTCCACTCATGCGGCAAAATTTCGTGCGCAGAGATGGAATATTTCACGAAATACGAGCTTCCCAAAGGCTACGACCTCGCCATTAATAACCATTCGCCGGTATAGTCTTACTCATTAAGTACACTTTTAGTCTTCTTAATACCGAGTCCATGCTGGGCTTTTTTTCCTGAAACCGCCGTATCTACGAAGCTCTTCATAAATTTCGTGTTTAATGTTCGGAAAATTATTACGTTTACCGAAAACTATAAGTACGAATTTCTCTCTTATCCGATTCCAGTGCACTCTGGATAGGTACCTATTCTTTTTTTCATTGGTGCACCTGAGGGGGAGGGTGCTCAAAAGGCTTGAGCCCCCCCCCATACTCGCTAAGGTGATTTTTCATCATAATAACGTCGAAAAGAAGTGGATTAAAGATAATTTTTCAAAATTTTCCCTGTCTCCCTCATTTCGTTTGGACAGTATTTTAGTCGACCTATTTCTTGAATAAACATAATTATTACTCCCGAAGTCTGAATCAGTCAAGGAGCCTTTCCGGATAAGGGTCAAAAACGGCCCCTGATCCAAAATTGGTCAAAACTGACCCAAAATGTTACTCCATAGCCTAAAACCATCCCAAAAATTTTTTGACCCCCACCCCACACCCTCCCCTTCCGGAATTATTGCACCCCCCAATGTCGAAAATTCAACTCGTGATATCTCTGGATGTTGAAATCTTCAAAAAAAAAAAATTCAATTTTGGGGTAGTGTCATGGCTGGAATTTTTTTATTACTTCCGTTGAGTGGTCATGCATCACATATATTTTTTTCAGATTCAGAAACTGGTAGTGTAGGCAAATTAGACAAAAAACAACATTTCTGGCCAGCAAAGACCCTGCCTCACCCATTTGTTTTTATTTTACAATGGCAATATGATTGAGGGGTGAGCTGTGGTGAACAAATAGGAAGGGGAGAAGGTCAAGATACCTTTTTGAACCTATTTCCTCTCCTATGTGTCCACCCCCGCTCACCCATCAATCATATTGCCATTGCAAAATGAAAACAAATGGGTAAGGTAGGGTGGGCGCAAAGGAAGGGGAGGGGGGTCAAGCCAATTTACATAATATCACTATTTTCATGCCCAAAACATAAAATTTAGTACGATTTTATACATATTATCACGTTTGAAAATGATAGTATTTTCCCCATAACCACCTTCTTTCAGGACTCTACATCTCCTCTGCTAATAGTCGTACAAAAAAATGTTCATATAAAAAATGTTAGAAATTAACTGTAGAACAAAAAAGTACCGAGTTATTTTTACCGCAAACCCAAATTCAAAGGAGATAGAAGCGAAACCCCGTTTTCTAGGGGGTGGAACCCCCATAAAAAAATTAGCAAGGGGTCTTGGGGGTGGTAACTCTTGAGGGTTACTCAGGGGATCTCTCTCGACAGTTTTCTGCAATAAAAGCTTTGCTGGCCAGAAATGTTGTTTTTTGTCTAATCTGCCTACACTATGGGTGCAGATGGTCAAAAAAAATCAAAACTAAAAAAAAAACGTGTTTTTCACCACTTTTCACAATTAACAAGAGAGGTATCTCTAATTTAAGGAAAATTTTGTGCCGAAACAAAAATAAATTAAAAGTACATCATAGAAGATGCCCATTTCCAAAATTTCAAGTGCTGTAGTGCATTTCTCGAATTTTGGTGAATTTTTAAAGGGTACCGGCGCGGCGGTTAAGATATAGGTGAATCTGCCTCCGAGCTGAAATTTGAAACTAACCGATGGAAGTTGGTTCTTATGGTCTGAAAACCGTGTGGAAATATTTTGGCCCCCTACCCTTCTCCTATCCTTAGTTATCGGCCAAAACGTTCTTTTTTTCAGTCTTTTCATTAAGAATCTTTATTTTTGCGAGTTTTCAACCAAATTTTTTCAGCGTGGGTAGTACACTATACTGAACGGTATCAGTTGGTGGTTTGAAAAATTTTTTAAATGATTTCTTCTAGCTCAAACTCGTGTTTGAAAACTTCAAATCTAGGTTTCTACATGATGGTTCAGAGGTGTAATTTTGAAAAAATATATTTCATGTACCTACTACCTAGTCCCTATGTAGTATGTACAACTTGACATTTTTTTCAGAATTTTCCAGATCTTGAAAAATGTGAAAAACCATTTTTCCACGTTTTCACTCATAAAGTGGTCATTTTCGGTCGAAATTTTTTTTTTGTGTACCTACTTAAGGTATATCAGGGTTGTCGTTCTGCACTCAGAATAATTATTCTGCATTTTGTACTGAATGCAAAAGCAGAATGCATAATAAACGCAGATTACGTAGAATTGCAGAGAATAAGCAGAACGATGCATAATGTGAAATTAATAGCTAAAATGTGAGATTTTTAGTCTAAAATTTTTCATTTTCGATCAGATACTGTGACACTGAGAGTAAAGCTGAAACAGTAAAAGATTTCATAATCTTGGAAAAATGGGAACAATTTTTCATACGCCTGAACTTCCTGAAGTCAGAATGGAAAATTTAGGAAAAAATAATGAGAAATATTTGAATGTAACTGTAAATACCGTAATTACCGTTCATTCTACATATTCTGCACATTTTGTGTTATTCTGCATTTTGGAATACGTAAAAATATGAACAAAAAATCCATTCAAAATAATATATATGTACCTACATACATATGTATAGCAGAGCCGGATCTAATAATAAGCAGAATAAATATACAGTCAAGTTGAGAAGACACCGAATAATATGTTCCCTCTCACAACCAAAAATTCTCGTTCAAAACTAAGTATTTTTTCTATTTGACTATGGTAATTACTGTTGAAATGTTGATTTGATATCCCAATGTTTCAGCAGTGCCACCAGAGGTGACCGCCGATTGTTTTGAATTTTGGTCAAAACTGTGGACCCTTATATCCCCAGGGATTGAGATCTTATCTTGAAAATTTGTTGGTAGGAAAAAGGGTAAATAAGGCTACTTACTGTAGTCTAAATTTTTGACCATGGAAATTTTAATCTTCAATGAAAATATTCTCAAATTCAATACATACACGCAAAAAATAATAATAGAAAATGTTGAAAAAATTAGTAAATATTATTTTTTTAAATAAAATTTATTAATATATTTTTTTTGAGTGTATATATATTTTTGATGAATAAACCAGGTTTTTATAGAGCTGTTGAAATTGACTTCACAATATTGAACTGGAGGGAGAATTTTAAATTTTCAACGAATTTTTTTACAGCTACAAATTTTATTATTTTCACAATTGTCACAAAATTTCATTTTTTTTTACAATAAAGTAGATAAATTCATGAAAATTCCGTATAAATACATACAAAATGTATGGTTTTTTCCCATCAGTTCATTTGACTTTTTGATACCACCTTGAATGACATAGTTTCAACACGATCCGGAGAGCTGAGGAGCATAGCTTACCAAGTATTTCACAAAACCAGAGAGCTGCGTTACACAGCTACCCCACACAAATAATAATCGTTGAACCAGACTGAACTACAACCCCCAGCTCTCCAAGAAAATTATTTAGGTGGGGTAGCTGTGTAACACAGCTCTCCGGTTTTGTAAAAAACTTGGTAAGCTATGCGCCCCAGCTCTCCGGATCATTGAACAGGATGGTGAGCTACGACCTGCAGCCCTCCATGAAAATTATTTGTGTGGGGTAGCTGTGCAACGCAGCTCTCTGGTTTTGTAAAATACTTGGTATCAGCTACACACCGCAGCTCTCCGGATCGTTGAACTGGATGGTGAGCTACGACCTGCAGCTCTCCATGAAAATTATTTGTGTGGGTAGCTGTGTAATGCAGTTCTCCGGTTTTGTAAAATACTTGGTAAGCTATGCACCGCAGCTCTTCGGATTGTTGAACTGGATGGTGAGCTACGACCTACCGCTCTCCAAGAAAATGATTGATGTTGGGCAGCTCAGTACCGCAGCTCTCCAAGAAAATTTTTGTGTGGGGTAGCTGTATAATGCAGCTCTCTGGATCGTTGAACCGGATGGTGAGTTACGACCCGCAGCTCTCCAAGAAAGTTATTTGTCTGGGGTAGCTGTGTAACGCAGCCCTCCGGTTTTGTAAAATACTTGGTAAGCTACGCACCGCAGCTCTCCGGATAGTTGAACCGGATGGTGAGCTACAACCCGCAGCTCTCCAAGAAAATAATTTGTGTGGGGTAGCTGTGCAACTCAGCTCTCCGGTTTTGTAAAATACTTTGTAAGCTACACACTTCAGCTTTCCGGATCGTTGGACCTAATGGTGAGCTACGACCTGCAGCTCTCCAAGAAAATTATTTGTGTGGGGTAACTGTGTAACGCAGCTCTCTGGTTTTGTAAAATACTTGGTATAAGCTACGCACCACAGCTCTCCGGATCGTTGAACCAGATGGTGAGCTACGACCCGCAGCTCTCCAAGAAAATGATTGATGTTGGGCAGCTAAGTACCGCAGCTCTCCAAGAAAATTGTCTGTGTGGGATAGCTGTATAATGCAGCTCTCCGGATAGTTGAACCGGATGGTGAGTTACGACCCGCAGCTCTCCATTCAAGTGTAAGATCGATGACCCTTTCCCCCAAAAAAACTTCTGATGCCACTGATCTCAGAGGTAAATGTACTGACATGTGCAGCACAGTTTCAAATTTTTTTTTAAATAGGCCCTAATGTAAAAGGTTCAGAAAACTTTGAAATTCAAGGAAAATGCTCACCTTTTTTTTGGTCACTTTTTTTACTTCCTACAGTCACTACACTGAGAAAAAATTGTGGTACTATTTACCACAAATTATAGCATTTATATCAGTTTTAGCGATAAATGTGGTATTTTTCGCCATTTTAATGGTAAAACTTACCTCATAGCAAAAAAAACACCACATTTTTATAGCCAATAGTACTATAATTGTGGTTAATTGTGCTACAGCTGTGGTTAATTATACTACAATTGTGGTACACATTGAAATGTCTTACTATAAGTGTGGTATTATTGATATAAAGCTGTATAGAGAGAAAAATGATTTAGAACAAATTTAAAAGTGGTGAAATGATGTGTTAACTTTAAAAAAATACTTTTTTAATCCCTGTGCATAGTAAATTAATATTGAATTCGGAAATCAGAACAACATTAGAAAAATTGGACAAACACGATGTAAAATTTTGAGCTGAATAAAAGTATGTAAACATGACATTTTAATGCTCCTTTGTTTCAAAATTCAGTCATTTTTATTATAAATCAATTAGGTATAGTATAATAACATGTAATTCCAACAAATTATAATTGAATTTGACCAAAAATACATTATATACCTATTAATTAATTCTCCTATATCATATACACACCTAGTGGCGTAATGGTTAAGCAGACATAGAGCAAAAAATTTGTGAGAGTAGATTAAATTGATTAGGACATGAGATCATGGACATGTGTGTCCTGAACTGATTAATCATTAGATAAACAGTATTGAATTTTATTTTTAAAAAAACAATTTTAATTTTATTATTGCACGCCATAATTACCACTGTAGCAAAACTACCACAGTTGTGGCAAGTGAATTTCGAAGTACTACAACTGTGGTAGGTAGTCAAAATATGAAGTACCTACCACAGTTGTGGTAGGTAACCACAGTTGTGATAGTTGAAATAAAAAGTAGCACAATTGTAGTAAAAAGTGCCACAAGCTCGGACTGGATAAGTTTTGCCACAATTTTGTACTTAGTCAATAATTATCACCACACTTTTTTCTCTCAGTGTAAAGTCACCTTTTTTGGAAAATTTAGAGTAGATGCTTTATGGTATCAGAAAAAAGCACAGAAATCTCACCCGATTGTACAGGTAAGTACACGTGCTTCAACATACAACTTAAAATTCCAAAATTACCGGTAATTACCATTTCACAATCACATCCGATCCTGTTGGAAAATTATACTCAAGTGATTATTGTAAACGAGAGTTTCTATCAAATATACTTTTTTTTTGATAACTTCGCTAATGGATCCCATTATATAAGTCGATTAGCGTACACTGCTTCTCACTATTTTTTCTCTCCCGTACCACCGATTGTACGGTAATTACGGTAATTACGAGTCATTAAGCGACTGATGAGAGTTAAAATTTGTATGCAAATGTATCGGCACGCAGCAGTGGTATTTTTTCCATCTCCTTCGAAGCGGCGCGATGGCGTAGGCGGTGTCCTGGGTTTCGGTGGTCAACGCGCGGATAATGGAGCAAACCGGAAGAAAGGTAGAACGCCGGGGTCCGAGTAATTACCATTTTTATTAGTAATTCGAGTACTATTAGTATTGTACAAATAGTCATTTCGTATACCTATGTACATAGTCGGGTATTATAACGGTAAATGTGGCAATGTTTTTTTGTTTTGAAATATGACTGCGATGACGAAGTGTAGATACCTGCGGTGATGCTATTTTTCTCTCTGTCTTCTCTGCCTTCTGCTGGCCCAATAGGTGCGTTGCAATTTACCATATGTCAGCGGTTTTTTTCGCTGCATGAAGTTCGCTATTTGTTTTTATGCAAATCGAGCCGGTGGTTTAGTATTTGGAAGGTTTGAGCGATGAGAGAAGCGAATTCGTGAGTTTGATGGGACTTTTTCTTCGCCAGTGCGTAAAGTACGATTGAACCCGAGATGCGTGTGCGGTTCGTAGCGGATGACCTAATTTTTCGGGTGCTGCGAGGAGCGACGGTATCAGCATCGTCGTCCAAGTAATAACAATTCAAATGACTTACATATCGATTTCTTAAGCGGCTGAAATCGTGATTTCGTGCGGCTTATGTAAGCGCGCGCGAGAAAAGTGTGACGTTTACGTGAAATTTCCCGCGCGCGCGTTTAGTACTATACCACAGGTCATTGCACTCTGCTGTGCGATGCTCTCTCTGTATACCACGTAAGTGTGTATAAAAGCGAGGTTTTCACGTACGATGTGTACCAGTGTTGGGTATGCTTCGGCGTTCGGAGGCGAGGTTGTGTGAGTAAAACACCGAGTATGTGTGTTCGAGTGGTAATGTCGTTAGAGAAAAAAACCTCGGGATGGGAAGACGCATGCGCGCCACCTTTGTATTGACTTTATAAAAGCATAGTTGCGAGGTTGCGAGAACGACGGACGAGCGGAATATCTTCCACGTGCACGATCTCATTTTTATCGCTGAAATTCTCTCGAGCTCCGTTTTTCTCCAAAATATACGAGTGTTTCGCCTTTAAAATTAAATATTCCTGGATTGGCTGGAAATTGGGAGAAATTTAGAATTCGAGGCAGTCCCTGCTCCTGTCTCCTGGTCCCAGAAAAAATGCAGCCTAAAAAAGTCAGTTATAGAATTCGAGTCAGTCGCGCCCTCAGTCACAGGTAATAAATCCAAAAATTGAGAAAAATTTCGAACTCGAGTCAGCTTATCCTTCCCTCCTTCCAATCTCAGGTATATAATTCTAAAATCGACAAAAAAATGTGAAAATTTTAGAAATAGAGTCAGTTCCTATTTCTTTCCCTCAGTCACGAGTAATATATTCCTAAATTGACAAAAAATAATAATAAAAAAAATTTCCCGGAATTCTAACCAATTGAAGATGAATTTTTATAAAAATGTCAGTTGATAGGGATTTGAATTTTTTCATTTGATGACATTTTTCTGAGATATCCAGAGTGACCTGTCATAATAAAAAGTAGCTTGGATCCAAAAGGTGGTTTTTGTGGGAGAGAAAAGCAGTTTTAAGTTTTAAACTGAAGTGCTGACCAACCAATGAGTGCCAATGATATGAAAGAGGGTAATTTTCGAGACATGTTTATTAGGTAGGAAAGGAAATTCAATCGTCATATTTTTTCATTTTTTCTCTCAAATCAGTGTTACCAACCAAAAAACAAAAATTTACATAAAAATACCTTTTTTCAATTTCGATTTTTTGGCGGGATAACACTGTAAAATGGAGCAAAATGACATATACTAGGTGTACAATCCGTATTGCTTTTTTATACCTTCTTTATAAGCATCTAAGGTCCAAGTGCAGTTTTTGGTGTAAAAACGTAGAAAAATGTTGGTAAATCGATTTTTTTCACTTTTCAATTTTTTTGGCGGGAAACACTGTAAAATGGAGTATGATGACGTATAATAGGTCTCTAGTCTGTATTATTTTTTTTATACCTTGTTTATGATAGTCCAAGTGCAATTTTTTTCGTAAAAAATGGTAAAATCAGGAACATCTTATAGAAAAATGAGTCGATTTTTCCATCTCTGAGTTGTTAGAAAGTGGTATAAGAATCGAATTGTCCACTATTTGATTCAGTTTTTCATTCCTCCTCCCTCCCCCCCCCTCCTTTCAAAACTCTGTACTTTTATGAGAAAAAGTAACCAGTTTTGAAAAATGAGTTGATTTTTCCATCTGCAAAATTGTGAAAACTGCAATAACTCATACAGAAGTAACCGAATTGAGCTGAAAATTGGTACACAAACACCACGTGGCATACGCTCTAACATTCTAAAAAAACAAATTTTTTGACCAATTTCTCTTCTTCCCCTTAAAATTGACCCTCCAGTAACAACGAAATGAATCGCTCGCGAACGTTTTTGACATCACCACCGGATTCTACACGTCATAAACTATCAGAAAACATCAAAATCTCGATTTTCATTTTTGACATGGATATGTCTTTAGGCCTGGGGGGTAAAATTTTGAAATTGTTACGCTAGAAAATTCTTACGCTAGAAAATTCTTACGCCTGAAAATGGTTACGCTTGAAAATTCTTACGGTTACGGTGGATCAAGACATTATGACATTATGTTAGACTTAAAAAAACATAAATAAAATTAAATATTATATTCTAACATAATAATTTGCTGATATTATGTTAGACTTGGATGGGTTACGGGTTATGTGTTGATAAAGTATAGAAACACTTACTCAGGTACTCAAACGTATATTCACGAAATAAACTCACAAAAACTAAAACTAATAACTAACTATGGTTCAACTGTTCAAAAGGTGACGTGCGTCTCTCGACTACACAAAGCTAACTGTACAACTACTTCACAATGACTAACTGAGGAACTAACTATTCACCGATGACTTAACTCTAAACATGACTCATCTTATAACGATAACGTAACATAACGACAATCACACAAATTACTAAAGGTACATAAACGAATACTTCAACACTCCCTCTGAATTTTGAGTGAGAACACGTAACGATAAATTCACAATAACGAATAACAAATAAAAAGAAAAGTGGTTCGAAACCAAAATATACACTTACAAATTATTACTTTTTCGAATCGTCATCGGCGCTGTCTTCTAATACTCGTAAAAGCTCTTCCTCTCTAGCTTCGGTCATCGGCACGTCTTCTATAATATCTTCGGCATGATTTCCTTCAGTTCGTTCTTGCGACAAGTCCATGGCTTCGTCGTAGTTCAGCTCGTTTGTTTCAGCTTCCATTCTTTCGACAAGATTACGAACAACATCGGAAGTCCTTGCTTCATCCTGTGAAATTTTCTTCGGATCAATCGTTATATTTACATCGGCTCGATTCTCTTCTGCTTCGGTCATTTCCTCAAACCCATCGTCATCGAACAATGCTTTGACTCGTTCTTCGATTCTGCGATCAACTTGCCGTCTTTCTGTACTCCTCCGTCGAGCCGCTTTTCTTTTCTCTTTCAGTTGATCTTCGGAAGTTTTCGTTTCGAATAGCAATTTTTTATAAATTCGATGAATTTCAGCTGGTAGGTCGACGTTCAGAACTTCAGCGGCGTGACGTAAATCGGCAATAGCATCCAGAGTAACGTTTAAATCTCTTGGACCTAAAGAAAAAATAATAATAAGATGGAAAAAAAAACTTTGTAAATAAAATAAAACTTCGAATAAATTATATCTTCGGCACTTCATTTTAATTCAGGTATTTCTTGGACTAATCGACTTCGGAGATGGTTAAATGGTTCCCTGGTTAGAGGTTTCGTGAGGATATCGGCGTCTTGCTCCGACGAGCTGACCCAATGAATGATCGCACGTTCGTTAATGACAAAGTTTAGGATATGATGGAGTTTAATGTCAGGAATGTGACGTAAGGAAGGGACACCAGGTTTTTCGGTACATTGAATCGACGCGGAGTTGTCTCCATACAGATGAAAGGGTTCGTAATTCTGGTTGATCGCGCGAACAGTAGTAGCGTTTATTGCAATGGTTTCTTGCAATGCTGCGTTCAAAGCTACGTACTCTGCTTCGCACGTCGACGTTGATACATTTCCTTGTCTTTTGCTGGACCAAGCAACTACGTCATTGAACAGTTTAATTACTGTACCAGTGGTAGATTTCTTGGTATCCGGACAATCTCCATAACTCGAATCAGCGTAGGCTATTAATCCGTCGGCACTTCCTGTATACGTGAGTCCATAATGTTGAGTTCCAACCAAGTATCGAAAAACTCTTTTTACGCACTCCCAATCGTAACGAGAGGGGTTTACTTGTTTTCTGCTGAGCATATGAACTGCGTACGTGATGTCTGGTCTGGTACCGTTTGCTAAGTACATCAAACTGCCAATCGCTTCCTTGTAGGGGAAGGGGGCTTCGTCGTATTGTTTCTTCTTTTCGATGCTTTTAAACCATTTTCTTTCTTTTCGATTCTTCGGCTCAATTCCAGCAAAAAGTAATTGTGTCATCAGGCGTTCCTTATCATTTCGATTTTGATGAACCATCGGAATAGGATAGGATTTTACAGTCAGCATGTTGAATCTTTTTAAGATTTCGATGGTATAATTTTTCTGATGTAAAATATAGATGTTTTCTTTTCGTTTACGAATGACTTCAAGTCCTACAAATTTCTTCGGTTCGCCTAAGTTTACAATTTCCAGTTCGTCTAATAATAAATCGATAATTTTGTCCATTATTCTTACGTTGTTTCCAGCGAATAGTATATCATCTACGTAAAGTATGAGAAATGCTTGAATGTTTTTCTTCCGAAGCCAGTAGATACAAGGATCGTTGATGTCTTGTTCAAATCCAATTTTCAACATTATTGGATTAAAGTGGGCATTCCAACGCTTCGGACTTTGTTTCAATCCATAAATCGCTTTCTTGAGTAATAAAACTTTCAATTTCCTCGTCTGTTCGTCTACTTTCATGTACTTCGGAATTTCCATATATGTTATATCTTGTAGATCTCCATGTAAAAATGCCGTCTTCACGTCGAGGTGGTATACGTCCAAATTGAATTTATTAATTATGCTGAAAGATACTCGAATGGTGGTAATTCTTGAAACGGGTGAATAAATTTCCGCTAGGGAGTAACTCCTAGGGTCTTTAAATCCACGCGCTACAAGTCTCGCTTTATATTTCAATCTTCCACATGTGTCGATTTTCGTCTTCAATAAAACAATGGAGTCTATAATTACTGGATTTTCTTCGGGAGGTGGACGGTTGACAAAAATGTACGATTCGTGTCGTTCGTGTGAGCCTAATTCGTCAGCTAGCGCTTCTTCCCAGTATTCACGATCTGGTCCAGCCAGAGCCTGTTCTTCTGAGATTGGATCGCCTGCTAAACCACACATGAGTGCGTAAACTTCAAGGTCATCGACAGCTTCGGTTAGCATCGCATAGGCGCGTACTCGTTCTAATTCAGCTTCGAAATGTCGTTTTATATCAATTGCGTTTTTATCGAGGGGTAATTCTTCTTCGGCTAACAAAATTTGTTCAGGTTCAATATCTTCGGCAACGTTTGATTTTTCTCCCTCGTCTTTTTGAGATGATGAAGGTTTCGGTTTTGTAGGTCTACCTCGTTTCTTCGGAGTTGGTTCTGGAGCACTAGATGTCGTCGGTTGCTGTTCATCTTCGGAATCATCTTCAACTAACGGTGTATCGGGTAATTTTTCTCCATTTTCATCTCGTCGGTAAATTTGATCAAATTCCAGGAGCCAATCTTTTTCTTTCATAAGAGGTTCAGTTTCATCTTTCGGTAATCCAGATAAATGTTTATATACTCTTGATTCTTTTGGTCTGGCGTGTTTCGTTTTGATAATTTTCTTCGATTGAGGTAACAGAATTTTGTATCCAGTAGGTGTGTATCCGACTAAAATGCCGTAAATTCCTTTTGGTGCAACTGGTGAAATTCTTTCTAATCGTTTCATAAATACAATGCATCCAAATCTTCGGAGTTGCTTCAATCGTAGATTTACATCTGGGAATACTTGTTTCAGTGGGTATTTAAATCCAATCCCAGCGTGAGGTGTTCTGTTGTATACGTGTATTGCTGCACTGAGTGCGATATCCCAGAACGATAATGGTAATCCAGAATCAACAAGCATAGCTCGAACTCTGGCCATGATCGTTTGATTGAATCTTTAGGCTGTCCCGTTGTGTTGGCTTGTTCGAGGTGCTGATTTTCGATGTTTTATGCCTTGATTTTTCAGAAAATTCATGAATGGTTTTGAGATGTATTCGCCTCCGTTATCCGATCGAAAAACTCGTACTATTCTATTTTCAGCTCCATCGGTTTTGTTTTTGATTTCTTCAAGGAATTTTTGAAAACAACTTAGCGCATCGGATTTACTGTGCATAACATATGCCATTGCAAATCTGCTATAATCTTCGATAAAAGTGATTATCCATCGGTATCCGTTATTGAATGATTTTGGTGTAATTGGACCCATGATATCCGAATGAATGGTGTGAAATGGACGTTTTGCTCGAGTTCTTCGTTCTTTAAATGGTAATTTTCTCATGTTGGCAATGTTGCACGTGTTGCATTCTTCAATAAGTTTCCGATTTAGTGGAACGTCTTTTAAAAAGTTACTGTATGCTTTAAGATGGACCATTTTCTCGTATGACATGTGATTTAATCTACAATGCCATTTCATACATTCCTTCGAAAATGCACTGAAGTCTTCGGTAGTCATCATCGGCTCGATATTCGCTCCCTCGTTTGGATGAATTTTGTACTCTAGCGGTATTTCGTAGTCTGTCTGAATGTTATCGATTAGTTCTCTTTTATCCAGGTCGTCGGAGTCTTGTTCCATTTGGAATAGCCTATTTGCTTCGATTTCGTCTAGAGTAAGTTTGGGTTCTTCGGAGTCAATTTCCATTTTCGTTTCCTTCGGATTTGGTTTCTTTTTCTTAGGAGGATGGAGGGAGAGGTTGGATAGGTCTACAGGAGAGGGTGAACGGCTTCGTTTATACGTCTTATTTCTAGTTTTTGTAACCAAACCCTTATCTAAATTTTGATCACTTCGGATAATAAAATACCAAAACGGTTGATTATATTTGCCTTTCAAAATAATTTTGTTAGAATTTCCTTCCAAAACTTTTGCCCATTTATTATTCAAAACTACGGTATGACCTTGATCTATAAATCTTCGGAACGATAATAAGTTATCGATTATATTCGGAACTACTAAAACATTTTCTAAATTTACAGAGTTATCACAAAGAACACTTCGGCCTTGAATATTACCAGTAACGTTTGCTTTCAAATTTGAATCAGGATTAATACCTTCGATTGTTCGTAGACATTCCTTCGGCTCGGTTATATGTACGCTATCCTTAACAATATGAGTAGTGGCGCCCGAATCGCCTATAAAAATTAAATTCTTACCAGTAGTCGCATCCAACGCAGCATCGGCAGTAAACGCAGCAGCTACTTCTTCGATAGCGTAATCGATTCGGATTCCTTGATCCACCAATTGATCTTCGGTTACTACCGCAATTCGCGATTGGACGAGAGCGAGGGATTCGTGTATTAATTCGTCGACGTAGCTAGGAAGGACGGATCGATAAGCATTATACGTAAAGTTCTGACTCGGATTAAGTCGCACTTCTTCGTCCCAATCTTCCTGCACTGTACCGCCGGTTTGTGGAGTCGGCGCCGGTTCTTGGTTTTCATTTCTTTTTGGGCCCCAAACGTTTATACGAGGATCGCGGGGTACAAATTCGCGTGACGTTCCCGCTTGTTGTACGTTGTCATTTCGAGAGCCTGTATCGTATTGTTTTCGCTTCGGTGGTAAATATATTGGTCGTTGTTTTTCTGGCTTCTTATGTTTCACATCGGCAACCTTATTCGAAGCATCGGCATTTTTCTTCGGATCATCTGCAGATTTTAATCTTTTTACATCGGTGGGTTTTACTTGCGATGACTTTTTAACGGTTTCGAATCTTTTTGACGTAGCTTTCACCGGTTTCTTTTCGATTTTGGTTTTAACTTCGGCAGGTTTCTTAATGACCGTTTCTGCTGGTTTCGGTGATGGTGATTTCGATTTTTGTTTATTCACCGGAGTCGAGCTAGTTTCGATTGTTACCGATTGTTCATTTTCGCCTAAATCCATCGGTTGATCGCCGGTAATATCGATCGTACTTATCGTGTTCGTTTCCGGTACATCATCGTCGGTGATATCGATGGTACGAATCGGCTTGACTGGCGGTTGAACTTGTTGTTGTTCGGGCTCTATAAAAGTCGCTTGTTCGATATATTGTTTACGTAAAATTTCATTAATGAGCGATTGGTGAGCGGCAGGTGTTTCTTGCTCAACAGACGTAGGCGGCAACGCATTGGGATTATAATTTGGGTTGTTTACAAAATATGGAATAACGTTCTTCGGTATAAATCCCGGTCTCATTCGTTGTAATTTTTGTTTTTCGACGTTCCAAGCCATGTACTCGTACGGTACGTAAGTTCCGTCTGGCGGTATCGTCTTCGGAGGTGGAGGGGGTTCTTGATTATCGATTGTCATTTTCACCGTAGACGTCTACATTTTCGGTGCGCTGGTCGCAGATTCTTCCGACGTGGACGAGTCCAGTGACATGTCGATTGTGGTATCATACTCCGCTTTCAGATTATCTACTTCATCGAGCAATTTTACGACTTGACGCTGAGCTGTTTCGACTTCTTTTAATTTCTCGTTGATTTGCGTTTCGATAGCGCGTCGTCGGGCATTAAGTTCTTGTTCTTCTTTCAAAATTTTACGTTCTTCTTCTTCTAACCTTTGTCTTTGTTCGGTAATACGTCGTAACTTTTCAGCAATTTGGGATTTTCGTTCGGCTCTTTCGTTTTTCGGTGGAGATTTCGTAGGCGGTGCTGTTTTATCTTTCTTTTTACCGAAATGCTCAGTCGATTTAGGGGGGATGTTTGGTTTCGTCGGCAAGGTTTTCTTCGGCGGGGGTTTCATCGGCGAGGGTTTCTTCGGCGGTGACTTTTTAGGGGGGGATTTCGACTTCTTCGAGCTTTGAACATGAGGTAAATCCATTACGACTTTTCGTGCTTCTTTGACTTCTTCTTCGCGAAATTTCTTTTGTTTTTCGCGGAGCAAATCAGTCTGGGTTTTACGATTAGCTTCGACAAACGAATTTTCTTCGTAATCTAAAATGAAACACATTCTAAAATAAATAAAACGTTACCCTAGCAAATTAAAATTTCTTCGGTTAAAATAATAGAAAAACTTTTGGAAATAAACAATCTTCTAACAAAAATAACTTCGGCTTAATTAATTTTCGGATTTCTTTTGAGACTGCTGAGATTTACCCTGCGAGTCATCGTTTCGATTATTATTACGTCGGAATGGTCTTCGATTTCCTCTACCAGAATTATTATTTCCGCGTTGATTTTGTTGATCGTAATTTTGATACATCGGAAATTGCTGTGGCATCGGTACCGCAAAGAACATCGGATTCGAATTTTGATACCCTACATTATTATACGAGCCATTTCTATTACCTCGGTACCCTCGGTTACTTTTGTTATTATAAGACTTCGGATTATTATTAAATTTACTATTCCTAAAAGTACGTTTACCGTAGGATCTTCCAGACGGTCTACGACCTCTGAAAGACCTATACTCACTGCGTTCGTTTCTTCCGCGGGGGCGTTGTTGATCGGGGGGAAGAGGGCATCTTTTACGTTTGTGACCCATTTCTCCACACCCATAACATCGTTTCTGGCCCTTATACCAACATTCTTCCTTCGTATGATTTCGGCCTTCGCAATGGAAACATCTTATTTCATCGGTATTTGGATTTACAAGGCGCGGTTGCCGTTGCCCGAAATTTTGGGGGGCGTGAGGTGCGAAGTTTCTTCGGTTGTTATTTCCCCTTTGATGGGCGAAATTTGCTCGAGCTGGTGCGTTACGTTCACGGGCTTCAGCTTCCTGTTTAAGTAAAATATTTTTAAGTTCACGTATGGTTACCTTTGGATAATCTCCGCCTTTAATATCGATTTCGGTGTTTATATATGGATACCTTCGTTCACAACCATGTCGGATTTGATTAAAAACATTGTATAAAGGAATATTTTTATTAGTAATAGCATGATGTTGAATCCTAGCCCTACGTATGCGATGAAAATAGTCACTAATTGTCTCGTTATGATAGAGTTTCAATTTAAAGAATTGCTGTATAACAGCCCTCGGCGTAGCGTTCGTTTCGGCACGTCTGGTGTCTTTTAAAATTTTAATCGCACGTTTAAATGTTTTACAATGGACGATTTCTTCGATATATTGCTTGTCCAGTCGCATCATTAACGTATTTTTCATATGGATATTGTCGGTCTTAGTAATCTTTTCGGCTTCTGGGTTTAACCCCATACCTAAAAGTTCACTGGTTAACCTGGCATACCATACATCGTAGTGTTCATTCTTCGTCAGTTTATATTTTCCGACTAGGGGTGCGTTCCGAAACTGTTGAATTCGGATTTGTTCATCGGTACCCGTAGCGGACTTCGGCGTTGACGTAGATGTTTCGGCAGAATTTGTTTTAGATTTCTTCGAATTTTTCTTCGACTTCTTGCGTTTACGCTTCTTATTGCCATGTTCATCGGAATCCTCCTCCGTACTCGATGAATCAGACGAACTGGACGAAGAGGATGAATCGGAGTCTTCAGAGTCTTCGTTTTCTTCTTGTTCTTCTTCCGTTTCTTCTTTTTCAAACTCGTCTTCAGATTTTTCTGAATGTACAAAGCGATCGTCTTCTTCGTCGTCTTGACCTTCAAAATAATCTGAATCTTCGGCATTTTTATTCGACGTCTCCTCCGTTCTCCGTCCATGGTCATCTTTTTCTTTCGATTGTTGGAGGGGGGTGACAGTTTTCTTCTTCTTCGAATTTTTCTCAGTATTGGAATTTGATTTGATTTGTTTACGTTTCGTCTGTTTATTTTTCTTCTTTTTATTACGCTCATGATTCTCATCGCTTTCATCATCGGCTTGGGATTCTTCTTTCAATACAAACGGTTTATGTTTAAGCTTCGGAATTTCAGGATTTGTTTGAATTGCCGGTTGTACCACGACAACTGCATTCGTATTATTTGCAATTTGCATCGGTGTATTTACTTCGGCAGGTTTTGTAATTTTAGTATTCGTCGGTGTGATTTTGGTATTCGTTGGCGTAATATTCATGGGAATAGGATGTACTTCGGCTTCGACTATAATTTCTTCGGCTTGTTCATCATCGGATTCAGATTCAATCTGTTTTTCATTTTCTTCGGATTCTACTTCATTTTCATTTTCGTCGGATTCTTCAGAAGATTCGCTGTGCGAATTGTTATCATTTTCATCGGAGTTATTACCTGTATTAGACGGTTTCGAATTGTTCTGATTAGAGGCTGCTTGATTGTTTGAACTATTACCGACTGACCTATTCTCTACTCTACTAGAAGACCTGCTTGGATCTAGAGACGTGGTCGAGTTGTTTTGCTCATGTTGAGAGGCTAGCTCCTGTAATAGTATTTACCTATAGAATTTTGATTTGGTATGTGAACGAACGTATTTTTACCATTTTCACTTTTAAAGTTTTGAAAATAAAATAAACTTCGGCTTTGATTTAACTTACTCTACGATGCAATTCCTGTTCGGCTCGGCGTAATCGTTCCAAATCATTCGGATTAATCAATACACTTCGATGTTCACCCGATCTTGATCGAGTACGAGGTCGGCGATTATCTCGACTATCTCGCTCGTCATCACGTCGGGATCTTCTATCTGACATCTTCTGAAATATCACGTTTAAATTATTATCTTCGGAATTATATTCATTTTCTTATTTTATATTCATCGGTAAACACATCGGCTTTAATATATTGTCAGATTGCATCGATTATTTAGGAGCTCGCCATTTGGCAAGTACAGACCAGTCTTAGAGCGCTAGACTAATCTGCAGCGATATGAACGTCTGCAGGAACGGCACATGCTATTCAATATCGCCAGTTCGATCGGAAGAAGTGAGTCAGGAACGGCACATGAAACCCCTCAACGTCACGAACTGCTTGCGAACTAGATAGTGATCTCAATCGTCGTCGGATTTGTCACTGTCTATAATCGAGTACTATCTAGCTCACCCATGCATTTAGGCTTTTTAATTCGAATGCCAGTCGAAACAATACATCAAAACACTGGCATTTACCACGTAAAATAGGTCTAGATTTATAAATATACGATCAACTTTATACTGTGCATTTTACATTATGAATTTTTCGCACGTACCCATAAGGGGTTTTAAATATCATCGGAATGTAATCGAAATGTTATAAAATTTATATTATTTTCCGGAATTGGTTACTTGGGCACGTTTTGACGGTGTCCATTTCGCCGATTCCGAGAAATATCGATATGGTGAAATTTTAACTAAAAATTAATTACGATTCGTGGCTTTTCTTACCTTCGGAAGTTCAAAAGACGTTTAATTAACACGAAAAACACAAAAACACTTGAAAAATGCTTAAAATCACAATAAAAACTTCTAATTTCTTCGGAGGCAAAAATTTCATACTTCAACAAGACAAACATTGACCAAACAGCGTGGTCTGATGCAATGTTGTTTGTTTACAATGGCGTCGGCTATTTTCACCACATCATCGGCTATGACGTCATCGGCTATTGCTATAATGATTGAATTATTAGAAAAACATCGGAAATATTAAATTTTGTTAATTTTGACATCGGTGTTAATTATTACTTATTAATTAGCATCGGATATCACTGCTTATTGTTATATTTATCGAAATAAAGTTTATATTGTACACTTACGTATTATTAGCACTTATTTACAGGTACACTTCGGATTTTAATTTTAATTCTCAGAACATCGGAATTATTTTAGCACACGAAATCGTTTACGTTAATTATGATTAAAAACTTATTACTTTGGAACTTCGGCGTGGGCGTTCGAGGTTGAGTACATAGACTCTCCAGCTAATTACTGGCCGGATAATCGTCACTCAAACGCTCTGCTGCCATGATAAAGTATAGAAACACTTACTCAGGTACTCAAACGTATATTCACGAAATAAACTCACAAAAACTAAAACTAATAACTAACTATGGTTCAACTGTTCAAAAGGTGACGTGCGTCTCTCGACCAGGGTTGACCAGAGTCTGCTCTGAAAAAGGACTCGCAAAGGACTCGAAGACTCGGAGTCGACTCGGAATGAGACTCGGAGTCTTTTTTGTTTGAGACTCGTTTTTTAACGACTCTAAAAAAGTCTAAATACTATGCGAGCGAGTCTTTTTTACGAGTCGCAGTTTTATTTTTTTCTCATCTGACTGTATTTTTGAAGGTAAAAAAAGTGAAGTTTTTGGGTTTTTCAATGGTTTTTTCAATTTTCCGAAGTCGTGAAGATGGAATTCATCATTTACCATTCATTCACTGTAAAAATTCATTGACTGCAATTTTTAAAAAAAGAAGGGGGACTCTGAAAAAGACTCGCTGAAGACTCCGAGTCTTTTTTCGAGTCTTTTTGTGAAAGACTCGCGGGGTGTCGACTCGGAGCTACAATTTCTAAGGACTCGCGCCTCTCGACTCGGAGTCGCAATTTTCAAGGACTCGTGTCAACCCTGCTCTCGACTACACAAAGCTAACTGTACAACTACTTCACAATGACTAACTGAGGAACTAACTATTCACCGATGACTTAACTCTAAACATGACTCATCTTATAACGATAACGTAACATAACGACAATCACACAAATTACTAAAGGTACATAAACGAATACTTCAACATGTGTAATGATCACAGTGGATAAAGACATAATGACTTCATGTTGTTACGGTGGATCAAGACATTATGACATTATGTTAGGCTTGAAAAAACATAAATATAATTATATATCATATTTGAACATGATAATTTGCTGATAACATGTTAGACTTAGAGAGATTAAAGTCGGTCAAAAAGTCGGTTGAAAAGATAGTTGGAAATCAGAAAGATGATTGGAAAGCTGTCGAAAAGTTGATTGAAAAGTTGAGTTGAAAAAATAGTTGGAAATCAGAAAGATAGTTAGAAAGCAGTTGAAAGGTTGGTTGAAAAGTTGGTCGAAAGGTCAGTCGAAAAGGAAGTCAAAAAGTTGTCAAAAGGTCAGTTGAAAAGTTGATCAAAAATTCGATCGGAAATTCGATCGGAAAGTCGATCGGAAAGTCGGTCGGAAAGTCGGTCGGAAAGTCAGTCGGAAAGTCGGTCGGAAAGCCGGTCGGAAAGTCGGTCGGAAAGTCGGTCGTCGGAAAGTTGATCGGAAATTCAATCGGAAATAGACGGATTATTATATGGAAAGTTAGAAGGAGCGTTATATGGAGTTTTAAACGGTTACATTTTTAGATTATGACATAATGACGTTATGTTAGACTGGAAGAAGTTAGATGGAAAGTTAGATGGAGCATTATATGGAGCGTTAGACAGTAACAGTTTTAAATTAAGACATAATGACACTATGTTAGACTCAAAGAAGTTAGATGGAGCGTAAGATGGAATGTTGGATGGAAAGTTAGACAGAATGTCAGACAGAAAGTTGGGAAAGATTGCCGGAAAATGATTGTCTGAGAGATAGTAGTTGGGAAGATAAGCGCTAGTTTGGTAGAGGCACAGCACTAGAAGCTGAGTAAATGGTGCATCCCTCTCCTTGATGGTAATCAAAAGTGTCTTTAGACCTGTGTAATAGCAGTAACACAGTAACTAAATGAAGCTGGATAAATTCGCACCCCCGCCCCTATTGCTTTTTGAGGGGGTGGACCCCTTATGGGGGGGAATTGTTTTGCACCGATCCCGCTCAAATTCGCGTGGAGGGTTATGTAGGTGTAGAAGTACTCTCCAAAAAAATTTCAGCTCCCTCCAACCTCAGGAGGCTGAGCTAGCACTTCCCAAAGTTGGACATTTTTGATTAAAATGCCAAAAAACGAATTTTTCGGGTATAAAATCACCCCAAAATTTCAATTTTGAAAAATTTCATGTTTTCTGTATACATTTTGGGATGAAGAATCCGATTACCCTATCAACTTTTCATTTGGGGTGTTTAAGCCCCCGTACGGCCCATTCAAAAGTATACAGATCGTGGCTTTGGAGGTCATTTTTTGCTGAAAAAACACGATCTGTGTACTTTTGAATGGACCATACGGGGGATTTAACACCCTTTTGGGGGGGACCAGCACTGACAAAAATTGATACAGCACTAAACAACACTAACGTAGCACTAATCATATTGCAAATTTCAAGCCTCTAGCGGCATGGGGGGGAGGCTAGCATTTACCCAGCCACCCCAATGGTACCCCATGCTGTGGGGGAGCACTAACAAAAATGAATACGGCACTAATGTAGCACTAATCTTACACAAAATTTTAGCCCCCCCCCCCCAAGTCGAGTTGTGGGGGGCTGGCTAAATGGGCCTTTAGCAAGCGGTGGCAGCTTAGATTTTTTCAGTGTTGCCAGAATTTTCAAGGTTCGACCCAGCTAAAAAAAGAGGCTATTCGTGAGTTTGTCCCCACAATTTTTTTTCCAATTTTCTGGACACTCTTAATCAGCTTGAAAGCTCTTCCAATAGATTTGTAAGGTGAAAAATGGGGATACCCCTCCCTATTCTGCTCTTTATCTCGATGAGGTCAAATTTTTATGCTATTTCGCAGGGCCATGAGATAGCATTTATTCTGACATTTAAAAAAACTGACAAAATTTGAAAAGTGGAAAAAACTTTAACAATCAATATGAAGAAACAGTTGTAACAACCTCTTCAAAACCAATTCCGCTTATTTCAGTATCAGTATGAATTTCAACTTAGAATTCGTGTCTGCCTCTCTTCCCTTCTCGCAGTCTCAGTAAATAAAATTCTAAATTTACAAAAAATATATCAAAATTTAGAACTCTAGCCAGCCCCTGCTTCCCCCTTCCAGTCCCAGGTTATAAATTCCTAAATTGGCAAAAAATTGAGCAAAATTTTAGAATTTGAGTCAACCCTTCCAGTTCGAGGTTATAAATTCCTAAGTTGGCAAAAAATTGAGAAAAATTGAAAATTCGACTCCACCTTTCTACCTCCTCTCAGACACAGTAATTTTATTTCGAAATATCGTACCCACAAAGTGATTTCTTTATACTGCAAAAGAAGAAGAAAAAAAAAAGGCCACCTCGGCAGGTAACTCTGGCCCAGGGAGGACTTCATTAGCGAATTTAATCGCTTATATGGGTATTCAAAACATGTACCGAGAAAGGGTCTTTGGCGTGTATAAGACGTGACGTGTAAGCAGTCAGCACGAGTCTATAAGATTGTTATCGTATTGTACATAGAACGCCAGCGAATATACACGTATTACGTATACGAAGAGAAGAGAACGAGATCTCGTATATGAGAGCTTTTTATAAAGAAGTCAATGACCTCTCTCTTTCTCAGTGTTCACTTGACGTCGCCACCGCCTCCGCTTGCTGCGCCGCCACCTCAGTCATTTATTTCCAGATAATGTTAAAGATGAATAACCACAGCGTATCATTTCGGGGCCAGTTCGACACGATGCCAGTAGTTTTTGTGTGAGAGGTGCTCGCAGATGCAATTGTGGAGGTATTTTTTTCGATTTTGGTTTTGAGAAAGGTGCTGATGGGTTTAGGGGAAAGGGGGCGATTTTTGAAGGAATTTTTGTGTTAATATGATGCAAGAGGGATAAGAAATGTTTGTAGCAAGGAGAATGACCTCTTATCTCCCTATATACCTAATGACTATTCTTATTCAATATCTCTGTTAGAAACGTTGTATTTTGTAATCTTGAGTAAAATAATTGAGGATATACCGTCAATTAAACATAGTAAAGTTCTATTTAAAAATATTAAATTCAAAGGTTATCTTTTTAATTGATGAAATTTTCCAACGAATAAATGTCTATGTTGAAATGCTTCGAAAATAACGGATCATCTTGTTTAATTCAAGTGCTACTAAGAATTTAGAATTTATTAACTGTAAATTATTTTAATGGAGACACTAGAATAATTGTAAGAAATTTTTCGGATTTTACCTTGAATTTTCTCTCCTAGTCCGCAAAAAATAATCAAGAAGATTAACTCTTTGAAAATATTGCACATATATATGAGTATATGACTGAAATAGATTATAAAATGATGAATAAAAAATTTGGCCTAATTGTTTGGCATCTTTATTTTCAATTTTAGCATAATTTAGCCCAATTTTTGATCTCTAAAATTCACAGTTTTGACGAAAAATGTGAAAACACAAGTTGAGAAATCTCAAATTTGAGGGGCTTCTTTCCCTCGGATTTTGAAAGTAATGATATTTTTGAACTCAGTGGGATTCAGTCGTAAGGAAATGACACCAAAAAGGGGCCGATAGCACAATTTTGAAAAATGGGGGCGGACCCCCTTCAAACCTCCACCTTCACCCTCCAATGGACTTTGGCGATGGCCTCCCGGACTCAAAAAAACTTAATTTGATGTCCTTGCTCATCATACCAAATTTCACGCCTCTACCATCATTTGCCGTTTATGTCCAAAAAAATGCAATCTGCCGCTAAACTAAAAATATCACGTTGTACATGAGGACTAGTTAGGCACATGAAATATACTTTTTTCAGTATTGCTTCTCTGAATCATCACGTAAAAAACTCGATTTAAAGTTTTCAAACACGAGTTTCAGCTAGAAAAAATTGTTGAAAATTTTTTTCAAACCACCCACTAATACCCCTCAATATAGTGTACTACTCACACAAGTTTGAAAAAATTTGATTGAAAACTCGCGGAAATAAACATCCTCAACGGAAAGGCTGAAAAAAGTAACATTTTGCCCCATAACAAGGGGTAGGAGAGGGGTAGGGGTCCAAAATTTTTACCACGAGGTTTTTAGACCATAAGAACCAAATTCCATCAGTTAGTTTTGATTTTCAGCTCTGGGGTAGATTCGCCTCCTAAAAAATGTAAACTGCCGCTAGAGCTAGACTAAAAGTATCATGTGGTACATAAGGATTAGTTACATGCATGAAAAATATTTTTTTCAGAATTACCTCTCTGAAACATCACATAAAAAACTCGATTCAAAGTTTTCAATCATGAGTTTCAGCTAGAAAAAATTATTGAAAATTTTTTTCAAACCACCCACTAATACCCCTCAGTATAGTGTACTACCCGCACAAGTTTGAAAAAATTTGATTGAAAACTCGCGGAAATGGAAAATTCTGAACGGAAATGCTGAAAAAAGTAACATTTTTCCCCTTAAAAAGGGGTAGGAGAGGGGTAGGAGGGCAAAATTTTTACCAAGAGGTTTTCAGACCATAAGAACCAACTACCATCAGTAAGTTTTGATTTTCAGCTCTGGGGCAGATTCGCATATCTTATCCGCTGCGCCAATATTCTTTGTTGGTACATAATTTTTTGAAAATTTTAAAATTTGACAATCTTGACAAGAAATGGTATCCCAACTCAAGCCAATCGATAGTACATCGTAAAAGAACCCCATATCCAAAAGAAGTTCATTTCTAGAAATTTGGTGAATAAGGTAGTATAGGTACATAGGTAATTATTTGAACTTCAATATGTTGCAAGAATGAGACGATTTGACTTATTTGAATAAATTTGGCAGAACATTTTAGGTCTAGGTTGGTGCATTCTGTCCCACCTTCCCTTATACCAACTTTCAACTTTTTTTGTTGATTCGATCAAATTTTTATATCTTTTAGTTACGCCAAAATTCAAGAAATGAAAATCGGCATCTGAAATTTTAGTACTCATATGTTTTGACCCAAAAAAATTCTTGGAAACGGGAAAGTCGGTATATAAGCTTTGTAGGGGGTGTATTTTAACATACCCGACTTTCACTAAACTCGGAGAATATTTTGTCTCCTTTTTGGAGGGTGAGGGGGGTTCAAAATTTAGTTTTTCGGCAATAACTCTTCAAATTACAAAAATATGAAAAAAATGTTGGAACAAAAATTATAGAGCATTAGAAGACAAACGTTGTTTACCCTATCCATTTTTTAAGACTTCTGGGGGGGGGGGGTAGGGCCTTCAGGAAAAAAATTGGTTCAAATAAAACTTGTAGAGCGTTGAAAAAAAGTTTCTGTGGTCAATGAACTAGATTTTCATAGTCATTTAACCCCTGGACCCAAATTAAACCCCAAAAGAAAAGGATCAAAATTCTAGAAAAATTTTTGAATTCCCCGCCACTTTGTTTTCTTTTTTCAAATAACTCTCCCCGAAGAACACGCAGAAAAAAAACAAAAGAAGGAAAATGTTCGTCTTTTAACGCTCTACAACGTTTGTTTGAACCAATTTTTCGAATTTTTCACTGTAGCTGAGCTATTCTAGGGGAGGGGGTAATGCGACTTTTTCTACTGAGGATCCACCCCGTACTTTGAGATGAGGGGTCGGTTATACATTTTTGTTATTCTACATAGTAAGCGGATGAACTAGACAAAAGAGCCGCTCCTAAAAGTCGATTAACCCGATTTTGGGTAATTATTTGTGTTATGGGTTATGGGGAAATTTTCAAAATTGATTTTTTTCTGAAGGCCCTAGCTCCCTTCCAGGAAGTCCTAGAAAAAAATGGTTCGAACAAAAAACGTTTGTCTTCTAATGCTCTATAATTTTTGTTCCAACAATTTTTTCATATTTTTGTAATTTGAAGAGGTATTGCCGAAAAAAAAATTGAACCTCCTCACTCACCAAAAGGGGGACAGAATATACCCCGATTTTAGGGAAAGTCTGGTATGTTGAAATACACCCCTTACAGAGCTTATATACGGAATTTCCGGTTTCTAGGAATTTTTTTGGTTTCGTTTTTTTAAAGCTAAATCGTCTGTACCTACTATTTTTATGGATACCTAAGGAGTTCTTTTATGATATAGGCATTTTCTTTTTTTTGCGACTCAAAATTCTACTTCAAGTTGGGATACCTCCCTTATTGTGAAAAAATATGGTACATATTAAAAGGAAAAATGTGAAAGATTTTTCACAAAGTTTTTATTTTACTTCAGGGGTGGCATTAATTCAAATCAAGGGCCATTTCAACCAAATTTTCCAGGTATGATCCAAACTCATGAAAAAGAGTACCGGCGCGGCGCGGCGGTTAAGATAGGCGAATCTGCCCCCGAGCTGAAATTCGAAACTAACCAATGGAATTTGGTTCTTAGGGCCTGAAAACCACGTGGTAAAAATTTTGGCCCCCACCTCCACTCCTAGCCCCAGTTATTGGACAAAACGTTACTTTTTTCAGCCATTCCATTAAAAATTTTTATTTCCGCGAGTTTTCACCAAATTTTTTCAAATTTTCGTTAGGTGTGCCCTATACTGAGGGGTATCAGTGGGTGGTTTGAAAAAAAAATTTTGATGATTTTTCAAGCCAAAAATTGTGTTTGAAAACTTCAATTCGAGTTTTCTACATGATGTTTCGGAGGTGCAATTTTGAAAAAAGTATATTGTATGTACCTAGTCTCTATGTTCATCATGATATTTTTTTTAGAATTTTTTAGGCGGTGGAACACCTTGAAAAATGCGAAAAACCACTTTTTCACAGCGTTTTTCACTCATAAAATGGTCATTTTTGGCGGAATAAAATTTTCTTTTAATTATATTCCAAAATACGAATTTATTTACGCCCTATTGGCAAGGGATCTGCTGAAAAAACTGCTTAGCAGCAAAATGAGACTGTTGCGAAGAAAAACGCTTTTAAACATATTTTTTACAGCAGTTATTTCAGCTGTACCACGCTGATTTAAACGCGATAAAAAACGCCCATGCGTTAGCCGTTTTTAAAAGAATTTTGAAAGAAAATTTTTATTGGGTTGGGTATTTTTCATGTTGACTTTCTAGGTTTAGAGGAGCACGCCACCATGTCGGGTTAATGTTTATGTGCTAAAAGTAATATTCTAACATTTTTAACTTCTCAAACAGCTTTCAATTTTTTTTGGCAAGGTTGGATTTTAGGCATTTTTTTAGGCGTGTGCAACTTTTAAGGCAGGTTTAATAGCGTACACGTATTTTTAAAAACTGCTTAGCAGTAAAATGAGACTTTTCCGAAAAACATGCCCATCTGAAGAGTTTTTTCAATGCATCGGCAACTTTTAGAGCATTTTTTATGGCATATGGCAGATTTTTGAGCGGATCCCTTGCCAATAGGGCGTCTTGTCAGATTTTCACTCAATTTCATCAAGTATGATACAGCTCCCCTCACCCCTAAAAAAAGGTGACCGTAATTTCTATTTTATCAATATACGATGGGTATATTATTGAAAAAAAAATGTTGACTCAAAACTGAATTTTCAAAATTTGAGTGCTTTGACCATACAAATGGAGTTCACTGAAGTAGTTTAAGCTGCTGAACATGAATCTATTGCAAATTTTTTTGTATGGAAAATAAAGTGAGATATTCAATTTCGAGCCTTGTGCTGTACTTATTTCGACTTGAAATTACAAAAATCGCGAAAAAGAGATGAAATTAAGTGAAAATCTGACAAGACGTGTATAAATTCGCATTTTGGAATATAATTAGAAGAAATTTTTTTCAGCCAAAAATGACCATTTTATGAGTGAAAAACGCTGTGAAGAAGTGGTTTTTCGCATTTTTCAAGGTGTTTCACCGCCAAAAAAATTCTGAAAAAAATATCATGATGTACATAGAGACTAGGTACATACAATATATTATTTTTAAAATTGCACCTCCGAAACATCATGTAGAAAACTCGAATTGAAGTTTTCAAACCCAATTTTTGACTTGAAAAAATCATCAAAAATTTTTTTTCAAGCCACCCACTGATACCCCTCAATATAGGGCACACTTGACGAAAATTTGAAAAAATTTGGTGAAAAACTCGCGGAAATAAAAAATTTTCAATGGAATGGCTGAAAAAAGTAACGTTTTGTCCAATAACTGGGGCTAGGAGTGGAGGTGGGGGCCAAAATTTTTACCACGTGGTTTTCAGACCCTAAGAACCAAATTCCATCGGTTAGTTTTAAATTTCAGCTGGGGGCAGATTCGCCTATCTTAACCGCCGCGCCGGTACCCTTTATCAATTCATGTCTCAAACCCTTCAAATTTTGGCTTCCAAATTAATTCATTGCATACATTTCCCTTCCCCTCTTTCAATTTTCCTTCCCCTTCCCCATATCACCATTAATATCACAATATACCCCTCAATTTGAACCAAATAAACAGGACGTAGCACTCGGAAACCAAAAACCGATTACCTAAATCGAAAAGCTGTTCTATGAAAAAGTTTGACGTGTCGATTTTCATTAACAAAATAGCATCATCCAGCAAATCAATACCCTTCAAGGTGTACCTGTTCGATTTAGCTGATTAAATTGGCCTAAAGAAAAAGGGTTACCAAGTTACAGTACACAATATTCCAAAATAATGTAAAGGTACGTCGTATGCGTACGTACTCCATTTGTTTCACTTTTTCCCCCATACGCAGCAAAAAAATTGATACAAATCCAATATAAACTGCGTACCGTGCGGGCCAAATATTTAGGTCACAAATAGCGTCGGTTGGTATGGTTGCGCGGGCGCGAACACAATTAAGTACGGGGTTCGGGGGCAGCAGAATATGTTTTAAAAGCAGGGGGAAAATCGATACAGACGATCTCGAATATACATGCGTTATTATACAACTTTCCCAAACCCCCTCGCCTTAGCCACCCGAACCCCCTACGTTTCGGTTGTACTATTCATCGCAGCACCATCATAAAGCCGAACATGGCGTCAAAATTCTGTTAGCGAATTTTCTGCTCGCTTTTAAAAGCGTGCTCGGGTGAGTTAGCTTTTTCCACTCGTTCCAGCATTAAAGATGGAAATTTTATATGGCGGATCGTAAACGTGTGTATACGGTTGCGGACGGATATTTTTATAGTGCTCGGTTTAAATAGCCGATCACGAAAGGGGTATCGGAGCAGGGTAGATTTTCCATAGCGATGGTCGAGTATTGTACGTAAAATTACTCTTTCGTTGGAGATATTTATCGCTATGTGGCGCCTGTCGAAGGGTATACGTGAACTTTTTCCAAAGGCCCTGCTTTTTCTCTCTCGCTCTCGATGTGACCTCGTTTCCCAACTTGATTCTAATCCCTTTACGACGACCTAGATTGGCTCTCTCTCTCATACGCGTAAAGGCCTACCCAAAGGGTACAAATCTTACTTATCTTCAGATATGTGTATTTTTACCACGACTTGTCGTATAAATTTTGGAATTTCAGTAATTCTGCTAGGTTTCCACAGACCTATTAAAAATTTGACTTTGTGCCAATTTATTTGGGGATAAATTCCTATTGTTGAAAATGTATGGAAAAAATTTCTCAAGCAATAAAATACCTGGAATGTTATTTCGTAATATTTTCAAAACACCATTAGGAGATTAAAAGTCCATAAAATAGATGTGTACCTATTATCTCGATGCTACATCCCGAAAAACGAATTAGAATACTGTAAATTAGCCGTAATAAATTGAACCATTATTTCAACAGTGACACTCCGCGATATCGTGAACGAGAAAAAAATTAATTGGAATTCTCCTACTGAAGCATATCCGTGTACATTGGTCTTTTTCATGATGAAAGAAATATTCACGTGGCGAGTACTCAAAATTATCTATTACAAAATAACTACTGTGTGGAGTGTAATGCGTTCCATATGTGACTTAACTATGTATGCCCTTTCGATCCAACGATGAGTTGAAAGGGACGGTGCAGTTGTCAAATTCAGAAATTGTATCGAAGGCGACATCTGTTGGTGGATTCGGTGATTGGAGTTACTGCAAAATTTCAGGCAAGAGTTCAGATGTTGATTAATGATTATATAATATGAATATAACTCCGGTAGGTGTATTTGTGGCGATCTCTACGAGAGAAAGAGCAAAGCAGAAGAGTTATCAGAAATGTTTAGTTCCAATATATGACCGAAGGAGGCTCTGTGTGTACTCTCAGGGTCTCATGGGCAAAATGAATTATTTCATTATTATTTGAAAATAATCAACAATCGATTAATCAATGAAAAATAATTGTCTAACACAAATTTCGAAAAATTCCTTGAACCTGCTAAAATGCTCTTGGTCACATTTCCTTGTAAATTCTTGACGTCACTTTCAAAGTTAGGTACCTGCCATCTAATTCTGAAAAGAAATGAAATAAAAACGTAAAAAAATTGATTATTACAAAGTAGGTAAGGGTAAGGTAGCCCATTATCCATTGGCGGCATCTACACTACAGCAGAGCTGCATCTGCTGTACATGGGCAAATTCCATGTACAGCATGCTGTACATGTACATACAAATTTGCTCTTAGGTGTCGGCGGGGGACAGGGGCGTAGCTACGGGGTTTGGGGGTTTCGATCCCTTCCTTGGCATCAGGGACTTTTGTGAAAAGGTAGACCTTTTTGGAGCATTCAAAATCAAATTTTTTCAAAACTTCGCCCTCGCTTCGCTCGGGCATGAAATAAATCACAATTATACAAACTGTTTGAATCAACTATTCAAAAAAATGAACGCGTTTTTTGCTTTAAAGCAAAAATCTTAGAACATGGATATGTCAGTAAGATATACTATACTCTCAAATTTAATATAATTCTTCAGGATGTTCATCAACTTATATTCAACATGGGATGTACTTCTTTCAATGCCCTTAAGGTATGGCAGCTTCATTTAGTTACTGTGTTACCGCTATTACACAGGTCTAAAGACACTTTTGATTACCATCAAGGAGAGGGATGCACCATACACTCTGCTTCTAGTGCTGTGCCTCTACCAAACTAGCGCATACCTTCCCAACTACTATCTCTCAGACATTCATTTTCCCCGCAATCTTTCCCAATTTTCTGTCTGACATTCTGTCCAACTTTCCATCTAACATTCCATCTAACGCTCCATCTAACTTCTTTGAGTCTAACATAATGTCATTATGTCTTAATTTAAAAATATTACTGTCTAACGCTCCATATAATGCTTCATCTAACTTTCCATCTAACGCTCCATCTAACTTCTTTGAGTCTAACATAATGTCATTATGTCTTAATTTAAAAATATTACTGTCTAACGCTCCATATAATGCTTCATCTAACTTTCCATCTAACGTTCCATTCAACTTTTTCCAGTCTAACATAATGTCATTATGTCATAATCTAAAAATGTAACTGTCTAAAACTCCATATAACGCTCAGTCTAACTTTCCATCTAACTTTCCGTCTAATAATCCGTCTACATATTTCCGATCAAATTTCCTGATTGAATTTCCAATCAATTTCTACAGCTTTCCAACTAGGTATTTTTCTGATTTCCAACTATCTCTTTTCAACTGACTTTTTGACCAACTTTTTGACCGACTTTTTGACCGACTTTTTGACCGACTTTTCGACCGACTTTTCGACCGACTTTGCGACCGACTTTGCCTTTGCGACCGACTTTGCGACCAACTTTTCGACCGACTAAAATACAAAGTTTTTTCAAGTCTAACATAATATCATTATGGCTTAATCTAAAATGTCAAAATATAATATTTAATTTTATTTATAAGTTTTTTTTAAGTCTAACATAATGTCATAATGTCTTGATCCACTGTAACTGTAACCATTTTCAAGCGTAAGAATTTTCTAGCGTAACAATTTCAAAATTTTACCCCCCAGGCCTAAAGACATATCCATGTCAAAAATGATTCCCTTTTGATATTCCAACTCTCCATATCCACTTTGCACCCTCTCAAAAAAAGCTTCTGACACCAACTTTTGGATTTGTTAGGTATTTTTATTGGTTTTTAAGGCCAAAATAATTAGTACCTATGTAAGTTGTTTGTTCCAAAATTACATTTTCATCAGCTTTTTTCCTTAAACGTGCTACGCAGATCGCATGCGAACTTTATAAAGTTTGAATTTAGTGTTTTTATAGTACATAAAAAGAAATTTGACGGGGGGAGGGGGGAACCTCGGAATTCCTTAAAAAATTATTAAATTTCGGACCCCCTTCATGAAAAATTTCTGGCTACGCCACTGGCGGGGACCCCCCTCCCCCTCGGGTGTTTAACTAGGTATTGGAAAAAATTTTGCTGTACATGAGAAGAATCCAAGTTGCCGCCCCTGGCATTATCGCCTACTGCCCAATGTCGACCACCTCGTCTATCTCCGGCGCTATGGGTGACAGCGAGCCGAAATTTTTTTTCATATTCTTCATTGAAAATCCGGAAAAATAAGACCACTCTGACACCCTGAAAGCTAAAACTCGCGGAGAAAAGTAGAAAAGAAGAAGTTAGAAGGCAAAAAACTTTTTTTAGCAATTGCTTGCACGCCTTGGAATTTTTTCTTAAAATTATCGAGTTAAATGTTTCTAGCGTTTTTGTGATTGAGAACGTTCAAAGTTTCTGATGTATGTAATCATCGCATTTTAATAATATTACAACATTTAAGTAAAAAAAGAAATTCACTCAAAGTTCATTTTTATGGTGTGTCCCACTATCGACCACCTATAATCTAATGTAATTTGTTGTTTTTAAGTGATTTCGTTTTTTTTTTCAATTTTCTCGAATTTTGGTTGTAGGGTTGTCATTTTGGTCTCAAATTGTTCATCTGTGAAAGAGAAAGAAACACAAAAAAAAAAATTCCGGTAGGTTTCGTTAATAGCGGACAAAATCAGTCTGTGGTCAATATTGGGAGCCCAGAATTTCAACCTTGCGTTTTGAAATGTCTCAGAAAAAAATTCTTAAAAAATACTAAATTTTTTTGAACGACCCCGGGGCTTTTCGAAATTGTAGAGGAAGGATGTGGGTATCCATTAGGCCATCAATCACATTTCCAACCCTTATACATTTGAAATGGCGAGGCCTCAAAAAAAAGTGGTCGATGTCGATAATGGGCACCACGAATTTTTAAATAATTGGTGGGAGCCGGTTTACTTTGAGTGGGGGAATGACTAAAAAAAAAATTCTAAACCCTAGTCATGCCATTGTGCCATTGCCATTATACCATTTTTGGGCTGAAGCCTGAAGTCTACAATCGTACTACAATCCCCAGCAGAGTCCCCAGCTATATGGCTGGCTATATATGTAGGATTTCGGAATTTTCCCATGAATGGAAAAGTCGGAAAAACAAAATCCTGAATCCTAATCCTACGTTCCTGTTCCTGTTCCTGCCCACTTAAACGATAAAAAAAATTTCAGTGTCATTTCAAATAATATTAATTTCATGTAATTACAAGTAAATTACTGTAGTATTTACGTCATGATGTTCGTAATTTTATAATGCCACGCATTCCAAGACCTACATGATCATAACAATACAATACAATCAGTGATAGACTGATAAGACAAAAGTTGTGTTTGTGTTTTACTGTTTTTGTTTACTAAAGTGTTTTACTACGCATCTACATTATTAATTTATGATTTTTAATCAATTTATAATTAAAATCGCGAATTTTCAATTATTCAAATGATACTGAAGCGATACTGGAATTGAAAAAGAATCCTAACAGTAAGATACTTTTGCACTAGTTCCCTTAAATACAAAAATGTTATATCTCTCCGATGCTAGTCATTTTTCAGGATAATTTTTTATTAATCTATTTGTACCTTGTACCTACTTGTACCTACTAATTGTTCCATCTCCATGCTGATGAATTGGAATTTTATGAGCGACTGGTTTTGTTAAGTATTGAAAATAAATCGAATTTTGGTTGACTTTAAATATTAATCAGTGAATTTTCTGTTTCCCTTCAGACATCCGCAACCGCCGTCGTTGATGAAATCACAGAACACAGCTACAGAATACGCCGCCTTGGGTCAAGAAACACGTTACAACCACCTCAAGTACTCCTGAGTGCATCACTGATGCTTAACCAACAACAGCAAAGTGGCCCACCGGGTCCTCCCAACTTGGATATGCAAGTGTTGCCGGCGTCAAGCAACAGTTCGAATCCGCTGCCACATTTTCGTCCGGCCTTGGAAGAGCTACGGCAAGCGTTACAATTGCCAAGCTCTCCACAAAAGCGAAACCAAATCCTGCAAATACTAAGAAACAATCCTCAATTAACGGCAGCGTTTATAAAGGAAAGGAAGCTGCAGCAGGAACAGAAGCGAGGCGGTCCGTCTGGTCCTCAAGGGCCACCTGCACTTTTCAACATGGCCATGCAAGTGTTGCCGATGTCAGGCAACAGTTCAAACCAGCTGCCACCTGATTACCAATCCTTGGATCAGCTAATGGAAATGTTACAATTGTCGGAATCCTCGCAGCAGCAAGACCAACGGCAACATGTTCAAGAGCAATTGACTGAAACATTGCAGCAACAACCGCCAAATGGCCCGTTCAATCTTCAAGGACCACTTGCACATTTCAACATGGTCATGCCAATGTTGCCGACGTCAGGCAACAGTTCGAACCAGAGGCCGTTTCATCGGCAAGCCTCGCAACGGCCACTGGAATCGTTACTATTATCTCGTTCTCCGCAACAAGACCAGCAGCAACAGCAACATGTCCAGCAGCTTGGCGACCTGACCAGTCCTCTAGAGCTACCTGCACCTCTTAACATGGGCGTCCAAGTATTGCCGAGGACAGGCTACAGTTCGAATCCGCTGTCACATCATCGCCTGGCCTTGCAACAGCTAGTGCAAGTGTTCCGATTGCCAAGCTCTCCACAGACACACGACCAAATACTGCAAGTACTAAGAAACAATCCTCAAGTGATGGCGGCGCTTATAAAGGAAAAGCAGCTGAAGCAGCAACGACAACACGTTCAGCAGCGGCGTCATTTATAAAGCAATGTCAACGGCAGCAGTAAAAGCAACACTTCCTGCTGCGAAATTTCAAATTTGCAAAGGCCACGGTCGTAGTAGCTGCCACAGATGCCTTAGCAACATGAATTGCCGAGCCCTTCGTGCTGGGTGTCTGTAAAACAGCATCAGCTGTATGGCAGATGGGTACCATACCATCTCCTTTTTTTGGGCCACGTTCCCTCATTTTAGAGGTTTTTTTTTCCTAGCATGTTTTACACTCATGATTGATGTATTTTGTCATAATTTTTTGGGTGTTGTCGCGTAAGTAGTATTCGTATGTATTATTTTGGTGTTATTTATTCTCTCAGCCCATATAATTTAGTACCTATGCAGATATTTGAAATAATTACACAATTTGTAAACTGTAGGAATTAGTGTTCATGAATCGACGATTGTATTCATTTTTTAGATTCGAAAACACATTATGTGATATTCTTAATTATCTACGTGAACAAGTGAGTTTAAAATGGGCTGATCAAAGTTGAATTGGTGAAATTCGCTTTCAGACATACCATAGTTCATCTAATTTGTAATGAAGGATTTTTGTTTCAGAAGTGAGAATTTTCTTTACTTGGTTTTTGGTTTTAATTAGCTCAAGTCAATTTTTTTCTAATCCAAAAATTTTTAATTACAAATATTCATAATTTCTTCAATTTTTTAAACTTTTGAATGTTTGTAATTTCATAATTTTCCCAAAAAATTTTCAAGTAGGTACCTACTTGATATTTTTTTACTAAAAATTTTTTAATGTATTTGAATGATTGCATGTGTGGCTGTGTAACGTTTTTGTACGTTTTTCTCGTTAATTTTTTTCTTTTCATTGTCATTTATTTACAAAGTTATAACTAGTAATTACTTAATCATTCATTTTAATTATTATTAATTTTTAATCGAAATTTAAGTATATGAAATGAGAGTTTTGTCAATTTTGTTTCGTTTTTTTCTCCTACTTTATCGAAAAAACGTCGCGTGAACTATACATTTGATGCAATCAGTTCAAAAGCTCATGTTTTAAATTCAAGCGGTTGAATACCGTTGATTGTACGTTTCTTTAAAAATAATAAAGCACTAATTTAGACCTTCTAGACGATTTACCAATATTGGAATTTTTCTCCAAAAAGTTATTAATGCAATAACAAGGTACAGCATGATTTTTAGTTTTGCCTATGATGTTATGAAATTTTCTTTTGTCAAAAGAAAATAAGTACCTATCTAGTTAATTAAATTTTGTGCATGTTCTCAACTTTGATAAAGAAGTTTTGGAGCGTTTTCCTTTTTCCAAGGGTATTTACCTAATTTACTCAGAATTGACAGTTCGAGATTAACTTTTTGCGCAGATCACGAATTTGAGGAATTTTCGAATCCGACTAAACTGAAATCGCTCTATAAACCATTTCAAAATCGAATCAATTATTTTTGGTCACCTAAAATAATTTTTGATTATTTTTTTTAAATTTCATAAAAGTGCTGTCAACTGCATTTTGATTGGCGCAATTTTCATAAATTTTAGTTGACAGTACTGCTACATATAAAAAATGTCCAAAAAAAATTTATTTATATTTATTTCAATGACTGAAAATTGTTTGCTTGGTTTTCATTTTCAAGCCACCAAGAACGACTAAAATTTAATTTGCATCACTGACACTGACATAAATTTTGTTTTGAATCGCCAAAATTTATTTTTGATGATAAAAAAAATACAGCTCGATTTTGAAGAGTTGGACTTTTCCATGAATGGAAAAGCTGGTAAAAAAAATAAAAAATTTTGCTATGCCAATTTCGGTCATTTTAAATTTCATGTATTTACAAGTAAATTACGGCAGTGTTACGTTTTGATGTTCGTAATTCACACTCACGGGAAGGACGATTTCAGTTGTGTGGTGCACATTTTTTTCACGAGACTTGTTTATTTTTCAATTTTTAAACCGTTTAAAATTTTCTCAACTCATTTCCAAGCCTTAAAATTTTTCAACATCCACATTTTTTTCAAACCATGAAAGTTTTTCAAATTTTAAAATTGTTTCTCAATTTATTTTCATGTTTCCAATTCTAAAATTATTTTCAACTTCAGAATTTTTCCCCATCTCAACATTTTTTTTGAACTCGAAGTTCTTTCCAGCTCTGCAATTTTTTCCAATTTTTATTTTCTCAGATATTTTATCAACTCGTCAACTTGATTCTTTTCCAATTTACATTTTTTTCCAACATTTGAAAAAGGTTTTAAATTTTGAATTTTGGAAAGATCAGGTTTCGGTGCCAGGGGGTGTAGCTATGGGGGGAGGGGGTCTCGACACCCCCTCCTCCTAACGCCAGGAACTTACGTGAAAAAAATGTCTTCTTGGAGCATTAAATATCAAATTTTCTCAAAGCTTCACCCTCGCTTCACTCGGGCATAAATAAAATAATAATAATATAAAATATTTGAATCAACTATGCAAAAAAAAAAGGCTCCCATCTGATATTCCAAGTCTCTAGTCTATACCCACTTTGCACCCTCCCAAAAAAAAGCTTCTGTCGCCACTGCTCGGATTTGTATTAGTAAGTATCTATATAACTTTTTTGTTCCAAAATTATATTTTCATCAAAGTTTCATACATATTTATGAAAATGATTCAGTTAGAATTTAGTGTTTTTGTAGTAAAAGAAAACTTTTTGGTGGGGGGGGGGGGGGGGTGAATTTAAAATTTCTCGGAAAATTACGAAATTTTGGACCCCCTCCATGAGAAATTTCTAGCTACCTACGCCATCGCCACTGTATGTTCGGGGCATCAGTGAGAAAAAACGAAAACGCAGGCACGTAGCATGTACGTACATCACACGTAAAAAATCCACCACTCAACGACTGAAAAGTTGGAAAAATTCGGAGCTGGATCAAATTCTGAGAAACAATAATTATATATGATGAAAAGTAAAAAATTTGAGTTGAAACAATCAAATTGAAAAAATCCTGAGAAAATATTTCAGAGTTTGAAAGTAGAAAAATTGATAAACAATTTTGTAATTTGAAAAAAAGTTTAAAAAATTCCAGTTGGAAATGTCGCGGCATCGCAATACCGCGAGTGCTCCAACGGTACCGCCTCCTTCGCTTCTCCGTTTAGCTTAAGTTTGTACTTTATAATTAACCGCATTGTTTTCACGTTCTTAAATAAAGCTATAAAACGAATAACCGCGAACTTATTACGAGCTTTAAGCTCGACATGGTAGCAGAGCTTTTAATCGCATTCACCGCCTCGAATCGCAAATAATGAATCCGCATATTCATCAATTTCGCAAAATCGCAAATGTAAGTACAATTTCGCCATTAGTGTACCAACATGCCGCGTGTTGGTTTACAATTCGCTAAATCTTATTCTCTAAATCTTATCCGCAAAATCACGTCTTCACAATCCGACGAGAGTGTTGACAAAAATCGTTCGTGAAAAGTTCGTTATTCGCGACCTTACACGTGCCAAGAACCGATCGCGATTTTTCTGCCGAAAAATCGCACCCTTTAAATCGCTTAAATCGCGTCTTCGTGCCTAAAAAGTGCGTAGACAAATCCGCATCGACGTACAACCACGTAGTCGATAAAACCATTCGCGTACAGAAACGTACACACAACCGCGCCATGAATTTGGCATCAGAAAACGCAGCCGCCGAATTTCAGCTATGGCTAAATACACTAACCAACTCCGTAACCGCCATCGAAGTGAGCTTAAAAAGCTCTCCACTGAACATCGCCGACCTTCGGATCAAGATGGATAATATCATGATCGCCATTAACAAAGTGGAACCATTCCGCCCAACATCCGAGGAACCGCTTTCGTACAACTACGTATCCGCAATCGCCACCTTAGTGAGGGCGAAAATGTTAGCCGGCAGGGCTACGCGAAAACTCGCCAGAATCGCCGACAATCCAGAAAAAACCGCCGCTGACTCATCAAACACCGCCGATCTTCCGCTTGACAGCACCGACGATTCAAACAGGCTCCAAAAATCCGCAGAAATCCGCTCGTCGACAGACGTCACCGCTAACCCGATGGATGCCCAAATCGCCGCAAAAGTCGTAGCTGAATTCGCCGCCGTTGAGCCGACGCCTGGAAAAGTGATCACAAAGCATCACTCAAATCACGATAAATCGCCGGAAAACGTAGCTTACCTGATGGTAACCGACGCAAATGAAATCCAAGGCACCGCCGATCGCTCCAGAGATAACAACATTCCGCTGTCTCGCCATCAAACACCGCCGCCGATGATCTTCACAGCATCTTCGCCGTCATCACCTGAAAAGGAAAACGCAAATCAATACCTCAAAAACACGAAACCAGTAATGAATTCCACTCACCTGGAAAAAATCGTCGCCAATCCATCGCCGGACATCGAGATCGCTGGAAAATCGCTGCAAGTCACCGCCAAAGTCTGCCGATCCTTTCAACGCCGCCGCAAACCCCAAATGATATCGCTGAGGTCGTCGCTGTCTCCAAGGTCGCCGCCTTCATCTCGCCGCAATTGCTGTCTGTACCTGCGGACAAACATCAAGCATGCTACAGTGGCACAGAAAACGATTAATCAACAATCAAATCTCGAATCTTACCTTGGGAATCGCTGCCAGAAACCTCCGATCAAATCGCGGAGGTCGTCATCAATGTCATCATATCCGTCGCGCCGTCGCCGCCGGAAACCGCCTATGGAATCGCCGAAGTCGCCGTCTCTTCTGTGGTCGCCGTCTTCTCGCCAAAATCGCCAACCGCACCTGCGGAAAAGAAAAAATACGGTAATAATCGAAAATAGAGCAAAAAGTATGAAAACTGCTTACCTGAAATCGCCGCAATTCGCTGCTGAAACCCGCCGATACTGCAAAGAGCGCCGTAAACCTTCAATATGCTCTCCAAACCAGGAGTCGCCGCTTCCAAGGTCGCCGTCTTCTCATCCAAACTGCCATCTGTACCTGCGGGAACAGAAAATTGAATTAATCAAAACCCACAAGGTAAAAATTCGAAAATATTCTTACCTGGAACTTAATCGATCGCGAAAATCTTCTCACAACCATCCAAGGATCCACTCCAGGTTGCCGACCTTGCCATTGAGGAAAAAATCGTTGACCTCGCCATCCAAATTGTCGCCGCTTCCGCAGTCACCGCATTCATCCTGTCAAGATCGTTGTCAGTACCTGTGGAAATGGAAAAATAAATCCACAAAACGCAAAGCAAAAAATCGTCAAAAACGATATAAAAAAATCGCACAGAAAGGACAAAATTCTTACCTGAAATTGAAACATCGCCGAGCAAGAAATACCTGTCCGAGTTCACCGCAGATCAACTCCGCATCGCCTCCAATAATGTCAAAATCGCCGCCCAAGTCGCCGCCGCTAAGTCTTCATCCATCGCCGCCGACACCTGCAAAAATACATATGTTAACGCAGGGCAAAAATTCAAAGAAAAAAGAAACAAATTCTTACCTGGAAATCCGCAGCCAAAATCTTCACCGGAAACCGCCAAGAAACCAGTATACAGGCCCGTCACCCGAATCCAAAGGAAGGATCCACTGGTCACCGCCGACATCCGTTGATCCTGTATTCGCCGCTGGAAGTCCTTTGGGCCTGAAAGCAAACGTCAATAATGTCAAAATTAGCATTATTGCTAATTGGCAATTATTAATATTATTATTATTACTTATTTATAATACGTACCTTATCAGTATCTGTAATGTTTACTGTTTACTTTCTTCAAGTCTTGTAAACATCTTTTTTCCCGCGGACTGTCGCGGCATCGCAATACCGCGAGTGCTCCAACGGTACCGCCTCCTTCGCTTCTCCGTTTAGCTTAAGTTTGTACTTTATAATTAACCGCATTGTTTTCACGTTCTTAAATAAAGCTATAAAACGAATAACCGCGAACTTATTACGAGCTTTAAATTTTTGAGAAAAAATTTCGAGTTATTAAAATTTTGAGAAAAAAATTCAGTTCTGAAAAAATAAAGAAAATCCTTGAGGAAAAAATGAGTTTATAATTATCAAATAATTTAGGTTGAAAAAATTTTGAGAATAAAAATGAAGTTCAATTTTAAAAAATTTGAATAAGAAAATTAGGGTTCGAAAAAAACTTTTAAAAATTTGAAGGATTTATAAATGTCGAAAATATACACGGACTTGGAAAAAAAGGTAATGGGAGAATGGGACTGTCATTGACGTTCGTCGATCTCCATGGGGATTGGGGACTGTATGGACGAATATGCACCATTGCACCACATGAACTAAAATCGTCCTTCCCGTGAGGAGGTTTAGACTCGCGTTACCCAAACAACTTTTCGTCTTCCATCCAAGCCAGTATCAGTGATAGGACTTTGTTTACTTTAGTGTTTTACTTCGCAAACATACTTTTATTTATTTATTTACGAATTTTGAACAATTAAAATCGCGAGTTTCCAATTATTCAAATGATACAGAAGTGATACAGGAATTCAGGAATTGAATAAGAATCCTCAGAGTAAGGTACGATTGCACTAGTTATCTCTCCGATGCCAGTCGTTTTCAAAATCCTTTTCTATTGTTCTTTTGGTACTAATTATACAGTACTAGTGAATTGGAATTTTATAGGTGACTGGTTTTGTTAGGTATTAAAAATGAATCCAATTTTGGTAAGCTGTAAATATTGACCGGTGAATTATCTGTTTCTCTGTAGAATAGAGATCCGCAACCACCATCGCTGATGATGTCACAGAACACAACCCCACAAGTCACCGACTTGGGTCAACAAAACACCCAGCAACCACCCCAAGCACCACCGAGTGCGTTTCTGATGCTGAACCTACAACAGCAAGGCAGCCTGCCCAGTCCTCAGGAAGAGCCACCGGCACCACCCAACATGGGCATGGAAATTTTGGCCAATAGCCCGAACCAGTTGCAAAATCTTCACGTAACGTTGCAACAGTTAATGCAAATTGTACGTGGGCCGAGAACTTCTCAGGCAATAGACCAAGTACAACAAATACTGAGAAACAATCCTCCACTACTGGCAGAGATAGAAAAGCGAAAGCGGATGAAGCTGCAGCAGCAACAACAACAAGCTGGCCCGTTGGATCATCAAGGGTTACCTGCACCACTTAACATGGACGTTCAAGTGTTGCCAATACCAGGCAACAGTTCGAACCAGCTGCCGGATCATAGCCAATCCTTGGATCAGCTAATGGAAATGTTACAAGTGTCAGACTCACCGCAGCAACAACGGCAACATGTCCAGCAGCAACAGCCTCAGACACAGCAGCAACAACAGCAAGGCAGCTTGCTTAGTCCACAAGGAGGGCCATCGGTACCTTCCTACGTGACCATGGTAACACCCCCAAATTTGGCCAACAGACCAAACCAGCTGCCAAATCGTCGCGAAACCTTGCAACAGTTAATGCAAATTGTAAGAGGGCCGAGAACTCCGCAAACGATGGACCAAATACGACAAGTACTGAGAAACAATCCTTCAGTGATGGCAGAGGTTGAAGCGCGATGGCAGCGGAAGCTACAGCAGAAACAACAGCAAAGCGTTCCGTTCTGTCTTCCAGGGCCTCCCGCACCTTCCAATACGGTCGTGCAAGAGTTACCGATGTCAGGCAACAGTTCAGGCCAGATGCCGGATCATCTCCTATCCTTGGATCAGCTGGTAGATATGTTACACTTGTCGGACTCTCCGCGGCAGCAACAGCCTCAGGCACCGGAACAACTGCAGCAAGGCAACCTATCTACGCCTAGCCCTCAAATGCCACCTGCACCTCCCATCATCGGCGTGCAAATGTTGCCGACGCCGGACAACAGTTCAAATTCGATGGCAAGTCGTCGCGAGAACCTGCAACGGCTACTGCAAATATTACGATTGCCTAGTTCTCCACAACAGCATGAACAAATACTGCAAATGTTAAGAAGCAATCCTTCACTGATGGCAGCTTTTATAAAGCAAAGGCAGCAGCAGCGACAACGACAACACGTCGAGCAACGGCGGCATTTATAAAGCGAAGTCACCGGCAGCAGAAACAGCAATACGTCCAGCAGCGACATTTGCAAGAGCCACGGTCGTAGTAGCTACCTCAGGCGCCGCAGCATCAATTGGCAAGCCCATCATGCCGGGTGTACAACAGCACCAGCTGCGGCAGACGAGGGTGCTTTGCCCCATTTCCTCTTTTGGGCCTCATACCCACATTTTGGCGTTACTTTCTTCCGATATGTTTTAAATTATGGTGTGATATTTTTTCTTCGATAACTATTTGAGGAATTTTCTCATATTTTTAGATGTTATGTACCTGTGTGGCATTTGTATTGTTTTATGTTATTTTTACTCCCCCAGCCTTTTTAATTTCGTTGATAGATACCTATTTGCAGTAAGAGCACCAATATTTGTAAATTGAAGAATTTATGATCATGAATCGAAAAATTTTTTAATATCTAAAAACACCATAATATGTAATATTCTCTAATACCTAAATGATTATGAAAAACTAAAATGGCCTGGCCAAGTTGAATTAGTGAAAATCACATTCGGACTTACCCAACTACATCTAATTTGTATGAAGGATTTTTAATTGAAACAGTGACAATTTTCTTTACTTTGGATTTTGATTTCAATTTTCTCAAGGTAATTTTTTCCAACTCGCAAATTTTTTAAAATATTTTTATAGTTTTCTCGAAATTTTTTCCGCTAAAAAAACTTGAGAGTTCGCATTTCTATCATTTTTTCAAATTATTTTATTTGTATTCTCAAAGATTTTCAATTTTTATAATCAATTTCATATAATTGTTTCAAATTTTTTCTACTCAAAAACTTTTCAAGTTCAAATTTTCATGAATTTTTAGGATAAAATTTCCAGTTGAACTCAAATTTTTTCTGCTGAAAAAATTCTAGGTTGAAATTTTCATTATATAATGTATATTTTTTCAATTCATTATTTTTATAAGTACCCATATTAAATTTTTCAAACAAATCACTTATTAAGTAATTTGTTTGAAAAATTTGTGTTGACACCTACAAATTAAAAAACCAAGTAAAAATTAATATTGGTAACATTTTCAAACTGGAGTCCTCTCATCATCACAAGTAGTGTACAAGTATCAATGATTTGGTCCTTTGCAATAAATTCGAATTTGGTGCCCAATTGGTTCAGTGTAAATTTAGTCGACGATATTATAAATATTCAATGAGTATTTATTTACCTGAGATGTTTTTCTAAAATTTTGATTTTTTTTTTTCGTTTATACGATGCAAGCATCAAAATTTTCATTTTTTGATGTGTGTGAAATCAAGATATAATTAGTTTGAGACGACAATGAGAAGATAACTGAAGCATGGAATTTTAAAAAGGCTCAACTTCAAATTTGTAAATTTTGCAAGGAAACACAAAAAACTGTCATGAGTAGAAATTTTTGGATTTTTTTTTTTATTTATTTGGTATATTGGCAACCTTGTCTTTGGGTACGAGGGATTATTTTTGCTGATCACCATTTTCAATGCTTCGTAGCAGCAACATGTTGATAATTAGGTCGTAACTCCTAAGTAATGAAATATGCCAGGGTCCTAACTCCACTTTGAAAAACTGAAAAAGAGGCGTAACTTCAAAACTTCATTCCTTATTAAATGATGAAATGGAGTTAAGCCCTTTTCAAAAGATTGTTTGCTTCACGGACTTTTGGCTAAGTTTTTAAGAGGGAAAATAGGGATGGGTGAGGGGGTTCAAATTTTCGTTTTTGGGTCATAAGGTCATAACTTTCAAAATTACGTATTTACGAAAAAAAAACTGAAACAAAAATTGTAGAGCATGAAAAAATAAACAATTTTGATACATTGCCCTCAGAATTCTCTCTCTCAAAAAAAAACGATTTTTGAAAAAAGTGAGACTGAAGCCTTTTTCAAATTTCATGCTTCAACTGTAATATTGTTTATTTTTATAGGTACTTTAATGACTGCGTCTGTGGCTGTGTAACGTGTTCATAGTTTTCTCTTCTCTTTTTTTTCTCTCCATTGTCATTTCTTTGTACAGTTGTAGAATTTGTAATTTTAATCAAGTATTAAGTATTATTATTGTTTTTTTTTCTTATTGAGATGTATATAAAATGAGAGTTTTGTCAATTTTGTTTCATTTTTTCCTCTCTTCTTTTTTAGGTAACTAGAGAACGTCGCATGAACTACATATTCATCAAAAGTTGATTAATGAATTGGTGTCGATTCAACTGACTTTCAAACCATGAAACGGGTTTCAGTAAGAATTGATGAGAACGATACAGAATGAGGCATGAAAAAAAAATTGAAAAATCAATCTGCCCATTTTGCCCAAAAATTGTCGAAAACCAAAAAATTGTACTTCACTACACTCATTAGATTTCTATAAATTATATCCACAGCTTTTTAGAAAATTCCAATTTCCGGTTGAAATTTGGCCATCTGGAAAAAAGCATGGAAATTGCGTTTTAGGTTATTAAGAAGAAAGTCATGCAGTTGTCTTTATTACTAGCATTTTACAAGTTATCAAACACCGTGAGCGAAGTTTTTATTGACAATTTTGGTGGAAATAGTGGAAATATTCCTTAAAGACGGTGAAATTGTGGAAAAAAATTCCTGTGAGCTGCGGATTATGCAATTTATACAACATCGAAAAATGGAAATATTGTCATTTTCCTAATGCTGCGTCTAAAACGCCTGCAAAATATTGAGATAGGCAACACCGATGACACGAATTTTACGACGGTTTAATTGATTATGAAGGTAAAATTTCTCAAAGATGTAATAAATTGTAGAATACAGCGAAATTATGGGAAAAATTCCTGTAAACAGCGGATTATGCTATTAATACAGCACCGGAAACTAAAAATATGGCCATTTTCTAATGCTGCGTCGAAACCGCCTGCAAAATATTGAGATAGGCAACACCAATGACATGTATCATTAATTTTACGGGGTCCTAACGCGATCTCTACAATTAAAAAGTAACTAATTCGATTCCTATTTTCAATATTAGAATCTATTCTGAAATGTAGTTGGGTATTTTTGATATGTATACTGATTTTTCAATTGAATTGTTCGGTTGGTTTCAATTTCTGTCGCTTTATTTTTTTGTTTTATTGAAGTGTGTACTCTAATTATGATTCGTTTCCATGTGTTTTTAATTTTTATTTCAGACGTTTGCTTTCAACCAGTAAGCTGTCAAGAAGAGAACAATTTTGCACGATTGCTCAAGTTTTCATTTTCCAGACAGTTCGCGATTTTTTCTAGGAGGATTTTGTACAACTCAAGTGAGTGATTTTTTATTGTAATTTTGTTTGATTTAAATACGTAGTTTTTTTTCGTTTCTTTTTTAGCAGGTATCCTTTTTGCTTTTATTACTTACCTACTTGGAACATTTTTTCCGAATTATTTAACTTATTGTCTGCAATTGATTTTTCCTGTAATTTATTGAATTTTTTTCATTTCAGAAATTTATGGAAAGAATTTTTCTGTCTAGGTGAATAATTCAAGTAGTAATACGGGCTTTTTAGGTTTTGACCCAAAAAAAATTAGCAGAAAGGGGAAGTTTCGTATATAAGCTCAGTAAGACATGTATTTCAATATTCCCGAACTTCCCTAAAATTGGTGAATATTTTGACCCCTTTTTGAGGGGTGAGGGGGTTCAAATTTTGGTTTTTCGGCCATAACTTTCGAAATTACGCATTTACGAAAAATAAGTTGAAACAAACGTTGTAGAGAATTAAAAAACAAATAATTTTGTTATTTACAGTTTTTTCCTAGGACGTCATGGAAGGGAGCTGGGGTTTTCCGAAAAAAATCAATTTTGAAAATTCCCTATTATGAGAAATAATTATCAAAAATCGGATTGATCGACTTTTGGAAGCGGTTTTTTTGCATAGTATATCCCATTACTATATGTAGAACAAGAAAAATGTATAGCCGACCCCTCATCTCAGAGCAGGGGGGTGGACCCTCCGTAGAAAAAGTCGCGTTTTCCCCCAAGCATAGCTCAGCTACAGTAAAAAATTCGAAAAATTGGTTCAAACAAACATTGTAGAGCGTTAAAAGACGAAAATTTTACTTTTTTACTTTTTTTCTACGCGGTCTTGGGGGCGAGTTATCGCAAAAAGAAAATAAGCGACGCGGCGTTCAAAAATTTTTCATCAACTCAATAAATTAAGCAAAAGTAGATCTGGTATAAAATGTAGCGAACCGATAGCCCAAAAAGTAAATTTCTGGGGTTTTTGTGATCACTGAACTCGATTTTTATCATCATTTAACCCTTGAACCTAAATTGGACCCCAAAAGACAAGGCATAAAATTTGTAAAACATTTTTGAACGCGGCGCCGATTTTTTTTTGCGATAACTCGCCCCCAAGACCACGTAGAAAAAAAGTAAAAAAAGTAAAATGTTCGTCTTTTAACGCTCTACAATGTTTGTTTGAACCAATTTTTCGAATTTTTTATTGTAGCTGAGCTATGCTTGGGGGAAAACGCGACTTTTTCTACGGAGGGTCCACCCCCCTGCTCTGAGATGAGGGGTCGGCTATACATTTTTCTTGTTCTACATATAGTAATGGGATATACTATGCAAAAAAACCGCTTCCAAAAGTCGATCAATCCGATTTTTGATAATTATTTCTCATAATAGGGAATTTTCAAAATTGATTTTTTTCGGAAAACCCCAGCTCCCTTCCATGACGTCCTAGGAAAAAACTGTAAATAACAAAATTATTTGTTTTTTAATTCTCTACAACGTTTGTTTCAACTTATTTTTCGTAAATGCGTAATTTCGAAAGTTATTGCCGAAAAACCAAAATTTGAACCCCCTCACCCCTCAAAAAGGGGTCAAAATATTCACCAATTTTAGGGAAGTTCGGGAATATTGAAATACATGTCTTACTGAGCTTATATACGAAACTTCCCCTTTCTGCTAATTTATTTTGGGTTTGGGCTTTATTTTAGCTAAAAAGTTCGTACTATTATGGAAAGAATTTTTCTGTCTAGGTGAATAATTCAAGTAGCTATTTCATGTTCTTACGTAGGTACCTACCTGTATTATTTAACATTTTTTTATTTCGTTGTTTTTTTTTCAGTTATACCGTATTTTTAAAGAGGTTACTTACCTGTCATTATGATAAATAGTGCACGTTTTTCAGTTTTCAAATTATTCCAAAGTATTTTCATGTAATTTTGATAAATTCTGATGATTTTTATTTTGAAAAGTCATTAATTCTCAGATTTTTTCATTTATTTTAGACTCGTATATTTTACTGAATATTTCTAGTGGAAAACATGCATTTTTTTGAAGAAATTCACTCTGATCTTGTAATGTAAGTACCGATATGGCCCCTAAATGGGAGCTGGATCAGATCCAGCTTCAACTCCTAGTCGCACGTCCACGTCGTGGGGGCCGGAACCTCGCCGGAATTGGGTCCGGCGTGCTAACGTGACAGGGGGGCGTGTTGGAAAATCTCCGGCACGCTGGTTTTTGGGATTTAAAAAAATTTTGGTTTTGGGAAAGGGCACAAAATTCTGATTTCGGCTTGGGGCTAAAATTAGTAATACAGGTAAGTTGTCGACTCATGCAGGGTCACCCTAATACTTAGTATCGGGCTACCCTGCATGAATCGGTCCGGAATGTTAGTTGTAGGGCTGTCTTATGACCTGCGTAATGCGCGAAATCTTGTGGCTTTGTTCAGGGTCATTGATCCCCATATCTACCTTTGCAAATCCGGGGTGGAGGGCATTACGTGGCTCGTTGCGCAAGCAGGTGTCTGGTCTTTTTATCAGCGTTGAGCAAAACCTGAAGATGGTCTGACCCGGACGGTCTTTTTAGTATCTTAAAATTTTAACTTTCACTTTCAATTTCATCACTTTCACTTTCACTAGCTTTCTTCAATTTTTCGGTCAAAAGTGAAAATTTTAAGATACTAAAAAGACCGTCCGGGTCAGACCATCTTCAGGTTTTGCTCAACGCTGATAAAAAGACCAGACACCTGCTTGCGCAACGAGCCACGTAATGCCCTCCATCCCGGATTTGCAAAGGTAGATATGGGGATCAATGATCCTCTGCAAAGCCACAAGATTTCGCGCATTACGCAGGTCATAAGACATCCCTACAACTACCACGTCCGACCGATTCATGCAGGGTAGCCCGATACTAAGTATTAGGGCGACCCTGCATGAGTCGACAACTTACCTGTATTACTAATTTTAGCCCCAAGCCGAAATCGAAATTTTGTGCCCTTTTCAAAAGCCAAAATTTTTTTAAAACCTAAAAACCAGCGTGCCAGAGACTCTCCGACACGCCCCCCTGTCACGTTAGCACGCCGGATCCAATTCCGGCGAGGTCCCAGCCCCCACGACGTGGACGTGCGACTAGGAGTTGAAGCTGGATCTGATCCAGCTCCCGTTTAGGGGCCTTAAATATATGAGAAATACAATTTTCCACGTCCGAATGCTTAGCCAAAAATAAATCGTGAATCCATCTTCTGTCTACAAAAATCCGCCACAAAAAAAATCTGTTCAGGTAAATGAAGATGTATGAATATAAGAAAATAATTTAAATTGTTAACCAATTATTTCAGAATAAAAAATAATAAAAATTTTACTTCATTTACAGTTATACTGTAGAACCTTTCAATCCGAGAAAAAATTAGAATGTTTTTATTCTCTTAAAAAATTCAAATGTAAGTACATATAAACAACTGCAATAAAATCAAAAAATTCTTCAAAAATGTTCTTAATTTCATTCCATTCTATGAAAATTTAAACAAAAACACTATAAAAAAATAAGCAGTAAGTAAATACGATGGGAAAAAGGCAGATAAAACTCTCGAAAATTTAAATTTAAAAAAAAATTAATAATCTATGTGTTTGCTTGTTTAAAAAAAAAATCGTTTCGTTATAAATTTCGAAAATTTTCAAAAAATTATTGCATTAACTTCGAAGTAAACTTGAGATCCTTCATGATTGAAATTTTGCCTTCATCTTCATTAGCACTGAAAACAATTTTAAAAATTAATTAATCACTTTCATTTCGTTAAAATATCTACCTAGATTACTCGGAATATTTTCGAAAAACCTCAAATCAAATTAGAATTTTCATGAAAATATTATTAAAAAGAACAATAATGATAACTGACGACTACGAAATTCAAACGATTAAAATTGTTTCTTAAAAATATCAAAATCGACTGATCTTGTAAATGAACAACTTGGGTAAAAAAATACATGTAAATAAAAGCCAGAAAAATACCTATCCAAAAATGATTAACTTATTTATAAAGCGATAAATACAACGATAACTTACCCAATGTTGGCATCATGAGAATAGAAGCTGTTTGCAAGCATCATTTAAAAATCCACATTACATTTAAACTGCAAAAACCAGGGTATGCAACTAAAAATACGTCTGTAACGATTGTATCGCCGAATTGCTGATATTTAGGTAGTTACCCGGCGCTTCAAATCCCATCAACATTCATTAACCTAGCAAAAAATACTATTTTAGTGGAAATAGAAAAATTAACGACTGATGGGTACTAATAATAAGATCAGTTACTAAATAAAAACCATACATAATTACGTAAATATTAATAGGCAAGTGATGCATTGAAAATCACACCTGATATTCAAATTGAAAAAAAAATTGAAGTACGGTAAGTAATGAATCCAGGATTTTTCCAAAGGAACGCCAGCATAATCTGATAAAGGAATTTGAAAGAAATACTTCAGCTGATTTCGAATTTCTCTAGAAATCTGTACCTAAAAAAAAAATACCAAAAATTAAATTAGAAATTTGTCTAGTTATGTTTGCTTTTAGTTCAAGCAAAATTACAAAAAAAGAATTCAAAAACGAAAACAAATTAAATTAAAATGAGTACTCACCGTGGCAATGATAAAATCTTAAATCCATATTAAAGGCGAGAAAATGTTCTCCAAGATTGGTCTCAAGTGGTCTGATAGATCATCTTCGAGAAGTAGTACTGAGCCTTTTGATACACCTGAAAAGTGAAAATTATTCTGTACATATTTATTATTGAAGTAAAACTGCAAATAAATGTGAATTTATAATGAATTAAACAAAAAAAATTATTCGCGATTTATTTGCTTACAGTTATGATATTACATGAATCTGCGTTCAAAAAGGAACTTTTTTTTTTTTAATTTCAAAGGTAGATATCTGGCCTTTCTTCATCAATAGCGAATTCAAATCTAAAATAAAATAATTCATTGCATAAAGCTTAACACGAGACAAATTGTTGAGAAAAAATTCCAACAAATGAAAACCAGGTAAGTATCTTGTTTTAAAATTAGACTAAAGGATTATTGGAAAAAAGATCAACAAATAAAAACAAGGTACCTACTAAAGCAACTAACAAAATTATGAGAAAACGAAATATTGATTTTTGTTAATCCCAAATCTTTCTCTTTTTTTATTATTTAAGTACTAATTATTTAGGTAGGTAACGTCAGAAATTAAATTAATCAAACGGAAGAAAAACTCACGATTTGAATGGAATTCTTCACAGACAGGAACCAATTGAAGTCGAATGGGATAGCATTAAATTTTTCGACGACTCGGTGAAAAAAACACTACATTGAGAAATTTAGGTCGACTGCACTAAGAAATCATTCGAAAAGTCTATAAAACATACAATATTCGCAACTCAAAAAAATTTCAAAATAAAAAGCGAAAACAAGTAAAAAATTACTTAAAAGCGATTTAAGAGGGTGCTCTACGTTTTTCGGGTTGCATAAAGGAGAAATTGATAAGGCAGAAATTAAGTTTTGAATTCGCGTTTTTTTTTTAGTTTTAACGAGGTGAAATGATGAAATAATGTATGAATATGATTTTAATACGTTTGCAAGATTTCTCCGGAACTATTGATGTAAAATAACATTTTTGATAAGCTGACAGAGCCCTTTTTTTCATTTTTTTTTTTTTCAAAATTCTGAAAAATATTTCAAATTTAATTTTTTTTTCTTGCAAAAATCAAAAAAGGGCTCTGTCAGCCTGTCAGAAATGTTATTTTCCATTACGTATCCAAATGTCATCAAAACTTTTCAATACTTTTATTTTCTTTATTTTACGTATTAAAATCATATTCAAACATTGCTTCATCATTTTACCTTACCTCGTTAAACTCCCCAAAAAACTGAATTTCTGCCTTATCAATTTCTAATTGAATCCAGGAACTTACCAAAGGAGGGCCAGCATAATCTGATAAAGGAATTTAAAAGAAATACTGTCTTTTGCTGTAAATATTTCGAATTTCTCTACAAATCTGTACCTAAAAAAATACCAAAATTTAAATAAAAAATTTGGCAAGTTATTTTTGCTTTTAGTTCAAGCGAAATTACAAAAAAAGAATTCAAAAATGAAAACAAACTAAATTAAAATGAGTACTCACCATGGCAATGAAAAAATCTTAAATCCATATTAAAGGTGAGAAAATTGTTCTCCAAGACTGGTCTTAAGTGGTCTGGTAGATCATCTTCGAGAACTGGTGCTGACTGCTGACTGCTGAGCCTTTTGATACATCTGAAAAGTAAAAATCATTACGTATTTGTTAATTTGTTATTGAAAAAAAACTGCATTTAAATGTGAATTTATAGGTAATAAATTAAACAAAAAAATATTCGCGATTTATATTACTTACCTACAGATGTAATATTCCTTGATCTACGTTCAAAAAGACACAATTTTTTTTTAAATTTCAAATATAAATAAGTATCTAGTCTCTCTTCATCAATAGTGAATTCAAATTTGAAATAGAAAAAAATCATTAACTAAAGCTTAAGACGAAACAAATTGTTGAAAAAAATGAACAAGTGAAAACCAGGTATGTAAGTATCTTAATTTTAAAATTAGACTAAAAAATTATTGGAAAGGAGGCGAGACAAATTGTTGAGAAAAAATACGAACAAATGAAAATCAGGTAAGTATCTTAATTTTAAAATTAGACTAAAAAATTATTGGAAAAAAACTCAACAAATAAAATCAGTCACTAAGCTAGGTACCTACAAAATTATAAGAAAACGAAATAATGAATTTTTAATCCCAAATCTTTTTTTTTTACTATCCAAGTACTAATTATTCAGATAACGTTAGAAATTAAATTAATCAAACGGAAGAAAAACTCACAATTTGAATGGAATTCTTCACGGATAGGAACCAATGGAAGTTGAATGGGATAGCATTAAAAAAGTTCAAAATAAAAAGCGAAAACAAGTAAAAAATTACTTAAAAGCGGTTTAATGCCGATAGTGGTCAGTCCTGGCTGTTTTGAAAAAGGAAGAAAGGAGGCAGGGACGACAGCATGTATTTGCTTTACGAGAGCCCACACGAAAAATGACTATTATAGTATTAATTCTTCAAAAACTTTTTAAAAAAATGAAAAATAAAGTGAACGGGTACACAAAAACCATCACATAAATCGAGTCATTAAGAATTCATTAAAAAATATATTAAATTATCAAGTAAGTATAGGAGTAGAAAAAACGAGAAAATAAATCATAAACACTCACGTTATGATGAAATTCCTTAGAAGACTTGTCACTTTGTAATCCATCCACATGAAGGTGCACAGACAAATATTCTGTTTAGGTAATTCAATGAACTATCTACAAAAACAGAAAGAAATGATTATAAACATTCAAAAAACAACAATCGTGAAAAAAAACTACTATAAAATAAAAAAACTATGAAAGGAAAATTGCAAATTGAAAAAAAATTGTAAATTACAATTACCCTTACCTACGTAATATTAATCATGATTAAAATTTATGAAAAAATTATCATCAATGATAATTTTTCTATAAATTTGACACTTTTTTGAAAAATTCCAAACAATGTGAGGAAATACTATAAATATCTAGGGCTAAAAATCCTGAAAATTTACAAAAAAAAAATTAGGCATCTAATGACAGAAATTTAAAAAAAAATTTAATAAAATGGATAATTTATCAAAAAAGTGATGCTGAAGAAGAATTGTTTTTGAATCAAACACCACCACAAAAAATCCACTCCAGGCGGAAATTTTTAATCTCCTCCTCCCCCTAGGTGTTTTTTACCCTTAATTTTTGGCCAAGGAAGTGAGTGTTTTTGAAAAAACAAAAAATTCATAACTATTTTTCAATTTTGAGTCTTATTTGAGGAGATATTCACGAAAACCCGGTTTTTAGCAGACACTTACCCCTCCTCTGAGGATAGCGGTAACGTATAACGCGAAAAAAATCGGGATTTAATTTTTAGGAGTTTGGTACATTTTTTCTCTTATTTGCCTAGACGGGGACAAATTTCTTGGTTTTTCAAAGTGAGGCATGACGTAAAATTATTCTTTATAAAGGCGTAATTTACTGGAAAAAAATCAAAAAATAACTCACCAAATGACTTAACAACGCAAAACAAATTCCAGGCTAACAGTGTGGCATACCAGGCATCTTTGCGAAATCTCTTGGTAAAAATACGTTGTAAATCACCTCGACGTAAAAATATTCCTGTAAACAAAATTAAAAACAATGGTGAGAATATTTCCCAAAATAAGAAATAATTTAAATCAACAAAAATCCAAACTTACCTAATTAATTTTTCACGTATTGTTTTTCAAGTAGAAAAAAATTGAATTTCTATGTTTCGTGTGTGATGTGATTCAAATAAGGGCAATTTTCTGAAACATCAAAACGGACAAAAATGAATAAATTACATTTTCAATACAATAAGTTTAAAAACACAATCAGTAAAACAATCAGGGTGCGAGTAGGTAAAACACTTACCAAAACAATCCACTGAACTCGTTCATCATCAAAAGTATGTATAATGGATATCTCTCTCGGCCAGTTGAACATCAGCTACTTAGGTAGGTACCCATATTCAACTGATTTTTATATAATATTTTTAAAAACAGCACATAATTAAAATCAGAAAAAAATACCGAAGAAAAGTGAAAATGGTAAGAAAAATAAAAGCAATTCAATGAAAAGGAAACTAAATTAAAATAAAATAATGACGAAAGTGACAGACGGATTTGAGAATTTTCATTTAAAAATCATTGAAATCATTACGAGTTGGGCAAACTAGGCAATTAAAAAATAAGTTTTAAAAAAACACAAAAGAAAAGCAAAATCAATTCGATGAAAGGAAAGGGAAATTAAAACATAACGAAGACAAATAAAAAGTTGAAAAAAATAACGAATTTAAAGTTAAATTAAATTCCAACTTTTTAAAGTACCTATAATTTAAACAACAAAAGCGATTTTTTTCAAAAATTATCCAAAACGAGACTTCAATTAAAAAGAAATATGCAGTAAAATCACATTATTACGCTCTCGCTTATAACACGGATTTCTTCCAGTTCCTAGACCAACACCATTCAAACAATGTAAAATTAATCTCCAACTAACACTCACAAAATTCGAAAAATTTGGATATAACGCTCTCAAAAAGCCTAATTTCGCATAAAATTTGTCGAAAATTGTCTAATTTCATCTAAAAGATTCAGATTTTATAATAATGCCAGAAAATTCAAGTCATACCTAATTCATAAAATTGAAAAACAATCACCTTAATGGGATTTTCAGCACTCAAAATTCACTGAAAAGATCTTAAGGCTGTACTTTAGCTTCCAAAAATCGCAGAAAATAGGTAATTGTTGATTTTTATTCAGAAATATTTGGTTGCGAATTTTCTTTCTTAAAACAACAATTTTTGTTTTACTGATAATAAGAAAACTGATTCGTTCAAATGAACGAAAAATACAAGAATTTTTTTCCAAATTTGAAATCACAGCTGATGGCCAAAAATTATGCGTGCGCAATGCTGCGTTGATCACCTCACTACCACAGGAACACTTCATTCTGAAATATACGAGGCGTAGTTGTCAAGTTGACATTCCATTGTATCGGGTCTAATAATTATTTTATTTTCGTTTGAGTTTACGATTTACGAATTTCTGAGGGATAGCGTAACAAGATTTTTTCATCGTGATTTTTTTCCGATCGAACGCGTACATTTTGATTAAATTTTTTTATGTTGACACTTCAAGTCAATTTTCTGGGTAAAGGAAGGATTTTACGAAAAAAATTAATAGAACCTAAATTGTGGAGCGTAAGATTTCCTTTCCGCAGAGTCCAATTGTTTTTTTTTTGAAAGCTAAGCTTTAGAGATATGTTAATCAAAAGTTCAATTTTCATCTTTTATTGGAAATATCTCGAAAACTAAGCTTTCTAAAAGAAAACGAATTGGAATTTATTGATAGCAAATTTCACGCTCTACAATTTATGTTCTGTTGCATGTTTTTTTTAGGCATGATTTTCCCAGAAAATTAATTTTTTTGTAATGGACCTTGAACCCTAATTTCAATATTTCCTATTCGTAACAACCCTGAAGTTAATTTTATGAGCACTGGAACGCTGGAAGAGTCCTACGAAAAACTGTACAGAATATAAATCGTAAAGCGTGAAATTTTCCATCGCGTAATAGTTCAGGCAAATAAGAGAAAAAATGTACCAAACCCCAAAAATTCAATCCAGATTTTTTTTTCGCGTTTTACGTTCGTAATGGTCCACTACACAACGTACTAAAATGGGCACCCCCATGACCCTCCGCTACCCCCAGGGGAAGGGTAAATGTCTGCTCAAAACCGGTTTTTTATTAATATCTCCTCAAATAAACCTCAAAATTGAAAAATAGTTATGAACAATCTTGTTCTACGTGTAATTTCCTATCAGAGGGGTTATTTTTTTTCAAAAACACTCACTTCCTTGACCAAAAAGGAAGGGTGAAAACACCTATTTTTCAACGATTTACAGCATTTTTTGAAAAAATGTCACCGCAAGAATTTCAACCCCTACCGTTAATTATAAGGGAGGTTATTGCAGTATTCAATAACCTCTCCTATTATTAACGGTAGGAGTTGAACTTCTTGCAGTGACTTTTTTTGGAATACCCTACCAGCACGTATAAAAAAATTACACTTCACTGGTACAATTTTGGGTATTTTCAGCTTCGTATTTCCATCATTTCCAAAGATATCGTTGGAAAAATAGGCGTTTTCACCCTTAATTTTTGGGCAAAAAAGTGGGTGTTTCCGAAAAAAAAACCCTTCTGATAGGAAATTACACGTAGAACTTGAGGTAGGTAATTTCTGCTTACTCAAGCAAGCCGAGTGCCACCAAATCGATAGTGCCACCTTGTAGGGGACTCCAAACTGTAACTCTGACGAAATTTTGAGAATTTTCCCATGCATTGATTTCGAGATGAAAATTTCCAAAAATTGGAGTTTTTTTCGAGGTAGGTAATTTCTGCTTACTCAAGCGAGCCGAGTGCCACCTAATCGATAGTGCCACCTTGTAGAGGACTCAAATCTGTAACTCTGACGAAATTTTGAGAATTTTTGCATGCATAGATTTCGAGAAAATTTTTTTCAAAGATAGGAGTTTTCTCTGAGTTTTTCAATTTCTGCTCACTCATGCCAACTGAGTGCCACAAAGTCGATACCGCCACCTTACACAGGACCCCCAACCTTAACTCTAGGCAAAAATTTCAGAATTTTTCTATGCATAGATTTCGAGAAAAAAATTTCAAAGATGAAGATAGACATTTTTTTACGAATTTTCAATTGTGCTGACTCATGCCTACTGAGTGCCAGTAAATCGATACTACCACCTTACACATCAGGACCCCAAACTTTACTCTGGAAAAAAATTCTGAAAAAATTCAAAGAAAACTCCTATCTTTGAGAAAAATTTTCTCAAAATCTATGCATAGAAAAATTCTGAATTTTTCCCCAGAGTTAACGTCGAGGGTCCTCTATGAGGTGGGTGTGTCGATTTTGTGACACCCAGTCCGCATGAGTCAGCAGAAATTACCTACCTCGAAAGGAACTGATATCTTTGGAAATTTTTTTCTCAGAATCTATGCATGGAAAAATTCTGAAAAATTCGCCAGAGTTACAGTTTGGGGGCCTCTACAAGGTGGCACTCAATCGACATGAGTCAGTCAATCGGCATGAGTCAGCAGAAATTGAAAAACTCAAAGAAAACTTGACTATGGAAATTTTTTTTCTCAGAATCTATGCATGGAAAAATTCTGAAAAATTCGCCAGAGTTACAGTTTGGGGTCCTCTACAAAGTGGCACTTACGATTTGGTGGCACTCGGTTCGCGCATGAGTCAGCAGAAATTACCTACCTCGAAAGGAACTCAAATCTTTTGAAATATTTATCTCAAAATCTATTCATTGAAAAATTCTGAAAAATTCGTCAGAGTTACACTTTGGGGTCCTCTACAAAGTGGCACTTACGATTTGGTGGCACTCGGTTCGCGCATGAGTCAGCAGAAATTACCTACCTCGAAAGGAACTCAAATCTTTTGAAATATTTATCTCAAAATCTATTCATTGAAAAATTCTGAAAAATTCGTCAGAGTTACAGTTTGGGGTCCTCTATAAAGTGGCACTTACGATTTGGTGGCACTCTGTTCGCATGAGTCAGCAGAAAATACCTACCTCGAAAGGAACTCAAATCTTTGGAAATATTCATCTCAAATCTATGCATCCATCCACCCTCACCTACCCTTTACTAATGTCAACAGAGACAGTGTATCAGTTATGCAATAAAGAAACAAATTTATAGAAATTTTGAACTCCTATATCTCCAATCACGATTCTAGAAGCCTTCACAAATACCTATATTCATTAGTCAAGATGTCGGCTTGTCATATCCGGAAATCTAAATGGTTCAAAATCCTTTATATTACGTAAGGAGAACAAAAAAAAAAAACTAAAAAAATCTCGAAATTGGGAATATTATAGCACCTCCTACTCCTCCCCTTGAAGATGTGTGAAGCTCGGAAGCAAGTCAATTAATCGGGGTTGACCTTTACTATCCGAATATTGTATTGAACAAGCAAAGGGTTTTTGCGTTTTATAATAATACTTAATATAAATGCAAATCAGAAAAGACCACAAATTATAAGGAATCAATTCGCATAATTACTTCTTCATTGTCATTTTCCCAATTTTTTTTAACTGTTTCTAAATTTCGGAAGATTGTCGTTTACGAATTACGATTACGATTTCACTACCTTCCACTTGAAAGTTGAATAATAATTGAGTTTGTCACTGAAGCTTTATACTTTTAATAATAAAATTGCTTGATTTTTTAAAAATATAAAATTTTCGGAATTTTAACACCATTGACAAGAAAAAAGTGATTATAAATACCATTTCCATTTTAATCCGACATCTGGATCTAAGTAAATTCGCAATAGGGTTTTCGCGCATCGCGCAAAAACCCTAAAAAGCATAAACTTGGTTTCAAATTCATTCAAAAGAATAAAATATTACAGATATCTTGTAAATTTTACCTTTGAAGATTACGAATACGATTTCTTTCCAGTTACTTTCAGTGTTATGATTAAATGGTAACCTTTTATCACCAATTTTTCGTAATTTTTTACTGAATTATTTGATATCTTTTGTTTGAATTAGTTTAAATTAAAACAAAGTTAGTTAAATATTTCAGATTCGTGATTTTTTTATTGATTTCTATTGAATTTCATTCACATTTGCAGTGATGTTAACCGTAACCGTAACCGAAACCGATATTTCACAAAACCGAAAAAAAATCAGTCAAAAACCGGAACCGAAACCAAAACCCGAACCGAAATTTAAAAAATGAAACCGTAACCGTAAACCGGAACCGAAATAGTGAAAAAATGTCATCGAAACCGAAACCCGAAACCGAAATGAAAATTTCGGTTTCGGTTTTTACTGTTTTAAAATTATGGTTTGTGACTTGTGATGCTGCGAAATAATAAAATATTCTTCTTTAGAATGCTTAGTTAAAAAGTTGTTAATTTAGTAATTTAGGGCCGTATTCATAGACAATACTTGACAATTACTTAGCCAAGTAACGGATTTTAGAGCTATTTTTCTAGGAATATTGGAGCCATGGATACAAATTTTTCATTTGAATCGAATAATTAGATCCTCAAGTATCGATTCATCATTGAAAAATCATAAAATTGTTATTCAATTACTCAAAAAATAGCTCTAAAATTCGTTACTTGGCTAAGTAATACTTGAGTATCGTCTATGAATACCGGCCTTAATTTCTTTGCAAATTATAATTTTTTTAATTTTTCCTTTTAGTCCAGGTCCAGGCAAATAAGAGAAAAAATGTACCAAACCCCCAAAAATTAAAGCCTGATTTTTTTTCGCGTCTTACGTTTTTAATGGTCCACTGCACAACATACTAAAATGGACACCCCCACAACCCTCCGCTACCCTCAGGGGAGGGGTGAACGTCCGCTGAAAACCGGTTTTTCGTGAATATCTCCTCAAATAAGCCTCAAAATTGAAAAGTAGTTATGAACAATCATGTTCTACGCGTAATTTCCTATCGGAAGGGTTTTTTTCTTCTTCAAAAACACTCACTTCCTTGACCAAAAATTAAGGGTAAAAATCACCTATTTTTCAACAATTTACAGCATTTTTGGAAAAAATCGAAACTTTTGGAAATATCTCCTCAAAAAAGCCTCAAAATGGAAAAATGGTTATGAACAATCATGTTCTACGTGTAATTTCCTATCAGATAAGTTCGTTTTTTTTTTGAAAACACCCGTTCTTTGCCCAAAAATTAAGGGTGAAAACCACCTATTTTTCCAATATTCGCAGTATTTTTGGAAATTATGGAAATACGAAGCTAAAAGTACCCAAAATGAGTATTTTTTTTATACATGCTGGTAGGGTATTTCAAAAAAAAAAGTCTTCGCAAAAATTTCAACCCCTACCGTTAATTATAAAGGAGGTTATTGAAATTGAATACTGCATTTAAAAAATCGAAATTGTGGAAAGAAAAAGTACTATAAACGCGATGTTATGCTGATTATTGGTGATACGAACATTTCTTTTTGTCGTAAGGATTCAAAAAAGATATTTTCAACTTCGTATTTCCATCATTTCCAAAAATACTGTGAATATTGAAAAAATAGGCGTTTTCAACCCTTAATTTTTGGGCAAAGAAGTGGATGTTTTCGAAAAAAAAACGAATCTGTCTGATAGGAAATTACACGTAGAACATGATTGTTCATAACCATTTTTCCATTTTGAGGCTTTTTTGAGGAGATATTTCCAAAAGTTTCGATTTTTTCCAAAAATGCTGTAAATTGTTGAAAAATAGGTGATTTTTACCCTTAATTTTTGGTCAAGGAAGTGAGTGTTTTTGAAAAAGAAAAAAACCCTTCCGTTAGGAAATTACGCGTAGAACATGATTGTTCATAACTACTTTTCAATTTTGAGGCTTATTTGAGGAGATATTCACGAAAAACCGGTTTTCAGCGGACGTTTACCCCTCCCCTGAGGGTAGCGGAGGGTTGTGGGGTGTCCATTTTAGTATGTTGTGTAGTGGACCATTACGAATGTAAAACGCGGAAAAAGATCAGGCTTTAATTTTTGGGGGGTCAACTCCTAAAATGCCTGGACTATTTTGAAATTTTGAATTTCAATTCATGGTAACCATACCTGCATTGACTACCTGAGCTGAAAATTAAAAAAAAAACAGAAACCGAAACCGTTATTTCGAACCGAAACCGCTATTTTTTTGCTCTAACCGTAATTGAAACCGAAACCGAAACCGAAATACCAAAAAATGAAACCGAAACCGTAAACCCGAAACCGAAATAAAAATTTTGAAACCGAAACCGCTAACCGTAACCGATATTTTTTTCGATTTCGGTTAACATCCCTGCACATTTGCTCATTAAACAGACCAACATACGAAAAATTTACCAAGTCTAAGGACCGGTTTTTCAATCGCCGGTTAACGCAAAAGTAGGGGAAATAACCGTCGGTTAAGCGCTAACTGCCAATCAGAAGTGTCGGTTAGCCGCTAACCATCAGTTAAAAATCCGTGAGCACGATTGAAAAACCGGCCCTAAAACGTAAACACACCATAAAATACGTGATAAGCGTTCGAGGAGTTTCAGGGTCTAGACACTAGTGAATTATTTAAACACTTGCATCTATTTCCAATAGCACATTCGGATGTTTACGTACGCGCATACGTATACGCGCGCATGGGGGGGGGGTAGTTTTCTGTAGTTTAGCGTCATGTATACCATTGTCGAACGCATCTAGGCAAGCTGCACCGATAGCCGCATGATTAGAGCGTTGACTCGTGGTGCCGAGGGTCTCGGGTTCGAATCGCGGCTGAAGATGATTTTTTTGAAATTTTTTTTCAACCAAAAATTTTTTCCAAGTGATTTTTTTGCTAACATTTATTTTTTTTTTACTAATTTATTTTTTAAACCTAAATTACGTGTTATAAATTAAGAATTAATTTTTTTACCCTCTCAACCTCAAGTGGTACGCGGGAGGAGATGCCACCGAGCGGTACGCGGGGGGGGAGATGCCACCTCGCTTCGCTCGGTGGCATCTCCCCCCGCGTACCGCTCGGTGGCATCTCCCCCCCCCCCCGCGTACCGCTCGGTGGCATCTCCCTCCGCGTACCGCTCGGTGGCATCTCTCCTACGAAATTACGCGTTGGCAGGCAAAAAGTAAAAAAAAAAAAAAAATTCCGAATGTGCTATTGGAAATAGATGTAAGTATATAAACAACGAAAAGAACAAAAAACGAGTAATGGAGTAAATTTTGAGGTGATAAAAATTCAGGGCTGCTAACCGAAATGATTTTTGGTTTCGGTTAATGGTTAAGGTTACTGTTACTGTTGGTGATTAATGGTTTCTGGTTAATAGTTTCGGTTTTCAAAAATTCTGTTTCAAGTTACGGTTTATGGTTAAGGTTTTTCCATTTTTTTTGTTTTTTTTTGGTTAATGGTTAATGGTTACGGTTAATGATCATAGTTTACTTTTTTTTTCTTTTTATAGTTTTTATGTACCTACTGTTTTCAGAGGCGATTTTCCAAGGGAAGTTAGGGAAGTCAGACTTCCATTGATTTTTTCAAAACTCGAAATTTTTTCTAATGCCAATTTTCTGGTAAAATGTGTTTAGAAAAAAAATTAAATTGAATTAAATTCTATTCTAAAACAAGGTTCAATTGTACCCAATTTCCAGATTCAAAATTTTTCCAACAGTTAAATTATTTCAAACTTGAATTTTTTCAGAATTCTTCTAATTTTGATTTTTTTTAAATTTTCTCTTAATTTTATATCTTTAAAAATTGACTCCTCCACGCGGAGTGGCTCCATTCTATACGATCTTGTTGGAACTAAGATTTTTTCGCAGAATTGGGGGGATGGAATACATTGCGTATATGGGAGAGAGGAGGTTTTTCGGATTTTTAAGGAAAATGGTGGGGTTTAGAAAAAAAATTGTGGAAACAAAAATTGAAGATATTTAAATTTATTATCGATTGGTATAAAAAACTTTTGAATTCCATCAAATAAAAGCAATTTTATTAATATTTCTTTCTACTCACTTTTTGCATACGTCAGTGTTGAATTAAAATTACTTAAAATCTAGATCGACAACACCAATTTTTTGTTTATGCAAATTGTAGAAAATTTTATGCTCTTTCCAATGACGTATTAACGATCTTAATCGCGTTAATATTAAAGCCGCTATTCTCTTTTTAATGTGTCAAAACATGAATCGCCATTTTTGAAAATAACCGATCAGCTAATCAGCTATATTGAAATATAAAGATAATTGAAAATGACAACAGCGGCTTCAATATAAACGCGATAAAGATCGTTAGTACGGCATTGGAAAGAGCATAAAATTCTCTACAATTTGCAATAATAAAAAATTGGTGTTGTCGATCTAGATTTTAAGTAATTTTAATTCAAAGCTGACGTATGCAAAAATTAAATGGAAGAAATATTAATAAAATGGCTTTTATTTCATGAAATTCAAAATTTTTTTATACCAATCGATAATAAATTTAAATACCTTTAATTTTTGTTTCTACAAATTTTTTTCTAAACCCCACCATTTTCCCTAAAAATCCGAAAAACCTCAGCTCTCCCATATACGCTAATGTATTTCATAATTTCCATCCCCCCAATTTTTCAGCGCGACTGCAGCGCTTTCGTGAGCGTGGAGTAGTCAATTCCTTTCAATTATCAAGTCAGAAAAAAATTTTAAAAAACATGAAGTTGAAACATTTTATTTTTAAATTTAAAATTAAGAAAAATTGATGAAAATTTTTTTAAATGATTGGAAAAAAAATTTAAAATTAGAAGAAATTTTGAAAAGTATGAATTTGAAAATTTAAAAAAATATATTAATTAGAAGAATTTAAAAAATCCAAGTTGGAATAATTTTGAGAAAAATTGAATTTAGAAAATTTTCACATTTGTAAAACATTTTAGTACCCATTAAAAAATTTTTCAACTTAGATTTCTTCAAATTTTTTTCAAATTCATATTTTTTAAAATTTCTCCGAACTCGAAAATGACTGAATTTTAAAAAAAGTTAATAGACGTGAACCTATTCTTATTTTGTGTGGTTTTTTGATAAATTCACATTGAAAACATTTTTTTAAATGTTCAGTTTTTTTGAACTTTCTGACTTCCTCAAATTTTCATTTCCAAAATCGCCGCTGACTGTTTTGTAATTTATAATTTTAATTTTGAATAATTGGCTTTTAAGTACAGATGAATTAACCACAAAAAAAACTGAAAATTATTTCGGTTAATGATTACGGTTATGGTTAGTGGTTTTTGAAAATTTGGGTTTCGGTTTATGGTTACGGTTACGGTTTTTTTTCAGTTTGTGGTTATGGATCATGGTTAAGGTTTCATCTTTGGAGCAATTTTTGTGGTTAATTTGTGGTTACTGGTTACTGGTTACGGTTATATACCGTTTCGGTTAGCAGCCCTGTAAAAATTATTGTAAATTCTTTTGATGTAAAAAGTTTAATTTGATTCACAAGAAAGAGTCTAACTACAACTCGTATCCAGAGTTGGGTCGAGTCTGCTCTGAAAATGGACTCTGAAAAGATTCGGAGACTCGGAGTCTACTCGAAATGAGACTCCGAGTCTTTTTCTTGAGAGACTCGTTCCTTGAAGACTCGGAGTATCTCTTTTGAACGACTTAAAACTATGCGAGTGAGTCTTTTTCCGAGTCTCTCTCTTCTTTTTTTTTTCTTCTGATTGGATCATTAGTAAAAAAAATTGAATTTTTCCGTTGTTTTTTTTTGTGGTTTGCTCAACTTTTTTTCAATTTCTCCTGGTTAAATAATTACAAGGAAAGAAATTGGAAAAAACGAGTGATTTTCAATGTAATCTGTGAATTATTATATTTTTTTATGGTCGACTTCTGAAATGATTTGATACAGACAGGTACTGTTTACATTTTCAATTGTAGTAAAAAGTCAATATTAGTGTTGTACGAGTGAACAATGTACACTAATGAAAGATTCATCAGCTATGGGCTATGGTGTTAATTAGTTTTATTATCATCAATTCTCCTTGCTGGAAAGATTAAAACAGGAAATTATATCAAGTATAGGAGTATAGACGATCATAGTTGTGGTGTTTTTTCTGCCATTCTGCAAAAATCATAAAAAACGCAAAGTTGCTTTTTTTTTGGAAGCGGACACTTTACTGGGTATTTACATTGCAATTTTTTTCTCGGAAAATCCTCGCTAACTCTGCTCCAAATGGTCCGATTTCAAATCTGTTTGCACCGTTGGACTCGTCTCGTCGAGACAAATTTTTTGGTATATTCGCGATCGAAATTTGGGTCATTTTTCGCAAAGTTGCAAAAATGCATTAAAGGCGAAATCAGACGTTTTTGCAATTTTGCGAAAATGCATCCAAATTCGAAACCGACGCAAAGGAATGCTGATCTAGGTATTTCAATACAATCTTGACGTGAAGATTAGACCACGCACGAAAACTGTACAGGAAAAAAATAACATTATGGTTTTAGAAAGAAACACAGCGAATACAGAAAATTTCAATACCTAGATAGGTACTTCCTTGACCAGAACAAATTTTCTAAACAGCACCGCACTCTTGAAATTACTTCAAAACCACGTTGATGATGCAATGATTCATGCAAAATCACAGGAACTGCAAATCCGTAAGTAAAATCTTGACCCATGATGCTTATCTACTCCAATACGAATCACTGTAAGGGCCGGTTTATCAATCGTGCTCACGGATTTTTAACTGATGGTTAGCGGCTAACCGACGCTTCTGATTGGCAGTTAGCGCTTAACCGACGGTTATTTCCCCTACTTTTGCGTTAACCGGCGATTGAAAAACCGGCCCTAAGAAAACAAAATATTAGAACATTGATCAAGAAATGAAATAGGTCCTAGAAAAGGTACCTAATAAATAAATTCAACATAAAAAAAAAACAAAAAAAACAAAACGTTAATTAATCTGAAAAAGAATAAGAAAACAAGTACTCACTTCTTCCAGAAATTCCTGAGGCTGAACTTTTGGTACCTACTCGAAGTTGAACCCATTCAAAATGATCACCGGGGCTCTGTTACTTGATATCGAACTTGCTGAAAACGTGAAAACCATAGGCATATCGTTCACGTAAAAATAAAACTAGATTACCTAAAAAAATACAAAAACAAAGAGTAATAAAACAATATTGCTCGCTAACATTTAAAAAAAAATACAGGTACAAAATGCTAGTGCAAAAGCGAGTAGGTATCTAGGTATCTAATACTGGAAAAAATCACGAATCTATTAAAAATTCTACTCAAACTGGTATCAAAACTTATGAGAGCTTGGGATGAAGTCTTTGTCTGGGAAATTTTTCCATTTCAAGCCATGGATTTATCTACAAGAAGACAAAACACACTTATGTAAATACAAGCGTTAGAAATTTACAAGTCACCATTATTAAATTTGCAAAATTGAAAAAAAATCAAGTAAAAAGGTAAAATTATGAGAAAAATTTTCAAAAAATTGAACAAAAAATCTAAAACACTTATGTTGTTGTAATCCAAGTAGCCTTTCTGAATCAGTGTTTTAAATCTAAGAGAAGTATAATCACCTTATTCGCCTAATATAATATGAACCGTGTAAAATCAAAAGAGACCAAGCGACATCAAAAATTTCACAAAAAAACAAACTTGAAAGTACGATAACTTCTGAAAAAGTTAAAGAAGAGATAATAAGTATGAGAAATATGAACTCTGGTAACATTAATCTATCAGTAATTTACGTGTTCAGAAGCTTATTTTGTGTTCCCAGTGAGAAATACGTTAAAATCTCAGCACTCTCAAATTTGTCGCTTGGTCTCTTTTGATTTAACACGGTTCATATCGTCGTCGAATTTCTTGTGCCAAAAAAACTCTCGTTTTGCAGATATAAAACATTATTAAATTCGGAACCTGCTGTTTAAAACATTAAAAAATCTGAAATACGTTTTTTCACGTTTGAATACCTTTTCGATTAATTTTCCGGCGATTAATTTCACATTATTAATTTTTATGAAGCGTCGGTGTCGAAAATAAACACCGAATACGTGATCAGCGACATCGAATTAGTCGATAACGACTCTTTTTTAAGAAATCCGACGTGTTTATAGATTAAAATGTAGATTTCACCGTTAATCATGGATCCTGCACTCGAAATAATATCGCCATTGAATTCTCCGTACCAAAAAACCCCCGCAGAGACATTAAACGCGATTAATTTCAGCTCTGGGACGATTTTTAATATAAAAATTCCTTAAAACCACGCCAATACGTATAAAAAAAATTTGAAACTGAATCAAATTTGAATTTATCATGTTGAAATCGATCAATCGTTCCGAAACGAATCATTGATCCGAATACAAGAAATGGGGCAAAATTTTCATTTAATTCAAATAATTTGCATTTTTTTTTCAATCATTTATAATTAAAAATAAGTACTGAATATAAATATTATATGAATTTTCTTATTGAATTTTATAATTATCATTATTAAATAATTTAAAGTCCGAATTTAGGAAAAAAATTCAATACAAAATTTGTACGAACGACATTTCTTCGAAAAACACAAAATTACAGAATCGTTCACTAGCGCTCCACAAGGTAAAAAAAGGAACTAAAAAAACAAAAATGACTTGGCAGTTTTCAAGTTTGTAATGCGTGATTTTGAAGAGATGAAGCCATTTCGTGAAGCATGATGATTCATTTTCAATTTATTACTGGAATTTATTTGGAAACATGGACGCCATTACGCTGTTTGCATTATTTTACATCGCGTTTGCCGTTTGTTACGTGATTTAATTAGTCTTTATTATTTTATTAGTTCTTCGTAGAATTTTCCTGGTAAGAAATATGTTTTATATTTGTTGCGTAGATGTATGTTAATTCATATGAATCGAAATTATTCATGTATATTCTGCCGGCTCAACGCCATCGGAACTTTGTAGGAATTTCGTGTTGGTTAAGACTTGAAGTTCTTTTTTTTCGATGTACTTAAGTTCTTCGTAATTTTCTGCCGAAACATGGCACTTATTTCTTTTTTGGCGAATGTAATATGATTGTATTGAGAAAAATTCGCGAAATAGGTACGAAGTAATGCATGTTAGGTACGTATTTTTATTCGCGTTGCCAACTCTTTTGAGTGACGTTTTTATGGTTCGGAAGATTCATTTCATCATTTCGTTACGAAACTGAGGAGAAAAAGCAATAAGCGCCTTTCGAACAAGAACAAGCGTTAATGAATAATTGAATAATTTTCACAGAGTACTCGTCGGAAATCACATTAATAATTATGTACCTATTATTTATACTAATTCATTTACCTAACTAATATTACATTTGATATGTTCGTGCAGAACAAATGGTCAGAAACGAGAAAGGACAAGATCAGTTACTCGTCGTTGAATTGACCGTTGAATCATGAATCATCCCTATTGTGTGAAATTGTGGCGATGTGACGCTCGACGCTGTTTTTTCATGAAAACTGTTCGCTGCGAAATTGCAATTATGATTATTGGTTGAGTTTCCTGTTATTTGTATAAAGGTACGTACTTCCATATTTTTCGCGATTTTTGATATAGGTATTCAATATTTTTCCACGTACGTGTTTCATTTGGAAAATTTCAGTGAAGAAAAATTGATTAATTTTTAACTTTTGGTGGTCTATTTTCGCCATCGTCTCGTTCGGGCTCAACATTTTGAAATAATTTGTTCCATTTTTCGAAACTTGAAGATTTTGCTTTAAAATAGGGGTTCCTTTAGATGCTTCGTGATTCATGTAATGTTAAATTCAATTCAATTTCGTTCATGAAAATTTTTTCCATTTTATTGCTCACCTCTGGGCTAGCTGGGTAAATTATACCTGTACCCACAATTAATTTGCTTATTTGTTTTTACAGTAGATAATATGCGGTGATTCGAAGAATCAAATGGAATCGAAAATGATGAATGCGTCGGTGAGTGTCTAGTATTTATTTTATAATAGTTTGCATAGTCTCTTCCATCTTCAGCGGAATAAGTTTGGCGAGATTCTGGTCAGGATATTTCAATTGTGTACCAATTCGTGGATGAAAACTTATTCGTGGTGTCACTTTCCAGTAAAATCAGGAAATTTAGAGACTTTTTGAAAATCCAAAAGAAGAAGAATTATATGTATTTACGAAACCGTAACATCGCATTTCACTTATGTGACTAGAAAAGAACTTGAAATTTGGCAACTCGTGTCGTTATTGCAGTTTTTAAATTTTCTTTTGCCAATATCAAAAACGAGGCGTTCGGCTCAAAATCTGACGACGGATTCGTGTACGGCGTTCGAAAATCTACTAGCGGTCGGAATTCAAGCACGATCGGATAATAAAATTTAATTTTTGTAAAGTGATCCTATTCAAATCCTTGAATTTTCGGGTAGTCGTTCAATACATCGGCTAATCTTTCTAGTTTATCTTGTAAATTGTTGCATTTCTCAGAATTGAGCAAAGTACCTATTTATTCGCTAGAAAAATTTCTGTAACTGATGAACTATTGTGTAAAATGTAGTTTTTAATGAGGTACATTTATTTATTTCTGTTTTAATCGAAATTTTGTTGTGTTTTCTTCATTAGGTATTTCTGCATGGTTTTACGAAAGATTTGGACGATATGCGCTGGTTATTCCGATTTGGACGTCGAGTTACTTGAAAATAACATCATCGCTAATACGTTATGTTACTTGTTGACTGATTTGCTGGATGTTGCCGATGAAAATAGAGCAGCTCGAAATGGAAGGTAATAAAACTTTGAAGTAGTAGATATGACGAATTGAACCGTGGCCGTGTAACATTTGCGGTGTTTTTTTTGTTGTTTTTTTTTTTTCAGATTGAACAGATTTCGTGAAGTTCGCAATCGTTGTATGAAGTCGGCAGCTTGATCGGTGACAGAAAATTTGGTGAAGTTCGCAGTCGTTGTATGAAGGCGACAGCTTGATCGGAAGACAATCAAGGTACTTATTCTATTTGAAGTAGTAGATATGATGAATTGAACAGTGGCCGTGTAACATTTGCGGTGGTTTTTTTCAGATTGAACATATTTCGTGAAGTTCGCAGTCGATGTATGAAGGCGAAAGCTTGATCGGCGACAGAAAAGTCATTAGTGCTTCCGGAAGATAATCAAGGTACTTATTGTAATTGAATAAGAATTGGTATGACGATTTGACGATATAGTGGCGTTAGTACCTAGACCTAGACGTGCTCCTCAATATGGATCATTCAATGATAATGAATGCATTATATTTAACTGTTTTCAACTCGACGAACAATCTGGTTGACAGTGTTAGTGGCGAATTGACCATTATTATGAATTTTGTATTTTTAAGCGTCCAAAGTTAGGAGCCACATTTGGACGCCGGATTTTTAATAATCGACTCTTATTCGGCGTATTTCGCTTCAACAAATGATTTTTTTTTAGTTGGAAATTATTTAGGAAGGTACCTATTTATTAGAAAATTCACTTTTTTCATTTTATTTTTACGCTACTTTAGAAGCAGTTAAAACTGGAAATTAAAGTCGAATACGACTAATTCGAGGTCGCTGATTTCGAATTCGGTGACCGATTGCAGCCACGAGCTTTTGTTCCGAAGATACGGCTACTTTTTTCTACAAGAATGCGAGTTTTGTGCTATCGAGAAGGAAAATATTCGAAAAAATTATGATTTTTGACTAATTCGAGGTCGCTGATCACTAAAATGCCATTTATTTTTATCCAGCTACCGTCGATTTACAAAAATCAGCGTTTTCGAGGAGAAAATTGACGATATTTCAGAAACAAAGGCTCGATGACGCAAACGGACACCGAATTTGGAATCAGCGGCCTCAAATTCATCATATTCGACTCCTATTTCGTGTATTTCGCTTCAAAAACGACTTCAAAATTTGCTTTTTCGAAAAAAATTTTTTTTGAGTTGAAAATTATTTAGGAAGGTAACTATTTACTTATTTGAAAATTCACTTTTTTCAAATTTTTTTGAGTTGAAAATTATTTAGGAAGGTAACTATTTACTTATTTGAAAATTCACTTTTTTCATTTTATTTCTACGCCACTTTTGAAGCTGTTGAAAATTGAAATTGAAATCAAATACGACTAATTTTAGGTCGCAGATTTCGAATCCGGTGTCCGTTTTCAGCCCCGATCCTTTGTTTCGAAGATTTGGCTTCGTTTTTCGTCGAAAATATATACTTATTCGACTCCCATTTTGAGTATTTCGTTTCAAAAAAAATTTCGAAATTGATGGGAATTTATTTTGTTTCAATTTATAAGTAATTAGGAATCGAAAAATTTTGTCTAGATATTTGAAAATACCGAATTTTGCTCCTTGAAAATTCAAATGTGTTTGACTTCTAATTGACAATATACTTTCGAACGTGGAATTTTCGTAATGCAAAAGGATCGCGATCTTGAGATGTGAGCATTTTCATTCTTATGTCTAAGGAAATTATGTTCGAAATTAGGATCCCAAGTTTTCGAATTCGGATTTATTATTATTTTTTCATAGCTTCGTATTTTTGACCTGGTTCTGATTCGAAGTTTGTGATTTTGTTTTACTAGTGTAATCTTTCCATTTTTTGATTGTAATGCAGCTCCTCATTTCACAGATTTTCTTTGAGGTGGGAAATCTCCTATTTTCTCCCCAAAAAACATATGAAGTGTCGTTTTCCAAAACGCATTATCAACCATTTTTTCGAAAATCGTTTTTTTGAGCCAAATTGTTCAGGAGAACATACTACACAACATGTAGCACTTACCTACCTGAATACCTACTTGAACTTTGTGTTATCCAGCATAAAGCGAAACCCTAAATTCAACATCTGTTTTCCAAAACGCATTATCGACACGGCGCAGCTTTATATCTTCGAAAAATGTCATATGACGTGTCGTTTATGAGGTTTTTGAGGGTGCTAAGTTCGAATATTTGCTTATTTTTTGAATTTGACCCTTCGATGCCCTTCTAGCTCCCCAATTTTGGGAAAAAGGGGACTGAAAAATGAAAATTCCGTGTGGCATATTGATTTTCACTGATTTTCATTTCTCAGCCCCCGTTCCCAAAATTGGGGAGCTAGAAGGGCACCGAAGGGCCAAATTCAAAAAATAAGCAAATATTCGAACTCAGCGCTCTCAAAAACCTCATGAACGACAGGTCACACGTCATTTTTCATTTTTTTGAATTTTGACCTCATCAAGGGGGCCAATAAGAGGATTTAGAGGGGTTGATTGAAAAACCCGATTACATATTCGAACTCAGCGCCTTCAAATCAGTAGAAATCGATACGTTTCATCATTTTTTTTTCAATTGTGGGCAAAATTGTGGACCCCTGTATCCCCCCCCAGGGGTGAAGGGATCCCATCAAAGATTGTGATTTTAATAATAAATGATTAGTTACGAAGTTATAAAATCTTATTTTCTGTTTTTTTTTGGTAATGATGCATTTTCATCTCAATAATGAGTTTTCCAAAACGCATTAAGTCCGAATTTGTTTTCCAAAACGCATCAGAATCCCAATCTGTTTTCCAAAACGCATTAGTGCTGTTTTTTCTCAGTCCATTGTGGATAGGTAACAATGTTTGAAACTTCGCAATGTCACCTGGTGTATCGAGGGTCGTCCCAACTACTATGTTAAAAAGGTTTCAAACCGAATGCGCATGATTTGTTGAATGGAAAAGTTTTTTTCGTTTATCTCGAAAACACTTTTTTCTCGTTAATGCGTTTTGGAAAACGACACTTCATATGTTTAGTGTGTAACATGATACTTTACCTGGGATCAAAAATTTGCTGTCTAATTAAAATACATAAAAATACGATTATGAATTATCGAGTTGAATTTTTTAATTTAAAAATTATGATGGATAATGATAATAATTTATTACGTTTTTTTTTAATTTTCAGATTTCCTGATGCCTTAATTTCCAACCTTCAAAGTGATACCAGGCTGCTGTACCAGATCAATTGTACCACCGGAGCCGAAATGCCACGATCCCGATTGGAAAGTGTACAAGAAACGATTGCTGCATAACGAAGATGATTGATATTGCGAATGATGGCCTGTGATTGCTCAGCAGTTACCAATCGTGAGTAGATATAATTATAATTTAATTAAACACGATTATGTAATGTGTGTTGGTGATCTCTACAATGAGCTAGAAAATGGTTATAAAATGAAGCACAAATTTCCTTAAAAAAAAATTGGCTTGCTTTCAGCTGAAATTCAAAATTTTTTGTTTATTTTTTCGCACGAATATTTGAGTTTTTGAAGTTAATGTTAGTAGACTTTTTTTGAAAATGACGCGTTGAGGATTTTTTTTGCATGAGAATTTAAATGTGTTTGAAGTGGAAAATCCTACAGGTTCATGAATAAAACCGTTTGAATTTTGAAAAATTTGCCAGGGTTTGTGAAATTGTCGTGCCTTTGAAAAAATGTCCATGTTTTTTTTTCAATTTTTTGAAAAATTGTGCAATTATGGAAAAAACTCTTCCAAGTTTTGGAAAGTATCGTCTAATGTTCAAAAGATTTTCTTGTTTTTCTAAACTGTTCATTTTTTTTGGAAAAACGAGCATTTTTTACGAAATTATGAAACTTGTAAAATTATTCTAGTTTTGGAAGACTCATTTTTAAAATGACTATCCCAATTTTGGGAGATTCGTCAGTTTTTGGAAAAGCATCCGGGCTATATCAACTCGGACCAAAAATGAGGTCGGATCTTCCGATTTTGCTCAAATTTTTTTACGAGTTTTATTCACATTACCGCGATCATTTTTCTTCTAATCGGGGGGGGGGGGGGTGTCGTAATTTTTATGCAATTGCGATTTTTTGCCAAATTTCCCAATTTTGAAGGCTCATATCTCGAGATCGGTTATACTTGGAGGAAAACTATTTGCGGGATTTGAAAAATAATTGATAGGAAATTCAAAAATGATAATTACATTTTGAAGAGCTCAAAGTTGAACGTTGGAGGTGAAAGCTCAACTTTCACAATCAGTACAAAAGATGAAAGCTACCTTTTAAAAATCTGAAAAAATTACAGTGAGTAGTCCTTTTTATCCCTTTTTCAATCAACAAATTTTCAAGGTGGGATCTTTACACCCCTTGAGGGTACAGGGGCCCAAAATTTTGACCAAAATTCAAAAAAATCGAAAAAGTGAAGTAACACATCGATTTCTACTAATTGGAAGGTCCCGAGTTCGAATATATACTCGGGTTTTTCATCCGACCCCTCTGAACCCCCTCGATAGGGTCAAAACTAAAAAAAATGAAAAATAACGTGTGACCTGTCGTTTGTTAGGTTTTTGGGGTCACTGAGTTCAAATATTTGCTCATTTTTCGGTTTCGAACCTTGCGTTCCCCCCAGCCCCCAATTTTTGGGAAAAGTATGTTAAGAAATGAAAATAAGCGTGTGGCATATCGATTCTCACTAATTTGATGGCGTAGAATTCGAATATCGACTTACTTTTTGATCCGACCCCCTCTCTCGTGCTCTAACCGACCCCCTTCCACAAATTTATGGAGAAAAGTAAAAGTTATTCTACGCAAAATTTCCCCTGTGGGTGTTTGTGCTATGCCTACCTGCAATATGTGCCCGTATTCATTGGATTTTAAATTTGAATAATCAGTGTAATGGGTTATCATTTATTACAAGTCCATTGAGTAATACCGCATTTGTTTTTATCATTTTTTCAGCTCCGGATTCCCTGCAATACCGCCTCGAAATTATCGAAGCTATTTTTAAGTTTTTTAATCTAAGTTGATAAATTAGTTGTATGTGTTTTATATGTTAGGTAATTAGATATTTATTGTTAATTTTTAGTCGAGCTCTCCCTCCCTCCTCTAGGCGTTTTATAAAATTGGGATCTTTTTTTCTGGGTACAAAATTTGATTTAAGGGAAATAGGTTGTCCATCGAAGGTTATGATTCGAGGTTACGTGTTCTAATTGCCTTCGAAATGCAGAGGCTGATTGGTGCAAGCGATTGCAAAATTTTTTGGTGTTTTTTTCGGCATTTTTTATGGTCGGGAGTAATTTCGAAGGTGGCGTGAAGTAGGGAGCGGGGGAATAATTTAGGCGCAGCGCCGATGTCGGTATCTGGTGAACCTGGACACCTCACGACAACGGAAGAGACCCCAAGTTTTCTTCGATGCCTAGTGCGATCACTCCGAGATACTGGGAGGTTATCCCGGCGAGGGCTAAAGTGGCATGCTAGCGGTCGTTTTTAACGACGGGTATTTTTCGTACCATTTTAATTTCAATCAAACGTGGTGATTAAATCGCAGGTCAAAGTGCGTGTGAAATTGGTAGATGAAGTGATTTTTTTTTTTGATTAGGGCCTGCCTAATAAGTGTCCCGGTGCCTTTGTCGAATTTGGTTTTTTTTTTAGGGATTTTCAGCTTAGGGCGTGTCATTTTCGGGCTGAATTCAGAATTCAGCCCGGCAGGGTTGGAGCTTGGTTTTACGAGGCTCTGGCCGGTGAAAGGTAACTTTAGTTCCCTACCAGGTGCTGTGCTTCTTCGGAACTCAGTACACCGGCAGAGGGGAGCGTTCGTATGGTGAACGGTTACCCGTAGCCTTTGGCACGTGGCCTTTTCCCCGCCTTCGGGGAGTCTGTTAGACATCACGATCACTCTGGCGCTTAGCTGACAGCTGGCTTTGTCCCTGGGGTGGCTGGTGGGTTAGGGCACGGCCCCTGGCCTCGTGGATTTGGGCTGGCAGCTCTGTGGACGAGTGCGCTATATACCTTGCCACGAGGTGAAGACCGCTTGGTATGAGATCCACGTCGCTGTCTGATAGGTAAGGAAATTAGGCGCTGCCTTGGCGACATTATAGTGCGGGTGTTGACCTGGATTTTAAAAGCTACTTTTGATTGCCAATTAATTGGTGCGAAATGAGATATCATTGAGGGTTCAAATTTTACTCGAATTTTGAAAATTGGTCATTTTTGGCGTTTACGAAGATACGCGGGCTCAAATTTTGGATTTTTTGGTAGAAATTTGGTGTTTTTTTTAATTTGCGACGAGAAGTGATCTGTGTTTTCGATGGGTTATTTCACCTTTTTTTTTCTTTTTTTTTTGGAAAAGAAATATACTCAACTTCTGCATTTCGGTGGGAATTAGTTCAGGTAATTTCTAAATCAAACTTTGATGTAAAGGGGGCTGTTGTTTTGGGGTTTTGTCGGAGTAGGCGTGTTAGTGGGGACCCTTGGGTATATTTATTATGTACGTAGTTGTATTGAAATGTTGTTTAAGTTTCAAAATTGTGATAACCGATCACGGTTTTTTTGGCTGCCGAGCGGCCGGCAGTTTTTTTTTAGCCCAGATCGGTTAAAACTTAGATTTTAGAGTTGTATATTTTTTTTTGCCGCTGTGTTCAAGAATACAGGGGTGCATTCACTTTGGGTTTGAAATTATGTTTACACAATTTGAAATTGTGTATAAACTTTTATCATGTGCAAATTCGTTCATTTGAATTCAGAAACTGCTGGTTATCACTTTTTTTGTCATTTGATTTACTATAAAATAGCCATTTAATTTTGGTAAGGTGACAAAATGATCGATCCAAATCATTCAGAAACGACGAGGAATTAATGTTTATACACAATTTCAAATTGTGTAAACATAATTTTAAACCCAAAGTGAATGCACCCCAAAGTTTGGGTTTGGTTTGTGTTATTTTGCTGTCGCCAATGAATGGTTATCGGCCAACAATCATTGGTAGGACAGCGTTCGAGTTAGAATATTCATTTTTTCAGTAGTAACGAATCGCGTAGGTACTTGGAAAATTAAATCAGCGACCTCGAACGGATCGAAGTACAAAATACCAGTATTCGAGCGAATTCAAGTCGCCAATACCGCATTTAATGTGCATTTTTTCGAATTAGGCGAAACGCCCCCTTTTTTTTGAATACATTGCGGCTCAATTACTCAAAAAAAACGACTAATCAATAATTTTGAAATTTAATGTACAGCAAAGAGGTCGAATACGTCGATTCATTATTGTTGATCTTTGGTTTGAAGAATGAATAGTTTTCAAAAATACTAATTCAGGCAAATTACTGATGGATTAATGAAAATGGATGCTGAATTATGAATTTACGATCTTGATTTAGTCATATCCGACTTATTTCCAGCACATTTCAGCTGTAGAATAGACCAAAAGGTGAGTATTTCAAATTGAAAGTAACGATAATTACCCTTTTAGGAAATGAAATAGTCGATAAATCTATCGATTTGACCTTGGGAATTGAATTTTTTGGAAGAAACGAAGATTGATTGTTATACGTGAAAATTACGTCATTTGTTTTATACTTCGACTTCGGAAATACCTGATGTAGCAGAAAAAAAACAGTTTATTTCATTGTACTTCGAAAATGCCTGATATTACTGGCGATAGGCAACTTAAATAATAGAAATTAAATGCGTATTTTATTTCATTGCGCTTGAAATGCCTGCAATTACCTGCGGTAGGCAACTTGAATAACAAAAACGAATTAACTAGCCTAGAAAAGTAACGATTTCGCGTCTAAAATGGCGAATCACTCGCAAAACAGCTATCCAAATGCGAAAATATCCGGCTCGTTGAATTCTTCGAATCTAAATACGTATAATTTTCACGTTTTTTGCCATTCATTAAACATTAAAATCGTCAGAATGATTTATTTACGTAAAATTCAATCAGATAGCTTCGAAAAATTGCGAATAGAGTATTCAATTATAGCAAAACTTTGCAACCTCATAATTTTTGTAGTTTCGATCCTCTCCTAAAAAATCTGCATTTTGTAATTTTGCAACCTCATAATTTTTGTGCTCTCGATCCTACTCATAATTTTTGTGGTTTCGATCATCTTCTAAAAAATCTGCATTTCGTAATTTTGCAACCTCATAATTTTTGTGCTCTCGATCCTCTCCTTAGAAAATCACAATTTTGCAACCTCATAATTTTTGTGGTCTTGATCTTCAGGATCGAGAGCACAAAAATTATGAAATGCAGATTTTTTAGGAGAGGATCGAAACCACAAAAATTATGAGGAGGATCGAGAATACAAAAATCATGAGGTTGCAAAAATATGATTTTCTAAGAAGAGGATCGAGATCACAAAAATTATGAGGAGGATCGAGAGCACAAATATTATGAGGTTGCAAATAGTTCTCCGAACGATAGGATCAAGACTACAAAAATTATGAGGTTGCAAAATAGGTTCGTAGATCTTCAATGAGTGAAAAATCTGCAAATACATCGATAATTCCGCCCTGAGATATTCTCGGATTAGCAAACGCACGTTCGAAAATTCCAACAACGAAATAAGTAAATAACAGTGAAAAGTAACTTTATATAAAAACTATTCAAGCTTTAAAGCGTCGTGTTTTTATTCAACTTTTTTTTCCTCTTTAAATACCTATTCATTACATTGTACAAACACTTTTATAATTTTGCATGTAAATCTTAAGAATAGAAAATAATTTATCACTAGAGTATAAAATCTGTTCTTTTTCATGTCTCATTTTGGTGTTATGTAAAATGGTGTTAATATAAATGTAGTATTGCTAACGAAGCAATCGTAAATTCGTTCTTTATGAGTGAATCTTCAATCTTGGTGTTTTGGTTACTTTAATTTGATTACTGCGATTTGCGTTTTAAAAAAGTTCTGCTTGGAAGAAATAAAATACGCCGAGAATCGATTAAAAATTACATTTTTGAAAAGAAATCGAGCTATTTCAAGAACGAATATCTCAATTCTACCTTTTCTGCGAAAATTTCACAGTTAAATTATATTTTCGAAAAAAAAACAAGCGGAGCAATCACGCGATCTAAAAATAAAGCAAAAAAAAAACAAGCTTACAAAAATTAATTGAAATTTAAAAAAAATTAAAGTAACCACTTCGCTCAAGCAGGAGAGGATCGAGACTATAAAAATTATGAGATTGCAAAATAGTTCACCGAACGGTTCTTTTTCCCGTAGAAATAAAAACACAAGTTGTAAACAGGAAAAAGATTCGTAAAAGAATCGTTTGGTGAACAAATTTCCAACCTCATGATTTTTGTACTCTCGATCCTCTCCTGCTCAAACGCCACCATTTAAAAAGGGAACACAAATCTACACCATAAAACAGTGTCGTAACAAAAAGGGGGTAAACGAAAAAAAAATCTATATCAAAAAACACATTTACAGGTAAGAAATATGAGCCATGTTAGAAAAAAGACACGACTGAAATCTAAATGCAAAAATAATTTGACTTTATAATAGCAAAAAAGAGAACATCTATTAAAAATAACCATAAAAATGTATCTTATTTTTAAAAACAATTCCCTACGTAAAATCTACTCTCGTCAAAAAAAAAGGTACAATAATTGCAAAAAACAAACTCTGCTATACGCTAGAAAAAAATTGATACCTTCTTAAGTTCGTGATCTGTATGAATATAGAAAAAAATTACAAAAATACCATTTCAATACGAGATCATAATTTTAACTCTTTTTTTTAGTTCGAAGTAGGACTTTGGAAGCAATTTTCTAAATACTCGAACATCTTAAAAATTATGATATGCCACTGGATTTCGAATATTTCCATTGCGAATGCTTTTTGGCTTCTGAATTTTGGTATTAATCAGGGGTTGAGAACGGAACGGGAACGGAACGGAAAACCGGAACGGGAACGCCAGGTTTTTCAAAATGAACGGAACGGAACGGTAAAACAGACTGGAAAAAATTTGGAACGGGAATGGAACGGAACGCAGAACGGAACGTCTAAAGAACGGAAAAACGGAACGGAACGGAAAAACGTTTAAATTTTATCCGGTTTTCCGTTCTTCCTTTTTTTTAAAATTTGTACTATCTCAAGTGTTTTCTGGATATTAACGCCAATGAATACTAAGGTGATGGAAAAAATAAGAAATGATGAAAAAATGTGAAAAATGTTTTCACATTTTTTCATCATTTTCTTATTTTACTACGAATAAATTTGAAATTCAATTTAATATGAAAAATCGACAATAAAAATTGAAAATTACACACGTATAAAAAGAAAGATGGTGATTTTAATTATTATTTAGAATTTTGCAATTCACATTGTTAATGGCGGAAATAGGTATAGGTAGGTATGTTTAGAAAAATCGATATAAGTAACCACTTTTTCATGATCTATAACTTTTTTCTATAATCACATGATTTTTTGGCGGAGGATGAACCGCGGGGGAGGGGGGTAGCCGAGTGAAAAAAAATTGTGAAAAAACATCAATTTTCCAATTTAAGTAGCTCTAAAAAACCCTTAGAAAACACACTGAATCTTTGCCTTCAGACAAACAGGAACAAAAATTTTGAATTTTTGAAAATACAAAAAATTGTTGTTTTCATGTTTCATCCTCCGCCAAAAAATCGTGTGATTATAGAAAAAAGTTGAAGATCATGAAAAAGTGGTTACTTATATCGATTTTTCTATACATACCTACCTATACCTATTTCCGCCATTAACAATGTGAATTGCAAAATTCTAAATAATAATTAAAATCTCCATCTTTCATTTTATACGTGTGTAATTCTCAATTTTTATTGTCAATTTTTCATATTGAATTGAATTTCAAATTTATTTGTAGTATATCGACTTATTAGTAGAGAGTAGAAAAATATGCACTTTTTAAAGAAAAAATATGCATAAAAAATGCATATTTTTCAGAAATATGCAAAAAATATGCATTTTTATGCAAATTTTGGCTTAAAAAGTGCATATTAGGTACCTATATGCGCATATTTTGACATTTTTGGGTGCATATTTTTCCGCTCCCTACTTATTAGGTTATCATTTTTTTTACCTTAGTTTATTCCCATCATAATGATTCATGTTTACGTAGTTAACAACGTGACAAAATTATAAATTTATGAAAGCTCAACCTTTTTTGTAAAAAAAAAAAAAATGGAACGGAACGGAACGGAACGGGAATGGGAACGTTATAACGGATCTGAAAACTGGAACGGAACGTAGAACGGGAACGCTTCAAAGTGTATCTCTAACGGGAACGGAACGGAACGCAGAACGGAACGTTTAATGAACGGAAGAACGGAACGGAACGATGTAACGTTCTCGTTCCGTTCTCAACCCCTGGTATTAATTACTCGTTTAAAATTTTCTAACCTATTTCATTACAGCTTTCGAGGGCGAAAGTGGCACAACATTTTGAAAAAGGCAAAAGAGCACGATACAACTAAAGAAGGTACGTAGCAGAGCTCCGGACTCATTTTTTTGTAAACTTATAAAATAACACGTCGGAGATCGCAGGGGAGGTGCGATTCAAGTGCTATGCAAAATACTCGTAAAGAAAGGCGATCGCCTCACCACTACTAAATTTACAAAATTGAAAAAAATCAAGTGAAAAGGTTATTTAAAAAAAATTAATATTCAAATGGACAAATTTTCTAAACAGCACCACACTCTTGAAATTAGGTACTTCAAAACCACGTAGAGGATACAATGATTTATACAAAATTCCAGGAACTGCAGATCTCGTTAGTAAAATCTTGGCCCATGACGTTTACCTACTACAATACTTAACATTGTAACACTGTAAGAAAACAAAATAGGTATTAGAACATTAATCAAAAAAGGAAATAATAACAGATAAATTAGCAGATTACAATACACAAATATTGACACAAAATTGATACGTTGAAAAACTGAAATGAGAAAAAATTACTCACTGACATACGAATACGATTGAATCCATCTGGAAGCTCAAACGGTGGCACTCAAAATTGAACCCACTGAAAAAAGAAAACGTATCATTAATTAACAAAGAAAACAAGAAAAAATGAAAGCAGGTTATAAATAAAAGTACCTATGATTTTCTTTTTAAAAATAATAAATATTTGTTATTTACACTAAAATTCATCAAATTAAAAAAAAGTAAAGCAAAAAACTGAACGCATTTACGTAAATAAACCAAAAAAGTCATAAACGAAAACAATGTACGTCTACGTAGGTATGTTAAAAATTAGGCATGAAAATGCAAAAATGAAATAATTAAGATTAAAATACGAAAAAGAAAAGAATTGTGCAAAATAAATAAAAGGACTAGTAACCACATTGATCAAAAAATGGAATTTAAAATTTAAAATCTGGGATTCATCTGAAAAATTGTGCACCTTTGGAAACTCCTGAAAAAATTGAACATTCATGAAGTGATAAAATTTTTTAAAAAAGAAAAGTAATTCAAACCGAAATATTTGAACTAAATCTGATCTAAGTACGTAATTTTTAGAAAGCCGAGTAATTGAATCGACGTAATTTTTAAAAAGCCAAGTTATTGAATCGAGAAGAACCATAAAAAAAATAATAAATTAATTTAAACTAAAATTATAACAGACAGCAATGAAAAATGCTAATGAAAAAATCTAATTTACCAAAAAACGAATTGAGAAACTTGTGTTTGCCCTTTCAAATCTAGGTAGGTAAGGTAAATAAACTTTCGGTCAGTGATGACTGGTGAAGAATATACTTCAAATTGTAGGTATGTTTGACTATCCTCCGATTTGAAAGGGCAAAATTAAAATCAAATACCACTAAGAAAGTACAAAAAGATCGACGAAAAAAAAGTCTAATTATATCAAGCACCGCTTTAAAAAAAAGCGAATTAAAAATCCTACCACCACTTAGAAGGGAAAGCTGGAATACTTGAACAGCTAATTTAAACACCGCAAAATGAAGGCTAATTAAAATCAAGCACCATTACGAAAAAAAAGGCTAATTAATAATGCACGTTCCAACTTCAAAAAAAAAACAATAAATACTAATTAAAAATCAATCACAGCCAAACTACAAAAATTTCAATTAAAAATCAGGCATTATTTTTTTAAAAAAAAGGCTACCTGACAAAAAAATCGTAGCACCACTCTCGATAAAAACCAAAATAAGAAGTTAATCAATGCACCATTATGAAAAAAAAAAAGGCAAAGACAGAGGCTAATTAAAAATTCTAGCACCACTTCGAAAAAACCATAATGAAAAGAAGGCAATTAAAGCACCATTACGGAAAAAAAAACAGACAGAGGTTAATTAAAAATTCTAGCACCACTTCGAAAAAACCATACCTAATAATAAAAAGAAGGTAATTAAAGCACCCCTTACAATTACGAAAAAAAAAACCAAAAGAGGTTAATTAAAAATTCTAGCACCACTTCGAAAAAACCATACCTAATAATAAAAAGAAGGTAATTAAAGCACCCTTACAATTACGAAAAAAAAAACAAAAGAGGGTAATTAAAAATTCAAGCACCGATTTGAAACAAAGGAAAAAAAGGCAGATTAAAAATCAAGAACCAAAGCCGATTAAAAAACAAGCATCATTACGACAAAAAATGTCTTAGTATATACAATATATACTTACAGGTCGCTGAATAATTTGATAACCGAACTGCTGTGATCCAATGGTCGAGAAGTCGAGAAGTAGCTTCTAAAAACATCAACCAGCACTGAAAAAATAAACGTACTTACATTACACAAAACACGAAAAAATATTACACAAGTTAAAATACACTTTTTTCTACACCCAACTGTCTCAAGATCACGAATTCAGTTTCAAATCATTATCATCCATTTGTCATCTCAAATTCTCTTATCACTCGAAACTCATTATAATTCCGCTTTTCGCTTATTCGTCGCTTATCTCTTTAATACAAAATTACAAAATACTAATCAATTTTTAATTAATATCGTAAAACTAATTATTGCTTAAACTTCGTAATTTAAAAATCAACATTCAAAAATATTTCATTATCACAAAATTATTAAAATATATTTCAATTGTTTTAAAAGAAAAATATAAAAATACTCAATTCCAAAACATCGTTTTGCATCTAGTCCCAACAAAAAATAGACAAATACTACTCATTCATTGGCTATTTCAAAATACTAGATCGCCGATTGGCTAAAGTTGAAAAACCAAATGAAAAATACAAAAATAAATAAATAAAATGACAAAATCGATCGATTGCAATAGGGTTTTTCACGCTAGCGCAAAAACCCTAAAAATCGTTCCTGGTTATTGTTTGACGTGTACGGGCTAAAAAACTGAGTTTTCGGGGCATTTTTCATACATATTGGTAAATAGAAGGGGTTTTAATTCAAAATTTGGGGCACTTCTAGTCATCAGATTTTAAAAGTAATGACATAGGTATTCGTGTTCAGGGAGGTCCTCCGTTCTCTAAAATTTTGTTTTGCCCTTGTTCATCATACCAACTTTCATGCTTCTTTCACTAAAAACCACTTTTTAAAATAAATTTATATTTTGCAGTTGCACTAAAATAAAATCTTTACCTATCAAATTATGCTCGTATTGCTAAGTTTTCATTTGCGAAATTTTTAAATTTTGAGTTACATAATCGATACGGTACCTCATAACTGATACCTAGTATGTAGGCTATACATGAAAGTACACCTTTGTAGCACTTTATTCATTTTCACTTCGTTATTAATTATTAATTACTTATAAATTAATTTCCGATTTCAAAAATAGATATTTCGCATCCACATTGATAAGTTTGTTGTTGCAATTTGGTGATAATTGTTGATAATAACCGAAAGAACGATTCTTTTCATCTTTAAATCGGATTTTCATAAAAACTATTGATACGCCCCCTATATTGAAAATGGTTCAACTAAAAAATGTAAACAAAACAAAATTTTCTCAACGCCACTATCAATATCAGTACGTAATTCTACATTTTCAAAATACAGATTACTCTGTCAATAATGAATGAATCTATTTAAAATTTTGTACATAGCTTTACAAGATCATTTTGAAGGGTGTATCATCATTTTTTTATTCACCAACTACTTTTCAACTACATGATGTATGAGTGAAAAGTGACGTAAATTTGCTAACTTCAGAGTAAGATAATAAATTCAGATAATTAAAGCACCCTAATTATAACCTTCCTGAACAATATTATCGAAAAATGAAATAAATCCGTTCATTCGGTTCCTCACAACACATTTACAAAAATTCTTCATTTTTACCTACTCATTTACCTCTCATTTACCTACTAAAGTACAGCCTTAAAATTCATTAAAAAATTATTCACATCATTACAATGGCAGAAAATGTGATAAAAATTGCCAAAAAATTTCTCCATTGTCGAATATTTTTAATGAATTTCCTTATTTATAAATAACGCACAAAAAGCATAGGTCATGTCATGAAGAGCATTCACTCTCAATGTGATTCCATTATTTTTTTCGATCCCTTGACGAGCATTATAGCAAGATTTTACTGTACCTAACTAAAACACTTTGCTAAACAAGACAGATGAAATGGGAAATTATTGAAAATGATGTAAGTAATAAGAGTAGAAAATTCATCTAAGAAAAGCGAAAGGGGACAAGATACCTATCAATAAAAGAGGAAAAAGAGTAATTTTAACATCAAAAGTAAGGCAATCTCGATGTAAAAAAAATTCTGAAACTTTTTTGATCTCCGACTCACCGAGGTCATCTTCCATTCAAAATTATGGCCATTTTATTGCATTATTTTGAAGAATTTTTAATCTAAACTGAAAACAAAGAAATTAAGTCAAAATAATCAAAATATTAATCAATATCGTAATGAAATGAAAGTGAAATTGAAATCAAAAAGTTTTTAGAAGTGATTTGAGCATAGAAAGTATGTATTCTATGAAAAAATTACTAGAACTTGAAAAGTATTTTAAAACCCATTTAAGTAAACGAAGAAAATTAAAATAAACAATGAAAATTGTAATGAATTGAAATTGAAATTAAATACCTACCCAAATAAAAAATGTAGGTACTAGAGTTCAAAAAAGAAAAATGAAAGCTCAACAAGAAAAAATAAAATGAATGAAAGAAATAAAATCAAAACAATGATAAATAAGACAAACTGGAAAAGAATAAAAAACATTGTCAAACGAACCATTAAATGAGGGCGAAATTTAAAAAATTAAATTGAATGAAATGAAAGCAAAATTGAAACCAAATATTGAAGGAAATCGAATAAAAATGAAATTAAAACTAGAACTAATAGTATATTACCCAACACTAAAGAGATGAAGTAATTTTCAATGATTTTTAGTTATTTTGTTATCGAGGGAGTGAAAGGTGAGCTTATGCACTCAGGTGATTTGCAAGAGAGAGTAGAGGGAGTAAAAGTCTGTATAACAAAAATAAAATTTTCTTTCAAAAAAATCTTCGGTTTTACACCCAAATAAGTGCTAGAATTCGAGAAAAAGGGAAAGTAAAAGCAAAATAAAAATATGAAATCAATGAAAGAAAAAAATTGAAACAATGGTGAAAAATCAGTCGAATTAACGAAGGATGAATGATGAAAAACACAACAGAAAGCAAAAGTATGATGAAGGAAAAATCATTAAATAAATTGTACGGTACATACTTACTTACTAAAAGGAAAGTGAAATAACAACCAGCAATGATATACTTACTCAAACAAAAGTGAAGTGCAGAAGCAGAATAAAAATAAAAACTACTTGAAAACGTCAACTAAAAAATCTAAAGTAAATGTTTCATAACTGAACAGATGGTAAATTTATCCAGGAAAGATTATGGCGTTATCTGCTAAAATATCTAGGTATTCAAAAATCTCTATAAAATAGGTAATCTCAAATTCAACTAAGTAACAAGCAGTTAGAAAAATATCTAAATCCTATTGAAAGATGAACCAAATAAAAGACCGTAAGTTGGCAATACTTTTTTCAATTAAACAAATCGAATGAAGTGTAGCCAACTTACGATTTTTGACCTAAAAAGTATCGGGGGGGGAGCCAGAATTAATCGAGCACCCGGTAGGTACTTTCGACCAATTGGCGATTCGATTACAAGTGGCTCCATCTATCGGATCTTGTTGGAACTAACAATCTCACACGAAACGAGGGGGATAGAATACATTAGCTTATACAGGGTCTATAAATGAACCGGGCACCGTCTGCGTAAAAATTCCCATTCTTTTCTTTCCTTTTTTCCCGTTTCGTTGCGATGCATCACTGATATTATTGTTGTAGTACGCAACGAAACGAAAGCAAGATTAAAAAAAGTGACGAAGTTTAATGTAAGGGATGAGTCATCTTATAAAATTAGCAGGTAAAAGTGTGAAATACGCTTCACAGAGTTGAAATGCCCACTCGATAACATTACATGAATCTTTTTTTTCAACATCATGTTATGGTCACTATGGCCCTCCCTTTCGTGGTGTTGCATGGGTCGAGTCTAGCGAGACCACCATGAAGGCCAGGTAAAAGGATTCGCTACCCTACGCGCCTTCGCGCTCAGGTAGCTTGAATCAGTCTTCGTCTGTACAGCACTAGGAAAGGTGGCTGCTTACTTAGATCCGCGAGCCTGGTTCTGCGACGCGACGCAACCTTTGAGTTGCCTGGGTTCGATTGAAGTATTTCGTATCGTTAAGTATTTCGTTTAGTAATTCGTTCCGTTTTGCATAACTATTCGTATATCTACCTTCTGTCATTGTTGTAATACCGGTTTAAATACAAATTTGACTGATCGTAGATGGTGTTCGCGTATTTATTTCGTTCATCGCATTAACTACGCTATCACCATTAGGCGTAATTGGTAATTAGTCCCACCGAGCTCTGCGGCTTTTACCATTACTACCCTAACAATCAGAATGCCATAATCTCGAGCGTAAAATTATCAATTCTTTGAAATTAAACTTTTTTATTAATTACAATTATTGACAAATAAGGAATGAATTTATCATTAAAAATTTAATTTATCAAAATTACAATTTTTGACACTTGATAAACTTTCTTTCAGGGGAAATAGACACGAAAAACAAAAATCTGAAATTTCATTTTTTCAGGCAGGGATTTTCGCGCAGACGGTGCCCGGTTCATTTATAGACCCTGTATGGAAGAAATGGGGGGTTTCCAAATTTTTAAGGTATAGGGTAAGGTTTAGAGGATTTTTTGTAAGAACATAAATTGAACCGTGTGAAATCAAAAGAGACCAAGCGACATCAAAAATTTCACCAAAAAACAAACTTGAAAGTACGATAACTTCTGAAAAAGTTGAAGAAGGGATAATAAGTATGAGAAATATGAACTCTGGTAACATTAATCTATCAGTAATTTACGTGTTCAGAAGCTTATTTTGTGTTCCCAGTGAGAAAAACGTTAAAATCTCAGCACTCTCAAATTTGTCGCTTGGTCTCTTTTGATTTAACACGGTTCAATTAAAGATACTAAAATTTCCTATCGATTGGTGTATATGTGAACTTTGAACTCAATTTACTCAAAATCTAAATTAATAAACACCAATTCTTTATTATGGTTTTAAATAGACAATTTCATGCTCTTTCCAATGAGATATGAATATGAACGAATTTTCCAGCATAAATACTCACGTTGCTATTCTCATTTGAAAGTTTATAGTTTATTTGGCAGCTTCGTAAATGATTGTTTACATTAAATTTACGTGTTATCAGTTGTTCTTGTGCAGTTTGAGTTTCAATTCTTGTTGAAAAAATTCTTCCAAAACGCTGCAAATTCCAGAAATAGTGGATTACATTGGGGGTGGAGAGAAAAAGACCATTTCGTGAAGGAGACAAGAACAACTGATAACACTTAAATTTAATGTAAACAATCATTTACGAAGCTGCCAAATAAACTATAAACTTTCAAATGAGAATAGCAACGTGAGTATTTATGCTGGAAAATTCGTTCATATCTCATTGGAAAGAGCATGAAATTTTCTATTTAAAACCATAATAAAAAATTGGTGTTTATTAATTTAGATTTTGAGTAAATTGAGTTCAAAGTTCACATATAGTAAAACTACCTTAAAAGAATCGATCTTAATAAGGCTACTACTGGTTAAAATTCTAAAAATCATACATCAATCGATAGGAAATTTTAGTATCTTTAATTTATGTTCTTACAAAAAATCCTCTCAACCTCACCGCATACCTTAAAAATTCGAAAAACCACATTTCTTCCATATAAGCTAGTGTATTCTATCCCCCTCAGTTGGTCCGCGACTATAGCGCTCCCCGTGAGCGTCGAATTAAAAGGTAAAATCAATTGAAATTTGAAAACTACTCTCATTGAAATCACAGAATGTAAGTAAATATAAATAATGAACAAAAAATTCACATAAAACAAGAAAAAAAATCGCCGCGAATCTAAACCAAGTTGATAGAAAAGCATGTAAGTATGCATTATGTAATAAATAAATAATAATATTTCTTACCCAATTACACCAAAACGCGAAATTGACAGCACAATCATTTTAATTATCATTTAAAAAAACGGAAGTAACTAGTTTCAGAATAAAAAACACCATCACATAACATAAACAAGCACCATCCGCACTCAAAGGAGTCCAAACGCGTACTGAACAGACTAACACTAACACTGCGCAGCTCAGCTGCCCACCACCCTACAGGACGAGTTGGTCCTCGGTCATATGACTTTATAAGGTTTACTTACTCAACTCCAACATTTTTTCAAGTCAATATTTTTTTCATAATTTTTTAGAATATTTTCATATGTTTGAATTTTTAAAATACTTCCAATTCCAAGTTGAAAATTTTATACAAACTAACGTACCTACTTTTCCCTCTAAGGGTAGTAATCTTATTAATTCCTAATTTCCTAGTGTCCGAGACTCCGAGTTACCAAAATCAAAATGGTATCAGAATCAGAAGCTCTCGGCTCTCGGCTGCATTTAGAGCCCCTTGAGCTTCCCCCTCCTTGGATGCGCTTATGAAATGAACTGTTGATAAATTATTAAAAAATAGCAGTGATACATCGAAGAAGATAGAAGTTTTTTATAGGGCAAATCTCCAAAACAAAGGTTGGCGTAGGAAATGGACGCCGGATTCAGAATCAGCGACCTCGAATTAGTTATATTTGACTCCTATCGAAAATTTTACCAGTTTAAAAAATTCCTACTTACATTCTACAATCACAATTTTTTCTTTTGGATACATTAGAATTAGATCTTCTACACCCTTAATCACTCTTTCTCTCGATGCCTCTAGCGGCTCTAGCCCCGTTTTCTGAATATGTATGACGACACCAGAAAAATTTTTCATCAAAATTGATCAAAAACCTCAAAAAAATTGTAGAATTGAAAACCCTCGTGAAACTTGGGAAAATGTAAAAACCTTCATGAAAAAACTAGAAAACATAGGGTTTGAAAAACTGGAAAAAAATATTGCATCATGTTCAATTATTTCAATCAAAAATTGTTTTAAACCATTAAAAATTCACAAAATTGAAAATTCCCATTGAAAAGGATAAAAAAGTTCTATTTTTATAGGTACATATACCTATGTAAATTGAAAAATACAGCCACAAAAAATTGGTTCAAGTTTTTTTTATTGTATATTTCTGCTACAAACGATAGCACATTTTAAAAAATGGGTAAGACTGAAAATTTTTCGGAAAAATGATGTTAATTATTAGTAGGTATAGTATTCAATTAAATATTTTTACAGATACAATAATTGTAAATCCTCAAAATTTGCACGAAATATTGTAGTCAAAAATTCGAAATTATAAATACTTGACCCAGTGATGAAATGATGAAAAAAATTATTGTATCATCACCACTTGATAAGTTCTCTTGAAAACCCTGAAAAATTCATAATACCTACATTTCAGAAATGATGGCAATTCTTCTAAAGTGGGATCAAATGGCGTGAGGGAGAGGGGTAGTAAGGGAAGCTTGTTCTTTCATTTTATCCACTTATTATAAATTATAGTAAAATTGAAATTTTTTTGTCGAAAAATGTAGGGTTGGGATGATCTTTTTTTTTCTGAAAAATGTTTGGTTTGAGCTTGAATTAGGAATACTGTAAAAATCAGATCAGAATCGCCATGCCTGAAATCAACACAAATTCTTGATCAATATTCGCTATATATCCGCAAACACGTCAAAAACTAACCAAAAAATTCGATAACCTGATTGGCTCGAATTCATTAAGCAACCTCAGTCAACATGATTTCTTTCAACATCCAACAAATAACACATTGATCATTGAAAATTTTTATTTACAAATGCTTAAAAATGATAAAATACAACAGAAAAGGGGTACAAAAACGACAATCTGCGATAAACGAAAAAAAAATTCAATTAAGTAGGCTAGGTATATATGTAGTATGTATAATGTACTAATTAACGCGGTAATCTACTGTAAATTTCAATATACTCGTATAAATCAGTATATTTAATAAACATCTTACTCATTAATGGAAGTAATACTGGAGTGGTTGATATACTAGAACTGCCCGAAGTAGTTTCATACGGTTTGGCAGTTGGCTTAAATGAAAATGCAGGAGTGATAATATGAAATATAGTATCACTCACTACACATTCGATGCAGTTTGTCAGTTCAATTAAACTCCATGCGACATTCATAGCAGGGCTCCTCCTTTCTTCTATATCTTGATCATGAACTCCGACATTAACTAATTCTGTTGTTGTGTGAATTACTTGTGCAAGGCCCATGATATCGACATTTCTTTTGTGGTGAAAATAAGAAACAATATGTTTCCAGGCTAAAAGGCTTGGGTGAAGGTTCTGCTCAGGAATATTTGAAATCGTATAATAAAACCAAATAAATTTCAGCGTTTTCGGGAGACATCGAAAAATATCCTTCTTTTGTTTTTGGCTGAAAGTAGGTTTACGCGCAGGACGCATAGGTGGACTACTAACGAATTCAAATTCTGTATTATTCTTATATCTTACTCGAAATTCGTTGTATAAAATTGTATCCACGGTTTTCCAAGGATTTTCGAGGAGTTCATTCCACTTTTTTGAGTACTCTGAGCAGATCGTTGAATTACATTTCGTATTTTCAAGAACACGTTTATCCATGGGGTCATTATCGATGAAATTATTGCTGTAAAATGACACAGCTTCACGTATTTTGATTTGGCATTCGTCTCTCTTTTCCCGGCAGTCGAGTTTCCATTGTAACTGATTTTTGTCTGATTGTAACTTATTTTTGTCTGATTGTAACTTATTTTTGTCTGATTGTAACTGTTTCACCAAGTTGTACAGGGAGTTGTAGTCTAACGAAGATAACTTGTTGAAAATGTCACCGTTGGTTGAAGTGGATGTGGTGTATACAATTCTGTTCTGGGAATCCAGTATGAAATAAACATTCAAAATTATTAACGTAACAATATTACGTTGAAAATACATTTTTACACAAGACGATGAAACAGGTAGCTTGTTACACAGAAGCCACGTAGGTAATGTAAGATAGAAACTCGTAGGTAGGCACAACAAATTTAAAACTTCTCACAAACATAGTTTTATCTTACTACTTATCGGATATGAATTTTATCATTAAATTTTGACTAACGATTAAGTACCTACAACTAAGTAGGTAAGTAGAAATTGGTATTAAATATTTCATTTTTATTACTTAGGTACTTACCTATAACACTTTTAAGTGCCTACCTTCTTAAATAACTCGTATCATATTTTATGAATCTAATCTGTTAATAAGAGATCTATTTAATGTAAATGTATTTCAAAATTCGAATTATTGGTTATGGTTAGTTTCCATAAAAAAAATTATTGAAGAGAGGTTTTCCTCCCCCCCCCCCCCTTCGAGTCACCCACATACCTATTCAAAAAGTGATTATGCGGAATTTATGAAGGGCCCTCAAATTTTTTTCGAAAGAGGGCTCAAAATTTTTTTGCTTAATAAGTAAAAGTTTTATAAAATTATCAAAAAGTATACCTAATGAATTTTTCATGAACCCGTTTTCTCCACATCCACATATTCGGCCATCCTTGATTTTATTAAAATTCTCCTACCGCATTACACTTCATATACTTAACTTGAAATATCACTTTACTGGCTTTGATTAGACTGCGATTAAAATTCACCACAAATTAAACAGAGCCAAAAAATGATCGGAAAAATCGTGGAATGAATTTTTCGCTCAAAACAACGGTAAGGGAGTTAGTTGATGTTTTTTTTTGCAATTTTCGGTGATTTTCAAAAAGTGTCGTTTTCGACTAATTCGAGGTCGCTGATTCCGAATTCGAGGTTCATTTCGGTCGTCGGACCTTCGTTCGAGAGTTATGGCCAATTTCTGCCTCAAAACGCGATTTTTGCGCAAACGAGCGCCTATCGCGCCAAACAAACCCCAGATTCGTAATCAGCGACCTCGAATTAGTCGAAAAACACACTTTTCGCGAATTTTTGAGACACTTTTTATTTTGGCCAAAACTGGCTTCGAAAATGGCCGTTATCTCGAAAACGGCCACCGATCGGGGAAAACTGATGGCGCTATTGTATTCGCCGTGCCCGAATACCCCATTCGAGACACCTCGCACGTTCTTTGGGAGCAAAAAGTTTTTTGGCTCAAAAAAACGGTAAGGGGTTAGTTCATGTTTTTTTTCAATCCTCGATGATTTTCAAAAAGTGTCGTTTTCGACTAATTCGAGGTCGCTGATTCCGAATCCATCGTCCTTTTTCGGCCGCCTACCTTTGTTCACGAATTACGGAAGGGGCATATGTGAAGTTAAATATGGCCCATCTCTCCCCCCCCCCCCCCCCCCTTAGGTGTGACAATACTGTACACCAGGACCAGTTCTACCCTCGAAGCATCTTGTGTGCTGAGAGTTGAGTATTCCTACTAGCAGAGGACTCATGGCAAAAATTTGAGACCTAGGTATTTGGTAGTAAAAACTGCACCCTTTCATATGCCGCATTCAGTTTTATCTAAAATTTAAAATTGCAAGATCTTCAAATGTACCTAATACCTATCTACATTGCTATAATTCGAAATAGCGCGGCACGTACTCGTATCAAATCCAAATACTTTCATTACTCAAATTAATGAAATTGAGCAAAAAATTCCACATTGACGATCACTATCCTCTCATCTTATCCACTCTTCGATATCTAGATCAATATTGAATTGATTTGAAAATTCCTTTCCATTAAATGCTTTCATCAACATTTGCAATAATCTCGAAATGTTTCTTGGTAACTCATTCTACACACATGTTTACACCTCAGCTCATCTTACGCGGAAATTGCTTACAGCGTTGCCGCATAATAAATTATGCATGAGATACTCTCATTTTTTTTTTGATTTTTCAGAAAAAATTTTTAAGGCGAAAATTTTTTAAAATCATTAAAAATTATGAGAAATTATCAAATTTGATTTCTATTGTAATTTTGTGGGATGGTCAAAATTTGATAAATTGATAACTCAGCATCCAACAAATCAAAAAAACTGAAATTTGGGCTAATATGTGTTAAATAAGTGGTACTGTCCCTAAAAAAAAAAATTCAAAAAAAATTATTCCTTGTGTATGTTCGACCATTTTTCTGGTACAGAAACACATTTTTTGCTTTAAAACACTTCCTTATAAGTTATGGACTAAAAAAAGAAAAAAAAATTACGACATACTTTTCTATGGACCTCCTTTCACTTTTCATCACCTACCCCCTCCCCCCTCCCATTAATTTTCATTTCAAGTGTGAAAATGGCCAATTTTAGGTGAAATTTAGGCCCTCTAAAAAGCAAATAACTCTGTAATTGAGCAATTAAAGCTCATAATGTGTATAACATTTTTGACTCCCAATGATTAGTAGAATACGTGGTTTCTTATCTGGACCACCCTGTATTTAGGACTAGTGTCTGGAATGAACATCAATTCGTGAACAGTACAGTTTCGAACTCGTCAAAAACAAAGCATCCTAATTCACCAGCAAATTAGATCAACATTACTCCCTTCAACATCCAACAAATAACACATCAATAATTAAAAATTTTTATTTACAAATGCTCAAATAATAAAATACAACAGAAAAGGGGGCAAAAAAACAGGATCAAGGGACATATAATCAACAATCTGCGCGATGAACGAAAAAATGTATCATCAATTAACGTAAAAACTATATACACGCGTTTTAAAACACCTACTTCAATATACAAAATAAAATAATTCGTACCACATTCGAAACATGTATTGGAAGCGGCTTTTGATATAGAAAAAAAAAAAGAAACAAGCGCTATACACGTTCCAACATCTCCACTACTCCGCTAGAGTTACAACAAAAAATACTCTGAGGCGGCCTGCTTATCCGTTTAACACTACAAAAAAACAGAAGAAAAAAGGAAAAAAACGAGGAAGGTATCTATGTGTATCTATGTACAAAAAAAAAAAAAAAAAAACACCAGGTATGTTCCACATTACGAATACATCCTTTGAATGAACACTAAAACCATCGATATTCGATTGAACAATAAAATTCTACACTTTCATTGTTTTTAAATGCCAACTTTCGAAAAACAAAAAAAATCTCATGGCACAACAATGTCACGATGATCTCTTCATCAAGGAGAATATCGTAGCGAACATGAAACAATGCTGAGGGAAAGGGTATGAGCTAGGGGAGGGGAGTTGACTAGTACAAGATAATCATACCGATATTATGTTAACGTTTTCAACACGATGAGAAGTTGGAAGCAGCTGGGTAGGGGGTGAGCGATTACACGTGTTCGATTGCCTGTTTTTTTGTCTCTTCGTATTGCCCCCGAAAAAAAATTTCTCGACGATAAACAGGAAGACGCAGCAACCGATTAATAAAGAATTCCCTCGTTCGACAGACAGAACTCGCTAGGAAATGCAAAATCTCGAGGGAATTGAATCTGGTGTCTTGTCCGGTTCGTGGTCTCGAGTTGGGTCTTTAAAATCGTCAAGATTGAGTAACAGGTCCAGTTCCAGGTCCAGAGTCAGTCTGGGCCAAGCAAGTGCGTATTTGAGACGCAGATGACGGTTTAGTTATCATTGGCTGAGATGTGATCGGCGGATTTGCCGGCTGCGAATCGGTTCCACATAATTCGGTATAATGTTTCCAATCCTCTGGCGTAGAATTCGCAATCGAATAAGGTGCTTTCGCCTCTGGCTCGCCAGACTTCGGCTCTGATGGCTTTCAAACTGAAATGGGCAAAAGTAGACGGATTAGAATGAAAAGTTTTTCAATTTTCATTCGATGAAGGCAAGGAATAAGAGTCAGCCAAAAAGTAGACTCCTAGTCCTGACTCCGGATGACTCCTTTTAGACTGTGGAGTCTTCAAACCTCGACTCCGGAGCAAGGCTGGTAAGTTAGCCTTAAGCTTTGAGCTTTGAGCCGTTGAGCCAATGATTTTTTCAGAAATAAGCCTAAGCTTTATTTTTAAAATTTCAAGTTTTAAGTTTAGGTTTTAATTTTTTTGAACTATCAACTATCGACTTTTTTCATCTCTTCCTAACCTTGAAATTTTTTCAAATTGAAATTATTCATCAATAAAATAAATTGTTCTTAAAAAATGTTCTCAATTTATTTCTAACAAAAAATTATTTCAAATTTTAGAATTTTCCCCCATTTTTTCTCACCTTGAAATAAAACATTTTTTTCAAACTCAAATTATTTTCAGCCCTGAAATTTTTTTTGAAACATTTTTCTACATTCTTGAAATTTTTTCAATCTGAAATTTCCTTATAGTACGTACAACGAAAGAATTTACATTTCCCCTACTCGACTCGCAACGCGGAAACCAACGATTCGCGTTGATTTCAAATTTCGTCCAATGACAACTCAACGTTCTTAAATTTTGTGGTGGGAGAATGTAGGGGAAAACTACATTCTTTCGTTGTACCAACTATAGATATTAATATTTTATCAACTTTTTCCAATCGCTTTTCAACTCTTAATTTTTTCCAGTTTACAATTTGTTGAAATTTTTTATAGATCTGAGTTTTTCATATACTCATCATTTTTTCATTCTCCAAAAAATTTCAATAAATGAGAAACAATTTCATGATATGACTAGGGTAGATGTGCAACAGGAAACTTTATTTCACATAATACTTTTGAATTCCAGAATTCAGAGTATGAACAAATATTAAGATTGGATACAAAAATTGAGTTGAAAAAATGTCGAAAAGAACTTTAAAACATTGAAATTTTGGTTTGAAAAAATTTGAAGATAAGAAATCGAGTTTAAAAAAGTTTCAGAATTCAGAAGCAATTTTGGTTTCAAAATATTTTAGGAGAAAAATTTGGTTTAAAAACATTTCGAGAAGAAAATTTAGCACCTTGAAAAAATTGAGAGAAAAACCTGATTTTTTTTTCCTTCGTTTTTAATTCAAAATACAATCAATTTTTTGATCACAAAAAAAAGTGAAAAATCGATCTCGTTTCGAACTTCCCTCACCACAACTCCCCCCCCCCCAAGAAAAATTATAAAAAATGGATTCAAGCTTCAAGCCTTAAGCTGCAAGCCAATGGTTTTTGGCCGTCCGGCTTTAAAAAAATTGGCTTCAAGCTTTAAGCGTAAGTTTAAGTTTTATTTTTAAAAATTCATTTCAAGTTTCAAGCTTCAGTTTGAGTTTTATTGATTGGCTTACCAGCCCTCCTCCGGAGTCAAACTCACACCCTGACTCCGGAGTTAATCTGTGACCTTGCCCCCTGGACTCCGGCTGAGTCGGAGTCAATTTGAAGTCAGTTTGACTCCGATTTTGAAGCAGGGAATAGAAATCAGCCAAAAAGTTGACTTCCAACTCCACCTAACTCCAGAAGTCAAGGTTGAAAGTTGACTCCTGACTCCTGCTTCACTCCGGAGTCAATCTTTGACCACGACTCCCTAACTCCGGCTCAACTCCTATTCTCTGGATGTAGGAAAATACTGTAATCGAACTTACTATTCTTTATCAGTTCCTAATCTAATGGCAATATTTTGATATTCCTCTCTGGTTCTAGCGATAAGCTCCGGTACACCTAGGGTGGCTAATTGAGAAGCAGCCACACGAGAAGCCAAAGTTTCACCTAACGAAGAAAAAATGGATCAATGTTTAGGTACCTATTGCTTAATTCAACATTTTCGAGATATTCAAGTGACGATATTTACCTGGTAATGTCACCACAGGGGTACCAGTCCATAGTACGTCCATACTGGTGGTGTGTCCATTGCATAAGGGCGTATCCAGGCATACGTCGGCTAGCTGACCTCGTCTCACGTGTTCCTCTTTGGCGGCAACATTGCTGAATAATATTCTACCGGGAGCGATGCCCAAAGATTGAGCGGTGGCTTGAAGATGAGCTTCGCCAACGGCTGGGAATCTCAGTAACCAAATGACCGCGTTAGGAACTCCTTTTAAGATCTGCAAAATGACGAAAAATATTTTTTGATTAGAAAATTCGCTTGAAAATGAGGTTTATTTGAAAAGAAAAATGAATTGATATGAGTTTCATGTAATTGGACAAATACAACGGCGAAAATTTGCGTCATATTTCAAGATGAGGGTTTCTATACTACCAGGAGAACGATTTGGTGAAAAATTCGTTCAAAAAAAAAATGATTAATTCGAATGAAGAAATTAATTTTTCCCATTCAACAATTCTTTGGCAAATATAATCGTTGACCCTCGAATTCACTTTTTAAAAATGGATATAAGAATCAAATTGCCCAACCATTCCGATTTGATGGGCTAACCCCAATTTTTCCTCAAATCAGTTAGGAAGTATTCCAATCTTTTTTTCTGACTCGCATAAAAATCTCAAGGTGAAACTTCGAACCTTTGGAAAATTATTTATTTCAAGGTAAAAATGACCCGAATGTTCGCGAATGATTTGTTAGAAAATTTACAAAGAAATTTCAAAAATTGAACTCGCATAAAATTAGATGAAAAGGCTGAATCGAAAATATACATAATCGTCCTCGAACGATTTGGTCAGAAATTCCAGCCATTCGCGAATGATTTACAAAAAAAAAAGTGCTCAAAAATTAAATAATCGATGCTTAAAAAGACTGAATAATAACTTCACAAAATCATTCCAGATTGATTCGTTCAAAAATCCAAACCGTTTGCGAACGATTCTTAGAAAAAAATTACGGAATTGTTCAAAAATTTGAATAATTGACCCAAAAATTACTCGAACGAAAAAACCAACGTTTACGAATTATACGTCAAAATATCCGAATCGTTCGGAAACGATTCCAACGACTGACTTGAATCATTCAATTCGTTCGCGAATGAAAAAATTGCCTCAATTTCTCCAAAATTATCCATTTGGTCAAGCTGCAAACGATTTAATTAAAAGTTGTATTATTGTTTGCAAATGGTTCGCAGAAGAAAAACAGACACTTGTCCACTTTTAATCTCCCCCCCCCCCCACCGGCCGGACCTGAATGTAGTTAAAATACAAAATCGATTGAACCAAAAAACAAATTAATCTAAAAATTATGCTCAAAATAAAACTACAAGAATCCAAATTCTGTTCAGAAAAAAAACAAATTATCTTCAAAATAAAATTATAAAAGAAAAATCATTATCAAAAAAATCTGAGAACGAAACTGAAAAAATCAAAAATATCCAGAATAATATTTTCTTTTTTTCAAATTCCATTTTACGTTCAATTCCTAATAAATTAAAGGTTCATAATTAAAATACGAATAATTAATTCGAAAATTTCCACCTCAATATTAAAAAAAAGTATAATTTAAAACTCAAAAACGAAATTCGCCATCGAGTGAAAAGTATCGTACAAAAAACAATTGAAAATTAATTTAAAAAAAAAAACACGAAAAATTCAATAATTTCGAATTATTTTAAAATAAACTCGAAACCCTTCTCCATTTCAATTTTTTTGAAAATTTTAAATCGACCTTTCAGATACAATTATCCAAGTACAAACAAACCAAAACCCCATTTCCCTCTCTCATTCCGATAAAAAATGACAAAAAAATCCAGATACTCACATTAACCCACATCTGCAACGTCTGTGGATCAATTTTATACAACTGGTTAAAATTACAATAAATGACCGCGTCTTCGGGCAATCCATACTGCTGCCTGCTGGTGACGACAATACTTTGAGGCACCTCTTCACCGGTGGCCGCTTTGCCGTGGGTTTGATTCGTAGCTAATCCGTTTTGTAATATTAATCCGTTCACCGAGGTTTGAATTTGACCAGAAGCAATCATCGTCTGTGAAAAAATACCACAAGAAAACGAATCCGATAATAATTACGAGCTTTAATTTTCCTTCCTTTAACAAATTTTCCAAATTCGGTACTCACTTCGATAGGCGTCGTCGTTGGTAATTCGGCAATCTTAATGCTAATTTCCAATGGTCTGGATTGTTTGGTATCCGTAATCTCGGGCGAGAGAACTTCTCGAATTTCTTTAACTTGAGTGCTTTCCAAAATAGGAGACAAATCTGTGGCATTTATTACTGCTACGGTATCGGCCGGTACGTCCTTGTTCGGAGCCTGCAAATAAGTAATAAAAAAACGATTAATTGATCATCGATCAATCAAGAAAATTGGAGTAGAATTTCGAAAAAAAATCAGCAAATGTACCTTCTCGGCTACGACCAGTCTTTCTTTCAAATGAGGGAACATTTGTTTGTGATCGCCGATGAAATATGTGTGAGGCATGAAGGCTAATTTTTCGGTATATTGAGACGCCAATTCCAATGGGGAGGTTACTTTGTCGGTGATTATGTAGTCCATGTATGGAGCTCCGCTGGTTCCAGGATATCCAAGCCACATTACCTGAAATTCGAAAAAAAAAATCAGTCAATATTTTTATCGATGGCCATAATTTGGAAAAGTTTCCCAACTTATTTTCTGATCACTCTTATTTCTCAATTTTCAAAAACTCGAACCAATTAAGAATCAGTACTCACTTGAATCGGAGCCGGTCTCAGGGCAAATATCTCATTTCGAGCACCTTTCGTGTACCCGTTCATATTGACTAAGATATGGATACCATCTTGATAAATACGATCAGCCGCTTTGCCATTACAGGAAATCTACAAAAAAGTGAAAAAAATCACGTTAATTTACAAATCGCTGATTTTTTCACTGATAAAGATACCTTTCAGTACTCTCTCATTTGATCAGTGAAAAGTCACTGATAAATAATTTAGAATTCCAGAATAAGAAAAACTGGCGGAATTCTTCAATTTTCAGCGGATTTTCGCTAGAATTTCATTGATTTCTTTAAAAATTTCAGTGATTTATCAAAATTTCACTGATTTTTCAAAAAAATTCACTGATTACATATTCAAAAAATTTCAGTATTTTCTAAAAAAATTCACCAATTTATCAAAAAATTTCAAAATTATCAGCGAATTTCAGATTTTCACTGATTTTCCACAAATTTTTTCACCGTTTGCTTTCAGTGAATTTTTTCACTGATTTATTACAATGCTGCAATTCTGACGGTTTTCCAGTGATTTTCGATAATTTTCACTGATTTATAAAAGAGAGACTAATAATTCGACGCTTACCACTGATAAATCGATAAAATGTTCAGATTCTCGGGCAATTTTCGCTCTAAACGTGGTACCATCGTCGGCGCTGAGAGCGTAACAGAAAATCTCGACGTGTTGCCTGCGATGCATTCCAGGAATCGATTGCATTAGATGAGAAGTCGGATGGTTACCGAAATCCGAAGATACGTAACCGATACGTAGGCGTCCATTGAGGGCTAATTCTTTGCTAAATTGATACGGCGGTTTGTGCAATACTTGGATCTACAACAAAATAAAAACCGATTGGGTAATGGCAAAAATTCAGGAATATGTAAAAATTCTTGTGGAAATTCAGATGGATACCTTTTCGATACACAGATTAGCGTGTCTGGCTGCGATCGCCTTTCTGTAATCGTGAGTCAGAGGATACAGCATCGAGTGATGAGGATGAACCGATGGTAATCTGTTCTTGTCCAATTGCTCGGCTACGATACTGACGAGTTTCTTCATTCTGGCGTCGTAGTCGCTCCAGTCGCAGACGATTTGCAGACAATGGGCCAAATTGCAATACGCGTCCGGAAAATCGGGTTTCAACTTCAATGCCGTTCTGTACGATTGTATGGCTTCGGGGATATTACCAGAGTCCTGAGAAAAAAACATTTAAAATTCGTATTAGTGATATGACGATCGTAGATATTCAGTATTCAATTTTCACCGGGTTAGAAAATCAAGAGACGTCATAAGGGTTGATCGAGTTATGAAATTTATCGAAATTCGACAAAATTGAAGGATTAAGTTCTAATTTCCAAAATGATAAAAACTTTTCACCTTGGAGTTGAAATTTAAAATGGCATAATACTACGTAATTTTACTTCAAACTGTGCGAGAAAATCCAAGGAAGAGAGTGAAAAAATAATATTTAATCAAAAACAATGTTCGATACAGTTTTTTCCTCAAAATTTTGAAATTTGTAGAGGGGGAGGGATGACGGGTCATATTCAAGATCTAAATCAACACATATATTTATCATGATTTCTTTTTTTTTTTAATTCGCTAAATTTAGGGACACAATTACCTTCCCTTCCTTCCCCACTTCAGTAGATTTTGAGTCGAAAATACTATTTTTTATAATTAAAACCCAACGTGCCCAGATTTTACCATATTTTCAAAATGCAACTGGTTTCATCAACCCCAGACCCCAGAGTCGAATTGAAAAGGGGGTACAATGGATAAATTGCCCCCTCCGCCTATAATGACCAAATTATATTTATTGATCAAAAAATTGAATTAGAATAAATCAATAAAAAAAAATTGGTAAAAAATGAGTTTTTTCAATAGAAAATTTAACTTCTCGAGTCAGAGAAATTGAAGAAAATCACAATTCAAGACTGAAAGAATTCCATCTGGGTAAAAAACTTCAGTTTTTACCTCCTTCTCCCTCCAACAATACCGATTTCGACTTTCGCTGATTGATTTCCCTCCTCATTCACATTCCATAAAAATATAATAAATTTTTCAAACAGCAAACCCCACCAAATTTCTTGAACTTTGCTCTACAAAACATTTTGAATGAATTTTCTGAAAATTTTACCATCATTTACTAGAAAAAATTTCATTATTCAAAATCGCTGATAATTTAACAAAAATATTTTTATAAAAATGAATCAGCCTAAGACCATAACCAAATTAAACAAGTTATCCTTTTGAAAAAAAATTTAGCCCAGATTTTTGGCCAAATCGACTTCAATTTTTCTAGGACACCAAAAATTCGACTTTTTTTCAATTTCACGAGAATCTCTAGGGGTGGTATTTTGCTTTTTTTTTCGAAAGTTGAAAACGAAGTAACTAGAAAGCTGTGTTTAGACCTTAAAACAACGTGGTAAAAATTCCAAACTCCTGACTACACTTTTACCCCTCTTACCGAGCCTAAATTTTTTTTTCAAAAATGATTTGATTAAATTATAGATGCCTCTACCTTACAATAACACCGATACCCATTTTCCATCATTGACCTATTTTTCTGAGAACCTAAAAAAATCACTTTTTTCATGTTTTTTCAATTTCTATAATTAAAAAAATCGAAAAACATTTTTTGAAAAATTTTTTCTGGTAATGATGTTCGTATGAATAAACTATGAATACCTATTTCAACGCATAAAAATCATCCATGTCGATTTTTCAAGTATTTTCTCAATTTTTTATTTTTTGTTACAAAAATTATGCACAATGCTTTTTTAAATTTGAAAAAATAACCTCGACGGATGACGGAAAACCACCTCTGATGAATTTTATGAGTTAAAATAATATCAATTTTTCAATTTTTTTTTACTCAAATTGAAAAAAATGAGATAAAGTGATGTTTTTTCAGGACTCCTAAAACATGGAATCTACTAGATCTGAAAAATGAAAATTCCAGTTATTTACTGTATTTTTCTAATCATTTTGGTGCCATTTTTCTTACTTTAAATTTGCCCCAAAAAGAATCTTTTTTTATCCTTTGATTAAAAATTCAAAGAAAGAGAAAAATTTTGCTCTTTGCAGTAAAATTAATAAAATGCTTGATATTTTCTGTTTTTCTTGCTACGAAGGTAAAATTCTAAATACTTATTTTCTGGGGTTTCTTGCCAGTAGACAGGTTGAAACCAAGTGAAAAATGGGGTTGATATGAAAAATCTGTGCCAATGGTATAGGTACGTAGGTAAATATACCCTTGTATTTTTTTTTTATTTTGCAAAAATTTTTAAACATACAGATTTTATGGCTAAGTGGGGAGGAGTAAATATGAAGTCAGGGAGGTGAAATTTCTACCACATCATTCTGAAGCTTCGACACAGATTCCTAGGAAGCCCTTTCTCAAATATTCGAAAAAAATGATCAAACGTACCCTTGGTCCCCCCTCCTCCGTCCATTTGTACTATCATACAGGGGGTGTTCAACAAATTTTTTGAGCAAAAAGTTTGCCTTAGCTTGATCTTTTTGTAAGACTTTATAAATTTTTTATGGGCCATCCCCCCTCTCGAAAAATTAATTTTTACGAAAAACTTCAAACAAATACTTATATTTAAAAAAAAATCATAACGAGCTCTTTTTTTTACTTGAAGTCCCTTTTAAGGGCGAATGGAATTTTGTTCAATTTTTGAAAAAAAAGACCTTCGAGTCAAAAATTTTGATTTTGCATGACTAGCTTGATCTCTTGGTCACTTATCTCGACCAGCTTGACCTAGATTTCAATTTTGATTTTTGAGGATGTTTAGCAATCAGAAAAATCTTACTGGACTTTTGAATAAGGAGGGTCTCATTTTAGATGACTTTCTCTCTAAAATTTAGCATTCTCGAATAAAAATTTTACAAAAATGAATTTCTTCATAATTTCTCTAAACTTATCATCTCATAAATTTCAGATACGGACTCAACTTTCTAAAAAAAATTTCCAAACATCACTCACCTTGTGTATAGACGCCAAATTACTATGAGCATCGGCGAATCCAGGGTTAATAGTGATGGCTCTCGAATAACACTGCAGAGCAGCCTGAATATCCTGCATCTCCTTCAACGTGTTACCCATGTTGCTGTAGGCATCAGCGAACGTCGGCTGGATACGGATAGCCTCCTTGTAATGCATCAGGGCTTCGGTCAATTTGCCTTGTTGTTGAAGCACCGAAGCCAAATTCGAATGGGCTGCGGCGAACTCTGGGAAAACTTCCAATGCCTTCAGGTAGAGACGAGTTGCTTCCTCGATGTATCCTTGTTCGCGTTTGATATTCGCCAAGTTGTTGAGCGAATCGGCATGAGTCGGGCATAAACGTAAGGCTGTGTTGTAACAGTCTTCGGCTTCGGTTACCTGTGACAAGAGAATAATTAAAATCAATAAAATAGCACATTCGTTTGAAATATTACACCCGATAGAATAAAAAAAATTATACCCATCAAAAATAATTACGTGTGGATTCAGATACTAAAGCCAAAATACATTATCGCGTGTTTCAATTTAATCATTTCTATATTTTACGTATTCTCATTCGCTAAATTCAATTGATTTTTTTTTGAAGAAGAAATGAGTTGAAATTTTAATATTTTTTTCATCTTCTATCACAAAATTTCCACAAAAAAAAAATCGCGCCAGCTTTTCTCTGACACCATTTTTCAAATTTGAAACATTTTTCCTTCGAATTTCACATTTATTTCAAATTGATCCTTACTTTTTATTCCCAATTTTTCCTTCAATGGCTTAGATTTTCATACGCGTAATCCAAACGAATCAACTCAATTGACAAAAAATTTCCATCGTTCGTCGCTGCCATTTTCGAACAAATTTCATCATTCAAAACAATCTCGAGGATTACAAGTACTTTTCACAACACGTTCGTAAAAAAAATCAAACACCCTGTTTGTTTCCATATTGGCACAGATTTTTACAAAAATTTATACCCGGCGAGGCGACGAATTACGAAGCATTATCTCCGCTTCTCACATCTATCTACCTAAATATACACAAGTCGACATTGATTTCTACCTCGTCAACAACATCTGCAGGAAAATTCGCGATTCGCGAAACGTGCAGATAAATCAAATATTATACAGGTTCCTATATATCTTCATATTATTCGGCGTATATTTGAACGGATTTCGGGCGCAGTTGGAAAGATTGCCGAGCCGTATGGCACGTCGTCGTGTCGTCTTTTAAAAACAACCGAATTTCGCGACTGAATTTTCATAATACTAGCGTTTTATGTCGTCGCCTCGTCGAAACATACGTTCAGAAAATAGGTAAATATATTCAGGTTCCTGTCATTTTTTGATTTTTTATCATACAATTCGTCTTTTTGAGATATTGATTTACTCAGTGAAAAACGTAAAATGAAAAATTATTCTACAGTTGCAAAAAATGATCGAATGTAGCTGATACGTTCAAAAATTACATTTTCAAAAATAATTTCAATTCAAATTATCAGAAGGTGAAAAGTATAAAAATTTGAAAAAAAGGGAGAGTTAAAATTACGAGACTAAACCACAAGTGAATGAAATTGACAAAAATTTTGCATTTCTGAATCAGACTTTACATCAAATTAGAAAATTTTCGAAAAAAAAACTCAATTTGAAGAAGTCTTGAAAATTCGTCAAAATATCTGAAATGAAAATACTAACAAACGAAAAAAAATTGTCAGTGGAAAACTCAGGAAAAAAGTCACGAAGAATTGCTAAAACTCTGTAAAAAGTTCAGCAATCAATATTTGATAAATTTTCATTCTCACCAAAGTATTTTAGAACAAAAAAAATTGCTATATTTCTTCAGACGAAAGAGTTTTCAGATCATGAATATTTTTGAGATTTTGTTACATAATTTAAATTTTTGAAATTCATGACATCGTTCGTAAAAAAAATTGATTCTGTTTTTCAGACACCCCCCCCCCCTCCCAAGATTAATACTTTTTCTTGAATTTCCAAATTTCGAGATTTCAATGAAAAATTAAATGTGGAAGAAACGAAGAATATCTCAAAATTCGAGTTTTCAACGGTAGGTAATGAAAAGACGATTAGATCATCCAAGAAGGTTCCAATTTCCAAATTCTGTGCTATAAAAACACAACATCGATCAATAAAATTACAAAAATGACAATTTCTTAAAATTTAAATTTTTGAAATTTTCACAATTTTTTTGAACTATAATTCAAGACGATTTTCAAATTTTTATTTTGTTTCCAAAATTCTGATTTGCCTGATATCATGTTTCCTCAAAAAAACAAACAATTCTGGTGTAGAACGAAAAGTTTTTTTCCTATTTGAGGCACAGTACATTTCCTAATGTGAAATTAGGAGTGTAATTTGAAATTTAAAAAAATTGAATTCTTACGACATTATGCAAAATCGAATGAAACAATCGAGACTAATTAATCTTAAATTGGGGCAAAATGATGATCATCGCCCCTTTCACACTCAATCACAAATCCCTCAAGTTTCCTCTATGTCAATTTATTCCCCTCCAGCAACCAAAACGGTTTGCTTTTTGTTTCAATTTTTTTTCTAAAAATAGTTTTTTCTACAAAAAGCTTGGTTTTTCGATTTTTCCTTGGGCGAGGGGGGGGGGGGTTGTATGTCTAATGATGGCAAGTGTTTTTTTTTTGTTGCAAATTCTTAGTCCTTTTTTCCAAAAATGGGAGATTTTTTGTTCTTTTCCCGAAAACTCTCTCATTTTTTGAGTTTTTTCTAAAAATATCCTGTTGGTGGAGGAGGGGGGGGGGGATTCTAGATTCTAGAAGAAGGTTTGGTTTCATTGATTCTTTTTCCTGAAAATACTTTTTTCCCCTAAATATTGTTCAATTTTTTGTTTGCTCATTAACGTTTTTTCCAGGTGATTTTTTTTTCAAATTCCTCGGTTTTTTGGTTGGTGGGTTTTCTCTGACAAGGGAGGTATCCCAACTCGAAGTAAAATTTTGAGCCCAAACAAAAAAAATTGAAAGAACATTATAACAGGACCCTGTATCCAAAATTTCAGGTACTTAAGTTCATTTCTCGATTTTTGGCAAAGTTTTGAAATTTCAAAATTACCTCCGCCCTGCAAAATATAAAAATTTGATCTAATCAACGCAAAAAACTGAAATTTGGTATATACTCTATTTTGGACCTCTCGAATAGATTGGAAGCGGTTTCAAGATGTTTCGGAGCTACCAGAAAATTTTCGAATTTTTCAGCACATGAAAAAAAATTTCTTGCCCAAAAATGCGAATTTGAACTCAAAGTTACGAATTTTGGAAAATTGTGTTTCAATCGATCAAATAGGTCACCAAATGGATAATTCGCGATCATAGGTGCTGAAGAGCATATGGGCCATTTTTATGGTCTTTTCTCCAGCGCTGGAAAATTTCAAAATTTTCTGATTGCTCCGAAACGTCTCGAAACCGCTTCCATTCGATTCGAGAGGCCGAAAATAGAATATCTTCCAAGTTTCAACTTTTTACCTCAATGTATGCGCATTAAGCGAATTTTCAAGTTTTTTCCAGGAAAATTTCCTGCCCAAAAATTCGAATTTGAACTCGAAGTTACAAATTTTGGAAAATTGTGTTTTAATAGATCAAATAGGTCACCAATATGGATAATCCGCGATTATAGGTCCTGAAGTGCAATATGGGCCATTTTTATGGGATTTTCTCCAGCGCTGGAAAATTCCAACATTTTCTGGTGGCTCCGAAACATCTCGAAACCGCTTCCAATCGATTCGGGAGGTCGAAAATAAGGTATATACAAAATTTCAGTTTTTTTCGTTGATTAGATCAAATTTTTATATTTTGCAGGGCGAAGGTAATTTTGTAATTTCAAAAATTCGCAAAAAATCGAAAAATGAACTTCAGCACCTGAAATTTTAAATACTGGGTCCTGTTATGATATACTTCTGATTTTTTTTTTGTTTGGGCTCAAAATTTTACTTTGAGTAGGGATACCTCCCTTGTGAGAAATAGCATATTGATTTTTTTTCAGTTTGATTTTATTGTCTTTTTTTTTAAATTGTTTTTCCAGAAAAATTTTAGTTTTAAAATTTTTTCTAAAATTTTTTTTGTTTCATCTTTCAGGAGACAGTTTGGTTTTTTGTTTCACAAAGGTATGACTGAATCTGCGCCAGTAATCCAGTCCAGATCAAAATGTAGGACAAATTTGCAACGAATTAGATGCCCCAATTACAGTTGTTCGTACGAATGTTACACGATCAGGATGGCATGGCTTATCAAAGAATCTTAATAATCTTCATAATTCCTTCAAGTGCCTGAATTTTTAAGCTTATTGTATTTTTATCGTCAATTACACCAAGAGCAATAAAATACATTTTTTATTCAATTTCAAAATATATTCGTCTCCTTCCACGAGATTCATTTCCCTGAAATAGCTCAAGAAAAAGATAGCAACCAAGCATAACTTTAGGATCAACACTTGTCCCCAAAAATCTTATCCATTCAAGTCAGGTCGACACGAAACATATTCAACTCAAGACCAGACTCGAATTTAAAACTTTAAAAATTGACACAATTTGAAAAAAATTCTCAAACCACCCCTTCGAAAATCCCCCTGTTTCGAAATTCTCCGCATATCACGTTGAAAAAAAATACTCAAGTATTCGAAATATCCATTTAAGTTATAGGAACCGTTATCATTACCGAGTTTGGGGTCACTAATATTCATATGTACGTAGTACGTACGAGTGGAGTATACGCGGATATACGAAGGAATTCACCACCAGCCACCACCCACACCCATGTTTCCACAGTACACGACGTTCGCATTTCGAGACCTCTCTCTCCTCTCCAGCCCTTCTGAGCCCCGGTACGAATAAATACGATAATATTTTCACTACAGCACACAAGTATAGCGATACGTAAAAACGCAATTTGCATATTTTGTCACCAGGAGGCGCCCTTGCGTTGCTGATACCACGTAAAACAATACACCCACATTTGCGGAATTCTATTCTACGGCGACATACTACGAGTATTTGGGAGGCTTTAGTATCCAAATGCGAATATATTGTGGGTACGTTCGGCTCAGTTCACGTATGTACGTAATACGTATTTATACGTAATTGTACGAATATAGAATAAAGGTAAACTGGAGGCAGAGGTACGCAATAGTACCCACGACCATAATAATAATCCCATTATAGCTCACCTGTCCTTTTTCTTTGAGCGCATTGGCAAGATTACAATACGCGTCCGGGAAATTTGGCTGAAGCTCAATGGCTCTGCGATACGTATCAATGGCAAGGTCGATAAGTCTGCAACAGAAATCGTGACAAAAAAATTAATGAGGATGAATTTTCAATTGAAAAAAAATTCTATATTTATTTATACATATTTTCTGTAGTTCGTTCGTGCACGATTGGGAGTAACCCTAAAAAAATTATTCAAAAGGAAACAAAATTCGACTCGAATCGTAATTGAATTGAAATTGAAACATCAAAAATCTAAAATTAAATCGAAATTATTTAAATTATTTTCAATCAAAAAACAATAAAATAATGACAGGTAGATGAGAAAAATATATTAAAAACATACCCAAAAAAAACTCATTTGTTCACATGGGAGGCAATTCTACATTTTTTTTTCAAAAATTAATTTTCTCGAAAATTTTAAATCAAAAAGTGGGTCTTAAAAATACAAGTTACGGGAAATTTTTATTTTTACTCCCTCCCCCTCCCTCCGAACTAAAATGCAAAAATTAAGGGAACACAAAGGATGCCAATGTATGGAAGTCGAAGTTTTCAGATCAAAAATGTTTTGGGGAAGGGCGAGAGTGAGAAGGTTATTTAGGGGGTTTTCAGCCAAATTTGGCATCTTATTTAAAAAGTCTGCACCATAGTGTATTAATCTGAATTTTTTTTCAAATTTTGATAGGTCTTCGCAAAAAAAAAATTGTTGTGAAATGTAAAAAAAGTGATAACATTTGAGAAATTCTTGGTCAATGTTCAATCTCTCCCGAAAAATCTCAAATTAAATTCAAGCTTTCGCAAAAAATGGGAATTTTGAAAATTTTCCAAAATTCTAATTTTCTAAAACAATTTTTGATTTTTTTTTTGCTTTTTTGTTGGTAGTTAGCTGGTTGTGTTATCGCCATTTAGGAGTGAAAAACTTCATCGGTAATTCGCGATGCAACGTTCGCGAGGTTCGCTAGTATCGGTGTTGAAAAGGTGATGCTGTAGGAGTCCGCCGGAATCTCACAACTGCACCCTCCCATAAATGATACCGAAAAAGTGAAGTGATACTGCGACCGTGTCGGTCGCGTTCTCGCGTCACGTTGTATTAGGCGGGGTCTACACGTTGGAATGTTGCGTTTGAGATCGCATTTCGAAATTATTTTCATTTTTTTTTTAAATTATTAATTTTTTTATCACATCTTCCCCTCTTATCTATATAAATATAAATAAATTTATTAATATTTTTAGTTGAAGTACAATGATTTCAATGTAATTAACGTGTATATTTATAATTTCAAGCCATGTAATGGAAAATATAGGTCACTTTTATGAGGCAAATTTAATTTCAAATGACAATTACTTGAAAATCTAAATCGATGACCCGGTTATATTTTACTTGTTTCTGGACCCAAACTCAACGCTCTTTCCGAAAATGCTGAAAAATTCCAGATCCGCACAACCCTTCGGCCCCAAAATGGGCTTTTTCTTGGGAAAATGAGTAAAAAATACGAAAAATACCCTAAAAAAATTCAGAAAAAATTTTTTCCAATTTTTTTGACACATCATCTTGAAGCTGAGATCACACTTGATTCAATGATGCAATTGCCATTTCGATCCGACTAGTGGTACGCTCAATAATTATGTTTAAAGTATTGAGCGGATGGAATTCTTGTCAAAAAATCACTTTTTTCCATCAAGCCACGTTTTTATAGAATTATACATGAAATAATTTTTCACTCAAAATCTAAATCGACAACCTGGTTATATTTTACTTGTTTCTGGACCCAAATTCAACGCTCTTTCCGAAAATGCTGAAAAATTCCAGATCCGCACAACCCTTCGGCCCCAAAATGGGCTTTTTCTTGGGAAAAATGAGCAAAAATTACGAAAAATACCCTAAAAAAATTGATAAAATTTTTTTTCAATTTTTTTGACACATCTTCTTGAAGCTGAGATCGCGCTCGATTCAATGATGCAATTGCCATTTCGATCCGACCAGCGGTTTGCTTATAAATCACGTTTTAGTGTACGAGAGCAGAGAATCTTGGCAAAAACCCACTCTTTCTAATCAAGCCACGTTTTCATAGAATTATACATAGATTTATTTTTCATTAAAAATCTAAATCGGTGACCTAGTAATATTTTACGCGTTTCTGATGCTAAATTTCATGCCCTTTCCGAATCTGCAAAAATTTTTGGAATCCGCACAACCTTTCGGCCCCAAATTGGGTTTTTTGGGCAAAAATGAGTAAAAACTTCGAAAAATTCACTGCAATTTCAAAAAAAATTCTGAGAAAATTTTTTAATAACATATATTTTGAAGCTGAAAGCATGCTCGATCCAATGGTGCAATTACCAGTCTGATCTGACCAGTGGTTTGCTTATAAATCACGTTTCAAGTGGTGAGCGGAAAGAATTCTTGCCAGAAAATCACATTTTTCAATCAAGGCATGCTTTCATATGATTCTACTTTGATTTATTTTCTTTAAAAATCTAAATCGACGATCTAGCGATATTTTACATGTTTCCGGTCTGAAATTTCACGCTCTTTCCGAAAATGCTAAAATATTTCAGATCTGCGCAACCCTTTCGCTCCAAATCGGGCTTTTTGTGGGCAAAATTTGCAAGAAAATCGTAAAATTCTCCTCAACGTTGATCAAATTGAGTAAAATATTTTTTCAATACATCTTGTGGAAGAAAAAACATTGACATAAAGTCTTTCTATTCCATTTGATGTATAAAATTTTTTTTTTATTCCATTTGTTTCAAAATTGAGAGGAATTTTTCGATTTTCTTGCCCATTTTTCTCACAAAAAGCTTGATTTGGAGCGGAAGGGTTGCGCAGATCTGAAATATTTTAGCATTTTCGGAAAGAGCGTGAAATTTCAGACCGGAAACATGTAAAATATCGCTAGATCGTCGATTTAGATTTTTAAAGAAAATAAATCAAAGTAGAATCATATGAAAGCATGCCTTGATTGAAAAATGTGATTTTCTGGCAAGAATTCTTTCCGCTCACCACTTGAAACGTGATTTATAAGCAAACCACTGGTCAGATCAGACTGGTAATTGCACCATTGGATCGAGCATGCTTTCAGCTTCAAAATATATGTTATTAAAAAATTTTCTCAGAATTTTTTTCGAAATTGCAGTGAATTTTTCGAAGTTTTTACTCATTTTTGCCCAAAAAAACCCAATTTGGGGCCGAAAGGTTGTGCGGATTCCAAAAATTTTTGCAGATTCGGAAAGGGCATGAAATTTAGCATCAGAAACGCGTAAAATATTACTAGGTCACCGATTTAGATTTTTAATGAAAAATAAATCTATGTATAATTCTATGAAAACGTGGCTTGATTAGAAAGAGTGGGTTTTTGCCAAGATTCTCTGCTCTCGTACACTAAAACGTGATTTATAAGCAAACCGCTGGTCGGATCGAAATGGCAATTGCATCATTGAATCGAGCGCGATCTCAGCTTCAAGAAGATGTGTCAAAAAAATTGAAAAAAAAATTTTATCAATTTTTTTAGGGTATTTTTCGTAATTTTTGCTCATTTTTCCCAAGAAAAAGCCCATTTTGGGGCCGAAGGGTTGTGCGGATCTGGAATTTTTCAGCATTTTCGGAAAGAGCGTTGAATTTGGGTCCAGAAACAAGTAAAATATAACCAGGTCGTCGATTTAGATTTTGAGTGAAAAATTATTTCATGTATAATTCTATAAAAACGTGGCTTGATGGAAAAAAGTGATTTTTTGACAAGAATTCCATCCGCTCAATACTTTAAACATAATTATTGAGCGTACCGCTGGTCGGATCGAAATGGCAATTGCATCATTGAATCGAGCGTGATCTCAGCTTCAAGATGATGTGTCAAAAAAATTGGAAAAAATTTTTTCTGAATTTTTTTAGGGTATTTTTCGTATTTTTTACTAATTTTCCCAAGAAAAAGCCCATTTTGGGGCCGAAGGGTTGTGCGGATCTGGAATTTTTCAGCATTTTCGGAAAGAGCGTTGAATTTGGGTCCAGAAACAAGTAAAATATAACCAGGTCGTCGATTTAGATTTTGAGTGAAAAATTATTTCATGTATAATTCTATAAAAACGTGGCTTGATGGAAAAAAGTGATTTTTTGACAAGAATTCCATCCGCTCAATACTTTAAACATAATTATTGAGCGTACCGCTGGTCGGATCGAAATGGCAATTGCATCATTGAATCGAGCGTGATCTCAGCTTCAAGATGATGTGTCAAAAAAATTGGAAAAAATTTTTTCTGAATTTTTTTAGGGTATTTTTCGTAATTTTTGCTCATTTTTCCCAAGAAAAAGCCCATTTTGGGGCCGAAGGGTTGTGCGGATCTGGAATTTTTCAGCATTTTCGGAAAGAGCGTTGAATTTGGGTCCAGAAACAAGTAAAATATAACCAGGTCATCGATTTAGATTTTGAGTGAAAAATTATTTCATGTATAATTCTATAAAAACGTGGCTTGATGGAAAAAAGTGATTTTTTGACAAGAATTCCATCCGCTCAATACTTTAAACATAATTATTGAGCGTACCGCTGGTCGGATCGAAATGGCAATTGCATCATTGAATCGAGCGTGATCTCAGCTTCAAGATGATGTGTCAAAAAAATTGGAAAAAATTTTTTCTGAATTTTTTTAGGGTATTTTTCGTATTTTTTGCTCATTTTTCCCAAGAAAAAGCCCATTTTGGGGCCGAAGGGTTGTGCGGATCTGGAATTTTTCAGCATTTTCGGAAAGAGCGTTGAATTTGGGTCCAGAAACAAGTAAAATATTACTAGGTCGTCGAGATGATTTTTTAGATATTGTAATTTGAAGTTGAAATTCAGGAAATTCTATCATGGAAATGACTTGTATTTAGCTATTATATAGCTTGAGAATCAAAAATAATGTATTTTTATACCTAAATAAACAACGTATATAAATTGCAATCATTCTACTTCTATTAAATAATCGTTGATATTGTTAGATTATGTTGTGATGAAAAAATTAATAATAAAAAAAAAATGAAAAGAATTTTGAAATGTGATCTCAAACGCAACATTCCAACGTGTAGACCCCGCCTAATACAACGTGACGCGAGAACGCGACCGACACGGTCGCAGTATCACTTCACTTTTCCGGTATCATTTATGGGAGGGTGCAGTTGTGAGATTCCGTCCGATTCGCATGGAAATCCACCAGATGTCAGCCACTATGCTTTGCATCGCGAATAATAAAACTGACTAATTGAAAGAAATTGAAATTCTGAAATTTTGAGCCCCCCCTCCCCCGGGGAGGATCTCCTATTTTTGTCATGTCTTTTTAATGTCATTCCAAACCAATTTTCTACTAAATTCCACCAGAATTCGAAAAATGAGCAAAAAATTGAGATTTTTTTGAAATTATCAACAAAATGTTCTTCGGTTTTAGTAAAAACAGGCCAAGTCACTTTTAACATTTTTCAATGAACCATTAAAAAAGAAGAACCTACACAAAAATTGATTCAATCAAAAAATGGATTTAGTTAATAAATTCGGTTTACCAAGTGCCTAAATTTTTTTTAAAATTCCTTCAATTTTGGAATTTATAGAATTTTTAACATTAATTGTTGAAAATTTTGAAATAATATTTCCCGAATTTGATCCAAATGTTCCCTTCAAATTTCACTTTGAAGATTCTCTAAAATTTTAATAAAAATCACAGACTACAAAAACTCTTACTGGAGAATGGTTTCTCGTAAATTTTCAACTTTTACCCCCCCCCCCCCCACATATTTTTCTTGAAGGTGACAGATTACATTTTTATTTTTTCAAAGATCGTTCACTTTTGAAACAATACGACATTTTTTATTTCTTTTTGCAAAAATCTTAAAATTTGTCTCAGACTTGGCCCAAATATTTTCCTCGACCCTTTTTTTACAGTTGACTAAAATTTTAAAAATTCTAATTAAAATATCAAAATCAGAATATTTTATTAACGGGTGATTTTTCACAAATTTCCAACTTGTACCCTTCTTCCTCAATACTTTTCATGAAGACATAAAAATTACATCAATTATTCTTTTTATAAAATTTCCATGGAAAAATCGTTTTGAAAAAGATGCATTAATTGTTGAAAAAGATCATTCCCTATAATTTAAAAAAAAAATCCTATTTTTGAGGGAAACACAAAATTCATTAATTTTTGGCGCAAAAATTCCTCGTCAGCTCTTCTTTTGGAAATCTGGAGTCAGAATATTCATTCGTTATGATTTACATGGATGATTCGTAAATTTTTTTCATAATAATTTTTCCATTTTTTTGCAGGAAAAATTTGAATAGTATTTAAAAAACTGATTTCATTCGTGGTTCCCTAAAACTAAGGGTCAAGCTGAAAAATATTTTCCAACGATCTATTTTGGAAAAAATTCACAGTACGAAGGATTCAGATTGAAAATTCTCACTTTTTCATTCTTTTTTACTCCAGAACAAATGGTGATAGATGACTTGAAGCTTGAAACCCGAGACCAGCAACTTTTACCACTTTTTTTTTGACATCACGTCACAAACTTTTTCTCGACTCTCATACACCATTTCAAAAAAAATAAAAAATAAAAAACCAAATCGGCCTATTTTACAACTAAACTTTTCTTTTACAGACACAAAAAAGTAAATTTAAATTTTTTTACAAATTTAAAAAAAAAATCATAAACTTTTTTACGACTTTTATGCCTTATACGACCAGCAAACAACTGGCCATAATATGTAAAACGTCTATCTCGTAAACCGAAGGAACTACGAGCTTGTAAATTTGTAATAAACGTAAAAAAATGGTTTTGTGATTTTTTCCCCCAACAATTTTATACAAGAAAGTGAAGGGACTCGAAAGGAGGAAAGGGAACGAAAAATCTGATACGTGATTTTGGCTTTTAAGCCTTCACATTGCCTCACGAAGTTCGATTTTTTTTTCAATTATTCGTACCTACAGAAATATTGGTAAAAAAATTCAATTTGTTTTTCATTTCGTGGGTAAGTAAATATAAAGAAAATATTATTTTCTCGAATTTTTTTCCAATTTTAAGAACCCTGAGATATTTTTCAAATTAGTTTTTCTTTTTCAAAATGGACAAAAATATGACACAGATTTCTATCATTTCATTTAACGTCATGTCACAACCTTCTTTCGACCTTCTGCCTATTCAGAAAAATATCAAATCTAGCCTACGACAGCGCCTATCTCGTAATAACTACAAAACCACGCTTTAACGTTTGAAAACCACCAAAAAAAGGCCATAATATGCACCTTTGGCCACCTATAAAACACGGTATCTCCATTTCACGCTTCGTATCTCCTTCAAAACTCCGCTACAAGTACATCGCAAATATGCACATTACACGAGGTGGGTAATACAAGCATACACGCTTTTAATAGTAGTTTTATTACACGCTCAGCACGAGACACCGAGCGACGTAAAATCATCTCATTATACCAACCACACACGACATTTGACACCAAGATACGCTTATGGCTCATCATCGGCGGTAATAAACAAACGAAAAGTTGTAATCTTTATCATCCTTGCGTATTACAGGCTCGATCAACGCGTATAAACTCGCGCTAAATTTGCATCCGCTTAAAAAGCCATTCAATTCGTCTTTTGTGGCACGTCACACGTCTCCCGTCACAAAACTCATTTCATCCATTGGGACGACACACAAGAACGACGGGCTTCTATATTCCCAAAGCTCGCGGCAACGAGGGCTCGGCGGGGCCACGAGTTAATACAAAATTTACCAAGTTTGCAGTCTTTAGATAAGCTAACCTCGTCGTTTTACGATTAACGCGCTCGGTATCCGCAGGGCATGCCGAGGAGTCGAGGTATCTACGCTTTTAGTACTGTAAACTTCTTCTTGTAACGATTTTCTTCTCCGCATCGCTCGTACTCATCGTCGTGTACTCTTTTGAGGTTTACTCGTATATATTCGTTGCCTCGACTGAACATTTATTATAATTAATCCCTTCTTTCTTTGAGGCGAAAAGGGGTAGGGGGTGAGGAGGAATCCAAGCCTTCCTTTTCGTTTTGTCTTTCTCGATTCGTGTTTTTCGTCGTCTTTTGACTGGTACCCTAATACACCACGAACGTACTACGAATACATTTCCTTTCTGCTTCACGAAGCAACACTTAAGATTTATTTATCACTTTTTTATCTTTTACACGGTGTCTGGTGGGTCTGAAAAATGAAAAATTTCGGTATTTTATGGATTTTTCCAACCATTTTTAGACCATTTTTCGTGCTTAGAATTTACTCAAAATAGATCCATTTTCTACTCAATGACGTTATAAATGAGGGGAGATGAAATGAGACCTACATGAAAGTCAGGAGCACTGGTACCAAAAATAAATCTCATGAAATGAGTTTTCCTTCACGATTTGCCATGATTCTAAATGTGATACTTCGTGTTGGAGCATATTTCCCAAAATCATCCTCCTTCAGGACTCTCCACCTTCTCACCGAACGATCGTACAAAAAAATTTCTCAGACAAAAATTGTAGGAAATTGAGTAATGAAAAAAAAGAAGTACTGAGCTACTTCAGGGTGTCTAACAAAATCTGTTCAGCAAAACGCATGACTTTTTGGAATGTTTTTTTGGAGGACCATCCCCCCCCACAAAAAATTCTATGTGTCTGTGTGCCTTGGGCTAATTCCCCCCTCCTCTCCAATACATTCGAGAACGCCTTCAAGTCTTCTAATAAATTAGAAGGAGACATTTTTTTCCGTTTCAAAATATTCAATTGTCTGAGATGGAAGAGAAGAGTTTATATCATAATTTTGAAGAATTGTATAAAATCACTCAGCCCGAGCGAAATTTTTTGAAAAAAGAGCACCCAGAATCTGAAATTATTTTATAAAAATTCGTGTTTTTTTTGTGTTATGTTTTGACTTCCAAAAAAAAAATGATATTTATGAACTTATCTCTAATTCTTCTTCCAAAAAAATCGAAACATTTTTGAAATATTCCAATCGAGATCGTTACTGAGTCTTTTTATAAATGAGAAGGACAATTTTTTTCACACGAAAATATCAATTGTTTGGGCTGGAAAAGAGGAAGGATTCATACTATCATTTTGAAAAAGAAATGTAAATTTACTGAGCCCGAGCGAAGCGAGGGCGAAACGAGAGCGACATTTTTTTAAGAAAACGACATTCAAAAGCTAAAATTTCTTCATTGTTTTAATCAATTTTTTAACATTGAAAGGGAGGCGAAATCTTCAACCCTTATCTCTTATTATATGCCCGAGTAAAGCGAGGGCTAAGATTAGAAAAATTGTTGATTTTCAAAAAAAAATAGAGCCTCAAAACGAATATTAACTGAAAATGTTGTATTTTTTCACTTTAAAAAATATATATATTTATTAAGGGTAAGTAAAATAAATGGAAGTTTTTTCTTGATTTTTGAAAAAAAGCTTGACCTTTTGAGTAAATCAGGGTGAATTGGTCAAAAAGCTTGACTTATCAGGACTCAGGACAGCTTGACCTGTTAGACACCCTGTACTTTGCTGTAAAATCAACCCTTGAGGAGGTATTCGAGAAAACTCATTTTTAAGAGGGGTGAGCCTCCATAAAAAATTTAACGCAGGATCTGTGGGGAATGGAAATTTTCAGAGATTAGTCAGGGGACCACCCTCGACAGTTTTTCACAATAATAGCTTTACTAGCCAAAATGTTTTTTTCGACATGGATGGGGGGAGGGGGTAAAATTTTGAAATGTGAAACGATTTTGTGCAACGCAAGTTTTTAAATCAAGGTATAACGATATTACATAAATAGGACTTGAAAAAACTTGGAAAAAATTGAATTATCGATGACAATTACGTGCTGTTAAATTAAAACTAAAAAATTTGACATTTTTCATTCCAGAGTTTTGATAAAAAGTTATAAGATAAGGATATGTTTTGAAAAAATGAAATATTTCAAAAAAATAAAAATAAACTGAAAAATAAGTATATTTGAAAATGTTGTAAAAATGAGAAAAAGTGGAAAAAATATATTTAAATGTACTGTCATTTTAATAAGTAGGTAGTTATGAAATGGGATATATTTTCAAGAAAAAAATATCAAAAATGAAAAAAAAACTGGAAAAGTATTTTAATATTTTGAAATGTTCAGGACTTTTCAAACGAAACTTGCAGAACTTTTCCCCTGAGATTGGAAAAACATATCCTCCGTCCTACTTTTCAATATTCTTTCAACTGCAGATAAATTTTAATTGTTTAATAATTATTGCCTCCTCTTCCTCCTCAAAAGGTTAAATTCCAATTCTTCTATGAATTTAATCCCAACAAATCCAGGTCAAAAATTTAAAAAAATAAAAATTTCAAATACCAAAAAAATACTCTTGAAATAAATTTTATGGATTTTTTACCGATATTTATTATTTAAAGCAAAAAAATCGAATTATAAAAATTATTAAATTTTAGGGAGAAAATTACTCCACACGAATGAAGTGGGAATGCAATTTTCAAAAAATGCATGGACATTTTGAATAAATTTCATGACTTTTCTATTCATATAAATTTATCAAAATTCTAAACGTCAATAATTTGACCCGAGCGAAGCGAGAGCAACAGTATTTGAAAATCGAATTCGAAATATCAAATATACACACAAAAAAGAACTGAGCATCCATTTTTATTACCCGAAAATAATTTGAATAAAAAATTTTAGGTAAGTAAGCATAATAAAATTTATCAATTTTTAACAAAATTGAAGAATTTGGCCTCATCCAATCAAGGCAGTCGAGATTCTCCAAAAAAGGGAGCCAAACATGAAGGCAACTTCAGTGGTAATTCCAGACGGAAAAATCAAAATTTTGAGTTGTTGACTGAAGAAGTCGAATAATGTTATTTCAAAGAAAAAGAAGACGGAAATTTTGCTCGTGTGAAACGAGCGTGGGAAATTTTATAAAAAATTTAAGTTGGGAAAACATTTAAAAGCAATCCTTCGATTAAAAAAAAATTCAAGAGGAAATTGTTGAGAATTCTTGATTTTCGTAGTAAAATTATTAAAAATCGTGCTATTTTCTGATTTTCTTGCTACTAAGGTCAAATTCTGTTTTTCTTGTTTTTCTGGCCAGTAGACCCAATTTTTTATCCTCATCCAACTCGGTTTTCAACTACTTTTTTTTTTTATTCAAAACTACGCATCACGTCGAATTTCATCCTTACTTTTAAGGATTTTTTCCACCCGAAGTGTAATAATATTCACGCCTCATGTAGCACAACCATTTAGCCCTGTGATGTCCTTTCGAACAAATCGGATCATTATTTTCTTACGGCCAATATCGAAACGAGGAAAACCTCCTTTATCCATCGTACTGCTTTTTACATACCGCCCACATCATACGAAGACACGTGTTACCCGAAGCGTGAAAAAATATACATTTAGAGTTTTCAAGACGATGCCTCACCCTCGCGCCCTCTCCGCAAGCTCGCCATTAAATCGTCACAGTCGTCGTGCTCCTTATTGCCACTCGAATGGGAAACTTTTATCGTATTAACGTGCACTAGGAATAATTCCAGCCATGCATTATTACATCAAGGGTAACGAAGAAATTACTCCGAGAAACAAACAAACCAACTTGAAGAGCAATGCAATGAAAATTCCTTACAGGGTATTTTTCACAATATTTTGCAATGTATCGACCTTTTTCTCTCTTTTTTAAGAGGAGAAAAAATCAATACATACTAAACGAGGAAAGGACCATAAAATAAATTGATTTTTTCATCACGACTGGGTTCAAAACTCGCCTCCTTTCGGTAAAGGCGAAAAAAAAATGAATCTGTGCTGAAATTCCATAGAGGATTTGATAAGCTAAAAAATTAATTCGATGGTTGAACCTTTTTTTTTCTCACATAATTTTTCATTATTTTGGGTATGCTGCTGGTGTGGTGAATCCGTAATATTCTGTATTTTTTTCGGGAGGAGATAGTGGCCCAAAACTTATTCCCAATTTTTTTCTTCAATTATGGTAACAAAAAATTAGAATGGATTCTTTTCATTTGATGTATTTCTGGTTTTCAGTCAAATCATTGGTTTCGATTTGAAAATATTGAGCAATATGACATGAGACACTTTTTTTGGGGGGGAATCTAAATCAAAATATTCATAATTCAAGAAATTAGCCTAAAAACGAGCTCAAAATGACAAAAATTAATCCCTCTTCATAATGAGAAAAAAGATGGTTCCCAAAATGTCCAATTAAAAAAAATATTGTCATTGATGTATGATTTTTTGACTTCGTTAAAATACCACTGCAAATTAGACACCCTACCCCCCCCCCCCCGGCTCAGTACCGTAAAAACGTTGTTCTTTTCAAAACCAAAAATCAATAAAATGTCGTGAAACATTGAAATGTCATTCTTAGCCAGCCCATAAGCCCATAAAAATTATTGAAATGTCACCGAATATCTTCATATATGCGCTCTGATGGAATCAAGAAAAAAGGTTGAGCTATAAAATGAACTTTTTCAAAAAAAAAACTAGTTCGGAAAAAATTCTTTTCTTCTTTTGCAAATATCTTGAGAAATAATAATCGTATTTTGATGGAAAATTTTATCAAGAATTCAGAAAATATAAGTTTAAAGGCTGGATTCCCCAACCCTAAAAATTCAAACTTCTGATCTTATTTTTTAAACATTTCCAAATTTTTGGGGTCGAGGCCCTTTTTAGATAACTTGGAGATATGATCCTACCTTCTAACTGGTTTTTTAAAATTTTTTGCGAAATTTCAAATTGAACTCAAAATCGAAATTGGAAATTCATAATTTACACATTTTAGAACTTTGGAGCCTCTTTAGGCACTTCAAGGATGCATAATGCGGTTCTCAATCAACTTTTCATAAATTTTTGGTAAAATTTTCTCACAAAATAGATGATTAAAATTTTTTAAAAATTCAGGCGATCTGAAACATTTTTGAACCTAGGCCTAGGAATATTTCCAAGGTACAAAGGAACTTTTTCACATTTCTTATTATTTCAATTCCCTGCAGAAATCAAAAATAAATGAACAAATGTAAAAAATTTTTTTAGCAGATTAACCACGATGACGATGATTTTAAATCGATGAAGAAAGTTTCAAAATCTGATACTTTTTCCAATAGAAAAGCATTGATGATAAAATTCCGCATTTTGAGAAATAATAAATAATTATGATTGAATGATCAAAAAATAACTCAAAATCTGATTTGTCGATGAAGTCAATGAAATATTAAAATGGTTCATTTTGACAAATCATAAACTTGAAACACAAAGAACTTTTTCATAAGATATAGTTTCGGACAATTTTGCCCTCTTTTTTCATTTAAACCTTTTTTCTTAAATTAATTTTTGATACAGATTCAGTCATTTTTAGATTTTGAGGTAAACATTTTTCAATTTCAACTTCCGAAAATTCTCATATTCGCCCCCCCCCCCCCCAAAAACATCAATTTTTGTTTTTTCAGAAGTATTTCAATACTTTTACCCCTTTCACACAAAATATTTTCGCGGTGACAGAAATGAACTTCATTTCAATTTTTAAACGAAGTTAATCCTTTCAGAACTAGAACGACATACTTTTTTCCGCTTCAAAATATTCAAATTTTCTGAAATGGAGAGGGAAAAGGATTGAAAAAATTGTTTTTAAATACATTTTTTGGACTCTTATTTCTCAAAAATTTGTAAATTCATCGAGCCCAAGTTGAGCAAGGATGAAAACTTCATTTGTCAACTGAAAATTACATTTTCCATTCTCAAGAATATTTTCATTAATTTCAGGTCAAAATTTTCCAAAAATCACAGTTTTCACTATCCGTAGACAGAAACTTCGTTAAAAATAAAAAATAATCTGAAAATCAGAAATTTCGATTTCTTCAACACTATACAAATAGATCTCAAAGCAGAACCTCATTTATATCTAAATTCATCGTTTTAAAATCATTTTTACGAAAATTTCACGATTTTCCATCAACAAACACCTCGATTAATCAATTAAAAGACAAGTTTCGATAGTTCAATTCACATTCAATTTTTTAAAAGTCAATTTACGAAATTGAATAATTCAAAAAATTGCGGTTTTCATTTCTCTTTAAAAATTCAATTTCTTCTCTTCGAACAAACATTTACACTAGAAACTTTTTCTTGGAAAAATGTTACCATCGTTTTCTATTTTCTCTTTAAAGGCTCAATTCAAAACTATATCGCTTATCTTTCAAATTCCAACGCAATGGGCCATCAATTTCAACAAAAAAATTCTCAAGTACGGTACACGGTAAGTTAGGTACTTCGAATCCACTTTTCACTTTCCCTTCGCTTCAAAACTTAAGAAAAATATTATTCGTGAAAACAAAGAATGCAAAAATAACACAAAACGGTTACCCCAGATCATAAATATCAGACTTGCCACTGTAAAGAAGGACAAATTGTCTCATTCGAGAAAGTTTTCCAGCTAGAAATAAAATACGACGGAAAAATATATTTTTTAACGTTCTCATTTTTTTCCACTAAATCGAATTCAATTTCACAATCGCTAAAGTAAAACCAACGTTGATTAGAAATTTTGCCATCCCAACCATTTCCCTCGACAATTCAATTCACGCCACCCATCCTAATATAATTTTTATCCAAACCCTTTCGTTACGTACGATTTTTGCCACCTTGATAATACACCCGCTCCAACGTCAGTCAAAGCGACCTAACACAATATACGATTTCCATTAAATTATCACCCGGTCGTTCTCTCGAAATAAAAGGTTACGCTTTTCAAAAGCTTTAAAATGAATAGTTTCACAATACACAACGTAAGGGTGCTTTGGCTTCGGTATAGAATGAAAAAAAAGTACCTACGATACGAAGTGTGAGAAAAAATATAAACGAGAAAAGCTTTTAGCTTAACGAAGTATGTAGGAAAAAAAATACCTACGTAATAAAGAATATCGAGGAGGAGGGAGCCGGCAACGATATGGCATTCGAATTACAACGGGGTTTAAAAAATTCAAATTCGAGCTCTTCGAGAAATGAAAAAATTTTCATAAAAAAATTGCCTCTCGCATAAATAAGTAGCTCTCAGTCTACTTCGCACGTACACGTAGTGTTGTTCTTTTTATTATTTTTTTCACTCTGTCTGGCTTTTAGAAAAGCTGTACGAGTGCTCGACGTGTATAGTCGTCATGGAAATATAAAAAGCTAAATAAAAGCTACCGTATAAGGTTGGAAAGTCATTCAGAAAATAAAAAAATGACTAGCGTGTAAATTATAGTATAAAAGAGTACACAGAATGCATAAAGAGCACTTAAAAGCCCCTTTCGATAAGTAATACTGAAAATTACTATTACGTATTTACGATAATCGTCCGTATACCGAGGTATCGTGTATTGTATCGATAAAAATACGATACAGTGCCCATAGGAAGATAAGGAGAAGGACAGGGGGTTGGCAAAATTATCATATTTCCACGTTTCCATTCGCAGTAGGCCTAACAACAGAGCATACAATATTCAATCCATAGACTACGTCAAAAGAAAATCTACCAATGGCAGAACTCATCCCTAATCCGGGCGATTTGATACCCAAAGAAGCCAGAATAGTTAATCGTGAAAATTACTCTTGAATTATTGACAATATCGACGTAGCAGGACCTTTGTTCCATGAGAGAATACTAAATGACCGATTAATATCATAAATACCTATATAGAAGCGAAATCACCTCGATATAAGCGCACGATCGTCTTTCTAACCATAGAGAGAGCCTTTTAATCTCGGTAAATATTTAAGTAGATACCATAAACACGAAGGAACTTTTTGCCACACCAGCAGAGCAACAGGTACCAGAAGAAATCACGACGAAAAATGAAAGGGAAAAACGCGACGCAGCGTGCTTCTGCGTCGTGCTTTGCCCTCCAACCCTTTGACAATAGCAGGATAGGCGATACGGCCATAAAAGTCGTAATACGAAGACGACGGCGAGTAATGAGCTGAATAATGTAACAATTCGAGTAAAAAAAAGACACCATTACACACGGTTTGCGATTTTCGTTCCTCTGGTACACGAACTCACGTCATGCAATAATCATTTGTTCTCGTTCTTCGTTCATCTCTTCTATTCGTCTACAGGGTGTTTCACGAATCGTCTGCCATACGTCTTTTTTTTTTGGATATCCGGGTACCACTAAAAAAATTGAGGTGAACATGTTGCCAATATTGAAAATTGAAGGGGCAAATCCTAAAAAAAATCACGTTAAAAAAATTTTCAACCATGGAAATTGATTGAACTTTGAAAACTGAATAAATTTTCACTGTATAACTTTTTACCTAACTTCAAAATTGAAGGGGCTACAAGAAAAATTCTAAAAAATTAACCAATAGAGAGACTAGATAGTATGTTGAAAACTGAAAAAATTTTGTTCTGAAGACTCTTAGCCTAACATCGAAAATGAAGGAGCTATGGGTTACTCAAAATAAATGAGTTTCAAAAATTTCTCAAATTTTCTCAATTTTGAATGGCCATTAGCCCCTAGATTTTTGATGTCGGGCAAAAAGTCTTCAGAACAAAATTTCTTCGATTTTCAACGTACTAGCCATTCCCATGATTCGTTCATTTTTTCTAGAATTTATTGAACAATTTTTTTTACAGCACCTTCAATTTTAAAATTAGGCAAAAAGTCATGAAGTGAAAATTTGGTCAGTTTTCAAAGGAATATCCATTCCCATGGCTGAAAAAATTTTCAAGTGTTTTTTTTTATAAAACCATTTTGTCCTATGAATTTTCAAGTTCGCAACATTTTCATCATCCTCACTCACATTCCTGAATCAGTGAAATCCATCGAAAATCACTGAAAAACAGTCAGAATTGCAGCACAGAAATAAATCAGTGAAAATTTTCTCACTGAAAACAAGTCAATGAAAGAAAATCACTGGAAATCAGTGAAAAAAAATCACTGAAAATCAGTGAAAATTCACTGAACTCAGTAATATTTATGAAATTCATTGAAAAATCTCCGAAATCCTTTGAATTACCAGTGAAAAATCACTGAAAATCAGTGAATTTCCCTGATTTTTCCTGGGCTGAAATTCTGACTGTTTATCAGTGATTTTTCACTGATTCGGAATGAGAGAGCACAATTTAGAAAATCAACTGTAAATGAAGTAAAAATAAAAAATAAAAATAAAAAAAGGTAAAACCATTGATGGAAACATGAAATAACCCTCACAAAATCCTCACAATTTAGAAAATCACTTGTAAGGGAAAAAATGAAAAAAAAAAAAAAAACACAAAAGCCCAAACCATTGATGAAAAAGTGGAATGGAGGTACCATCACAAAATCCTCACTATTAGGAAAATCGCCTGTAAATACAGGGTGTCCGGTGAGTGGTCTGCCATACTTCATTTTCGGATATTACCGGGTACCACAAAAAAAAACATTAGATGAACACGTTGCCTATCTTGAAAATTAAAGGAGCAAATGTTGTTTCCAAAAAAAATCACGTAAAAAAATTATTTTTAACGACGGGAATGGATAGTACTATGAAAACAGGACAAATTTGACAAATAACCTTTTGCCTAACTTCAAAATTGAAGGGGCTACAGAAAAATTCCTTAAAAAAGAACTAATCGAGGGAATTAGTACGTTGAAAATTGAAAAAATTTTGTTCTGAAAACTTTTTGTCTAACATGAAAAATGAAGGGGTTACAAGTCACTCAAAATGAATGGGGGTCAAAAATTTTTCAAAATTTCTCAATTTTTAATGATCCGTAGCTCCTTCATTTTTGATGTTAGGCAAAAAGTCTTCGAAACAAGATTTGTTCAAATATCCATTCCCTTGATTAGTTTATTTTTAAAGAATTTTTTGGAAAAAAAATTTGTAGCCCCTTCAATTTTAAAGATGGCAAAAAGACATAAGAAGAAAAATTGTTCAATTTTCAAAGTATTATCCATTTCCATGGTTGAAGAAAAATTATTCGTGATTTTTTTGGAAACAGCACCCCTACAATTTTCAAAATAGGCACCATGCATATCAAAAGTTTTTTTATGGTACCCGGTAATATCCAAAAATGAAGTATAGCAAAGTGTAAAAATGGGGGAAAAAAGGTAAAACCATTGATGAAAACATGAAATAGTGATCACAATTTAGAAAATCACCCAAATGAAAAAAATCCACAAAAGCCAAAACCATTGATGGAAAACTGGAAATGGATCCCTAATATTGCAGACGATTCATGAAACACCCAGTATATTTCACAGTAATATCGGAGAGACTATTTTAGCACAATGAAAACCTGCACGATCTGGCATCCTTTCTGACAGCAACACCAAAATAAACACTCGTACTTTGAAACGTATATAGAGAGTATAAAAGAAAACGTTTCAGTGTCACTAGGGCACTGTCACCGCCAGCTCAGTCCATGCTCATACTTATATAGCCTAAGTAAAGAAACGCTTTCAATTATAAAGGATTTTCCTCTATTTTTTCAGTGCTTCTGGCAAATTGACCCGATGCAATTTATAAAGATACACGCAGGACGACGAAATACCCTGGAATAGAAAGGAAGACGAAAAGTGGGTGAAATCTTGGCGAGAAACTGGGCCAATTTTTATTACGGTGACACGTGTCTTAAATGCGACTTTGGACGACGAGGGGTGTGGCGACCGTCGAAACATCAATAATTTGGTACGAATACAAATTTTCTTCATTCAGCTGTCGTTTATTGGCACGTTAATGTTTTACGAGAGAGGAATTTCATTCGAGTGTATTTTTTTAGGCGTAAAGAGATAAAAACTGATCCGGGGTATTTGATTTGAGGGGGTAGAGATTATTGTGAATTGGATGAGAAAATTTTTCGAGAGTGATTCGCCTAATCACTTTTTATTGAGATATTAAATTTTAATGACAATGTTGAAATGCCTTATTTCATCGGAAAATAAAAGCACGAGTATTATGAATTTTAAAAACCAATCAAAGTTTAAAATTTCAATTTGAAAATTTATGATATTAAAATACCACATTTTGACCGATTAGAAAAATCATTTCAATATGTCGATGAGTATTTTCAACTCCAACAAGGAATTTGCAAAAAAATAAAAACTTGAAAAGTAAACCATCAAAAAACATTTCATAATTTGATAATCCAACAAAAAGTTGGATTTCAACAGAGAAAAATATTGAAGAAAATTTCAAATTTTCAACAAAAAGAGAAAAATTGAAAATTATCACAAAATTCAAACTGAAAATTATCTTAAAATTCAAAAATTCAGTAAGAAGACAGACTTCAACAAAAAAATAAATAATTGAAGAATATTTTGGAATCTGACCTTTCAAGAAACAATTGAGTTCAATAAGAAGAGACATTGAATATCTTAAAATTTTATGCTTCAATACAGAGCTAAATTTTTCAACATAAAGAAAAATGTTGAAGAATACCTTCAAACTCGAAACTACGAAGCGCAAAAAACTGAAAAATATCTCGAAATTTGCGATTGAAAAATTTATCAAAACTCAATATGAGAAAAGAATACCTCAAAATTTGACCATTTAAGAAAACAATTAGAACAAAAAGCATTTCAAAATTTTACGTTTCAATAAAAAAAACAACATTTCTACAAAAAGAAAATTTTTGAAAAATACCTCAAAATTTGACACTAAAAAAGAGTAAAGAATCAATTTTCATTCTATTACTTAATTATGGTGACGACTGTTGGTGTAAGAGCCAAAAAATGGCCAAAAACTCTCAAAATATATTCTCAAACTTCCTACAGAGTAATTAGGGGGGGGGATGTTAATAAAAAAGTGAATTATTTTTCATTTTGTAATTTGAGCCGCAAAATCATAATTATGTTCAGAAACAAAAAATCAATTTTCATTTCATTGAAAAAGTTCAAAAATGTCTCAATTTTTTCAGGTTTAGTTTTAGACATCGAGGTAAGTACAGGTATATGACATGGTTTTAAGAAACCAACAGAAGAAAAAAAAATATCCTAGGTCCCTATTTTATTGATCAACTCTCAGGATAAGAGGAAGTATGGTGTAATTTATTTCGAGTGGAGAATCTCCCAGAAAATTTTTGACCTCTGGAAATTTAACGGAGATCCAAAAAAAGTTTATTTGAAGGCCATAGCACCCCCCCCCCCCGCCCCAAAAAAGGTTCTCGGCAGAAAAAAAATCAATGAAAATTTTGTTGTAATTTTTTGCAAAAAAATACCTTCAAAAGCTCAACTTACATTTTTATTATACCATTCTAGTCGTCAAAGAGAGAAAATGACCTTTACTTCGTATATTTTCATAATTTTCAAGTCAAAATTGCCAAAAAATCACCACTTCTTCACTACTTTTACCACTTGTCAGACACTCTGAGAAAATTTAATGAAGAATAGGAAAAAATCAGTATGAAGGATGTACCTTGCTTCTTTATAGAGCCATAAAAATTACTTAAACCAAAAAAAGGGAGGAAATTATGAAGAAAACTCACACTTTTAAACCTTGGGGTACTTTTTGAAGCACTTAGGGACGTGAAAGAACCCACAAACCAATTTTTTCGAATTTCTCAAAAATTTTCACATTAATCAGAAAAAAACGAAAATTGATTTTATGTAATCTACTTTGGTTTTTTGAAACCATATCACATATCGATTGATTTCCATCTCTTTTATCCTTCAATTCTCGATTTTCCAAAACCAATTTGGAAAAAAGTTGAAATTTTCAATAATTTACTAAACTTTTGAAGCTCACTATTTAAAAATATGAAAAATAAATTTAAAAATTAAAAAAAAATAATTTTCAAATTCGAGTCCTAAAATAATCTTAAACTAAAATTCCAAAAGGGACATTGTCGAGAAAATTATCGCCTTTGATTCGTGGAGCTCGAATTTTTTTTTACCGAAATCTAAAAAAAAATCTAGATATCGTACAGATTATGGTTAAATTGATAAAATTCATTCGTGCCTGTTTAAAATTTCATTTTGAAAATCAGTAAAATGAAAAAGTTAATCTTGAGTATTTGATTACATTCTAAAATCGATTATTGATTCGACCTGAATTTCCCAACCACACGCGAATTTTTATATAAACCCATCAGCTTCTTCCGCAATAAAATTTCCAAAATTCCAAGGTCATTTCGCTCTCAGCTGTCGAAAGGTCAACGAAATACTACACCAACTTGCAAATTTTCCACTACTTCTGTCAAAATACCCTCAGACAAACCGCAACAACCCGTTATCAAATTCAAAAGACGATTTTCTCGACTCTTACGAGCCTACAACATAACTTCTGTAACAGGCAACGATTTCAATTAATTTTGAAGAGCTGTTTACATGTGCCTCTTGCGTGCTCGGAGAATTATGGCGGCCGCGCCAAACGCCAAACGGGAAACGAATTTTCATAACAACGCCTACCATCGCGCCGACTACACAATATACACACGTAAACTTAAACGTGTTTTCAATTAACAAAATAAAGAAAATTTATCGTGCTAATTCTACTACACAGCTACGTACGAGCTTTCTCTCTTTTCCTCGCTTTTCTCGCCGAATGTGGGACGCGAAACAATGCCGAAAATTTCATCGTTCGTCGGGCTATTTTATACAGAATATGTACACAATCATTTCGACGAATTTAATTTCCAATTCGGAAACCACTTTGAATTTCAATCACAATCGTTTAAATGCGTATCCCGAAACCTGAAAGGCAACCCCTCGCGATCCAATAACTATGTAAATTAGGCAAAGGCGCGGTGGTATTTTGACAGGACCCAGGAGGGGGAAATTTCTTTCAATTATTTATACGTTTTTCGCGAATGACAGAATTTTATCCCCAGAATATGAAATTTTACGCAGCTCGGTAAGCTTTCTCTCTACGGGCTTTGGAAATTGATTTCGACGAAGTAACAAAAGGCAGGTATGCCCATTAGGTAAATTATCGATAATTTGAATATCGAAAGTGTTTTCGTTGGTATTTTTTTTCCAATTTAGGTACTTACTCTGGAGCGAGAACGATAATAAAAGCATTACAAATCACCCCATTGGCGAAATCTCTCCAAGTTATTTTCAGTTCAATTGACCATATATTTTCTTTTCCACGAGCACGCCCGCCTTTTTCCACGCAGTCAATAGAATCTTATTCAACTCGTGAAACGCGGCTTTTCGCGAAACGAACACCCCACTTTCTTCATCTTCGATCGAGTTTCTCGTACCGGGATGGCCGTTAATCATAACGATAACTTTTCACGTTCTCTCGCAAAACATCTTAGCATCGGAGGCGCGGCAGCGTGGCAGTTGTTAATTAGATTAGAAGGCGAGCTTTATAGACGCCGACGTTCTGCTGGGCTACCTCTATTCTACTTGTTTGCCGCCACCGGCGCCGTCCTCATTGTGCCAAAGTACAGCCAGCATAATACCATCGTCGTGTATAAGAATTTGGTGAAAATTCTACTTCCCAAGAGGGCTCAATAAGTTTTTACGTCGGAGTTTCTCTGTAATACGATTAAAAAGTCGCTTCGGTTTAGCCGCTTCATCAACATTTTCACTCGACTTTCTTCTTTTTTCATTAACGCCGCCGAGCACGAGTTTCGTCGACGAAACAACAACAACAACGTAATTTCGATAGCTCAATTTTTCTCTCGTGTTTGGGCCCGGGAAGGGGAAGGGGGAGCTGGAAATAAATAAAAATTTCCGACACGAAATGTCCTCCAAAACTTCCTGCTTTGGGTAGATAATTTTAGTAATCAGTGTTTTCGTATTAGCGAAAGAACCGCACGTAGGCTCATTTTTTTAGGACAGATTTAACACGTCACGTTTTAAATGAGAAAAATGGTTTTTCCTAGGGGGTTTGTTTTGTCCTATTTCGAGGAATAGTCCAGCGACGACAGCTAAAACCCGGCTAATTTTTCAAAAACATGGAAAAGCTGAGAGGAAAAAATCCGAAATTACTGCACGTCTGGATACGCGAATCCCTTCGAAGTGACATAACATTCGGAAAGACTTATTCCAACGTGTAGCTGAGCAGTGAGCACGTATTGTACAACTACGAATAAAACCCTACGTGTAACGCTGATTTTAATTTGTCTACCTCGAAGACGCGAATTCACCATAAAATTTTTGGTTCAACAGTTCCATTGTGTTTTTGCAATTTGCCAGTGAACTGAAGTTTCGCTTACATGCACAAAGCCCAGAATCTTTCTTCGAAGGAATTGTTCGCATATTTTTCAAAATTTTTAAAACCAAAAATTTTGATTTTTGAAAAGTTACACCGGCAAAAGTTATCGGTTGGATAGGCTAAAAAAATAAAATGAAAAATTTCAAAATCGATACATATCTTCCGATCGCGCAAGAGCCTTCAATTATTCGATAATTGCCAAAAATTCAACATTTTCAACAATTTTCAAAAATTTCAAAAAAAAATAAAATTCTCTAAAATTAAATTTTAGAGTTATTTAGGGCCTATTTAAAGCAAAAAGCACAACTTTTTTGAAAAAATTCATGTTTTATAGTTGTTTTTTTTCAATTTCTCATATTTCTTCACCTCTGAAAAAAATTGAAAAAAGTTATAAAACACTGATTTTTTCAAAAAAAAGTGCTTTTTTTGGTCTAGATAGTCACTGCAGAAGCTCTAAAATTAATTTTAGTCAATTTTAAATTTTTTCGAAATTTTTGGTAATTTTTGAAGAGTTGAAGGCTCTTGCGCGATCGAAAGATATGAATCGATTTTGATTTTTTTTTCATTTTTCTAGTCTATCCAGCCAACAACTTTTTTGCGGGGGGGGGACTCTTCAAAAATCAAAATTTTCGGTTTCTCGGCCCACCCTATTGGAGGGCCGTATTATGCTCCCAACCGCTTCAAAACAACCCCATCATCAAAAATGTACAAATCAATTTTATTTTTTTTAAATTAAAAAATTTTTGAGATTGAGGGGTCCTCTTTGGGGCACTTGAAATTATGATACAGATGTCTAACCAATTTTTTCAGATTCTTTACAAAATTTCAGACTGAAATCAAAAACAAAAATCAGTATATCCAAATTTTTGGGGTTCAAAGCCTTTGTGAGGACATTTAGACGCATAATATGACTCACAGAAATAACCTTTACGTATTCGTAGTAAAATTTCGAACTTAAATCCAATTTTGAAAAAGGACATTGCATTTTTTGGAACATTTTTAAGGCTATTTTTGGAGCAATTTCCTGGTTTTTAGGACTGCGCCCATTAAGAGACACTTGAGAATATGATACAGCCGGCTAACAAATTTTTTGATTCTCTGCGAAATTTCAGACTGAAATCAAAAACAGAAGCATATTTCCAATTTTTGAGGGTTGAGGCCGTTGTAGGGGTATTTTGGGATGTATAACACAAAATTAATCCAACAATTCTCTGCAGTGCTTGAATAAAAGAGAAGCCTACCACTATTTTTTTTAAATAATTTTCTCTGACTTTTCCAGGGTTTCCAGGCCAATTTATACGAATTTTTGGATCTTTATACATACTTGTAAAGATGAAAGTGCATTTTTTATTCCAAGTAATTTTTGACAACGATGAAGTCCTTGAAAAATGGAAGGGGAATATTTTTTCCTGTTTTAAATCATTCAAATTTTCTGCGATGGAGGGGGAGGGGGGTTCATACAATTACTTTGAGATCGAATTTTGCGCCTCACATTTCTTCAATTAATAATATGGAAACTTATGTGGCCGGAGTGGACAAGGGAAATTTTTTTTGGAAAAAAGGTTTCCAAATAGAGCTCAGATTTCATAATTTTATCAACATTTCAGTTCTGAGGGGGATGTGAGATTCTCAACTGTTGTCGCTGACGAGTAAAATTTCAAACTGAAATTTATAACAAAAAAAATGCTCAATTTTTCGGCACATTTTTGGGGTTATTTTTGAGACACTTTGGAACGAGATCCAATTTTCAACCCCGTTTTTTTTCTATTATTCAGACGATTTCCTATAAGAATCAGGAAAAAACCGAAAATGATTTTTTAACCGACCCCTTTCGAGAAGAAACCACGTCATAAACAGTCAAATTAAAGGATGTTTGGGCAGAGGTAAGGATTGAAATTTTTATTAGGCTTTTTGAGGTCTGGATACAACTTCCTGGGCAACCCTAATTCAAAATTCGAAAAAAAATGCAAAAGATCAACCCTCATGAGCAGGTCATATAAGTGACTGAATCAAAAAACGAAGAATCATTGTTCATTCAAATATGACTCGCTTGAGAACGATTTGATCGAACCTGAAAAAATTATTTGCGAACGATGCAACATGATTTATTGATTGCGTAAAAAAATTGTTCGCAAATAATTTGATCAGAGGCGTCAAAAATTTGATCGTTCTCGAATGATTTGAGCAGATGATGCCAAAAATAGGTTCTTCAACGATTCGATTCAATAGGATTTATTTATGACTGAATTTCATCACATGAAAATTGTTTTCGAATGATTTGATCAAATGTCGAAAATTCGTTCACAAATAAATTAATCATATGAAAAAAGTTCGTTCATGAAATAATCGATCGTAGGTCGAAAATTCGTTCGAGAATAAATTGATTTAGCAAGATTCGTTTATAAGTAAAAATTATCACAAAAAATTATTCTCGAATGATTAGATTAGATGTCGAAAATTCGTTCTTGAACGGTTCGATTTGACATAAAAATTCGTTCGCCGATGATCCGATTATACGTCAAAAATTCGCTCGCGAACGATTCGATTCGACACAAATATCTTTCATAAATTTCGACAGAATTGAAAAATTCGTCTGCGAACGACTCGATTCAAAAAAATGAAAAACCGTTTCCGAATGATTTGCTCAAATGCCAAAAATTTGTTCACGAATGAATTGATCAGGAGTCGAAAATTCGTTCCGAGACGATTCCATTCAATTTGATTCACTTACGAATGAATACATCACATTTAGGAATTTCATTCTCGAATGATTTGATCAACATCAAAAAATCGTTCGCAAATGATTTAATTCAACATAGATCATATTACTAGCAAATTTCGGGTATTGTGAGTTCTGAGTCTTTTACGAATCGAATTAGCTCGAATTTTAGGGCTCTGTCGTGACCGAACGAATAATTTCTTTCAAGAGAATAAAAACTACTTTAGAAGTTCAGAAAATACTACTTAATTTTCTACTTTTATTCTTTTGTACTTTTTCGGTAGGAACATTCTTCATCAAAACTCAGAATTCAGTTTAATGAGCAAAAGATACGTCTTCAGGTCCTTTCGCCTTATTTCATCAATTATTTTTCTTTAGCGAATCGTTGAGAGAAAAAATTAAATTAAAACTTTGAGAAAACGAAAGAAAATTTTCCCAATTAATTACAAACGAAAAGTGAATACTTTTGGTCCCGCTAGTTGCAAGTTTTTCCTCCGAATAAGCCTCCGCGAAACAACAATGAGAACACAATGACGGGCAAAAGACATTTCAAAGTTATATTTTCTCCCTCGACACACTTTTCAATTCGAATAAGAATGCTGACTTTGATTTAATCATCATTAAAAAAACGTTAACGCGATATTATTTTTCGACGAAAAAGCTCGCCCATCCGAAAATAGCTTTCACAATGACGCTTCGACCACCGCAACCAGGGAAACCAGTCAGTTCGAATTTTCTAAATGGCTGCTCTGTAAAATATTATCAACGGTCGTAGTCGCGTTCCTCGCTTTTTTTTCTGACAAAAACCTTATTTTGAGAGTTGGACGTCGTCGCGCCATTTGTTAGTCATATTCGCTGCGTCCTCCTCTCCAATTAATCGAAATTCGTCGTCGACGTCGTAATGAAATGAAAAAACCCAATCCCCGGTCTCCACCGCGGCATAATTTACTGACTTTCGCGTATATTTTTATAACGAGCGCTGTGCTGGGATCTTGGTATACGTAATTTCGCTACAACTATGTGCACAAGTCGAGTCGAAGAAGAAGTAGAAAAAAATGAATATTTACGAATATTATTACACGAGACAAGACGACCACGACGCGAGCAATTCTTCGCAATCAGCGATCGTTTCAATTGCGCTTGAATTATTCCTTTTTCTCTTAATTTTAGATATTCAGTTGCCTTCGCGATGCTATAATGTGATGCTGAATACGTATACGAGGTTCTCGAAAAATATATTTTTTATACGTCCTATTTCATCAGGCTCGAATTGAAATTCCTTTTGAGTAGCCAGATTATGAAAGAAAAAAATTGATGTAATTATTTGAGAAAATTCTTCCCAGGTGGGGGTGCGGAGAAGAGGGATCTGTCAAGCTCATTCTTAAAAAAAAAGACAAATTATCATTTTCAATTTTTGTTCATTTTTCGACATTGAAATGTTAATCTTTCAAGTAGACGACTGAATTTTTTCACGCAAGTACCTAATTGAATTTCTTTTAAAAATATTTCGAGTATAAAAATCACTTCAACGTTTTATGGACTGGCTCGTTGTTTCTTCGTCTACAAGTTTCTGGCCTGAAGAATTTTTAGGTTTACTTTTTTCCCTTCCAAATTTTTCAGCTTTCATCTCTTCGTTTTTTATTCTCAGAGTTTCAAACCGTCGAAATTTCTGTTTACTCATTTCGAAAGCTTATTTTTCCACCGTAATGACCAATTACAATTTTCAGCTTCGGCAATTCCTTTACATTTGATTAAAACCGAATTTCAACGTACATGGTGTTCCACAAATGAGACATCTCCTTCAATTCGGTGGATGGGCAACTAATTTTTAGCCCAATTATATATGCTTATAAATTTGAATTCCAGGGACAAATTTTTTTTTACTTGATGATTTTATAGAAATTTTTGCAATCTGCACACAATTTTTAGTCCGATAAAAATTTTGAAAATTAGGAATTTTTTCACTTTTAATCGAATAGATTATCACGAAAAGAGATCAAAGATAATGGGGGGGGGGGAAGAGAAGGAGGATAGATACTAGAAATGAAGTTTTGCGAATCATAGACCTCAAAATGAGGTGGCAAAAATTTTATCCCTCTGACATCACATCAAGGTGTCTACCGATTTTTCCAAACTAAATTTCGCGACTTTTTCTCAAGGTATCTAGTATCTACCTCTCACTTTGACACCCCCCCCCAAAAAAAAAATCAACAAGATCAAATTCATTGCAGAAAAAATTTCATATCGGGAAGAAAATACAAAAAAAAAATAAAATTTTTCATAAAAATTTTCTAAAAGTGAGTTATTTTATGTTAAAGAAGATAAAAATAATTTCTGCCCCGAGTGAAGCGAGGTTGAAAATTTCTACGAAAAATCATGTTAGAACAGATAAAAATGTTAATGTTTATCGAGCATTTACCTAATAAGGTATTTTTAAAACAATGGAAAGCTGGCATGCCACGGGCTGATATAGATTTCGCGAATTTTGACCCTAAAATTGAGAAATAAATTCATGGGAAGTCAGAAACATTAGCAGATTACCAATATAACGATGCGAAAATCCCAATCGTGATCGCTACCAAGTCCACAAGAACATATTTTTTCCGCTTCAAAATATTCAATTGTCTGAAATATTGAAAATTTATGAGCCCGAACGAAGCGAGGGCGAAAATTTTTAGAAAAAATGTTCAAAAAAGTTAAATTTCTTCACTTTTTCTGTTTTGTGCAAGGCGAAAAAAATTAGTAATTTCGGAAAATTCGCAACTTTTAATGAATTCTGGGTCAATTTCGCGACTTTTTCGCAACTTCAGCGACCTAAATCATAATTCGCGACTTTTTCGCGACCGGTAGACACCCTGCACATTTATCTCACTTTTTTACTCCATCAGGTCTTCACATCAAACAATGTTCAAAAAAAAATCAAAAATCAAAATGGTATGATTATTTTTTTCCTAAAGTACCTCACATTGACACTAGATACTCATCATCTTGAAGATCCTTAAAACATGTCATTTTTCCTTGCTTCTTCAACGGTCAGCAAAAAATCGGAGAAAAATATTTTCCTGAAAATGATGTTAGTATGAATATTTCAACCTAATATAAAAATCATCAATACTGAGTTTCCACGTTTTTTCCAAAAAGTACAATATGCAGGCATCATAGCAAAATTTTTTAAGAAAAAAGTAACTTTCAGTAACTTTTTTTGACCAAAAAGTGACCAAAAATGACCAAAAAGTAACCAAAAATTCAATTTTTTACCAGGGGCAACTTTTTTTCACATTTTTCTGGGGGAGGGGAGCAATATTTTTTTATAGTTTTCTGCAACCATTTCAAAGATTTTTTTCTTGAAGAATTTTGAAAAATAATAATTTTTACGAGAAAATTTGAATTTATGCCTGGAAGTGCGAAGAAAAAGTGACTTTTGAGGGGAAAAAGTAAACGAAAGTGACAAACACCCTAAAAAAGTGACTAGCTATGATGCCTGCAATGTGTTTTCTTCATTTTGAAAAAATTGCCTGGAGAAAGGGCATGATAATGATATCTAATGGGAAATCGGGGTAGATGATTTTCAAGGGTTAAAAATATTCATACCAATATATAATTTCAGAATTTTTCACGGTACCTATACCGAAAAAAAAAAACATGAAAAAATTATGTTACATATAAGGACCCCTGAAAAATAGGGAAAATATGGAAAATGGATGCCAGTGGTATTCTAAAAGAAAACAGTCGTACTGGGACCCTTCTAAAAAATGAAAATTTTTCGACCAATTTTTTAAAAATTTTTGAACATAAGTTAAATTTTTAGGCCACGAAGAGGGGTAAATATGGAGCTGGGGAGATAAAATTTTTACCACATTGTTTCGAGGTTTAAGGACAAGTTTCTAGCTATCCCTCTTTCCAACTTTAGAAAAAAATACAAAACTTCTCCCCTAATAATGTCATAAGGTATCAGCAAAATTTCATATTGAAAAAGGAGGATTCCAGTAAACATTTAGCAACGTACATATTTTTGAAATATTTCATCGGTCTTTGTGAGAGGGAGGGGGGAGGGGGGTCTTTTTACACATTTTTTTCATTGCTTGAAAAAAATTATTCCTAAATTCTGCAAAAAGGAGAATAAATTAGAAATTTTTTAGTTTGATTAAAAAAACAGGGCGGCTATTCTTGAAATTCTTTATCCGAGTTATTTTTGCTATTCGTGTTATTTTTTTGACAAGTGTCATTCTTGAAACTCGTTATCTTAGGTTATTCGACTTTATGTTTACAATAAATAACGAAGATAAAGACCCCAAAAATTCATTTAAAAATTGTTGGCCAGTAAAAAGTGTAGATGAAAACAAATTTCATTGGTCATTTTATCAAAAAATTGGGTTTGACGAATTGATAACGAGCAGCAAAATGCGAATTTCAAGAATCGACTTTATTATAGATGCGAATAACGTAAATAGTGTTGATTTTTTAATTACGTGAATAGCACAAATGACTCGGATAACGAATTTCAAGAATAGCCGCCCAGGGTACCTATCTAACGCATTTTTTTAAATGAAAATTCATTACTTTTCCACTCCCTTTTAACCAAATTTTCAAAAACTTCTCAACTCGAACCTCCCCCTCCCCTCTTTCTCCGCCAATCAACGAGATCACAAAAAAATTCCAAATTTGGGAGAAAATCGGTACTTTTAAATCAAAATTATCAAAGAATGTACCTGAAAAGAGTTGGGATTTTTTCATTTTTTCACTATTTTTTTGAATTTTTGACTGAATTTCTACTTTTTTACTACTTTTACAACCCATTTTTAAAATTACGACTCTTTCACTACCTGTTAGATAGGTACCTTGAGAAAAAAAAAGTAAAGCATTTAAATATTTTTGACAATAAAGCAGAAATAAGAAAATCAGGACGCGCAATCAAAAATCAAGACAAAAGCAGGGCTTGTATGCCCGTTTGTCACCTTGACAGGCTAATTTCCCAAATCCCTCCTCCCCCCTCCTCCCAACAGAGAAAAATTATAAATAAAATCATTTTCAAACGTAATTCACATTTTTCACCCCCTTATTTGGAAGAATAGGCAACTGTACAGTTCAAGATGAGTTGCCTACCACCTGGGTCGAAGGCGCAACCACATCATAAAACCACACCGTATAAATCTGGAAACCCTCAAAACTGAACAAATCATGACACAAAGACCTCCCCAGACGCGAAACCATACCAAAATCCAACGACCATTGTTCGCGTAATTAAACCCTCTTCGCTTTCTCCTTTCATCTCGAACACACGTTTCTTAGGTCGCTTGGCAATAATCGATTATGCACTTAAAATTAGCACCGCACGTGTGTCGAAAATTGCATACGCAGCCAATTACACCATATCTCGGACGACGACTTTTGACGTAACGTGGCACGTTAATTTCCATTCGTTCGGGCTGGAACGCAACCCGTCCTACATTTACGATACAAAACTTGCCTATACTTTCTGGTTCAAGGCTCTCTCGCTAATCTGAACACGCTGTCTATATAAATTTTCTTTCTATCGCGTATCAAGTACCTACTACCTACGTATTTTTTCCCAACGCTCCACACACCACGTACCTTTTAGCTGCTATTTTCACGTTTTATATGTCATCTACTTTAGCTCGAGTTTCCAGCTTAACGTAGCTGTAACCTTTTTTTTACATCCTGCAGTAATTTACCTCGCTATGCTGATAAAATACTATACACCGTTGTATCTTCGTTTAAATATTCATTAAGGTTGAAAATCAAAACAAAAAGCGCCTTGTTTTCTACCCGAAGGTATAAAGAACCCCTCCGCTTCTCGTCGTCGTATTTCTATACAAAACACAAACCTAGCACAGCCATTACTTATATTCTCGTATCCGAAATTCGTTCCTGGGTAAACGGAGTAAGTATACTTTGACTCTCTTCCTCTGTCCCTCCCCCTCTACCCTTCTGTTTTACAACTACAGCATCGCAAATTTCTCTTCTTTCGGTTCGCTGAAACATTCACACCATCTTGTTTCATTTCTTCTGGGTAAAAAAGCTCCGCTCGACTTTTTACTCTCGTTTCGAATGATTCCACGTTGCGCGCAAAAGCACGTGTTTAACCTCTTTTTTTCGTTTTTTTTCTACACTGACACTATTTTTCCTTCATACGCACTTCGGTGACACTGCTCGGTGGATTGTTTTTTTACCTATATTCGTTCGTTGGTCGAGTGGCCGAAACATACCGAGCTGGTTGTAAATCATTCGGTTTTTTTATTGCTATTCCGCGCCGCCTACGATTTTCGTATATATTTTCATATATATAAAGTAAATGTGTGCGTAACAGTTTGATATTAGGTAAATAAGCCTGCCACAGCGGGATATATAATTTTTCCAAACTAGAGCGGGGAAAAAATCGAAAATTTCGTGATCGCATGCGACACGATAACGACCGCACTGTTCGCTGCGTCAGTTCCAGTTTCACATAGTACTTAAATAATTCATTTGGTCGGTGTATTAATATACCTAACTTGATATGGTATACTAAATTTTGCCTGAGGATGCACCAACTAAATTCATGTATGAAGTTCACCAGTCTTCAGAATTGAAGGGGCATATTCAGTAAACATCAAATAAAACTTGTACAACTTCTGTTCTTGATTTTATAAATTTACGGCATTTTTATCGGAATTCAAAAAAATTGTTTTTTCCAAAGGTGGAAAAAAAGGAGAACAAAAGATGATGAATTTTTGATCTTCTTTCCCTCCTGTCGTATCTCTAATTTAGCTCATCATTTCGTCAATGTGCTCTAAAAAAAATTGCGTTGTTCTTTGCATACAAAATCCTAAAAAATCTCGATACAAAGAAAAAATCGAAACAAAATTTTAGGGAATCAAAATTTGAAATCATTTATCATGTGATTCTACAATTATTTTTTCATCCACTAGAAAGAACGTAATGTTCTCTAGGAGAGTTGAAAAATTCGTTGGAATTTCACAAATGAATCATTGAAGCATACGTTTCCAAACTGCCTCAAGTCCAAAATCTGTACGTGAGAAAAGGGAGAAGGGACCCAGGTGTAACCTTTTTTTCAGTACACCTATGTCCTTTTTTTCATGTACAGATTTTGGACTTGGGGTAGTTTGGAAACGTATGCTTCAATTAGCTAAAGTGTAGAGTAGAAAAAAATTCTTGAAACATGAAATTATTGATTTTCAGTGATCTATAAGTTTTGCTTGAAACATTTTTTCTGCACCTTCCATTTTTTTTTTTGTCTGATTTAGGAAAGCTACCCAAATACTGGTTGAGAACCACTGACTGGTTAAAAAAATTGAAGATCGAAAAAAGTTCGAGTTTTGGGTAATTGTTGTAGTATTTTTAGCGCTAGTCGCAAGAAAAATAGTGAAAAATTCCAGCACGTCAGGATTTTCCATAATATTGGAATTTTTTGTTGAAAATTTGTTTTAAATTTTTCTATGTAAATTTTGACCCATAAAGTCGATTTTTTGAGAAAAGAAAGGGTCTTACGAAAAAAATGAATAGAACATAAATTGCAGAGCGTAAAATTTCGTTTCGATGGAATTCAATTAGTTTTTTCTAAAGAGGCTAAATTTTCGAGATATTTTCAATTTTTTTCAAAGTTGAACTTTGAACTAGAATATCTTAAAAGCTAATCCTCCTAAGAAAAAACTAATTGGACTCTACCGAAAGGAAATTTTACGCTCTACAATTTATGTTCTATTCATTTTTTTCGTAGAACCCTTCTTTTTCTCAAAAAATCGATTTCAAGTGTCAAAAAATACCAAAAAAATTGGAAAAACTGTGCAACAAAAAATTCAAATTGAAGTAGCAAACGCTAAACGGGGTATATAAGTCCATTTTTTTAGTTTTTCAGAAAACGAAAAAAACTATTTTATTCCAAAAGTAAAGGTTGGTGGAAAACGTGTTTCAGGCCACCGAAAAGGGACTAGGTACTAGAGACGATTTTTAAGCCTATTGCGAAAAAAAAATTTAACGTAACGGAGCTATAGCCGAAAAACGCGTTTGGACTTATACCCCGTTTAGCACTTGCCGGTGACTAAACATGCTTTTCAAGGGTCGACACCTAGTGGAACTTTTTCGTACATCCAATCACATCATTTTAGCGTTGACCCTATGTCAAAAGATGAAAATTTGTCCGAGCTACGTCCAAAAATGTAAAAAAAACTCTAAAAAAGCCAATTTTTTTAAAATGAAAATCGTCATTTTTCGAGTCAAAATTGCGTTACGAAGAGGAAAAATTTCTTCCACTTTATAAAATATTTTTGACCCAAAAATAGGTGATTTTCAAAAAAAAATTGATTTTTTTCGTTTCAAATTTTTTCTTTTTGATTATCAATGCGATAATGCGACGTTGCCAAATACCATGTTCTCGGCACTTTCGCGAAAATTTGACAACACTAGTCGATCCGCCGTATTTTAATACCCCAATTTCCGTCAAAAAACTCAAAAATGTCAAAAACGGACTTATACCCCGTTTAGCATTTGCTACTTCAATTATAGACCCAATTTAAAAAACTTTTTCATCACAAAAACCTCCTCATTTTGTACCGATAGTTTAGAAGCAGATCACAAGGTGGCCAATAAAATTACATAAAATTGAAAACCAGATTAGCAGGGCATTTTTTAACTATTTCCGGAGTATTTTTGATGGGAGGAAATAATGTAATTTTTACACAGTTTTTTTTCATCCATGAAAAAAAAAGTCAATTGAAAAATTTTCAAATGAAATACAAAATTTCAAAATTCTGAAGGGGAGGGGGGAAATAAAATTAAAATTTCAACATAAGAAAGAAAAAAGCAAGATAATTTGAAATGTTTGTAAAAAAAATACATGGCAAAAAATGACTTGCAAGACTGTAGCCACCTTGGACCAAACTGAACAAGGATTCCACCAAAATTAAAAATTTTTCAGTTTTTCAAACTTCTCTCGACATTTTGAAATTTGTATTTCTGGCCCAACTTGACCCCCCAGCCCCCCGCCATTCCACAAAACACAAAATCTGGAAACTAATGTATCAATTTATTGACAAATAATTTTTCTGAACTTTTCCAGATTTTCTAGACAATTTTTTCAGTACTGGGGGCCGACTTAATTTGAAAAAGTTCAGTTTTTAAATTTTCATCTTGCGTAATAAGAGGGATAGACCCTTGAAAACCTCATTTTGGGGGCATATTGAATTCAGTGCTCAATCTTTCCAGCACTCCGAACTGAAGGAGTAAAAAATGGGTAGAATTCGTTCGTAACTTTTCAAGTTTCAAGGATGAAAAATTTCCCCACAAATTCGATACCGTGAGAATTGTCATCGAATTCACAATTAAAGGAATGAGAAAAATGAGAAAATTCCCAAGTTTCGTATTATATTTAGATTTCCAATTTAGACTAATCATGCACACTAGTTGACATAAAGTTTTCAATTTCAAAGCTGGACAAAATTCTTAAAAATCGAATTTCTTCGACTATTTTTACTTAATGATCATTTTTCGAGAGTGACAATGTTCTTATATATTTTCGAATTGATGATTTTAACCTTTCAATTCAAAGGGATGATAATTCTTCATATCGAAGTTCAGTTTCAGTTACTACATTTCGAGGCAAACTACATATTCGAAGTTGAAATCTTCAACGGAACACCCAGCAGATAAAACGATATCTGCAGTGAAAATAGCACAACCCCCTTCATACAATTCATATTCGTGTTTTTATACTTGTGTATATGTCCCTGCGTTGAACCAACTTCTCGTTAGGGAATTGTTATTCCATTCGTTTGCATTTCATTATATCGCCATTTTTTCCCATCATATTCGTGATTTGTTTCCAACGATATTCGAACGTAAAAATATAAAGTAAGAAAATGGAACTCACCCTTGCTCATAATATACGCAGGCCAGATTACCATGTACGACCGCATTATTCGGGCTCAAATTCAACGCTCGCAAGTAGGCTGCTACAGCTCTGTAAAAAATAATAAAACCGCAATGTATACAACAGTAGGTAAAAGTTTAAAAAGCATCGTAGCTTTTGTGCTGAGATGCTTTTTATGGAAAAATTTTCTATATGATCAATGAAACATTTTTGTAAAATTTTGGATAAATAATTAAGATGTTTTCGTAAAACTTTACGATTAAATGAGGTGAGTTGAGGGAATCGGGGTGTCAAGAACCATACTCCAAAGACATAACGAAAAAATTTCGAATTAATAAATTCAAAAATTTATTACTATAGTAAGTTATCAATGAATCTTTTAGGCATCACTCTGGAACTCAATACGTTTGGTTTCAACATTGAAAATTATGAAAATACATCTTATTTATATTTATACTGATTTATGTAGTTTTAATGTAAAAAAGAAGAGAAAAAAACATAATACAGGAATTTCGCGCGAACGCCAGCTCGCACAGCTAATTCTCAAACCATTAGATTTACATTTACCAAGACGAGACGAGAAACGCGGTACAAGCTCCCGAAACATGCATATTTTTTGAAATAAATACCCTAATACCTCCCTCGAGACGGCCATAAAACTTTATCGCGCGTAAATTAATACGTCAAAGGGTAACTTGACAAGTCAAAAGTAGGCCACCCCTGCCACTGTTCCGGTGGCATCAACTTTTGCATACCGTTACGCGCCACTGTTTTGTGTTAACCACAGCACAGGGCATATACGGACTACAGAGACCGCGATTATGTAGATTTATATGTATTTTATGCTCGATGCGAATTAGATGCACCAAATATCAACCCAATTTTCGCAAATTATCGACCATACAACCTAAAATCAATGATAGATATCTACTTCATCTCATTCGTGGGAAAATTCGAAGTTTTTGCTTTATCATGGTGTCTAATTTTTAAAATTTTTCCATCAGTAATTTTTTTCCATTTACATTTTCTGAACATTTTTTCAACTTTGATTCATACATTTTTCTTAAATTTCATATTTTTATTACTTTTTAAAATTTATTTCAATTACCTATTGAGTTGAAAAGAAATTTTGAAAAACATGGAATTGAAAATTGCTTTACAAAATTCAAAGAAAAAATTTCAAAATTATTGGAAACCATTTTCGAGTTGAATGAAATTTTAAAAGAATTGAAGTGAAAAAAACTGAAGTAATAAAATTTGGAAAAAATTTCTACACAAATTTTTTTTCAACTTTATATTTTTTTCAAATTCCTTCCAACTCAAAACCATTTTCAATACTGAATTTTTAAAATTTTCTTCAATTGTTTTCAATTTTGAATTTTTTAGAAAATGTTTTCAAATTTGTTTTTCAAATTTTTTTAAACCAATAATTGGAAGGAATTTTAATACCTAAACATGGAAATGAAAAAAAAATTGAAAAAATCATAATTGATGAAATTTTTAAAAAACTCCAGTTTAAAAAATCATTGCTGGAAAAATTTTATAAGTACAAACATTAAAAAAAAATAAGAGTTGAAAAAATTTGAACTTGGAAATTAGAATAAATTTACTCCAAAGTTTTCTAATCGAAGAAATCTCCATAATACGATCTTGGAAGAATACACCAAAGAAACAGTTTGGTAGCTGACACTTACGAAAAAATAGTCATGAGAATAACGCTATTTGGTAAGGTATTTTTCCCGTTAAAATTTTGAAAATTTTTCCTCAAATTTTTTTCAACTTCGAATTTTAAAACAAATGTTCCCAACTTCATATTTTTTGATTTTTTTCTCAACTCAATAATTGAAAGGAATTTTTAATATGAAATTGAAAAAAATTTGAAAAAAACAAAATTGATAAAATTGAAAAAATTGAACGTGAAAATTAGAATAAATTTGGATTTGCCCCTCACAATACATTCACTACCCAACTCTGAAGTTTTCTTATCGAAAAAATTCCTCATTCGGGTTCACTTTCGCTCCATGTAGCTTTCAACTTTCGCAAACGGCTCCGAAATATAAACTTTATTTCTCTCAAGTCGTAAAAATTGCGTTAAACTCACGAAAACATTAACTCGCCCAGTATCCATATATACGATAAAAGGTATATAACTTTTAGGGTCATTATCAATCTAGCAGCACGCCTCGAAACGAAAACGAAACCGATGAAATTCGTCTGACGAGTAAAATTATTTCTACTCCAATATTTTCTCTGCTCGGTATTTCAAAAACTTTGGGTTCGCGTATTATACGAGCATACTACTCTTTTATACTCTTATAACCTTTCTTCATCGTGCAAGAAGAAACGTTTACGTTGCCTCGGTATCTTTGCTGAAATTACTCCTCATCTAAACGATGCCTCTCCTCTTTTTACTTTTTCACTCTTCATCTTTATCGTATAACGTAAAACTATTACCTTTTTTCGTATTTTGGTTGGATATGTGTTGTGTAATGCGTGCAGTATACCCTGCTCCTTGAAACGTATACTATAAAAACTATATTAATAAAAAGTTACGATTACTTTGGGCCACTCTTACGTACATTCGCGTCCATTTTCGCTCGCTTTTTCATTTCGTACATTTTCGTACTTTGCCCTTTTCTCCGCTCTCCTCCTAACAAGATATTTTTTATTTTATTTTCTTTTAGAAGTAAGATATTTATTTTTCTTTCTGAGGTTTAAATTGCTATTTTAGAGAGTGGGGGTTATTTAATATAAATCTTCAGGGCACTTGGAAAAAATAATACGTGTGTATTTAATTATCCATCAATAATACTTGAACAAAAAAAAATCTCGAATGTCCCATCACAATGTAAGCCCAATCCTTGTAAAATTTTGGCTTCAATTTTAAACAAACAACTTTTTCAACAATTCTCATCTATCTGTTTTCTCAACAAACCAAATAATTATTCGATTCGAGGAAATTTCTATCTCTAATTTCCAGAAATGGCGACTCGTTCCCATAAATTAGGGAGTCTTAGAGCTACCTTCTGCGTAATATAAGGAAGGAATTAACAAGATTTCAACGTATAACTGACGCTTTACACAAAATATACCTGAGAGTATTACTGTACGCCTCGTACCTTGCTCTTTCAGCAATTTTAGTTTTCAAATGATAGCTGCATTTGTTGTGGAGGTTTAAAAACAGATGGTGCTCCTTTTACAAATAGCAGTGTGCTGTGAGTGCTCTGTCTCGACGGATTATTCGAGCAGGGTATTGCGACTGGAAGAATATTCAATTTCTGAGATCTTATTTCTTATATGTATTTGTTATGTCTTTAATCATTTTATACGTTTTCTACGCAACCAAAATAGTTTAGAGATCAAAGAGAAAGGACTTCGATTCATTTATTACACAAGCCTTAAAATAAGTATTTTCAAGTTGATCTGATTTCCTTCCATTTTCCAGCACAATTTTTACCTTATGACAATTATTTCGCACCCTAATTTAAATCAGGTTTATGTAATGCAATAAAATATTTCAAATTTTATTGAGGTCTTTTCTTGGCATGAAAGGATTAAAGGCGCATAAGAAAGATCAGAAAATGGTATTTTTCATCACCTCATAAAAAAAGGATCAACGATGTCTAATTTAATTGGAAATATGGCCACTTTTTCAGAATTTCAATTGAAAGTCAATTTTTCAATTCCTTATTTTTCAGGGAACAATTTTTTGGAGTGGGAACGTAGCCACATTTGAAAATATTGATTTAAAAACATTGAGATTTGTGTTTCTTTATGTTATGTGCTTTATTTTATAAACTGTTGTACTTTATTAATTCGAACTATAATTAATATAATTTTCTATTCGTGGTTACTAGTGTTTTTATTTGTGTCAAACGTAAGATACTCAGTAATTCATATGTGTTGTGGTGTAAGTGATATATACATGCACTACTTCAGAAATAAATGGTAAGTTCATTTTAGACAATTAATAATTAATTTAGATGAAGAAAAAATCATTTCGCGATTTTCCAAAAATTTTCAGTCAAAATGAACTATAAACTCGAATTTCAATAGAAGAGAGTTTTAGCTCAATACAGAATTTTAGCGACTTGAGAAGATGATGAAAATTTATGCATTCTTTGAATTTTAAATGTAAAAATAAACCCAATTCAACCTATAATCATAGATTCGCATAAAAAATACCATTCCTTTATATTTTTGCACTGAAAATGCAAAAGAAGTAATTTTGGGTAATATTACTTTTGTAGCAATGTTGGGGGCATTTAACACATTACTTGCTATCAAAATAAAAACGATTATAGCATTCATCAAGTGCCTCATTACAAAAAATTAATATGAGAAGGAAATTGTGTCGTTTGAAGAGAGTTTATCAATTGATTGTTGGTATAAATCAAGGGCATTTAAAAGTTGCTATTCGACCAAGGAGCAGAAAATCTCCACCAATCTTATTACAACGACAACCTCACGTTCAAAAATCCATCCCCATTAATTCACAATAAAAAAACAGCATCAAACCCAACGACCTCACATATCACCCTTCCAATCCAAAAACTAATGAAATTAAAAATTACAGTAATCGCACCAGAACGCCAATCTCATCATAATACCTGCTGCGTTCACGTTCTTCAGCTCATTTCTCATCTCGCAAAAACCTTCACTTACAATATAAATTTTCGATCTGCGATCCCCACCACTGCTACATCGTTAAATTTACTCGAACGTGAAAAATTAATCTACTCTAATACTTCAGCCTTTACATAGGTCTGATCGCCTTATATGAACCCATACACAAGATAATTCCCACAACTGGGCGAGTATAAAATTCCTCCCCATAATGCCATACAATTGTCCGATATAAATTGTCGTTAAACAGTAACCTTGGTCAGTTCGTAGGTGGTCGAGCCGGAAAAAAATGCCCACGCTATGTGCCATTTACCAAGATTGGCGGTGGAATGGGGTATGCTACTCGAGTAAATAATAAAATGAATGAAATGTGCAATTTGCACGAATGCAAAACGCACTATGAAGCGGATTAGCTTGAAGTTTAGTGAAAATAAAGTTTATGAAAGATTTCAAAGATTGAAAGAAATTTTTCCATCGAGGAAAAAGGAAACAAGTAATTTGAAAGTTGAGAAAAAAATTGAAATTTTTTAGACAGAAATAATCAATTCAAAGTCGATACCTATAAATTCCGAATTTTGGAATTTTATGATTTGCTGTTGGCTGCACTGGTGCACAAAATTTTCAATTTTTTTTCAAAATTCCCTTTCAGTGGTTGAAAAAAAATTTTGTTCACTTACTCGATGAAAAAAAAAAAAATCATTCCGGCTTAGTGATAATTTCATATTATTGAAATATTGCAATCTGCAACTTTTCAACCCCCTGGTAGCAGTCAGAGTTTTGATCGGAGAAGGATGGCGATGCTTTAGGGAGATGTAGAAACTCAAATCGCATCTTCTAAGTCCTACGAAGGCTTCTCACACAATTTTGATTGGCTAAAAAACGCAAAAAACAGGGTTTTTTTCAAAAGGAGGTGCACTTTGAGCACCTCCTGCTCCCCTCTCCTTGTCCCTTGGGGGCTCAAAAATTTTTTGTGAAGTCTCCCACTCAAAGTAAACCATCCCACCAAATTTGGTCAAAATCCAAGATATGTTTTTTTTTTCGATCCACCCTAATATACCTACATACCTGTAAGTAGCATGAATAATTGAGGGGCTTAGTTCCAAAACTCACTTTTGCCAAAAAAAATCGATGTCGTTTTTTTTGCAGATTTCGATTCAGTATTAAAAACTGAACCAGAATCCGCAAAAAAAACGACATCGATTTTTTTTGGCAAAAGTGAGTTTTGGAACTAAGCCCCTCAATTATTGAATCACAATTCTAAAGGTGATTTTTTTTTTTGTTCATAGAATAGGTAATTTATCTGTTTTTCTCTTCTAGTTCCGGGACATTCCGCATATTGAAATGCATAAACCACTCATTCAAACTTTTCTTCCACTTCTTGATAATTTCATGTCAGCAATAACTGACGAGGATTCTGCAGAAAATCTGATGAATTTCACAAGGAAGGCGATACAGACTTATACGTAATACATAAGTGTGTATGTAGTTATTGGTAAGTAAGTTTTTTTCCCCATTTACATAGATAAATTATTTAATTATTATATTTAAATATCATAGGTGATATTTTCCTTTGTCTTTTGCATCTCATCTTCTGAGTTAAGAGACTTGTCATTTGCATGATGAAACTCCTCACTTACAAACAAGATTCACACCCCTCACAAAAGGATGAAATTACCGACTGAGAATAATGGAACCTATGTATTGAAATCCATAAAGAACAAATCTTTGACTAGCTGTAAATTTGAAGGTATACTTCCAATCTCATCGTTCTCCCATTTATTGTTCTATAAGAATCTTTATTAATTAATTGTCACATTTTTGCAAGGATTCTAAATTGGCATAATTCAACTTTTAATACCTTCGAAAGCAGGGTTTGGAGAGAAAAAAATTTAAAACGGGGAAAAATCGTTTTTTTTCTTCAAACGTAATTTTGCAAAATTTCGTTTCTTCTTTTACTATGCTTTTACTTGCAAAATAACGAAAAAATAACTTTTTTTCGTTTTTATAAAGTTTTCCAAACCCTGTTCAAAAATTATAAAATATCAACTCTCCACAAAATGAGACGCAGCCAGGGATACCCGACCATATGTCGGAAAAGTAAATTTCGAGAAAAACGCAAATTAAGAAAAAATGACCAAAAATATGGAAATTTTTTTTTTCATCAATTTGTATACTATGAACCCTCTGCTTTCATATGAGAATGGGTTCAGGTTCCAAAAGTGTCATCTTCTTGGTTAAAAAACGAATTTTGCTGAAGGCCTCTGAGAAATTGAAACCATACCATATGTCGGAATTTTATAAAAATATGTTAAAAGGCTCTAGTGCAATAAGGGGGTCATTTGGCCTCAAGTGGAACTTTGTAAAAATTTTTATGCCATTCGATTTGGATTGGTAGAAGATGATTTTAGAGCGCATGAGCGAATTTTTATCTCACCCCTGGGGGGCTGGGGGCCCAAAATACGTGATTTTAAAGCTAAAAACTTCTAAAAATTCTCTCCCCGCGAGTTTTCAACCGATTTTTCTCAAACTTGGCACAAAGGTAGAGGTACTAGAGGGGAGTGCTCTGAAATTTTTTCAGATTTTTTCGACCACTTTAATGACCTTGAATTTGACTTTGAAAATTTCAAATCGCCCTGGGGAGCACAGCTTTGGAGCTGTCTCAAAAATTTTTTCAAATTAAAATTTCCCAATGTATTTTACACTCTTGAGAATTTTTTCAGATTTTTTCACGTGGTGGAAAGTGGTCAAACATCAAAAAAACTGGCGTAATTCATCATTTTTTTTGCTTAAAATCAGTGTTTTCCATCAATTTCTCATTTTTTATAGTTTCTTGCTAAAAATATTATTATTCACTCACCGTGTCCCATTTCGACCTTTATTCATTAATTTCTTACGACTATGATGTTTTGAGCGAATTTAATGCTTACACCATTGCAGTAGTCCGATGTAGTCCCTGCGGTTAGCTCAGGCATACTGCACTTTTTGAACACGAGTTGAAACGTGTTTTTTCTATTAGTATGTGACCCACAGGAAAATTTTTAAGAAGTAAAGTCATTAAAAATTTCTCTTATGGGGTGAGCGTGGGGGAGTTTTGGGAGAGGGTTAACCCCGATTTTTCCACAAAAAAGGGTCGGGGTAAGTTTGATGTCATTTTCATTACTGAATAATACATTTCTATAAAAAAAATAATAATAATGGTGACTACACCCCAGAAACTTTTTTTTATAAAATACGCACTGAAAGATTTAAAATTAGACCCATATCAATACGTCAAACGTTCCATGGCGCTTTCATGGAAAGTGCGGTATTCACCGGCCAATGTTTAGGTATACCAAAAAAATGCTCCAATCTCGTTTAAACTCAAGAAAATTGAAGACTTGAAAATGGTCTAAAAAAATTTTTACTCACATGCGGCGGCAGGGAGTTGGGTTAATTTATTCTTGAGGAACTTCCTACATTAATAAGCGTTGGTCGGCTTTCCATATGTTTAAGAAAATTGAAAATCGCAATTTCGTGCAATTTTGAAAAAAAGGATTGGTTCCGGGTATTTGGTTGAGAAAATGAGAAATTACGAATTCGAGTCGATTTCAGCGATAATTTGCTGTTTTTCGGCTCCAAAAATCGACAATCAAGAGGGTATTTCACTTTCTATCTGGAAACCAACAACAAATTCGAATTCAGAAGGTTTGGATTCTATTACAATCTGGTTTCAAATTCTAATGAAAACAATCACAATTTTACCTCTTTTTTTCTCAAAATCGGCCACTTTTCGCAATACAAATAGTACGATTAAGCGGATTCTACGCTTTTGATCGGAAAACTAATCGCAAAATAGAGTTCAAGGGGGTCGAATTATATGAAAATGACATCAAACTTACCCCGACCCTTTTTTGTGGAAAAATCGGGGTTAACCCTCTCCCAAAACTCCCCCACGCTCACCCCATAAGAGAAATTTTTAATGACTTTACTTCTTAAAAATTTTCCTGTGGGTCACATACTAATAGAAAAAACACGTTTCAACTCGTGTTCAAAAAGTGCAGTATGCCTGAGCTAACCGCAGGGACTACATCGGACTACTGCAATGGTGTAAGCATTAAATTCGCTCAAAACATCATAGTCGTAAGAAATTAATGAATAAAGGTCGAAATGGGACACGGTGAGTGAATAATAATATTTTTAGCAAGAAACTATAAAAAATGAGAAATTGATGGAAAACACTGATTTTAAGCAAAAAAAATGATGAATTACGCCAGTTTTTTTGATGTTTGACCACTTTCCACCACGTGAAAAAATCTGAAAAAATTCTCAAGAGTGTAAAATACATTGGGAAATTTTAATTTGAAAAAATTTTTGAGACAGCTCCAAAGCTGTGCTCCCCAGGGCGATTTGAAATTTTCAAAGTCAAATTCAAGGTCATTAAAGTGGTCGAAAAAATCTGAAAAAATTTCAGAGCACTCCCCTCTAGTACCTCTACCTTTGTGCCAAGTTTGAGAAAAATCGGTTGAAAACTCGCGGGGAGAGAATTTTTAGAAGTTTTTAGCTTTAAAATCACGTATTTTGGGCCCCCAGCCCCCCAGGGGTGAGATAAAAATTCGCTCATGCGCTCTAAAATCATCTTCTACCAATCCAAATCGAATGGCATAAAAATTTTTACAAAGTTCCACTTGAGGCCAAATGACCCCCTTATTGCACTAGAGCCTTTACAACTTTCATTATTATTGAAACGAAGTAGTGTTCAACAAATATCCGGATATCCAAATACCAACTATTTGGATTATCCGGATATCACACGGAAATTGCCGAACAGCTCCGAAAACATCCCGAAAACGGTTGAACTTTTCCGAGAGTTCCCGAATTCTTTCACGAACCCTCACAAAATTTAAAGGTCGATTATCGAAATCGAAAAATCGAAATTAAAGAATCGATTATCGAAATCGAAAAATCGAAATTGAAAAATCGATTATCGAAATCAAAAATTTAATTTTTTCCCGTTGAGGCAGTATTCACAAGCTTTGGAAATAAGAAATAAGAAATAAGAACTTTACTCTAATTACGTCCAATCAGAATTAACTGTTTCAAACATAGCCAAATATTTTTCACGAAGTTGCTATTCTCATTGGTTAAAAAAAATGAGGTAATTACGGTAAAATTCTTATTTCTTATTTTCGATGCTTGTGAATAGACCCTGAAACTCTTCATTTCGATTATCCGGATATTTGTTGAACACCAATTTTCAAAGCATGATTTTCACCGTTTGGTTTGTAAAGTTGTTTGACTTACACTATGATTTCATTTCTCAATGCACGTAATTTCAGGTTTGTTTTAATGAACTACAGTGGTGTACGATTATTAAAAAAACAAATTTTGTACCAAAAATGTCATTATTTCTTGAAAAAAGATGATTCCCGACATATGGTATGGTTTCGATTTTCGATGCCGGCAACTTCTGGAAGGGGTCAATGACCTAAAGTGATGTAAGAGGACGTAAATAAACCATTTCCGATGAGAAAAGTCGTTTACAGAACATAAATTTTTTTTATTCATTGAAAACAGTTCCAAATTTTGTTTTGCGTTTTTCTCAAAACTTTGATTTTTGAAAATCATTTTTTGACAAACTTTGAAAAATCATAGAAAATTCATTTCTCAACCTTTTTTAATGCGGTTTGCGCTATTCGAAAGGTACAAGTCTGTACTACTTAAAGAGCCAAAAAAACGAAAAAAAATTTTTCCGACATATGGTCGGGTATCCCTGGCTGCGTCTCAAATAAACCCAAAGGTACTAAGTATCTACTCGTATGCATTCTCTTCTAAATACGCAAGAAACGAAAACCAATGTACTCTAGTTTTCTTGATACACTCTCTAATTTGAATCAGTCGAAAACTGAAGATTGACTGATTGAAATCGACAAAATTTAGTTACTTGATTGGCAGTGAACTATTAATCTGTGAAATTTGACTGCCAATCAGTGAAAAACTACCGATTCAAAAATGAAAATTCACTAATTGAGTCAGTAAATTTTTCACTGATTTCATCAATGACTCAATTCTGTCTTTTTTAAAGTTAATTTGACTGATTCAGATTAAGATAGCATGAATGTATATCATTATTTTAGCATCAGCTGGTTCTTATGTATTTTCATGATTCAAGAAAAACCGTCTGAAGTCTAAACTCATTACGTGTTTCTTTTTCAACAGTTGTAATTTGTAAACTGCATCGCGAAATAGAAAATTCACCTTATTTTTTGTAAGTATAATTGTTTAATATTTACTATAGACAATTTACTTTATCAAATAGTTTTCCTCTCGTGTATATCCAGTTTTTACAATTCACCGCAATTTGAAACTCAAAAATTTAGTGTAATTGGGTGTCATTTGTCTAAACATTAAAGTCTTGACATGTGAAGATGTGATGGGTTTAATTGGTTTATTGCCTTTTGAAAACATCACCATGAAGGAAAGAAGAATCAACCATGATAATAAAATAAAGGATAAGAGTTGATAAATTTATTTACATCCCCTCGATTTATTTCTGATTTTCAAATCTTTTTTACCATGGATCATTTTTCATTTTTTCCAAATCATTTTTAAAATAGATGTTTGATTTTGAGTTAATTTGAATATTTTTATTTTTCATTTCATCTATTTAAATTACTCAATATTTTCCCCCAATTAACATCTCCTACTACCAAGAGACCATCGTTGATCGATACACTCTTAAAACTGAAAAAAAAAAAACTTCCAACCAATTTAAAGAGTTTATCATCAAGCTTTCATCGTGCGAAGAAATTTGACACAGTTGACCGTATAATTCTGCCTTAGTTGCACCCAAATTTGATAAGGATTTCACAAATTTTAGTTTTAATAAAGTCAATAAATTAATTCAACAGTATCTATAGAATTTAACCGTTGATTATGTTTTATTAATTATTCTTCTCTTCGTTTTTGAAGTAAAAGCCAAAAGTTTAATTGTGTCTTTCCAAAGATCAATTTAGCAGTCATGTAGGTAATTTTTTATGATTCTTTCGTACATTTTTTACTTATTGTCAGCATCTTTTTAACAATAATTTTTTTCCAACGTTTCATCTCATTGTTTTTTATCTCATTCTTCCTTCGCCTACATACTGAAATATCAATCCAACTGATATACTTGTTCATACATCACATAAACCAATTTCCTGCCCCTTTCTTACCTCATCTTGAATCCTTTGAACTGATACAACAATATTCCCAAATCAAGCTAATAGTCCGACTGCATCTGACTCATCATACCAATAGCATCCCATGAGAAAAATCATGCCATAGAATCTCGCGATGACCTAGGTCATCTCATACGTACAATAATTACATTTCATGATACTAATTAAGTATCACAACACATCACTTCCAGTACATTTTACAACAGTACTATAACAAGTACATGTAAACAACAAATAATGCAATACATTCACAGAAAATACTTAAAACTGTGAATTTGTGAGCTAAGTTACACCATAATCACCAAATTTGGGATCTTGAGTCTTCAAAGACTTCCGTAAATGGCTTCAATAACATGATAAGTACAATGGAATGTGTGATTAATTTTTTTTTCACTGAACGAGTTCGTTTTAGCTCAATTTTTCAAAGGGAACTTTGGAGCTATGCTACAAAAAAAGCAGAACGACAGAGAGGCAATCGGACTACAAACAACAAGGCTATTCTACATCGAATAATTCGCGTAGAAAAATTACAAATGAGGATATAACAGATGAAATAGTTCATTTTTTCACCATTGCAGATGAATATAAAAATCAAAATTAATCCAAAATAATTCGAAATCGAACTTAGTATATCAGAAGTGATAAATCAGAAATGAATCAGAAAGAGGAGAAAGGAGAATGAGAAAAAAATCTACGACAAACTGTTGGAGAATCAATAATGATGAAAATATATAAAAATTTGAAATCGAAAGCATCATTGAATATTATGATAGAATAAAATTGAATGGTTTTTTTTTTAGCTGTTCTTCCAATATTTTTTCATCAAATATCGAAAGAGGAATAATTATTAAGATTGAAAATGAGAAAATTGAAAGACAGAACCTTTAATCAATGCACCGATCAACGATTTTGTACCCTGGATGGAGGAAAATCTACAAAACTTATTTTCAGTACAAATAATTAAATTCAAAATGCAAAAAAAATATTGATCTCGTTTGTTTTGCTTTTTTTTTTAGTAATTTTTTTTTATTAAAAGCTCTTCAGATCGAGATATCTTCCAACCCATCTTTTCTATCTCGATAAAAAAAAAACTAATCCCAACAACAATCTTACAAACCATTCTGTTTTTTCCATCCTCGAATTTTCAAATTATCAACATAGATGATCTCATCCCTTCAGACCTGGTTTCGTATTTCACACGACAAACTCGTAGACAACGGGTAAAAAAAAGCCAAATTTAAACGCCATTTCCGGCCGACCTATATTATCGGTACACCATCTTATTTCAAATTCTATCCGAACTCAGCCGAGAGAGACCCACGTATAGAAATCTGAACGCGATATTTCAACAACCACATTCTCGGATTACGTTCAATTTATTTCTATTCATCAACAATAAGCTTTTCGAATGAAGGGAAAAAATTACGTCTCCATTTTTCCGCACTACCTTCGTCATTTTCAGGGCTGTACGAGAGATCACTCTCGAGCCCAGCATTAAAACCACCAAATGGAAAATATACCGAAACATGGCCGCAGGCGCTACGTGCTTTAGTGATTTATAAGGTACTGGGTCGAAATAGGGGGTTAAAACAAAGTGAAACGTAAACACCTTTATTTTCGTTTCGGCGAAAAACATTTTTCTAATGAATTAACCACGCGTTTTCTTTTCCGCTTATATCTTGCACGTTGCAATAATTACACCCGATAAAATCTTTTACTTAATAGGTTCCATGGTATCTCCGGAAACGTTTATGTATAAATTAGATAGGTACCTATTTTCTTTACTTTGGTCGCGTGTTTTATCGAGCGGATTTTATTTCTTAATTTTGCTGTATTTTTTTTTCGGGTGTATTTAGAGTCGATTGCGGTTTGTGATTCCAATTTTACAAATTGTCATGTTTCTGATGTACATGGTGTACAATGGATTTGAAATATTTCAATTCTTGCGATTTTCTGGATTTTTCTTGCCATTTTTAGGCCATTTCTTTGTTTTAAATTTGCCCAAAAAATAATCCCCCTTTTTATTCCTCAATTTAAAAATTCAAGAAAATAGGAAAATGTTGAAAATGTTTGCTCTTTGCGGTGAAATGATTAAAATCTTGTTATTTTATGTTTTTTCTTGTTTTTCTTGTCAGTAGACACCATGGATGTATCGTTGAAGAAAAATTAGCATACGAGTAGATACATTTGGATCTACTTTCAGACAAATAATAATGAATTAAATTCAGAAAGAGAGTCAAATTAATGTAATTTTGTTCAAACTTTTGAAAAAACTTCGACTATTCCTATCGAAAATTTGAAATGTGAGTTTTGTCTCCAATATACATTTTTTCAACACTTACAGAAAAATTTTGTAGAACCAAAGTTGTAGAGCTTGAAAAAATGAATATTTTTCGTCTCTTGACATTTTTGCCCTAGATCAACCCGTTTTCAAGTGAACCATTGAATTAGGAAAAGATGTCAAAAGACAGAAAATATTTATTTTTTCAAACTCTACAACTTCGGTTCTATAAAATTTTTTGTGGCTGCCAAATGTAAATTTAAATTCCAATCCCACGACTTTTGGTGCAATTTTCTCCCTAAAAAGGGTGGTATCAGTGGTATGAAAAAAAAAACAAAAAAAAACACACGAGATTATAGAGTGTGTAGCACTCCTTCAGAATCCACCATAAAATCGAAAAAAAAATTGGGATAATGTGAGTTTTGACTCTCAGCTTTTTATATGTTCATTTTTATGTATTTTTAGGTATGGAAATCGATCAGTGAACTGATGGCGGATTACTAAGCGCGAAGGAGTACAAAATATCATACTAGATCGTCAGTTTCTCCATTCTAAATTCGAACTTGCATTTAAAACTACGGAGAAAACCTTTCAGAACAGTTCTCAAGTTAAAAGCCAAATACATCAACCCAACAGACAAACTGGAATCTCAAATCTGCATTCCAGCAAAAGCTCCGTTTCAATTTTTATCTCATCGTTGGGCAAATTTTTCACACCATTTGAAAAAACTATAATATTCGGCATTGCAGACTCTTCTTATCACAATTGCAATATGCTGCTGGTTAAATTACGCGAGAAATTTCATCAGCATGGCTGAGCAGCGTTTCTGAAACGAGGCACAATTTTTGATACCTTTACCACTCTACGTAATTTGTTTACATTTTTCTTTTCTCTTTTTTAGGTACCTTATTCGTTACGATTGTTCGCACTGTTTAACGTAGCGTTAAACGAGGTCTCGCGAAAATTATCTCGAAGCAAAATTCTTTTGCAGAGGATTCTTTCCTTGATATTGTTTTTCAGCGTCGCCCTACAGAACAATGCCATAGAGATATCCTAAGAATAAACTGAAAATATGATTTTCTCATCTAAATGTCTCCGAAAGTAGCTGTTTAAAAGATTATTTAAAACCATTTTATGGTAATTTGATTACCTACGTGAAAAATTGTATTGAAAACGACCCCCCCCCCCTTCCGGTGTTCATTATGAAATTCAAGTATGAAAATTTCAATTGATGCCATCAAAAGAAGGCCACCATCTTCTCAGCTCTTTAAATTGAAAATTCATTCCGATTGAACACCACTTGTGAGTCATCCTCAAAGTTAGAAGGTTCTAATAGTTCATGTTCACGAAATTGAACCTCACCCCCTTCACGAGGCTCCTCATTACAAAATTGAAACCATTACGGCTCAAAATTTAAACTACAAAAAACTGAAAGCCATTCTTTACGACTGGTCAATCGAAAGATGGCAACTACGTTCTCTGAAAAAGCGTTAATAACACAAATTCTGATCCCAAAATTAAAAAACGTTTACTATTTGGATTGTACATATTCTAAATTATAAAATGACACAAATTTTTCTAAGTCACGGTAACTTTTAAAGTTATTTATTCAAAATTGGAAAACCCCCTGATAAATATTGTGCTTGTGGTCACATTGAACAAAATTCTTTTTATTTGCTTTTCTTTTGCCTCAATTTAAACAAAATTCAAGATGAAATTGCACCTAACTTTGATCCCATCCCCAACAGCGAAACCCCCAAAGATTACTTCTACACCAAAGAATTCAAAAAATATTGTGAATTTATTATCGCTAACCAGTATGTCAACTATCATTTTCCCTAATTACCCCTCCTTTCCCTTCACCTGAAGCCCATTAGTGATGAGTAGGGCTGAGATTTTTATGATATCGCATATTTGACAGTGTGATAGTAGATACCGCATATCATGGTTTCTTTTGCGATTCATGCATTTTTATGCCGAATTATGCAATGTGATATTGCATATTTTTGCTTATTTCGACGTAATTGCTTAAAAATGCTTATTTTAGCCAAAAAAAATGCCCTTAAACCGCTTATTTAACGCTTATTTAGATCGTTCTCGCATATTTGAAAAAAAATCACTAAAAAACAGTGTAAAAGTTGAAATTTTGAGCTTGGAAAAAAATCAACTCTTCAAAATTAAAAAAAAAAGTCCTTTCTAGTCGACAACTTGAAGGAGCACTTGGTAATCGATTTTAAAATAAAAAGTTTGATGTCTTTTTTCTCATAATTTCATAAAAGTTCGATGTTTTTCTTATTGACGTTATTGTAGTTATTTTATTTCACTCATTTTGTCATTTTACAAAAATTTGAAAATTAAAGTTACATGATTTTCTCGTTTTACTTCTTTCCTTATTCTAATTTAGTAATTTTGATGGCATTTCCTCATTCAGATTGAAAATACCTGCACTTTGATATGCTGCATGGTGGGGTTTGATAGCGCATATAAATGCTTTTTTTAGGCAATTTTAATCGCTTTTTATAAGCACTTATAATCAGTTTGATAGCGCATAAAAATCTCAGCCCTAGTGATGAGAATTCGAACAGTAAGTCGCATGCACACTAGTAGTGAGTCCTGTTGGGGTATTCCCTTCTTTTCCTTACTTCCTCTATCACTATGTTTTGTTTCATACGTATTGTTGTTGTAAATGTAAATGTTAGTCTCCCCCCCCCCATAGTCTCTCTCCATCCATAAACCTTTAGGTGCGAGGAGGGAGAACTGGGTATATTGTATTTAGGATAAAATAATGGGGGGGGGGAGCTTTAAGGGTATGCTCTACCTTGTTATCAGTGAAAAATTTAGGATCGGGGTATCATATTAAGCATTATTGAATAAAATGGTCTGAAAATTTAATATGCGCTTCGGAACAACATTGCCTTTCAAGGAGTTTTAAGATATTTTCAAAATTTTTCTTTAATTTAAAAAAAAAATCAAAAATACTTTGGATAAAAAATGTTGCTGTTCGTCCATTTTTTTTTCGAACATTCTTTTTTTTCAAAAATGGAAGAGAAATTTTGAAAATATCTCAAAAGTCCTCAACAGATAAAGTTGTTCCGAAGCACATAATAAATTTTCAGGACATTTTATTCAATAATGCTTAAGATATCCCAATCCTAAATTTTTTCACTGATAAAAGTTAGAACGTACCCTTAAAACTAGAAATAAGAATTTTCGAAATTTTTGGACGATTGTTGATTATCTAGCGAATTTTTCAACTCAATTTTACATGGAATTTTTCAATTTTCAGACTAAAAATTAACCCTAAAGAAATTTCTATTATTGCAGAACTACAAAAAAAAATATATTGGACCTAGGTATACATTTTAGCGCAAAAATGAAGAAATAATCCGATTAATTTTTAATTTCCGTTTTATATTCCAGCAAAGAGCGAAAAAACTACAGCAGAGATAGCCAAAGTTCACATCATGCGTTAATAAAGAACTAGCAGAGGAACCAGGCAAAAGGGCGTGTTTACCCAACGGGGTATATCTGTGATTCGTAGAGTATATTACGCAAATATACCGAGAGGTTAATGGCGAGGTTTATTCTATAAGAATAATTCATCGGCTTACTCCACAAACCAGGCAGGTTTGTTAGAAAAGGTTCGAGATAAGCTTGATACGCAAAGAAGGGAATTCAGGACGGTAAAAGGTACCGGCTCGATGTTAATTATTTCTGCGCCAGGAGCCAAAACTGGCCGCAGATAAACATACGTCGTAGGTATCCGCACATTGGATACAAAGTATGAAAATTATGACGTCATCGACGTATCACTATGATTAAAGTAAAGCTCCAAAATATGGATGAATTTACGTCCTTACGAATTAAACGTATCTAACAAAGGACTTACCCCGAGTGTTACGTGTCAATGGAAAAAAAATTTATGGACGGATATAGTATCAAAAAAGAGTTTTAGGGCCAAAATTTCAGCCCTCAAAAGTAAGCAGAATCCGGTTATTAATCATGCCACAACTAACACTCCAATTCATTATTCGCAGCCACCAATTTACTGTCGACCGCCGGCAGCTCACTATATCCATGTGTAATCATGCAATAATTATTATTTTTATTTTTTTTCTTGGAGACCCTTAAAGTTGAATATCTCATTAATTTTCATCGTGTAATTTTTTTAATAGAGATAGACGATAGAACGAAAACGTCCATGGTGAGTAGTGGAAATGTATTCAAAACTACGATTTAGAAAATAAATTGGGATATAATTTTTCTTCTTTTGAATCTTCCATTAGCAACAATTGACTAAACCAGTCTACATGAAATACCCTAGTTGATTCCCGAATGGACCAGTAAGTAATATTTTATATTTTTTCTTCTCAAATCTGATTTCAGGAATTGAGGAACGTCGAAGTCGATCAATTCACTCATCCTTCACCTTCAAAATTCCTCGAAGCCTCAGTCGAAATCTCACTTAAAACGAAATAAAATCGGTTCAAATTTCATTCTCGCATTTAAATTTCGTAAAAAATTCGATATCCAAGGTTATTCTCTTTTTTTTTACCCAATTTCAATATAAATTCGCCATTCAATCGCATTACCTTCTTTTTTCATCTATACCTTTCCAACTCAATGTCAAACGTACACTTACATTTCGACATAATCAGCTCCCAGAGGCTGTCATTCTGACACAACGTACCCCTCTCTTTATCAAACAGACAAACTCGACAGGGTAGATTTTTCACGCATTTCACAAACCCCAAGAAACGAATCCCTCGACAAAACCAAACCCAAAAAGAATGGCATCACGACGTATTATAATATAAAAAGAAACTGGCAGAAAAAAAATTGTCCCCTGATAAAACGCCGCTCAAGCCATCGTATCCAAACACGAATTTACTTTTTAGCTATTTCTGCCCTTGTTGCCTTACGTTTAGCACATCGTATACCCTTATGGGAAAAAACCACGATTAAATATACAAAGCACAAAATCCGAAATACACGTTTGCAAAAGTTGAAGAGTGGCACAGCATATGATATTTTTCTTCGCTTTTTTTCCTGCTGCTGTCTCGTTTCGGGCGGCGAATATTATATAAAATTTTCCAACGTCTAAAACATATTCTGCGGCGAAAGACAAATTGGGTGTTTTGCTCGTCTTCATCCTCGAACGTCGTAACCGCCGCGTAACAAAATACCCTCGGTTCTTTATTTCGACTAGATTATGAATTTTTTTCAACGGCTAAACAGCATCCCTTATTTTTATATCGTGGCAGTTTTAAAATATTTAACGATAATTTCTCAGTCGTTTCGCTGGCTGGGTTGGAAAAAACCGTGGAAAAAAATCCTTCGCTTAACGATAACGTTTATTCGTCGAATTACCCGAATAATACGTAAACGTAATTTGGAAAGGGTGCTGAGCTGGGGTACAAAGAAAGAGGGGTTTGTGTGCTGAGAAAAACGTCTGAAAACAGATTTAATAAAATTCTTTCTATTCATTCGCCCATCCTTATAAGATAGATGAGGAAACGAAAAACTAAATGGAACGTTTAAACATCATCCGAATTTGTACATACAACATTTCAAAATTATACGAACTAAGTTACGTTACCTAAGCGCAATTTCACCGTGGAAAATTTTCCTTTTCGTCGAAGAATGAAAAGATAAAAAAAAGACTCGAATTGTTACTTTAGTTGCGTAAATAATACAACGCGGCCTATTTCTTTCCCTATTGCCGGCGAAATTAAACTTTCAGTGTTCGAACGAGAAAGGCTCGCTACGAAAATATTTTAAATTTAAATCAGCCTAATTTTTATTTCATCTCTGGCTCGTGTTTTCAAAGTATCTATCCGGCAGAAGTGGAATTCGGGGAATAATTGAAGGCATCCCGCTGGGTGTATTTTTTACTAATTATTGTTCGAGCTGGAATATTTTACCCTAATTCGAATTTCGAAACAACTCCCAGGCGAAATATCGAATTTATTCGACCCCGAGAACCATGCCAGGTCGCTGGGCTAAAAGTTTATATGTATACGTAACACGTACGTATATCTGGCGATGACAAGAGTACGTTTCGAAAGCACTGCTCGTAAAAGCTCGTCGAAAAAATACGTACAGTTAACGTGTCTGCTTTGTATTCGCCCTAAGTACCTAGATATACATACGGTTTACGTCGTATACCCCTAGACCCTTTGAAGCTTTTAGATTTCTATTTATATTGACGTGGGAACGCGTTTCCATCATATTTGTACGTTCGTGAAGGTGGGAGGGGGAGGGGGAAGGGGATTGGAAAAGGTGTTATGTTTAACAGGAAAGCTTGAGCTAATTTTCGATACCGGTGTTTGCTTCGTGCAAATGACGGCAAGGTTATTTCTCCATCAATATTATTATTCCAGCGATCGACTCTCGTTCATTTTGTAGATGAGAATGAAGAAGGTTGAAATCTGAAGGGAGGGGAAATTGAAAAGGTCGTTTAAACAACAAAACTCGAAAGCGAAATAATGTACTTCCAATCAAATTCGGTTAGATTTTGAAAATTTTCAAATTCTACTCAAATTCTACTCATTTTCCAGACAAGCAGAAAAAATACATAAAGGTCACTCACAGGTCAAAAAGCTGAAAAGAAATGTCGAGGTGAAAAATGAAGCAACGAAGAAAGCCTCACAGATTGAAAAAGTATGTGAAGCTTGGAGTGGTACGACTATTGGCTGTGCAAATTTTCGAGTACATTTTTGTTGTTTTTTTTTGCTGACAGAATTATTACACCGTTCGAGGTGATTTCAGTGTTCTCAAAACTGTTATAATTAGTATCAATAATTTTTATGTTTATAACAGAAAATCAACAATTCAAATGGGAGTTGATTCCCTGAATTCAGAAATGTGTGAATTGGTTTTCACCTTTTTTGGGGGGATATGTATACGAATTGATTCCCATTTTTTTTTCGGAGTATGCACGAGTTGATTCCGACCCCCTTTCAGCCTACTAGCGTTACCTAGGAGATACCACGAGGAGGTTGGCTAAATCATTTTTTTCAAAATTGGTTTTAGTTGTATTGATGTTTTTTCTTTAGATACCCAGAAATACCATTGGCATCCATTTTCAATCATAATCGTATTTTTCAGGGATCCTTAAAAATTATAAATTTTTTCATGTTTTTTCAATATTCAGAAAAAAATCAAAAAAAAAATTTTTAATTCTCCAAAATGAGGAGAGTTCATATTTTAATTTTTCCAATTTTTTTTCGATTTTTCATCAAATGTTGAAAAAACAAAAAAAAAATGATATTCTTCAAGGATAAGTTTTTCCACAATTTGTGGTCAATATCGCCACACTTTTTTTCTCAGTGTAGTCAGATTTTTAGGATCCGGTCGGAAGGGGTAATGTGGGGGTCAAGGGAGGAATTTTCACAGGTCCGAGTCTAGGCATAATTTTCTGACTGTCCATTAGGGTGGAGTGAAAAAAATAATATCTTGGATTTTGACCAAATTTGGTGGAATGGTTTACTTTGAGTGGGAGACTTCCTAAAAAAAATTTGAGCCCCCCAGGGGCAAGGGGAGGGGAGCAGAAGGTGCTCAAAGTGCACCTCCTTTTGAAAAAACGCTCTTTTTTGTGTTTCTTAGTCAATAAAAATTGTGTGAAAAGCCTTCTTATAGCACTTAAAAGATGCAATTTGAGTTTCTAAATCTCCCTAAACCATCGCCATCCTTCTCCGATCAAAACTCAGACTGCTACCAGGGGGTTGAAAAGTTGCAGATTGCAATATTCCAGTACTATGAAATTTTCATTAAACTGGGATGATTATTTTTTCATCGAGTAATTAAACAAACATTTTTTTCAACCACTGAAAGTGAATTCTGAAAAAAAAATTGAAAATTCTAGAAAATTCTATACACCAGTGCAGCCAAACAAATCATAAGATTCCAAAATACGGAATTTATATCGACTTTGAATTGATTATTTTTTCGCCTGAAAATATGTAATTTTTTTTTTAATCACTAGAGGTATATTTCGGAATTTTTTTGAAAAATGCTGTATGTCAGTAAAGATGTCAGTGCAGCCAGTTACAAATCATGACATGCTACACTATAATATGGAATTTTCGTTGATCTCAAATTAATTTTTTTATCGTTTGAAAAATTCACAATAATTTTGTTTTCAATCATCAAAACTAAAAAATTCAAGATTTTTACTCGTACATACCTCAAAAAATTGGGAATCGATTTGCCCACCTTTTCACATCAATATTTCGTTGGAAAACAACTCACCTACAGCCATTCAAAACTTTTAATTCAACTAATAACAAAAAATTACTTGTCTTCATTAACAACATGTCAACGCAACCATAAAAAAACTCCCCTTTTCCCTCTACAAAGTACATCAATTCTCACGCATCCCTAGAGCAATTTCATATTGCATACATTTGGCAAAAAAAAAACGTGCATCGAAAATTCAACACTTCCAAACACAGTTCGCGTACAACATTCCGAAGTGCCGCGATGAATGGCAAAAGGGCCTCCAGAAAGGATACAGATAGAGGGGACAGACTTGAGGGAACGAATGAATACAATGCTGGGTAGCATTATGTACGCGAGAAAATTACGCCTTTGCTGGCATTGGCAGCAGTACCGACTGTGCTCTTTCCTACGTGATTAATTTTACCGACGCTGAGGTCGTCGTCACGGGGCGCCGCGATGGCGGCGGAGACGGCGGCGTGAAAAATTATCAAAACCGACACGTACAATTGGAGCCTTTAGCGGAGTTGATTCGCGTTGAATTTTACATCACGTAAACTTCTATTGGAAGGTACCTGGGCGAATTTTCTTCGCAGAATTTGAAATTGAAAAAGAAAGTTTAAGTAGAACAGTGAGGCGACAGAATTAACAAGTTTCTGTTCAAGTTGATCAATGTAACGAATCTATTTGATCAGTTGAATCTGAATGGCGCAGTGTTGCCAATGTTAGTGATTTATCACTGAATTTAGTGGATTTTTTGCTACCAAGTTCACTTTCTTAATAAAAAATTTACAAAAAATCATAAAAGTTCAAGTTATTCATCTTAACTGAATAAAAACGACAATCATTCAACATGAAAATTGACCAAATTAATAAGAAATCCAGCGCTGTCTAGCTAGCCAATAGCTAATAGCCATTAGCCGTTAGCCGAAGGATTTTCACTCCTTTTAGATTTAGCTTTTAGCTACCCAATCAACTCTACTAGCCATTAGCCATTAGCTTTAGCCAATCAAATTGAATGCAAGGCAGTGAGAACGAATGAAGAACAGAAGAACAGGGCATTTATTCAAAGAACGAACGAAAGAACGAACATTTTGAAAAATGATTCAAAAGAACCAAGAACAAAAGAAAGATCAAGAAATTTCAATTGAATTTCGCGAACAAAGGAATGGGAACAGTTCAACCGGTCCCATTCTTTTGTTCTTTTTTTAAAAAAAATGGCCTCGAAACAATGAAAATACCAAAAACCAAGGAGATGAGATTCTTGAGATTCTCATCTCCTTGGTTTTTTGTTTTTTTCATTGTTTTGAGGCCAATTTAAAAAAAAAAAAGAACAAAAGAATGGGAACAGAACAAAAGAACACGTTTTTAGGGAAAAACAAGAACGAGAACGAAGAACATGTAGAACTGCTAAGAAGAAAGAATGAACGAAAGAACACATGATTTTTTTGATTTTGGGAACGAGAGAACTGAGAACAAGAACAAATTAGAATTGGCAACAAGGGAACCGGGTATAGTTTGCGATAATAGCAGCACAGATGAAGAACCTGCAGAAAGGTGGCATATTTCGTTCTATGAACTGGAGCGATTTCTGCAGATTAGCCAAAAGAAAACATTGGTTCACGAAGTTTGGTTGGATGGTAAGAATGACTCTTATACAGGGTGGCTCGGTTAAGGTGTGAAATATTAAAACCACGTATTCTACTTATCATTTGGAGTAAAAAATGTTATATACATGATGGGTCGTGAACGCTTCATTTCTGAGTTACTCGCCTTTAAAGGGGGCCCAGATTTCACCCAAAATTGACAATTTTTGCTCTAGCAGTGAAAATTTTCGGGGGGTAGGTGGTGGAAAAAGTGAAAGGAGGTCCATAGAAGCGTATACAAATTTTTTTTTTTTTTGGTTCATAAGTAAGTGTTTTAAAATAAAAAATGTGTTTCGGTACCAGAAAAATGGTCGAACAAGAACAAAAAATCATTTTTTTGAAATTTTATTCACTTTTAGGGGTATTACTACTTATTTAACACCTATTAACCCAAATTTCTGTTTTTTTATTTATTGGATGCTGAGTAATCAATTTATCAAATTTCGACCATCCCACAAAATTACAATAAAAATCGAATTTAATGATTTCTCATGATTCCTCATTATTATAAAAAAAAATTCGCCTAAAATTTTTTTCTAAAAAATCAAAAAAATGGAGGGTATCTCGGCATAATTTATTTTGTGGCAACGCTGTAATTAACTTCCGCGTAAGTAACCCCGACGCTCGTCTCGTTAAACGCAACATTTTACGGGCGTCGCGATGTGCAACGTTGCCGAATTTCCAGTTCTTTACTCGGCAATATCTCAGAAAGAAAGCGTTTTGGGCCCATGTTGAATATGACATTTTTTGTTCGTATTGATAAGTAGAATATGAGGTTTCAATATTTCACACCTTAACCGAGCCACCCTGTATAATACATTTCAAAATTTGTCAGCGCAAAGTAAACCGTCTAACATTTCTAATTTAAACAATTTTAAACAAAATAATTGGCAATGTTTTTCGTGTTTTAGCCATCTCCGCAATACCATGTACTATACATCAAAGGACTGCCGAAGGATACAATGTGGCCACATTTTCGGAAAGCAGCTCCGAACAAATAGTACAATTGTACCTGTACAATACCAGAGACATACTACGCAAACCAAAGGGGCAGTGGTGGAGGAAGGCAGTCATGAAGAGTACTGTCCTGTTGTGTGCGGGGACGTGGGCGAAAGGGCTAGTGAACGAATTAATTATTGAATTGGAGAGAACAGCAGCAGAGGCTCCAGATTCAACAATGGAATTCAAAACCATCTCACAGTATTCATACAACAGTAAGTTTTCTCACCAAAACAGTTAATTTTTGAATCGGATATATGGTACTCATCTAAATCCGGACCGCGCGAATCATTTCAGTCGTTCAGCGTTCAACTCTTTTTTACATCTTATCACCATCTGAAAGAGGGAAACTAGAGAGTGATGAAATAAACAATTTCTAATTTTGTTGTCGGTTGTATTCTAAATGGTCAAATTTGCACATGATTATGAATAATATTCAATAATTTGAGCAAATTTGACCGTTTAGAATACAACCGACAAATAAATTAGAAATTGTTTATTTCATCACTCTCTAGAGTTTCCCTCTTTCAGATGGTGATAAGACGTAAAAAAGAGTTGAACGCTGAACGACTGAAATGATTCGCACGGTCCGGATACAGAACAATGGATCCGCAGAATAAAAGGCTTCAAAAATTTATAGAGGTAAATATATAACTGTAATTTATAGAATAAAAAAAAATTTATTACGGAAAGTTCTTTTCATTTGTACAGTATCGAAAGTACATTTTTTCATTGCTAATTTGCGGATCGGAAGTTCGTATTTTCATTGCTGAGCTGTTGACACGGTTTTTAGTGTTTTTCGTGTTTACTTCCGCGTCCTAGTACGCGGAAGTAAACTTCCGTGACCCGGTATACGAACCACACGAACGCGTACGCTTTACGTAAAAGTACTAATTGATGATTTTGAGAAGTACAAATGAAAAATATCTTACAATATAAGCATCGGTAGTGAGCATTTTCATGACTCGCGTATTTTCTCACTCGCCTTCGGCTCGTTTCGCAAACTTACGCTCGTCATAAAAAGGCTCACTTCCGCTGCTTGTATAGTAATATACTATTATATAACAAGATACTAGAGTACGCAATTATAAACTCGTGCAAAAAACGCCCTCACGTGCCTATGGCTAGGGCTTATTTTTTGCACACGTTTATAATCGCGTACTTTAGTCCCTAGTTTATATGTAAAGTAATGCCATCTCTGATAACTATCATTACTTACTAGATAACATCATTTGTTGTATGTATTTTGAGTATTGCATTTCATTCGTTTTTACGTTCGTATAACAGATAGATATAGAAGTGTATTTGTTTAGCTAGTGCAACGTTTTATCATAATTCTGTAATTTTGTTCCTTTTAGGTAAGATCGTAATTTGCATATTAATTATCAAATGTGTTCTTTGTAAATATTGAAATAAAATGTTCCTTTTAGAATACAATTCAGATTTGACCGTCGCCAGTAGCGTACATATAAACTACTATTTTTTAAACTAAATTATTTAAATAATATTTGAATTCATTTTACTTCAATTTTTTGATATTTATTGCTGTTATTACCGAGAAAAATATAAGTTTTTTTTTACAAAATAATGAATTTATGGAAAACCTCGCTGCGGAACGTATGATCCGCAAAATCCATTTATGTAACCATAGCTATTGGAGTTGCTTCCAATATCGACTTACACATGGAAGAACTCTCGACTACAATCCACTCTGAATTCGGTTACTATCTGGGTGATGTAGGTTCAAAACGTGAGAACGCTAGAATTATCACCACGCTATTTTGAGGTAATTTCACAGCTTTTTTTCAACCCCTTATCTCTGATTTTCCAAACCTCTTGAAACCTTGATGCTGCATCTCGCACTCTTACCACCTAACATGCAAATTTCACGAATGAAAGAATATAAATTCTTCAACTCCAAAACCTCAATTCATCACACGCGATACATGGGACACCCTATATGAATACCCTTACCCACGAACTTTCAGATCACGACAACACAAATAAACGAGGCGACTATCTGACAGCTGACCAGATGTGAAAACGCGCCAGAAATTAGAAATTTCTCTCTTTTGAATGACGAATCGCGAATTAAATCCGTCGTTCGGTAAATCGGTATGAACGCGGTGACACGATGGCAGAGGGGTGGGTAGTGAGTATTTGTGCAAACTGTACACTAAAGGCTAGCACCAGCGTTGAATACGCCTTCGCAATTTTTTCTCTCCTCGCTTCGACTATTTATTTTCCTATATAAATACTAATATCGTTCGGCTGTCTGGGAGTTTTTCATTTTTTTTTTATCCTAATCGCATCTTTAACTCGTATATGCAATATAAATAAACAAAATGAGAATTTACGGTTTTTTCTGCGAAATACAAATTCATATGTATGACAGCGTAAGCAACTGGGTAATACTTGAACGCTACAGGGTGTTCAAAATTCATGTTTTTGATAAAATAGGGTTTTTTGCCTTTCGTTAGATCAAAACAAAAAAGAATCGGACTGAGCTGAGGAAAAAATTAAAAATTTTGTGAAAATGAACTCGTTCTATTTTTCAAGAACCTTCTCTTACGGAATAGAATTTTTTTCAAATAAATTTTTTGTGTCAATTTTATTTTATTTTTATTTTTTTCTGTTATGTGTTTTTTTTAAGGAATTGAGTATGATTTTTTGGTTGGGAAAGAGGGAGGGAGGGGTGAAAAACAACGTTTTTTTTTCAATTTCAAAGTTGAATAAAAAAAGAAAAATTTTTGAGTTGGAAGAAATTTCAAGATTTTTACATTTTGTTGAAAAAATTTCAGTGTTGAAATTTTTTCTACTCGAAATTTTTTACAATCATTTTGAATTTTTCCACAATTTTCTTTGAACTTGAGCATTCTTTCAAATGAAAATTTCCCAAAAAATTTTCCAATAAAATCTGTCAGTGATACCTATTTTGGTAATTCGAAATAATAATCAATAAACTCAAAATTGTGACTTGTCATTTTTCTAATTGATGCTACTCACTACATTATTTTGAAAAAGGGTGAGAAGTCATAATTTTCATCCAAATTTTCAAAGATTAAGTATGACCTGAAATGGAAAAAAATTGGGAAAATTGTTGATATAATTTTCTAAAAATCAAAACGTACGTGTAGCATATCTCCGTAAACGATTATTTAAAAATACACAAACACTCATTCCCACCACCTCCCCCTCTCCTCCGATCTCTACACTTGAACCGATCTTTCACGTACTTAACCGCATCAGAACTTGAGCCAAATACACGACACAAAGAGATTATACGACGTTCGCGAATTCGAGCGAAAAATACGAGATTATTCCGCGACCGCGGCCAAATTCGAATAAAAAAACTAGACCACCTTCTTGGTGCGAAATTTTTCCACAAATAAAATACACTGGTCTCTCGAAATCGTTTATTTGCAGCTTGGCATCGTACTTCGCAAATACTCTCACATCGCTGTATTCACGATAACCTACTCAATCCACATCGATGATTTCGGGCTACTTTGTAAATCAATTTAGCACCCAGCTCCCTTGACAAAATCGAGGCGAGGGAATGGCAAAAAAACGAGACACCTGCTGGGGAAACGAGAAGTCGAGGGGGAAAGGTCGTCGCGCCAATTACACGGGTCGTTGAATATTCGGTAATTTTATTCAATTTTCCCAACACCGTTACGGATTTTTTCGTATCGATGAAAATCTCTCCGTTTCCATCATTTCGACGCGAGAGATAAACCTAGACGTCGTATCGAATTACACCGACGAAATTCGTCAGCAAAGGTATAAAATATTCGCATCGTCGATAATGAATAACGAGTATGCAACACACACGGCAAAACAGAGAAGCTGCGTCGTTTAATTACGAACCTAGCGACAGGGTATCTGTGTATACGACGTATATGTCGCGTATTATTAAATCATCTGTTTTGTTTATGGCGGCGGCAGCGCTGGCGGAATCCCTTCGCAAGGATGGAATAAGGACGGGGAGAAGGGGCAGAACGAACGACAATAACGAGCGTATACAAATTAAATTTATTACCGTCGTCGGCGTGTTATTCGAAAAGCAATTCTAGGACGATAAAAATGCAAAGGTCGTAAATGTAATAAAAGGCTTTAATCTGCGACAAAACATGACCATTAAATAAGGCTGGCAGAGTAGCCAGGGCGATCTTTCTGCCTTTCCCCCGGCCCCCTGTAGCAATTTACGTATAAAATTACACGTATAATAAGTACGACGACGATGCGACGTTTTGGAGAAGAAAGAAGGCCAGCAGCCAGCAGCTCTATTTACCTCGTTCAATTATCGTGCGATGGAAATTGGAGCAAATCTAAGTACGTAGAAAGATATCGGTTATGTACCAAATTGACCAAATATTTTGGCATTATCTGACATTTTCCTTCTTCAGAGTGTCTAACAAAATTTGTTGAGCAAAAAGCTTGACTTCGCTTGACCTTTTGGAATGACTTTTTGCATGCCTTTTTTGAGCGCCACCCCAACAAAAAAAATTTATGCGTCTGTGTGCCTGAAGTTGTTACCCATCCTACCCCCAAAACTACACGTCTGTGTGTCTGTACCTCCCCCCCCCCCCATAAAGACGCCTGTGTGACTGTAGCTATTTTATAGCTTCAAACAACGTAGTCGTCGATTACAAACAAAACAGAGTTTTCCATGAATCGTCTTCCACACATATTTTTTTGGATATAACCGAGTACCACCAAAAAAATTTGAGATCAACATGTTGCCTATTTTAAAAATTGAAGAGACTACAAGAAAAATTGTTTGAAAAAAATTCTATGAACTGATCAAGGGAAAGGATTGTTACTTTGAAAACTGAGAAAATTTTGTTCTGTAGACTTTTTGCCTAACATCAAAAATGTAGGAGCTAAAGGTCATTAAAAATTGGGAAAATTTGAAAATTTTTTGAAGCTCTTGTGACCCGCAGCCCCTTCATTTCCGATGTTCGACAAAAAGTCTACAGAACAAAATTTTTTCAGTTTTCAATGTACCTACTATCCATTCCCTTGATCAATTCATTTTGTAGAATTTTTTTGAATATTTTTTTGTAGCCCCTTCAATTTTAAAGTTGGGCAAAAAGTCAGAAAGTAAAAATTTGTTTACTTTTCACAGTACTATTCATTCCTATGGTTGAAAAAAATTTTCGGCGTGATTTTTTTAGAAGCAGCATTTGCCCCTTCAATTTTTAAAATATTTAACATGTTCATCTTGAGTTTTTTTTTAGCAGTACTCACTACTCAGTTATATCCAAAAAAAATACGTTTGACAGACGATTCGTGGAACATTCTTATGGCCGAAAAATCGCCCTGGCTACTCTGCCAACCTTGTAAGTGAAAAAAGTAAAGGGTTAGGCAAACTTAAAATTTGGAACTAATCGAGGGGCGAGTACTTTTACTTCTTAAAAAAACATTATTTATTAATTTATGAACAAGTTGCCTTTTCAGGGTGTCCAATATATCTCAGAAATAATTTTCCCTGACTTTTCCAGGTTTCCCAGACCATTTTTTCAAAACTTTCCAGACCTTTTAAACATGTTATTCCTGAAGGATGCAGAAGGGGTGGTTTTTTCGCGTGATTAAATTGTGCAGAAGAATGATTTAAATTGCATGATGTCCATTAATTTTTTTTCAAAAATCATTACTTCTTATGAGATTTTTAGATCCTCCCTTTTCCGGCCACAAAAACGACTTAAATTGAATTCTGAAAATTGTTGACGCCACTTCCTCCTCAACTCGGCATAAAAACTTGAGACCTTGAATTTATAACAGAAAAAATTTCAAAGAAAAAGGAAAAACTTTGGTGTCAACCAAATCGTGAGACTAAAAGTTCGGATATTTCCAGTCTGAAAATTCAAAAATGTCTTCACAATCAAATACTCCCCCCAAAAAACACGTACCTGTCTCAAATTTATAAATTTTATGAAAGTCACTAATACAATCTTTTCGGCTTGGCCCAGTAAATAATAGTTCGATGAGGACTTGAGGAGTGAAATATCAATTATTTTGATGAGATATACAAATGCGATGAGCCCAAGCGAAGCGAGGGAGGGCGAAAATTTTTTCGAAAAAAGATTTTCAAAACTTAAAAATTCATCACTTTACACCCCGAGTAACGTTTCCCAAAATGTGACCAAAAAAATACAAATTTTCTTCCATTTTTTCCCCTTCTTTTTCAAAATCGTGATCAGGGGCATCATGGTACTCCTTTCTCATTATATTTTATCAAAAAGTACGGGTTCAAAAAAAAAACTCTGTACAAAGAAAATGTTTTGAAAACTCAATGATTCAATCGACAAAAACGTGAGTTTAAATTAAATATCAATTTTCTTGTACATTACGGTCAACAAAAAATGATACATACAAAAATTAGTTAAAGCAGGCATCATAGTGAAATTTGGTGGGAAAAAAGTAACTTTAGTAACTCAATTTGGGAAAAAAAGTAACCAATGTATTACCAAAAAGTAACCAAAAACTCAATTTTTAATGGTAAAATTTGTAAAAAAAAAACAAAAAAAACATGTATGTACTTAATGCAATTATTATAACTTATAAGCGCTCCCAGAAATTATGTAAGGGAGGGGCTGAGAATTGGAGAAAATGGGGTGAAGGGGGGGGGTGATTAAAATTCGTAACAAACTTCAAAATCTATTTTTACAGTAGTGCTCGTAAAGTCAGGTTAATTTCAGTGGACAGATGAAAAAATGTAATACAGATAAAAGCGAAGAAAAACTGAAAAATTACAAGAATTCTCTAAATCTGAATCAGTGAGATGAATATAAATGAAAATCAGTGATTCGCATCGATCGTTTAGTCAAAATTACTGATTTTTTTCTGGTTAATTGAAAATCGACTAAGAAATCAACGACTTTTGACTTGACTGCAATATCAATGAAAATTATTTTATTGGTTCAAAAAGGCAGAGTTTTTATAAAACTTGATTGATGTAGATTTAGAAAGTTATAATATTCTAATGTAAGAAATAAGAAAAATTATTTTTGAAGAGTAATAAAATGAGGTAAAATTTCATTTTTTTATTGAGCTTGGATTGAATCTGCTCGACTCCGGGACTTAATCAGACATTATGCAAGGGCGGGGAAGAATTTGAAAAAAATGAGGGTGTGTCAAAATTCAGTAAAAAAAAAGTGAGTATCTAGCCTACCTACCCTGTAAATTTATATGAAAATCAGTGATTTTTCATTGGTCAAAATTACTGATTTTTATTTGACAAATTGGAAATTGATTGGAGTTTTGACTGAAATATGGGTGAAAATCTCTAGTTTTTGATGAAAATTATTTCACTATACTTAACCAAGAGAATGAAAATACACCAAGAGGGCGAAATTTTTTGAAAAAAAAAGTCTCCAAAATTCGACTAAACCGAAACTAACAGACACTTTACGCTTGAAAAAATCAATTTTTAGAGAAAAATTGTGAAAAAAAGGTAAATTTTTTGAGAAATTTTGGAAAAAAGTAACTTTTATAGGTAAAAAGTAACCAAAGTAACTTTTGAAGTGGAAATAGTAACCAAAAGTAACTTGTCTCGAAAAAAGTAACCAAGTTACTAAAAAGTAACCACGCTATGATGCCTGGTTAAAGCAATTTGGCTCGAGCGGAGCAAGGAAAATTTTTTTTTGAAAAATTTAGAATAAAATGAGTCCGGAAACTTCAGATAATTTATTCTTCTTCTGGATTTTCCAGACCGTCAAAATTCCCTGACTTTTTCCGGTTTTCAAGAAAATGGACACCCAGCTTTTTATTTTAAATTAAAGGGGTTACCTAATATCTATTGAAAAAATATAGATGCGGAATGTATTATCAACAATGAGAATGAGACATAGTACCTCAAACCGAACGCATTTTCCAAATTTAGAAACTCAATTGGATTACTTTTATGGCTATCTCAATTGCAATATAAATTATTTCGGACTATTAATAAAATACTCCAACATTGTAACAATCTTAGCCGTCTTAAAATCGCCTACACATCTCTACAGTCTCATAATTCAATAAAATCGAACTATCGTAGAAAATTACAAAAATCTGCTAATTTAATAAACGTTTGGAAAAATTTCGTTCTTTTGATAGCATATTTTATACTCGAGGTAGATACACGAAGAACATTGTTTTTGGCATCGTTTCAACGAAGGGGAAAAAACAACTCGACTGTGCACTTGAAAACATTACATTTTCGCCGCAAGAATCGAACGTCTGAATAAAGACTCAGAGACAATGATGAGAAAAGCCACGAGAAGAAAATTTTTCTTGTCAGCATGTTTCGTGCTGATGGCGAAGCACAATTCGTCAATGATGTTCGTACACGTAGCAGAATCATCTTCACGGGATCGAAAACAAACTCTCGAGTTTTTTCTATAAGCTGAAAAAATCGACCGATAAAGAGACGAGCGAACCAGCTCTAGAATAGAGAGCTTTTCTCGCAGATCCGGTGAATTATCGCTTCGACTAATAGAGGATGTAAAAGATATAGAAGAGGGAGGACGAGGGTGAAAGGCAAGCTGTGCTGTCTTTGTGGGATAAAGTCGAGCTCTGTATACGGGTTACTTGACCGGAATTACATTTAGCCATCGAATCGTTTCGTACTATATCGCATCGTCGACTCTTGGTACGCGATATTTTATACATTACAAGGGTATTAGTCTACGGAGTATCTACGAACTATCGTAATAGGTACACATTAATACGAAGAATTTTCTGATTTTTTTCGTTAGTTAGGTATACGAAGGTAATACGTTTATTTTTCATTAGAAATAAAAGTGAGGAAGGGAGATTTCTGATGAGTACCATGGGTAGTATAGAGCTAATCCCCACCATCTCACTCAAAAGAAATGAGAAGACGGTCGGTTGAGTTTTTCTTGCACGGAGATATTTTTCAGCCTAAAATTTTTGAACAACCCTCTCCTCCTCCAACAACATATCAATGTTGAAGAATTAGAAATAACACGAATTTTCAGCGTTTTAATTTGAGGAGTGCCAATAACATGACATTTTGTATTCGAATGATTCCCTGAAAGCCTTTGGCAGACGAGTTTCTACTCTAGCTTCTCATTTCATCTTTCGTTTCGTCTTTAAATTTCCATCAAAACCTGTCTACCTGGATCTTCATATTTCAGATTTTTTGATTTTCCATGAAGTTAGTAAGTATTTCGAATTCTACCATCTCCTAGTTTATTTCTGGTAAATTTTATATGCAAAAAAAAAAAATGCTCGTTGAATGAGACATCTGATAATTTTGACATAGGAAAGCTGTATGAACTGATCAATTTTTACATCTGAATCCAGATATTTTTACTGAATCCTGTCATTATTCTTACTGAATGCTGCCTCAAGTAAAAAATCTTTATGTGCTTCTTTATACCCAGGTGCACTCAAAAAAATAATAATAAATTTTATTCAAAAAATAATAATAACGGGGCACCACTCACAAAATTGATTAAATTTATTCTGAAAAAATAATATTTATCGTGAAATTGAGTAAAATTTATTTTCATGCAATAAATTTTATCAAATTTCGCGATGAATATTATTTTTTTAGAATAAATTTCATAAATTTTGTAAATGGTGCCTCGTTATTTTTTTTGGATAAAATTTATCATTTTTTGTAACACGTTTTATTTTTCATTTCTTTGAGTGTTTTTTTTTTTCAGTGTAGGTATTCAATGAAATTATCTACGAGTACACTATTATTTTCACATGAAACGAAACAAAATGTAGAACAGATCTACAGGTTGGTAGGGTATTCATTTTCATATAAATGGAATAGTACAAGAGCGAATTGAGAAATGTATTAATCGTGGTAAGTGCATATTTTTTCCATATTCCAAAACAAGTTTTTTTTTCTTTTAATAATTCGCCGATTCTCTTTCCGATAAAAGCATATTTTGTCGAACCAGCCAAATCTAGCACCTCATAACTTCTTCTAATCAAGAAAAAACTCCCTTTCTATAAATTTTACTTCTCCATTTCTCTCAACTGGCTAAACAAAGACTGAAAATATAATACAACTCAAAGCCACACAACTCTCAAACCTTGTAGAGTGACAAACGAACCTATACGAATATTCGTCATTATTTCAACTGAAATCTCTCTTTAAGGTTAATCGAGTTTAAAAAGGTATTCTACCATACACAGCACACACTGATTGTTTGTTTGTGTCGAAAACAGAACGCCGAGTAAAACTTATTCGGTAATTTGATATTATTTACGTCATCGATTGCTGCAGAAACGTCCTCGTTCATGTTCACGAACCGAGCTCAGTAACAACAGCTTTCTCACACATAGTATATAGAAATTTCACCATAATGTCGTCGCTTTGTCGTCGACTTTATTCCTTTATTACAGAACGGGTGCAGAATAAAAGAGTGATTTATTGATACCGTTGATGAGACGAGACCAAAACGCGGCACCGACCGTTTTCAAATTACCATTTGATTTATAGGCTGCCAATTGACCGCGTCGATGACGCGGAAACATCGTTTTTAGCCTATTTTCGCACCCGGGTCCTTTTTTGAGGTTGTACTGTCACGCCCTGGCTCATTGGCGAACCGAACGATAGGCTGGGGGAGTTTTATTGAAAACAAGAGGCTTAATACTATCAAAATTGATTTTTGAAAGTATTAAGCCTATTGTTTTCAATAAAAATACTCCAGCCTATCGTTCGGTTCGCCAATGAGCCAGGGCGTGACAGTACAACCTCAAAAAAGGATCAGGTTGTTAGAAATTACAAATGAAGACCCCTATTCCAAAGCGGCGTATGTCCAAAAAAATGAAAAATGAGTTAGCAACGAATTTTGGCAGGGTTGCGACGATTCATCAAAAAAAATGAATCGAATCACGATTCACGAATCATTTTAATTTTTATGACGGATCACGACTGAAAGTTCATTTCCTCAAAAAATGAATCGATTCACGATTCACGATTCACGATTCAATGAATCATGAATCGTGAATCGCGATTAGTTTTCACGATTCATTTTTCGCTTCATTTTTCTTGTTTCCATTGTTTGCCATTGCCAATTCCCCAATTCCCACAAAAAATTAGTTGATGTGGAGGATTCTGAAATTGCTGAAAATAAACTAGAGAATTATAAAACGAGAGAGGGAATGATTTTTGTATAAGTTTGTCTCACATTTGTGAATTCACTGCAGTATTCTGTATTCAGTATGCTTATTGATTGAGAAAAATTGATCTAAAACATGATTAGATATTTATTTTTAATTATGCTTTTTTTTGCGAGTTCAAATTGAAATATTTCATCATTTAAATTCTCAATATTGTCTGCATCTGATTTTTTGACTTTTGATCCGTCAAAATGATTCGTCTTATAAAAATGAATCGATTCACGATTCATGATACTAGCTCAAACGATTCACAATTCACGATTCATTTTGAAAAAATATGAATCGATTCACGATTCATGAATCATGAATTGTGAAAAATAAATCGTTCGCAACCCTGAATTCTGGTGGTCAAAGTGGTTCGTTACAGGGGTACCACGACAATCAACCAAAATTTCCACCAAAACACCTCCATCTAGGACATTTAAAACTCCGATTATTATTTTGCCTATTCCAAAGTGGCGTATGCCCAACAAAGTTATCAGTTGTTGTGTAATGTGGCGTTAGAAGTTGTAACTTGGTGTTAATGTTTTCAAATCTTTGAGTACGTGAATTTTGAATAAATAACATTATTAACAATGGTAAGTAACATATTTCATAACATATTGTATTGAAAACTACCGTTACTGTATTATTGATATCTCATTGTTTTGTAAATGTGATCTCAGGAGGATGTTCAAGATAAAGCTCACGCATGTAAGAGGAAAGCAGATTAGAATTTGTGGAATAAAGTTTCTAAAAAAAGAGCTCGCTATTCTATTGAGGTGAAAAAGATCATTTGAGGTGACCCAATAATCGCTTGTGAACATACCAATAATGATAGCAACATTTGCCAAGCTTATAAACTAACACTGGAAGATGTGATAGGTTTGTATTGTGTATAATATGATCTTTATTTGCCTAAAGTTTGTTAATTTACAGTTATTATTTTTGTTCATTTAGCATTCTGTGAATTAGTACGTAACGGCGAACATGCTGCTAGCCAAAATGCCATCTTATCTAAATTCATGGTCCCTTAGGTTATGGTGACCAACTTGACTACCTGGAATTTTTGAATTTTTTATCACAATTTTAACAGAATTTATCATTTTTTACAATTTTTCATCAATTTGGAGTGGTCCGAGTCACTCCGAGTGCAAAATTTTAGGTAGTCAAGTTCGTTCGATTTTATGTACTGATTCCCATACTGGTTTCAAAACGTACTTGACTACCTAAAATTTTGCACTCAAACAGCTCAAAAATGATGAATATAAGCTTGAATTACATTCCTTTTACCTTAATTTCATGGAATTTAGTAATTAATTCAGGAATAATTGATTATATTCGAAAAAAAACACTAATCAAAATTATTAGATGATCGCGAAAATAGTGATAAGAGGTTACCGGGTAAATACGTAATTTCAGTTAAATTTCAGGTAGTCAAGTTCGTCTGATTTTGCATACTGGTTCCCATACTGGTGTTAAGACGAACTTGACTACCTAAAATTTTACACTCAAATCGCTCAAAAATGATAAATATAAGCTAAAATTAAATTATAGTTGTATCCTTTATAGGTATTAATGTTTTTGGAATTGTTCAAGTTAAGTTAGGTAAGTAGTGATTTTTTTTTTTTAAGAAAAGAATCAACCTTGATAATGCAGAATTATATTATTAAAAAAAAAATTCACTACTTACCTAACTAATAACCCGGCTGTACCATTTTCACTTTTTTATGGCACTAGGTGACATAAACGTGCCATGAAAGTTGTGCCAATAATGGTGCACCATAAAACCTGTACCTTTATGTCACATAGCATGCCTTTATTCATGAAACATGAATGTTTCATAAAAAATATACCATTTATGGCACATCATGATGTCACCTAAAAGTGAACAAAAAACGATGAACTATACCACTTGCACGTTTATGATTAGGACATGTGCCATAATTCAGTGCTTTTTTCCCGTCACATTATTGGGTAGTTTTATGGACCTGTGATTTGCACATTACATAGTGCTGAAAAATGATGCGTTGATATATTAACATTTAGTGGACATATTCATGTAACATACATGTGACATAATTAATGCTGAATTTATGTGTCATTGAAATGTAACATGAAAGCAACTTTAGTATAGGGACCGTAACCCTCACATATTTATTGTGCATTAATGTCACTATAAATTATGGCACTACATAAAACCTGTACTTTTATGTCACATGACATGCACTTCTTGGTGAGACATTCATGTGCCTTGAAAAAGTGATCATTTATGGCACATGGTTTTATGACGCACCGATGCATCAAAAAACTTGTACCTTTATGTCACATAACATACCCTTATTTATGGGACATTTATGTTTCATGAAAAAGGCACCATTTATGGCCCATCCATATGTCAGCAAAAGTGCAGAAAAAACGATGAACATAGCACCCTGCTGTACCAAATCTGTGTATGATATGTCACATAAAAGTGGGTATAAATTTCGGCCTTATAAAAGTCATTTCTGTCACATTTCTGTACCCCATTTTATCCGCCATACAAAATGGCACTTGTCAATGACATATGTCATGATCATGTGATGGCAGTACTACGGTTCATCGTTTTTTCTGCACTTTTAGCTGACATGTGGATGGGCCATAAAGGGTGCCTTTTTCATGAAACATAAATGTCCCATAAATAAGGGTATGTTATGTGACATAAAGGTACAGGTTTTATGATGCATCGGTGCGTCATTAAACCTGTTACTTTATGTCACATAACATACCCTTATTGATGGGACATTTATGTTTTCATGAAAAAAGCACCATTTATGGCCCATCCATATGTCAGCTAAAAGTGCAGAAAAAACTATGAACTGTAGTACTGCCATCACATGATCATGACATGTGTCATTGACAAGTGCCATTTTGTATGGCACATAAAATTGGGTATAAAAATGTGACAGAAATGACGCTTACAAGGCGGAAATTTATACCCACTTTTATGTGACATACACGAGTGCCATAAAAAAGTGAAAATGGTAGTTGGGTACTTGCACTCAGATGATCATGACCATGTGCCATTGACAAGTGTTCATTATGTATGGCACATAAAATTGGGTATAAAAATGTGACAGAAATGACTGTTACAAAGCGGAAATTTATACCCACTTTTATGTGACATACCTACACACACAGATTTGGTCACAGTCACCAAGTGCCATAAATGGTATATCCTGGTAGCTGATTCATGTCAAGTAAATCTTACATTATTTATATTATATTTATGTGCCATTGATATGTAACATAAATGGCACCTAGAAAAATTCCAAAGTATTTTTAAAAATTTTAAGCCTTACCTCTACCTAACCCTACATTCCCCAGAGAAAAAAAATTGTTAAATTTGTATTCTACATCAATAAATAGATTAGGTTTTGACACATCAATAAATAGATTAGGTTTTGACCCATCACTCAAAAAAGTAGCAAAATTCAAGTTTATATAGGCTTTTATTTCCCTTTTTCTCCTAAATTATAGATTTTGAGGCTCCAGCCCCCAAAGGAGAGAAACAAAAATTTGCTTATTGTGCCCTAAAATTTTGTTTTATTATGATCAACCAAAAAAACAAAAAAAAATCCCAATTTGATCAAAATTGAAGAAAAAAAATTTCACTTATTTCATGTTTAAGTATTTCTTTTACTATCTAAATTACAACCTGACATGGTGGCGTGCTCCACTAAACCAAGATGAGCATAATGTAAAATCCAGATATCCAGAGTTTGAATACCACCCCTACCAGTTTCCAAGTGCCATAGAGGTAAGGTTATATATGTGTGTATTATGTGTCATTAATATATAAAGTAATTATTAATTACATAGGCTACTTAATTAGAAAAAAATAGACCTAGATCAAATGTGACATATATGTAACATAAATAAGGCACCCTTGCAGCACTTAGGAAGAGGCACATAAAATTGGGTATAAATTTCCGCCTTGTGAGGCACATTCATTTCACTTTTTTGGGTTACAGAAAAGTGCCGTAATGTATGGCACATAAATTGGGTATAAATTTCCTCCCAATAAGGCACTTTTATGGCACTTTTTTGAATTATTGAAAAGTACCTTAATCTATGACACATAAAATTGGGTATAAATTTCCTCCCAATAAAGCACTTTTATGTCACTTTTTTGAACTACTGAAAAGTGCCCTAATGTATGGCACATAAAATTGGGTATAAATTTCCTCCCTATAAGGCACATTTATGTAACGTTATTAAATAACTAAAATGTGCCTTTACATAAGGCACATAAAATTGGAAATAGAAAGTGACAGAAGTGATACATACAAGGCGGAAATTTATACCCCAATTTCTGTGACATATATAGCGACACATTTATGGCACTGTTGTACGCAGATTTGGTACAGCAGGGAACTAACTCTTATTGATACAAATACAATTAAAGCTTATGTTTATCATTTTTGAGCTGTTGGAGTGAAAAATTTTAGGTAGTCAAGTTCGTCTTAACTCCAGTATGGGAACCAGTATGCAAAATCAGACGAACTTGACTACCTAAAATTTAGCACTCCGACCACTCAAGATCGATAAAATATAAGCTAAAATTAAATTATAGTTGTATCCTTTATAGGTATTAATGTTTTTGGAATTGTTCAAGTTAAGTTAGGTAAGTAGTGATTTTTTTTTTTTAAGAAATGAATCAACCTTGATAATGCAGAATTATATTATTAAAAAAAAAAAAATTCACTACTTACCTAACTAATAAAGCTTATGTTTATCATTTTTGAGCTGTTTGAGTGAAAAATTTTAGGTAGTCAAGTTCGTCTTAACTCCAGTATGGGAACCAGTATGCAAAATCGAACGAACTTGACTACCTAAAATTTTGCACTCGGAGTGACTCGGACCACTCCAAATTGATGAAAAATTGTAAAAAATTATAAATTCTGTTAAAATTGTGATAAAAAATTCAAAAATTCCAGGTAGTCAAGTTGGTCACCATAACCGTTCCGTATTCACCAGTGGGAGAGAGGATTCGAATGAAATCTTGTAGACAATACAAAGCAATGAGTGAATACTTAGTACCATGTATTAAATCAGATGGTATACCAATAATTGTCTGTTCAAAAACATTTTCAAGTTCAGAAAGAATGCCACAAAAATATCAAAGTGTTCATCAAACAGTTTAAAGTTATGCCAAGTCAGTGAATTGAATATTCACAAAATGTGGCTCATATGGAAGGAATTCCCCAAGCAGAAAAAGAAAGCTGTAGTCTGTATCCAAGCTTTCACCAACGTATTTTATTTGTTCTTTAATCTTGGATTTGACCATTCCAAAACTGATGTTTGTTCAATGTGCCAAAAGTTTGATAAAGTTATCAAAGCTGGAGGTTTGGCCGGAAAAGAAGTGATTCATAAAAAAAAACTTCACAAACTGGAGGCAGTGAAATTTTATCAAAAATTGAATCAATCTGGTCTTGAACAAAATGTACTATACGCTGCTTTCGACCTTCAACAGAATATGCCTCTTCCTCAAAGTAATGTAGGGGAAGCTTACTATAAACGTCAATTGTGACTGTACAATTTTGGAATAGTTGTACACAAAACAAAGGAGAAGAAAGAAATCACCCAGTCTCGCAAGATTGTGTTTCTTTATTCATGGTTTGAGAACGAAGGAGGCAGAGGTAGTAATGAAATTTGTTCAGCTGTTATAAATTTCTTAGGACAAATCCAAAAACGTAAATTGTGTAAATAAGGATGAGAGTATCTTCTCATCCTATTCCAAAGCTTAAAAATGACTCTAATTCTGAATTCATTGATCAACCGCCAAAGAATCCGAACATTAACATACTTACATTGATCTAATATTTTTTTATGATTTTGTTGAACATAAATTTTTTTTAGTAATTTATTTAAATTAAAAGCTTGATAATTTAAGTTTAATGATTTCACTTACATATAATCTTAGATTAAAAAATGTTTTAATAAATAATTTTAAAAATTAGTTTAAATCTATTGAGAGGAGATTAAAGGCCATTCTATTTAGAGGTCCAATTTGATTATACAAAACGTCTTTCTTGAGTTATTCTTCAGAATCAGACTTTTGAGTTTCAAGATTTGATTGAAAAGCTCAAAATGACGTTCGTAACATGTTCTTGTAAAGAAAAAAAGAGCTGTCGATAATTTAGTCTATATGTATTGTAAATTTACTACCGAGCTGGAGCACAGCGAGAGCGAAAATTTTTGATGAAAAAGAAAATCAAAATGAAAATGTTAGCATTTTTCCAACATTCATTTCAGTTACTAAAGAAAGTAATTTGTGACTAGATGAGTTTTCTGAACAAATTACAACCTACGTGAACAATAATCTCTTCTTACCTTCTCACCCCTTTTCCTACTTCTTTCAACGTCGTGATCAGGAATGTCATCGTTGCATTCCTTCCTCACTACAGCAATATAAAAAGTACGCCTCCCCAAAAAAAAACGATTTTCAAAAAAATTCTGTGGTATTAAGAAAGCGAAAATTTTTGAAAAATTTACAATTCAAACATAATCAGCTCGAGCGGAGTAAAGGCAATTTTATTATTTCTTGAAAAATTTACAATCGGTACAATGAGCTTTCTTATTCAAAGAATAACGTGTTTCAGATTTCAATTTTTCTCAAAAAAGTAACATCGAGGAGGAAAAAGTAATTCAAGTTCTTTTTCAATACAAAACTGAAAAAAAAATCACCAAGATACTAAAAAAATAAAGTAGCGCCGATGCCTGTATCTACAACTGATGACGAACCAAGGACTTCACGATGCAAAAAAATCATCATAAAAAGAACAAAACAGAAAGGTCTGTCCGGACACTTATTAAAAATCCACACAGAATTATAAACGAGCTTTTATTATACGTCCGGCTCGGCGGCAGCTTACGTGGAACGTCAAACTGTTGATCATGCCAGAGGGGCAGGGGAGAAAAGAAGGAAGCTATCTTCGCGTCTCTTTCGCTCCATGAGCACTCGTCCCTTAACAAAAATAAAAATATCTGGCAAGGCCATCGTTGGTAATTCGCTTCGATATAGGTTTTTTCATTTCTTTTTCTCAAAACAAACTAGGTTTTGTTTTTCTACGTATTACGCCACCTCGGTGGTGGTGAATTGTCACTGTCAGGTCTCCTTGTCCTCATTTTTGAAGCCCAACCACACTGTGGTCGAATTTTTTTGTTGAATTACCGCAAAATTTCCTTTTCTTCTTTGCACCTCGTCTCAATCAATTCGCCTTATTTACTTTATATCTTTTGGGGAAGTTGAATTGTTTATATATCCACACTTGGAGAAACTTAAAGCTCTATACGTCATCGCGACTGGGGCGTTGTTCTTGCGTCTATATGACGACACCACACATGATGGTTATTTGTACGTATCTTTGTGTGAATTCGAATGATGTTGATTGGCGTAGGCGTTCGTTCTGTCTCCGCCACTTTCTCAATTTATCTGTAATACGTTTTTGTTTTTTCCTCGACGGTATTTCTTCTCTCCTCGGCCCTCCCTAGCTCCACAAGGATAATGGTAATCTAACCTGGGGCGATGTCGCCTCTAATTTTCCTCATTCTCTGGTACGCGTATTTTACCAGCGACGTTATTGTTCGCAATAAGTTTCGTATTCGAATAAAACAAACGTCGTTTATTGAACAATTCGACCTAATTTACCGCCAATTCGAAATGGTAATTACGAATCGTTTACGTATCGACGCGGCGGCTCGACCTAATCTAATAAATAAGGCTCAGTGACGGCGAATTTTTCACCAAAACCAATTTCCTCGTTACTTTGAAGTATATTTCTACCTATTTCGTTGGAACATCTCAAACGCGCTAGTTTTCGTTGGAAAACGTCGAACAAATATTACGCTTATCTGGAAAATTTTAAAGACAGCTGAAAAAAATTGACGCGAAAACGATAGATGTCGTTTGTCGCCGTTTCTATCTCGAAATCGAATAAAAAATACCAAGCAGCTTTTCAAAACAAAATCATCTCGTTGGAATCTTTCGAAAGTCGTTTTTTCCCTCGGTACGTCGAATTTCAAAATGATGAAAGAGATTCGCCTAGCTCTACTTTGTTCAAGTTTCTCAACGACGATCCACAGTCCGTGTGATCGAATTACGAAACGACCCCCCGTACCTACCCTTCTGTAGTCCTTTTCAACGTGAATATCCTAATTCCAGAAACGCTTTTACTTTATCTTTTGATGATACGGTACGATGCGTGTTCATGTGGTTTCGAAAACTCTCTATACACGTTGCTGAGAGATAAAACTTGGCAGGCGAGACGAACTCGAATCGAATAAATAGGTAACTTCGAAGTAGGTATATCGAATTTTAGGTTTCTTTATCCGGATTCCTCGACTCATCGTTTAAGTTTTTCCAACATACTTAGAATACGTTCCGAACCAGCCAAAAAAAAGGCGAAAAAAACTATACGCGTATGAGAACATAAAGAAACCCATGGCCTCACGTCAAAAATACATTACAAAGGGGTGATGTTGGCGTGTATATGTATACGAAGGGCAGCAGCTATACGATTTAGTAAATATTTCCCTTTATGTAAGAATGTCGGTCAAAGTCAAAATGTTGCCCTGCTTTATCCCTGTATCCGCGAAAAAAATTACCTCCTAAAAATGATAATGAAATACACGAAGCGATGAATACACGAGTCAGCTCGACGAAAAAAATAATTTATCATCGTTTGTTCGAAATACGCGTACGTTCACCACATCTACCTATATCGACTGTTTTTCTCTACGATTCTTTCAAATAAGACAGGTCGAGTTAATTCAATGATGAAAACAGGCTTGAAAATTATGATACTCGGGGTCAGGGGCGAGGCGGTTACGACACTATGTCTACTGGATTTGAAAAATGAAAATTCCTTGCTATTTTTTGGATTTTTGTGCATTTTTTCTGGCTTTGAATTCGTCCTAAAAGAAATTATCTTTCTGTCCTTTCGGAGGAAAATTCGAGAAAAGAGGAAAATGTTGAAAATTCTCGCTTTTTGGTGTAAAATCATGAAAATTCTCACTATTTTCTGGCTTTCTTTCTGAAAAGGTGAAATATTCGAAAAGCAATGAAAGGCCTACTAAACAAGATGATACGTCAAAAGTAAAACTAATCATTAAAAAATGAATATGATCGTTTAAAATTGAAATTTGGATTTAGAGCCATTGAAAAATGATTTCTCATCAACCCTCGCCAAACTCCCATGGAGCTGGAGTAAAAAGAACGCCAAAGCAAAGCATGTCTTGATGCAAAATATAGCAGACAGCCTGTAGTGTATTAGGGTAATCCCCCCCCCCCCATACAGTTAGTCACATTGCGTAAGCTACTGATAACGTCAGTTTGTAATTATGTGAAGCATGTTCTTATGAATAAAGTAATAATTAAATGAAGTTAATAATGATCTAAGTTTGTATATTACAATTTGGCGAAGAGTAATGATGAACTAATCAGTTGTGAATGTGCATAAAGTACTAGCTGTCATGGCCAGGTAAAAATCTCATAATTATTTATCAAGTTCCGCTGCTCTAAAATCAACTACCAAAATCAGAGATGTAAAAATACGGTATTTTATTTTTTTGGTATAAAACGGCGGTATTACATATACGTATAATACAGTATTTCAATAGTAATTTATTCACACTTGAATGGTGAAATTGTCAAAAATTCCAACATTTCTTGGAGCAAATGCAGTTTTTTGAGCGATTTTCATCAAAATTTAGTAAAATACCAAAAATACTAGAAATACTGTATTATACAGTATTTTATTTTTGTATTATACGGTATTATACATGTATAATACAGTAGTATTATACATGAAGACCTCACGGGAAGAACGGGTTAATTGAGGGTTTTTTCAAAAATGACTTTTTTGTGCCATTGTGTACAATAAACCATGTACTTTTATGTGGTTTATATGAAAAATGTCGAACTTTTCAAATTTTGTCAATAAAAGCAAAAAAGAATTTTCAAGAAATTAAAAACACGGAAAGAACGGGTTAACTACTCTAAACAAAGAAAAAAATGTGCAAAAAGCTGATTTTTGTTTTTTAAATAGTTGATTTATTGTTGTGAACATGAAAAAAAAAATCATAATTTAACAAAAGATAACTCATAGGTGGAAAAAACTGATTAATTTCAGAGAAAAAATATGTTAATTTCAAGAAAACACGGAAAGAACGGGTTAACTGTGTCACTTTACGGAAAGAACGGGTTAACTTCTCAGAATGTTGTTCAAACACATTGTGTGTTGAGTGACTTTGAAGCTTTTAAAAAACTTTTGAGCAATATTTGCCGATATAAAATGATTCTAATTGACATTTTGAAAGTAATAAAATCAAAATGAAACTTGAAAATCCATTTTTATTCAGTTCCTCTTCAACATTATCTTTAAAACGTTCTCCTGCAAAATTTATAAAATTTCAGTTAACCCGTTCTTCCCGTGAGGTCTTCACATGAATAAAATACCTCACATCTCTAACCAGAATGGATGCAAATTAAGTGGAAAAGTTAATCAAAGCTTTGCAAAAGCAAAATGAAGAAAGTATAAAGAAGCTGATTGCTGAATAGTATAAAGCAGGGTTGGTAAGCCAGCCGAAAGCCCAAGCCAAAAGCCGAGAAAAAGCCGTAAAATCTTTGTTTTGAAAAGCCAGCTGAAAGCTTAAGCTATAATATTTGAAAAGCTAAAGCCAGCCGAAAGCTCTATTTTTTTCGGCTTATTTTTTTTTCAATTCTGTGTTTCTGTTTCTATAAAAGTGAAATTCATATCAAAATTTTTAAAATTTGACAAAATTCAGGTTGGGAAAATTTACTGCATTGATGAAAATTAAAAAAAAAAAGAATCAATTTTTAGCAAAATATTTGAAAATTGAAGTGAAAAGCCAAAAGCCGTAAGCAGAAAGCCAAAAGCTGAAAGCCGAAGCCGAAGCTGTATTTTTTTTTGAAAGCCGAAAGCCGAAAGCCGAAGCCGTATTTTTTTCCGTAAGCCTAAGTCAGCCAGCCGCATTTTTTAATACAGTAGTGTTGAAGAACTATCGATAGTATCGCGATAGTATCGATAGTCCACACTATCGATAGCTATCGATAGTGAAATTCGTTATATCGATAGTTTCCGATAGTGAGATTTGTGTTGCGTTTTGACCTTTTTTGACACAGCTGACACGTTTTTTCGCTTCTGTAATTCATCACAGTAACCCAAAAAAACAAAAAATTGCAATTTCGCCATCAATTTCATCATTTTTGCCAAGTGAGGTTTTCATCTCAAGTTCTGCCGTGTTAGAAATAGCAAGTTTATTGTTTCATTTGTCCAAGTTTTTTCCATTTCTTACCAGTTGAAGAGTGAACTGTGTGATTAGTGATGGTTACCAATAATTTCGATTCAAGAACTCTTGAAATTTGAACTTCAATATCGGGCGACTCAACTTGGAAAATTTTTTCAATAGTATCGATAGTTATCGATAGTTTCTTAACGATATATCGAAACTATCGATAGTGCCAACTATCGATAGTTCTTCAACACTATAATACAGCTTACCAACCCTGGTATAAAGACTATCGAATTCTTAGAAGAATTTTTCAGTAGATTCGGATTATGTGACGAACTTGTCAGAGATAACTCTACTTAAATTTCATTGGAAGAAGCGGAATTAAGAAAACGTATAGTGCACCGAATCATCCTGCCAGCAATAGACCAGCGGAATGTGCTGTCCAAACGATCAAAACTAAGTTGAAGAAGATAAACTATTCAAAACTAATGAAACGAAAATTGGGTATCTATTTTATCCATGTATCGAAGAAACACTCCAATAGTTAATCTGGAAACTCCAGCAGAAATGGTATTATACTATAAACCTAAATCATGGTTAGAAATGTTAAAAAGTGTAAACCAAGAACTGATCAAGCAAAGCGGAGCGACCATATTAAAAACAAGAGAATTTGAGGTTGGCGATCAAGTGCAGGAGGCTCAAATACTGGCCAGTCAGAAGACCTTATTGTTGAAATTGAAACAGGAGATTTTGAATCGGTCGTTTTTAGCCCCATTTAACTGATTGGTCAGTGATATTCACTAATTCCAATTAAGAGAATACAGATTAAAGCTTTCATAAGTTGATTTTTTGTTGGGAACGAGGCTACGCGATAGAATAGATTAATTTTCAATACATTTCAGGACTTACATTTTTCAGAAACCATTAGCCCTTGTCTGGGACATCTTGAGAGGTCACGAGGAATTTCAAAAATTTTGTTGAATATGTTACAAAATTTTGAGGATTCGGGGGAGGGGGAGTCAATTTAAATTATAAATCTAAATTAAGTTTAAAAAAAAATAGAATTTATGAAAATATTCCAAATAGATTCATTCAGGGAAAAAATTGAAAACTGGGCTCCAGGAGGTATTTGAAGGGCCTGAATCCAATTCTGGGGTTATTTTTTACCTCAAACCCGGACCAAGGCCCAAGGAGGCAAGAGGGTGTCTAGATGGAAAAAAAATGTAAATTTCGAGCATGGTTCCGCAATTGATGTTTTTTGACCTCCTGGGTTCATTTCCAGGGTCGCTTTCCCAAAAAAAACCTAACAGAAGCTTCATAAAGTGAAGGGGCAAGAGATGAAAATTGAAAATTTCTCGAACGAGGTACCTATCTAACTCTACGTTTTTGAATCTTCTTAATTCAATTCTAATAAATCATCGTTTCGAGAATTGATCCATGACTGAAAATATGATGATGCAATTCTTAAAAATACTCCTTCCCTAAGTAGAAAAACTACTTAAGAAATCATCAAAAATGAAAAATAATTAAGAATGAGGCCCGAATTTTAAATCATACCTTAAAAGTCAATGTAACCTTAAAGGTTCCTTATCGCATTTTCAATCAATCAGAAACCACGAAAAGGTTCCTTAAAATCATTAAGATTACCAACTTTTAAGGAATGATTTCACATTTGGGCCTAAAACTCGCATTTGAACATCCTGGCAAAAAACCGACACAAAAAATTGTATTTTATACATACATTTTTTTGGAAGAGCTTTCAACTGTTCAATTTTAAAACTAGGCATCGAGCCTTATCAACTTTTTTCATTAAAGGCATTCAATTGCCTTTGTTCGAATTTAATGTTGACCAATCACTTATCAGATAAAGAGAGGACTCAACATGAGGTCGGAGGGGCTGCGTACTCAAAATAATCACAAAATTGCATTTTTAGTAGAGAAAATTAGGTTCGAGCCAAGAATTTCAAGATAAAATTTTCTAAAGACTTGCAGTTTGGGTTAGAAATTTTGCAAATTTTCAATTTTAGCCTCTTCCCTCTAAATCTGAATCAGTCAAATTTAGTGAAATTTTACTTCTTCGAATCAAATTCAATGAATAAATTTCATTAAAAATGAGTAATTTTTCAATCAAAAATTACAGTTTCTGATTTTTTTGACTAATTGGTAATTAATCAAGAATCAGTAATTTTCGACTGAAACATCACTCTTTCCCAGTGAGATTTATTTCACCGAGTCAAGAGAACAGAATTTCGTCAAAATATGACTAAACCAGATTCAGAGAGTTCAGTAATCAGAAACGAATCAAAATTGGTTCAATGAAGGGGCAAAAATTCGAAAATTTCCGACTGAAATAAAACAATTCGTACAACTTTTCTCATTTTTTCCAACCCAACGCAAAAATCTCTCCTCCCCCCCCCCCACAGAAAAAACACTAAAAATTTTTTTCAACTTCAACTTAATTTTTTCGACTAACATTACAATTTTTCCATCATGACAGCATTTATCGCCCCTCACTCTTTCAATTTTAGCCTCTTCCCACTAAATCTGAATCAGTCAAATTTAGTGAAATTTTACTTCTTCGAATCAATGAAATAAATTTCATTAAAAACGAGTAATTTTTCAATCAAAAAATACAGTTTCTGATTTTTTTGACTAATTGGTAATTAATCAAGAATCAGTAATTTTCGACTGAAACATCACTCTTTCCCAGTGAGATTTATTTCACCGAGTCAAGAGAACAGAATTTCGTCAAAATATGACTAAACCAGATTCAGAGAGTTCAGTAATCAGAAACGAATCAAAATTGGTTCAATAAAGGGGCAAAAATTCGAAAATTTCCGACTGAAATAAAACAATTCGTACAACTTTTCTCATTTTTTCCAACCCAACGCAAAAATCTCTCCTCCCCCCCCCCCCCCCACAGAAAAAACACTAAAAATTTTTTTCAACTTCAACTTAATTTTTTCGACTAACATTACAATTTTTCCATCATGACAGCATTTATCGCCCCTCACTCTTCTGCATTTCTAGTCGAGAAAATTAGTCTTGAGCCAGAGATTTTAAAACGTGATTTTCAAAAGATTGGCAGTTTGGGTTAGAAAAACTGCAAATTTTCAATTTTAACCTCTTCTCTCTGAATCTGAATCAGTCAAATTTGGTAAAAATTTTGCTTTTTCGAATCGGTAAAATAAATTTCATCAAAATTGAATGACTTTTTAGTAAAAAAATTACAGATTTTTTTGACAAATTAGTAATTAACTGAAAATCAGTCATTTTTGACAGAAAAATGTTTCACCGAGTCAAGATGACAGAATTTCGTTAAAATTTGACTAATTCAGATTCAGAGAGTTCGGCAATCAGAGCCGAATCGAAGTTGGCTCATTGAAGGGGCAAAAAAATGGAAAATTTTCGACTGAAATAAAACATTCGTCCGATTTTTCCATCCAACGCAAAAATCTCCCTCCCCTCCCCCAAAAAAACCACTTTTCCAAAATTTTCAACTCGAACTTAATTTCCTCAACTATCCTTACAATTTTGCCATCATGAGAGCTTCTGCCCGCATCCTCCTCTATCAAGCCCAGTCAAAAATGGACAAAAATCAAAACATCACATCTCATCCACATACCTTTTAATAGTCCGCTTAATACATCCAAAACAACTACTCCGATTGGTACGATCATCGTACTCGTATCTCGGTGGTAAAATGGTTATGACTGTATATACGATAATACACTGGTAATCCATCTTTCTGCGAAGTTTATCGAATACCACAAAGACAGCGAAACAGCACCCTCTAATATCCGCACCAATACAGCAATAATACCAATACGTTAGGAAAATAGTACGTAAAACACCCAAAGTCATCGCACCCCGCCGCGTACACTTCAGTACACCTCGATCCAATTAGAAAACAGTTCGTCTATCAAATCATCGACAGGTTCTTCGTCCATTGATACGATCAACTGGTCTTCATTAATATCAATTAGAAGATCCTGTCACAGGTCAAATTCGAAGCTGACGGGTATTCTGGGGTAAAACGGAGTCGATGAAAAGGCGTCGAAAGTTCTCGTCGGTATCACCATTTTTGAACTCCTAATACGACCCCGGTTCGTTATATTGACCGCGTAAATACACCAGAGAAGCTAATTTCGAGCTAAATGTATAGGTATCCGAGGTACTTTAGAGACGAGAGAGTATATTATATACGATAAAAGCACGTCAAGAGTTATATGGTATAGAGAGTAAAAGCAACAGGCAGCTTAAATAACGCGAATACCGTACCGTCGTCAAATAAACGTGTATACGTATACACAACAATGTCGACAAAACGAAAATATTAATATAAAAGCAGCTACCGTTGCTATGACGATAGCAAGTCCATTGATTCAAAATAAAAAGATACACTCAATTTGGGAATACCATCATTTGGCGTCGTCGAGTTCGCGATCAAATTCTTGGAGAAATTTTCTCAATTCTTGGGGGTAAAAAAATCACTTCTTCGAACGTTTTTCTGTTCTGAGAATAAATCTCGAGGCAGGCGAATCATCGTGTGAAAATTCATCGGATAAAAAACTTGGAAAATTTCTCACTCTGAAAATAATTTCTTAAAAAAATCTAATATACAAAAAATACAAAAGCAAAGTGAAAATTTAGAAAACTGGACGAAAAATAAACACGCAACTATTCGGTGTGAATTACGAAGCGGCGTCACGAGCGAGTTTTTTGACCGAATTACGAAGCAGCGACGTAAAGCTGCCGCGATTACTACGATTTAACGACTACAGACGCGCCGAAAAAAGACAAGTTTCGCTACACGAGAAGACGACTAACCGGCGAGGTGATACAAATTTTCGAGGGGAGGCTCGCGCGCCTCGACCGGAATATGCCGGGTCGCAACGTGCACGCATGCGTACTCCGTACACGAGGTGCCCTCGTAATAAAACAACAACGTCGCCGTCGTCGTCGGTCGTGTTCCGGCCCGCCTTTTCTTGGCTCGACGAGTACAATACGAGAAAAAGGATCGGCAAAAGGCAAGCACCTAACAAATTTTTCAGGTGCTCGAGTTAGCGGAGCGGAGTCGTTTGGCGGCAGGGTAGATGGAAAATTATGGTAGGAATTCGCCGAAAAGGCTCCAGAGAGACTGAAAATTTTCCAAATCGATTTTGGAATTTTGAGGTCGAGATGGCGGTTGATGGCGTGAGATTTTGATTTTCGATGGTTCGGAAATCGGGGTCAGAAGTGATTAGAATGGTCTATTTGAGACCATGGTCTTCTAGATTATCGAAGTTAAAGTTAATAATAAACGGAGCTTTGGGGGGGCGGGGGGGGGTTAAAATATTGAATGAAATTCAAGATATTAACAAATTGAATCATTTCTCAAGAATAAACACAGGATGTTCCATGAATCGTCCGCCATACATTTTTTTGGGGATATAACCAGGTATCACTAAAAACTTGAGATGAACATGTTGCCGATCTCAAAAATTAAAGGGCCAAATGCTGAGTATAAAAAAATCAAGTTAAAATTTTTTCAACCATGGGAAAGATAGTACTTTGAAAACTGAACAAATTTTCACTTCGAGACTTTTTGCCCAACTTCAAAATTGAAGGGGGTATAAAAAAATTGTTCAAAAAAATTCTTAAAAAATGAACTAATCAAGGGAATGGATAGTATGTTGAAAATTGAAAAAATTTTGTTCCGAAAACTTTTTGCCTAACATCAAAAATAAAAAGGCAAATGGCTACTCAAAATAAATGGTCTTCAAATTTTTTTTAAATTTTCTCAGTTTTGAATTACTCTTGGCCCCTTTATTTTTGATGTTAGGCAAAAAGTCTTCAAAACAAAATTTCTTTCGTTTTCAACGTACTATCCGTTCCCTTGATTAGTTCTTTTTTTTTGAAATTTTTTGAACAATTTTTTTGTAGCCCCTTCAATTTTGAAGTTAGGCAAAAAGTCGCGAAATGAAAATTTGTACAGCTTTCAAAGTACTATCTATTCCCATGATTGAAAAAAATTTTCAACGTGATTTTTTTAGAAGCAGTATTTGTCCCTTCCAGTGGCGGATTTCCCTAAAGGCCCACAAAGCAAAAGCTTGGAGCGTCAAATTTTCAAAGGCGGCACTGGGCGGCAAATTTTTGAAAAAATTCTGAATTATCATCTAAAATTTTTATATTTGATTCAAAATTAAAGAAAAATTATGCAGGTATAGGCGGCTTAATTGATGGCTAGTAAATCTTTAGGTACATAAAATAAAATTTTCCCTACTTTTCAGAGTTTTGAGAATTTGAGGGAAGGGGGCATTTGGTTCAAAAGTAGGCGTAGGCATGAAGAAAATTTCAAAGAGCGGCATTTTCCTTGGAGCGACAAAGAACTTAAATCCGCCATTTCCAAACAATGGTAAAAAAACCTCTTGTCCTTTGAAAATCGCAATGTTGACATGACACTAAGATTTTTGGCTAAATAAACCTAATTGTTCAGTGCTCACACATGCAAATTTTTCTCCCTCTTTGTGTTTTACTTGAAAATTTATAACATAGTAAAAGTCCTCCACCTTTCAAAATTTTTTGAGGCAAAATAATACAGGGTGTCTACCAATTTTTAAAAATCAAATTTCGCGACCTTTTTTCAAGGTATCTAGTATCTACCTCTCAATTAGGACCCCTCCCCCCCTCACCAAAAAATCAACGAGATCAAATTTATTATAGAAAAAAGTTTATACACGGAAGAAAATATGTCTTTAATTTTGAAAAAAGACAATTTTTCACAAAAATTTTCCAAAAGTGAGTTATTTTATGGTAAAGAAGAGAAGTAGTTACTGCCCGAGCGAAGCGAGGCTGAAAATTTCTCCTTTAAAACATCCCTTAGAAAATTCCAGAATTCTTCAATTATTTTAGATTTTCCAGACAATGGACACAATATTATTTTTGAAATTCCCCATCGTGATCGCTACTTAGTCTCCCACAAGAACATATTTTTCCACTTCAAAATATTCAATTGTCTGAAATAGAAGGGCAGAGGACGAAGAGGTATATAATTTAAGAATGGGTTTTTAAAATTTACGAGCCCGAGCGAAGCGAGAGCGAAATTTTTTAGAAAAAATGTTCAAAAAGGTGAAATTTCTTTACTTTTTCTGTTTTGTAAAAGGCGAAAAAAATGGAAATAATTTCGGAAAAATTCGCGACTTTTGATGAAGTTTGGGTCAATTTCGCGACTTTTTCGCGACTTCGGCGACCTAAATCTAAATTCGCGACTTTTTCGCGACTTTTGCGACCGGTAGACATCCTGTAATAGGAACTGCGTTACATTTTCAATACCCATTGACATTTGATAATTAGCTATTGAAAATATGAACCGTGTTGAGTCAAAAGCGACCAAGCAACAAATTTGAAAGTGCTGAGATTTTAACATATTTCTCACTGGGAACACAAAATAAGCTTCTAAACATGTAAATTACTGATGAATTAATGTTACCAGAGTTCATATTTCTCATACTTATTATCCCTTGTTCTTTCAAGTTTGTTTTTTTTGGGGTGAAATTTTTGATGTTGCTTGGTCGCTTTTGATTTAACATGGTTCATATAAGAAGAAGTTGCAGAAGACTCATCCAGGTGCCCAAGTCACCCTTCTAAAATTCGGGAATTTTTTAATATAAATACTGGGGGGGGGGGGGCTTGGACAAATCAGTTCTATTCTCTTTTTACATTTGTGTTCCCTACTTGAATCTCTGTTTTTATATAATTCTACTTTGTAATTGTGTACAGGGTCTAATAAATGAACCGGGCAACGTCTGCGTAAAAATTCCCATTCTTTTTTTTCCCTTTTTCCCATTTTGTTGCGTTGCATCACTGATATTATTATTGTATGTAGTATGCAACGAAACGAAAGCAAGATTTAAAAAAGTGACGAAGTTTAATGTAAGAAATGAGTCATCTTATAAAATATGCAGGTAAAGTAAAAGTGTGAAATACGCTTCACAGAGTTGAAATGCCCACACGATAACATTACATGAATTTTTTTTTCAACGTCAGAATCCCGTAATCTCGAACGTAAAATGATCAATTCTTTGAAATTAAATTTTCTCATTAATTACAATTATTAACAAATAAGTGATAAATTCATCATCAAAAATTCAATTCATCAAAATTACGATTTTTGACACTTGATAAACTTTCTTTCAGGGGTAATTGACACGAAAAAACAAAAATCTGTAATTACATTTTTTCAGGCAGGGATTTTCGCGCAGATGTTACCCGGTTCATTTATGGACCCTGTATATCCGAGAATTCTGTATATTTTGATAGTTTTATTTTCATATTCATTTCCAATTTTGTACCAAGTCGATTTTCATGTTTATATTTATTAAATGTGAGGTGATCTGTAGAAACCCGGTTATTGTGTAAATTTTTATTTTTTCATTTTCGGTCTCAAAATATCTTTTGAGGTATCCTGATACCAAAATTGTAAAAAATTTTAAAAAAAATTAAACGATAACCGGGTTTTTACAGATTGTCTCACAAATATTATATTAAATTCGTGAATTATATAAAATTGTGCCTTGTGTCAATTTGGAGAGAATATCTAAAATTTTGCAAAATAAATCCGATTTTTTATTTATAGTGTAAATTGAAGACTAATCAAAGATGAACACGTTTATTTATTGTTGTTTTAATATTTTTAGTTTTATAATTTTATAATTGTCTCAATTTATAAATTTCGTGTAAATTGTATAAAAAATCAAATTATAATTTTTAATTCAATTAATTTAATTTATTTTTTATTGCGGAATATAACATATAAATTTATAAAAAATAGAATTTTTGTTTAAAAATTAATCATTCAATTGTTTTTGTGTATGTAATTTCAAAAAGTTGAAACTTCAACCCACAAAATTCAAGCATTATGTTTACCAAGATCTACCAAGATGGCTTGGTACGCGCGTACAGGAATATCGACGATTCATAAGAGGAATCGAAGATTGCCAATAGGAAGTGGCTTAGCATACCTACATCAAAATAATTGATATAGGTACCTATACGGCCCCTCCTTCCAAAACACTTTGGCTGATTAGCAACGTATGCTAGAATTTTCTCAACCAAAAGAAACACACGTCCGGGTCAGCACAAAACCACCGCCCTTGCTGATAAAACCAACCTCTCTTCTAGCACCAATGTCTTTTAAAAAGAAAAACTTCGAATACACTTTTTTTCACCCAAAAACAACTGACTATCGCATGAGAAACTTTGGAGCTTGTAGTGCTGGCGGATTTATTTCTTCGTTAGTTTTTGTCGCATTTTACACGAACGAGCGACGAGCACGGGTATGAATGTTTTGAAAAGTTCGAGTCGCAGGATACAAGCCGACGGTATAAGATGAACCTTTCAAGGAGGATTTTATTCAAAAAGAAACAAGAGTGACATATTTCCTCGTCCGAAATTGCAAAAATTTCAATATTTCTAAGGAGTTAACCGGAGATGCCGTCGAAACGAGGAAGGAGCTCTTAAAATAGCAGCGATTTGGGAGTTCAGATACCAGAAAACGTAGAATAAGTCGCGGAAGAAAATTTGATGGTCGAAGTGCGACCACGATCCTTAGAACCCCAATCCCAGAAGGTGAAAATGAGGAAAATATTGATAGCCCTTGACCTGTTAAACACATATCACCCCAGTCACCTCAGAAATTTCGAGTAATTTCAACGTAAATTGAAAAAATTATCATAATAATGTACATGTAAGTTGAAAATGTTTCTTCAACTTCGAACTTGCGTTATAATTATTTCATCTCAACACGCATAAAAATAATTCAAATTCTCTCAACATGAATTAAATTCGACAGATTATCTGATTTTCGGTTTTTGACACCCCAAAATCCCCTCAGGGTCACTTACAGGGTGTCTAACAAAATGTATTGAGCAGAAAGCTCAACTAAGCTTGACCTTTTTGCACGACTTTTTTGACTTTTTTATAGGCCACCTTCAAAACAAATCAATTTTTACGAAAAACTTCAAACAAAATATTCAAAAAAATCACAACGAGCACCCAAATTTAAATTTAAAAAAACATAATGAGCTCTTTTCTCACTTACATTATTTATTAAGGGTAAAAGGAATTTTTTTTCAATTTTTGAAAAAAATTTCAACATTAGAGTCAAAAAGCTGAACTTTGCATGACTAGCCAGACCTCTTGATCAGAAGCTCGACTTGGCTCGATCGTTAGACACCCTGACTTATAATTACCCGAATTAACGAACCTCGCGAAAAATTCGATATCCAAAATAAAGAACATTTGCCTACCTGTCAAATATTCTGGATTCCTTCAGCACGTTTCCGAGATTGATGTATGCGTCCAAGAAATTCGGATCCAAGGCGACCGCTTTCTCGAAATGATGGATGGCCAGCCAAATTTCGCCTTGAGCGTTGAAAACACATCCCAGATTGCTCCACGCTACCGCGAAGTCTGGTCTTGTTTCGATGGCTTTTAAATAACATGCCTGAAACGAGATCACCCACCCGTAGATTAATTCGGATCACCTATTCTCGACTTTTATAAATTCGCGCCATTTGAAGGATTCTATTTACTAAAAATATCGCGCCAGCGTGTAAATAGTCGTACAAAATTCGAGTATCATAATTCTACGTATTCGATTTCCTTCCAGTTTTTTCATTTCTCCCACCAAGACTCCTAAAAAAATCACCAACTGGAAATAATTTCGATGTAAAATTAATTAACTTAGATTCTACGTCAGTGTGTGGACACCTTGTCCAATTAATCGAATCATACGACATAATCAATTGTAAATACTCGAATATATGTATCAACTATTTTCTTAAACCGAAAAACTTAAAAATAAAAGCGATAAATATAACCTACGCGCACCATTAATTCATTTTTGGTTTCCCAAAAACTATGGTTTTTTTCAAATTGAAAAAAAAATTATTCTACTGAGCCCTACGTATAAAAATCTAATTTTTTCTCTACATAAGCGTACACCACTCATATAATAAAAGGTGTTGATAGATCGCGCGCAACCTAAAACAATAATAAATTACACATTAATAAAATATATGGATAGCTTTTTCTATACCTTTCGCAATAAAAAACTATCACCATACCAGAGATAATTGGATTAATAAACAAGTAAATTAAATCGTTGAAAAAAAAAGTTCGAGGGAAAATGCAATTTAAAAAAAACGCACATAATACACACAAAATAATATAAATAACCTTAAAAATATTTCGATATAACCCAACTTCAAAGCGATTTTTTTTCGTCGTAAATTATACGCGATTAAAATTCGCTCTGGCAAAAATATCGATCCGATGTACTCGTAAAATGGCAAAAACGTAAAAAGTTACACAGCACAAATTCCCATTAACTTTAAAATCAACTTCGGTAAAAATAAACTTTGTCGATTACCTTTTTTCCCAACGCAGTAAAGTAATTTTAATTCAAAAGCTTCCAGCAGCGTACAAAAACCAATAAAATGAAAAAAGGAAAAAAAAAGGTATGAAAAATATTCTAAATTCCGACACAGCTAACGTACAAACGAAGCTGGTGTTGGCGAGTGTTCGCGATGTGATTTCTGTTTCCGTTTTCCGAGAGAGTTTACTTTATGTACGCCGGGTTTTCATTAATTATTTTTTTCAATTAAATGAAAAATAAGAGAGATGAAAAATAAACAAGATAGAAACAAATACTAATTTGAATAAGTTCGATCGAACCGATGGGAATGAAAAGATGAAGTATTGGTTTGCTCCTTTTCGACCAACTTTGAAACTATTTATTCTTCGATTTACGTGGATTGCCACGGGAAAAAAATGCCAGATAAAATCAAAGATAATGTGTCAACAACTAGAATTATCGCTTGAGTTATATCGATAAAAAACGATGCAGCCAATTCAATCCCCCTGATTGACTGGAATTTTTTGAAAATCGATTTCCTCGTTGTGAGATTCGATTGGGGGAAAAATAACGAATTGGAGAATTATTTGTTCAACTGATTTACATATTTTTTATTGATCAAGTGTCCCAACAATCGAGATCAATCGATATCAAAAATCGAATTAAAAAAATCGATTTCAAAATTTATTTTTCCAAGCATTTCCAAGATTTTAAAAATTTCAAATATATCAATGACGAAATTGATGGTTTAAATCAATATCATGAAATTGCCATCAATCGATTACCAACAATGAATGAAAAGTTTCAGATTCTAAACAATCTAAAAGGATTTTCAACCGATTTCAAGCCAGTCTAACTACATATTCATTTCAATTGATCAAGTGTTAAAAAAATCGAAATTGATTAAACGATCGAAATTGAAATCATTCCAAACCTAAAAGTATCCAAGTCTTTGACAATCGGTTATGATATCAATCTTAATTTATCGATATCGAAAATCGAAATATAACGACCGATATATCTAAGGAAACTGCTTACCGGCAAATCGCCAAACGAACTGCAAGCAATAATCGGAAATCGATCGACAAAGAACCGTTAGGTACGAGACGGAAAAGCACCAAAGTCAGCAAGAAAATTCTCTGACTCGGCGGAATAAATGTTTTTCCCACGAGGTCCGGAAATGGTGATCCTGTTGAGTTTTGTGGTGACGATCACAAATTCGCAATAGCAAAATATCGTAGTTATGAATCCATTTCAAACATGAAACTTCTCAAATTCTAAACAATCGATTACGATTTTGATCGATTTTAAATAAAAATCTAGATTACAGAATTTAACTTAACAATGCAAAAAAATCGAAATTAATCGATACGTAACTATTTCGAATTTTGAAAAATCGATTTCAAAAATCTAAAACGTATCGAGGTTGAAATTGATAGTACCTAAGCATTCGATATTTTGACATCTTTATCAATCAAAATAACAACGATACTAGAAAACCGATTTTCAACTCATTATCGAATATCGAACATATCAATCGATTGCAAATTCGAATATTCGTATTTCTAGAATCCAGATGGAATTTAAAAAAAAAAATAGATTTCAAACCTGAAAATTAACAGATTCTAGACAATAGAGCTCCAACTCAACATCGAAAGTCGAATCTACTAATTAATTCGACATTTTCTACTCAATCAAAAATAAAAAAAATACAAACAAGTCGATGTTGAAATGTTATCAATTTTCAAGTCTCAGAAAATCGATTTTTAATTCAATACGATGAATCGATTTCCATTTCGATATCATAAAATCGACCTTCAACTCAACACTAAATATTTATTTTCAACTTGAAATCAATAATCGATTTCATCTCGAAATCGAGAATCTATTTTTAATTCAAAACAAATATAAAACGATTTCAACTCGAAATCGAGACCCATTTTGTCATCTTGATATCAAAACTCGATTTTCAACTAGAAATCAAAAATCGATTTTTAATTTGAACTAGAAATCAATAATCGAAAATCAATTTTCAATTCGAAATCTATAATCGAATTTATCTCGAAATCGGAAATCGATTTCATCTCGAAATCGGAAATCGATTTCATCTCGAAATCGGAAATCGATTTCATCTCGAAATCGAAAATCGATTTTCAATTCGAAATCTATAATCAATTTCATCTCGAAATCTATAATCGATTTCATCTCGAAATCGGAAATCGATTCTTAATTCGAAATCAATCAAGAATCGATTATAAAATTCGAAATCGAAGATTAATTTACAATTCGAATTCGAGACTCAATTTCTTTTTTTGATTTGAAAAATCGATTTTTTCATCTTGATATCAAAAATAAATTTTTCTATCCCGAGATCGAAAATCGAAATTTGATCAAATCGAGAATAATGATCGATAATTCTAATAAAATCGACATCGCAACTTCGAAAAACTAAAAACGACGGAATATCAAAGACAAAAATTGTTCTCAGATAAAACAACTATAAAAAACCTACCCCCCCCCCCCCTTCACCAACAGTCAGGTGAAAAGTATCCGATGATGGCAAATGCATAAACCTGATCCATTCTGTCAACATTTTCACGAGAAACTTCTACTCTATTTTCTCGATTATTTTCAATCGATTTCCAAAAGCAACCTTTCTTCGTCTATTTTCTTACTCTCTCATTTATAAATCAGTGAAAATTATCGAAAATCACTGAGAAACAGTCAGAATTATTCACTGAAGTCAGTGAAATTTATAAAATTGACAGAAAAATCAGTAAAAATCTTGGAAAAATCAGCGAAAATTCGCTGAAAATCAGTTCATTTTGCTGATTTTTTCCTGTGCTGCAATTCTGACTGTTTATCAGTGACTTTTCACTAGGAGAGAATTGATTAATTTTCAATCAGTCAAGATAACTTCATCTAGAAAAAATTAAGAAATCGATCGATATCTAGAACTTAAACTGCTCGATGTAAAAATAAAAAATTCGACTCAATTTTTCAACTTGAAAAATTAATAATTCTATCCAGCCTAATCGGCATCGAAAACTCATCGAATTCGAGGAAATCGATTTCCAATCTAAAAACACCATAAATAACTAAAAATAAGACTACCACTAACACATTCTTTATAATGTAAGATTATGTAAAAAACACCATTTCAAAGGAACCTTTGCCTTCGCTTTCTTTTACGTAAATATTATTTCAGGTTCTTTTGATCGTTCTAAAAATACCATTGCGCTTTAACCTAACCCGACGTTAACCTGACGTAATAGTAAAGAACGAGGCGCAATTTTCATGTTAATCGCTTGTCAAAAAAAGTAAACATGCAATAGAAAAAGAATAACTAATGAAAACCGCGAAAGTCATAGATAGACGTAAGGATACCGAGGAAGGTCAGAAATACGTAGACGTACACAGACTAATGAAACAGGAAGGAAAAATCACAGCGGGAGAGGAAACCGTAGAAAAGGCAAACGCGTAGGCGTAGCAGGAAAAAGGAAATGAAAATGATGAAAAAACGCGACACGATACGATACAGATTCGACGATACGAAATTTTCGGAGAAACAAATTACGTACGTAATTGTATGTAAGACTGGATAGATGTTGCATATTTTACCTGCGGTCAAAATTGCGAACTGTAAAGAACATATGTAGAATTGTGTGTTTCGATCTGTAAACGGTACACAACAATGGGTTCGACACACGTATGGATACAGCCCAGCATCGTCTCGTCGATTTCTTCACTAGGTACAACGAGATATCGTGTATATAACACACTATACTAGTACTATTCAATGGGAAACAAGAAAATAGCAAAAATATTAGTATAGTTTTGAAAACTCGTTCGTATTTTAAACATTCTTAATAAACAAATTCAGCATCACTCTCCGTACCGTTACTTTTTTTCAATCGTAATCATTACTTATATTAAAAATACGTCGTGATCGAAAAAATACGGATTCATTTTTACCAATTTTTTTTTTATTTTTTGAAAATTCGAACGAATATTGATCATTTTTTTGGAAACGGATTCGATCAATTTTAAAACCAGCCCTCTTTTCGATAATTCGCTCGAATTTACCAGGGAATTAAAAAAAGAAAATTCACCGAATACAGAAAATGTAAACGATCACGTAGTAACCCGATATCGTATTTATGATACGTGCTCGACGAAGTAATTAGAAAACACGACAATTTCTCACATCCGACTTCACAACTACGAAAATGTATTCACGAAATGAAATTTTTCAAGGATATGTTTCAACTTTGAATACGTTCATCATGAACACCTAGATGCACAAATGTACGTGTCTCATAACGAAATACAAGGTACGAGACGATAAACCAAACTGATAATGGAGTAAAATAGGTATTATCTAAGCACTTCGTCGAGCACAATTAATCGACATTTATCGCGTATTAATATATAATTTCGTACTCGTAACATATTCCCATCGTTTGTATTATCAAAATTATCTTACGTAGGATCGATTTTCTCGAGTTAACTGCCTTTTCGAGTATGTAAATTCGGTCTAAATGTTGAAATTATATCGCATATGCCATAATTTAACTCGAAAAATAATCATACGTAATAATGTATCATGGTATAACTTGATACGTACCTTCGAAAAAGAATATTATAATTATAAATCGCACGTACACGATGACCGGATTTAAAATTGCTAAAAGAATGATTATTATTGATCCAACCCCCTTCCGTGAATTTAATTATTGATAAGAATAAGTGTGCTAGGATTTCGGGTATTTTTTTCACCATAAACAACTACCACCAATGCATAAAGTACGAAATTTTCCCAATGTAAAGCACACGTGCACAGATCGAATCGTATTTTTCGAAAGTCGAGCAGCGAGAGAGGTGAAAATGGGGTATGAAAATTTTCAGCCCCTTGGAAAAAAATCAATCAGTATTTGAAAATGAAAATAATTTGATTTTCAAGAGCTACGTATCAAGATTGGAAGAACAGATTTTCAAAATATTTACAAAGTTGAATTTTATTGCTTCAAAAATGCTTCAATTTCAGCACCCCCTCCAATTTTAGGATCCTACATTCTGAAAAAAAATATTCAAAATTCAAGTACAAAAAAGAATTAATTTTTACAAGAACCGAGCATCAATATAAAAATGAGTAAGAATAAATTTTCAAAATATTTACGAAAATGAATTTTGTTGCTTCAAAGATGCTTAAATTTCACCACCTTCCCTCCAATTTTAGGGTCTTACATTCTGAAAAAGAAATAATTCAAAAACGAGAATTAATTAATTTTTCGAGAGCCGAGTATCAGTATAAAAAGGGGTAAGAAATTTTCGAAATATTTAAAAAGTTGAATTTCAATACTCCAAATTTTTCACAGCCTTCTGCTTTCCATTCGCCAAGTTTCAAATTCAACAAATCTTTCAAATGGTTCAAAATTTGAAAAAAAAAAATTCAAAAGCCAAGAATAAAGAATAGAAAGAATAGTTTCAAAATATTCACAAAATTGAATTTTCAATGCTTCAAAAAATAATATTCAAAATACACAGAGAGATGTGTACTCAAGATCGGAATGCAAACGAAAACAAAAAAAAGGGCAGTTGGTCTTTGAGCTTGGAAATGACTGAAATGAGCAATGTTTGGAAAAATTCACAAATAATTTAAAAAATGATTGAGACTTCGAAAACAAAGATACAAAAGCCAATATGACAGATGTGAATTGTTTCATCGTTTTTTTTTTTATTGAAAATTGAATATGGGAGAGGGGTAGGCAACAAGCTGTGACTAGGCCTAAAGAACTTATTCGACGTTTCATTCCTCCTCCCCTTCTACCATTAATTCTGAAAGTACCTTCAAGATCCAACAATTATTCAAAAAAGTTAGAAAAATTTCCAAAAGTGGCATTTGCTCTGAAAAATTGAAAAAATCCATTTTTGAAAAGATTTCGGTATGGAGTACTTTTAAGTTTAACTGAAAAATTATTGGTAACAATTTCCCACTATTTCCTCATTTTTGGGAAAAAAACACATACAGCACTTTTATTTCTCTTCATTTTTGAAAAATGGTCCATATAAGGATTAATGATGGAAAATCGCCATGGATGATTTTTTGAGTGCAAGCATTCAAACTAAAATTAGATATATTTTCAATAAAATTTCTACAATTTTTTTCGGTTTTTCGATAAAAATCAAAAAATGCAAAAAAGCAATATTTTAAATTCCAAATTCTTTTGAAAAACGAAGTACATAGAATGAAATTTAGTCACTTATAGAATTTTTGAATAAAAACTTTCAAGTATCTCAATACCAATCTTCCCAAAACATTTATAATTTTTTATGTTTCCGATTTTTTGAACATTTTTTGATTTTTACAAAAATAATCCAATCGATTTTTCAAATGTTAGATCTTTAAAAATTTTTCTGTTAAAAAAATATATATTTTCAATTTTTCAAAATTTTTTAGAAGTACAGACAGATTTTAAAGACTATTGTGCAGAAGTAAGATTTGTGTCGGGAATAAGAATGAAATTTTCACCAGATTTCAACGAAGTCCAAAGAGCTTCCCAACTGCTATACCCCCCCCCCCTCCAATCGACCATAAAAAATCCACACGATCTATCTTAGTACATACATAACCAAATAAGAGGAGGGGGAAAGGGTGAATTTCCAACATAAACAAGATCCCAACCCGCCATTCTCGCGACTTTCGAAAAACCACTGCGAACTCGATCCACTGCGATATTTACGTTAAGAACACACCTTTCGTATTGAAAATTTTCCAAAATCATCTCCAACTATAACCGTGATTCGATCAAAACAATGGCAGTAATTTGACTCGAAGAGAATGCTGTTTCTATGAGATAACGCGCCACACATATTTGCTCCTTGACGAATGATAATCGTAATTTTCAATACCCGTACCCATTTGAAATTCAAACACCATGAGTAACCGAGTACTCAAAACCACCACTCGTCACGAAGCATTAACAAATATTCGCGCAATGTCCTTCAAAAAAGTAGAAAAAAATCCACTCTTTAGAAGAACTTAATTCGCAAGCAAGCAAAAAAAAATCGCGCCGCGCAGAAGTGCAAATTTATCAACATCGAAAACATCACGAGGTTTGTTTACATGGTAAATAGATCACAAGAGGATAACAACAGGGTAATTTTCACTTTCGTAAGATCATATGTTTGATCACTGCGTAAAATATTCACGTAGGTTGAAGATTTTACGATCAGATTGATAAACTTGCACAGTTTTTAGTATTTTTTGATACAGGATTGCCAAATATTTTCGCAAGATTTCGTAACAGAACCACGTAAATGGTAGAATCCAAACAAACGCAATCCAAGGGTTCAAAAAATACTACACATTGATAGAAAAAAGTGAAAGAAAAAAGTTAGAAGTTGAAAACAAATTAAAACAGAACTGAAAATATTTCAGGACACATGTACTTGTGGTTTCGCAGTGTGAAATTTTGAATATTTTTTCCAAAAGTTATCTCAGCGTTGAGAACCAGAAACCACAAATAAATTATTTAATAACATAGAAACAGAATTCACCATTTGAAATACCACCGATGGTAAAAATTTCCAAATCATGCATCACGAGGAAATAGTTGGTTAAAAATGATTTTGGAATTTCAATTAATAAAATACACCGATGCACAACACAGAAGTGGAACTTGGATTACCTTAGCTTCATCCAGTCTGCCAAGCGCTTTTAGTAAGTTGCCTAAATCACTTCTTACACAATATAGGTCCTGTGAACAAAGATGAAAAATGGATTACACAGATGAATAAAGTGATACGAACGATACACCGGAGAATAAATCGATCACTCGATAGCTCCTAATTACTCACTGGATTGTACTGTAACGCAGTAACGTAAGCTTGTACTGCTTGTTCCATATCACCAGCTGCGACGAGTGCGGATGCTAGATTAATATATCCATCGATGAAATCTGGTTTCAGTCTAACAGCGTGTTTATAATTTTCGAGGGCTTCTTGTAATTGGCCTCTTTCTTTATATACATTTCCCAAATTACTATACGCTTCGGCTAACATGGGATTTGTTTTGATAGCTAATGCGCTATAATGCGCTGATCTGTAATTACACAGCATTAACAATACTCCTCAAAGATCGACAGATTATACTCGTTTTCAAAAATATACTTGTCTAGTCTTCGGCATTGAAAATGGATACTGCTCAGGAGAAGAAGTACTCCTGTGTTTCCTGGATCCTGTCTCCATAAATGCATACAATGTCGTTCGCTATTCTCATAATCACCGGATTGGTATTCTCTGTGTGCCAATTCGAGTAAACCTATGGCAACAGCGAAAGTGATTAATTTAACGGTATTCACACAGATGCCATCAGTACACAAGATTGTGTTTGCTCACACAATTCACGAAATATCATGTTGCCAAAATGGCCAACATTTTAATTCGTAGTAATTAATCGGGAGACCAATTACGTACCTGGAACTGCTATGGGTTCGTCTAATTTCAGGATGATGGGTGAACTAAGCTGATGTGTCTGGGATTGCATTATTACATGCATTAGAATTAGAGATCAAACACAACGTAATTGTGTTACTTTACGTATAAATTAGTTCAACATTTAACATTCGATTAACCGCGTTTCATTACTATAAAATACATTAATGCAACGTAGATTGGTGTCCTAATACGACGAATCTTTTAAAAACACATCACCGACCTCCATCTTAATTCGCACATCGACAAGAAATAAAGTGTTCAATTCGGAAGAAATGTCTAGATTTTACAACGAAACAAAGCTGCAAAGCTCTGCGAATAATTGCAGCCATGCATACGGTTTTTTTGTCACGTGAATGGTTTGTCACAGAAAATAGTTCCTGATTGGTTCAAATTTACCTAACTACTGTACTTGACAGCCAATCAGAAGCCAGCATTCAAGTAGGTAGGTGGAATTTCCGTATTTAGCGCTCTCTGACGGGAATATTGGAACTAATTTTTTGTGTTTTTTTGATTTCCAATCTATCCAGTAAAATTGAGCTGTGAAAACTCGTTGAATAGTTTATGATAAGAGAAAAACGATAACAGAAAATAATAATAAATAAAATTTTTCATAATTTTCTTTAGTTTTTTCTCGGAGTATGGTTAGAAAATTGGTAATTTTAATTAATAAAGTAGGTCGCAATGTCTAGACGTTAAAATGATTGGTTTAATAATTTATTTGCATTTACGTACAAGTCATTTCTAATTCTGGAAAATGGAAAACCGAACTTCAAGTTCTTGTTACTATTGATTTTTTCAAGTTTTATGTGAGTATGTTCGTTCATTTGATGAAGTAATTAGTCATTTTATTCATTTAGACTGTATAAAATTAAATTTCCTTCATTTTATTCATAGATTAAAGTATCAAAGATGTCCTGTTCAGCGGTGACCTGCAATGCAAGACCTTCTACTCATAAAGGTCTTTCCTTTTTTCGGTAAGTATCCCTCGATTAATACGTATTGTACTATTTTGAATTAGAAATTACATATAATTATTTATAAATTCACAGATTTCCTAATGATGAAAAGCTCAAGAAAGAATGGGTAAAAGCGATGAGGAGAATGGATCCAATAAACAAAAATAAACTATGGACACCATCGAAAAACAGTCGACTTTGTTCGATGCACTTTCGAGATGAAGATTTTGACCCTACCAGTCCATTCAAAAAAAAGATGAAACCTGGTGCTATACCGTCAATTTTTGATCTACCAGATCACCTGAAAAAGCTAAATGAAAGTAAAGTAAGATGATCAGTATCAAAGGTATAATCGTAACTTGATCATTTTTCTCATGTACTTTTTTTTTAAACAGAGAAGAGTACTCAAAAGGGTACCTTTGCAACCTCAGGTAGAACAAATTACCACGGAGTCTTATGTAATAAATATTCCTGCTGCTGTGCCGTCGTCAATACTTGATTCACCAGTTCAAGTAATGAAGTCAAGTGAGAGTGAAGTAAGATAATCAGTATGAGATACTGGTAATCGTAATTTTGTCGTTTTTTCCTATTTGTATGGTTTTTTTGTTTTTTTTTTCTAACAGAAAAGAGTTATTGAGAAAAAACCTGTGCAACCTCGAGTAGACCAAATTACCAGAGAGCCTTATGTAATAAATATTCCTGCTGCTGTCCCGTCAATTCTTTGTTTACCAGCTCACCAAAACAAGTCGAGTGAGAGTGAAGTAAGATAATCAGTATGATATACTGATAATCGTTATTTTATAATTTTTTTATATTCGAACGTTTGTTTGTTTTTTTGTAACAGAAAAAAGTTACTAAGAAAATTACCACGGAGCCTCCTGTAATAGATATTTCTGATGACGAACCGTCAATTATTGATTCACCAACTCACCCTAAGAAGTCAAGTGCAAGTGAAGTAAGATAATCAGTATGAAATTCTGGTAACCGTAATTTTGTTTTTGTCTTCTATTTGTATGGTTTTTTTTTTACAGATAAGAGTTATTGAGAAAGAATCTGTGCAACCTCAGGTCGTGGTGCCTTCTGTAATAAATTTTGTCATAGGACCAAAAGAAGCTTTCAACAATTTGATTCGTAATCACACGAACGTTGTTCAAAATTTAGAAGAAAATTTGAAGAAAAAAAATGCCGAATTGGATAGTAAAGAGAAAGAATGTTTAAAGTTACGAAACATTCTGGCAAAGAAGGAAGAAACAATGGCTCGTAATCGTAATGAAATAAAACGATTACTAAGTTCTAATACGTATATAAAAAAACAACTAGCCAGATTGCAGGATACAGTGATTGAATTACAAGAAAGGAATATCATTTTAGAAGGAAACTTTGAATGATATTATTTTTTTGATAATTGAAGTTTCCAATAATTATAATTTAGTTTTCGTTTTGATCTGTAAGCTCAAAGAGTGATAATTTTATCCTATTTTCATTTTTGATTGTTTTTATAACTTATTTTTAATTTAAAATTTGTTATTAAAATCGTATCTGCGATTAAGTCTTTGTGCTAGATTATTTTTCTAATTTGTTGTTTCTCGAAACTAACAGTTTTGGTGATATTATTTCTCAGATGAAACCAGAGAACATAAAAATTTCAATTTTTCTCTTGGAAAATTTTTCATGCTACAACTTGAAAAATAGAGCTTTTTAAAATCTCAAACATGAATAAAGTCACCTGAAAAAAAAAAACAGCACAAAATGGACTACAGGCGCTCCTGGAGTGAATGGGGAGTGAGATAGCATGAAACAGAAATTTTCCAGTTTGACAGACACAAGTTCACATCTGTCATAATATCATAAAATAAATTAATAAAAACTGGATCTAGTGAAGGAGAAAATGTTGACTGGAATTTCTGAAAAAATTAATAAATGAACAAAACCTGGATCTAACGACCTAAGGAAGGAGAAAATATTGACTGGAATTTTTGAAAAATTTCAATCAGAGTGAACGTTTTTTCATCTATAAAATCCTTTGGGTCGAAATTTTGAGAGAAGCTCGGAAGGAAGAAAAAGAAAAGGAATGAAAAATTTTTAAAAATCCACGTTTTTGAATGTTATCGAATGAGGTATCATCATGAATGTTTTTTTTAGGATTCTGAATTTCTGATGCACTTGAACTTTTTGAAAATTTTCAAATTTGATTTCTAAATGTATGTACGTAGGTAATTATGTTTTTTATTTTTATCCTTTTATTCTGAGGTAATTTTAGCGGAAAATGTGAGAAAAGAGAATGAGAAAGCGAACAGCAACCAAAAATCACGGTTTCTTGATGTTGAGTATCAAATACGGTAGGTACTTACCTTGTTACCTATTAAAATCTATATTTTTTTAGATTTTGATAATTGAGAACTTTCCATAATGTTGAGAAAAGTACCACCTCTTGTAGTTCAATTAAATATCTCAGTTAAATTGCATCAATAATGAACTCAGAAGGTTAAAAAATCTAGATTTTAATATGTGAGCCTGGAAGCTAAAACCACCCTTAGGGGTCAAAAATTGGTTTCTGAGTTTACACTGAATTTGAACTTTTCAGAAAAACTGGAATCAAGGAAGAACTTCAACTCAACCCACAATTTTTGACCTTTAAGGGTGGTTTCAGCATTCAGGCTCACATATGTGACCTTCCAGGAAGAAACCGACCTTCGGTCCGAAAAAAAATTTAAAATAAAAGTTTCTCAATCAATCCAAAACAATGATTATCATTTGTTTTGGATTGATTGAGAAACTTTTTTTTAATTTTTTTTTCGGACCGAAGGTCGGTTTCTTCCTGGAAGGTCACATATGTATCTTATTCAGCTCTGGAGAGAGTACCGAAGAAATTTACAAAAATTTAGCCCTGGAGAATGGATTGAAAAAATGTTAAATCATCAAAATTCCGTTCTATAGGGGCTACCGGAGAACTTTTAGGTGATCAACAAAATTCAATTCTGGAGGGGTACAGAAGAATCTATAGCAACCAGAATTCAGCTATGGAAGAGTGCGAAAGAAATTTTTTAAATCCAAAATCTAGCTTCAAATAATGGTATCTACAGGAGAATTTTTTTTTACAAAATTTAGCTCTGGGAGCAGCAAAAAAATTCTAAATAGATAATCAAAATTCAAGCTCTGGAAGAGGCACAGGACTAGGAGAATTCGGATGTTTAAAATTTCCACTGTACCACGTTCAAACTCGAATTCTGAAAATTTACAATTCTCCAGTAACTCCTCTAGATTAAACTGAATTCAAAAAAATTAAAAATTTCCTCTGAACCTTTCCCCGGATCTGAATTCGAAAAAATAGGTAAAGAATTTTTTGCACTCTCTTCCATTCCAGAGCTGAATTTTGATAGGTAATTCAAGATTTCTCCTGTACCATCCTCCAGAATTGAATTTTAGAAGTTGTTCTAATGGTTCCACTTTCAGTGGTCCGAAAAGATCCAGTGGTTATAATAATTTCAGCATTCTGGTGGTCTAATTTTCAACTGTTCAGAACTGATTTTCGGATTTTCAAAACCTTTCCTTTATCGGTTTATCCTCTATTAGGGCTGACATGGCATTTTCCAAGTTGATTATTGATGAAAAAAAATCTCAGCTCTACCTTTACCTCTCCCTACTTGGCTTTAAAATGTGACTATGTCACAGTCCAAACAATATAGGTACTGAAAAGTTGAAAATAACATAACCTGAAAAAATTTTGCTGAAAATTTCTTTTTAAAAGTACCACAGATGTAAATTTTTCAGAGTCTTTGTGAAAAATCGTTTTTTCATGTGTTTTGATCCCATTTTTCGTTATATTTTATTTGGAAAATTATCATTTTTACCAATTTTTTCTCTGAAATGTTCAGACTTCATACACAGAATTTTTACAGCTTTCTTTAAAAATAGTCATTTTCACATAAATGTTCAAATTATAAAAATTTCTTTAGCCATTTTTCTTCTTCTTCTTTCTTCTTTTAAAATACGACGTTTTTACTCTGCATCTGTGAACAATTTAGTACACCCAAGTTTTAAACTATTATTAAAAAATAACAACAACCCCCATAAATAACTAAATGCATTTATTAAAAAACTAAGAAAACAATTTTTTTTATCAACTACATTGCACCCGATAAAAGTAAAATACCGCACTTTAAGCAACACATTGTATAAAACTGCTAACACAAATGGAAGCGCCAGACTGTACTCATCTCTACCTTTGTACTTATTGCACGGTATCGGACATCCGACTTTAATTTCTAAAATTAAAAAATAATTTTATTTATCGAGTATTACATTGTGCGAGTATATAACACGTTTGCGTAATAAAATACAAATAAAAACCTAACGATAAATTTAAAGCATTTACAGATGGACGGGAGAATTCGAAACAAAAAAATAATAATCTTAAAATACTGGAATGTAATCCTGTTTCAATGCGGTAAATTAAAACACACAAAAAATATCAACAACTATGGCGCGAATTTTCAAATACCATTCGTACAATATTCCTTTACAGTCTTGTAAACATCCATCTACTTTCATTCGTTTCACCATAATATAGAAAACGAGACTCTTATCGAATAAAAATCAAGCATTTCCATTAAAATCGTAACTGTTTTATGAACTATCCCAATAACCCATACCTCTCTACGATGATCAAACGTATAACAAACAATAATCAATTAACCATAAAGAATAAAGAAAAAACCTTACAATTATTGTAAAAACGAGTTAACAAAAACATATAAAATAATAATATACATTTAAAAAGACGTACACTTAATAATACATACAAATAAAAAAAAGAAAAAGAAAAAAACATTCAAAATAATAGAGTCAAGCGAAATTAAAAACACTCAAAATCCTATACTTTTACACCTATACGACGAGGAAGAAACACTCAAAAAAATTTTGTTCAAACCTTAACAAATAATAATACGTTGAGACGAGAAGAATTTTTTTTCATATGGCACGCGACACTTAAAAAGAGTTGAATTCAATAATGAGTATTATAAGAAATACATAAAAAGAGACGATCGACAGTCTGAAAAAAATGCACTAACAGCGCCAATAGTATTGAGTGTTTAAATGCTATTACATGGCACACGATTAGGTAGGTAGATTTTTTCAAAAAGGTAGATAGTATTAAACAAAATAAAAGAGAGAAAAACGCTATTATCTATGGGATTATTAAAGCGATAGACATGATTGAATATCGTAACTGTTATCCGTATAAGTAGTAAAAATCACACCGATACATTTATTATAAATAAGTTTTGCAGCTTTATTTCTGAAACCAAAGAAAAAAATGATTATTGTTATTTTAATCGAAATGGGAAAATTTTCTAATTTATAAAAAAACAATATTGAAAGTTGGCTAAAAAAAGAACCCTATTCACCCCTCCCCCAAATTGTGACTAATTTGACGTGAAAAAATCTTACTTTAAAATTCTAATGGTTGATCTCCGCTGCCATTGAAGTCGTCATCATCATCGCTGTCGTCATCGTCGTCGTCGTCGGTATTGTTATTAATTTTCTTATTCCCAAAATTATCATTATCCTTGGGTTTGGGTTCGAATTTTACCGCTTCTTGGGTAGTTCTTTCCGTAGCGCCGGCTTTGATGAAATATAAATCTGTAGTAAATTGATAAAAGCGAATATAAGCATCGTGGACAATGAAAAAATGATTTACATACTCAATTATTATCATTATTTTTTAAATTATATTATTAGATGATTTAATACACTCGAAATTAAGTTAAAAGATATATCTATCCCAGGGTGTCTAATAAAATTTTGTGGAGCAAAAAGCTTGACTTAGCTTGACCTCTTGACCTCTTTACATGGTTTTTTTGATTTTTTTACGGGCCACCTCTTCTCAAAAAAAATAATTTTTACTAAAACCCTCAAACAAAATAACTCCAAAAAAATCACAATGAGCTCTTTTTTTAAATTTAAACTATTTATTAAGGGTAAAAGAAATTTTTTCATTTTTTTCAATTTTTGAAAAAAGCTTGACCTTCTATGACTAGGTTGACCTCTTGGTCAACAGCTTAATTCATCTTAACCAGCTTGACCCAAGAGTTAGTTCGATCGTTGGACAGCCTATTTTTTTTCTCCCTTCAATACGACAATTAGGCAAATAATACTGAAATAAGGCAACCCCAGTTACATCATGAGCTTTCAAATTGAAAACTTCAAATTATTTATTCGCGCCTTGCTCGATTATCTACAGGATGACTAAAAATGAAAAAATGATCCAAATGTTGGATTATGAATTCCGAACAATGGTGAATTGGTATGTTTTTTTTTTCAAAATAATTTCTTTTTTTTGGGGATTTTCTACAAATGCCCAAATCAAGTGTATAATTCCGTTTGGTTTTTTTTCTGAAAAAATCTTGGTTTTTAATACTTAGTAGGTAAGTACGTTTTCTTGTTTTAGGAAATTGTTTTAGGTGTTTTTGAATGTAGATTAGCTGATAATTGATAAGAGTTTTTTTTTCAAAATTAGCTCCCTTGTTATTTTATTTTCAAAAATGTTTCGGTTTTCTGATTTTTTCATTGGAAATATGAACTTAGCTCATTTTTTGACAATAATTCATTTTTTCATTTGATTTTCCTAAAAATGGTTTTCAATCAGGTACCCAAATTAACATTAGAAGAGACTACGTGAGAGTTTTTAAAATTGTAAAATTCAGATCTAGAGAAAAGAATCCTCAATCAGAAAAAATAGACTGGGCGCGGGGAGGGGGGTACAAGAAAAATGTTAAAAACCCAAATAATCGAATCCGGAAGATCAGGAGAATTTTCAATCACAAAAATTAAGCTCTAAAGGGGAAGGGGGAATAAAGGAGAAATTTTAATAATCCAAAATTCAGATCCGGAAGAGCGAAAGAGAATTGTCAATTATAAAAATTCAGCTCTGGAGAGGGCGTGGAGGAGAAAAATGGAAAATTTGAAACTCCGATAATTTCAACTTTTGCTTTTTGGCTTTTGCGTATCAACTTCTATCGTATCACCTTCAACTTTTAACTTTCAATTTTTTTCTATTGGTGGGAAGGAGGTAAAGGAGAATGTTCCAATTATCCAATGGTTTTGTTACTTTTCCCACAAATGTCTCAATTTTTAGGGATACTTTCCTGAAAGTGATTTTTCGGGGTTTACTGGCCACTATACATTTTTACTGAAAATAATTTAGTAGGTATTTCATTTTTTTGTTTCTTGAAAATGACTTGATTTTTTCAGTTTTTTTCTGAACAAATTTTTCAACAATTTTCCTGAACGCAATTTGATTTTTTTCTGAAGTTGATTTGTTTTTATTTTATTTCTCTCCTAGAAATGGTCAATTGTTTGGTTCAATTTTTCCCTTGAAAACTTCGTTTTTTTGTTTCTTTTTCACTAAAAATAATTCGTTTTTTCTCTAAAACAGGTTTTCAAATTATTCTCCATTTAAAATAATTTCATTTTATTGTTTTTTTTAAAATATATTATTTATTTTTTTTCAAAAAATGGCTCATTTTTTTCAAGAATACCTTGGTGTTTTTTATTTTTCTCTTTAAAATGGTTTGGGGTTTTCCTAAAAATGATTATTTTGTTGTTTTATTGGAAAACTTTGGGGTTTTTTGAAAATAGTTTGGTTTTTGAGAGGTTTTCCTGAAAATGGTTTAGTGTTTTGATGTTTTTTCAGGAAAATGACTTGATTTTACTATTTTTTTTTGTTTTTTAACGTTGTTTGGATTCTTTCCCCAGTTATTGTCTTTTTTTTGAAAGAAAATTTGGTTTTTATAATTTCCTTCTGAAAATACTTCTTTTCATCCAGTTTTCACCTCGAGTTCGAAATTTCAATTTCTTTGTTTCCTTTTCAACGAAAATTATTTTTTTTCTTTAAAATGGGGTTTCAAGCTTTTTTCCTGAAAATTTTTTCTATAATGTTTATGAAATTATATTTTGATTTTTTTGGGGGCTTTTCTTGTAAACGGTTGGAATTTTGCTAATCAAGTTATGAGGAATAAAATTAAAGATCCTAGGAACTCGAAGGTGCTCAACTACTCATTCTGGAAAACTTTTCAATTTTAACAGATTATCCATTCACTCAAATTCACAAATCCATTGAAATCAAGTCCAATCCATTCAAATTAATCCACTCATCAAATCCTTCCAAATCCACCCTAATCCATCAAAATTCCCTCGAGTCAATGGAATTTAAAAACAGAAAAATAGCATGACCAAAGTTTTCAATTCGACCATTTTTTTTCGCACAGAATTTTTCTACGACGTAAATTTTTACTAAAAAAGATATTGATTTTTGATACATTTTTCTTTCATTTTGACGCAGCAAAATTTTTTAAAATCTGATAGATAGCTCCTTTGAGTCCCCCCCTCCCCCGGTTCACGGTCATTTTCCCGAATAAGATTTTTCACAAAAAAAATGTTCACGAATCCGTTTTCCCGAATACCGAAATCCCGAATACAATTCTCGATTTACCTTTTTCCCGAATGCAAAAATACCGAATAAAGAATTTTACAAATTATGTACCTTTTTTATTACTTCTATGAAATGCCTATTGCGTAGTGGTGGAACAGTAGTTTTTTTCCATTCTCCGGAGGTTTTCAGAGGGTAAAACCACTTAAAAATGGCATAAAATTTCGTAAATCAAAATTTTTTTCAAAAAGTTGGTCAAAATTGTTGACACTTTGAAGAAAACTTATTTTTTGAATGTGTTTTTTTAATTTGTACTATATTGCACTTGATTTTTTTTACAAATTACCAACTTTTTTACTATTTTTTTAAATTTATTGCAACAAAATAAAACTTCCGATAGTTTATTGAAAAAACCGGTAGTTTTCGACTACTGAAGGCCAAAAAAACCACCGACGATTTCGGTAGTTTTTAGATAAACTACCGAAACTTTATTTAATAGTACATTGATTTTTTTTATTCGGGAAACAAAGAATTCGAGATTTCGGTATTCGGAAAAACGGATTCATGAAAATTTTTTTCGTGGAAAATCTTATTCGGGAAAATGTCCGTTCGTGATTTCGGCTTCGGGAAAACGGTCCATAACCGCCTCCCTTCCCAATGAACAATATGATTTCTGGGGGGGGGGGGCTAAAATTCAACTCTAATAATCAAAATTGAGGCCTTTTTCACATTTGTAGGAATAATCGGAAATTTCGCATTATTTCCCCCTAAAACTTTTGTTTTTGTTTCTTTTTTAGCATATCTACCTATTAAATTCCATTAGAAAAAGAAGGGCCCAGTGTATGTTTGATTTTCAGAGGAAAACGAATTAAAATTTTCAAATTCCCCTTCAATTCGAGATTCATAATGAACCACCTACCGCAATCAACTTTTCCATGGGTCCTCGAGTTGGCAAATTCGACTCCATGTTTATTCACACACCAGCACGTGCCGGTAGCTGCGTGGCACTGCATCGAATCATAATACCCTTCGGAATCGCAAGAAGGAACGTATACTCCAGCTGGACGATAACAAAGAGAATTAACGTGTATTCGAATCGATTGAAAAAGAAAAAATTAATTAAGATTATTCGCTACTTACTCATAACATGTTGCGGTATACGTTTCTTAACAGCAGCACAAGGTCTTTCGGATTTCATGAAACAATAGCACCATTCATACGGGCTAATGAAGATATCCCTACAAGGTGATCGAAAAAGGATTATAGTTTATCGACTCGTTAATCACAATACAAAATAGGTAAATCATTATCATCCTAGGTACCTGTTCGTATCGCACATATCGAGGAAAGGTTTAATACAATGTTCATTTTGATCGTGTTCCAAATCGTATAACTCTTGGAGAGTAAGTTGCCCATCTCCGTCTAAATCTAAATGCTTGAACATCCAAATAACTTCGGGTTTACATCCAAAGGAAATAATATCTGGGTAAAAAAAAGAGAAAAAAACGGAATTTAAAATTAAATCGACGTAGGTAAAAGCATAATAACGTTTTACGTTGGAACAAAGAAAAAAGTAAAACATTTCAATCATTAAACGGAAATGAGAAAACCGATAAGTTTACCAACCTTTTCCTTTATACTCAGGTCTTCTTTTGTTTTCCGCTTTGATAACGGAGAACCAATCCAATAATCGATTACCCATGCTTTTCAGCGCAGCTTCCGAGCATTCCTTTTTCTTGATCGGTTTGGCCGGTACAGGCCTCTCATCGTCAACTTCGTTTTCACCTCGGGACCGATCTTTTTCATGATAATAAGGCGCTTCGGTATTAAAATACAGATCCTATAAAGCGAAAAACCTTTTAACGTTTCAATTTGTACGACTTAATAATTCACAAATTTAATAATCTCAGTTCATTTCCACCTTTAATAAATTGCCCGAGCTTCGAAATGCTCGATGAAATGTTAATCTACGAACAAAGCTCGACTACGTCGTGCGAATTTTACTCGACGTGATTAAAAATTAAAAATTAAAATTCCATCTCGAGTAATTAGCGTTACGAGCCGCTTTGTTGATTATTATATTTTTTTCTTCTCTTGACTTTTAGGTGTACGCAAAGTCGGTTATTATTTTTTTTTAATAAATTATACCGGTGCATCGTGGACTGGGGAAAGCTTTGTGGAAAAGTCCGTAATTTGTATTATAGTACGCGGAGACCTCCCTGACTCATTTGCAGGTACAGCTTTGTAATCGCGTGAACGAAATTATTTAAATTTAAATTTCGACTGTGAAAAAAAATCACGAACGGGCGAATTCAACGAATTCGCAGGTACTTTGAAGCTTTTGTTTTTTGATTTACTTGTACACGTTTGATGACGAGATGGGGAAATTTCAAACGTACACTTGTTTTGATTATTTTGGAGAATTTACGAACTTACGAGATGAAAATTATATAAGGGATGTTTTACTCCAAAAAATATAATCATCGCAATGGAATATTTCGAAACCAAAAATGAGGTAAAATTTTCAAAAAATTACGCAAAAAAACATCAAAAAGAACTAATGAACTCGAATTTAAAATAATTCGCCAGGAAAACGAAAAATATGTTTTACATTTTAAAATACCGTACATAATCATCCAAAGAATATGACCAGCGTTTTCGTACGTAGAAAGACGCAACGCTGTCTGGAAAAAATTTCGGTCAATTTTCCGTCAACATTAAAAATTGCTGTAAAATTTTCAAACGTAGAGGGACTACGAAGATAAAGTTTTCAAATAACTGTAACGAGATCAAAAAATTCACTCAATTCGATCCCCCTCCCCACTTCTACTAGACCTAAAAATTACAATTATCAGGGTTTTTTTCAGTCCTTTCAACTCTTGTAGAAATTTTCAAAAAAATTCTTTCAGGTGGGAAATTAAAATTTATAAGGTCGACAGACTCCATAACTCGGTTGAAAGAATCTCAAAGGATGTAACATGAAAAAAATTAGCAAGGACAATTTTGTCCAGAGGGTTTCAAAGCCTATCAAATTTTTTCTTAAAATTTGAAATTTCATTAAAATAGTTTCTGTTTAGAAAATTAAGGTAAAGAAAATTCATTGACGTAAATTGGTTTCAAATGAAAAATTTCAAGAGTTGTGGAATCAGTTTGAAAAATTTACAGGAACTTGAATAAGAATTTGGAAAAAATACTTGCATTGCGTACAAGACAATGGAGAAAATTTCAAGAGATGCAAAGATTTATTACTGAGACAACAAACTTTATTGAAATAATTTGAAGAGACGATGAATTTAGCCAACGAATTTTAAAAAACAAAAGTCATTGAAATTGTCGAATCAGAAACAAATTCATAAAGTGTAAAACGAAATCCCCAAATTGAAATGCTGTATTTCTGCGAAATTTCTGACGAGATATTTTTCAAGCTGGAACAACTCTCCTCCCTCTTCTTTCATTCAAGTTACACCTCCAAAAGAATAGAAATTTTAATTTTTACATCAAGTTCTCTAATTTAAAAAGAAAATAGATGACTGCACAATGAACAATGAACATTGATTCACTACCTCGCAACTCCTAATTAACAGATTATTGGTTCAGTGTCGTTAGTTTTCCACATAATTTGTAATTCAAAGTAAAGTAAATGATTTTTTCATTATAGAGGGAGTAAAACGTTACTTTACTCCCTCTCGCGAATCGCTCGAGTGCTCAAATTCGCGTTTTTCTCCCACAATAAAGAAAAATATCGTTCAAAACTCGAAGAAAAAAAATTTTTTCCTCCCTTGTTGTGAAATACACTATTTCATCCCCCTCCCCCGTTTTAAGCGATGAATTGTAGGGGGGGGGACAAATTTTCAAGGAATTAAAAAAAAATTGTAAGACTTTTTTTAGTAGATACTTTTTAGATTTTCAGCACCAATTTTTTAAATTCGGAACTTTTTTAGGACTTGAAGCACTCGAAGCACAAAAGGACTTGTTAAACACCTTCCCATAAGGTCAACTTCGATACATAACAAAATATGGACGATTTTTTTTTCAATTTTGACACGAAATATGTGAGTAGAGAATGTAAAAAGAGTCATGAAATGTGTGAAATTATAAAAAGAAAACTAAAATTATGTGTTTAGCACCCGGATAAACGTATACGAATTAGAACATTATACCACCTTTTATGATTTTTCTAAATTTTGGCCATGGGGAGGGTACGAGGAGATTTTGGCACTCACAATTTTTTTCAATTTTCGCCTGCATTAAAGAGAGGAGATGATACTTTTTCTTTTATCAGAGTGTTCATTGTTAAAATCAGTTTTAAATATATATAAAAAAAGACTTAAAGGAGTTGAGTGTCCGGGAAGATGCAGTGTAGCCAAATATGTATAGAAACCTCTGATTTTAAAAACCTCGTTCTTTTTTAAATATTTCATTAAACTGAATAAACATCTGATAATTTTTGCTCAAAGTTTTTTAAATTTTTAGATTTTTCCCAGCGTAGGTTTTCAAAAAAAAAATCCGGGCAAAAATTAAAATTTTTTTTAAATTTGACAAGATTTGCAACTAATGAGGAGTAAGTAAAAAGCTAGAATGGATAAGCTGTGAAAAATCATTTTATTTTTTTTTACTTTCAAGAGTAGGGAATTGACTGAAAAATTCGAAAAAACAGGGTTGAAAATCGGATATTGCTTACAAATGTCCTACAAATAAATGAATATCTATTTATCCCCCCTTCCCCAAAAAACATCGAATTTTTTTATCATGAATTCTGATAGAGAATCCACCACGAATTTGAATAATTTAGGTACATAAGTAGAAGGTCTTAACTCTTAATGTCTTCAATTGCCTCAAAAAGAGGCCTAACCCTAAAATTTTAAAATTTTGAAAAAAGAAATCAAAATTCCCTTTTTTTGGAGTTTGGAGCCCTTTTTTGGAGCACTTAAAATTTCTATCAGAATCGAATCATCTGAAAATTTTTTGGAATCATTCTTATGACGTTTTTTGGGGCGTTTTTGAGAAACTTGCGGGTTTGTTCCGACCTTCAACCCACTTTTTCAAATTTTACATACAATTTCTAATAAAAATAGTTTTAAAAAAGCAAAAATGATTTTTTTCAGTTTAAACCTCCTCCATCATTATTTTTCAAGGTATTCATGAAAGAAAAGTATTTCCTCAAACAAGTTTTTTTTTAATTTTCAGCCCTTCTTGAAATGGAGTCACAATTTTTTTTGAATTAGAAATAGTAGTATACATTGCATTCTTTCTTAGACGTCATTATTTTTTTATTTTTTACCAAAAAAATTTTGGGTTGCGAAATTCCAAGCTGTATTTTTCAAGTTCAATTTTATTTTTCAAAATCAATGTTCTCCTTTCATAAAATAAATAAAATGTCTATATGAGAGACATTGTGTGATAAGGTACCTTGCGGTGAAATCGATTTTTTCATTTTTTATTTCGGATTCTGGACTCATTTTTAGTGATGAATCCAACGATGTAATCAGACTTCCTCCAACTTGCTTCATTTTTGCAGTAGAAGTATTTGAACGTGTAATTTTCTCATGTTTTTACACTACAAGGACCCCAAAAAAACATCAAATTGTCACCAGAAGGCACCTTTTCCAATCTTCGATTTCATTAGTATCAATACTTAGTACTGATTACTAAACATGATCTATCCAATCCCCTGTATACAGGAACTTCAGTTTTTCTTGTACAAGAGGAAAATGACAAATACTGGAAAATACACTTCTTTTCGTTTTTTAGTTCTCCTGAAAAAATCGATTTTTCACCATAAGGTCCCTTATTGCACAACATGTTACATATCCTAATTTTTTTTTAGATTTTTATTGAGTTGGGCACCTGTTTGGACTGAAAATATTTTCGCTGCAACTTTCCCCTTGACAGGGTGTCCACTATACTTCAAAAATGATTTTCCCTGACTTTTCCAGGTTTTCCAGACCAATTTTTCGAATTTTCCAGACCATTTAAATATGATATTCGTAAACGGGAGAGGAAGGGAGGTAATTTTTTACGTGATATGGTAACATCCCGAAATTTTACATAAGAATGATATAAAATGTATGGGGTCTAACGATTTTTTTTTCTTCAAAATCACCAAATACTTTTTACGACATTTTCAGGTGCTCCTCTTCTGGCCAAAAAAAAAGATTCAAATTCAATTTTGAAAATTTTTGAACCCACCCAACTCTCCCTCGCCACAAAAATTTGAAAATTTGAATTCATTACCTACAGATAAATTTCAAATAAAAGGGAAAAACTAAGCATTCCAACGCAAAATTAAGTTTTGAAAAATGAAACAAATTATGCCAAGGTGTCTACTGTCTACTAGGGTGGCCCTTATTTATACTTGAGTGTTTTTTTTTCTTCGGATTTTTTTGGTGCTACCCCCTGAAATATTTACCTACCATGAGAAAATGATACCCAAAAAATTTTGACCAAATTGGTATATATTAACCCGGCGCGCAAATGCATTGAAATATTGATAACGCCTTTGGCGCGTCGCATCATTAGTCCCACACGAGTTACGTGGTGTGATTAGTAAGTAACGCGCTATGTTGATGGTGGCAGGCAGCGAGTCGCACATGAGTCGCGTCATAGCTGCTTCCAGGGATTTACTATTCCCCTCCTCCCACAATTAGGATTTTTCATTATTTAGTTAAGAAAATTTACTATATTTATTCTCCAATGTTGAGGAAATTCAACAATCGTACTCATATTTTCCCAACTCGGGAAATAGTACCTATGTACGAATGCTTAGTAAATTTTCACAATTTGAAAAAAAAATAAGTATAGGTATAAAATGATGCATTTTCCCAACTTGACGAAATATGAGTACAAAATAATGGTAAATCTTTCCATAGATAATGATCATTTCTTACTGTTTTTTTTTTTTTTATAATAAAATTATCATTTTTTATAGGAAGATTTGCCATTTGTGCCCATATTTTATCAAGTTGGAAAAAACTGGTCATTTTGTACTCATTTTTTCCAACTAGTGAAAGAAAAATTTTCATATTTTCTTTTCTCAAATTGGGAAAGTTGAACATTTGTACTTTTGTGGTTTTTTTAATGAAAAAACAGAATTGAATGATCTTTTTCTTGAGAAAAATTTTTCATTTGTTTCCATATTTTCTCAAGTTAGGTAAATTAAACAATTTTGCATTTTTACTTTTTTTTTTCAAGTACAAAAAAGCAATTGAATTTTTAAAAAACTTTGTCTTTGCTGCGCTCGGTCTTATTGTATTTCTTCTTTATTCATTGTTTTAAAATAATCCAAATCCTACAAAAGTGACTTTTGTTTGTAATTCTCCTTAAAATTATTTCAACTGATTGCATCATATTTTTTCACATTATAACTGCAAAATTTTATTTACAAAATTACGTTTCTTGAATTTTTCCACCCTCGCTTCACTCGGAGCAATTGTACAATTTAGTAGGTTTTTTCAACTAGGTACAAATAATGAAATTAGTAGGTAATAATTTCGAAAAAAATGATAAATTTGGAATGAATGATAGGAAGAGGCCAGGGAGGGGGCTAACTCCTTTAAAATTTAGTTCAGTCGGAAAATTTTCGTCATTCACCCCACCTCCCCCAAAAGTCAGTCTCTTTTGTGCTTGAATAAATTGAATTTAAAAATATTTTAAATCATGTTCATTGCTTGCAGTTATCTTACACCTACATAAAATTTAGTAGAGTAGAAGGTATAGTTATTATATGTATGGTATAGTTGCAAAAATTAAAAATCAGAGTTGGGATTTCCACGGATTTTCCCCCACTCTCCCCTCATCAATATACCCTCGGAACATCTCTGGCTGCCTCGAGTGAGCTACAAGATGGACATTTGGTAGCCTAAATCAAACAGCGCGTCGCCTACCGATTACACCACGTAACTCGCGTGGAACGGTACTGATACAACGCGCTAACCCATTATCAGAATTTCAACGCGTTTGCGCGCCGGGTTAATATGTATCAATTTGGTCAAAATTTTTGGAGAATTATTTTCTCATGGTAGGTAACCATTTCAGGGGGTAGCACCTAATTTTTTCGAACTTCCGAAATAAGGGCCACCCTACTGTCTACCAAAACAAGCTAATGAAAATTCGGATTTATCCGGGCTGAAAATTCCAAAAAATGTCTGCAATTTCTTAGTTTGTACTAATAAATAAAAAAGTCAGTGAGAAGATAAAATATAAAAATCATTTTATGGAAGCATAGAAACTTGTTGAGCCCGAGCGAAGGGAGGGCGAAATTTTTTGAAAAATTTACAATAAAATTAGCAAAGAAACACTTTTTCAAATGATTTATCCTTTTTTTTGGATTTTTGAAAAATTCCAGAGAAAATTCCAAAATTCCCTGACTTTTCCCGGTTTTCCAGAGAATAGACACCCTGCTTGATTATATGAATGGCAAAAAACATATTTTCAAGAGAAAATTTGTGTTTCGACCAGTATGGAGAATTAAAAAATTTATTCCATTGAAAATATATTAGTAGGTATGAGAAAGAATGCGTTTATGTTCGTGAATTTTTCAAAACTTTAAATCCGCGAGGAGAGGGGGAGAAAGTGATGAAAAAACTGAAAAATTCCACATTTCTAGACTCAAGGAAAAAAGATGGGGTACAAATAAATCCTAAAATTCCAATTGAAATTATAGCAAAAATTATATTCATTTTTCTAAAAATTTCTAATTTTCCACTTTCTTGATTTATAATTTGTGATATAATTCCAAATCCAGGTAAAATTAAAATATAAACTTCAGGATGTCCAAAAAATCAAAATAAATGTTGATAAAATACTCAAAAATGTATTTCATTGATAAGTACTTTATTATTATTTTTTGAGTAGTGGGCTGACCTTAAAAATTTAAAAAACCTTTTCCCATACTTATTGGTCATAATTTATTGGAGGGAGAGGAGATGCAAAAGAATTTTCAAAAATAATTTGCTCACTGCTCTTCCTTGATCCCTTAAATGATCAAACCATAAATCAACCTGCTAAAAATTTTTTGACACACGCCCAGTATAATAAAATTTAATTAAAAAAAAAAAATTCAAAATGTGATTTACTCCCAAAAAATTACGATTAATAGTTCTCTTTTTTTTCTGTTTACGCTTCTAAAAATTCAAGCACCAAAAACACTCTTACTTTAAGAATCCCTCCCTCCTCACTACCCCCAATCTATCTCTCTTCTCACCTTCAAAATCGATACCATCTTTATTACCGATCTTAAAGCAGATTTAAATTCATTACGAATGCTTGGTTCTATAAATAAATTTGCATGAAAATGTACACAAACGTCATCGCGAAAAGATCCGTACCAGTTTTCACTCTCGTAAATATTTAATCTAAATTGATTCCCCCTTTTTATGTACAGGTAATCACGTTAAAATCTTTACGACGAAAGCATTACACTTATAAATTCCAGCACAGATATTCTCAGCATCGCCCATGCCACATTAGAACTTTCAATCACAAAGGAGAAAACTTTCATCGGGGAGGTATTTTGATAATGGTAAAATTCAATTATCAAAAACCGCCGATATTGACATTTTCTTTCCTAAAATCGTTACCGAAGCAAGGTTACATTCGAACATGGAGGAAAAAAAAACAATTCGACGGCAAAATTTAGCATTTCGAAGCGTATAAAAAAAGGTAGGTAAACGCAACGTAGGTTTATGAAGGTAAACTTAGTACGTCAATAAATATACGTAAAAAAAAATATTTATACGCAAGAAAGTAGGTAGCTATTTGTATACGGATAAATTTACCTTGTACGATTTAACATCGTTATTCTTCGTATATTTAATATACTTGTAATGTTTATTCTCGTATTTGAAATCTTCCGGAGTTAATGAGTATTTATCCGGCATATTCTGTTTGCTTTCGGTCTTTTTCTTCGGCTTATCGAACCCATATTTACTTTTTCCAACGATCGGCGAACTGCTTTGCTTTTCAGCCGAGTCTATTAAAAAAACACAAAACCAGCTTATAAAAAGACCCCTCTCGCGCAATCTTTACGAATAATTTTCTTAATTAGAAGCAATTAAAAGTGCAAAAGAGTCGAGCACTTTAACCCGAAACTTAAAACCTGCCACGCCAATTACCGCCGCCAAATTTGTACCGAAAACGAAAAAAAAATCGATTCACGAATCTGGAAACTTTTTTCCAACAAAATTTAACGCGAGAGATGAAACTCGCAGGGTGAAAAAACTTTTCAGCGAAATAATTAGACTAAAGAACGAGATGAAGAGCGGTATAAAAATTGGACAGCTCATATATAAAAACTTAATTGATAAACGTTTGGTCGTTATGAAGACGTCACGTACTCTCTTTCACAGGCTTCGTAACTTTTCCACCCAAAAAAGTAAGTTTTTTCTCAACTTTTGAACGTACGTACCTTTACAGGGGCAGAATCCTTTGCAGATTGCTTTTATCGATGAATTATAGAGACAGTTGTGGTAGTCGAGTCGACATATCGAGCTATACGTGCGATTGTCAGCTCCGCAGATAAATACCGGTTTCTTGATCGGGCACGGATTACATTTTCTGCAAAAATGGTAAAAACAAACATGAAAGTTTAAAACTCGACGAAAAACACGTCAAAAAATTACCAAAGTCGAAAAATATAACACATTTCAACCGCAATTGTCTCGAAGCGAAATAAACAATATTGAAGTGAAATTCTATAACGAAAAAAAGCCTACTTTATGGAACACCATTCTCGCACACCATTCTCGTCATAAACCTATTTCTCCACAGCTGAGAATTTTATTGGCGTTATATTAAATTTCCGCATTCGCCCTAAAGAATGCGAAAAATTTTTTACTCTCGAATTGAAATTTATGGTATTGTTGGTTGCGGATCTGCCAAGCATAAGGCTATTTTACCAAAACCAGCCTTACAGCTAAAGGGTACATGGGAGTCTTTCTCTACGAGCTGAATTAATTAAAAATATTTCCCATTCGAGGCAAATGCAATGCGAGGAAAAACAGATTAATTTTACTGGCCCGAAGTGACCACTAAAAACAGCCAGCATCGTAATAAGGGTAAAAATTTCACCAGCAGTCGTTTCGTTATTGGGAAAAATTTTTATTCCAGTATTTCCCTTTCTAATTCGTTCGAAAAAATGGATAAAAATTCAAGACGTAAAATTTTAGGGTTTCATTTGTGAAAAATTTCCACGCAATGCCTCATTATAAATTTACGGTGAAAAAAATTTTCGCTAGAAATTTAGCAGAAATTTTTTAATGATCGAAATGCAAAAAATCAACCTGTGACGTACGATACGTAAAAAATTTAGTCTTTGACGTGTTCAGAATTTTTCTCGTAAATTGGGGACTTGAATTTTTTTCTCGTCGAGAACACATCGAATACAATTTTTTTTCATAAGCTAACTAAACGATCTCTTGAATAAAGGGCCATTTTTTGGAGGAAAAAATCAAAAAAGGTTCGTTGATAAATTTTTTTAACGAAATATACGTATTTGTGATATACCAAGTTATTTTCATGTAAGTGAAAAATTCTTCACGGTTGATTTACTTTTTTCTCGTGTTCTGATTTTTTTTTTAGTAAAAAGAAAACATTAAAAGTATGATTTATATACGAAAGGGTCGCATTTGAAAATGAAAAAGAACGCGCAAATCAAAAGTTTAAATTATAAAGATAAACTGTCGGTACAAACCGAACCTACAATTTTAAAGATTGTTGAATTTTTCATGAACTTATTGATTTTCCATATTGTTCAAAATTAGGATTCATATTGTTTTTCAACGTAGGTTCGATTTATTCCACAACTTGGTAGATATTTTTAATACGAAATGTACATCGAACGAAAAAGGTGGATTGTTATTTTAAAAACTTTTTTACGACGTATCGCAAAGAATTTCGAAGCCCTTATTTCATTTGTATTTTTTTTTTTTGCCTACCAGGGAAATGTAATCTGAAATTTATAAATTTAAAACGTGTTTTTTTATCGAAGTTTCTTTTGCTTTTTTTAGGAACATATTTGTTTTTGATTTGCGATCGTTTTATTAAATTCGAGTAATTTTAAACTTACAAAGGTATCTAGTTCGTTATTTGAGGAAAAAAGTAATAAAAATACGCCTACTTGTTGTGAAAAAAAAATGACCGGAGGTATTTCAATTTCATAATAATATAATCTAAAGTTTCCAATTTTCAGGAAATTTAAATATTTACATTTGAAAACGAGAAAGAGAAAGAGGACATGGGGAGAAAAATAAGTGAAAAGCCGAGATTTTTATGGTGTTTTCTTTCCTCAAGTTCGAAAATATTTTTTCATCGTAAAAATAAATTAACGCTTCGAATTTATTGTCTGTGAAACTTTTGACAAATTTTACGCAAAATATAATTTCACGATGAAGTTTTCTCATTTTTCAAGAATCCTGATTGAAAAAATTGGGCAAAAAGAAAATTTACCAAAATTTCGAATAAGTAATTCAAATTAAGTATTCAATTTTATCAAGGTTCAATTTGCACTTTCAATTCCCAAATGAAAATTCAGCTGATTGGCGGGGAAGAGAGAGTGAAAATACGAACTTCGTCTGAAATTACGTCATTTGAAATATTATATATACACACTCTTGAATTCATTTTCCATGCAACAGTAAGAATATAAATCTCTTTCAACAATTACAATTCTCATTACCCTCTCCTCGTCCTCTGACGGCACCATACAAATAAAACTTACGTAAATACGTATTTACACTTGGAAATTTTTGATAAATCGACTTCAAACTTATTGAACAATTCAATATTTGTTTTAAATTTTCACAAACGAAAATCTGTCTTTTTAGTGAGGAGCAAATAGAGGAGGAAAGACGTCATGTCATGAACACTTCATTACTTAGAGTCAATTCGACTGAATTGCCAACAAAATTTCCAAATCAAATTGCGAGACTTTTACAGGACTTTTTTTTAGAATTTTTGTACGTCATTCAGCAAGATATATCCATTCTCTGAATTCACACTCGCAAAAATTGAAATAAATTTGCTCAAATTCTTTTTTTTTAAATTTATAAATACAATAAAAAATAAACGAAAAACAAATGAGGTAAAAAATGAATTTTTGAGTCGAGAAAATCGGGTACCTACTCGTAAAAAATTTTGAAAAAATAATGAGATTGATATTTTCTTCCAAAAAAATTGCAGATTAGGTCAAAAAACCTTTGAAAAAATTGAATAAATTACTCATTTTTAATTCAGAAAAAATTCATCGCCATTGGGAATCTTCGATTTTTTGCTCCTTTAAATAATAAGTAAGTAATATCAACTTCGGTTCATCTTACAGACGAAACTTGGTCATACACCTGAGGGGATGCAAAATAGAAATCTGCCAACTTTTCAAGTTCAAATTTGTACCAATATGCCTTCTCCCTAAGACCACTTCTCCTTACTTTCACTTCTTCGACTCTGGTTAAATTTTTGGAAGATATGAATAAAATGATTTATCATGAAATAATTTCCAACATTTTTTTTCGATGAAGAAAAAACAAAGGAGCACAAAATAATACTATAAAATATTTAAAACAAACAACAAAATGGTACTTTTCCAGATTTTTATATTTTTTAAAAATGGTCAATTTCCATCAAAAGTCACAAAATTATTGATTTGTAAGCTTATTTTTTTATGGTTTCAAAATTCATGTGATAAATCTTCAAACAGTTAAAGCCAAAATTGACATCAAAAAATTGCAACTTTAATCAGATTCTTGTATGTATTTCTGAAAAAAGGACATTTTTGAGCAAAGGCGAAAAAAATATTGAATTCCTCATTCCTGGTAGGTAAACTTTTCAAAAGTTATTAAGGGTAACATAGCCGAATATCGACCAGTGCTGTAAATCCGATCACCCCCCCCCCTTATTTCGTCAGCTATGAAGCGATCTACCGAAAAAAAAATTCACACTCCTTTTCCACATAAAAATACAATGAAACCAAAATCTTAAACCAGAACCAAACCAAAACAGCGAAGTTAACGGCCAAAAATGATTTTGAAGAAATCAAAATAAAAAAATTCAATACTTTCAACTGTGCTTTGCAGAAAAGTGATAACTTTGATTTCAAAAGTCCAAGTTAAAATTTCAGAGAACTAATGCCAAAAATTAGTTTTCACGTAAAAAGAAATAAAGTACAAAAAATTTTACATTTTTTTTATAAGTTGCCTAATATCAATCACCTGTAAGTACATTGCAAATCTCATGATTTTTATTATTTTTTTGTTTTTTGTGAATATCTTTACAAGTTTTGATTACGAGCTAAGTATACTTTTGAGAGTGGTCGGAATTGGAGAAATTCAAATTTTGAGTTCTTTTTACCTACTAAAAAATCCATTAAAAATATTTTTAAAAACATTTTTTGGTTTCAACGTTTGGGTACTCAAACTAGAAAATTCAAAGCATTTTTTGAGCCATTTTGCAAGTTTCCAACCCAAACAGTTTGAATTTGGGGGCAATTTTAAAAAAGGTAGTCGATATTTGGACATTTTACCCTTATAGGCGAACGATTTCATTATTCATACGAAATTTTTTTTGAATTATTTAAAAGGCTAAAAGTGATGTAAAAAATTGTTTTCCCACACCCTATTACCTGAAATTGAAAAGAGAGCATTTTTGCTTCATGTGTTTGTATTCTACATTTTTGACACAGAAATATTACCCTTCTCCCCCCCCTTCCTCAAAAAAGAAAATTTTACATTATTTGAATAACCAAACTGGGGAAAACAATACGTTCACTTGAACAGTACTGTCAATCCATAAGAGTTCTAAAATTAGACATTGCCTATTATATTTTCTATCCTCAAAAAATATCATTTGTGACCCGTGCAGGGACAGGGTATCTATAAAGTCGGAAAACTGAATTTTGAGTTGAAGCCAAAAAACGAAAGTATGCAATTTTTTCAATTTTTTTTTGCATTTTCAAGTAGTTCAGTACTTTACGCATCTGTTGCCAAAGAGAACATGTCTAAATCACGTTCAAACCGACTGAGGAAAAGGTACCTAAAGTCGGAACGTTAAAAAAATCGATGTGCGCTGCAAAATGCGGTCCATGAAATATGTCACCTTTTTGGAGACTCGTCAGTCTAAACGTAAAAAACTTCAAAAATCTCAAAATCGTCTTCCCTTCATCTAAAATTAGCTATACTTTTTGTAATTTACTTAAAAATAAATAATACCTAGATTTCTTTTCGTAATGCAGTTTTTTTCAAAATTAAACTCGTTGAAATAGTAAATTTTTCCATTTTCCTCTCTCTGTACGTAATTTTTGACATCAGAAACGAATTCCTCGTAAAATTTTAGTACAATAAAGTAGTTTTGGCAGCTAATTTGATGATTGATAAGTGCATGAAAAGCAGGATGTCTTTTTGCAACGATTTTTTTTTCAAAATTATACTCATCGTAATGGCAAATTTTCCATTTTTCTCTTCTCCTAAGGTAATTTTCGACGTCATAAACGAATTCCTCATGTAATTTTAGTCTAAAAAAGTAGTTTGGGCAGCTTTTTTGATGATTGATACATAAAAAACAGAAGTAAACACTTTGAACGTGTTTTTCTCAGAATTTTGTTTTTTTGGAATTCAAGAATTTCTCAACTTCAAATGTCTCTATCTCGGCGAAAAATCTACCTTAGATGCTCATCAAGGTCTCAATATGTTCCTTATGGCCTCCTTTATGATTTTAGCTAAAAAAACCTCATTTTTGAAAATTCCGACTTCAGGTATCTTTTCCCTGCATGGGTCACATTTTTATATTTTGAACTTTCAAACTCATTTTAAAAATGGAACTTAATTTTGAGCTTATTGCATGGCTTATTTACAATTTTTATAATAATAACCTATGTCCAACAAAATTTCACATTGAAAACGCAGATCGTTAGAATGACATTTTTCGAACATTTCACGATTTTTTTTTTTGGGGGGGGGAGGTAAAATTTTCCTTTTTATACGTTTTTCTATCAGGCGAAAAAAAATCCATTGAAAAATTTTCAAATAAAGTGATTCTAAAATTCTGAAAAAAGAAAGAAAAAATTTAAAATTTCAAAATTTGACTGAAAAAATATTTAAATAGTGACTTTTTCATTCTCCCTTGGCCTTCTTTACCTCGCAGGCCTCATCCCTTTACATCTTATTTTTCAAAAATTCCCTATTATAAAATTTCGAAGTTATATCGTATAGATCGATACTGAATAGCCACTTTCCTCAAATTTTCCAAAAATTCACTTCATCGATTCGAAAAACAAACTTTGCAAGTTGTAAATCAAGGTTTACACTGTTTTTACTGGTCTTTTCATTTGTTCGAGTCCCATTGAAATCCATAAGGAAAACCCACGACCGGTATCCTTTGTTAGCGATAAAATTCGATTAAAACTTGTCTATTTAGAAAGAAAAAAGTCGAAAAAAGAGCCAGAATTGTACAAATTTCTCCAACAATACAAAAAAACCCACGTTTCAGTACTTTAGTACTTACTTAACAACTTCACTCATTTCGGGGAATTCTATAAACTTACGACACGAATGAAATTCTCTATCAACTCGGTCACTGTAGAACAACAGATTTAACCTTAAAGCATTCCGGTCTAAAAGAAGCTTTAAAAAAAATCCCTTTGTTATCTCATCCAACATATCAGACTCGAACATTAAATTGGGAATCAATAACGTACAAATTCGAAGTTAATTATGGCCGAGCACATTATCGGTCCGTTTTTCCAGCACCGTTCGGTGGTAATCTTTTGATAATTTGGGCAAAATACATCGCATCAAAAACCTATTAGACTTACCGATCGTTTGAATTATTTTCGACGCTCAATGCGGCAGCTGAGGAAGCGCTGCTATCGTAGAAAAGATCGTCATCGTCGTCGTCGTCGTCCATATCATCGTCATCATCGTCGTCATCGTCGTCGTCGTCGTCGTCCAAATCATCGTACGCTTTCTTTTTCGCTTCTTCGGCCAGATAACGCGATTTCGACATGATGATATCGCCATTCTTGTGCAGCTCTTTTTTACTGACGCAAACCGCCGTGTAGAGGTTTTCCAACAAACATAATTCTTTTTTCTTACACTTCAACGGTACGCACAAATCACCTGGAAACAAAATTGCAGCGCAGGTTCGCATTAAATTCGCACCAATTGTCGCGGTGACGTCGATACATTGTATCTCTACATATAAGGTAAATAAATCTCTCCAAGGTGGAATATATTCCCACGATTGAGGGTAAAATAGGATTAATTTTTTTTTACTCCACCGGGTATAATCCGATACGGCAGATACCTAATATTTTGCCAACTTTTTATCGTACGAGGATACGAAAATAGCAATTTTCGTATCCGACAAACGAAATATACGTGATTCGACGTTCAATTTAAAAATATACCAAAAAGCTTTTTACGAGGCGATAATTTTTACGTTATTGGCCGGGCGATGATTTTTAATCCATTCGATATTTTATTTGGCTCTGGGTTCTTCCCTTCTGGCCCCCTCCATCGAATACCTATCTGTATCTGGTTCACGTTTTTATGTACGCATTCTACGCGAGTATCGAATGAAAAATTTATTCTCTCAATGAATATCCCACCTTAGGACGAGTATACAAACGAGAGTGGTTTTTCTAAGAATTACGTATAAATTACGACACCTCGAAAAGTACCTATACATATCGAACGTCATATTTCGCCACCTCAGTCGAGACTTCTTTCACATTGACGTCATAAAAGGGTACTCGAAAATATATTAATTCAATTATAAAATATCGTATACGAATAAGGAGGTCAAAACCGATGGTATTTTAAGAGGTACTCGTCTTTCGAGTGAACGGTCATTGAATCCAAGTGTATTCTACACTTAATAAATATACCGACAGACGAATCCGAGTCTTATATCTGGCCACCCTCAGTCCCCCACAGCTCATTCGACAGCCAAGATATAAAATAGGGTTGACTTCTTTAACAGTCTCCGATGCTTAAGTGAATTAACGCGCTCGGTTCCGAATATCAATTAGAAAACGAGTTATTTTTCTTCATTATTCGAAATGAGCCACCGTAGTTTTTGTTTGAGTTGAAGGAAAAAAAAGGCAACAAAAAGCCATTTGTTAAACGCCGATAAAAAATAGTAGAGAAAATTAATCGCTGGGGTGTGATTTCGACAGATATTTTTCTTATCTTTTAGCCGGTTGTTAATTTCAGGTGACTTTTTTTTTATTCTTACAGATGGTTCAATTTTTATATATTTTTTTTAGGCAGTCTCGTTATAGAAATTTTTATTCTTTTTTATATCAAATTATGAGAAAAGGTCGTTAAAAAAAGTGAAATTTTACGAATTTATTTTTTACTACGTCGAGTTCTTTTTACGCAGTTTTCAAGCTGGAAAAAAGTTTCGCGATTTTAATTGGTAGATTTTTATTCGAGATGAGAGGAAAATGGAGCAGGATTTTTTCTTACCAGAGAAGGTGTATTTTATTCAGAAATTTTAGCCCGGAATACAAATGAATGTTTAAGATGTTGGAATGATTTTTAAATTAATGATACCTTATATCAACTTCGGACAATGCTTTTTTACCAGTCGACTTTTCCTTTCGTAATTATCTTGAAAAAATCGTTAATAAAGAGGAAAATCAACTAAAAAAATGCAAAAATAATTTTCCTTGTGTTGAAATATCACGATTGAAAATATGAAAAATGTTTCATCTCTAGCTCAAATGATAAGTATATTGTTGACATTCGTTTTTTTGGGAGGGGGGATAAAAATTGAAAATTGTATAAATTTTTTTTTAAAAACTTGAAATTTTATCGAAAATTTTATGGGAAGCATTACTTCTATAATGTTTTGTGCCCCCTCCACCCCTTTTCCACATGGTTTTGATTTGGTTAAAATATGAAAAAAAATGTAAAAGAAATTTTCAAGTTTTGGCTTTCTTCTACCTCCTTTTTCACTTTTCATTCCTGAAAAGGTTGTTAAAATTGTATAAAAGTTTCAATTTGTGAAAAATTCACGTTTTAATTTGCAAATTTTCATTTTTTTATTCCTTAAAAAATCAGCCAATTTGACAATGCTAAAATTTACACAGAGAGATCGCGCCGTCTCGACTACATTCAGGCATTTCAATTTTGTTTCAGGAAATCGAAAATTATTTTCAAAACTATGGTAAAAACACAGATTTTAAACTTGCTCCTACCCCCCTCCCCACCATTTCATATTAAATTTTTAAAAAATTGAAAAGGGAAATTTTTCTATGCATTTATCTTCTTTTTTTTACTTTTAATACGTAGAATACGGGTGCATCATAGCTGATGTTGCTCCTCCCAGCCAAGAAGTATGCAACCTATCTCACTAAGGAGCAGGAAAGATCATAGGGCTGTTGAAACTGACGTCACAATTGAACTGGTGGGAAAATATTAAATTTTCCAAGTATTTTTTTTATAGCTACAAATTTTATTATTTTCACAATTACCACAACATTTCATTTTTTTAGCAATAAAGTTGATAAATTCATGAAAATTCCGAATAAATACGTACAAAATGTATGTTTTTTCCCACCAGTTCATTACTTTTTGATAAAATATAACCTTGGATGACGTAGTTTCAACAGCCCTATTGCACTTCTTTCACTTTTCTGCTGAATCACCCTCAAAAATTCGACTATGTTTTCTCAGAATATTAATGAAGATACATATTTTTATTTTTGAAAATCTTTACACCTGCATCTGATTTTTTTGAGTCACTTGCAAAAACCACTATTTACGCGGTTTTTTCTGTTCAAAATTGAAAAAATTCAGTTTGAGAAAATTTTATTGAAATAGCCTTCGTATGGATACTTGACTCTCAAAAAAATCATCGGTGGCAATTTTCCTTCAATTCCTTAGTTTTGGAAAAAACATACCTGGTAACGAGGCATTTTTCTTCATTTTTGAAAAGTGGCCAAAATGAAGAGCGATAATGATGAGAAATCATCTTCGATATTTTTTTGAGTGAAAGTTATCCATACTAAGACCATGTCATTTCTCACTATTCTTTGAAGAAGTCCATCAAGGGTTGAGCAAAACGAGAGAAGAATGATTTTGAAAAAATTTTAAAGAAAAGTTGTACAACTTTACAATTTTTTCCTGAAAATTGTATGATTTCATTCAAAAATATTCAAAAAAATGTAAAATAGAAATTTTTCCAGGTCTGCCCTCTCTCTTACCTCAAACCTTCATCCCCAAGAGAAAAATATTGTCAGTTTCGTAATCTATAAATTCATATAAAAAATCAAAAAATATTTTACAATTTTAATGGTAAAGTTCAACAATTTACAATTTTAGATAAAAAATTGAATAATTGAATGAAAATAATTCAACATTCAACATGCAATATGTCAAAATCGAAATGATACCTATTCAGTTTGTTGACCAAAAATGTCTGCTTTGAATTTTTTCTATTCCCTCTTTCTCCTTTACAACATCACAACAAAGAAAGCAATTCACTTTTTTGGTAAGTCGTAAAAAATTGGCAAAAAAGAGAATTTTGTGAATTTGGTCAAAATAACTTCGCAGAGTATTTACTAAATCAGCGTTTCGAATTAAAAAATTTTTTATGACCTTTTTCACATCTTTTTGTTGTTCTTTTCGTAAAAATAACGAACAATTCTGTTCTAGGACTTGAATAAAATGTAAAATTATTAAAAATTCTCCGATTAAATTTATCATAAAAATTTATGACTTTTTCATCAACCACTATTTTTTAGGACTTTTTGTCAAATTTCGCGATTTTTTTTCACTACTTTCGCGACCAATAGACAAGCCACTTCGAAAAGGGTGTTTATCGGGACATAAACAGGAAACCGAGAATTAAAACTTTATTCAGCCGGTCGTTTCTTCCCACATAAAACCTCCAAAATTGAGAAATCTCGAGCGAAAAAATAATTCGACTGGAAATTGGTTGACAACTTTTTTTATATTTTCCAAAAAAGTATATCTCCTTCCTATTTCCCTAATCCAACTCATTTCCTTCAAAATTTCAGCTATTTCGCTTGTTAATTTATTTGAAACGAAAAAGCTATAAATCTAAGCATCATAAATTATATTTTTCTCATAAAAATAGTCTTCCAATCTGCCACTTGAGAACAGGTGTGTGGAGTACACACTTGAGTACATACTTGAAAATGAAACTCATTCTTTACATCATTTTCGAAAAATAATTGATTTCGTAATGGTGTATACTAGGTACCCATAAATTTTCTCAGAAAAGAACTTTCCTACTTTTTTGAAGAAAGGAAAATAAATTATTTGACATGACTTCATTCAAAATTGAAGTGCAACATTTTGAAAAGCACTTTTGTAATGGAAAATTAGATCGTTGGGTCCACTGATGAGTAACTCAAGATAAATAAAAGTCAGTCAAATGGTTCTCATTCTATATCTAATCGTTTCAGGGACGTATCTGGGATGGTCATATCACCTGAAAAAATTGCACAGGTCGACATTTTTAAGCTTTTGAAATGCTGTTTGAAATTTTATGGGCGATTTTCATAGTATTTTTTTACCCTGATCACGAAAAAAGTAGAGAAAAAATTCCATCATCCAAGGATTTTTCACAATTTGAATTTTTAATTGAACACTTTCTTCACACATTTCAATAACTTTGACAATTAAAGTCAATTTTCTGAGCAAAGGAAGGGGTTCAACGAAAAAAATGAAGAACATTAATTGTAGAGCTCAAGATTTCCTTTCGGTGGAGTCCAATTAGTTTTTTCTTAGGAGGCTTAGGTTTCGAGATATTTTAGTTGGAAGTTGAGAGTTCAAATTTTTTTTATTGAAAATATCTCAAAAACCAAGCCTTTTATGAATTATATATGAATTATGAAAAAACTAATTGGAACCGACAGAAAGAAAATTTTACGTTCAACAATTCATGTTCTATTCATATTTTTTTTGAACCCTTGATTTTCCCGGAAAATTGATTTTTTGTAATGAACCATATTTTCAAAATTTCTCATTATTAATGATAATGAGAAATGTTGAAAATGAGATTTTTGATTTTCTGGCCTTTGATATTTCCATTGTTAATGAGTCATTAACAATGGAAATATCAAAGGCCGAAAAATCAACAACCTTTTCCTGCGTAATTTATTCTGATTGGTGATTTTGACCTATTTTTTAGTTCTGAGTTCGAATATGATTTCAATTTTACTCCATCGTGTCAAGATTTTTTATAGCAAGAATTAGACCCGAATTTTAAATCATACCTTAGAAATTAAGGCAACCTTAATGGTTTTAAGGAACCGTTTCGTGCTTTCTGATTGGTTGAAAATGCGATAAGGGACTTTTAAGGGTACCTTAACTTTTAAGGTATGATTTAAAATTCGGGCCTTAATTGTTGAGAATTTATTTTACATTTTTTGAAAGAACTTTCGACTCTTATAGAGTCTATTTTCTGTGCAAAGAATGTTTTTTTTAATGAATAGAACACGAATTATTGTAAAGCATGAAATTTTCATTTTTGTAGAGTCCAATATTAGTTGTTTCTCAAGAGGCTTAGTTTTTGAAATATTTTCAATAAGTTGAACTTTAAACTTTAAATTAAAATATCTCAAAAGTTGAGCCTCCTAAGAAAAAACTAATTAAACTCTACAGAAAGGAAATTTTACGTTCTACAATTCGTGTTCCGTTCATTTTCTTCGTTCAACCCTTCCTTTGCTCAGAAAATTGAATTTAATCGTCAAAAGTCATCAAAAAATGTAAAAAAAAATTCAGAAAAAATTCAAATTGTGAAAAATCTTTGGGTGCGATGGAATTTTTTCACTATTTTCCTCGTGATCAGCGCGAAAAATACTATAAAAATCACCAGGGAACGGATTTATATGAAACTGCATATTTTTCTAAATCAAAGATGATGGGGTATATTCGAAATGTTTGCGAATCAAAAAAATTTCAGTGAAATGAGCCCAATTTGATATTGGATATTTTGCATATTTTGAGCTAAAATGCATATTTTGACAAATTTCAAACGTTTAAAGAGCATATTATTTCGTCATATTTCGGCTATTTTTCACTAATTTCTTGCATATTTCACAATATTTCGAAAATTCCATGCCACAATTTCGTTTTTAGCTACTTTTTACAAGAAAAAATGACAATCCTGCGAAAAAATGGCCGAAAATTTTTTTAAATATTTTTCCCTCGTGAATTGACGCATTTTTCTGTTGCTAATAATTTGTGATTTGAGTGATTTTGATCAAATTAAACAATTTTTAGGGATTTGAAGTGTTACCATGTTGTTAAGCTCGAAAAATCATTTCTAAGGATACCCATCTCGATGTTGCATATTTCGGATATTTCGAGGTGCATATTTTTGCGTCAAAAATGCATATTATAATATGGTCATATTTGAACTTTTTTAGAGCATATAATTCCTTTCCCTAAAAATCACACATTAAACTTCAAACCACATTTTTTAAGTCAACCTGTACTTATTGTACTCTTTCATTTCTGAGTCAGTGAAATTTTTCAAAAATCACTGAAAAACAGTCAGAATTGCAGCACAGTAATAAATCAGGGAAAATTTTTTCACTGAAAGTAAGTCAGTGAAATAAAATCACTGGGAATCAGTGAAAATTCACTGAAAACTCAGTAATATTTATGAAATTCACTGAAAAATCTGTGAAATTCTTTGAATAATCAGTGAATTTCACTGATTTTTCCTGTGCTGCAATTCTGACTGTTTATCAGTGATTTTTCACTGATTCGGAATGAGAGAGTACTCCTCAAATGAAATAGTTAATACTTATAAACCAGCTTCACATAAAATTATTTTTCTATGACTGGTGACATTCATTTTCAACAAAATTCCAATAAAAATAGGAAAAGAGGCTCAGGCTTCGATATTTTTTAAAAAATAACTTCCTATCGAATACGTCCAAAAAAAATAAACAATACCTAGTTGTTCCGATGAAATTTCTACCATTTCAAAAATAATATTTCAAAAAATTAATCTACCAAATATTTGTTTGAAAATATAAAAAATTCAAGAAATATTTCACGATAAAAACACAATCCTCTTTTGTTCCAATTCCGTTCAAAAATCAACTCTGTAATTAAAAGCAAAACCCCTCACACAATTCGAAATAACGACAAACTTTACAACAAAAAAATCCCATAAAAAGTTTCATCTACAAATCTTCTTAGGCTGATTGCGAAAAGAAATCGTAATAAGCTATAAATAGGATAATTTTCTTTTCTTCGATACAATCTACAGAGAAAAAAACACCACACCAAACTACGAAATTAAATTAAATTCCTCGTCGAATCGAAGTCGAAGGCAAACTAAAAAAAAACGTTTTTAATTTCTCGCCAAAGTCGTATCCCATTAAACAAAAAAATCAATCTGTTCTGCAACAGCAACACAAACAAGACGATCGGAGAGCTTTCCAGCGAAAAAAAATTTCCGTCGTAACGTAAAAAAAATCGTTTCGTAGTTTAAAAGCGCGACGAAAATTCCATTTACAATACCGGAGAGCTAAAAACAATATGCGATAATTCAATATCGACAACGTAATTTTTCGATTAAACTTAATGAACGGTACAAAACACGATTACTTTCGGGTAAAAACGCGAACCTGGGTGAAAAAAAAACCTAAGCGACCGAATGATTGAATTAAGTGACAGCATTGACATCAAGCTCACGCGAAAAATATCATTTTCAGATTCGCTCTATCAAGATAGAAGGAATTTTATACGTAATGGAAATTTTACACGACGTGTATCGATTTCCGCGCTTTTTAAAAAGGTTTCGATTTTATATCGCATGGTTCATCCGAAGGGTAGATTTTACCAAACATTTCTATTCATTACGTCAACGCAGCTTTCACCTGGAGTTTTAATAAAGGGTAATGGTGGAAAAAACTTACTGTCGGGATCGTGGATCCATTTTTTCTTGCCCGTATTCAATTTTGTATCATCTTTGCTACTGTCGTTCTGTAAAAATAATAAAATGTGATAAGTATACCAAAGTGATTCTAATAAGTATACGTTTCTTTGAGATGATTAAAAATCTACTCTCGGGTGTTTCCGCATTCTCGTGCGGCGATTATGCAAATATTTCAGCAAGTATCATCGAAATAATACCCCATATAGCGTATCCTCTTATATATCAACAATGCTTCACTTCGAGCTTAATTCTCGTTCTTTGTAGAAAACTTTTAAATAACTTTACGCCGATGATATCATCCAGGCCGCTGTCAACTTTCACGTCTAATTATCTTCGGTTAATTTTAATTAATCGCCGTTACCCGAAAAATAATCTCGTGTGAGAATTTCGCCAAAGCTCGAATTTTCCAACGCTGATCATCAAATTTCTTTAGTACATCAATCACTAATTTCGGTCTCGTATTACATTAAAAATATTTATACGAGTTGGAGGAGTAGCAGCTTCGTCATTGGCAGTCTTATAACCATCGAGAGACTATTTAATCCTTACAGCGTACAAAGTTACAACTGGAGTTTGCATTGTTCTAAAGCAATATCCGGGTATTCGTGTGTACGATGAACAAATGAAAAGGATATCATTCGATGTGCAAATGACAAGGCGAATAATTAATATCCAATTCAGTACCTACATAGAACATATACGTACGACGATCTCTTTACCATACTAAAGCATCCTTTCCATTATGTCATCCGGTCTAACCAAGCGAGCTATTTATCCGCGCATAGTGTTTCAGACAAGGTAAATTCTACAACAGTCTACAATGCCATTTTTTTCTCTTCCTTTCTTCAAAACTATACACCTATGTATAAATCAATATTCAACACCCAACAATAAAGAAAGAAAAAAACCGAACGAGTAAAGCTGTACGATTGCTCTGTGCAAAACATCCACAATTCCACATTCAGCATTTAAAAAAAAGGAGTCGATTGCATAAATAATTCTCGCCACCATTGATTCCCCATCTGTTTGTGTATAGGTAGAGGTACATAGTATAAGTGCACAGAGTAGAGATTGGAGAGTACTGTGCATAGCACATCTACATTTTATACGATTCTATAAGTACCTAAACCTATACAGAAGAGTAAGTGTGGGTATTCTTTATCGTATTCTGATTTACGACTTTAACCATGACTATTGGTTTTGTGATGCGAATAACTCAAAGTCGACAGTTTTTCGAATAGGTGAGCTGTAAGGTGGAGTTGAGACTGCGTCGTCATTCTTTCTTCGTATTGTTCGGTATTTCTGCATTATGCTGTTGCTATGTAAGTATGAGAAACGGAGGAATGTAATTTTGAATTTAGAGATGACAATTGTGATGAAGCTGCATAGGTTTTCATAGGTACCTACAGCAGGATATCCAGAATACTTTAGAAATTATTTTCCTCGACTTTTCCAGGTTTTCCAAACCAATTATTTCAGATTTTTTATACATGATATTTATGAAAAGGGGAGGGATTTTGAATTCAGTCAAGTGATAATGATCAAGGACATCCGACAGAGCCGGCGGATCATTTTTTTTCTCCGTAGGTGGGTGGGGGCGAAGATATTTTTCAACTCTAAACTCTGGAATTTTCCTCCCTCCAATTTTTTTCTTAGGTCTAAAAATTTTTCAATTCCGGTATTTTTTTCAAAAATACATATTTTTCAACTTCAGAAATTTTTTCTCAAAATTTTAATTTTTTCAGCTCTTGAATTTTTTTTCAAAATTTAAATTTTTTCTCAATTTTTATTCTAAATTTTAGAATAAAAATTTTTCAAAAAATTCGGGTTGGGAAAATTTTAAAGAAAATCAAGGTGAAAAAATTCGAGTAAATGTCGTTTTTAAAAATTTTCAAATCAAGGAATGGAATTTTATACACTTGATAGTTGATATAAATATCAGTAAATGAAAAAATGTTGGTGAATGAAAATTGAAAAAAATCTTGGAGCTAAAAAAAAATTTGAGGAAGAAATTTCAAGAGTGGGAAAATTTTTTTGGAGTTAGATACATTGACATTTTGAGAAAAAATTTTGAAACTTGAAAAAATTAAAGTTTTGAGAAAATAGTACAGACATGAACGATGATTTTTATAATTGTGCTGTCAAGGTGCTGTCAAAAGTCTTGAGCCGAAAGTTTGTTCACATATAATAAGCTGAAACTAGAGAAAGCTGAAAGCTAGCCAAAAAGTAGCTGTATGAATCAAAAAGTTAAATCCAAAAGTTTTAGATATTTTTGAAAGTTTCAGCCAAAAGCCAAAAGCAGAAGTTTTATTTTACCGGAGTTTCATTCCTGGATTTCAATTTGGTGTGAAATTTTTTTTCTTTTTTTTCAGAACATTTGGTACCGTTGTGATTGAGTTTTAAAATTGTTGTGGATATTGGGATTTTTTAACAGCACTTGTTTAAAAATCCCCTGTAGGTGCTCGAGAACGCCAGCACCTCCAGTAACGCCGGCTATGACATCCGTACATCGTTTCCAAACAAAATGGGGGCTCATTCCATGTCAATTCGAGCAGGTTTTGACTTTGGGTCTTCCGATTGCGCTCAAAATTTTTTTACGGGTTCCCCTCGATGGTCTAAGGAAGGAATCGCCGTCATTTCGATCCTAATCCTTCAGAAGGTGGGGGGGGGGTGGCCTTCATAATTTTCACACAATTGAGATTTTTTGCAAAACGGCTCAACTTTGAAGGCTCATATCTCGAGATTGGTTCAGTCAAAACTGAATCTGTTGGTGCGGTTTTGTAGAGAATTGAAAGGAGATTCAAAATTGGTAATCACATCTTGATTCTTGAAAAGTACTTAGATTTCAAAAAAATTCTTGTTTTTTCATGGTGTCTATCATAGATCTGGAAAATTTAATTTCTAGCTATTTTCTGAATTTTTCTTGCTTTTTTGCCGAAAAAATAATCCTATTTTTATCCTTTGATTAAAAAAAAATTCAAGAAAAGAAGAAAATGAATAAAATGATTGTCTTTTGCAGTAAAATCATTAAAATTCTTGTCACTTTCTGGTTCTTTTGCTACGCGATGAAATTCTTACTATTTTCTGGGTTTTCTTATTTTTCTTGCCCATACAGGGTTTTTTGCCTATTCTTCTTCTATCGAAAAAATGGTGTTGATGCAATAAATCGACAAAATCAATCCAATACAAAGAAAATTCGATTCAATTCAATTATCGATGAAATATATATAGAAAAATCGATTCAATTTGATTATCAATGGAATGCCTATATCGAAACAATTAATTTATTCCGACTATCGATGAAATAGATAAAAATACAGTCATCGATATAATATATTGAAGAATCGAATCTTTTTGATAATCTGCAGATTGGAATCAATCTTCAACAATAATTAATTTTTTCGACTTTTTTATAAAAAAATTTGTTCAATTTTCGATGGATTGAAAAAACTTAATGAGTTTCGATATTCGATGCATATCGATTTTGATAATCGAAACATTAAAAATTTGATCGATTTAAATCAACTACCTACATTGTAAAAGTAATTGTTCGTGATGCTCAATTACTGATTTATTAATTGTTTTCGATTATTGACAACTTTTGATAGGAATACAAGGTTTCAAACATTTGAATCAATTTCGGTTATCAAAACAATCGATCAAAAATTTCTATTTAGGTACTTCGATAATCGAAATATCGATGTTTTATCATCTATATAATATTCGAAATCGTCATAGATACTATTTGATTTTACGGTTGAGGTAGAGAAATTTCGATTAAATTCGATTATTGATAGAACAGATCGCAAAATAATAGATAATTTTCGGATACCGATACGTCGAAAATCTTTCAACTCAATTATACGACTTTTATGAGAATTTTACGAAGAATCTATGAATTTTTCGAATCCCCCCCCCCGTTTACCCTGTCTGCCCACCCTTTGGCAGCACTTAGGGGTTGGAAGACCTATATGTTCGAATTCAGCGCAAAAAATCCTTCAATTTGACACCAATTTCGACCATCAATGTTTTCGGATGAAAATTCATAAAAATTGTAAGAACATTGTATGTAGTTTTCGCTGTGCTTAAAAGCAACAGCTGCGGACCAGCAGACTGGTGATTTTCGAAATAAAGGTTCATACTTTGACTTTTGGGGCAGGTCCCAGGTTTCAATTATTTCGACCCATTTTTGGTAGGGTCGGCTCTTCGACTTTACTTATACTATACAGGGTGTTCCACGAATCGTCTGCCATACATATTTTTTTGGATATAACCGGGCACCACTGAAAAAAAAAAAGAGATGAACATGTTGTCTATTTTGAAAATTGAAGGGGCAAATGCTGCTTCTAAAAAAATGTTGGAAATTTTTTTCAAGCATGAGAATGGATAGTACTTTGAAAACTGAACAAATTTTCACTTTATGACTTTTAGCCTATCTTTAAAATTGAAGGGACTGCAAAAAAATTGTTCAAAAAAATTTCTAAAAAAATTAACTAATCAAGGGAAGGGACAGTACGTTGGAAAACTGAAAAAATTTTGTTCTGTAGACTTTTTGCCTAACATCAAAAATGAAAGGGGCTAAGGGTTACGAATTGAGAAGATTTGAAAAGTTTTTGAAGCCCATTTATTTTGAGCGACTCTTAGCCCCTTCATTTTCGATGTTAGGCAAAAAATCTACAGAACAAAGTTTCTTCTGTTTTCAACGTACTGTCCATTCCCTTGATAAGTATATTTTTTTAGAATTTATTTTGAACAATTTTTTGTAGCCCCTTCAATTTTAAAGATAGGCAAAAAGTCATCAAGTAAAATTTGTTTACTTTTCAATGTACTATCCATTCCCATGGATGAAAAAATTTTTGACGCGATTTTTTTTTTAGAAGCATCATTTGCCCCTTAAATTTTCAAAATAGGCAATATGTTCACCTCAAGTTTTTTTCTAGTGGTACCGGTTATATTCAAAAAAATAAGTTTGGCAGAAGATTCGTGGAACACCCTGTATTTTTTGAATTTATTCAAAAATGGTGTTAATATAAATAGAGGGAGAGGAGGTAAAACTTACACAAAAATCACAAGAAGTACTGGAACCATAAATTAATACCATAAAATACCTAGTTTTCCTTCGCAATTAATACTTTGTGTTAGAGCATATTTTCCAAAATCACCCTTCTTCTGGACTCCCTACCCCTCTCCAAGTGATCATACAAAAAAATGTCTTACACAAAAGTTGTAGAAAATTGAGTGTAGAATAAAAAAGTACTGAACTACTTTTGCTGTAAAATCAAACCTTGACGAGTTATTGGGGAAACTCAATTTTGAGAAGGTGGAACCTCCATAACAATTTTTTAGCAAGGGGTCTAGAGGGGTGGACTTTCTAGAGGTTAGTCAAAGGACCACCCTGGACAGTTTCTCAAAATGAAAGCTTGGCTGACTGAAAAAAATTTTCCTAAAAACTGCGCTACTTCGCCTACACTAAATTAGTTTGGAGTATTTCTTTTAGGCAATGGAGAATGACAGTAATTTCAATAGTAAGGATGAATGCACGTTCATTTAATTTCTAGACTAGAAACATATCTACATCAAAATCTATGCATTTCGAAAATTCAAGCCCTAAAAACGTTTCTTCAACTAAAACGAAATAGCTGAGCTATCTCATCAAATTCATTTCATCTAATCCACCTCCAGATAATTTTCATTTCAACGATTAGAAAACCAATCCACGCCAGACAGCGAAATTCTGCTCGAGCTGCATTTCACGAAAGGAGATCACCCCATAGGAGGAGGGGAGGGGGAGGTACTTTCATTACAAATCTTTTTGGTCTCCTTCAATCACATATACCCTGCGGGTCGCAGCATGTTTACAATCCTCGGCGACTATTTACGTTTGAGCTCGTTGCGTCGATATTAAAGCAATATATCAATTTAGACATTACAACCAGAGGTACAGGGAGGTGGGTACTAAATACACACGGTGTAGCTAACTTTTCATTAATGTGGGTAGTCGATTCGACGCGAATACGGCGTTAATTTTTTATGAGAAACAATCGCAGCGAATTTCGCTAGTCGTTTCCGACAAACAAATGCCCCTTCGCCACCACCCCCAATTCCGGATTCGAGCTCCCCTTCACCTTCGATACGATATGGAAATTAACGGTACACGTATTATTTTGCATATCGGCGGCGAAAAATTATATGCCCTCAGATATGGCGTCGTTTGCTGGCTAATGAATCGTGTATAATCTGACCAAAATAATGGAACCGCGTATGAGTGACCCAATTTCACAAATGGCAGCGTTGCTCGTTTCGGTATGAAATTCGCCCGAAAACAGAACATCTCTGGTGTTTAGGTTTGGAGAAAAGGCACGGAGGAAAAAATAGAGGAAAGAATCAGCCTTCTTAAATATGTATATTTATATTTTACCACGTAGTCATTTTTCATGCGGTATTTTCAAATACTTCTCGGCACGTTGCGTTTTTTTTCCCAACAACCACACAAGCCGGAAAAAAATGACGAAGAGGGAAAAAAACACTTTACGTAGTCGGACGAGAGGGAGGCGAAGGCGAAAGCGCAGAGAGAGCGTATAGAAAGATGAAAAAAATATGTAGTTCTCGTAAGAAAGCCATTTATACGCGGCAACGATATTAATTTTTTCGTCTTTTTGATGTGCGGCTTTTTTTTCGAGCTACGAAAGCGTGTTAGTGTTTTTCCCGCGCTCGATTAACTATACAAACTCGTTCATGCATTTTTTACCCCGGCCTTTTTTCACCATACGAGCGGCCAGAATTGTATAATGCCCCGTCGAATACAAGCCCGCAACTTTCAATTGCTCTAGTCTTTCATTCTTGGCCTTCGCGTCGTTGCCAACGCCATAAGGTAATCCTGCTCTGCAGTTAAGACTCTCGGGCAAATGGTTTAAACGACTACGACTGCATTTTCATTACGAATTTATCGATTGCACTTGCCGAAGGAAGCCAAGGCTTTTGATAAAAGCTTTATTAAGGCGAAGTCTGCATACGACGAAAAGGGTAGTACGTGTTTGTCCTTTATATCTTGTACCCGGAGTATCATCTTTGAGGCTGCGACAGCGTCGTCGAATTTTCCGTGCTGTATGTTGGCGAATTGCATGCAACGGTGGCGCATTTTGCAAAAGTTAAAATCATAACGATGTAACCTTCGAATTATCCCATTGTTCGGGGGTAGTGGTGTTCTTGGTCGTCATGGAGATTCAACTTTTACTCGATGATCGGGGTGTGTACGGTGGTGGCGCCGATTTCGCCACATGTCCCGCATTTCTTCACTATATATTGGCGGTAACGCGCCTCCTATGGTACCCATACAAAAACAATGATACGGCGACGGTGGATGAAAAAAATACCCTTTGAGAGAGGGTTTTGTTTATGTACAGTTTGGTGATAGACGAATTCGGCCGAACGGCGGTACTGTCCGGGGCCTGTCATTATACATTGATTTTTTGTCGAGCCGAAGCGATGCTTTTTAAATAGTCGTGGAGTCGTCTGTGGCTATCTATCTATCTACCTTTCTGTCGCATTTATATTGGCAAGGTTATCGAGGCACCTATCTAAGTAGATAATAATAGCAACATCCGCGCCTCTATTGATTACAGATACGGACTACGGTCACATACACGTGCGCCATTAAACCTTGGTCTGGCAGGGTTCGGAAATTAGGCTTCGGCTTGACCGTGTTTTATGTGCTCGAAGCAGGTGCTTTTGTAGTGTGTTAGGCAGAGAAATGGATCGATGGATCGAGTGGTGAAAGTGGGTGGATGTGAGAGTCTGTTGGGGTGGTTTTTTATTTTTACCATGAGGAGGTTAAAATCTATCGGATTTGATTTTTTGAATTTTTTCAAAACGTAATTGAAGAGCTGAGCGTCAAATCTCACATCATCCCAATTTTTCCCCCGTTTGTATGACGGATTCTGAAGGAGTGGTGTATACAGGCATCATAGCGAAATTTCGAAGAAAAAAAGTGACTTTTAGTGACATTTTTTGAGCAAAAAGTGACAAAAAATTCGATTTTTTCGGGGCAATTTTTTTACAGTTTTTTTTGAGGGGGGAGCAAATTTTTTTTGTAGTTTTCTGCAAACATTTCAAAGATAAATCAACTGAAACGGCGTGAATAATTTCATTCCAGCTATCATAGCGAAATTCTATCAAAATTGAGTAACTTTTTTTGAACAAGAAGTAACAAAATTTCAAAACCCCAAAACAGGACAAACAGGACCTTCAACAGGACCTTTAAAAAATTGGTTCTGATCGATTTTGTACCCCCCCCCCCCACAAAAAAATCCTATTCTGGCAAAAAAAATTGAAACGAATTTTTTCAATAATTGTTAGAAATGAGCAAAAAATTTATTTTAAAAATTCAAGGACAAGGAAGATAGAATAAAAACAAATCTTATCCTGTATATAAAAAACAAGAACGAACATTAGATAGTAATACTAAAAAAAAAGTTCCAAAAAAATTAGCTATTTTTAAATTTTTTAAAATTTTTTTTCAATTACGATCATTTATTGAATTTTTTTTCCTATTTTGGCGGGTGGAATTTCAAAATTGTTACAAAATAGGACTTTTCACTGAAAAAGCCCCAAAACAGTACAAAAACAGGACACACAGGACCACTCAGCCCAAAACAGTACAAACAGGACGAACAGGAGTTGTTAGACACTCTGAAAGTAATCAAAAAATGAGCAAAATGTAACCAAAATTTCAATTTTTCAGATGAGGGGGGGGGATTTTTTTTGAAGTGTCCTGCAATTATTTTAAAGATAAACTGAAACGTGAATAATTTTATTAAATTCCTTCGTCAAAACTATAAACAAATAATAATTTCATTACGGTTGTAACACACAGTGTTGCCGAATTCTAATGTTGAAAAGTTTCCAAAAATGTTCTGGAATTCGTAAAAAGTTCTGGTTTTTTATTTCACCACCACTATAGCTAAAAAAATAGATCTGAGAATTCAAGAAAAAATGTGGGGAGGAGGTCAAAATTCAATGAAAAAATTAGGCAATCTAAAAATAAAATTTTTTTTTAGTGGCACTTTAGGAGACAGATATACATAATTAATTTAATTATACAGATTTGAGCAAAGAAAAATTGAAAAATGACGAGATTTTTGGAACAAACAATTATATATGACCTACCTATATAGGTATTAGGTATCTACTCTCTAAATCAAAATCAGTCAATTTTCGTAAAACTGTGCCTTTTTGAATCAGTGAAATGAATTTATTTGAAAATCTGTGATATTTCAATTGTTTAATCGATTTATTTTAGTCAAAATTACTGATTTATTCTGTCAAATAGGGAATTGACTTAAAAATTGATTACTTTACTGATTTTAAAAAAACAGAATTTTTTCAAATTTATAAATACAATTATTGAAATACTGCCCGAGCGAAGCGAGGGCAAAATTTGTTTGAAAATTCATTATCAACTTTTAATTTTTTTTCTTCAAGAATTTTGAAAAATAGCAATTTTTACGTGAAAATTTTAATTTTTGCTTGAAAATGCGAAAAAAGTGACTTTGGGAGGAAAAAAGTGACTTTTAGTGACCTTTGGATGAAAACAGTGACTTTTAGTGACCAAAGTCAAAAAAAGTGACAAACATCCTAAAAAAGTGACCTGCTATGATGCCTGTAATACTCTACAGTCTACAATCTCGTATTTTCATTTTTTTTTTCATGCCACTTTTTTCAGGGAGAAAATCGCACTAAAAGTCATGGAATTGAAATTAAAATTCACATTTGGCAGCTGCAAAAAATTTCGTAGAACCGAAGTTGTAGAGCTTGAAAAAAGAAATATGTTTTGTCTCTTGACATTTTTGCCCTAGTTCAATCGTCTTCAAGCAATGAACCAGTTTCGAAATGCATTAATTTTGGAATGCATTTCGAAACTGGTCCATTACTTGAAGACGATTGAACTAGGGTAAAAATGTCAAGCGACAGGAAATATTTCTTTTTTCACGCTCTACAACTTTGGTCCTACAAAATTTTTTTGTAAGTGTGAAAAAAGTGTTGAAAAAATGTATGTTGGAGACTAAACTCACATTTGCCATTCGTCTCCTCTCATTTAAAGATACCCGGGAGATCGAAAAAAAAACAAAATGTTTCCTGCGGGTCCTACTTGACAATGTAAAATGATTTCAGCATTCTTGATGATCGGCGAGTTTACTAAAACAGCTTTTTACCTTTTTCTCGAAATCGTTTATGGTGGATAATGTGAGCTTTGACTCTCAGCTCTTCAATTGATTCTAACATCGGAATGGAATTTTGAAAAAAAATGACTTTAGTGACCATTTTCTACGAAAATAATGACCAGAGTGATCTCAGAATCGTTGATTTTTAGACGTTTTAATTGAATACAGACAAAATAATATTTCGCATTGCTAGAAAAAAAACTGAAACAGGGTGTCCACAATATTTCAGAAATGATTTCCCCCGACTTTTCCAGGTTTTCCAGACTAATTTTTCAACATTTTCCAGAATTTGACATTTGATATTCATAAAGCATGGCGAAGGGGGTATAGGGGTAATTTTTTCACGTGATGTACATCTAACGAATTTTTTTCCACTCTTTCTCACAAGATTTCTAGATGCTCCTTTTTCCGGTCTCAGAACAAATTTCAAATAAAAAGGAAAAACTTCATTTGAAAGCAAAATTATACAAAATTTTGAAAAAGGAAACAAATTATGTCAGGGTGTCTATCAAATCATGCGAGTAAAATTTCGGATTTTTCCGGGTTGAAAATTCAAAAATTTCTTCACAATTTATTATCACCCTTCCCCCCCCCCCCCCCCCCCCAAATAAAAAAAACACGATTCCCTCAAATTTATAAAATCCGCAAAAGCTCCAGCAATTTTTCCGGTTTACCCCAGAAAATGAAAATTAGATGAGGGGTAAAATATAAATTAGTCTGATGAAATATATGAATTTGATGAGCCCGAGTGAAGCAAACGCGAAATTTTTTTGCAAAAAAAGACCTTCAAAAGTTGAAAATTCAATTTTCTTCTATTCCCTCATTTTTGTTTTCAAAATCGTGTTCAAGGACATGATGACATTCCTTTCTCATTGCATTTTATGAGACAGTACCGTACGTTTTCAAAAAAAAAAAATTAATTTTAAATGCATTCTGTAGAAAGAAAGGGTATACCTATACATTACACCCGAGCGTAGCGAGGTAATTTTTTCTGAAAAAACTATTATTTACTTAAAGAGCAAAGACATGCATTTAAATATAATTTTTTTTGTGCATCACGATGAACAAACAATTATTATTTAAAAAATCAATGAAGAGATATAACAATTCGACCCGAACAGAGCAAGGGTGTAATTTCTTGAAAAATTTATAATAAAATAAGCAAAGAAACACTTTTTCTAGATGACTTTTGGATTTTAAAAAAAAAATACCAGCGAGAATTTCGAAATTCCCTGACTTTTTCAGGTTTTCCAGGTTTTCCCGAAAGTGGACACCCTGTGAAATAATTTCCATTCTAATTCATTCAAGAGAGTATAAGTATACCGAATTCCAGATTTTTTCGTTGATTAGATTATATTAATTTTCATGTGGTGAAAAATTAACCTAACACTTCACTTTTAAAAAATGTATTGTTTAACGAACGTTTCGAACGGAATACGCATTATTTTTTCTATCATTAATTTTCATATTTTACAGGACGATAAAGTAATTTTGAAATTTCAAAAATTCGCCAAAATTTGAGACAGAAACTTTAGCATCTGAAATGTTTGATAGGGGTTCTTTTATAATATATTTTCGATTTATTTTTGTTTTGGCTTAAAATTTTACGTTCAGTTCCAGTTGGGATGCTTCGCTTGGGTTATTCGTTTTCCCCCCATGTAAAAAATCTCCACCAGAATTGTTGACACCCCCCCCACCTCACCTCTCCTCTTCCCGAAGTATTATTCTCTGTATATCAAAAATTAAATAATCTGTATTTTTGGCGGGAAAGGAGTGAAGGAAGAATGCGCAATTTTCACAGATTGGATTAAGTATGCGAGGGAACGTTTGTAGAAATTTAAAATTTTTTTCGCATTTTTTTGTTTAGTTTTTTATGCGGTTTGAAATTTTCAAAAAATTGTCCAACAAAAATTTTGAGGGGTACATAGATGAATTCTTTTTTCAAATCTTTGCCAAACACTATGGAATAACATACATTTCTTTCAGAACCCAAAAGTAACTACAACATTTGAAAAAAAAATCAAAATTTAAGAAAGACAAGTTTTTTCGTTCCCTTTGATCAAAATTAAATTTTAAAAAATAAAATTAATATTGGCAAAAAATATTTTTAAACCATCCTTAGAAAGGATTTTCAAACGCTGATTCGCCATTTCCAATTTTTTGATAAATTCATACAAAAAGCATCTTCCACATAAGTAAATACGGATTAACTTTCACTTCTTTGAATTATTAAAAACGCGCCGTAAAAGGTTTCAAACTGATTTTTATTTTTCTGAGGGGGAGGGGGGTCGACATGGGGTTTTTTGAGTAACAAAATTTGGATCCATTCAGAAAACTCATGATGAATGTGAACTAAAATTGAGAAAAAAATTATCGTAAATACCTATACATCCTCACGAGTCGTAATTTTATGCAAAAAGACAAAAAATTTCCTTCTTGAAAATAATGCAATAAAATGGCTAAAATTTTGAAAAAAAAGGGGGCATGCGGAAAACTAAATTTATGTACAAAAAAAGGGTAACCGAAGCAATATTCTGTTCAAATTCAGGACTTGCTCTCAATAAAATCTCAAGAATTTTCCGTCCTTTCAAGAAATTCCACAATCACACATTCTTGACTTCGTTTTCTTTTCAAATTTGACAAGCGAGAAATTTGTTAATTGAATTACTGAGATTTTTCATGCATGGATTCTGGAATTGTCGTCAGAATTCCTCACTCGTTAAATCCAAGAATTCCCAAGGTTTCTTGTGCGTGAAACCAAATTGCCTCTTCAATTTTGAAGATAGACAACAATGTACGTCAAACTTTTTCTCAGTGGTTTTCGGTAACCCATATCAAAATATTGTGCATTCACGTCAATTGAAACCTATTCATCTCTTCAATTTTAAAAACTGATAATATGTACGTCAAACTTTTATTCTGTGGTTTCTGGTAACTCATATCCAAATATGGTGCATTTACGTCATTTGGAAATTCCAATAAAACGAAATTCATATTTTCAGTCAATTTTCAAAAAATATCCCTTCTTCCCTCTCTCTGAAACAATGACTATACAAAAAAAATCACCTCATGATGCACTCCACAAATTAACTCGTATGTATGAGCCATGAGGCGTAAAAAAATTAACACTTCCCCTCCCTCCATTTCATGAAAAAATATTTCGCCAATAAATCGAAATTCCACTTCTATAAAGAGCACCAATCAACTCGATGAATTCAGAATGCTCAAAAATCATTCCTTACAACTTGTTTTCAACCCATAAAAATTATGAGGAGAAAAATCGCGAATATTTTTAATCTTCGGGAAAATACCTAAATTTGACCTTTTCTTCGTCGCAAATTTTCCAGACTGTCGACTCAATCATCTTCAAACTCGATTTTTCGCGTTATATGTCAAAACTAACAAGGGAGTTGGCGAAACTAAGACATGTAAATTTATAGACTTGAAAGAACTCCCAAAAGACTTCCAAATGCCAGAATTTCAGCTTCCAAAGTTGATTAGAAATAAAGTTTGCAGTTTCTTTAACTCGATAGTACCCACACTAAGAGAGGAAGGCAGAGTCAAAGAAGTAGGCGTTGAAAAACGAAAGTGTTTGTTTTATGATTCTAAACAATTGTTATTATTTCCAGTGGGTAGGGTTGGATTTCATAAATAAATAAACTACAGAAACCGAAATTGAATTGAACTTATATGAATGAATTCCCAAATTGAGTACGAAAGAAATGTTTTATGAAAATTTCTCCAATGATTAAAAAATATTCAGAATTTTTCTTTAAAAAAAAACAACCCACATTTATTCGATGAATTTTAGAAATTGAAAAATGTATTTATAAGAACAAAAATAAATTTTCGATTCAATTTCGTTATTTTTTCCAATTTTTAAAATGTATTCAAAAAATAGTAGTTAAAATTAGGCTCAATATCTCGCTACAAAAATTTTTCAAATCGACAGACAGACAGACAAATCAATCGACCTAGGATCATTTTTCATTCTCGAATCAAAAACCCATGACATTTTAGAGCCTTTTCGGTTCCCAAATTTACCAATTAATTCACCATTCGAGCAATAAAATTCCATAAATATGCTCCATTTATCAATTTCAATCAATTACACGTCAACAGATGACTTTGAATTGGGCGAATAAAGCGAATTTCCAACTGGCACACGGATTAGCAAACAAAACGACAATAATTTCTATACATATCTGAACAATCGCACGCTAAACTCAAGGGTTAACGCTTTTAATTACATTTTAAAGCTAATATCGCCCGGGTAAGGCTTAAATTAAGTATAAACTTTCGTTTAAAAGCAGCGTCAAGTTTATAATTAAGAATAGGGAAGCTGCGTATAGAGGTCTGTATATTCAAACTAAGTTCATTGCGCTCTGCTCGCGTCTTCGGTCAATGCTTACGAGAAAGGCTGGGGGAATTTTAATGTAATTATAAAATACGAAGAGTAGAGTCGCGATAAAGTAAATTTTGCTTTTTACTCGGCTGCGTGAACTGAAATTCGCCTAAATAAATATTTGTCGCCGAATTAACCGGTAGCGAATCTCACACCGGTCGCCAGAAGCCAAAGCCAAAAGACTGGTCTTTTTTGTGTTTGACGAAATTGAGGTAGGTTAGAGAGTTAGAGAAGCGGTTGCCAAAGATTTATGGCGTACAAGAATTGGATACGCTTGCAAATAATGCCATTTGAATGTGTATTTTTTATATTTCGCTTGTACACGCTACGAAACGTGTAAAGTGGTGTTGGTTTTGCGTGCCGACAATGCCAACAACGTTCAGATGGCGTTTCAACTTGTTGACTGATTTCGCGGCTTAGAACTTGGGCTTGGGCTTACGCTGTGTGGTGCTAGGTATACTGCAGTGTGTTTATCTTTTAAAGTATCTCTCTGTGCTGTCTGTTTCTCTTTCCCTTTGGTAGACCCTTTTTGGTATAGGTGGATTTCTTATGCCGAGTAAAATATCTACAATACGAAGTAATATACCGATGTAGGATACAAAGGATTTATGTGGTTTAACTCGTTAATTTCGACGATGTTGCGAAAAATTATTACTAACGTTATGTCACTAGAGTTACTTCTAACTAATACGCAGACTGGAGGATTGATTAAGTAACTGGAATTGCCATTTTTGTTTGAATTCTCTCGAACCGAAAACGAACTTGGAAGGGAATATTTTTGCGTGTTTACCTTTTATAATTATTGATTGGAATTGAAAAACACGAATGACAAACAATTTCTTCGCCAGTTTATTTTTCATTTTAAATATTTTATGAACTTGACTGAAACGAGCATCGAAGACCTTGATCAAAATTATTGAGGAATTAATGAAAACTAAAGGCAAGATCGAGAGCTTGAGATGGGAATTCACAGGAAGGAGGAGAGCTGACGAGGGTCACTTTTGTGCTACATCGTTCAATTCGAATTTGAATACTCTAAAATTGTTTTATATGATGCCCTTAAATATTCATCAGTGATTAGTATTTATATTCCCTCTGAAATATCCAAATTTCTGTTTTTCAGCTCATTCCTTCCCCCACCCTTTTTGAGGTCCTGAAACTTGAATTGAACGGATCACAGCACAAATGACATATAGAAAAAATGGCGTTTTTGGGAAATCGCGATTGAAGTTTGAGTACACTTTTTTAAATACTAAATTAAGGAATTGAGCTGGGGAAAAAGATTTACCTTAAAATTTCATCTTTTTGCTACAAGAAAACAGCTCGCCTATCACTTGATATCTTTCCTATTTTTTTCTATATTGAAAACAAAAAGTTGAGTAATATGTCCTTTTTGTTGTGAGAAAATTTCATTTCGACCCTTCTACGTTTGATGACGTATAATTTTTCCAAAAGTTAAAATTAAAAAAAAATCTTCATACAAAAGTTGAAGAGAATGAAAAAAGGAACATTTTCGTGAAAAAATTCAAATTATCTCTTCAGAGAGCGGATACATATATCGCACTTTGAAAAATGACAACTTTTTTTTTCATTTTCTTGATTACAAAAAAATGTTAAAAATACATTTTGGACGAATTTTATTATGTTTTCAAATTTATGACGAAAAATTAACTTAAAAAACACTTCATTAAAATTTTAAAATTTTACAATCATCCGCACAGTGAAAAAATTAAACATTATGCAAATTCTCGAAAATCAAACATGTAATGTAGGTACCGAAATTGCGAACTTCGCATTTTAAAAACGCCATAACTCTTCGAGGAAAACATATTGGAAGGTGGGAAGGGGCTTATTGGATGGAGAAAACTTCAGAGAATACGAATCGCTTGTCGCATCAAAAAGGACATCTGCTGAGTTACGCCCTTTTTGTTGTGACACATTCAATTGTTTTTGACGTTGACACACCTACAGGCCATACCAAATGAGTTTTGACCAAAATTTTATATGTGAGTGGGTAGAGGTGCTGAGGTGCCTTCTGGATTTTCGGCATCTGATCTCGAAAATTGATGATATTATTTTTAGTGTGGGCCCTGAACTGACTCAAATTGAAAAGAATTCTGAAATTCTTACCACCAATAGAAAAAAATCGATATTATCTCTCACATTTCCAAGTTTCAGTTTCTGTTTTTTTTTTTTCATCTTCTAGTCTTGATTTTCGTTTTTTGGCTTTTGAACTTCGTCTTTTATTTTTTGAAATTAGGCTTTCGGTCCTGATAAGTTTAATGAGTTCAGAAGGGCTCCCAAAGCTGATTTTTTAAAAACCGTTTTGAGACGTAATAATTTTGTAAGTGTCGAATGAATCCAGTGAAGGTAAATTTTTGGTTTTTGACTATTTTTTAAAAGTAATGAGAATTGAGAAAGATGGCGAATTTTTGAAAATTTTGTAAAATCAATTTCTGCTCGTATCTTTGCAGCATTGATTCTTCCAAATAGGTTTTTTATGATTCAAAACAAAGTATGCACCTATTTATTACACCTCATGGTGTTTACTGAATTTGAAAAAAATACAAATTTTGCTGTTTTCTGGATTTTTCTTGTCATTTTCATGCCATTTTTTTCACTTTAAATTTGCTCAAAAAGAACCCTCTTTTTATCCCTCAATTAAAAAATTCAAGTAAAGAGGAAAATGTTGAAAATTATTGTTTTTTGCAGAAAAATTATTTTCTGTTTTTTTTTTGTTTTTGTTTTTATGCTGTCAAAATATTACAACTCAATCCAACTGTTCGCTGGTATCGAAAAAACTGATTTCAGATTTTAAAAAAAATTTATTCTGAAAACCTCTGAAAAGCTAAAAAAGCGAGAGTTACACCAAAAATATTCAATTCCGTACTTATTTGCGCCACGAGGTTGAAATAATTGGCTAAAGTTTTATTTTACGAATGTTGACATGATTTTTTTTTTGAAAAGGTCAATTTTGAGAACCTTTCCAAAAACCTTATAAATTTATTTTTAAAAATTGAACGATAAAATGCTAATAAATATGCATATTTTTATATTTAGCGTATAAAATTGCATAATTACCCCCCACAAAAAAAATTAGAATTTTTTTCGAATTTTGTAATCAATATGGTCTTTATAATGGTTCTTTTGTCTAAAATATATCATCAGCTGTGATTTTTCATTCACCCCCCTCCCCGATTTTCAGCGAATTTTCACGATTTTTCTCACTGATTTGCTTTCATTGAACATTTTTTCATTTATTCTCTCCTGTGCTGCAATTCTGACTGTTTCTCAGTGATTTTCGATCATTTTCACTGATTTATAAATGAGAGAGCTGATAATACCCAATTTTGAGCCCTCCCTCTCCCATCAAAAATGTGATTTTACATTTTATAGGATCAGAATGACCCCAGAAATGGATCAAGGGAGTCAAAAAAACACGGATTTCGACAACTCACTCGATGAAGTTAAATAATTTCAATTTCAGTCCATAACATGAAGTTACGAGAATTTTGGCCTCAAAACTTGAAGTCGACCTTCGAGAATGTGGAGGTGAAACCAAAATATGAAAATTTCCAATTTTATTTTTATCGTGTGAAGTATCGAAAATCTACATGTTTACTGACCTGCTCTCAATTACTTTTTACAGAAGAAAATTTTTACAAAAAAATGTAAGTTTTTTATTCTTTTTTGCAGAAAATTTAAAAATTACAAGAAAGTATAAGTAATATGTATTTGATCAAAGATATCTTTGAAAAAAGATTTGGGGTGAAAATCTCCGAAAGATACTTTTAAATTTAAAATTGTAAATGGGCTGATAGACCTCGATGTCTAAACCCAGGAAAGGGGAAAGAAAAAAAAATTAAAAATAATTTGTTTTGGAAGTATTCAAACCGTTTTGATTGCAAATCTAAAAATTTTAAATTTGACAAATTTTGAGTTCATCTGGAGAAGTGTAATTGAATAGGAGATGGAAAAAAAGACCGATTTTTTTCGAAATAGGTATAGAATGTAAGAAGAATTTTTAGCAACTCTTGAGAAATGATACGAAAATCCATTTTCGAAATTCTATTTTAAAAACCTCTGAAGTTTAGCTTCTTAAAAAGTGTCCACAATAAATTTTTTTTTGAATTTTTGGTCACAAAAAATCATTGGCATGGCATTCATTTCCTTCGAAACCACAAAACAAAATAGGTACCTATGTGAATCTGAATATGGAAACCACCCTTAAGGGTCAAAAATTGGTTTTTTGAGTCGACACTGATTTTAAGCCTTTTAGAAGGAGTAAAATCAAGGTGGAACCTCAACTCAAAAACCAATTTTTGTCCCTCAAGTATGGTTTCTATATCCAGGCTCACATATTTCAAAAAATTTCATCTCACCCTATTTCAAAAATAAACGAATCATTTATCACGAAAACGAAAATACCCCCAATCTTCGAAAATTTTCTTCCGCCTCAATTTCTATTACAAATCCTTCGATCAAAGTATTTTCCAAACAAACGCTTATTCAACCTCGAGTGAAAAAAATGGTAAAACGAACCCATTCGGTAATTTACATTTTCGATGAAATCGGCGCACAAATACTCGTATATGGAAATTCGCCAATTCGTAAAAAAATCCCACCAATCCCTATATTATAAAGTAACTTCATTTCGAAAAAGCTTCCTTTTTAATGGAACTTTCAAACCCTCCATTTACAAAAACCGCATTACATTACATCAAAAATACATACATTACAGTTACACGCGTATTGTCGAAAATTTCAAAATATAGGACGTATTTGTCACCACGAAAGCTAATTGCTTTCAGATATATTTAATTTTTTATCTACGTTGAAAAATCACATCGCTCGATGGGCTCTGATAGAACGACTGGAGCTGTAAATAACATAAAGTAACCGATTTTCGCGTATTTTCCTAAATTGTCAATCGTGTGTCATTATGCGAGAAAAACGTCAATCCGGTCCCGGTGAAAAAATTTCATAGGAAAAAAGCTCGGCACCGAGTAAATCTAAACTTACGAGGTTCGATATTTTTCGTATCTGGAGAAGAGCAGACTGTAGAGCTCGTGTCAAAGTTGTCAAATAAGGCTGAAATGTGTTTGGGAAAATTTTCACGAACAGGCGAATACACGGTATATTAACTGGATGTATTTTATAGGTTTTGCCATAGAGTAATGGGTGTATATCTATACGATTTACGTCATTTTTACCTCTCAACGTGTATAGCCATTTTCATAAATAATATTTTTACCTCGTTCGAGGGTAAATGACACTCGTATGTATGGAAACGAGCGAAATAAATTCTTTTGTTTGCGCCGGATTGGAGGAAAATGGATTAATAAAAAGGCCTATGATGAACATTAAGATAAAAAGGTACACGTAGCATCGGAAAGAGACAGGGGAAAAGGATCTAGTCTCTACGGACGAATGTAAATATACGGATTTTTTTCACGAATCCGATATACGAACTTATGAAAGGTTATTCAATGTTATGGGATTTCGAGTAAAAGAGATTCACGCTTTATGGAATACATATTGGAATTTGTTGTACGGGTATTTGCGGGTAATTTTTTTCTCTGTACCTTTTTTTTCCACCCTTTCCAATGGATGAACTTATTTCACTCGATTACTTTACCTATCACGTACATGTATAAGTTTATACGGCGCCGTTAACACGGTATAGCTTTTTATTTACTTTCATTTTTCTTATAAAAACGAATCGAGTGAGTGAAAAAAAGGAAGAGGAGAAAGGCCGCGAAATGTGTAAAAACTATCTCGACTTGTAATTTATCGAACGAATAAAAATTCGAGGTGGATTTTTATGTGCTGAGCTTTCAACGACGTACGGAGCCTCCTTGGCAGAATATTTTTCAACGTTGAAAAACGTAAAACGATTAATTAACGGGGTTGATTTCGATCGTCGACCTAATTCTTTTTCATTCCATACAAGACGGTTTTCATTATAAAACAAAAGACGATATGATATTTATTCCCAGTGACATACTCGACGTAGGTTTTTTTTTCTCATTACGTAATAGGATTTTATGGTATACGTGTGCACTGTGTACGGGTTTTTTGTGGAATTAGAAAAAAAAACAACGTAGAGACGTTGAATAAGGTTTATGTACCCGCGTATGAAAGCTCGCGTCTTTTTCTCTACGGGTAATCAAAATAAATGCTTCGAATAAAAGGTTCACCGAGCTCGGTACACGTTGACTGCATTTTACAAGCATTACGAAATTACCATGCTAATTTTGCGTTTTCGCAGTGTTCGTTTATGTGCTGATGATGGCGATGTTGGTATTTGTGTGTGTTAAGCTGAATGTTTTCGAACCCGAATCAACGTATTTTTTTTGCCGGTGTATGTTCGAGGTTTTCAGTCGAGCTGTGAGTTTTTTTTCGTGGCTGAGCGGGCAAAGAAATCGAAAATGGCGCCCTGAAGCGACGAATTTGTGCCAAATACAGGTCGAAAGTCGTATAGGCGAATGGGGTAGACCGGTGAGTTTAATTAGCGTTGCTTCGCGATTGGAAGTTGAGAAAGGTGAAATGAAAAATTAACCGGTGCATTTGAAGGGTATCCAATTTTACACAGAACCGAGGTAGCTAAAATTGAGTGCGAAAGAAGCTAGTTCCTGCAAGAAAACAGATTTATTTTCCGGCAGAAGATTCGCGAAAGATTGAATTTTGTGGTGGGTGGAAGAGGGATGACTTGGATCGATGAGTTGAACGAAATGCTAAAGGAAGTAATTTTTTTCTGTTGAGTAGTCTAGGGCGAAGGGAAATTTCATAAGGAGAAGGGAGATAAGAAAGTTTGCAGATTGTTCAGTGAAAAACGAAATTTTTAAAAAAATTGAGAAATGCATATCAAGGATCACGCTAGTGATCCCACCCCGCCCCCTAAACGTAAAAACTGTAAATGTCATGTCGACACTAGCGTAACCTTATATTCTCTGATGATAATAGAGGCGTTTTTCGCGTTTTTAATTTCTTTTTTTTCAGAATGTACTCATTAAATTAAAAAACTTTTTAGACAAACTTTTCTTAACTTTTTGAGCTCTTCCTGATAAAACAAAAACGAATGTTGTAAATGAAGAATTCGCCGAGTTCCAGAACCACTGATTTGACTGTTTTTAGTAAACTTGGACAAAAATTACAACAAGGCTGGAGAAGAGACCTTCAGATCAAATTGTATGAAATTTTGTATTTGGGTTTTACTCTTCGATCCCAATGTTTTGATGGGACCAAAATTTTGAAATTTTGAAAATTGCCCCTTCACCCCCCCTTTTGGAGCCCCAAAAATTTTCAAAATTGAAAATTGACTCCGAAAATCGATTTTTTGGGTCAAACTACACATGTTGGTGAAAGTTTGGGGTCAAATGAAATTTTTTCTTGCATTCCAGAGCTTTTTGAAATTTTTGAAAATTATCAAAAATGGCAATTTTGAAATCCCAAATAGAAAAAAGTGTACTACGTTGACGTTTGGGGATAGTAAAAGGCACTTCAGGCATGTATAAAGTATACATGTCTATTAGTTTTACTTTAATTAAAGTTGTCAAAAGCTCTGCAGCTCAAGTACAAGGTTGAGTAAAGTTCAATGAAATATCTGGTGATAACATCGAGTTGAAATCAGTGTTACCAGAATAGGGAAGAAAAAAATAATTAAACATATTCTCTAGAATTTCAAGCACTGATTGATAACCTGATAACAAGTTGATAGAAATTTGGTTTAATAATATTATACCTAATGATATAACAAATAAAGTATTTCAGTGAATTGAATGATATCAAGAAAGTAAAAATGGTGATGTAAGATTGATGTAAAGTAAGACTTCAGTTCGTATTCTAGTCATCAATAATTTGTTTATGTACATAGATATGTACAATGATACATAAATAGAATAGATGTGCATTCTGAAACGTTCAACTCTGGATTGATTGATTTTACAAATTGTCAGATCATTTTTTCAATTTTTCATAATTTTTATAGTTTTGTTATTGTTTGAGAATCACGAATCGTTATTTAATTGAATCAAAGTGTTTAATAATTGTGAATGAAGTATTTTTCAAGTTCAAATAATAATTGATTGAGTCTACGTCTGTGAGGGTAAGGTAAACTGGTAAAGTGATGTGAAAAATGTCATTATAAATGAGACCAATACGGCCAAAATTGGTTTTGATTTCCCATTTTTATGACCGTTTTTGCAAATTCAGTGTTATCACTGATTATAAAAAATTTAAAAGTGCCATATCTCAGGCAAATATTAACCCTTTTCGCCGCGGTTTTGATTTTAATTCTTTTCATCGAGATCGCGGTTCATAATATCTATTATTTGTGATATTTGTGATACATTTTTGTAACCTTTTGTTTTCGTGGTGTGGTGCTACTTTATGAGGTGGTGCACTGGTGCTTGTAATTTTTGGCAATTACCATACATCGAAATTACCGGAAAATGTGATTTCCAGTTTTTTTGCTTTTATTTGCATAAATTATGAACCGCGAACATAACGATCTCGATAAGGGACAGAAAAATCGAAACCGCGACGAAAAAGATTTAAATTTGCCTGAGATATGGCAGTTTTAAATTTTTTATCGTCACTCATAACACTGAATTCGCAACAACGGTCATAAAATCGCGAAATCAAAGCCGATTTCGGCCATATTAATCTTAAAATGACCGGTTAATTCAGTATACGAGTCTACGTAGAAAAAACAACTGATATCCGCGAAAAAAATTCTCTGACAGAGAAGTAGTCCCCGCCCTTCCATGACAGAAACGTAAACGAGTCCATGTTTTGCTGGTGGACCCAATTTTTTCTGATAGGTATTTCAATAATATAATGTCATGATATAAAGGTGAAAAGGTGAAATTTGCCCAGAAAAACTTCTTTCCTCTTTTGGGAAACAAAAATACAAAACTATTTCGATAATAAAATATTATGATATAATAGTGAAATCCGCCCAAAATATTAAAAAAATTCAATAATTATCGAATCATTTCTTAAATTTTTTATGTAAGTTGTAATCCTTCAAAAAAATTCTCCAAAAAAGAATTGGCACAAAAGCTAAAAATGAGAAAAGAAATTTTAAAAATGGAAAAAGTGGAGGGCGAACACAGCTTCCAGAGTGAGGTTAGATTACTAAGCTTATGTGAGAGTTGTGTTCGCCCTCCACTTTTTCCATTTTTAAAATTTCTTTTCTCATTTTTAGCTTTTGTGCCAATTCTTTTTTGGAGAATTTTTTTGAAGGATTACAACTTACATAAAAAATTTAAGAAATGATTCGATAATTATTGAATTTTTTTAATATTTTTGGGCGGATTTCACTATTATATCATAATATTTTATTATCGAAATAGTTTTGTATTTTTGTTTCCCAAAAGAGGAAAGAAGTTTTTCTGGGCAAATTTCACCTTTTCACCTTTATATCATGACATTATATTATTGAAATACCTATCAGAAAAAATTGGGTCCACCAGCAAAACATGGACTCGTTTACGTTTCTGTCATGGAAGGGCGGGGACTACTTCTCTGTCAGAGAATTTTTTTCGCGGATTAAAAAATTACGAATTTTGTTCAAAAATATTCCTAAATACAGGGTGACTGAAAATTACTTCCCCAAAAAAATTAAAAATTTCGGTAAAAAATTATTATTGATAGCGGTAATTTTTTTTTGGTCTTATTCTACTAATATAGATCGTCTTCTAATCTCTGTATAATTTATAACTCGAAAAAATTCAATATTACGCAATTTTTCCCTTAAACCAGAGCATTAATTCAATAATGCTGAATTAAATCACCTAACTCCAATTTGTGAAGCGCTGAAATGCAATCCTCCTTATTTCAAAATTGAACGCACTGTTTTCAGATTAACAGAGTTCAATTCAAGCTTTTGAGGAACTCGTCACCCATCCACAGAAATTCCTAGATTTTATTCCACGCAATTTTTAATTTCGGTTTAGCTATAGCATTGTAAGCAAAAATCAAATCATTCTTCACAAAAAATTCAAAAATAATTGAGAATTTTTGAAGAGGCCTGTGTTCGAATAGTAATGGACCAAGGATGCTGCCAAAGTTGAAATTTTTTGGATAAGTTAATTAGGGAATTTTCGGTCACCCTGTACTTGAATGATATTCTGAGGCCATTGAGTTGAATTGCGAAGAGAGCAAAAATAAAGAAAGAAAAAAAACAATTTTTTTTATTCTTTCTTCAATTTTTTGGATAGATTTTCGTTCTTCTTGACCTTTTATTTTGATGGTCATTTTTTCATTTTCTTCTTATCCTTCAAATTTTTATTTTTCTCAGATTGCTCATACTTCATCATTTGTTAACTGTTTGGCATTTTCTCCCATTTTTTTGACTTTCCAGTCTATTCTGTCATTCTGCTTGGCTTTTTAATTTTCCTCGTCATTCTTCTGTTTTTTAGCCGCTTCTCGTGCCCTCAAATTTACAAGCATATCGTTCGTAATATTACCAATGGAAAGGGGATGTGAAATTTCAAACCTGTTCGAAATCGAACTCGGCAACCTCGAAAACATTACCTACAAATGATTTGTCACACGTTATGTTAAACATTATTGAAATTTTTGATCAAAATTAGAGGGTACGGGGGGGGAGGTGAGGGCTGAAAGAATCAAATCCTAAGACTGTGTTCAAATTCTAAATCAGGAACCTCAAAAAAAACACATAACAAACAATACTTCACATAGCATTGTTGAAATTTTGGCCCAAATTTTAAGGTGGGGGCAAAGGAGTCGAAACGAGAAATCGTATTGAAATTTGAATTGAGCACCTCCTAAAACATCACGAAAAATGCATTTTGCTGTATTTTTGATAACTGATTTTTTGTCGAATTTTGTAAAATCTGAAAAACCATACGGACAAAATCATTCACAAAAATGGAGAAAAATTTGGCGAATCGAGGTGAAATTTTCGGGATGTGTTTATCAGGTTTCAATTATGATATTTTTGGCCAAAAAACTTCAGATATTTGAATTTCTTTCAGTGAATTGAAGAAAAAACACGAAATCAAAGACTACTTCAGAAGACTGAAAAAGTGTTGTTTTTGACGTTTTTCGAAGAAACAACGAGAAAAAACCATTTTTGGGAAAGTGCTGCAGAAATTTCATTTTTGACATTTTTTAAGGTCCACTTTAGAAGACTGAAAAGGTGTCGTTTCTGTGGTTTTTCAAAGAATCGACAGAAAACGACCACTTTAAAATTTAGAAATTTTTCAAAGATCACCTCAAAAGATTGAAAAAGTGTCGTTTTTGTCGTTTTTCAAAGAAACGACCGGAAACAATTTTTGGAAAAATACTGCGGAAATTTCATTTTTGAAATTTTTCAAAGACCACTTCAGAAGGTTGAAAAGGTGTCGTTTTTGTCGTTTTTCAAAGAAACGACAGGATTTGAGCTGTTTGGGATACTGAAAAGATGTCGTTTCTGTCGTTTTCCAAAGAAACGACAAAAACGACAATTTTAGACTGGAAAGAGTAAAGTAACTATTTGAGATCAATATCACATCCCCCTTCCATTTGGGCTAATTTGATCAATAATATCCATTTTCAAAAACTCGCTCAAGAAGAAAGGCCTTTCCTTTTTTCCTACGAAATTTGAACCTTCATAAAAACAAGAAAATTGATTCACAGGAATAACTAAATACTTCTGTAGATTTCAAAGAAAACAAAAGCAACATAAAACCGAGTCAAAAAGAATTTGAAAAGACGCATCGATATAAAATTACAAAGATTATTGATAAAAAAAATCATCAAATAAGTACTTCGATTTTCCTTTCAAGGCATCATAAATTTCTGGGTAATATTGTTCTATTTTATAACTGTTTCGAAAAGAGCGGATCGTTTCGCCACTTTTTTTTTAAATTCAAAGAGAATAGTAAAAAACTTGGGTGTATCACCTCTTCCCTCCAACACGGACCTTGATATTGAATAACAATTGCCTCACTAGCAAAAATTGCTTTGGCATAACTTTTTTTACCAAAAAATTCCATTAATGCCCATTTTTCACCATTAATATCCTTTTTTTATATTTTTTAAAATTTACATCGCTTAAAATGCAGGAAAGAATCATTTTCGAAAAATTTTCGCGGAAGTGATAATACATACGAGTACTTTTTCCTGAAAAATCTTTGTTGGCGATTTTCCATAGATAGGGACCTCCAATTTAAAAAAATAAATGTACCATTTCAATGATGTTCTTATTTTTTCCACTAAAAAATTACCAGAATGGAGAGGTAAAAGTGGAAACTTGTTTTTATAAGCTTTTTGTAGATAAAAATATTCATATTAACACCATTGAAACGAAAATTTCTTCAAAAATTTTTTTTTTCAATTTTTAACTAAAAATATTTTTAAAAAATGAAAAAGTGATTTTTTATAGCATTCCAAAAAATGGATCTAAATGACATTTTTCAGTTCAGTAAGTACCTATAGTGATACAATTTTTTTGGAAAAATCTCAATAAAAAAAAATTAAGCATGCTTAAATTTTAGGGCAATTGGGAAATAGAAGGGAGTCTAGAGTTAGGAAGAGGGGATTTTTATCAGGTTATTTTGAGGACTAGAAGAACCTTTATGCAACTTCTTCCGCATTCAACTTTTGAAAAACTCAAAAAAATCTACCATGGTCACAAATCAACTTCAAAAAAATTCAAAAAGGAGAATTTTTTTCAACTTTGTTGCAAAATCGAATACATAAGGGTAAGATTACCATATTTCGACCACTTTTTTTCAAACTTCCACCAATCGAAGACTTTTTGAGGTAGAAACGTCGAAAATGGCTTAAAAAATACCTTGAACCTTCCTCTACCACTCCCTAAAATTTTGAGCCGATAAAATCATTTTTTGTATTTTTTGCGATTTTTTTTTCTGAGGGAACTCAAAAATAAATGAGACCAAAACGACAACCATACAGCCAAAACTCGCGGAGAAAATCAGAAAAAACAAAATCGCATTCAAAAAACAGATTACATAAGATAGTATAGCTGGTCGAGATTAGGGCACCCCAAACAATTTGAACTTTGGTGAAAATTTTTGTTGCGTACCTCCAGTTGTTTTCAAAAACGATGATTTTATCGAAATCTGACACCATGCCCCATCACAATTCATAATTACTTGGTAGAATTTATTTTAAAAAATTATTCATAATTTGAGATCAAAGAATACGTAAAAATTTTTTTTCACCTATCCGATTTCGTTTTTTCCAATTTTCTCCGGTAATTTTGCCTGTAAGGTTGTGATTTTGGTCTCAAAATGTTCATCTATGAAAAAGGAACATGAAAAATTTTTTTCGTGTAGATTGCGTCCATAGCGGCCGAAATCGGTCGGTGGTCGAAATTAGGAAGCGGTCGAAGTTAGGGCACTTTACCCTTACTATAATCTTTTTTGAAAAAGCTTTACAATCTAGTTATCTAATGCTTGAGTATTTTCAAAAAATCAATTTTTCAACAGTTAAAGTGGTTAAAAACGATTTATAATTGGGATGGGGGGAGGTAAAGTTCCTCTAGTGTCAAATAAACTTCAAAAAAAAATTCAAAAAGTGGAATTTTTTTCAACATTGTTGCAAAATCGAATACAAAATCACTTTTTAAGAAGTGTTACAATCTAGTTGTCAATAATTGATCGCGTATATTAAAAAAATATTTTTCTCAACAGTTGAAGTGATTAAAAAATATTTTTAATTGGGAGGGGGGGTGGAGTATATGCCAACCCAAAATCAAACATCAATAAGTACGTAATTAATTATCGACCAAAAAAATAAAGAATTTCGTCAGATTTCAAAATCTCTCACCAATCAGGAGTGGATTCTCAATCGATTAATCAATAACTGCAGTACTCTGTTTTTCATTACTTTTGAAACCAACCAATCAGATTTTACTTACCAATTTTGAAAAACTCCAAATTGAAAAATTCCACTTGAGTGATAAACTGCAATCTACGATACCTGTCCCTTCTTTCGAAATACTTAACAGAAATCATCATCGATATATTCGGAAAATACGTATCTATCTACGTAACCCAAGAGGACAATTTTACAAGTACGTACTCAGAAGAAGCGTCCGTTAGATCACAAGTACCATAGAATAAAAATTTTTAAAATTATTCAACGATGATTCACTCGACACCTGAAGAGAACACGCAATTATAATAACATTCAATTACTCGAGCCGAGAATCTCGAACGAAAGGCTAAAACAGCCTAGATATATAAAAACGTGGAATATAATACAGTGCAACGTACATTTGAAAGTTCACATTAACCGCAACCAAAACTTTACACAAATTGTATACATTACGAAGCTGCAATCTGCATACACACAGTACAATAAAAGAAACGCGCGAAAAAAATATATAGGGAATTTCAAGTTGAATTTTTCCCAGGGCCCGGAGACGATTAAGTAACAACTCGCGCTAACGAGTACTTCTCATTCTTTTGTAAAAAGGCGCGAATAAATTAATGGCATTGGAAAGGATGGAAAGAACCCCGTTAAACTAATCTCATCTCGTGCCTCGAAACAAAATGACTAAAAATGTATTCACATCTACTTGAAAACACTCGAGAAAAAAGTTTTAAGTTTCGATGGCATAAGAGTAAGTATCTTTGAGAGAGCCAGCATCGGTATGAAAAAATGGAACATTTTTTATTCTCGTAATACGGTCGCGAGAAAACAACGAAAAAAAGAGCTGTACGAGTTTAACGAATCCTTTTTATGAATTTCTGAGTGAATTTTCGGTTTGTATGGTTCGAATGGTGGAAGTACGAAGGGTTTTATCGATGAAAAATATACCTATTAAGAATCGATTCGAACGCATTAATTATTCGACTAAAAAGGAGCTGTTTTCTGGTGGGAATTGGATTGGAAGGGGGTTCCGAATCTTTACATTTCCGTACGGTATTATTTTGAAAAAATGTATCAATTAATCAGCTCACTCCGTGACAAGTAATTTTTACCTAGTTAATTATTTCGTAATAGGTAATTAACAGATCAAGAATTCAAGATGACAGACCATTAAAAAACACCTTTGTAAAGGAATGAAAAATGAATCCAGATAAAAATAATTGTAAAACGAATTTCATTAATTTTCATTTGAATGAGAGAAAAAAACGTCATTTCCCTTTATTTTTAAACCGCGAACGAAAAAATTTTCAGCCCACACCGGCGTAGAGTTGTATTATTTTAATGACGACGATGGCAAATATATTGCTAGAACATATGCGTCTTTTATTCTCATCATTAGAGCCAAATGTTTGCGAAATATGAAAAATGTCGACTTTGGCGAATTTCACAAACACGCGAGTTATAAGAGAAATGAACACATCTGAGTGTTCAGCTGCAACAGATGGTTCCGTAATGAAGAATTCAATATGACAGATTACTAAAATAAAGTATACGACGAAGCGAATAAAGGGAGAAAAAAACCGCATACGAACGCATGTGAAAATCTATCTTCGTTAAAATACAAAATAATTCCATCGTCAAGATTTTCACTTCCATGTAATCGTATGGGAAAACCTTTCAAAATAATAACCTCCTGTATTTACTGTTTGACATCCATTTTGGGTTACTTGACTTTTAGAGAAAATCCTCAACAACCGCGATATATGCACGTATTTCCATTTTCCGGCGAAACGTAACGTTGAATAGGGCAAAGACCTCGTAAAATAATACTTTTTTCAAATTACGAGGGAAAAAAGTGTGGCTGGATGAGGAAACTTGATTTAAATTCGACCGAATTTTCAATTTTCGTGCTTCCGTTTCGTATAAAATTCTCGTCCAGATTTTCTATAATCGAAGTTTATATAATCCGAATAATTGGCCTAGAAAACGATAAAAATTCAAATAATGTCGATTATTTGAATGATACACGAAATACATGGCGGATACCGACCAACAAAGTAATTCGAAGCGCCTACGTAAATGTACAAGGTGTTTCGAAAATATAACGTCGTCTGGATATAAAGCGCCTACTCGTATATTATTTAAACGAGAACCAGTTGAATTTTACAAAATGAAAAAATGTTTCCTCTTTTTTTTCTGTTAATCCCACAACAAAACCAAATACACTTGATACGTGTTTCTGAAACTTCAGATTACAAAATGAGCCCGGAACGAATTCAAGTAGTTGAAGAAAATTTCAATATGAAAAAGCAATATTTTGGCAGAACATTAAACGAGTTATTTTTCAACCATTTCACGATTTTTTTGAGGAGAGGGGGACAAAATTTCATCAGAAAAAAATAAAATTAAAATCTTTCAAATGAAGTAATTCCCAAATTCTGAAAAAAAGGAGAATAAATTAAAAATTTCAAAGTTTTTTCGACTATTACGGTGTTCTATATTCTTTGAATAAATAGTTCATCTCTTTTATGTGTATTCAGTTTGTGACGACATCTTTATACTACATTTGGCGCCCAACGTGGGGCAGGGTGGTCACTGGGGTCACAGTTTCTAAGTTCGCGCTTACCCTCGGCTTCGTGATAGTTGGATGCACGCGTATGCCAGCTATTCGCGTAAGCTCGAAGGGGCAAGTGTAACGGTGAGACTTGGCCCTTGCTGGCTGCTCTCTGTCTTGAGAGTGGGTAGCCTTAAGGGAGTTGGCAGCCGAGTATTGCCAAATACAGATACAACTATTGTTGTATCGAATTCCCGGTTTAATACTAATTGTGATCTCGTTCCGTCACGTTGTGACGATTAAGCTAATTCGTCTAATTCAGTTAATTCGACTATTACGGTGTTCTATATTCTTTGAATAAATAGTTCATCTCTTTTATGTGTATTCAGTTTGTGACGACATCTTTATACTACAGTTTAATTGAAAAAAAAGAGAAAAAAGCAAGAAGTTTTGATATTTTGAGCAGTGTTTCAAAAACAGAAAAATTTTCGGTTTTCGTTTTTGCTCTTTTCGTTTTTAATGAAATTAAAACGTTTTCGTTGTTTAAAAACTTTTTTTTTTCGTTTTTGAATTTTTTTTGAAAGTCAAAATATGAATGTGTAATAATCAAATATACCGATAAACACTGAAAAAATTATCAAAAGAGCAAGAAAATGGGCAAAATGTTGTATTTTTTAATGAATTTCTTTATAACCACGAATGAAAAATGAAAAGCCATCACTTCATCAAGTAGCCCAGGAGAAATGTACTTTGAAAAAAGAAAAAAATGTTAATCGCGATTTTATTGCTGAAAAAGCTTCTATATGATGTCCTTATCCCATGAAACGAAAAAATATAAAGACAGGTTCAGTTTTCATTTTCATGTTTTTCCTTTCTCTATGAAATCTCAGGTTTTTTTTATGAGTGAAGAATCCATTTTTTCAAGATTTCGCCATCGTAAATTGACTTTCAACTATTTTTCACTTGATTTTTGAGAGTTGGAATCTAGAAATCTAGAGCTTTTTGTACCCTAAATATTTCATTAAAAAAATTGATACCCCATTATCCCACCACAGGTCTGTATAGATTCGAAAATCAATTCAAATCATCTTTTCGCTACCAAAATGTCAAAAAATAAATAAAAACCAAAATAAATTGTTTTTTTTTTTGTTCAACGTTATATGTAAAATTTTGTTTTCGTTTTTTTCGTTTTTGTAAAATGTTGGAAAATAACGTTTTTTTCTGTTTTCTGTTTTCGTTTTCATTAAGTTTTTGAAACCCTGTTTTTGACAAAGCAAAAATCAGGATGACAATCAGGTTTTGCAGGTCAGTTAGACTATTTCCGCTGGCCTTAGTTGCAAATTTTTTGGGTCAACCCCTGTTACGATAAACCATTTTTGTGCTGGTCCTGATTTCAAAAAAAAAGGTTAAGCTCATTAGCTGTCAGAAAATAATTTTTCATAACCCATAGCTATTGACTAAAAAATCGGTTTGAAGGTCGGATCTCATCTCAAATGGTTCCAAAATAAGCTCCAAAAATGTATCCCTAAACATTTTTTTACATTGCTGATGCTAATGGGAAATGAAAATTCTGATTACCTACCTCAGGGAAAATTTTTTAGGCTGGAGCAGGTGAGTCATTATGATAATGTATGATTAGATCTGCTCATGGATGAAATTTGGCTGCTCATGAGCAGGCGTGAGTGGGCCTGGTTTTAACAATGGAAATATATTAGAAAACCTCATTTTTATTGACCTGCTCATGCCTAATCACTGATCAGGTATGATCATACTTGCTCAAATGTGGTCAATTTTCAGACCAGCTCATGACTAAAAATTTTCCCTGGGATCTTTTTTGATTTCGATTTCAGTTTGGAATTTAATGGATAATCTGAAAAAGTTGGATAGAAGGCTGCATCATGCCTCTAAGGCGATCAAAAAGGGCTCCGACTTCAAAAATGAGCAAAGTTTGAAAAAAATATTGAAATTTCTAAAATTTCGGGATCTAGAGCTTTTTTTGGGGAACTTGGTCAGCAAATTTTTTGAGGATTGTCATTGTTGTTTTGATTATTACTGTTTTATGTTGTAGTGAGTTTTTAATATTGAATTAGATTTTTTTTCTCTTAGACTGTTCGATGCCCGAGAGGTTCAGAACCAATTGTGTCTCTAGCCGTATCTGTAATTTTGTATCTTGTTTAATGGCTAATTTTTTACATTCCCTAATTAATTTTTCTATTCTAGGTTATCAGTTTTTTTTCTAACTTTTTTTGTTTGTTTTAGATTAATACTAATTTGTGTTTTGTTCTAAACTTTTTTACATGCCTAAATTATTTTTCTGTTCCAGGTTCTGAATACTTTGGAAATAAGATTTTATTCTTACCTGATAATTACTGAATTAAAATTAACAAAAAACATAAAATCAAATTACAAATTGATTCGTGACATTTTTTGGTCATTTCTGAATCAATAATATAAATAATTTTCAAATAATCCCTACCAAAATTTCAATTACCCATTTTCTGGATCAATTTTCAAATATTTACAGAATGAATTTTGAAAAAATTGTTTTTGATGATTTTTACGTGTAGATTAATACGTGATTATTCTTAAATACATTTTTTTTTTACTATCTCAGGTTTTAAACTAATGTTTTTTGAATATTTTTGGATAAAACATCAAATAAAATTAAAATGAAATTTTAGCAAATTTTTAGTCATTTTAAAAAAATTATATCCAGATTCATTTTGGAAAAATGATATGATTAATTTTTGACAATTTCTAAATCAATAAAAAACTGCTTAATTATTCATGAAAATGCCTTTTTTGATAATTTTTGAGCATTTTCAAATTTGGATAATATTTTCCAACAAACTAACCTCCCTCCCTCCCTCCCTCCCTCCCTCCCAAAAAAAGAAAAGATTTTTGGCTGATTAAGTAATCCATCAGTTTCAAATTTGAAAAATTTTGTTATTTTTAGTCAATTATAAAATTTAGGAACATTCAGCCATCAAGTGTACCTAAGAATTACGTTTTTTAATTTCCTATGACCGAAAATCCAATCCCCTCTATGATCAAACTATATGAGGAAGCGGATAGTGGGACAGCCGGTCCTAAAATTGCATTTTAAGTTCGGAAATTTGAAAAAGTGATGATGTTTATCTGAAAAAATTTCTTTTAAAGTCAAAAATGGAGAAAAATTTGAGCTCAGGTTAAAATTTTAGATTTTTTGTCTCTCCAATAATGCCCATCTTTAGTTCGTTCCTGAATTAGAGTTCTTACTGAAGTTGGAAACCAAAATTTCGTACTTTTTTCGTATGTGCTTATTTCTGGATCGAATAATTTCTCAGTGACTAGGGATAATTATTTTCGTTGCTAAAATTAAAACAAAATTTTGAAAATTTTAAACTTTTTGTACAAATAAAATTCGTAATTTTTCAAATTTTTGTTTAAAAAATCGTGCTTTTCAAACTTTTTGTTCAAAGATTCGTACTTTTCGAAATTTCTGTTCAAAAATTCGTGTTTTTTGAACCTTTTCTTTGAAAATAAGCACTTTTTAGTACTTCTGTCCTAACTAACCAATCTTCTTACTTTTTTTTCGTATTTTCGTATACTTTTCGTACTCGATACGAATCCTGTGAATTCACAAAAGATTTCTAGATCAGTTTCAACAAGTAGAATAAATCGTAGTCATTTTTACGTACTACCCAGTACAAAATTAAATATTCAACCTGGACATGTTGGGCTATTGCGTAAACGACGTCTCCACAGCAATGTCCAATCATACATTCGGTTTTTTTATTACACGAATAAACGGCGACAAAAAACTGCATTTCATGTGTCATAAAACGTTTAAAATTTCGCCCCTCCTTTTGTACCAGCACGAGAATAGACTCCATCACCTTACGACGATCTGAAAAAACCACTCCTTCGACACTCTTGATTTTGAATTAATGAACGTACGAATAGATACATAAATCGAGCATAAATCCATACGAAATTAGCTTCTAACACGACGTGAAAAATTCACGACCCGGTGATCCAGCGGCGAGGAGGAAAACAGCGGAGGATAAAACACACGGGGGAACATATTGGTCTGAAAACAATTCGTGTTTAACGTCATCATCGAGCTGGGTACCTTTTTACACGTATATGAATGCGAGAAAGGAGGTAAAAACGAAAGCATATATATAATTTATGGACTGTCATCGAATGTAATGGTTAGTGGATGACCGCGGTTATTCCATTAAAGGTATATAAGGGTAATGCCATTAACGGTTAAATGCGTAACCCAACAGCAAAAACTATCTCTCGGGGCGAATGGTCGAAATTACGAAAATTTTCACAGCTATATATTCTGCGGTGTTCGGGGAAAAGATGGAGAAAATTAAATGACTTTAATGTGCGAAGTCGGCACATTTCCTGCAACCTTCGTCCAGGGGTTTGCTCCACACAAACTACATACAAAATACCAAACCGTAGCAGCATCGTTTTCCAGTTTATACGCACGTCTCGCTATCGGCTAACTTTTTTTTTCACCTCTCGAATTTTAATCGATGTTTATTCGTTGTGTTGTTTTCCCAAGTCTATTCTTTTTTTTTTTCGCTCGTACCAATTATTCCGTTGTATTCTCAAATGACGACTTGGGGTTTGAAATTAGAGATGCAAAAATTATCGATAAATTATGAGGGTTCCTTCGAACTAATAGACGGTTTAAATTATCAAAGTGGACGCTAGGGTACCATTATCGAAGTTTACGTGGTTTCGAAATCATAATGGGAAGATTTCAAACCACTGTAACAGTTTATAATTGGTTCGATACTATCGAAGGATTACGAACTGGAACTACTGGAGATTAAAAATTCGCCATTTTTTGGAGTGAAAAAAATGCATTATCGAAATAAAAACCAAATTAATTAATTAGCGATTTTGCAAGAGAAATCATTGGATTGAAAAAAACGACGAGAAAAATTACAAATGATAATTAAATAGCGAATTAAATTCGCATCCCTGAAATAAAAGCAGCTTAGTAGGATACAAAGGGAAGGAAAGTCACAAAAAAATATTTTATTCCAAAAAACACACGTTTTTTCGAGCAAATGATCATTTATCTCGATGAGATTGGGGTTCATTTTGATAAAACGAAAAAAGGGTAAAAAATTCAAAAAAATGTAGGTATACAAAGCAACTCGTTCCAACAATTAGTGGAAAATATCTCTGGAAATTTTTCAACCAGATTTGTCTCCTCTTATTTAATATTAATTATGACACGAGATGTTAATTTGAAAAAAAAATGGAAGGAAAATATAACAAATAACGCTCTAGGTCTATTCTTTTTTTTAATGTTTCTTTTTTATACGCTGCGTATAAATTACACCGTTGAAATTTAATTTTGAAAAATTACAAGAAAATATATTAAACGAGCGGAAAAAAGGCGAGAAAATGGCGAAATGTGTTTTTTAATTTTTTGAGAAAAAAATGTCAAAAATATTGCGACTCGAGCTGAATGAAATTTTCAACATGAATTTTTTTTACCATCGTAATATTGTAAACAACGTCGTGGTGTTTTTTTTTGTGCTGTAACAAATAATGTAACCAGTGTTCCTCTTTCGCTCTGTTCAGCTCATTTATTCGAAGAAGAGAGTTGAAGATGTTGGAATATTTCTTGTTAAATTGGTTTAATTTTTTTTTTTATTATCAAGTCGAACATTTTGAAATTATTTTGTAATTTGAAATTTTGCAAAAAGTTAAGGATTCTTAAGAATAAGAATTTATAAAGTTCTCGAAGTTATTCGTTACCTCGAAAAATTAACTGTAGAATATTAAATTTTTTTTTCAAATTTTAAAAACAAATCAATGGATATATTTTTTTATTTTCTTCTACACCATTTTATTTGGTGGATCATGTGAAAAATCTTATTCATGCATTTGCTCAAATTTCAAAATAAGTAATAAAGACAGACCTTAACAAAAATCACACAGGTCAAATTTTTAAATAATATTTTTGCGCAACACATTTTGACCATTATATTTTCAGAATAAAACTGAAGCTCCCCCCTCCCCCATTTTTAAACAGAGAAATTGGATTGAAATTGGAAAATACATATTTTGTTTTAAGAGGAAAAATTGGAAAAAAATTCTATCCGGGTTTTTTCAAATTTTGATGATTTTCAAAAAAAAAAAAAAAAAACAAGATAAGTGTCGTTTTCGACTAATTTGAAGTCTCTGATTCCGAATCTGAGGCCAATTTTTGGCGCCGGACCTTTGCTCTCGAGTTGTGGCCAGATTTTATCTCGAAAATGCCATTTCTTTATCGGGAATTAATGATTTTTGGCCACTTCAACGAAATCTAAAGTTCGTCCTTTCACACTCTCTTCTTTATTAACTTCATTTGAGAGAAAAAATCAATACTTTGGGAATATGTTTCCAGTTCCCAGAATAAGTTTTAATTTCTAGATTAGCTTTAGTTTTTCCCAATTTAATTCAACAATCGACTCTTTGTTACGTAAACCCAAATTCAGTTGTCTGAATGAATTTTGAAATGATCAGAGAAATAATAATATCAATTCGAGGAGACAATTACTTCTCCATACCCCCTTCTAAGAGCCATGAAATCAAAAAGAATGATTTTTCAAATTTTTAAAAAGTGTATGATGTATTTTGGAAGATTCTTTCAAAAATTATACCTTTTTTTAGATATTTTTATAAAAATGTTAGTTGTTGAATTTTTTTCGAATTTCTGGCATGATATTCTTACTCCCTCTCCCCAATATGGTTCCCAATCTGATTCAGTAAACCAACATGACCAAAGAAAAAATCACAAGAAACATTTATGAAATATTTTTACAAAATTTCACATGAAAGAGATTTGAATTGCCTAGAGTAGCTCTCAACTCCTTTTTCCAATTTAAAATCGTCAATAAAATGAAAAATTCAACACATTTTCAAAATTTTTGATAATCGATAGACCAGTTTTAGGTCAATAAAATGAGAAATAAAAGCAAAAGTACACTTGACGTTTCTTCCAATACAGACTTGTCAAAGACTCCTTCAAATTTTCAGTTAGGTACTTAAACCATTCTCAAAATTGAAGAGAACGCGACTCTTTGAAGATTGAAAATTGACATTGTAATTCTTTTGTAATAATTTTGATCAGTATGTCCTCATTAGACTTTATTCAAAAATTGAAGAAACCACGAGATGAATAAAATTTCAATCTTACACCTTTTAAAATAATTAATTTTTTATCAACTTTAAAAAGCCATTTCTATTTTGCATAGAGTCATGGAACTGCTAGATTTTTTTCATTTTTTCCCAAGGGGCGACGAAAAATGAACACTTTGTAATTCTAAGAGTTGGGGGGGAGGGGGTGAAAATGGTTCAAATACTGAGTTGAACTTGAAAGCGGTGACCAGTAGTGATTGGTTTTTTTTTTTCATAGAATACATTCATTATTTTTTGTATTTCCAGATGGGTCCTGAAAATGATTTGTTTTTTTTTGTTTCCAAAAATATGTTTTTCTGTTTTTTTTGTGTTTTTTTTTTTCAAAAAATTACTTAGCTTTGATTTTTTGAGAATCCTAAGAAACCCGAGGATGAATATAACTATACCCTGGAGTTTTTGACATGAAAACAAAAAAAATACCAAAGTTCCAACGCCAATGTATGATTTGGCAATTTGTTTCTTTTTTCTGAAAAAGGTTGACTTTTTCTTCTTGAAAAAGGTTGACTTTTCTTCTTAAAAAGGTTGACTTTTTCTTCTTGAAAAAGGTAGACTTTTTTCCCTAAAAAAGGTTGACGTTTTCCCCCTAAAAAAGGTTGACTTTTTCCTATAAAAAACGGTTGTCTTTTTCCTATAAAAAGGAGGGACTTTTTCTCTTTAAAAAAAAAGGTTGACTTGTTTCAAAAAAAAGGCTGCCTTTTTTCTAAAAAAATGTGCCTTTTTCCTAAAAACAAAGGTTGACTTCTCTTCCTTAAAAAATGTGACTTTTTTTCCTAAAAAATGTCGACTTTTTTTCCTAAAAAATGTCGACTTTTTTTCCTAAAAAAATGTCGACTTTTTTTCCTAAAAAAATGTCGACTTTTTTTCCTAAAAAAAAGGTCGACTTTTTTTCCTAAAAAAAAGGTCAACTTTTTTTTCTAAAAAAGGCCGACTTTTTTTTCTAAAAAAGGCCGACTTTTTTTCTAAAAAAGGTTGACTTTTTTTCTAAAAAAGGCGGACTTCTTTTCGTAAAAAAAGTCGACTTTTATCTAAAAAAGGTTGACTTTTTCCTATAAAAAGGGGGTGACTTTTTCTCTAAACAGGGTTGACTTTTCAAGTTGATTTTTTTCTAAAAAAAGGTCCGTTTTTTCTAAAAATGGTTTGTTTTCTTAAATAATAATTCGGTTTTTTTTCAGAAAAAGTTGATTTAGTTCTTTTGTTTTTTTTCTCTGAAAAGGGTTCAGATTTTTTATTGTTTTTTTAAAGTACATATCTGTTATTTCTGAAAAGTATTTGATTTTTTTTAGCGTTTCTCTAATTTTTTTTTGTTTTTTTTCTGAGCTTTAGCTCGTTTTTTTGGCTTCTTTATAAAAATGGCTTGATTTTAAGAGGTTTTTTTTCGAATGTTTCGATTTCTTTTGAAAATGGTTTGGGGGTTTCTTAAAAAGAATATCCAAAAAAATACAGGTTTAGGCAAAAAAAAATCAAAAATTGTTTTTTTTAAAAAAAGTTTCAAACTTCAAATTCGAAACAAACACGCAGCACGCGTATCGAACCCAAAGACAAGGTATTATTTTTGTCTATATTGTCACGTCGAACAATATCCCAATTTTCGTTTAATTTTCAGCTCGATTTCGCAACAGTTGGTCTATCGTGCTTCGTGCATTATAAAGTTTCGAACAATTACGAAGCACTTTGCTCATTTAGTGGCGAGGAAATTAAGTCATTACGGCGATAATTCGGACAAAAATGAATCTCTCGAATCGACTCGAGGGTCTTTCATAGTACATGTCTCATCATAAGTGTTGGTAAGGTATAGAAAAAGCAGGATGTTCAATATAAAATACCATTATCGGGAAATAATGGAAAAAAGGGGTTGAAAGGAGTTAATTCGTACAAGTGAAGGAGTTTTTCGAAGAGATTGTAAAAGGAGTCAATCCAGTTTGAATGAGACGAATAAAGGAAATTCGAATCGTCGTCGTCGTATTTCTCGTACGTATTTCGGACAATTACGCCACGATGGATTGAATTTTTGGCGACTTGTCATCGAACAGATGGCTTCTGTTGAGTACAGCGAGACAGATAGACGATCAATTGTTATGGCAGAGCCTTTATCGTAAAATATGTTGTTATTTTGGAAAGTAGACGAGCTCACGTTTATATAGACCCCTGACGACCTACCGCTGCGCGAGACCTTTCCGAGGGTAGAATTTTTCATCTGGAGGAATCGCGATTCGGCGATAATTTCCAAGATGAAAATAAAAAGTCCTAGAGTAAGGAAACGGTAATTTAACGAGTTAAATGACTCGAGCATCAGCGAGTAAAAAGTAAAATACAGGGTATCGAGGAGCCAGGTTTTATACGTAAACATTGCGAAATGTACGAAGTACACGCCTTTTAAAGACGTAATGAAAGAGCTTTTGCACACGATTTAAAGAGTTTGGTCGTCGACGCGGTCTCGGTGCTGCGCGTTTCCGTCTCGGTGCCGGTGTCGGGAGCCAGGGGCGGGGTTGGCATTTTCGGTGTGTGCGAAAATTTCGGCGGATTCGGGTTCGCATTCGCAAACGTGAAATAGCGCGAGAACGGTTACGCGTGCCGGCATTTTATCTTACGCAACCGACAAGCGACGTAGCAGATTCGCTTTCTAACTCGTATACTGTATCGATTGCTGCACAGCGGAGCCTAAATTTCGCCCTTTTTTCGAGCTAGCGGGGGAGGGTGCGGTTTTTTTGTAATTATATGCGCCGCCGGGGCCGTATAATGGCCTAGATTTTTCAACGTCCCCTTTATTTTACATCATATGTGGGTTGTGACTTTGCGAGGGGGTTGATTTGGGTAGACCAAATGTTCATAGAGATGCTGGTATGGGAGATGAATTTGGGGGGGGAAAAAAGAGATATTTTGCAACGAATTTAAAGTCGTAATTAATACGAGTTCAAAGGTATTGTAAAGTAAACAGAGTATTCGGCAGATTACTTCGTGTAAACATGATACAATGTATACGAGAGAGCCTACGTTTACACATCTTCGCATAATACACCAGATAAAGGTATTATTATCGACGAGTATATATTTTCAGAGTGATTTTACGTGTATATAGGCTGCTCGAGTCGATTGTATAAACGACGATAACGTTTCAAAGACTCACTCGGAAATCCAGTAATTGTTTCGTTTTTGTCGACGTTACATCAAAGAGATTTATTCGACGGTGAAGTTTAATTTTCGTTGTATTATGAAATATCATTTTCTCTGTTTGGATAAAGCTTTTCTTTCCGCCTGCGAATGTGAAATTTTTCGCTTTCGCGATTCCACAAAGACGATAGATTTTCGGAGCTGGGAGATTAGAGGGCTTAGATTTGCAAATCTCGCACGCCGGATGAAGATTTTTCGCAAGGGTTATCGAGGAAGAATGTCTTTGGGGTGGTAGATTACGAGGCTAGGAACGTGAGAGTATTTTTTACGAGATTTTCAACTGTAGTAGAGGGTTTGGATGGAAATTTGGGGGGTTTGGGTGGAGAGAGGGAGATAATGGGGAAAGGTGAGAAAATAACAGATATTCGGTGAAGTCGAAGATATCAGGTTTTGATTGCTCTCCCCCCTAGAATATGAATGTTTAATCATTTAGGAAAAGTTTGAGTTAATTTTCAAATTGACTTTTGAATTTGAGGGAAGAGGATTTGTATTCTCATTTTCAAGCTTTGAAAGGTTGTTGTACCACCTTAGAAAGTTAATCGATTTGTATTAAGAAATGATTCGCAATCTTTTTACTCCTCTAATTGAAGATACCAAAGAGGCATCTAATCAGGGATATGAACCAAAATGGAAAAAAAATATGGGTTACGGTTACGGTTTCATCAAAATTCCATAAGTTTTGAAAAAAATGACATAAAAAATTTTAATTTCATCTTTTTTTGAATTTACCAGTCTATGATGAATTTACAGTGATTTACTTCATTGCGATTAACTCGAAAATTAATCAAAAAATCACCGAATCATCAACAAATCACTGCTGACTGTTGTCCATTACAAAATCTGTTATGGTGACAAATGAAGATTTCAATTAATTTTAGAATTTTTGGTAACTAAAAAAAAAACATGAAAAAGTTGCAATTTCATCAATTTTTCGATTTTTGAGTCATTATGGGGATCAATTTCAAAACGACAATCTCTAAAATCGAACAAAAAATTACACGGAAAAATTAAACATAATCGAAATAAAATGTTTCGGTTACGGTTACAATATTATAAAAATATTGCACCCCTGCACCAAATAAGGGCCATCGTTTTGCCAATTTTTTCGAAAATTGGACTCTTTGATCCCACCCTCCCTCTGAATTTAAAATCGAACTGTATTCGGAAAATTTAAAAAAAAATTAAAAATCTAAAACATTAAAAAAATTGAAAAAATTTTGAAAAGTAAAAAAAAAATTGAAAAATTTTTTTTACAAAAAATGACCTAAATATAAACTTGGATTTTTTTACCAAGAAACATCATTTCTGGCCACTTCACTTTACATTCCTTTACCGGGGGTTTTTGGAAAAAGTCACTTTTTCAAGTTTTGTTTTTATTACCTAGGTAGTAGGTACCTATGTATTATTATTTTTCTGCAAAATATCGAAGAAAAAAATGATTTTGAGAAAATTTTCAATAAAATGGCCTCAATGTGACTACTTTTATCTAAAATAATAACTTTGGCGATTTTCCACTATCACTTAGCTACCCCCCCCCCCCTATTTCCGACAAAGGATTTTCGGTTTCTGATAATTCGTTGAGGTAGGGGGGAGGGGGAGGGTAACAATGGAAAATGGTCAGTAATGATTAGATTTGGGCAATAGTAGTCACCTTCAACACAATTTTATTGAACGTGTTTTAAAACTTAACGACCATGAAAAAATTCTTGCTTCTCAGAATTAGAAGTGAAGAGTAGCCTTCAAATTGGCTTTAATTTTCTGGGGGAAAAATTCCAAAAAAACATAAAATTTGTAAATTTTGAAAAAATAAAAAAATTGTTGAAATAATTTTTTTAGGTAATTCTCTTTCAAAGGGAGAAGTATTCGAAGACTTCACAAAATTATTTTCATGATAGACGAAAGTGTATTGAAAAAATAAGCATAAAATTTTTCCAACATTTGTTTCTTGAATTTAGGAGCTTAAACAAAAATGAAACTTGAATTGAATTGAATTGTATTTTATTTCCTCCTCCTCCTCCCGGATTTCATCTATGTATTAAAAATTCAAAATCGATGTTTTCCACCAATAAATTTTTGGTTATTTTAAACATTTACCAAGATCATTTTATTCAAATCATTTCTTTACTGGGTCAAATCAACAAAGTACTTTTTTTGCGATCATCCGAGACTTTTTCAAAAGGAGAAGGTCTAATCAACTTCCTTGAAAACACGAAAATTGAAAAAAAAATCCATTGAATTTTATGCATTGCACGGTTTTTTTTGGGGGGGGGGGAATTCATATTCTTATAGTTTGGACACAAAAAATTTATTATCTGATTCGAGACGGTTTTGAAAAAAATTTATTGCTTAATGATTTTTTTTTTCAAAATCGTAAGTCATCAGTCATCACAAATGTAGTAAATAATTTATTTTTATCTGACCCCCCCCCCCCCCACCGGTGAAAGCATAACTACCTCGATGTTCACGATCGACTTTTAAATAAAAAATGCAAAATTGTCCAATTTCTGGTTCAAGTTTCGAAGGAAATGATATTCACGTTTTACGAGACATCTTGACTTGAAGAAAAAAATTCTAAATGATTTCATGCGAAAGATATGAAAAAATTTCGAGTAATTCATTTTAAAAGTCTCGTTGAGACCTGAAAATGAGTTATCAGCAAATTTTATCCAGTTTCAACATCGAAAGGGATAGAACACTTAAAATTTTAGCAACGTCGAAATTTATAAATTATCAAAATTATTTTTTCTGCAGTTAGAACGCGAAAGCAAGAGTTCCGAAGTACCTACGAGTATTTTTATTCAATATTCCGGTGATTTTTTTTAGTGTTGTAGGGTGAGATCAAGATGGTGTCCCAGGGGTTCCACATGACGTTCATCTGAAAATAATATATACAAAGTATTCTTTAGTAGAAAAATAATTCATTTTCAATTTTTGAATTTTATCAAATTTTAAATTTCCAAAGTTTTTAGCGATTTTCAATATCTAAAAGTTTCAACATTTTTGATGATTTTTAAAACGTTTTTAAAATTTTAAAATTCATTTAAGAAATGATTTTTCAATTTTTTTCAATTTTTAAATAGCCAAATTTTTATTAATGATTGATTTTATTAAAATTTTCAATTTTTAAAAATTTCAGAATAATATGTGAGCCTGGATATAGAAACCGAATAAAAATTGGTTTTTGGATTGACTAATTTTGGGCCTTTCAGAAGGAGTAGAATCAAAGGGGAACCTCAACACAAAAACCAATTTTTGACTCCTAAGGGGTGGTTTCTATATTCAGGCTCACATATGGTAAAATATGAAGACAATTGACTCGGAAAATTACATTTTATAACATTATTTAGATCTAAATTCCACTTTCAAGTCTTTCTAGTTCCAATTGTCGAAATACCCAACCCCCTCACCCAAATTCAATCACCCCAATGTTCAGAATTTTCGCTTATACCAAAAAAAATTATAATAAAAAAAGCCACGTACCAAACACTCATAACTCACAATATCAAGCGACCACAATTCGAATCGAAAATCGTTCCCATCCCATCTGCTTTCGCACACCTTTCAAGGCACAAAATAAGCTTACGTTCTAGCGACCCAACACCTCGATTAAATTCTCTACCCAATAATCGTCTACAGAATAAACGTCCGATATGCTATAAAGGCACAGAAATAAGATTATGGTGTACAAGGCGTAAAATCAAAATCACTTCGGGTCTTATTGCGCCGAACCTGGAGCTCTAGCAAGGCATATACCGCCATAAATACATCTCCATACGTATATTTTCTATAGCGTCGGCGAATCGAAAACCCCTTATTTTCTATTACAGATAATTCCTCGCGAAAATCTTGCCTCTCAACGCCTTAAACAACATAAAACCTAATCAACGTTTTCTGCTCGAGTAACGTTGCCAAATGGATGATACCGGCTAAGGCTTGGCACAAAAAAATTACTACCCTTTCCAAAATCATCGCTTCTGCGCCCCCGCCTCGTTCCACCAATCTGAAATTTACAACAACCTATACACCTTTGGAAAGTACGTGATTAAAATCCCGCCGACAGGATTATTCGACGAGAATTTTTTTCCCAATAATAAATCACGTAGACGTTAAACAAAGAAACTATAATATACTTTTTTCTTTTTTCGCCTTCGCGAATTTACGACCCTTCGCCGACATTTTAATTACCTTCTTTGAAAGTGCGCTAATCTGGAAACATGCTGGCGTAAAAATACAACAAGTGTTTTACTTTTTTTTTTCAAGCCAACTCATACAATACACAACGGTTAAAAAAACAACGCTATCTTAATTTTTCAATTCGTTCGCTGGTGTTGTATAGACAGACGTAAACGCGAATTTTGTTTACTGTTATAATACACCAGATTAAAAGAGCGTGTATCGTGTGTATTTTTTTCCATTATATGAAGTGGTTCTGGCTTACAGAAGATAAACTCGAACAATTACAACTTTCAAGACATTTCGTTGACTTTTCAACAAAAAAAAAGAAAAAAAAGGCTCGTGAGAAATATAGGTACCTTGATTTCATCTTCAATTACAATCTAAATTTTACCGAGTTTGAACGTAATTGAAAAAAAAATAATAATTTGGAACAAAAGTTAAAAAAATGGTTTTAGAAATTATATACAAGAAAAGAGAAAATAAAATTGATCATTTACGGGATTCTTATATCCTTTACCTACTTCTATTTTTCTGATCTTGATAAAAACTATTCTTAAAACACATAGAAAAATTCAATAATTTTTCAAAAATTTAAATATTAAAAAATGAGAGAATCAGTAAATTTGCAGTCACTGCTCTCTCATTTCGAATCAGTGAAATTCGCTGATTTTCAACAATTTTTTACTGATTATTCAAAGAATTTCACAGATTTTTCAGTGAATTTTCACTGATTTATTTCTGTTCTGCAATTCTGACCGTTTTTCAGTGTTTTTAGATCAACTTCACTGATTCAGAGATGAGAGAGTGAAAAACAATTTGGTGAATGAAAAAATATTTTTATGAAAAGGGACCAAAGTTTTCAACTTGAAAATTGGGAAAACCAATTCATATTCCAATTTTTCAGCTTGTCTAAATAAAATTCACTATTGACAAGAATTTCAAAAATTTTTATTTTCAACTGAAAAATTTCAAAACATTTGTTTTTTTCATAGTTTTTTTTCCAAAAATCTGAACTCATTCGTAATTTTTTTCTAGATTGGGTATAAAATCATAATAAAGCACAAAAAAGAACATTTTAACAATATTTTTTGCCAAAACAAAAAAAATTAGTACTTTTCTTTGAAAATCCATCATTATGATGGTTTTATTCATTTTTTCGCGATTGCCATTATGAGAATCTCTAGCCTTAGTTGCTGTATATGGCGTTATATATATATAAAAAAAAAAAATAAGTAAATTTTTGAAAACCAGGGCCATACCAGACCGAAGTGAGGGGATAGAGGGTCAAGTTGTCCACACAAATGACAAAAAGCATTTTTAATTTAGAAATTTTCGTTCGATTCAGAAAATTTGCAAAAGTTGAGAGTTTGTTGGAAAATTGGAAAACGTTGCATTTTTAGTCAGAAAAATAGCATCTACATAGTAGTAAAGATGAAAAAAAACACATGAAATTTATTTTCCTCAATTTTTAATCCTCTCAGGCATCATAGCGAAATTTTTGAAGAAAAAAGTAACTTTCAGTAACTCTTTTGGACCAAAAAGTGACCAAAAAGTGATCAAAAATTCAATTTTTTTTCGAGGGGCAAATTTTTTTTACAGTTTTCTGAGGGGGGGGGGGGATTTTTTGCAGTTTTCTGCAAACATTTCAAAATAAATCAACTGAAAAGACGTGAATAATTTCATTTATTAAATTCCTTCGTCAAAACAATAAACAAACTAGCAAAAATCTATTTTTAAATTTTTTTTAAAGAATTTTGAAAAATAGCAATCTCTAAGTGATGAATTTTTGTCTGGAAGTGCGAAGAAAATTGACTTTTGAGGGGAAAAAGTGACCAAAGTGACCTTTTAGACGTGAAAAGTAACCAAAAGCGACTGTAGTCGAAAAAAGTGACAAACGCCCTAAAAAAGTGACCCGCTATGATGCCTGCTCCCCCCCCCCTCTCCCAATCACAATACTGATGCCAACGTAGATTTTTTTTCAGCAAACATTCAGAAAGAAAATGAAAGTTGGAAAAGTAAAATTTGCCAGCACTTTGACAAACATTAAAACGTAAAAAAAGCTTACCATTTGATATTCAAATAAAAAGTTGGTTTTAAAAAATCTCAATAATAATTTATGCAAATTAAGATATTTTTAAAAATAATTTCGGAAAAATAAAAAATTTTCATTTTTTAAGTATTTTCTCAGATATTTACCCATAACTTAAAAATTGAAAAATATCCCAAATTTAAATCAAAATGTTGCCAAATTTTGAATTTCTCAAAATTTTCACAAATTCGGATTTCAGAACTTCCAAAAAAGTTTGTCCAAATTTTCAAAACTTTTCCGACCCCCCCCCCCCCCTATTGACGATTTCCCATCTTTTAACCACTTTGCCACTGGCTCTGGACTGAAATACTGAATCATACACATTGAAATTTCAATGAATAAAAAGTCACGTAATTTTCTTCCAAACACTTCGTTCGTTCAGATTTTTTCGATACGTATATAAAATAGTCCTCCAACTTGGAATTTATAAATGTCCAAAAACCCCTCCCCCTCTTGTATAACATTAAATTATTGTGTCAAAAGATAAAAACTGAAAGTTTGTTCAAATTACGTACTTCTTTTCCATTTTCTCCCTTACCTAAATGGAAAAAAATTAATAAAATGGGATTTCAAGTGAAGCATTGGAGCAATAAGGTTTCATGACCCCCCCCCCCCCCATTAATTTAATCACTGAAAATGATCCAATATCAATATCTGTAAAAATTTTGCAATCTCTACTTCCCTCTACACCACACAATCTGGAATCTCGTAAAAAATTACAATTTTTTCGAATTTTTGCTCTCAAAAAATGTAATTTAAGTAATTTGTCTTTTCGAGTCTTTTAAAAAACAACTTCTACTTCGATTTTTTGACAGACCTTTGAATATCCTATGAAAAATGAAAAAATTGAACTCTATTGTAACAGAAGTCAAAATTTAAATCAATTTCTTCCTCATTAAGTCCACAACATTGTTCAAAAATATCACACAAGAAAATACACATTTTTTAAAACAAAATATCAACCTTCCCAACTCACCTCTAAAAATTACCACCCTACGAGCCATCTCACCCGCACACTTCACCCTCCCTCCCCTACAACCCTAACTCCGGAACAAAAAACTAGCCCATAAACGAACCCATCAAATCCACTTTTCATTTGCACCTGCTTCTGTACGTGTTTTTCTAAACACCCTGTCAGTATAATTGAAAAGATCGTATACCATGGCCTGATATCTCTACTCAAGCGAGCTCGTAAGGTTTTTCCTCCTGTACTTTTACAGCTCTCGACTTTCGCACTAAAGTATAAAAAACCGAGGAGTGAAAGGGTCCCCTAAATTCAATATTCCAAACGACGTAGTGTTTCAAAGTCACCTCTTCGGTACCCCGTTTAATATCGAATTTCACGAAATTCCCAAACGGCCTTTTTACCATCGCAAGACACGTATTAGGTACTCGTACAGCTACGCTGACGGTTACACTTTTATCCACTTGATTAATTTTCTCATAAAGATTTCATCGAATCGGTGTACCCTGCAAGTGTACCATGTGGACATTACTCACCAAGGTGTAATATACCTCGAAAGCTATCCTATAAGGTAGTTATACAGGGTGTTCCGTCTCAATAGTAAAACCCCTTGGCCAGTAATAGTGCAACACCAACTGAGTCGATGTAAGTAGGTTTGCCTACCATTGGAATTGAAGGGGCAGATTTATACACTTCGAAAAAAATTTTCTTTTCAATTTCGTTTGTCACCTTTGGCCGTGCGCTACTAAACAACCAAGATAGGTAGGAAGTTGCGCTTTGCGGCAACGTGTAGCCCACTCTCTCTAGAATTTTTCTATGCGGTTGATAATTTTTGTAGGTGAACTAGGGTGGGTGTACCGGGGCAAATATTGAAAAAAAACATGAAAAAAAATTGATGATTTTTTCTATTTTTGTGAATAACTAAAAAAGTTGTCCTCTTATGCTACCATTATTAGCAATTTTTCTTGAAGAAAAAATTTCGATCTTTCCAATGGCGCAACCCCCACTCCTCTATCATGCTCCAATCAAAAGTCATGAGCTTTTAATTTTGAAGAAAAACACAAATAAGACTTACTTTTCTGATTTTTCAAATTTCAAAAATTCATATCTTTGTAACAAATTGAGACAGGTAGATGGGGTTTGCAGCATTGAACTTACCAAGTGTTACGCTTCATAATGTTGGAATGATATACTTCAATTTTTCAAATAAAAATTTTTAAACAAATTTTTTCAAATTTTTTTTGATCAAAAAATTTTTTTAATGAAGAGTTTGAAGATACAATTTTTGTTTTGGATAGTATAATACTTGGTAAGTTCAATGCTGCAAACCTCATCTACCTGTCTCAATTTGTTACAAAGATATGAATTTTTGAAATTTGAAAAATCAAAAAAGTAAGTCTTTTTTGTGTTTTTCTTCAAAATTAAAAGCTCGTGACTTTTGATTGGAGCATGATAGAGGAGTGGGGGTTGCGCCATTGGAAAGATCGAAATTTTTTCTTCAAGAAACATTGCTAATAATGGTAGCAGAAGAGGACAACTTTTTTAGTTATTCACAAAAATAGAAAAAATCATCAACTTCTTTTCATGTTTTTTTTGAATATTTGCCCCGGTACACCCACCCCAGTTCACCTACAAAAATTATCAACCGCATAGAAAAATTCTAGAGAGAGTGGGCTACACATTGCCGCAAAGCGCAACTTCCTACCTATCTTGGTTGTTGAGTAGCGCACGGCCAAAGTTGACAAACGAAATTGAAAAAAAAATTTTTTCGAAGTGTATAAATCTGCCCCTTCAATTCCAATGGTAGGCAAACCTACTTACATCGACTCAGTTGGTGTTGCACTATTACTGGCCAAGGGGTTTTACTATTGAGACGGAACACCCTGTATACTCGGTGTGAGATTGACACGCGTTTTTTTCCCAAGTACATATTTTATCACGCTATTTATCCTATTTGTATTTGCAGGTAGTGCTTGTGTGTTGAGAACAGTTATATGGCTGGCTGTTTACATTTGGGCGGCGTGGGTCTCAAAAGAGGTAGCGCGGTTTGCGAGCTTTTTGTAGCGTAATTTACACCTGACGTCAGGGCCGTATTTAGGCACAGGCGACATAGGCGCGAGCCTCGGGCGGCAGATTTTCAGGGGCGGCAGATATCATGGGCGGAAGATTTTGAAAAACGTTTTTTTTTTTTTGTAATTTTCCTCATTTGCCATTTTACATTACAAAAATCTGGTGCAAGTAGGAATACAAGAAAGTGAGCAACCAGGGAGGGGCGGCGGTAATTTTATTTTTGTTTATTTGTTTCTTTTTTTTAATATGACTAATCAAATAAAAAAATACGAAAAATATAATTTTTTTTGGGGGGGGGGTGGGGGTGGGGGTGTACAGATTACGTTTTCAAAGGGGCGGCAATTTCTATTTTGCCTCTGAGCGCCGTGATGTTAAATCCGGCTCTGCCTGACGTGAGCGTAATTCGCACTCGAGCTGGTGAAAAAAAAGCAGATTCGTCACTTCCGAAGGGCGTTGCACAATGTGTACCTAATCATGCACAAAGACCGAATGATTTATGACTGGTAATTGATTTCATCGAAAAGAATTCCAGATAAATTGTTATCGAGTTCTAGGTGTTAATTAAACCCTCTCGAATAATAGATCTGGATACAATAAAACCAACGCTGCGAGTTTGGCTGAAAGTTGCATGAAAACCTTGGTAAGTTTTTTTCTCGGTTAAAAACTTCAACGAAATGGAGAAAAAGTATTTTTTTCTGCTTTCTAAGGCCTCAGGCAGAGCTTATTTTTTCTTTGGAAATTAAATTAATTTAATTACGTCATCGAGTTTAAAAATATAACTCAATTTGGTCTGGAAGAATTTCCAGCTGAGTATTTTAATATTTTCTGCGGCACGATGAAAACCGACGTAAACCATATTAAAATTCGAACGGCTTAAAACCACTTAAACTTCAATCTACGGTTTTAGTTTTATGGTAATTATACTAATTGATTGGCTGTCTTTTGACAACTGGAGAAAAATTTCCATCGATTCTCGTTGGCAATTAAGAACCCTAAAACGAACCCCATCAACCCTTATATTTGGTAAGCTGGTCTATTTTGCAACCAATATCGCAGAACGTATTGTACGAAAATGATAAGACGAAAAAAAAGGGGAAAATCGATTACCCAGAAACTGTCGCCTTAGAAACAAGGCGCCGAACGGTCTTATTTTTTTTCCAAAGTTTAGGGTTTTTTATGGCACGATCTTGGCGAAAATATCACCGACATGAGAAAAATTGTTATGCTAATTTTTTTTCAAAAGGGTTCTGCGCGTTCTCGCAACAATGTAAATTTCACGTTGGCCACCGTCGAGCTAAATAATAGGTTATCTATTCGGTAACTGCGGTAGATTGCGAGCGAAACTAATTAACGAATGCAAAATGAGCGAATTTTCGCGACAGGATTCTTCGGTGATTAAATAAGGCGTGATTGTTTTTGCCAACGAAGGTATTCGAATTAAGGATGCTACGTTTGAGAAGAATTGATTACACGCTATTTCTTTCCGACGTTCGGCAGCTCGTCAAGTAGAAATAATTAGGAGAAAAAATGGTACCAGTTTGACTTGAAATTTTCTCGGGAAAATCATCCACCGACCACTTAACGTATCAATGAATACGATTAAAAATAATAGTGACGTCAATGTGCACCAACACTACACAGCATCGTAGAGTAACAAATATTCACACCTGACTGTCGATTTAAATACTCTCACATGTCTCTTCAGTCGTAATAGTGCATCACAATTGGTCAAAATGGAAACCGGTTCTCGAGACGAATTGTTACAAAACAAAAATGTAGTAAAAACAAACTATTAAATCAGGAAATAAACTAATCAACAGTGACCTCAAGGAGAAAAAATTCACCGGAATTATTCAAATCGATGGATAAATGAAGTCACGTCATAAAACACTGCTGCTAATCCAGCTCCGATCCAGCTGCATCGAATATCAATCGAAGTGACGTCCTGGTGCACATTTTGATCCGAAGATTCAGGGTTATCACTGTCGAACGAAGTGGACCCAATTTCCATACATTTTTTGGCACTCGATGATTAATTTATTCGATGGATTATCCAAAAATAGCAATACGATATTATAAATACATTGGAATCATTTCAAATGTACTGATAAAAAACTTTAAAAAGTATAAAACGAAATAAAGAATGTGTCGAGAGGAACACTTTTTTATGCTGGAAACTAATCACCGATGAGAAAAAAACCCGAGAGTAGATTTCGTTCTTGATAAAATTAATGAAAAATTAACTTAAAATATGATATAAGTTGGGAAAAAACTTACGTCTTCAGCAAAAACAAAATCACTATCGAATTTCCTTTTAAGTCTAGCTTCTGCTGCAAACACCACAAATGCTACAGTAATGAAAAAAACAACACCACTATACTTCATTTTAATGTTTTACAACGACAGGAACATTTAAAAAAAATTAAAAACATAAAAATAACTAATTAAAACAAAAAAGTGATAATCTGAGAGCAGATTAACACCTACAACACGATTTGCAATTGACACAATTGACAATTGAGATTGAACCTGAAAAATTTTGTTTATGCTTTGAGATCCAGTTTGGTTGAATGAGGAGAGGGGATGAGAGCGTAGGAATATGTAACCAATGGCCTTACGTTTTGAAAAAAATAGTTCGTAGATTGGTTGTTGAAGCGTTATGTACAGAAAAATGAAAATTTTTGTTTTTCATTTTTTAAAGGAAAATTTTTGAGAAATTTTCAATAAAATTATTTTTGCTCCATTTTTTTCAACAATTGAAGAATCAGAGTAGCTTTAAAAAATAATTTTTTGCAGAAAATTTTCCTTTAAAAAATTTTAAGCAAAATCCAGGCTCGAGAGCCGAATAAATTCTTATCAAGAATTAAGCGTCAACAAACGCGATGGAAACACCGCTTTTTCTTAAATTTCCTCATAATTATTTTCTGCTAATTTACAATTTAGTTAGAAGTTTAGAATAATTTCACTAAAATGGAGGAGTCGAATGAATGCCATAAGAAAGGAGATCGTCACCGAAAGAAGAAGTATTTCAATGATATCAGGCAACAAATAGAGTTCTACTTGGGAGATGTGAACTTATCCAAAGACAGATTCTTCAACAGTCTACTCCAGGAGAGCCCTTGTAAGTTAAAATTGACTCGAAATTTTGAATAATTCCCTAAAGTTTGCTTATTTTACAGATATTGATATCGATGTGATTCTAAATTGTAATAAAATAAAGAAGTTGACGAATAATCCGAACGATATCGTGAAAGCTTTGAAGAAATCGGAAATCTTATCAGTAACCGACGATGGTACGAAAATCTATCGAACTGTTCCTGTTCAACCGATTACCAATGCTGATGAGTGCACTATTTACGTTGTTAGTAATTAGCTTTTAGATGTTCGAGTAATTGTGTGTTTCTTTAATAATTAATTCAATGTGAATAATTTTAGGAAGATTTACCTCCGGAAACAGACCATGATTGGTTAAGATCTGTGTTCAAAACGTACGGTGATATTGTATACGTTTCTGTACCCAGATACAAGCAAAGTAATAAAATCAAAGGATTTGCATTCGTTCAGTATGTTTCACCAGAATGTGCTAATAAAGCTTTGAGAGTAAGATTATTAACTTCACTTTATTCATAATAATCTCTGTTGAAAAAAAAACACTCGTTATATTTTTTGTATTATTTTAGGCGTTTCAGTCAGCAAATTCCTGTCTATCCTGTAACATCACTCCTAGCGATTTATGCAGCGTGAAAACCTTCGAAGGTGAAAAAGATGTTGTCGTAATTGAGCACAGCAAAACCAACATTGAAGATATTCAAGTTATTCCTACCAAACACGAGGCACCAGTTGAACACGAGCCGGAATCCGAAGAGCCTCAGAAAAAGAAACGTAAAAAAGATAAGAGAGAAGAACCCGAAGTAGCCGAAGAACAACCCGAAGAAGAAAATATCCAAAAAGATTATTCGGAAAAAGAAAACGAAATTGGGACTGAAGATGCAGATACTTCGAAAAGCGAAGGTAACTGAATTTTCTCCACGGAAGTGTTATTCTTGAAGCAAAAAATCATACTTTGATTCGTGTTTTTAGCCGCAGATACGGAAAATTACGCAGATGAGAAGCACTCTCGTAAACGAAAACGAAAAAAGAATAAGAAAAATGAACCTGTACAGACCTACGGAATGCAAATTTTATCCAAGTAAGCTCTTAAGGTTTTCAAGCATCGAAGTCCCTAGTCCCTTTGTTAGAATTTTTTCTGGTTCGAAATTTTTTACTCTAAATAGAAAAACATTTCGAAAAAATTTGAAATTTTTTTCGTTTTTTTAAAATATTGATTACGATTAGGTACTTGAAGTTTGATTTTATTATTTTTTTTTAGTCATCGGTTCTTATTTTCGTAAATTCTGTCAAGTGGGTGAGGGAGGTGGGTACCAAATTGACGGAGGATAGTTATATATTTTGTTTGAAGGGAGAAGGGGTGTTTGGAATGTGATTTCTAGCAAATTCGTGAATATTTTGTCACGCATTTTCAAAGCGTTGATCCAAATTAAAAACTTGAGTTTTTTGGTTTGCGACAGATTTAATTAATACACTCGAATATTCTTTTAAAAAATTCAGAATGAGTTATGTTTGGTGAAATAGGATCTCAATAGTTCCTTTTTTTTGAAAAGAAAAAAGTTATTAGAATATATGGCTATTCAATTTTGATGGTGAATTTTCATTACATCAATTCAATTTTTCTTTAGACAAGACTGGAAAAAGCTTCGAAACAGATACTTGGAAGAACAAAGAAAAAAAATGCACGAATTGAAGGAGCAGCTGAGACGAGCTCGTTTGAATCGTGAACAAGAAGAGGCCGAAGAAGTCAAAGAAGAAGAGGCGCCTTTAGTAGATACAAGAGTTAAATATACTCCAGGAGTTATCATAAAATTAAGATTAGATCAACCTGTTACAAACATTAAGAATTTTAAAGTGAGAATTTTATCCAAATTGTCAAATTTTTTCAAATTTTTATGCTAAATTTTTAATTTGTATTTCCAGACTGAAGTGAAAAGATACGCCAATGTGGAATACATCGACGTAAACGAAGATAATCTAGAAGCTTATTTTCGATGCAGTAGTAATGAAGTAGCTAATCAGGTGATCGCGTTGAATAAATGGCCAAATATGGAGATCATTAAAGGTATGAAAAATACTTTTTACCTCAATCTAAAACTCAACCTGATACTAAACCCGGAGCATTTTTAATTTTCAGGAGATGAAGAACTGCAGTACTGGGAAAAAATCAAATACGATAGGAAAAAGAAAGTAGACGAGAAAATACGTTGCAAAACTAGAGGTAAAACTAAGCTGATAAAAAAAGTCGAAGCTGCGATGGTTAAACACATTAAATTTTCTGATTGAATATCTACTCAACAAAAGTATCAGAAAGTTATTTATGCTGTTAAATTAATGTTGTACAATTTTTTTCACGATATTTATTCGTACTTTGAAAATCATTAAAAAATTATAAAAATTTAAAAATTAGTATAATATTTGTATTATGGAACAACTTAGAGCGCTATAATAGATCTTATACATATCTAGGGGTTTTACGTGATGAGCCACTATTGCCAATTTAGGGAAAAGTTCGTTCCCACATCCGATTTTAGGTTCAGCTAGGAAACGAAATTCTTCTTGGTCGATTGGTTTTATATTTAGCTCCTGAGCACACATTCCTAGAAAAAATAATTAAAAAATAACAATAATAAAAATTTTATAACTTTTAATGAATCAAAATCGAATTTCTCCATTAACCAGTGAGAAAAACATCTTCCAAATGAATAAATTCCTTTGTCAAAGTATGATTGTACAGCAACGAAACCACCTCCTTGGACATCAAATATCCAACTCCATGGGTATAATTCGGATAAGATTCAGGTTTATGTATATAATAAGGCATGTACCTGTAATTGAACAAATTTTTTACTTTTGTGCCTACCTAGGTATGAATTTACACCTGAAATTATTTCTCGTATTCAAATCACCATTTATGAGTATCCTGGCGATAAGGTTTCGCATTCGGTTCGACTTTCCCTACTAAAAGTTTGCTGGTATCCGTGTGCTCAATTTTTCTAACATAATTGTATAAATTTTCTAAATTCAGGTACACATCGTCGTCTAGTTTCAATACAAATGGGACTTCGGCGCAATACATCTGTACCCATTTCATCATCAAGATGGTTTTTAATGTCAGGTTGTTGTAAGTGTCGTCAAAATGTTCGAGAATTACGTCTCGTCGTAGATTACTCTCTTCCAATATTCTTATCTGAAAAAATCCAAGTTTTGGAATAATTTTTTCAAATCAAATGTAAGTAATAATGGAAGAAAATTACTTCTACATTTCGATCCGGAGGAATACCCATTAAAAATAATATTGTGATGTTGTATTGATCTGCCCATTTGGCCCAAGTATTGCGTATACTTTGCCGCAGATAGACATTTTTTGGACGAGAACAAACTATTATTAATATGAGTGGCTTTTTTAAAGCGCAGACATCTTTTGAAAAGTGTGTGAATGATGTATCGTTGTATTGATTGACGTAATCTGTGGTCCAACGACTGATATGCCTGGGCCATCCATTTGGGTCTTTCTCGACTATAATTTTAAAAATAGGTACACAAGTTTTGTAATGGAGTAAAAGAAATTGTGGATATGTTTTAGGGATTTCACTTACTAAAAATTTCTAATAAATTCAAAAATAAACTCACATCAAATAGGTAATTGACTTGAATTATTACTACGGAGGTCAGTCCATGTGAATTCAACTATTTTTGAGCTCAAGTCTTCATATTTTGCACAATTTTTTTACGAGATTCTCCCATCCCAAAGATTGGAGAACCATGTGTTGTTTTGGTTCCAGCCCTCTTGAAGGCTCCGAAAAGGAGCGTTGTTGTTTTGCCTTTGTGATTTTACGTTTAAAAAACTCAATTTCAATTTCTTAAATCTCAAAATTAGTGATTTTTGGAGCAATTTGGCTTAGGTACGTAATTGAAAATAAGATTAAAAGCAGACTCGGAATCGTCTATAAAAAATTTTAATGTCCATAAAGTTGAGCTTTTCCGCAAACAGCTCATTTTTCAGTGATGCATCAAAGTTCAAGGGTACGTATACGTACCTATAATTTAAAAATCTGCAGAAAATCCTATGTATAGGTATGGGTTTTTAACATATTTCATGTTTTTGCACTGGGGTGATTTTTTTTGAAGGACGCTTTCAGACAATTTTAGGGCTAGAGTGTTTTTTTGGAGGGGGGGGGGGGGTGATAATTATAGACATATTGATAATTTGTCTGACTTTAAGAAACTTAGAGAAATTTTGATGTAGATTTTTGATTTTATGATAAGTAGGACCAGAACGATATTAACTTATTGACTTTTTGGTTAACTTTTGAAATCTTCGAAAAATTTTGAAGGTAAGGTAGGTAACTGATCTCTTTTTTTTTCGTTTGAGGTATTGACGACGTTTTGTCTGACTTAAAATTTTAGAAAAATTACGAATCTTGGAAAATTAACAATGTAACGATGAGATGAAACACGTTTCTTTTTCCGAAATAGCAGGAATTTTTTGTAATGGTATTCAAACATGGTAATTTTCGTGGTAGGATCCTGCCCTCTGGGGGTGGTGTTGAGACCAAAACGCCCTGAAATATTGGACAAAATTTAAAAAAATTAAAATTTACATGGGCATATCGTTGATTTTTTTTTAACAAGTCGAGTTCGAATATCACTAAGTTTTGGGGTTTGACTCATCCTTCTCCTGCATGAGGATCCAAAGTTGGTCCAAAAAATAAATAAACTTGAGTGGCGTGTCGTTTGGTATGATTTTTGAGTCGCCGAGGTCGAATATGAACTTCTTTTTTTGGTGCGACCCTGCCGAGATCTCATCGCCATCATACCAAAAACTGCTGGAGAAAATTTGAAGGAAATATAAAGAAAAAGAAAGACAGCTGTGAGTGAACGTGCCTATCAAATTTTTTCATTTTTTCATTTTTAGAGCCAAATTCAGACACTCTTGACGGAGATGAGTAGGAGGAAAAGGAGGAGGGGGAGGGGGTGTCAGACCCGAAAACTATTTTGATATTCGGACTCCACATGTAATTTTTTTTTTTTCAATTTTAGCGGCGTTGCTCCTCTAGAGGGACAAAACCCCATCACAAAAATGACCAGGTTTGAGTACTATTAGATATAAAAACCTATCCACAAAATTTTTTGGCGCTTTTTAAATATCCTTGAACTTTATTGTATCACCAAAAATATTGTACTTTTTGTTAAAAACTTCAACTTTGAACTTGGAAAATTTTTTGTGAACGATTTTGAGTCTTCTCCAAATTTCCATTCCAACCACATGCTGAAATAAAAAAAAATTACAAGCTTGTAGAGTATCACAAGAAACTTCCACAGCCAAAATTTTAGCCCCTGAAGTTGACGTGGAAGAAGTTATGGGGGTTGAATTACGAAAAATCGCCTAATAAGGTATGAGTGAAAATTCACCTCGAGGTGTTACACGCCGATCCAGACGACTACCTCTTCTGCAAATGGCTTATAGCGAGATTAGTCTGTTGTAAAAAAAAAACGTCCTAAACGTCATAAGTTGCGAAGTTATTTCAATTCTTCTAAGTATTTCTTACATTCGATTTTTGTAATTTTTTCGGTAAGTATATTAGGCGATTTTTCGAAATTAAAATCCCCATAACTCCCTCCAAGTCAATTTCAAAGGCTAAAATTTTGACTGTGAAAGTTTCTTGTGAAAATTTTTCTATTTTGTAGCGTCACGCCTCGTGCTCTTCCCTTCTAAGTTTCATTAGTTTTGAGATAGAAGGCGTTGAAGTTGAGTAGGTACCTTCATAAAAAATCACATAGCTAGGCAAAAAACAAGGTCCCCTTCGATGTTCTCAGGGGCACTGAAACCGAAATAACGATGGTTTGTTAATTTTTAGGATGGGAGAATCTCGTAAAAAAATTTATGAAAATCTGAAGACCTAAGTTCAAAAAGTAGTTGAATTGGCCAGAAATCATCCTTGGAAATGATTTTTTAATTATGTATAAGTTGGTAATGTTTTAATGAATAAATTGAAAAGTAATAATCGATCACATTTGACATTTCTGTGACTTTTGATGTTTTGTCTTTGTTGGACATGAAAAAACAAAAATAATCTTTCTCAACTTTAAATTTTTGTTAAAAAGTTAGATATCCCAATTTTTTTTTAATTCTTTTTTTCAATTCGAATCAAAAAAATTTTCCAAGTTTTTTTTGTAAATGTCTGATAAGTACCTAAAATGTAATTATTTTTTTAAAATTCAGTTTTGAAAAATTCTCTAATAATTTTTGTTTGGTATAAAATCAAATTTTATGTAGAAAAATTCACAGTTTTTTAAACTTTTTTTTTGAACTGAAAATTTTTCAACTAAATACCTGATTCTTAGCCCTCAAACAATCCATGCCTAGTGGTTTTAATTTAATGCTGATTATCTCTCAATACCGGGTACGTATTTTTCCTGATTACCTATTAATTAATATTAATTTACTTTCTGGTATGATCCCTGTGAAGTAATGAAAGAACGAATATAAACGTCCCAATTGTAAACACCCAAGTGGAAGTACAATAGAAGGTAGCTTTTCTCCTTTAAGCTGGTATTCGATTTCTTTCGAATCAACCTCCACTTCTTCCTCGTGAATAGATTTGTACTGGTAGTTTGAATCTTCTTCGTAGTATTCCTCATCGTCGTCGTTATCGTCATCAGTAGAGTAGTCTCCGATGTATTCGTCTCTGAACCATTTTTTAGCTAATTTAGTCAAACGTCTGGTCTTTATATGTTCCTTATAGACTGAAATATTTTATTAAGTACATAAAATTCAACACAGTAAAAATGGGTATCTTCAACAATTTGTTTTGCTTACTACGACGAAATTCTTTCATTTGTAATCTTTCTTCTTCTAAAGATTGAAATGTACGATATTCGTCGTCGTTGGTCTGTTGATGAATCCTGTGGAATTTTGGAGTAGGTTTCAAGATTTCTTTACCAACTGAATTCTTCTTCGATGATCGAATTTCTAAAAATTTACAAATGCTGTCTGATTCGAGAGATTGTAACCAACCATGGAAATATAGGCCTGAATTAGCAAATGTTTTGGAACTTACTATTATACAGTAAATAGACAGGAACATCGAAATAAAAAATTATCGAAAAACAAAACAAACACAATGAAACTTTACAAATTAATGATATCCGTCGATTTCTGCGAAACAATTTAAACTTCATTTTCAATTTTTACATGTTTTATTCTCGTAATCATAACGTAGAATTAAACGAGCAACTGCAAGAGGAAATTAATTCATCTAACTATCGAATGATCACTAAATCAATTAGTATGATAAAGGTAATGAGAATTTGTGAAATTTGATTTAAACGAAGCACGTTGTGTATTTTCGTTTTATTTCATTGGAACCTATAGATAGTTTTTTTTTTCAAGTAGGTACCTATTACTGTGAACTTGAATGGGTAAAAATAAATTTTTTCCTGGTAAATTCTCGCTTATATTTTCATTTTTTTTGAAAAATTTTTCGTACTTTGTTTTACCCCAATGATATTACCAGAGTTTTGACGAAACTTCAGTTGGTAATTTTTTCAATCAATAAACGTCGATTTAAAATTTTTTCTTTAAAATTAAAATTCCTCGAACTGCAGAATATAATTAATTTTGGAAAAAGAGAAAATCACTGCAGAATTCATAATAAAACAAATTATACCTATTTACAAAAAAAAGTATTGATAAAATTTTTTTAAATATTACATATAGATAGGTACCCATTTACATTCAAAATATTTTTTTTTAAATAAAACAAACGAAAAAAAAAAGATACTTGATATGATTCGACGAGGTCGTAAAAAAACTCATGAAATATAACGCCAGTCTGAGTAAAAAAGCCAAAGAATTTAATTAAATAACGGGCACGATTAGGAAGGTACCTAAACCTAAGACAATACATAGTAGGTAGTAGGTACATATAATGGAAAATTTTCGAAAAATCAACAATAACAATACTTGAAACAATATAGGTAATATAAATATAAAAATAAAACGTATCATAGGTATCACAACATCACAATTTATAAAAAATTGAATACTTTTGTAAAAACAGATCTTTTAGTTTAAACATTTCTTCAGTTGTTCGTAAGATTTATACATGTAATAAACATTGGTATGATGACTCAGTACAATCAGCTTTGACGAATCAGATTCGCAGCTTATTACGGAAACAGGATCATCGTGGAAATGAAAAAGAGGATGATTTATAGGCTTGATATCGATTTGTTGAGCACATATTCCTGAAAATAATTAAAAATGTTTATTGTTATTTTTGGTTGATATGATATAGGTGAGGTAAGTCAGAGTATTTCAAATCAACGGAACCATTGCATGAATTTTTTTTCGATTTTTTCAAGATACCTACGGTACCTCAAAGTGATAATTTTCAGAAATCAAGTAATTTTTCCATCATTGACCATTACATTCAAAATTTTCGACTTACAATCGAAAGACTCATTATACCTCCTTAAAACAGATTTTTCAGAAGAACAATATCCCATTTGTGTTTATATTACAGCAGCATTTCAAAAAAAAATTCGCGACCCCCAAAATTTCGAAAATTTAAAAAATTGAAATATTTTAAAAGCTAATAGTGGTATATGGATTTTGGATAAGGATCAAAAATCATTGCATGCAGATTTCGCCTAATCAAATATTTGAAGGGGCAAAAATTTACAAAAAAATCAAGTTTTCATGAAATTGGCAACACTGCTTCCCCCTCTCAGCCTTTTCCAAATATTTTGAGTACTGCGTTGGTGTTGTCCCTTGCCAACCTAAATGTAGGCAACCCTTCGTTCAGATCAACGCAGGACAATGTGGAACGTTCCCCTCTAGATTACGAAAAAAACGTTGGGTTCGGGATCTTTTGGACCACGCTTTCAGAGAAATCTATTTTTTGATAATGGTATTTTTAGATGAATAAGTACTTAAGTAGGTAATTAGGTATATTATATTTATCGATTTCAGCTAATTTTTCGCATCAAATTCTTCACTAATTTTTCAGCCCTAATGCGCCACCTCTCAGAATTATGTTTTGACTAAATTTTTTCGGGAGATGAAATTTTTATCAAAATGAACTAAATAATAGGGTAATACCTACTCTACCTCAAAATTTCGAAAAAAGTTGTATGTACTTGGTTAACTAGGGAGAATAAAACCATGAAACAAAACATAGGTACCTCGAAGTTTGACGAAAATTGAGACGTGTATATTGGGTAAGAGACCAGGAGTGATTTTTTTGTACTTTTTTTCAAAAATTGTACAAAAGGACAGTTAATTTTAAAAAAATTCAAAAAAAAATTGAAAAATTTCTGAAAAGATGTTTGTTTGAGTATTTTACATTATAAAAATCATCAGTGAAGATTTTTCTCTCTTTTCCCAATCTTCGAAAAAAACAATTCATATGCATTATTTTTTAGTTTGAAAAAATGTTCAGGATAGAAGCTAATAATGGAAAATTACCTCCGATGACTTCTATAGGTTAATTTTTCAATTTTTAATGAATGAATACCAATTTAAAAAAAAATGAAGAAGTGATATTTTCTAAAAGAATCCCTGAAAGATGGAGTGAAGATAAAAATGGATGTCAAGTTTTTTCTACGAAAACTTTCAAATTATGAAGTCCATTTTCGGAAGATTTTTTTATTTTTCAATACTTTTTAAATAGATAGGTACTTATAGTCAGATTTTAAGACCAAGGGGCGACAAATAAGGGTGGTATGAGGAACGGGGCGAAATTTTCATGATATTGATTTTTGGTCTAGACCAACTTATTGGCTGTTTAAAACTATACGCAGCTATATTTAATTATCTACCTATTTACAAATTAGTAAAATCTTAATTTTTCTACACACAGGGTGTTCCACGAATCTGCCTAACTTTAAAATTGAAGGAGCTACAAAAAAATTTGTTCAAAAAAATTCTGAAAAATAAACTAATCAAGGGAATGGATAGTACGTTAAAAATGAAAATAATTTGTTCTTTTTGCTAAACATCGAAAATGAAGGGGCTAAGGGTCACTCAGAATAAATGGGCTTCACAAAATGATCAAATTTTCTCAATTTTTAATGACCTTTAGCCCCTTCATTTTTAACTTTAGGCAAAAAACGTACAGAACAAAATTTCTTCAGTTTTTGACATACTATCCATTCCCTCGATCAGTTCATTTTTTTAGAATTTTTTTAGCAGATTTTTTTGTAGCCCCTTCAATTTGAAAGATGGGCAAAAAGTCATAAAGTTGAAATTTTTTCAGTTTTCAAAGTACTATTCATTACCATGCTTGAAAAAATTTCTAACGTGTTTTTTTTAGATGCAGCATTTGCCCCTTAAATTTTTAAAATAGGCAACATGTTCATCTCAAGTTTATTTTTAGTGGGAAGTACCCGGTTATATCCAAAAAATATGTTTGGCAAACGATTCATGGAACACCCTGTAGGTATTTTAACAATTTTTGAACATTGAAAAAAATTGAAAGCAATTCTAATAATCCTGAGAATGATTTTCACAGCAGATAAATTAAAGAATTTGCGTTTTTAAAAATCTCAACAGAATTTGAATATTTTTTACGGTCGTCTTAAAATGAGTTTAGTGATATTTTGATAATTTGGAATAATTTTATAATAAAGACGATTATATCTTCGACGTCATTTTGAGGGAGGTAGTATGAGGATTTGAAAAATTACGGGACACGAATTTTGAAGATTTCTTAATTTTTACCAAATTTGGATTGCTTATAAAACACCTCAAAATTGAGTTTTTTTTTGATCACCAACAATAAATTGTGATGAAATCTTCCCAAATACGTGCATGGCATTGTTACCTTTTGCAGTATGAATTTTGATAAAAAAATGTTACAATTTTTTATAGCAGTGCTGCCAACTGAAATTTAAAAAAATTGTGTAATTCATAATGCAACTAGCAATACTGAAACTTCTTTGAAAAATTTAATAAAATCTTACTAACACTATGGGTAAAAAATTTTATCACGATTTTCGAGGTGCTTGAATGAGCAATTTTAATTTGCTAAAAATCAAAAAATCTTCAAATTTCAGTCAATTGTATCAAATTTCAAGGTCAATGGGCCAAATAAGTGTTTTTCAGAGAGTGAAAGAAAAGATCACAGTATGCAGATGGCACTCTCCAAAAAGGCAAAAAAGTAATTTTTTCAAATTGGTGTCATTTTGAATACATCCTAGTTACACTTTCCTTAGAGCTAACTAGTTCAGATTTTTTCGAAGATCCCCACTCAAAGCAAACCATCTCACCAATTTTTGTAAAAATTCAAGGCCTGTTTTTTTTCAGACTATCCTTATCAATAGACAACTAGGTAAATAGGAAAAAAAATGTTCGTTACATATTCCATACCTGTAATATAAACATCTTCTAAATGGATGAAGTCGTTTTGAAAGCTCTGATTGTATAATTTTTCAGCCACATACGTAGACATAAAATAAGCCACACCGTGTATATAAGATGGGAAATCATCGCCAGGATACATGTATTTAGGTATGTACCTACAAATATAAAAAATTTAAAACAATTTTCTCACATCACATCCCTTGATTACGATGAAACAAAAAATTAACAAATAATCACCATTTTGAGAAGTGACATCTGTGAGGAGAAGCGTATTTTTGGACATTACCGACGAGCAAAGTGTCTAAAGATTTATCTTCGATTACTGAGGCGAACCGAAATAAATTTTTAATGTTGATATACGTATCATCGTCAGATTTCATTAGGAAACGAGCTTGCATACAATTTTCTTTAAGCCATTTTAACATATAGATCGACTTGAGTGTTAAATTGTTATAATTATCGACGACATTTTCCATAATGATATCTTTATAAAGAGTACTTTCTTTCAATGTTCTTATCTGTGAAAATAAAACAATAAACTGTATACATGATTGTAAAATTTTTAAAATTTATTTAATTAATTCTTCGAATATATTTGACGAATTGGAAATTTTGCATTGAGATTTTATTTCCTTCGCTAACTACAGAGAAATTTTAACAAAAGGGAGCCTGGTAGATACATCAAAGTAGGTAATTAGGTTAGGTAGGTACTTACATTTACATCTTCATCCGAGCTTCTGCCTACTAAAAATAGAACTCTAATGTTGAACTTTGCGGCATCACTAGCCCAAGTTTCTCGTATAGCGTTACGTAAATTGATATTTTTTGTATCAGAACAAACCATGATTACCACGAGAGGTGGTTCAGTTGAACAAATATTTGCATCTATATGTGTAAATGATGTGTCGTTGTTCGGGTGAACGTACAAAGCTGCTTTGCGGATTTTACCCTTTTCCCAGCCGTGGATATCTACGTCTCCTGCGAAAATAAATAAAATATTAGCTGGTATCGTAGAATAAATATTTATTTTGTTAATATTACTTCCAACCAATCGGTGAAAAAAAATCAGTGAGAACCAAAGTAAGAGAAAGGTGACTAATGGTAAAATTTAAAAACTTGATTGGAATTTTTAGAAAAATTGAAGATATTTTAAATATGTAGGTACCTAAAGTAGGTTAGGCTGAATTTCAAAACAAATACAAAAATTGGAAGAATGAAATTTCGATAAATCTAGTCAAAATTTTAATGTTTGGCAATTTTTAAAAATTTTAAAAACTGGAAGAATTTTTAATTAAGTATATACAAAATTTCAAAATTCCAAATAAATTTTGAAAATTTGAAAAAAATGCCAAGTTTTGAACAGAGTAGATAATCAATTATTTAAAACTCGATGGAAATTTCAAAAATCCAACAAAATTTCAAACATTTTTATAAATGCAAAAATATTGAAACTTCTCATGATAAATTTGAAAACCAGGAAATATTAATAACATTTCAACTACTCAGGCAAAAAATTTAAAACTTGATAGTAAAAGTTTTGAAAAAAAAATGCAAAATTGACATAAAATTTTCAAGACTTCAAAGTAGATATTTGCATTTCCTAAACTCGAAAAATTCTATGAAATCCGACAACACTCAAAAACTTTGTTGGTAAAAAATGTAAAAAGTTTGGCATAAAAATTTGAATAAAAACTGAATAAGTTGACAAAGTTCTGAGAAACGATAAAATTTGGACTTTGAAGAGACTTTTGAAAAAAAAAATTAAAATAACTTTTTAAAATTTTAAATTCAACGAAAGTAATTTTATTAGAAATTAATAAATATACAAAAATGGCAAGATTTTAATAATCCAGTCGAATCAAAACTTGGAAAAATTTTTAAATGGGAAAAATTTTATTTGAACCTTTAAAAATGTTTACGTATGTACAGATCGAACAAGTTTTCAAAATTTTTGCAAACTGTACAAAATTTGACAACATTTTAAAAATTGAGCCAGAATTTATGGTAGAAAATTAATGTACCAACTTAGATATTTGAAAATTCAAAAATCAACAAAATTTTCTATCGTTGAACGAAATTACCAACAAAAAATAACGAAGAAATTGACTGAATTATATTAGTAGAAAGAAACTCAAGACTTGATGAAAATTTTAAAAATTCATAAAGATTTTGAATAATTATCACCCCATCCCCTCTCTGCCAAAACATTCGCTGGAATCCTAAAAATTAAGAGAACTTCAAGTTGGCATAGATAAATTGAAAATTTTACGATGAAAATTTCAATGGTTAAAAGAAAAGTAAAAACAACAAAATTGAAAATTTTGGAAAAATTTTGAAATCGTAAATTTTTTGAAATTTGAGCAGTACCTATGCTATAGATTTAAAAATAAATTGCAAAATTTCAAATGAAAAAACTGAGCAAAAAATTGACAGAAATTTTAAAAATTGAGGAAAACTTGGCAGAATTTCAAAGTAGGTAATAAACGTTTTTGAACTTCAACGTGGTATTTCAAAAACCAATAAAATTCTTCAGACCGTTGGTAAAATTATACCTAATTATAAATCCTGGACAAAAACCGGCAGAATTTTTTAAAATTTAATGAAAATTTTACAAATCCATCACCCAAATTCTGAAAAATTTATAAAATACGAAAAAAATTGACATAGGTACGTAATTTCAGCTTGACATTTTAAAACTAGATAATTATCAATAAAAAATTGAAAAATTTCAGAATTCCATAAAAATGGAACTTGAGACCAAAATTTGGTAAAATTTTAAAGTTTTAAAGATTTATTTCAATTCAAGAAAGATTTATTGATGATCTATCAAGATTTTTGACAATTTTTACAAAACGTCCAAAATTGAGCAGAATTTCAAAATTCTTTTATTTTTTTCAATCCATTAATGATGAGTAATGAGTACAAACCAGAGACAAAAATTAACAGAATTTTATAGGTTCGGCAGAGATTTGAAAGTGGATACTTTCGAAATCACACAAAGTCATCACAATCGCCAATATTTTTTTATTCAACAAATTACCAGAAACCTAGCACAAGAAAACAATGGACAGAATTTTCAAGCTTGAAATTTTTTTAAATGGAATAACGTGGAAAATGTTTCAAAAACTTTACGTAATGGGTGTCCAGTAAGTGATTTGCCATACTTCAGAATCAGATTTGGATTTACGATATAACCAGGCACCACTAGAGAAATTCAGATGAACATGTTGCTCATCTTAAAAATTCAAGGGGCAAATGCTGTTTTCAAAAAAAAAAACATAATTCAACCATTAGAGTGGGTAGTAGGTGTAGGTACTTTGAACCTGAACAATTTTTTTAATCCGTAGGTATTCTTCAATTAAAGTGAATAAATTTTGATGGGCTTCGAAAAGTTTTCAATTTTCTCAATTTTGAATAACCTGTGACCAATTCATCTTTGATGTTAAGCAAAAAGTCTTGGGTCTTGGAGCTTGATTTTTTTTCGATTTCTTCTGACAATTTTTTTGTATCTTTCCAATTATAAAATTAGGCAAACAGTGATCAGATGAAAATCTGATTGGTTTTCATTTTCAATGTACTTCTCATTCCCATGGTTGAAAATTTTTTTAAATGTGTTTTTCTTTAACAACATTTGACCCTTCAATTTTCAAGATACGCAACATGTTCATCTGAAGTTTTCTTATGGCAGACTACTTATCCGACACCCTGTAATTGTAACAATTTTGGCAGGATTTTTCACTTGAAGAGAATTTCACAATTTTTCTGTTTCAATGGATTATCAAAAACTTGACAGAATTTTAAACATTTGATGAAACAGAAAAAATTTGATACTCGCTACTCAATTTTTTACAACTTCTGAGCGAAAATTCGGAAAAAATATGGGTAAATAAATTTTCAATCGATTCATAGGTATCTACTCAACGGAATTTAAGAAAAAAATGGGAATGAATTGAATGGAAAAACAAATAAAAATCTGAATCGACCACCTGCCCATAAAAATCATGTCCTAATTAATCAATAAATCAAAGCTTACGATCTAAGATCTAATAAATCAACTCACTTGTAAAAATAAAAAGACCGAACAAAATCAACCCCAGGAGGATTAAAAATGCATAAATGATCAAAACTTTGCATAATGATTGTCTTCGATTCACCTGTAAAAATGTGAAATTTTATAATCATCACAATGAGTAGTACCTAATTTAATACACAGCCCATTACATTTTTTGCTGAAGTAGTGTAAAATTTACTAATGTATATTATACTAACGGAGCCTGATTGATTTTAGGAAGTATAGGTTTAGATAGGTACTTTCTACTTACTCTTTACTTATTTTTCTCAACATATAACTATTGTATGATTTAATTGAACCAATCATACCTAGTATGCCTAAAATAAATACCAACTCACCTAAAATAAACCAGACTCGTTATAGCTGCCAACTGCCAAGCTGCAGAAATAATTTTAACGAGACTGAAGTCAACCAAAAAGAAAATTTCAATGTAAAAACATACCATAAAATACTTACGAACCCTGAAAATTCGCGCAAGTGAGCATTGTATCTTGATCACCACTGAAAACAGAGACATGCCGATTTACTGTTTGTAAATTGACTGATAATAATATTACTCACTAGTTACAATAATATGGGACATAAACGATGCGATGGATACCTTGGTAAAGCACTTTCAAATTATCTTATCTTTTTACTATTCGTTCATAGTTCATTCGTACATGAAAGAACTTGGAACTGCAGGCAGGTGCGTTTTTAGATTTATCGTAGGTCTAGGTACGTAGTGAGTAAGTACTCAAACATAGGAAACGTAAGGGCGGGCTTCGTATTTCGTGGGAAGGGCAAATGCAATTTGCTGCGAGAAAAGTTCTATGACGTTTCGAAATTTCGATTTGAAAAAATTACATATGAAAGTAACGATGTGACAAAGTCACCATTAAAATTGCCATCGAAAGAAATAGAATGGAAATTGAGACAGGGAAATAATCTTTTGATTTCTGGATCAATCAGGTAGGTAGTGTTTTTTTTAATTTGAGAAAATATGTGAAATAATTAGCTTATTGCTTCTTTGAAGTTGAAGAATTTTTTTAAAAAGTTGTATGTGGTTGAAATCTCACCTGGGTAACGTCTACCTAAACCGTAACGTAATTTCTGGTCATTTTTTGACTGAAAGAAAAAATTGAGATCACAATGAAATAATTTTAAATTGAAGTTTTTTCACTGATTTTTCACCTCAAAAGGTCGAATTACTTGAAAAAAAATTAGAAATTGAAATTCACCAGGGTCAGAAATTTTAAACCACTGAAATTTCCAAAAAAAAACAATGTACTCACTTGTTGATTTAAAATTTCTTCGTTACAATTTTCCATACCGATTAGGAAACTAGTCACTTCAAGTTCAAAAACTTACAAAACGTTGTTTCTCACATCGAAACACACTTCGAATGGTTCACAATTCGTACGTAAATTTATTGATGTCACACACTTGTTTAAATTGTACAGTCATAACGAAAAAATGAATTAGAACCTGCGTCTAAGTGTTTCTCTGTACACCACATGTGATACTTAACGAGAGAGGATTAACGAGAAAATATTTCAGTTCAAAATTAAAACTCGCAACGACAATGTATTCGTACGTGAAATCTAATAATTATCAAGTCACATGTGGCACAGGTAGAACTTTTTTTTTCAAAGTATCGAATATTTTTCATACCACAGCACAGCTCCTAGTTTCACGATCTCACTCTATCTACTGCGTTAGCTGGACTTTTAACATTTTCACCAAGTGCCGGATAAACATGTTTGATTTGATAACACAAACACTTAACGAACAGATAACCTAAGCGAATGCTCAAATGTGGGCAACTCGATTTGTATTCTTTGTCACACGTAAAACGAAATCGTACGCGTGAGTAATTATATTTTAATTTGAAAAACAATATAACGAATATGGAATAAAATTTTCAAGTTAATCTGACTGCGAAGTGGGAATCACTTCCCATAATTGCTTCACGTTGTAACCGTCTTTTAATTTCTCGATGGCTAATCCTAATTCGGGACAGTAGACGGGCTGGCTGATGTTTTCTTGGTGTTGATCTAGGCTGTAGGTTATCAAAGCGTTGGACATGTCGTTTAGATTTTCATCAAATTCTGTGATTTCTTCCGGTACCAGAGGTGGTTGTTCAGGTAGAAGAGGCTGTATTGAGAAAACCAAGGTGAAATTAAAATTTGACTATTTTTATGTATAATGTATATTGGCAATTTGATCGAGGTAGATTCTTACAACAGTGGTGACTGAATAGTAAACTCCGAACTCGGGATGATCCAGATGAACTTTATAGAGGGTTTGTAATTCTTCGGTTATTTTGTATAGTTTTTCTACAGGATCGATACGAAATCCCAGCACATAACCTCCACTTCCGAGAGTACTTTCGATTACCAAAGCAAGTCCGAAACGAGATTCGCGTATTCGAATCTAAAAATAAAACGTCTTTGTATAGATCGACGAGACATGCTTAGTAGGGTGGAGTGAAAAAAAAAACATATCTTGGATTTCGACCAAATTTGGTGGGGTGGTTTACTTTGAGTGGGAGACTACCCAAAAAAAATTTGAGTCCCCCAGGTGCAAGGGGAGGGGAGCAGGGGGTGCTCAAAGTGTACCTCCTTTCGAAAAAAACGCAGTTTTTTGTGTTTTTTAGAAAATCAAAATCGTGCGAGAAGCCGTCACAGCACTCAAAAGTTGCGATTTGAGTTTCTACAACTCCCTGAACCATCGCCGTCCTCCTCCGATCAAAATTCAGACTGCTACCAGGGGGTCCAAAAGTTGCAGATTGCAATATTTCAATAATATGAATTTTTCACTAAGCTGGAATGATTTTTTTTCATCAAGTAATTGAGCAAAAAATTTTTTTTTCGATCACTGAAGGTAAATTTTGAAAAAAAATTATGAAAATTTTATGCACTAGTGCAGCCAACAGCGAATCGTAAAATTCCAAAATACAGAATTTATGCCAACTTTGAATTAATTACTTTTTCGCTTGAAAATATTATGAATCTCACAATAATTTTGTTTTCAGTCATCAGAAATGAAAATTTAAAAATTATTTTTTGAAAATTTTTACGTCAGTGCAGCCAGTAGCTAATTGTGATATTCTATTATTTATTACGAACTCGAATTCATTTTTTTTCATCAAGTAATTGGACCACTTTTTTCGATTGGGAGAAAAAATTGGTCCAATTATTACTTGATGAAAAAAAATGCATTCGAGTTCGTAATATTGGAATATCACAATTAGCTACTGGCTGCACTGACGTAAAAATTTTCAAAAAATAATTTTTAAATTTTCATTTCTGATAACTGAAAACAAAATTATTGTGAATTTTTCAAACAATAAAAAAATTAATTCGAAATTAACGTAAATTTCATAGTGTAGAATTCATAACTGGCTGCACTGATATACAAAATTTTCCGAAAAATTTCCGAAATTTACTTTTAGTAAGTGAAAAAAATTCATAATATTATTTTCAAGCAAAAAAGTAATCAATTCAAAGTTGGCATAAATTCTGTATTTTGAAATTTTACGATTCGCTGTGGGCTGCACTGGTGCATACAATTTTCATAATTTTTTTCAAAATTTACTTTCAAAAATTTTTGCTCAATTACTTGATGAAAAAAATCATTCCAGCTTAGTGAAAAATTCGTATTATTGAAATATTGCAATCTGCAACTTTTGGACCCCCTGGTAGCAGTCTGAATTTTGATCTGAGGAGGACGGCGATGGTTCAGGGAGTTGTAGAAACTCAAATCGCAACTTTTGAGTGCTGTGACGGCTTCTCGCACGATTTTGATTTTCTAAAAAACACAAAAAACTGCGTTTTTTCAAAAGGAGGTACACTTTGAGCACCCCCTGCTCCCCTCCCCTTGCACCTGGGGGGCTCAAATTTTTTTTGGGTAGTTTCCCACTCAAAGTAAACCACCCCACCAAATTTGGTCGAAATCCAAGATATGTTTTTTTTTCCACTCCACCCTAATGCTTAGGTATCAATAACATCAGCTGACATCACTGACATCAGCAATAAATTATTTCAGCTTACAGTGGCAATTTGAATATAAGGTAATGATACGTTGAATGTTTCATTCATATCAGCGAACCAAACCAAACGCACATTGGTCACTACGAATGAACCTAGATTACCCTGTACAGAGATTACGATTTTATAATAATTAATTCGTTAAATCTTTCAATTAATTAGATAAAAAATTACTCACTTGATCGCTGGATAAATTCCAAACTCCGGGCACGCTGAAGTATAGTTTTTCTTTATCTAATACTTTCAACTGTTTATTACGTATCATTGCTCCTCTGAGTTTCAGTTCTCGATAAATTCGTGATGTTAGGTAAGCTCTGCGTCAAAATTAACGATACAAATTTAAAAAAATTATTAAGAAAGATAATTATGATGTATGAAATTTAAAATAATTCATTGCAGTATGCAGACTAGGGTGGATTGAAAAAAAACATGCTTGGATTTTGAAGAAAAATGGTAAAGTGGTTTACCTTGATTGGAGGATTTTTTTTTCAAAATTTCATTTCAAATATTTGGAAAAGGGGTGATTACATTGCACATTTTTTCGAAAGTTGAAGAGGAGGTAAGGTAGGAAGTTGTGTTTAGGTTTCAAAACGATGAGGTAAAAATTTCACTTTTGACTCTATATTTACCCACATAGGCCATAAAATCAGACAATATTCTAACATTTTGGAAAAATTGATTTTTTTTTTCAAGAATGGTTATCTTCTATATTAAAAGTGTTTTTTTCCAAAAATTTCATGGGCCCCCATTTTTCATTTTTATCCTATTTTTCACAAGGCCCTTAAACCAAATATCACTTTTTTACGTTAAAAAAGTAGGGTAAAGTTGAAAAATGGATGTCAATGGTATTTCTGGAAAATTCATCCATACCTACTACTTGAACTATTTTTGAAAAACAAGTCCAAAAATCTTGATTTTTAAAAGTTGCGTAATCAATATTATGCTGGAAACACTGTCATGAAAATTTTCGAAAAAATTATCAAAAATTATTTTAGGTGACCAGAATATATATTTAGCTCTACTTTGAGATATTTTGGCGAGTGATTTATGTATTTGGTAAAAATAAAAATTTTTAAAATTCTTGTCGACCCCTTTTGTAGAGGGCAACAATTTGTTATCCAATTTCAAGAAATTTAAATCACAGCTTTTTGATGGAGTGTCCGAGGATCTCAGCAGGGAGCTGTATGGGGTCAAAACCCCTTTTTTCTTTCAAAATGGTCTCTTTTTCAAGTCCCCTAAATCCGTTCTTCTTTGGGTTTGAGGGCTCGAGATGTTTTGGGAAGTCCCCTGCTTAAAATACAGTACTTTACTAATTTTTGTCAAATCCAGGAAACTTATATTTTTTTGAACCACTCTTATGGAGACTCATTTCGAAATAGGGAATGAAATTATTCCATCCTTCGAAAATTCAAATCTCTTTCAAAAAATAGGATCAAATCAAAATTACCTTCTTTCAATTTCCTGAGTGAGTTTTGTCGTTAATTGAAAAAAAATCCAGAATCACTATTCTGAAAAAATAGGTTTAGGTAGAGAAATACTTTCAATTTTTTAGAATTGGAGATTAAGTTTAGAAATTTTACAACTAAGTACGAGTACGTGTTCGTAGTTTCCAAACCCAACTGTCACACAATCAAAATTAAAAAATCTTCACGATTCTTCAATTTAAAAATGAAGGTATAGGTATACATTACAAGAAGATTTCTTTTAATTAAAATTCCGCACAAGAAATCAGCTGCCAAGATCATCCAAAATTTCAGGGAAAATTCCTGAAAATCGCAATTCTTGAATCGAAATTATTAATATCTCAGTAGGTCTGGGTACGCCATACCGGCACACCCTGAAACATTGTTGATTTCGACGATAAATAATTATTGTAATAATATGTAAGATTTTTTTGTGAAGAGTTATTTTATTGTTTTCAAAGCTTTGAAAACCCAAGTAAATTCCCTATGCGAAAGTTCAGTTATAAAATGAAAAATTTTCTATTATTTAATTTCGATTTTTTTCAAAATGAAAATGTGAAAATGTTAAATTTTGGGTCAATTGAAAGACAACATCGAAAATTCAAACAATTGTAAAAAATTTTTATAAAATTTTTTTTTCAAGTCTAATGGTTTTATATTTTTTTTAATTTGTAACAAATCTTACACAGTAAATTGAAAAAAGGTAATTTTGACTTGATTCGATTTCTTATAAGATAATTTTTCAAGTGGAGGGAGTGGAATAGAAAGGAGTCCGTCCCATCCTAGGGAAAGCGACCGGTCCAGAAAATGATAACGGACTACCGGTAGGTAGTCCGTGCGAAAAAGGTGTCTTACCGTAAAAACCGGTATTTTAGGCTCCTAGTGAACGGGTGTGCTTATTGCACGGAGATTATTGACGTTATTTTCATGAGCAGGTAACTAATTATTAGAAAAACACTAGGTTTTTAGGTTTTTACTCGACCATGGTCGAGTACATTTTTTCATATGTAGTTTTTGTTTTTGAAAGTTATGAAGCATTGATGCGTATTTCACAAGCTATTATTTAATTTATTTACACTTTATGAAAATAACGAATTAAGATGATGATGATAGGTGTTGTTAAAATAAGGATACCATTTTCCCAAAAATGAATATTTCCAAAAATTACTCATATAAAAATTGGTTTCTCAGAAGATAGTTCGAATAGTGAAAATTATGGAAAATAAAATAATAATTTCAAAGAAATGGACGATTTTTACTTGCGAACTACCGATGGACTACCTCCTAGGATACCATTTTCGCAATTTTTTATTAGAATGAAGTACTCATGGAAAAACGATTTTTTTGGCGGGGTTGTTCAAAAAGTGAAAATAATAAAAAATTAATTATAAATTTCAAGGAAATGGACGAGTTTTATTTGCGAACTACCTTCGGACTACCCCCGAGGATACCCATTTCGCAAAAATAAATATTATTTTTGCGAAAAAGGTATTCTCGGTGGTAGTCCAAGGGTAGTTCGCAGATATGACTAGTCCATTTCTTTGAAATTCTTGTCTTATTTTCTATCATTTTCTTCTTCTTTTTTTATCAAACAAGTGAAAATTATAGAAAATAACACAATAATTTCAATGAATTCGCGAACTACCGTCAGACTACCCCCGAGGATACCATTTTCGCAAAATTTGGTATTCTTTAGTATTACTTATACAAAAATGTTTTTAATTTTTTGTTGGGGTGGTTTAAAAAGTTGGGAAGATGAAAAATAGAATATGAATTGCATAGATATGGAGAAATTGTACTCGCGAACTGCCTTCGAGGATACCATTTTTGCAAAAATGGATAGGTATTCTTCAAAAAAAATCAGTTTTTATTTTGGAAATTGAATGAATTACAATTTTTTTGGCATCATTTTGTAGCTGAAACCATGCCCGATTCAATGGTGTAATTTCGATTTGGACCCGACCAGCAGTTTGCCCACAAATTACGTTTTAGTCTACGAGAGTAAATAATATTGCCAATAATACTCATAATTATTTCTCAATCCAGCCAGATGTTCATATAATTCTAATATATTGATTTATTTTTCATTCGAAATCCAAATCGGCAACCTACCAATATTTTGAATGTTTCTAGACCCAAATTTCACGCTCTTCCCAAAAATGTTACAATATTTTAGGTCCGCGTAGCCCTCCAACCCCAAATTGGGCCCTTTTGAGTCAAAAATGGATAAAAATTTCGAAAAAATTCTCATAACTTGGGAATAAAATGAATGAAAAAAATTATTTAACACACCATCTTGAAGCTAAAATCATACCTGATTTAATGGTGTCATTACCATTTCAATCCGACCAACGGTTCGTTCATAAATCACGTTTTAAGTGTTGAGCAGTAGAAATTCTTGCCAAAAAACCACATTTTTCATTCAAGCTATGTTTTCATATAATTTTGCATGGATTTATTTTTCATTCAAAAGCTAAATCGACGACCTAGTAATATTTTACACTTTTCTAGATTCAAATTTCACGCTCTTTTCGAAAATGTCAAAAGATTTCGGATCCGCATTACCCTTTGGTCCCAAATTGGGGTTTTTGTGACAAAAAAGTTGAAGAATTCGAAAAATTCTCTGTCATTTGGAAATGAAATAGGATAAAAAAATATTCTACACATCAGCATAGGTATAAAAAAACTTTTGTCTGCATTATTATAAGCGTAAAAAATATTTCATTAAAAAAATGCATCTTTTTGACAGATTTTTCAGATATTTCTGGCTATATTGGGCATAAAATGCCCAAATTAGGGTCGAAGGGTAACGCGGATCTGAAATCTTTTAGCATTTTTGGAAAGAGTGTGAAATATGGGTCTAGAAAAGTGTAAATGTATTACTAGTTCGTCGATTTAGATTTTAAATGAATAATAAATCCATGCATGGCTTCAACAAAAAATTTGTTTTTATTGGCAAGAATTTCTACTGCTCAACACTTCAAACACGATTTAAAAACAAACCGAAATTTTTCAATACATCAAGTAGAAAAGAAAGATTGACATAAATTCTTTCTTTTCCCTTAATGTATTAAAAAATTTTTCAACTCAATTTGATTAACATTGAGGGTAATTTTTTAATTTTCTTGCCCGTTTACCCCACAAAAAGCCCAACTTGGAGCTGAAGGGTTGTGCGGATCTGAAATATTTTAGCATTTTCGGAAAGAGCGTGAAATTTCAGACCAGGTACTTGTAAAATATTTCTAGGTCGCCGAATTGGATTTTTAATGAAAAATAAATCTATGTATAATTCTATGAAAACATGGCTTGATTAGAAAGAGTGGTTTTTTGCCCAGATTCTCTGCTCTCGAACACTAAAACGTGATTTATAAGCTAACCGCATGTCGGATCAAGATGGTAATTGCACCATTGAATCGGGCGTGATCTCAGCATCAATATGATGTGTCAAAAAATTTTTTTTTTAATTTTCTTCATTTTTTTAGGGAATTTTTCGAAGTTTTTACCCATTTTTTCCGGAAAAAGGCCCATTTTGGGGCAAAAGGGTTGTGCGGATTCGAATTTTTTTCCATTTTCGGGAAGAGCGTTAAATTTGGGCCCAGAAACAAGTAAAATATAAGTAGGTCGTCGATTTAGTTTTTGAATGAAAAATAAATCAATGTATACTTGTATTGAGAAAAGTGGTTTCTTGGCTGGGAGTTCTTCTGATCAACACTTTAATCGTGATTATTACGCGAACTTCTGGCCCGATCGAAATGGTAATAACACCATTCAATTGGGCATGATGTGAGCTTCAAAATGATCTGTCTGAATGGTCTGAATTTTTTTTTTCATCCTGTTTATTCCCAAATTTCCGAAATTTTTCACCTATTTTCGCCTGAGTTTTTTTTTTTTGAATAATACCCATTTTTGCGAAAATTGTGTCTTCGAAGATAATTTACGAATACAACAGGTCCATTTTTTTGAAATTCTTGTTCTGCTCTCAATCATTGAGGGCCGGTTTTTCAATCGTGCTCACGGATTTTTAACTGATGGTTAGCGGCTAACCGACACTTCTGATTGGCAGTTAGCGCTTAACCGACGGTTATTTCCCCTACTTTTGCGTTAACCGGCGATTGAAAAATCGGCCCTCAATCATTTCTACTTTTTGGACAACTACACCAAGAAAACCATTTATGCAGGAGTCATTTTAAAGAATGCCCATTTTTGCGAAAATGGTATCCTCGAAGGTAGTCCAAAGGATGTTCGCACGTAAATCCGGACCATTTCTTTGAAATTATTATTTTATTTTCCATAATTTTCACTACTCGAACTACCCTTCCGAGAAACCAATTTTTATATGAGTAATTTTTAAAAATATTCATTTTTGCGAAAATGGTATCCTCGGAGGTAGTCCATCGGTAGTTCGCAAGTAAAAATCGTCCATTTCTTTGAAATTATTATTTTATTCCATAATTTTCACTACTCGAACTACCCTTCCGAGAAACCAATTTTTATATGAGTAATTTTTAAAAATATTCATTTTTGCGAAAATGGTATCCTCGGAGGTAGTCCATCGGTAGTTCGCAAGTAAAAATCGTCCATTTCTTTGAAATTATTATTTTTTTTCCATAATTTTCACTACTCAAACTACCCTTCCGAGAAACCAATTTTTATATGAGTAATTTTTAAAAATATTCATTTTTGCGAAAATGGTATCCTCGGAGGTAGTCCATCGGTAGTTCGCAAGTAAAAATTGTCCATTTCTTTGAGATAATTCATAATTTGTTTTCTAAATTAACATTACGACAATAGATCATCCAATTGCATTTTTCTTTTTTACTACATTTCAATATCTCTCATTTGCACGTACGAAATAAGTTATTTTGTAATGTCAAAGTTCTTTGCTATGCATGCACCAACGCTACATTCATCTGAATAAAATATCATGTTGAATTGAATGCAATCACCACCTCATGAAAAAAGTATTGCAAAAAGAACGGAATAATGATAATACGCCAACGAGCGCGTAAAATACCAGTTTTTACGGTAAGACACCTTTTTCGCACGGACAACCTCTCGGTAGTCCGCAGACTAGGTCGCTTTCCCAAGGATGCGACGCTTTCGAATAGAAAGAGGAGGAGGGGTAATTTTGATAACTATTCCGAAGTGGGTCCACCTCAGCTACCAATACGATGGAATGAAAATTTTAAACCCAAGGATAACATACTTATGAACTCCCATGACAGAAGTAAAATGTCTGGAATTTCCAGGGATCAAATTGGTGAAAATGAATTCGTATCGACATCCGTTGTGTTTCGTCAAAATATGCAACGCTTCGGTAACTCCTTTTAAACGCTGAAGAAAAAAAACACAGAAATGAGAACTCATAAAACGTGAAATTGGAATCAAACACGAGGAAATCTTTGGATGAGAAATTAATACTCACAGAATTGACAACTTTGGTAGTAATATTTTGAACACAATTATATCCAATTGCTGTAAACAACGTTGAATCGGTTTACATTTTTGATAAATTCCAAAATTTTACGAATATTGGGAAATTACTCACATAAACTGATTCGGGCGATGAGTAAAGAATGCCAGAGAATTCTTAAATTGGTTATTACGAGTCTTCCTTTATCTCCACCATTGCCTTTGGTATCTTCTATAAAATCTAGTCGATCTATGACTTGTTCTCCTTTCCGCATTTCCATTTGTCTGCACAAATTGCATTCAGTAATTGAATAAAAACCATACCATTAAATAATTTTATATATAAGTACTTGTACTAACTTAAATGATAAATCGAATCTGATTTCTTGATCCTCCCACATCTTCTCATGTTATTCACTTCAAAACAACGAGAGAAATAAAGTTTTTTTCAAATATCACATCTCATCCTGAAATCACCAAGAACATAATAGCAACGTTATCATGGTTATTCACTCACAACAAATCAATCGACCAATCAGGGTAAAGGAAATGAAAAATAAGCCAACAGCATAGCGTTGGGTTCAACTTTCGTTCTAGCAACTTAGCAACGCAGGTTGAAAGTTCCTTTACGTTACATTTTGAATAGAAATTGAGGGCCGGTTTTTCAATCGTCAGTTAAAGCAAAAGTAGGGGAAATAACAGTCGGTTAAGCACTAACCGCCAATGAGAAGCGTCGGTTAGCCGCTAACCAACAGTTAAAAATCCGTGAGCACGATTGATAAACCGGCCCTGAGTGAACGATATCAGTGAATATTTCATACGTCACCTCGGACAGGAATACTGTTTCAAATGAAGGACAATGTTTCGGTTCTTGGGATTTGAACTGAGCAATGATGGATTTCAAATCGTCAACTTTTTTAGATAAACGCCGATTTTTCTGTAGTAATGATTTAATCTTTAGGTTCTTTTGCTTTACGATTTCTCTGTGCTTTTGCGTTGGGATAAATTGCGGCACAGCTCGTTTTCTCGCCGGTTTAGTTTCGTTATTGAAATTATGGAGTCTGGAACAATTCGTCGAATTACAGAACTATAAAAATGAAGATAGCTAACGAATCCGGTTGTTTCTTACTAAAGGTAGGTAGTTTTTGAATAGTTTTAATTCAAGACTAGGATCGTACTTACAATTCAACAACTCCATCACGTTTCTTCGAAAGTCTCCTTCGTTTATCGGTAAATTTCAGGGGTTCCGTTGGAAACGAAAATACTGAAGGGACAGCATCCACTGAGAGTCTAATTTGAGAACTCCATCCACTTCTCTCAAAACAATCCGGTGTAAAATGTTTCGAGCATATAGCGTGTTCTCTCTTAGGAAGCCAACCTTCATCGCGACGAATGGCCATCAACCATTTCTTCAGACGTTCTGGGTCTTTGGGAAACCTACCACGGTGATTAGAAGAGATTCAGAATAAAATTACATTCGTGGAAATCTGGCTATAAATATTTCTAGAGTAATTTGAATGCACGCTTACCGATGGAATGATACACCTTTTTCATCCTTTTGAAGACAGTAGTAAACGGAGCAAACCCTCACCATTTTTGAAGCTGTTCGATACAGGCACTTTTTTGGACAACAAAAACCAAATTTGAAACAGATATTGAAATTTAAAGAGGCAGAAAACAGGCGAAGAATGTCAAAAAATGTCAAATTTCTATCTATTTCTGGAATTCGTTATTTCATTACACATTTCTGTTATCAGCAATGTTTACAACATTCGTGAATGATTTGTTCAAACTGTGATGTGGAAGAACATTAACTGGGAATCGAAATGATCATTCGTTCATGCATTTCCTAATTTATATCACAAAAATTCACAATTTTACATTTACAGTGATTTAAGTATTTCTTGGGTTAATTTTTCCATTATTTTTGTAATTGCGGTACAATGATTGACGATTCAGCACCTACATTGATTCTAGGAGAAGCCCCAGAATCTGACGAGGAAGAAATTTTTGAAAAAAACGTACGTATACGATTATACATCATTTTCTAGAAGTGACTTCCATTCACTGTTAATCATTTGATTTCTACAGAAAGTTTTGAATATCATCGGCAGTACTGGTAAACCAATTTCTTCAGTGCCTGGTTTAGCTATAGCCGGAGAAGCAATAGAATCAGATGAGGAAATTGAAGTTCATAATATAGAAAACAGAGCTTCTTCTGCACAAGGTAAGAAATTTTGATACTAATCGGCATTATAAGTATGTTATCTATGCCTGTAATTCTATTATTCATTGATTATAACCGATTTTAGAACGGAGATCAGTTGATAATGAGAAAGTGAAGCGAATAATTGATAAAAAATATAAAACGAGTTCAATCAAGAAGCTATGTAAGATATCGTACCTCTTCGTTGTTAAATTAAATTGCAAATTCGAAATTTTCATTCTGATAGGTAATTTTTTATGTAGGTGAGAAGAATAAATCGCTTCATGATAATTTGACTTCATTCAAGAAACAAATTCTACATTCGACTGATAACGAGATGAATAATATTAATCAGCAATTGCTGAGATCTCAGATAGAATTACAGCAAACTCTGACAAATATACGTAACGTAAAAGTTAACCTGAAAGAGGTCAATCAGAAGCTGAGTAATATCATGGCAGCTAATTACATTCCTAAAATAAATATTAAAGTACCTTCTCATATTATTTGAATAATTTCTTCATTTCATAATATTATTTTGTTATTTTTTAAATGTTTGTTTGGAAATGAAATAAATGTTTTTTTTTCTAATTTAATTACTTTAATATTCGAATATAAAAACAATAAATACGCGATAAATTAAATAAGGCACTTAAAATACAAATCGAACCAACCCACCTTGAACAGTTGAATAAAAACTTATCTTATTGACACAGCCATAAAAAAAAATTGAAATCTACCATCATTCATTTTCCACAAGCTCTTCAAGATCTCCCCAATTATTGACGTCGTCGCCCCACCCTTCATCGGTACAGTCCACATTCGCAACTTGGAATTTATTTACATTTTCATCGTTCACTTTAACAATTGCTGTTTTTGATATCACAGGTTCCATAGCTTTGAACATTTCTTCTATATGAATCTCGGTGTCATCATTTTTTGATTTACTGCACTTGATATCGAGCGTATTGAGGTCTTCGGTGGTAACTAACGAAGAAGTATACTTCATCGATGGTGGTTTTTTCTTCGTCGGTTTCGAAGCAATCTAACGAAAAAAAAAAAGAATTACCAACTGAAAAAATACGATTATGAAATAGGAAATTGAAACACTCACGGGTTTTATCACTTCATTAATAACATGAATAGGAGACGGAGGTTTTACAGTGGTCAGTTTTAAAGGAGCTGTACTTTCGATTACATTTAAATTCACTTCATTGGTAGGAACAGAAGTTTCAATTTCAATGGAAGTATTGACCGATGAGGTTGTGGAATCTTCACCACCATCGGGTGATGGTCTCTCAGCAAAAATAACTATAAAAATATGCAATTTTTAACGATGAAAAATTAGTAGTGAAAACTTTCACTCATTACTTACATTCTGTCTCGATTTCAGATGCTGTATCAGATGGTATATTTCTTTCAGCAAATTCTTCTGCACTCTTTTTATCGTTCTTCATCTACAATTTTTTTTTACAAAATTATCAAATGCCAATGATTGAAAATCACACTTTCAAACTTACTAAAGGTCTTCCATCCGCAAATAGTTTCGTACAACCTTTCCCAATCACCGCTGAAGCTCCTAAAATCGGAACTAAATCTGCCAAGGTATGCAAAGTAGCTGCCACCAACTGCTCATTTGTATCTTTAATACCTACGAGTAACTAAAAAATCCACATTTTTAGAATTAAATTGAGCTTATTGACTAATACATTAATTACATTATACATACTTCAGGCAAAATTTTATTTTGCAACTGTTCTTTGGTAAAAAATCTATGAAACGAAGAAAAATATTTCAGCATAATCAATCTTATTTGAGAATCTCGAAGGGTAAAAATGTTCAATAACTTTGGCATAATGTATTTCTGTATGGTAATTTCACTAAATAGCGTAGACGAGTTGTCATCTGTGGAAAAAAATAAGAATCAAATAAATAATAATTAATTTAACCAGCCACTTCAGCAATTTGTTTACCATCTCGTGGATTGAAAATTTTTGGCAGTAGGTGATTTTGAGCAGTAACATTTAGTAAAACTAATCGTGACATAAGTAAGGTTCCGAGCTGTCTGGCAACGAGTTCTTCAGGGAACAAAGAGAGCTTCTCAGCTACCGTGCTATAAATTCAAAAAAAAAAATCATCAATAATTAGTTAATTACAAATAGAAGTTTGCAAATGAAAATCATAATATTTTACTTACGCGAAAAATTCAGCCTTTTCGCATTCACTTTTAATAGGCAGCTCGATTAAAAATGCATAAATTGCGATAAACTGGTGCGTAAAAAATGGATGTTTGAATAATTGTTGTAAAAATTGCGGATTCGGATTTTTAGCGGAAATGTACAACTTGCATAATTCCGTAAACTCGGTAACAAAAGGTATTTCATCTGTAATAATACATTCACTAGGTAAGTATGTAATAATTTAAGCGATGAATATTCATGAAAAACTCAGGTGACAAATTACCGTTTGTTTTGCCGTCTAGAATTTCATTAGCTAAGACAGTGAAGCTTCGCTGGTCCACGAATAATGATTGAAAATTAGAATTAACGTTGTTTGATTTTTCACCGTCTTCGACGTTCCTCCTGAAAAATTCGATCAAAATTAGAAATTCGTTAAGAAATAGAATTGACAAATAATGCAAATTACCTGCTTAGCAAATCTAATTGCCCTAATTTCCAACATTCATCACTGGTGACAAAAATGGCATCTTTATTAAGGTTATTATGAGCGGAGAGAGCCTGGAGAGGGTAAAAATAGAATCTTTAGAACGATGTTTAATCATTTTAAATACAAATAAGTACGAGCAAATGATCACCTGATCTTGTAAAAAAGTGACAGCTTTCAAAATATTAAATAATCCGATACATAATTGCATTGGAAAAAGATCAGATATTACATGAGTAAGTGGTTCAGCATATTCTGTAGCCACGTAGAACATTTTGCTGGTTTTCCATGATGAAATGTACTTCAATATAAAAGGATGCCTATGCAACATAAGATTCTGTAACAGAGAATAAATAAAGTTTAGCTTTCGTAAATCGTAATAGTTGAAATAATGGAATGTAATCCGTACCTTGGACAACTTTAGCAGAAGCTCGATGTTTTCACTAAGAAGATACTGTTCAAAAACACAAACACGAGTGCCCGCCTTCTGTAGAGTGGCAGATTTTTGAGTCCAGCTGTCAGAAACTTTAATAACATCATGGAATTTTAAATCGGAAGGGAGACTGTTGTCATTTCCCATCATCCGGCGAAAAAAAGAACTGGCAGGCATTTGTTTAAGATTTTGAATTATAAGCAACCGAACTCAAGGAAAATTTTTAAATAACATTACGAAGTGAAAAATACTAAAATAAAAAAGTATTGATGAACGATGATACCATACAATTATCACCCTTTATCTACTTTTTGAGTTTTGGCTATATGTTATCATTTCGACAAAATTTTAGTCGAGGAAATACAACTTTTGAACTTGGTTCACGATTCATGGTGGATCCGAGGATCATTGATTTTATAATAGCACCACCGGATAAATTTTAAATGGATTCAAAATGATATTCAAATGAATATTTTAATAGTCAAAACAAAATGGGTTAAATAATTAATTGCAAATTAAAGTTCTTTTGCCAAAATGGATTTTCTCTAATCAGTCAAAAAGTGGAAAACTTGAGAATTTGAATGAGGAGGAGAGGGTAAATGACATGCGCGTGCACGCATGCGCAGTTTTTTCTATATTGCATCAGTGTGACCATTTTAGCAACTTTTGGCTGGTTTTTATTTTTTTAAATGCTACAAGCTTGTTTTTTACTGTCATCCAGCTTATTTTTCATATCTATGGGTGATGAAATGAAAATGCTCTGCCGCGGTTCTCGTTTGCTGAAAAATATTGTTATCGTTTCATCTTTTCGAGTGAATTTTCAAAAATCAAAATGAATCGAAAACCATAGACGAATATTACTTCGTTTAAATTTTTCTTGAATCTTCCAAGGTATAGTCTCTCTCGAAAAATCCAAGCTTCTGAATTGATGCTCACATCTTCAACTTGATTGTAGGTACGTGTTTCAAAAATGATATTCGGAGGAAATTCTTGTTCGCTGTGAAAATAATCGGTTTTCTTGCAACGTAATTGTGATTCTCTCGTCTTTGTAGTATAACTGTGCAAAAATGACGTCTTCGATGTCACCAGCTCCACTGGAATGCCAGGTAATAAGACAATAGTATTGAAACATTTTTCCTCGACAAATCAGTGATTGTGTTTTGTTCTGTTTCAGAGCTTACAATTCCGGCAATTATGTAAATTACAAACAAAGCAAGATGCTACAAAAAATATGTACAAGACTCGTACTAATTTGGTGGCCACTTGTAGTGCCTACGGATTGATTTTTGTCGGAGAAATATCTGGCATAAAAAGTACTTCAACTGCCTTTGGTTAGCTGTGTTGTGTTGGTTGAATACAATACTGATATTTGATAATTTGTTTCAGTTATTGCCAGTGGTAAAGTATATGAAAATAGTCATAATTTCAATCCAAAAAATGTCCTGTCGAGTTACATGCATAGAAATATACCATTACCAGCTTCTCCTACTCACATAGACGTTAATGCGGATCAACAATTTCTCAGTGTGACGTTCAATTTGCACGAAACACCTTTTCTGAGAATATACACCATCGAATCGATTTTTACTCCGGTATTTGGATTAATTTTTCTGGTTTTTGTAATGAAACGAAATGTATTAACGTTTATGTGTTGTTATACAGACTCTAACCGTTAGATATGAAGTTAGACTTTCTTCTGATCCTCGAACACGTGTTAATGATTTAATGTGGAATCCCGGAATTCCTCTGATGTTGGCGTGTTGCGTTTCCGATGGCACCATGAATATTTATACATTTGGAGCGGGTTCATCGTTCGATGTTAAAGGTTTACCGAAAGAATCCAATGCAACGTAAGTGTTCTACCAGCATAAGACGTGCAAAATGAGCAAAAATTGAATGAAATTATTTCACAGCTGCGTTTGTTGGAGTCCAAAAGGAAAACAAATCGTTGTTGGAAACGTGAACGGATACCTCACGCAGTATACACCGGAGTGTAAAGCTATGAAAAATTATCCTCCGCCCGGTGGAATTTTCTCTAAGCCTTGTACCATAACTAGTCTCAAATGGTTATCACCGTTTCAATTTATTGGAGTTTATAATGTCCAAGAACAATTTGTATCACATGATGAGCTCGTTCAAGCCTGCATTGTTGTCGTTAACACTCCGAAAAATGCTCCGGTTACTTATGTGAATTACGAAGATATATGCTTCAGTAGTGGTACCTTGCGTCCTACGCAGTTCTACTTTTTACATGTTCCTCAATGGTAATCAAAATCTATCAGTATTTCCTTACTTTCTGTGAACAGAATTATTAAATTGAATGAAATTGTTCTAACAGGAATACAGTATTCGTGGTGTCAGCAAATGCTATCGAAGTAGGTGTTCTAGGATTCTCTCAAGATGAAAATTTGTGGTATCAATGGAATTTGGACGAATCAGCTCGTGTCGTATTGCCTATGAATAGAGCCGATGAAACATTCCCTGTCGGCGTTGCTATCGATTACAGTTCGCAAATTCAGACTCCCATTGGTAAGAAAAGCTGCTCCTTTAGAGGTCTTTTTGCAACGTTTAATTTACTAATTTTGTGTTGTCGATTCTAGGTGACCAAGTTGTACCAATGCCTGTATTTACCATATTGAACGACGAAGGATTATTGTGTTTATATTTAATAAATAATTTCATCTCGAATATGCCTTCGATATGTACAAATTTCAATGTTCCAAATTTGCAATATTTCACTTCCGAAGACGTATCCCAGGCTAAAAACGAACCGGTGGTGCCTCAAGTTGTACCTGTTGCTCCCCAAGCTGCAGCTGTCCCTCAGACGTCGATTTCAACTTCTCAAATGGCTGCTCCTGCGGCGGTACCTGCACAGAAAAATTTCGGCTACAATGCTGAAGCATATGCTACGGTTGGAGGAAGGCCATTTAATATGAGTTCGATTAATACTCGTAAGTTTGATTTATGCGGAGATGAAATCAATTTTGTGGTTAATTTCGGACAATTTTTTGTACAGCTTTGAATAATTTTGGCGCTGCACCTACTCTTGGAAATATTAATACGAATATATCGGCGGCACAGATGAATACCGGATCTCAATTGGTACGTTGGATTTTATTTATTGTTTTTTATTCTCATTTTAATAATTGAATTTTCGTAGGCTTCTGTTTTATTAAACCAGAAACCAGTTGTTCAAGTGCAGCAACCAACAACAATAATTACACCTCAGCGTGTACCTGAAGCAGTGAAAAACGATCCACCAAGAGCTACCGCTTCTGTTGCTTCAACTATTAATTATACTTCTACGATTCAGCAACCTCAAGCATCTCAAATTCAAGCCGAAGGTATGAATATATATATTTTTGTATTTTTTATCGTCGGTGGTATTAAAATTCGTTCATTTTTCTTTACAGATGCGAATCAGAGAGCTATTAATTTACAGAAAAAACGCGAAGAAGCGTTGAAAGAATTGAAGAAAAAAGCGAGCGCTTTTGAAAGCGAAATTCAAGAATTTAAAAAGCTCACATCGGATATTCAGGTTAGATGAACATTAAACATTTTTGTGCAGTTGAATATTTGAAAATAACTCATGATTTATGTAAAGGCTCCAAGTACCGGTCGTTCTTGTGATAATGCCATCTCTCAGTTGGACACGAAGAATAATAATTTGAAAGAACTCAATAGCAATGTTCGAAATGAAATCGATGATTTAAAAACATCCATTATTGAAGTTACAGCTTGCGTGAAAGATATCAAATCGAAATATTTTCTATTGACCAATCCTGGGTAAGTTTTGAAATCGTTTATTCGAGAATCATGACTTGGAAAAAAATTTAACTAAATTATAATTATTATTTGCTGCAGATATCGTTCATTGTCAGCAGCTCAAGCTCTCGATCCGGCCAGTGTAACTGCATTAAAAAATATAGAAAAGAACATACATTACGTTCAGAGTCAAATTGAATTAGCTGATAAGAAATTAGACGAGATGTGGTTCAAATTTTGCGAAGATTCGCCAGAGTAAGCAATTTTTTAATTAATTAAAATTGAAATTTTTAAACTAGTTTAATTTTCGTGGTCGAATGTTTAGATCGGTGACGAAAAATCCAAAGTTAGAAAACATCTATCGAACGATCGTAGTGCAGCAAAAAATTCTCAAAGTTCGTAAACTCGAAATGCAATCGTTAGAGAAGAAATTGAAAAAAATGAGATACCAGATGTCATTGGAGCCTTCGCCCAATAGCATCAATAATGAATATAGTAACAAGTCTTTCGAAATAACTCTATTATCAGAGTGAGTAAAACCATTTCGAAAAATGCAGAAAATAGAATAAATGTAATTATGAATCAATCCATTTGCAGGGATCAAGCTTTAGCCGAGTTGACCAAAAATGTATTGAGCTTAGGAGCAAATTCGACAAACCAGCTGGATCCGAGCAGCTTATCTGAAAAATGCATCAAAGAATACGCCAAACGATTCCAACTTAGTTTTAATAAACAAACAAAATTACAAGAATTATACGGTACTATCGATAGAGTGAATTATATTCGCTCAGCTAAATTGGAACGATCAAAGAAAAACTTGCTGAAAAAGCAATCTAGAAGTATCGTTGAAGAAGAAAACACCGTCAATTTACATCCGCCACAAGTCATCTCACCAGTCAGCTCCGATGACGGTGTGCGTGAAAAAAATATCGTCAGCGAGCCACCTCTCGTAATATCATCGACACCGAAGAAAACTGGTGCCAAGATAAATTTCAACTTGGAATCGTCATTCATCGAAGAACCATCTGCAATTGATCCCGTTTCGCAGCCTTCTAAACCAACGGAGGCTGAAGTGATTCCAAACGTTGTATTTTCTCTTCCATCGTCCACGTCTGCATTCAGAGTTAATAAACCTGAAATTGAGCTCGAGAAAATACTTCCCATAGTTCCTGTGATCGATAAATCGACCAATAAGGAGAATGTAGAAAAACCTAGTCTCGTTTCCAGTACCCCGATCAACTTCGGTTCGTTTAGTCGAGCTTTCCAAGCTCCTAATCAGGCACCAAGCACGACTGTGGCTAGTAGTCCTATACCTAATAGCTTATTCTTCGGTATGAAGCTCACAACAGCAACTACAACCAGCACCACTAATACAGTCGGATCTTCGTTCTTCGGAGGAATGAAGTTGGCTCCTACTACAACATCTAGTTCGGTTAATTCACCTTTATCTGCACCAGCTCCGGCCATGGGTGCGTCGCTATTTGGACAGAATTTCGCCAGCAGTGTGGCCACCAATGCGAATATCTTGAAGGATGCTACCGGCGCTTTGAATCTGTCTCCGAAGGAAAAACCAAAGGTGTTGACGCCTTCGAATTCTCAAGAAACGCCTACTCCTAGTTTATTCGGTATTAAACCGAGCCAGCCTAATAATGCTGAACCTGTATCAACTGTTACCGCCAGCACGCCTCCTAGTGTCAGTAACGATAAACCTGCTGAAGAAGTCAAAACCATTCCAATCCCGGCCAATATACCTGCCCTAGTCACTATCACTTTTACTGCCGCCAGTACACCGGCAGTTACTGCCAGCCAAAGTTTGATATTTGGTAAACCTGCTGCTACCGCTGTTTCTTCTTCAACTGGTCCAGTTTCATCAACAGGACCGTCGCTGTTCGGATCGAGTTCTTTGTTCGGCAAACCTCCGGCGGTTTCGTCACCGGCCGAAACGATAAACTTTGCGAATGCTTTCTCTTCGTCGAGTTCGATATTCGGCGCTAAACCGGCTACCGCTGCTGTAGCTGCCGTTGCTCCTACTACACCGACATCATCTAAAAGCAACGTATTTACTTCGTTCAGTTTCGCTTCCAAACCCACCACAACTACCACAGGTGGCGTTACAATATCGGAAATTTCTTCGGAACCTACTCCGGAAGAACAATCTACTACTATACCTGAGTCAACTTCGAGCGCCGTGATCAATGCATTCAGTTTTGCAAATGCTGTCTCAACTCCGACTACTTTTGGAACTCCTGCGGTCCAATCGGAGCCCAACAATGTACCCGTTTCGTTAACCCTTACACCGACTAGTAGCCCTGTTTATGGATCTCCTAGCACACCCATTGCCGCGGTGAGTTCGACAACTCCGGCGATGGTGACTCCGCCGCCATCAACTTCGGCACCGGTTATCAATACTACACCTGCTAGTTCGGCCGCATTTGCGGGATCGTTTTTCGGCGGGTTGAGTATCAGTGCTACGACAACGACGGCTGGTTCGGCTAGCTCAATATTTGGTAAACCGGCCACTACGACGAGTTCTCTGTTCGGTAGCAATGTGTTTACTCAAAAAGCCAACACGACTCCGACCACTGCGACGGAATCTAAACCCATATTTGGAACCGGTGGATCGTTATTTGGTCAAAGTCCGCAGCCAAGTCAAGAAAATAAACCAATATTTGGTCAGCCAAGTCAAGAAAATAAACCAATATTTGGTCAAAGTCCGCAGCCAAGTCAAGAAAATAAACCAATATTTGGACAAGCGACCGGCCAAGAGAACAAGAGTGTGTTTGGAATTGCTCAGAATACCGCTACTCCAGAGAATAAAAGTTTATTCGGTCAGTCTCCTAGTGGTTTTCAATCTGGTGGAACATCTGTGTTCGGTGGCAACACCGGAGGAGGCTCGTCTTTGTTTGGAAGTGGTAACGCTTTTTCTGGAATGGCTGCTACTACTCAAACTAATACGTGAGTGAAGATATTTCGAGCTTTTGGAGAATGTTCGGATATGTGTCTAATGGTGTTTTTTTTCTTGAATTATTAGGTTTGGCTCAGCGAGTGGCGGATCTCTATTTGGATCTAGTGCGTTCAACAGTACTACCCCGAATTCTTCGTTTCAAGGTTTTTAATTTTTAGCTGTGATTTTGTATCAGTTTGTTTTTCTATTGGAGATTAATTATCGTTGAATTTATAGGAAACACCGGAGGTTTCGGATCAGTTCCCAGTTTTGGGAATAATGCTCAACAGCAACAAAGCCCTTCAGGATTCGGATCACCTCCGGCATTTTCTAGTGAGTGATCGAAAATCAACTCAAAATATTAAAAATAGCAAACAAAATTTGTAAGTTTTTTTTATCACTGTAGGTGTTTTTAATAAACCCGCCGGTCAATTTTCTACCTTTGGAAGTGCTCCAACGTTCGGAGGTTCCCCAACATTTGGCGGTGGAAGTCCTAATAAATTATTTGGTCAAAATACAACATCAATGGGTGTGTATGAATTAACTGAAAAATTTTATGTCGACAAGGTTTCATTTTATTGCATATAACAATTTTAGAGCATTCAAATTTATATTAGCTTCAAATCTAAAATGGACTTTCCTAGACACTCCTTTTCCTCCTGATTGATTTATTATTTACTTAATGTCGTTATCTTTATATCCTAAGGTGGTACATTCGGTGGAGCTACCCAGCAACCTACATCGTTTGAAAATCTAGCCAACGAAAACACCATCGGTTTTGGAAATCTGGCTCAGCAACCACCCTCAGCCGGATTCGGTTCTCCGCCTTCATTTGGAGCTGCCAACTCTCCGCCAGCATTCGGCTCCCCCGGTTATGGGTAAGATTCTAAACCGATAATTTGAGCTTTATTAAAGAAGTACTAATTTCCAACGTTCTGTTTTAGTGGCCAGTCGTTCAGTAGTTGGCGTTAAATGAACTACCAAGCTGATTGTGATTACTTTTTATGGAAGTGTTATAATTTCCTGTGATGATATGCTCGTGTATAAAATTTATAATTTTTATACATTTTTTACTATATTACGTCATAATGGTATCATTGATTTGTTTTTTAAACTATTCTATGAGTGTATTAAATCAATATATGAAAAAGAAAAAGTATTTTATTTTAACCTTATAATATAACAGACATGATAAGCGTAAGCGGTAGGTAATTCTTTAGTTGTACAGTAAAAAATCATCGAGATTCAACGAGGAACAATCTATATCGTATACTTCCTCCAATTTTAGGTTATCTGAAGAATTGGGATTTTCATCTTTTACTTCAGTGGTCGAATTTTCCTCGTAGGATTGACTGGCCGGAACTTGCACCGTAGTTTGAGGAGCGTAAGGCAAATTATTGTTAGTACCTTTGAAATCGTGGTCGAGAGAATCGAAAAAATTATCTAGTTCATCGTCTACAGTATCATGTTGGGTTGGGGGTCGATCTGCAACATTAAGACCGATGATAAGATTCGTAAAAGCTTTGAGACGTAAATAAAATACATAGAAAAGAAATCTCACCTAAAATGTAGCTAGTTGTCTTCGATTCTTTATTAAATTTTACCAGATTTCCGGAGAGATCGGTTACGAAATAGGTGCACTAGAAAAGAAACGTATCAAATTAATAAATGATTGATGAACATGAGCAATTGATAAACTGGAACTTACCGTTTTATCTTCACAGGTGTACAGAGCATTTTGACTTTTGTAAAATACCATGATCACTCGATTTTTCTGGCCTTTTTCTGAACACTGGGGGCAAAGGGATTCTTCAGTGGTACCCATGTTTTTTATATTTCACGTAAGAATTAGTTTCATTACGTAAATATGTTTAATTTTTCATTTTTTCGCACAAAATTCTGAAAAATTCATCGTTATCAAGCCGGTTAAGCCGGATTGTGCAATGATAAAAAAGTAAATATTATGAAAACGAGGATTTCGTAATTTCAATGTAATTACCAAACTACCTACTGAAATGGGTAGGTTTTTGGGTAATTCTCGAGTAATTTCGTAAAAGTGATCTCATTAACAATTTTTTTTTAAATTTTTATTTCTTACCTACGTAAATTCTTTCGCAGAATAACGAGCTAACAAGCACGATAACAACAAAAATGCAAAAAATATCACCTAAGTAAAAAATACAGTTTAACAGCAAAATAATACATTTTTATTAAAATAGCAACCGGCAAAAATATTGAATACAAAATTAGTCCTCTTTTTGTAAAATAAGTATACTCATCTACCTTCTTACTACTCGTAATACTTAATAAGTTGATACATTGGAATTACCTATAAAAGTATTACAATGGTAACTGGAAAAATTATAAATAGGTACCCAATGTCCCGGCAGTTTGTAAAAGAATAAATAAATCACGTAATACGATGCTGCTGCTGACCCATGAAAGTCCTCACTGTTGAATTATCATCGGAAGGAGGTTCATTCGAAGGATTCAATCTCATTCGAGGCAAAAGCCTGAATCTACGAGCAACACCATCTATTCCGGCATCATCAGCTCGATTCGAGCTATTCGATCGATCGTATCGGTGCTCCGATAAGATCGATTGATAGTAATGAAGTTCCCTAGTGGTTAATTCCCTGGCATCTGAACCAACTTTGAAAACTGGTATTTGTCCGGAATATCTCGTAGTTTCGACTGGATGATTGGAAAAATGCTCTTTCTGAAATTGAGAAGCAAAAATTTTGAAATATGGTTCAAGAGATCAAATTGTCGATGGTAAAATTACAAACCTTGGCCATTTTATTGTCGAAAATGGACTTCTCTTTTTCGTTGTATCTGAATTTTTTTTGCTTATTCGCATTATTACGTTCTTTAGTCATATCAGGAACGACCTGAAAAAATCGGCAATTAATTTTCAAATTCATCAAGGCACCTATAGAAAAAAAATTGAATTCAAGGCTACTCACTTGCATAGGTTCATCTGATATTCCAACTGGAATTACGTCTTCCATAATGATACTCAATTTATCCAACACTTCGGCAGCAGTCATTCTAAAATCCGGCTCCAATACCAACAATCTTCTTATCAAATGAACTATATCAGGACTAGTTCGATTACTGTAATAAAACAAAAAAAAAATTAAAAATTGAACGTAAATAATTTTTTTAAAAAAGGGGGAAAATACTAACCAAGGAAACGAATAATCAACAGCTTTAATCTTATTGAACAATTGCGTAGGACTAGAATCATAAAATGGAAACTGTCCGTAGAGCATTGTATAAAAAACAACACCCAATGCCCACATATCGGAAGGTTTTCCTGAAAATTTAACATATTACCACTCCGGTCATCGACGCAAGATGATACAAGGTTGCGTAACCCTACCTGTGTAAGGTTTTCCACATAATACATCGGGGGAAATATACGCCGGAGATCCTCTTTGATCAGTCAATAAATCATTCTCATTAACTAGCTGTTTGCCTAAGCAGAAGTTAGTAATGGTGATTTTATGTGTGTGCTGATGCAGAACAAAATTACCCAGTTTTAAATCACGATGGACGATATTTTTCTAGAAATATAAAATCAAATGTTAAAAGTCGTAAAACTAGATTTCTATATCGATGGATGGAAATCACTTACTTTATGAAGTCTTTCAACGATCGATACGATATTATAAAATATAACTAGAGCCTCGCGTTCCTTGAGCTTTTTTTCCTTGATTACATATTGTTGTAAATTAATATACGGCGTTGACTGAACATCGAACTCGTGAGCAGTAAGACAGTCCAATACTAAACAGAGACGTTTTTTTATTTTACCTGTGTAGACTATTTGTCCGATAGAGTCGACTTTTTCTTCGAGAGCGTAGTCCTAAGAACAAAAAATAATATGAGAGATTAAAGAAAAATGATTCAAATACTATAAAACAGTAATTTGTTGTTACTTTAAAAAATCCATGATGATGAATAACATTCGGTTGATCGTGAAGCAGCGATAATAACGAATATTCAGTGTGGAGCAGCATCTTACCCTGTCGAATATCTTGAGTTTCTTCTTCACCTTCGGGCAATGTTAGAATCTACGATTTTAAAATTACAAATTTATTAATACTAGAGACATTTTGACGATTCTAGTTTTTATTATTTTTTTTTTAAAGATATCGACCTTTAAAGAATAGTACTTGTCTGTGCTTTTTTTTCGAGCCAAACATTGTACAATACTACGAACTGGCGAAAACCCGAACGTAGGTCCTAATAAATAAGGTCCGGCTGTTTTCGATTGATATTTATTCACAGGCGTGCCTTCGGCAGGTGCTGAGAATAATAACAATGAATTAAAAATGATTGCAAATTGTAAATAGTCCAAGTAGATCACTCACCAGGAAAATAATGTTGGATTTGCGACTCACTAGGGCTGATTTCTACCTTGGCCTTTTTCCCTTCGAATGTGGGTATACCGACGACGGTTTTGTTATCGATGAAATTTTCATTATTTTCAAAAATTTCGTAAGCAAGAGATGAATCATCGTTTTGATTTAGGTAAACACGTCTGAGATCTTCATCGCCAGTGGAAAATAGTAGTTCACTTTCTTCGTTGTACATTTGCATTGAAATGGAAATAATGGCTTATTTAGAAACCTGTCGAGTTTGGAAAATGAATATAAAAATAAAAAAACTCTGATAAATGATTTGTAAACGATTTTGAAATGGAAGTAGTCTAATGAGTATAATTTTATACTCAGGTAGATAGGAACTAGGAATTGGATCAATCCCTAAATTAATCTCTTAGAAGAACGATTAATTTAATAATTACAACTAAGTACATTACCATTTCAAATGATATTGCTATTTTCTAAACTGAACAATACAATCTGTTCTCACTGAAGGTTAAGAAGTTGTTGAATTATTACGATATCGCCGACAGACATGACGTTGGAACTCGAAGTGGTCGATTAATTGATCGAAAACAATTAAATCTGGAAGGAGGACAAGTTGATAATTTCATAAAATAATCAAGATGAAGATGACACCAATAAAATTACACCGTAAACTTACTTTCATTATGAAGCGTATCAAATTGAAGTACGATGATCAGTAATCTAGTACAAATCTTCTCTGATTGAAATGAAATCACTCGTGAATATACTGACGGTATGATTTCATCGATTTCTAGAATTATTGCTTCAACTTTCAAGCACAGCTTTTTGACGGAATAAGCAAATAATTGCTTCAGCCCACTTCGCCCTTCACCCCTCTCCATCCATGTCCGGATGTTGATGCTTGCTTAAATTCGTCGTTGAAGGGTTAAGTGATTTTTGTGAGAAAACAATAATTGGTAACACTGTTTACGAAACTGTTTAGTAGGCAGTGCAAAATCGTTCGTTTTTTTTGCCTAATAGAATGAAAGGTACCTAGAACCTAGCAGCTATTTATATAGTTGCCTTATCTACGTTGTACCGTTGTACGTTTTACCTTTTTTTACGTTAAAATTTTTTTTTTGCTGTTAATTATAATGGGTTCTAATGAAGCTGAAAATGAAGTTGCCGGTAAATTTTTAATGAGTAATTAATGATAAATTTGACCACCTTAGTTGCGTACGAGTTACGAATAAAGTTTCGATATTTTCTACAGATAATTTAGAAGAATTGTCCTCCAACCCTCAAGGTCCATTATCAGATGCTGAAATACAAGTCGAAGTTAGTACTATTGTATCTTCGTCAAATTCTGTAGCATTTATTGTAACATTACCTACTTCTACTTTACGTGAATACATTTTTAGGAAGAAAATGACGAACACGATCCCGTAGACACCCGTAACAAAGAAAAAAATTATAAGAAAAGAAAAACAAAGAGTGAACTGAAGAAAGAAAAGAAGCGGAAAAAACGAAAAAGAGGAAATAGTGGCGAGGTATATTACAATATAATGTATGATTTTTTCGAATATATTTATGATTTGACTAGATAAATAATCGAATACGTTTGTAGGAGAATATTATGCACGACGACGAGAATGGGGCTGATTCAAATCACGAATTTATTCGTAAATCTGAAAAATCGATGTCGAGTGCTATCAAAAACAGTACATCGATTCCATCTCCCGTCGCAGCTCCAGCTGCTGGAACTCCTACTCCTGCTTCGACTCCGGCTGAAAGGACTGGTAATTCAGCGCTAGAATATGGTCATTATTTCGTTCAAGTGCGTTATACTTATATTTTTGGAATATGATTCTAGTCATGCCGTCCGTTAAAGAAGTCTGTGCAACGTATGGATTGAACGATGCGAAAATTCAGTATACTAAAGCAGATTATCAAAATATGACATCGTATAAATTCTATGCTCAGCATGTTCGTGATTCAATGGATCCATCCAAAAAATACCAGAAAATGGTAAATAAAAATGGATTGTCCAGCAATCTCGATAACGACGGCGAACAAAAATCATTGTGAGTACATTGGTATATTGAATAATTTTAATATCCACTCTAAAGATCTGGTATGATACCAACTATCCAGATAAAAGGGCTGGAACGTCCACAATATGCCGATTTTTGAGCTTCAATAATAAAATTATATTATTTGAATATTTTCTATTGATTTTCTCTCCATTTTTTATATCTTACAGATCTTACGTTTTTGATGAACAGAGCACTAAAATTTGGTCTACACCTCGCCACATACTAGCTCTACAAGCTCAATTAGATGATCTCAAAAAACATAATGTCAATTGTACTGAAGATATGGTAGAAAAACCAACTCCCAAGTTTAACGTCAAACCGAGCCATAAAGAAAAATTGAAGGCTCAAGCGGATAATTTAAAAAAATATTTTAAATTCCGTTATATTAAAGAAGATACGGTAAAAAAACCAACACCCAAGTTTTGCGTCAAACCGAGCCATGAAGAAAAATTGAGGGTTCAAGCGGATAATTTAAAAAAATATTTCAAATTCCGTTATATTAAAGAAGATACGGTAGAAAAACCAACACCCAAGTTTTCCTTCATACCGAGCTGAGGGTTCGAGCGGCTAATAAGTTTCAATATTTTCACTTCGCCATTTTGTATAATATTCTATATTTTATGAAAAACTTGACATTATTGTTAGGTTTTGTCATGCCATACTACTTTGTCCAATTGTAATTTGTCGTGTGGCGAAAGGTGCAGTTTAATTATTAAATTAAGAATGAATAATAATTAGATACAAAGTCAGGACTGTATTCACTTTGGGATTAGGTGTATGTGTATGTATACATATACCTAACTAACAAAGCGAGGAGCAAATTCGTTCAAATTTGGACAAATGTGATATTTGTCCCATCATGATAATAAATTTTATAACCAGCATTTTTTCAAATTTGAACGAATTTGCTCGCCAATTTGTTTGTTTACACCTAATTATGACGTCGATCGGTATATGTATACATCCCAAATTGAATTGTGGTATGTCGTATTTAATTCAAAAATAAATTCGTTTGGCATTTGTAATACGTTTTACCATTACTTTGATTTGAGCTTACAGTTCATCAATCTTGCGACACTTTCTGATACCCGATTGCATATCAAATTGCAATAATTAATTTCTTCTACATAATTTGGGGTGAACGTAACGTAACCGCAACGTAAGAACAAATCAAACCATTTGGTTTAAATCCCTGGTAGCACCTACGTATTGAAACGATTTATGTTTTAATTTAAAAAAAAAATTATAGTAAGTAAGTATTGTAATGGTAGGTGTTTGAATATTTTATAGAAGAATGAGTAAAGAATCACAAGATGTAAATATGTAATAGGTACATAAACTTGGATTCCAGTTCCAGCGAAATGCACCTAAGGACTAAGGAGTGATGTGATTGTTGTTGTGCACTTTTTTCGATTGTTGAAAAGAAAAGAATGAAAAGGAAGTAACTAGAAACTAGAAAGTTGTGCCTTGTGCCTAGACCTCATCAAAACGATGTGGTAAAAAATAACGCCTCGATTCCACATTTATCTATCCTCGTCCCATCTTAAAATCTAACCATGTAAATTTTTTTAAAAAATGGAGAAAAAAATTGTTGAATTTTTTTTCAAAAATAATTTTAGTGTACTTGGGTTTCTCTACCTAAAAATACCACTGGTACCCATTTTCATCCTTACCATATTTTTCAGGGGTTTATAAAATCATGGTCACTTTGTTCACGACTTTTTCAAAAATTGGAATAAAGTGGAAAATCAGCACTGATATGGTAATTTTAATGGGTTAGGGGTTACCTATTCATACTAACATCATTTCAGGAATTTTTTTTTCAATTTTTTTTCGATTTTTTCATTTTTTACTGAATACTTAATGAAAAAACATTTGCAAGTGATATTGTTGAAAAACCACTGAAAGTGAAAATAAGGTCACGATGAAGAAATAAGTGCCAATAGAAGGTATTTTTGGGTAAGGATATCGATATTCACACTAAGTAAAACTATTTTTGAAAAAAATTGATTTTTTTCAATTTTCAAATTTTTTATGACATGGCGTATTTAAATTTTACGGCTTGGTGGAAAAGATTCAGGAAAGTGAAATTTTTACTAAGTACGTCCATCGTTTTAAGGTTTAGGTAGGTACTACTTCCTGACTATTCTCCTCTTCAACTTTCGAAAAAAAGGAACAAAATAATCACTCCAATGTCTAAGCATATGCTAATCCTATTGAAGAAGTGAAAAATAAGCCGATTTTTTGAGAGATAGGGGAGGAATTTTGATCGAGCCAAGTATCGAAATCGACAATTTTTTTAAACCCGTGAATCCGTTTTTGATGCCCCTTCATTTAAAAAAACAAAAAGAACTCAGCAGGACGGGAAGTGTACGGCTGAATTGTGTGATCAGAATTTGAAATATTTCAGTTTTTTCGAATTTCAATAATTCCACGAACTTTTTTCGAAAGCGACGATTTTTCAAAAAAATCCGATTTGAAAAGGTGTCAATTTATTATTTTGTTTTGATCTCCTCTTATAGAAACAATTTTGAACATTTTCTGTTCGATTTTTTTGAAATGTTTCTCTCTGCAAAATGGATGCCTGTCGCCAAATTTCTATGATCGTATCGCTAGTAAGTATGACCTATTATTCTCGGGAATAATCATTTTGCAAAAATTTCCAAAATTTGGAAGTTGAAAAAATTGGTTTGATAAATTTGAAATTCAAAATACGAGTAATGTCAAAATTGAATCAAAATATTCCTCTTTAGGGAAAAATGTTAGGTAATAATCTACCGGACTTCACTCCAGATCGAATTTTTGTAACTTAACATCCCGCCTCCCCGAGTGAATTTTACAATTCAAATATTTTTCTGTAATCTTTTCTAGGTTAGAATTCTGAAAATTGAAAATCCTTCTGTACCATCCTTGAGAGCTGAATTTTGGCAATTTAAAATTTTTCATGTGAGCTCTTTCAGATCAAAGTCTTAGTAATTCAAAATTTCCTCTGTACCTTCCTCTAGAACAGAATTCTAGTGTTTCTAGTATCTACCTAATAATTCTAATGGTCCCAGTGGTTCTAGTGCTCAAAACCCCACTCCGCAGTCCGGAGTGAATTTTGTCCCATCAGTTTCTTTTAGTACCTCCTCCAGAACAAAATTTTGGCAATTTAAAGTTCCTACCGGACTCTCTCCGCGACATAATTTTGACAATTTAAAAATTTTCCCCGTTCCCCCTCCAAAGCAGAATTTCGGTAATTTTCAAACTTTTCTCGTAGGTACCTACTCAATCCTTCAAATTCTAAGAATTTTATTCATTCAAAATTTCTCCCACATTCCCATCCAAGGCAGAATTTTCGTCCTCTAAATCGATTGAAAACGGTTTCGAACCGATCCGGAGCAACAATATAATTTTTCAATTTTTCAGCTTTAAAAATTCCATATTAACTTTAGCATCTCCAAATTAGTGATTTACTTAATCGATCAGACCACAATTTCCTAAAATTTGTTCCAGTTGAATCAAATCAGTCTCTATGAAAAATGGGGTTCTTTTTTTTTTCAAAGCTAACATTTCAAAATTTTCTGCAGGGTTCAATTGCCTCGAAAAACCATTTCCAATCAATTCAGGAGATCGAAAATATGCTTTATGCGAAATTCCGACTTTTATTTATTAAAAAATAGCCAAGGTCATATCACAGTTCGATTTTAAAATAAATATAAGTAAATAAAGAAGACCTCATTACAACAAAAAATTATTTATTACAAACAAAGTGTTAGTACAAAAATATTAAAATTTCATTGGAATGACGTGAGTTAACCCAAAATAGTAAATTTCATTTAAAAATGCACCCATTGCGTAAGTAATATAAAATAAAAAATAACACTCATCTTAAACGAGTTTTTTCCAAAAATAAAGTTAGTCTTATGATTACGATGAACTTGTACATAAAAACATCAAAATCTAATGTTAAAGGAAGTTACCAAAAGAAAATAAAGAAAAATACAAAATATAATAATAAAAAATGGAACCATATCACTAAGATATCACATAACAATAACGTAAGTCTAATATTAAGCAAAGAAATAACATCGACACCTATCTATCAAACAAAGATACATCGACGATGGTCTAAAAACTTAATACACTTGGTACCAATAAAAAAAAATTGTCCTCGTAAAAAATGAAAAATAATACACAACGAGTAATACTGAATTCTCTGATAATCTATCGATAGTTTCGCGTTTAACATCAGTATGATTACATAACATCATAGGTAGAGGTACTGAAAGACACAAATAGGACGAATTAGAAAAAAAAGCACGTTTGTTCGGAATGTTCAAGAGTAAAATCAACATTTACAACCACACTAAATTAAAATTCGTATAAAAATCAATACAAAAATAAATGCGAAAATTGATAAAATTCATCGTTCCTCGAATGAAAAGTAGGTAGATAAAACTTATAATAATTCTGAACACAGTTCGTAATACATTAAGTGGAATACGATACTTGATTTAATACTCGCGGAAACCATTTATCGCTAAGTAAACGAAAATCTACCGACACGCCTTTATACCTCGAACGAGCGAAACTCACGTAGCTATTTATGAGCGCTATTTCACCTAATACAGACAAATATCTTAAGAAAACAATCAACATTTGAATAGCAGTACGAACGCAAACGATAAATTTTAATGGCTCGTTACTGCGCACTAAACACTGAAGGGGATTTTATTCAACTGCACACGAACTTCTTTGCTGTCATCTTGGTTGGTAATCACCACGTAGTGTACTTTACCAGTAGGTGCAATTGTATGGCGACAGTACATCGATGTATACTTGACGCTTAAGTATATTAAATAAATAACTAGGAAAACTAAAATGGAAAAAAATAAATACTTGGTATAAGGATGAACTCCCTCGTGTTTGTTACATCTGGATAAATTGAAATCTTTCAAAAGAATAGGATTCTTTCGATCTCTCATAGTTCGACAATAAATACTCTCGTTATTTTTCACCACAACGTGGGTAGTTTTTAGCCAAGAAGATAACTCGTTGATGCTGCAATCGCAAGGGAAATTATTTTTATGAATATCTAACACAAATTCGCGTTTTTTTGAAAACGCATCGAACGTAGATAGATCTTCGCGATTAAGATGATTGATTCGATTCGATTCTAAGTCCAAATAACGCAGACTTGGTAGACATTTAACGTCGAAATTCAAAGTCTCCAAAACATTGTTACCCAAATGTAAATCCATTAGATTTTGCAAATCACAAAATACACGTTTGTCGGCAAAGCTGCTGATTTCATTCTGCTCCAAATGTAACTTTATCAATTGAGTAAGGTTGCTATTGATGAATATACTATGGAGCTCTTCTGCTAAATCAGCTGATGTATTGTCTAAAAATGCATCGGTGAGATGCAGCTCTTTCAAATTTTCGAAATTTGAAAACACCCTGAAAGAAAAAAAGTAAAATGTGAGTTAGAAAACGTGATTTTTGTTGTTCTGATGTAATAATATTTCTTACCTGGGATGAGAATTTTTGGTCAACATGATAGAATTATGATTTAATATGAGTCGTTCTACCACAGGAACATGATGAAACGTCTTCCCTTTGATTTCTTCTATTCCGTTGTTCGTCATATCGATGATTTTCAATTTCGTCAGGTTTTTCTCCGAGCCGAATATATTCACTGGTAATTTGGGTACATGATTTTCTTTGAAAATAAATACCTATAAAATAAAAGAATATACACTTAGATTGGTCACATTGCGAGGAATGTTTTGAGAATGTGACTTACCTCAGTTTCTAGGGGCATGTTTTCCAATAATTCTACATTATGTTGCTTAATACTGTTGGTACAATTGGTAATATACATGTCCTGGTCATAATATCGCTGAACTCCACATTTACACAGATCGCATAGATTTAATCCATGGATATGAGGTAAAAATAAAATTGTCAAGAGAATGTAAAACATTGTGATAATAACTATACGAATAGACGAGTTAAGAATATGGACATTTACGATTTAAATTTTTATGATTCATTGCAAAAATGATTGATAAACGTAGAACATATCACACTGCACGTCTATCTTTCAAACTACACATGATTACCGACTGCAAAACAGCTTTAGAATGCAATTTTTAGTTAGAAAAAGAAATGAATGAAATATCAGCCTTCAGCCACTTGCTGATATCGTTTGTTTTCACTCGAAAATTGAAAACAGAACCGGTTTTGGTGATTAATTTGAATCGTTCGAGAACGGTTTGAGGTAGCAGTGTTGTCACTTGTCATATTTCTCAACTTAAAATTTTCAAGTTGAAATTTTCCCAGTTTATTTTCCACGTTCATTTTTCCAAAAAAAAATCAGTTATGAAAAATAATTTTCAAGATGACGTTTCTCCAAACATTTTTTCAAGCAGAAATTTTCGAAAAAATTTCAAGTTCGACGTTCGAAATTTTTCTAATATTTTTTCTACGTTTATTCTCAAAAAATTTTTCAGCTTCGAAATTTTTGAAGGTAAGTTCAAATTTAAAAGTTTTCAATTTTTTTCCGCGTTCAATAATGTTAAAATTTTTTTTCAGCTTCAAAATTTAATGGGGAAGGCAAAAATGTTTCAATTTTTTTTATCAAGATGAAATTTTTCAAGTTTTTTTCGGGTTTTCTCAAAATTTATTTACGTTAATTTTTTTAAGAATTTTTTCAACTTTGAAAATTTTCAAGCATAAATGTCTTAAAGTTCTAACGTTTTGTGAATTCTGAAATTTTCAAATTGCAATTTTGTTGAACATTTATTTAAGTAGGTAGGTAAGTACAACTATTTTTTCAATTTTTTTAAAATTGAAGTTTTCTCAGATTTTCATTTATTTATTGTACATGTAATCTCTACAATTTTTCAAGTTGAAATTTTCCCAAAAAATTTTCATTCTAAAATTCTAATTTTTCAAGTTGTAATTTTCTTAGAAGTTTTTTTTCTTGAAATTTTCTATTATTTTCTCAAGAGGGTAATATTATGTAAGTTGTAAGTGCATCAACTTAAGAAGACTTTTCTAAGTTTTTCCCAAAAAATCGATGTGGTAAGTACAATAAGAGATAATTTTTGACCCCAAAACGATATCTTCGCCCTACTTTAGGTGTTCAGGAAAGCGTGATCTTGAAAAATATTGTGGTTTTCATCTTTTGCCGGTCATCTCAGTCGTTTTTTAATAAATTGAATCGAAAATTTGATGAGTAGGTACATCTTAGGTCCAAAATATCATCATAATAGAGGGGAAAATAAGAAAATGCGTCATAGGCCGATTCATCTATTTCACCGTGCTAGAGCCTTCTCAAGTTTAAATTTCCTTAAGAAGTTTCCATGTTTCAATTTTCATAATTGAAATCGAGTGGGTGAATTAAAACTCAAAAAGAGTAAACGCCTTTCTTTTCTTTAGATACCGATAAAATACCAAATAAATCGAATTTTGAATAATCATATTTCATTTGTTGAACTCCGATCAAAATTCAAGACGAAGATGAGCTTCAAATTACTCAGCAATCCAATGTACAAGAAATTCAAAACCCAAAACCGTTTCTTAATTCGAATCATTCACATCTTCAAAAATACCCACCAACTCAATATCATCGAAAACAAAACCATCATTCAACTTCATTGTATTTTATAAAATAATAACAAATCGACAGAGTGAAAAATTTATTTCTCGAGTCAACAACGTTACGCTTCAACTTGTCCTCCAATTTCAGCCAAAAATGCTTCTTTCCTATCGGCAATATTTTGTTTGCGTTCTTCAAGAGTCAATTTAGCGGCGTTCCATCTCTTCTTGACAACCTTGCTCTTATCTTTCTCGGATGGTTTTCTCGTCGGATCAGCGCGAATAGTTTCGTGAGCTTTTGTATACATTTGCTCCAACTAAACCCAAATTCATATCAGTTTATTCACTAACTCACACATATCTACACCACAAAAGTAAGAATACTCACACCATCAGCGGTAATTCCGAGCTTGATATACTTGGAAAATTGCTTCTGATAAGCTTCTTCGTCATCTTCTTGCAATTGTCGCATATAGTCGGCAACGTGACCACCGAAGATGTGTTTACGGTGAACTTCAGCGTCGTAAGATTTAGCTTCGGCGCTGTAGCCAGGGAACCGTTTCACGCTGTGGAAAAATCAAACGGTTAGGTATTTTCTAGAAATAATAAAGAGTAGGTGAGGGGTTGTGATACGAACCTATGTGGGATATTAATTCCACCATCGACGGCTCCTTTCATGGCTCCAAATACACGAGCTCCGGTGCTGGTTCTCGTGAGACCAACATCCAAATTACAACGGAACGCGTTGGGACCTCCTTCAACCGGCTCGACTTCGAATTGTTCGGCGGTCACTTCGGTGCATCCTTCGTACAAGCGATCTAATCCCAATTTTTTCAACAGCTGTAATTCAATTCATAAAATTAGCCAATGTAAACAAATTTCACTTCACCAAATTGTACTACTTACTCTACGGGCCACCAAAAGACCGGTGCAATAAGCCGCAGCGTAGTTGGTGAGACCAACTTTGACACCATATTGAGGGAGTTCACTGCTGTAAGCAGCGCAGACGATAATGTCACCGACGATACGAGAATAAGCGATCTATAATCAAAATTGCAATTAAATCCTGTACACGACGAGCGAATAGAAAGTAAACTATTGAAAACGTACTTGACATGTAATGTTGGTATTCGAAAAGCGAACTATTAAACGATATTTGGGGGTAGCGTACTTGTTCTTGTCTTGGACAACTAAACGTTTTCGGGCATAGTAATCGGTTTTACCTTCACGACGCCTTTTGAATTTGACTTGGTATCTCTTGAAGTACTGCTTATTTTTGACAACTTTAACGAAGCCCTGGAAAGAAACACAATTGTCAGTCGAGTAAAGCTTAAGCGATTATAAAATGAAATTGGCTCAAAAGAATAACGGTGTGAGGTGGGAAAACGTAATGTGTTACTGTTGAAAAATGATGATTGTACTTACCATGGTGTTTTAGGAATTTGACGAATGCTTCGAACCTAAAACACGAATATGGTGTCGATGGAATCGAACTAGATAATAAATAATTCCCTAACTTTAATATTAACGAAACGTTGTTGAGATTTTTTCACATTTCATTACAATTGCCACCAAACTAAAATCTACAACGTGCAATCTTTTTTACCGAAAATGACGTAGAAATGAATCGAGGAAGGAAAGTCGTTTTTGGGTTGATAGAAATATAGAAATTGTAAAAAATACTTTAAGGTGAACACAACCACCGATAACTAAGGTATTATTTCGCAGAATTTTTCATTTCAAAATTAGGCAGCGCTATAAGTGTGAAAAAACGAAACTACTTCTCTACAAATTTTACTGATAAGCTTTTTCGCTTTCTGTGATAAGAAATAATTGGAAAATTACAAATTTTTTGAACAAATTTTTCGAAACTGAATAATTTACATAGAACCTGTAAACGTAAAAATGCAAAATTCTGGAAGACTTCTTCATCGTATTCTAAAATACACATCACCGAACTATGTTACCTTTCGACATTTCGCAGTGTTTTCAAATTCAAAACATCCTGTGATTTCGCAGTCTTTTCTATCAAATACGTTCTCCGGTAACAAAAAATGTATCTCCGAAGCGGAATGTTTACAGAGCTATTTAATATCTTCTTCACAAATTCGTTTGAAGAGTTATAACACTCATAAATCAAAGGTATGTAGCACAATATTGAAAAATTATTTGTATTATTTTGTCCTGCTAACTGTTTTTATTGAATTTAGAAATCAACATCATCAGAGTACGAAAGTGGCTCTGATTCCGATTCTGACGATGATATTCCCCAAGAGCAACACCACGGCGCAAAAATAGCTCAAATCCAGACTGATTCTTTGCGTTGCGACCTTATATTGAAAAATGGCCTGGGATATTCTAGAAAGTACGCACATCTTATTATTTTTGATAATTTGAAGTCAAACTATTGAGCTAACTTCATATTTTAATGCTGCAGTAAATTGGAAATGTATTTTTATGAAGGAAGAATCAGAATCAACGGATTGAAGATTATGAAAAAAAGTGTCAACGTGAGACAAATATTTTTTCACTTGTTCTGTATCACTTCTTGTAGCAATAATTACTTTATTTTTATTCAGGTTGATTTACATGACGAAATAGACGTAGTAAAACATTTCGACGAAGAAAATCCTAACTTATTACACGTTGGAAGAGTTGAAGTCCTTAAAGCTAAACCATCCGGTGATTTCATTTTCTTAACCATTCGTAAATTTAAAAATTTATTGATAGAGAATTACGAAAAAGATCCTTGGGAGGAAAAACTACCTGAGAAAGAGGACGATGAAAATGAAGAGGAGAAGAAAGAAACGGAGGATGAAAAGAAGAAATAACGCGTCGATTTCGATTTTAATTGTGTATGTGTTATGCGAGGCAAACTTGTAGGTTCTCATACCATGAATCTACGAATAACTAGCCTTTGAAAGATTCGAATAAAGCGAAGTGGTGGATTCGTAGATTCAACTCTACGAATTCAATGATTTTTTATTATACTTTGAAACTTAGTTTTCCCCATTTTTTTTCATTTTTTGTCGTAATGATCGCTGTGAAAAAAATTAATGAATTAAAAGTGAGCGAAATTAAACGAAGAGTTGAAGTCTATCACCGTCACCAATACATAAGACTGTGATGAAAAGAAGTGTCCATATGGACTAATTTCAGGCTACAAGGAAGTATTCGAACTTGAATGTTCAAAACTATGGAGGGAGAGGGGCAGGGTTAAATTTTTCAAAAATTTCAGGTTTATTTTCATTTTCTACATTTCTCACAGATTTTTTCTGGAAAATCATTTTATGGCTTGATAATGTTCCATTATTCAAAAGATTGACAATCTTGACAATATTTCTCAAAACTTGGACAGTTTTTTCTGTTTCCGAAACTTGGGAAAATGAAATTGAACAATTTCTTCCAAAACTTGGGACAATAATTTCCACATTTTTCAATAATTGGAATTTTTCCCAAAAAAGGAATTGATGAATTCCAAAACATTGATATATTTTTTAAAAGATGAGGACTCGTGAGATCCTGCTACCTGCTAAGGTTAAAATATTTTGTCTTGTCGCTGCGACTGCTTTCAAACGAAAAATTTGGTCCAAGTAACGACGTTGTACCGACGTTCGAAAGGCATTTTTTTTGCTCTCACATTTTTCTCCTCTGGCCCCAATTTTTTCTGCACCGCCCTGATTTCTAAAAATCGGACAACTTTTAACAATATTGGGCGATTTTGTTGATGATCGTTCCCAAAACTTGATAGTTTTCTTAAAAATTGGGCATTTTCCAAAAATCGGAAATACTCAAAGAATAGAAGAAATATCCAAAATTGAAAATTCGTCCAATAATTGTACCATTTTCCAAAAATTGCTAATTCTCCAATTTTTTCATGTTTTCTAAAAATTGAACATTTTTTAAAAACTTGGATGATTTTTTTCTCGAAACCGACCATTATTACGGCGATAGATTTATTAAAATCCGTCTTTATTGAAAATAAATTGTACGAGATGATGTGCATATTGCATATTTTAATCTCCAAATAATTACACCATTTTGAAATAAAAACAATATAAGTTATGGTAACACAGTTTTAAATCCGAGTTTACACGTTAAAAACAGTATTGGAAGCTCAAAAATTATAAATACGCTAAAATAACCACGTTCTTAAACATAATGGAACTCGACTGTAAAAATATTTCAAACATCGATATTTAAAATTGTTCGGTAGGCCGACAATCGTGTTAAATATAATATTCAAATTTGAAAATAATACGTACTTAGGAATAAAAGTAAAACACACCAAACCAGTAGTGATACAAAATAATTATACAAAACCACCTTCATCCACGTCTTTGGTAAAATAAAACTACGATGACTAGCGATAATCCCATAAACATGAAAAATTAAGCCAACGCCGACGCCGGCAACGAGCTATGCTTCGGTTTAGTTTTATTCAAGAAAACTCTAATGCAACCGTTGAAATCAGCGCTGACTAAAACGTACCCTTGGGCTCCTTGGGTGTGCTGCGATAATAAAGGATCGTCACTTTGGGCTTCGGCTTCTTTTTTCTTTTCTTCCATTTGTTGAATGATGACGCTCGGATTGGGAGCGAAAATTGCACAAGTGACTACCGCATTGTGAGCTTTGATTCCTTCCCAGAAATCATTTCGATCTCTTCGGACTGATGGGAATTTTGAATAGTCGTGGTGGGTTTTCCATATATAAATACATTGATTTTCCGATCCGCATACGATAAATTTACCGTCGTGGCTGAAGCTTGCTTTAATTTGACTGCTCACGTTCACGTATCCTATTAAAATTTAAAACAAATTCATGTTAAAAAAATAAAAAATGAAGAAGAGTTGGAAGAAATGGACCAACGTACCTTTATATTTGCACGATAAATTCAAATCGATTAAATCATACAATCGAATCCTGCTATCGTTCGACGTCACTAGAATTTTATCTTCTCCCGGCATCGGTTCAATACCGCTGATTTTACGACCTCTGGCATTTTTACCGCGAGTTGAACGAACATGAATTTGCGTATGATACCGAAGCTGATCAGTATTATAGAAAATACATCTCCCATCGTAGGATCCAACCACAGCGAATTTTCCATTCTGGCAAAAATTAGCTGCCGTGATTAACTTAGTCGATCCGTCGATTTCGGTCCACACAGCAACCTTCTTATCGGGAATATTCCACAACCTGAGTTTACCGTCCAAAGATCCGCTTAGAAAATATCTATCGTCTTTGGGCAAGAAACATATAGCGGTAACGAAATCAATATGTTGAAAACAACATAGACACTCCTTTCTGGAAATATGCCATAAACGAACAGTTTTATCCATCGAGGATGAAAGAACGAAGTAATTTTTAGACCAAGATACATCCAAAAGGTCCGAAGTATGGCCGGTATAAGTGCAAAATGGTTTCGGCATGAAAGGAGTATTATCGTCGGCTCCTGACGAGCCAGCACCATCACCCAAGGTTAGATTAGGATCATCGATCGATTGCTGAGACACCAACGACTCTTGAGACGGAGTTGGAGAGGATTTTTCTGCGTTGTATTTAGTTCGCATTTCCTGGAAATAAGTATAAGCGCTCCGGATGACCCAAATTCTTAATATGCGGTCTTGGCCAGCGGTGGCAAGTAGTCTACCGCAGGATGAAAATTTCATGCACCAGACTGGGCCTGCGTGTTCGCCGCTGAATTCCTAGAAAATATCGAAATGATTAAAAAAGTGATATTTTATATTTTTGGACTTACAAGGGGGCTTCTCAATTGGCAGTAAAATTTTGGAATGAAACAAAGTATTTCGAAAGTACATTCCAAAAGGAACCCTATATCAAAATTTTCAGATATTTTAGTTCATTTTTCGAATTTTTGAAAATTCTAAATTCCCTCATGATTTTGTAAAATTATGAAGATTTAATCTCAACAAAAAAAGAAGCTAAAATTCGTTTGTATCCTATTTTTGACCTCCTGAATCGATTAAAAATGGATTCGGGAAAATTTGAAATCTACAGAATACGTTGGAATTTTCCAGCACTGCCGACTAATCTGATATGTTCCAGTCACCAAACTTGAAAATTTTGTGAAAAACCAAGTTGTTCAATTTTTAGGTATTGTAAAAATGATGGGAGACTTTTAGTTTGAAAAATAATAATGATTTTCCTTACTTATTTTCTATTTCTCAACTTCAATTTTTTTCGAAAATTAAAAATTTTATCGCTTTAAAATTTTAATTTTTTCTACTCCAAACATTTTCAAGTTCTCAATGTCATAATTTTCTCAAATATTATGTTTATTCTTTTCAAAGTTCAAAGTGTCTAAAAAATCAAACATTTTTTCAACTCCAAAATTTTTTCATTTTCAAATTTTAAAGGGTTTCTCAAAATTTTTCGACTAAGAAAATATTCTGTTCAAGTTTAAATTTTTATAAACTTCTGATTATTCCAATTTTTTCCAAGGTCAAATTTTCTCAAAAATTCAAAATTCATCTTCTACACTAAAAATTTTCATGTTCAAATTTTCATAATTTCTTCAATAAGTTTTATTTGAGTTTAAATTTTCTAAAAAATTTTGAAATTCAAATTTTCATATTATTATGAAATTAAAACATTTTTTCTAAACTTTAATTTTTTTAAAATTGTTTTTAATTTCAAAATTCTTTCCAATTAGAAAAGACGTCAATGAAATCAGAAAATTGATAATTTAGTTTTTAAATTATCGAATTTCTTTGACATCAAAAATATTGAATACCTAAATTTGAATGAGAAAATTTGAACGTGACAAATTTTGGAATAAATACATATTTAGGAATTTTCATAAGAACTCCAGCAACGATAAACTTAGATTATCCATAATGGAGACTTTTCTGATTGATTACATCACAATTTTCCAAAATTCGTTACTGCTGCACAAAATCAATATTTTTCTACAATCAAAATTGAAAAAATTGCCAGCAGCACCCTATTGAGGTGACAAAATAATCTCAAACTTTAAAAAGCTTTTTTTACGAAAAAAAAATATTTTTAATGCTAGAAAATTTTGAAACTTTTTGGAAGCTTTAGATCGGTTAGAAACTTTTTCCAATCGATTTAAAAGCTTAGAAATAGAGCATAATACCAAATTTCAGCTGTTTACGTCAGTGAGTACATTGTGGACATATTTTTCAATTTTCTTAGAACATTTTTGCTAGAAAAAAATATGTATAGGATTTGACTAGACAGTAAATTTTTTTTGTAAAATTATATGTACTTTAATCGATCAAATAAGTCAGCAGTATGAGTAATTCGGGTTTGTAATGCTAAAGGTCATCTGGGCCCTTTTTTTTTCTAATTCTAGAAAATTCCTAAATTTTCTAGAAGCTCCGAAACGTTTCGAAATCACTTCCAATCAATTCGGGAGAGTAATTCTGAATATCCAAACATGTGCCAAAATTCGAAAAATGAACTTACAGCTCCGAGATTTCAAATAGGGTTTCTTTTTGGAAGAACTTTCGGTAAATGTTTGTTTCGGTCCAAATTTTTGTGCTTGTTATACCTCCCTCATCTGGTTTCCAGATTTTTGATCTTTACCTGTACATGCTGCAAAGCCAAAAATTCAAATGGACCTTTGTTACTATTCGAAGCACGCAATTTGAACGGTTCGTTTTGTTGATTAACATCGTCACGAATATCGGTAATGTCTTCTTTGTGACGAACATGTGATACCTCATGAGCGATCGTCTTAGCTTTGCTGACAGTTTTACGAACAGTCGAGCCAATCAATCGTTTCAATTTGGCTGTTCGTTTCATCACAGTTACCGAATCTGTATCACCATCTGTAGTAGTAGCGAATGACTTTTTACTGTCGATACTTTCTTCATCGGATTCTTTTCTTTTCTCCAGACTCGAGTTGCTGACGTATTCGGAAGTCAGTCTCATTATATGAAGGGATAGGGGGTTCATGCATTGGGGTAGTTTATCTTCAGCGATGCTCAAAGGTACTCGTTCTCCGGTATCTAAATTCAGTACAGTAACTTGCTCTAGTATTTCCTATCAAAAAAATATAGATTCGTTAACTGTTCCTAATATGATGGTATTCGACATTGCCAAGATTTCATACCATATCAGTGAGTTGTTTCCCAGAATCAGTTCGTGTCCGGACAAACATATTTAGTTGCTGGGGCAGTTGGTTCTCGTCTCCGGTGCTTTTTCTTCTTTCTTTATTACGTTGTGGACTGACACCGAATCTTAAACCTAATCCAGCTCTTGTACCACCGACACTATGACTGCTGGCCGAAGATAGCGGATATGTGCTGCTATTTCGAGCCAAACTTGGGTTGCAGTTGGCATTTGGTAGAGGGTATGTGCCACCTCCGCAGCAAGCTGAGAATTTATTTTTAGATGGTTCGTAGATTTCGTTTGGGCTATCGATGCTTTCTGCTCTTTTGCTTTCTTCGTCCTGAACATAAAAAAATGCCGAATAATTCGAAAATTTATAGAAATTGATGTGAATTAGTTTTATTCAGATACCTGAGGTTTAACTACATATTCGCCTTTAGATGCCAAATTTATATCTAACGAATGTTCTAATTCTTTGGTTAAATTTTCAATAGTAGTTTGGGAATTATACATCGGAATGTTTTCCTAAAAATTACAATAAGTTATTCGAATTCAAGTCCAGATGAATCGATCCGAAATCTTTTTCGACTTACCTTGCACGGAGCAATCAAAACAGAATCTGAACTCTGCAAAGGAACAGAAACTGACTGCTGTAAAGCAGCTTTAAGCTTCTTTTTACGTCTCGGAGGAGCAACCGGTGCCTGTTCAACTTCACACTGCGATTGTTTCATATCCGGACGATTAAAAGAATTGGAATTTTTCGTACTGGCTATCACATCAGGCTCTTGTAACTTGGGTAAAGTAGCAGACGTACTCTCTTGAGGATTTTCTTCGATTTTATCCACAGATGGTTTCCTAGTCGGTGGCTTCACCTTCTCCGACAATACCGTATTTTCAGTCAGAGTATCCGATGATCCGGTAACTAACGCAGATTGTTCATCTCGACTATCACCTACCAAATTACAATCGAATCAGCAAAGCAAAAATCAAGCCATCAAATAAATCCACAAATACGTACTAATTTGTTCCGAATTACCACTAAGTATTCGTCCCACGCGCCCTAAAGATGTCATGCTCTGCACCGAAAGCGTATCGTGCTCGATGACTCTGAATGGATGCAACATTTTATTCGATGGACCAGTGAACACATCGTCGACAGAAGATACTTGACTATCAACAGGAGAGTTATTACTGACCGCTCCGTCTTCTTCTTCGTTCTGCATACGTTGACGTAACTCTTTGAATTTGTTCCAGCTGTTGTTGTCTTTTTGATTAGCAGCTGCGTCCTGAAGAATGGTTCGCAAAATGGTAAATTATGAGAACGTTCAAGTGGAGTAAATATCAAAATTATTACTTTTTTATTAATATCTTTAGCAGACTGAGAAGGTCTTAAGGTAAGATCTGAGGTGAATTCAGAATCTGATGAAAGCTTAGTTGATCGTCGAGCTGGTTTGACGAAAACATTCTGTGCCTGGTCGTTTTCTTTCTTGGGTACTGAACTGCTGGAAATAATGATTTATTTTAGATGATTCAATAAACCGAACCTAATATTATGAAAATTACCTATTGGTTTCTTCAGCATCGTAAAACTCTTCATTATCACTGCTTGTAGACATTGTGGGAGTAGTTCAATATGATCAATAGTCAAGTTACAAAAAATTTACAAAGTATAAAAGAAGAAACATTGTTGTAGAAAATGAAAAATTATTTTATTTTGCAGTTTTTTGTTCACGAAGATAACATTATTTTTATCAAAAAACCAACAACTTATAACAAATTTTCATCTGGATAGTGGAATTTTCCAGTAATCTTACGTAATGACGGTAATTTTCTGGAAAATAATCGTAATTTCCACAGTAAATGGATAATTTGACCTCGTAGAGTTCATTCAACGTTCCATAATTGAAATTTTTCTTCAAAGATGGCACTAGTGACCGATTTTTCAGAGACTCCAAAGTCAGAATCGTCAAGGTTCCTACCACAACCCCTAATGAATTTTAATTACCTACCTTTCGACGAACGATTCCATAAAAAACAAATTTTATTCGCAATTTTACGCCTTTTCCAAAGGTGCAATTTTTTTCCATCTATTTTACGCGAAAAATTGTACCGAAAATCGTGCTATAAAATTACTTTGCCTTCGAAATACGTCGAATTTCGATCGAAACAGCGTTTGTTTATTTCACGTCGTTACGTAGGATCCAAACGGAAAGAATTTTTATGCTAGAAGCATTATTTTATACCTCGATGGTTATTGTAAATTCATCAGCACGTTTGTGGAACTTCTCCAATAAGGATTAAAGTTTCTGTTTTTGATCGCTACTATTTTCATTGGTGATTCTTGCGTGATTAATTCGTTTTATTCACTTGTTAGTTTTTAAGTATTGCAATTATGGACGACTTGGAAGTTGAGGTAGTCGGCGAAAACGGAGCCCTTTACAAGGTTTGTAATCCAATAAATCCAATCTTACATTTCATAAGTTGTTAGTTTTTGTCCTATCCTTATACGAATTCCGCCGCATGAATTCCATCTGCGGCTATTTTTGCGGCCTATCAGGTTCCCTTCGCACCGTATAACAAATATCCTCGCATGCTTGACGCTGCCTTCGGTAACAAATCTCGTATCAGCTTTCATCTCGCAGCTATTTGCATTCGAGTTGAAAAATGCCGAACGATGTTGACTTGGAAACTCCCACAGATGCCAGCGACTCCCTTTATCATACTCTTACCTTAAGCAGAGTTAATTTTGAGGGATATTTCGTTTCGAAGGCGGCGATTGAAATTCAGTCGTCCATTTTACACTCGGTTTTCTTACCACTCCTATAAATAGTCGGTATTTGTTCGGTTCTGAGAATTTCATCATACGATGGGTTGAATTCGAAATCATTTATGATGACGCTTTCTAGTCCTAGAATAAATACCAGTATCGAAATTCGAATTTATTTCAATGCATCGAATACTTTTACAAATCATATGGGAAATCTTCATTATGGGACAGGGTTAAATTTGTTTGTAGTTTTGGTTTGCCAGAATAATCGACGTGTTATGGAAAGTGTTTTCCTTTGAATCATTATAGAGTTAATAATAAATATGAACTTGTTTCAATCGAAGGCTTTTCACATTTTTCATCCTAGGCCCATTCGTAATCTTTTCTCTATTATGTTTTCAATTTTTTTTCATCTTTGTTTATTCTTTTTTAGGCTTTCGTAACCGATGTCTTTGATAACGAAGTTCAAGTAGTGTTCGAAAACGAGTAAGTATATGGTGGATTATGAATAATCTCTAAATGAATCCTACTGATGGTTTTTATTCCTCAGATGGCAACCGGAGTCCAAATTCGCCTTTAATTTAGTCAAATTACCATCGAGAAATAACAATCGTGAATTCTCCGAACAACAAGAAGTCGAAGTGTTTTCCAAATCAAACGATCAAGATACTTGCGGTTGGTGGAAAGCAGTTATTAAGGTACAGCCACAACCACGTTCGAACGTATTCTGCCTTCGAATCGATATCTAACTTTTGTTCGTTTGCAGATGATCAAAGGAGAATTTCACGTCGTCGAATATGTAGGCTGGGAAAACACTTATACCGAAATAGTACCACCAGAACGTTTACGACATATAAACTCAAACCCGACGATAGATCGTACTACGTTTTTTAAATTCGAAATCGATGTGCCTGATGATTTGAGAGAACATGCGAAACTGGACGGTGCTCATAAAGAATTTCAAAAAGCGATTAACGCCTCCATATGTAGATATTTAGCTGATAAAGGCAAGCTAGTTGTAATTTCAAGATGTGACCAGTCGCAAAAGCTAGCAACCATGATGAAAGATATGCATTTCCGTAATCTCAGTCAAAAGATTTTACTTTTAAAAAGAACCGAAGAGGCTGTTCGACAGTTAGAATCTACTAAGCTACAAAACGTAGGAGGGTAAGTGTCCTTATCTTCCAACAAACTGACTCTTATTGTAATGAATCAATCAGGTTCGCTTTGTGTTTATGTTGTGGTTTTAAGAATTTCGATAAGTACGAGATAAACTAATACCGTCGTTTCGTACTAATCTGATAACGAACTATACTATTTCATGTAACCGTTTACTCGATTTTTTTCATTACTAATTCAACGGTTTGGTGGAATTTTTAAATTGGATTTTCTAATTTGTTTCCAAGTATTTTGATGGGAATTTTTAAAAATGACGATGCTAATTTTTTTTGCTGTTTGGCTCCTCCCCCTTCAAGTTTAAAAATTCAAACAGCCATGATTGTTTTACAAATACAAAATACTCTTTTCAATTGATGATAAATACCAAAGAAGTTATTTCCTTATCACTTACCAATGACTCATACCAAACAATAAACAAGTATTAAATTCCAAAGATCAATTCACCCAAAGATTCCTCACGTATTTGAGCAACCGATTAACTTTTTTTTCCACTTTTTAGCTTTTCCGATGAATTTCAAGTACGCGAAGATTTAATGGGCTTAGCTATAGGAGCACACGGTTCAAATATTCAATTAGCTAGAAAAGTCGAAGGTATTACGAATATAGAATTAGAAGAACCCTCATGCACCTTTAAAATTTACGGCGAAGTAAGTCGAACAACTGGAAAGTCTGTGGGCGACATTTTGTCCTGTGTTTTAACTCGCATGCATCCTTTTCTTTTTCCAGACCGACGAAGCAGTTAAAAGGGCTAGAAATATATTGGAATATAGTGAAGAATCAATTCAAGTTCCTCGCGATCTTGTCGGCAAAGTTATAGGCAAAAATGGTAGAATTATTCAAGAAATCGTGGACAAAAGTGGCGTCGTGAGTATTTTTCTCCAGACGTTCTATCATGGTTGGGATTTATGATCTTGATTGATTTGCTTTTGTTTTAGGTACGTGTTAAAATTGAAGGTGATAATGATCCTCAACCGACGACTCCCCGAGAAGAGGGCCAAGTTCCTTTCGTTTTTGTAGGCACAGTAGAAAGTATATCGAATGCTAAAGTACTTCTCGAGTATCACTTAGCCCATTTAAAAGTAAGCTTTAACCGAATCAATGACCGAAGAGTCTGTGGCTGAATTTAATATGTGTGATTTTTCGAAATTCAGGAAGTTGAAAAATTAAGGCAAGAAAAAGTTGAAATTGATCAGCAATTAAGAAGTATGCATGGTAGCAGTATGGGATCAATGCAAACTTTCCCCTCTCAAAGAAGAAGCGATCGGTAAATGCCTAACAAATTCAAGAAATAATATTTGAGAAAAGTTCGTTTTTGCTGATCATTTTTTTTTTCAATTTCGCAGTGGATATAACTCTGATATGGAAAGTTCACAAGGCGGTGGCCGCGGACGAGGCGGTAGTATGAGAGGTCGTGGTAGGGGAGGTGGCAGAGGTAACCGAAACGATTCACGATTTAATCAAGGTAATTATCGTCGATTGTGTGTGTTTCGATTATCTGTTGAAATAGATTTATCGATTGTTTGTTTTCGGAAGTTCGTGATTTAAAAATAAAAATTTATGACTAATGAAATCAAATTTTGATTTGTGGTCAATTTTGAAGAATTTTCGTATCAAATTCTCAAAACTGAAAACCCCACGTTTGCTTGTGTTAATTTTAACCTTGCTAATTTTCGAAAATTTATCAATGAATCATTTTTCTAAAATCTGTTTAGTTTCTTTCGTAACTATTTCCGTTTCAATTTTTTTTGAGACTACAATTTTTTGACCACCTTCCTCCCCTTTTCTCCCAATGATTATAAATTTTTACTTCGAACTTCCAAAATCTAAAATGTAATATCTAATTATTTTTTTGAAAAAAAAAGGAATATTTTGCTAAGATGGAGGAATAGAATTTAAGGATTTTTTTACATTTCAATTTATTTGTTGATATAGGTTCAAGACATCAAACACCCGAGAACTCCGACGACAGATTACCCCCGCGCCAATCCAGCTATCAAGGGAACAATACCGGTGACTCGTCGCGACAATCTCAAGGCGGCTACTCGATGAGAAACAACCGATCGTCCAGAGGAGTACCTCCACCGCAGGGAGGTCCTCGCCGAGAACGCAGAATCGACGATCGACGTCGCCTCAACGACGACGACGATAATGTAATGGATTCTCACGACAGCGTAGACAGAGGTTGGTCTCAATGCCACGATCCACCCGTGTTGGAATCGTCCTTTGTATCGAGCTTGCTTCACTTTTTACCGGTTTTCTTGTATTTATTGCACAGTACTAAAGCTAAAGCGAAGTTTTTGGTGAGCTTGGGGTTGATATGCGACTGTGAAAAGAAACTTTGCAATGGGAATAGTCGATCAATTTATGGTATTGAGATTCAAAAAATATCAGGGTGGGATTTTTGAAAAAGAGTATTCTAGTACTTGAGGAAGGAGGATACACGACCTTGAATATATTTCATTTAAGTGATCAAAGTCTGTTGAGCTCTACAGTAACGAGATCATTTAATGCCAACTCGTCCCAAATCTTGGAATTGAACGACGAACTACTGACTTTTTTTTTCAAATTGTACCTGTGGATAAAAATTATCAATTTTTGACGAATGAAATGGCGCAAACTGGAGATCTCCGTGAATTTTTTCGGTGGGGAGGACAATTTAAAATTTTTTAAGATGACTACTAGTCATTTTCCCCTGAAAATAATTAGAATTTTAATCAATGATAATTGAAAACTAGATCTCTTTCTTTTTTATTTCATTCTTTATTCAAAGTGAAATTGAAGTATAATAACTTAGACCATATAGTATTAACATAGACCGCGCTACTGATAAGCGGCGAGTTCCAACAATATTTTTTTAATTATTTTGCATGAATTGGGCCCATTTCTGCGGGAAAAATCACGAGAAATTATACCACATCAGCAGTCAGACAATTTGCATCAATCATAAAAAAAAACTGGAGCGAAATGAGAGGATACGACTTCATTTTTGGTTCGAGTTCGGTGCTTTGATCGTATTTTCCGCGGTGGACCCAATATTTATTCGCGTGAATTGGGACCATTGCTGCAAATGAAATTCGGAAAATCGGTAGTCAAACAATTTATACTATCAATGGAGACTCATAGAAACAATTAGAGCGAAATCAAATAATGCGAGTTCGTTTTTAGAACATTTTCCGCGTTTTCCGCGGTGGACCCAATTTAATGTTGGAACACGGTAACAACATACGTCTTATGGACCGTAGCGCGGTCTATGTTAATACTATATGGTCTAAGTATAATAACAAAAGCAGTGTTGCCACTTCAGATGATACAAAAAAAATGATCTACTCACATGGATGGAAGAAATAATGATCTCCGTCGAATAAAATTCTAAAAAAAATAATCAAATTTTTTTTTGTTTGGGTTGGGCACATAAATTATCAAAAATCTGCGATAATTTTGTTTTAGTATTTTCAAAATTGAAAGTGCTCAAGATTGCTGCTTAAGGCAAAACTACCTGATTAAATGTACATATAAAAAATATTTGAAAAATTTTCTCATATTTTATAGATTTTTGGTCGAAAATTCGAAAAATTCCCCCCCCCCCCCCCAATTGAAAGATCAGAAACTATTTGCAGAAAAAAATTGATATTGAATTTTCATAGAAAAAATGATTATCCTCTCGAGGAATCCTACCAGTTCCATATCAAAACTTGAAAATGAAGTCAAAAAATATGAAAAATAATTTTTTAGTTTCTTTTCTGTATTGTTGGCGCAAGAAATACCGAGTGGATTTTTTTTACAATTTTTTTTCTCAATTTTGAAAAGGGAAGGAGGCGGCTTATACAATTTTTAGGCCAATTGACATGAAATGATTCAATTCCAGAAGGGAGAGAAAATTGTGAACTGGTTGGATCGGAAATTTTAGTATATTTTTGATTTAGATATCGAAATATGGGGAGGAGAAATGACCATTAATTTAAATAGGAGAGGGGGAGAGGGAGAATAACATCAGTACTCTCGAAGTTCACAATTTTCTGAATTTCGAGTTTCTTATTTCTTGTGATGCCAAGATCACAAGAAAGAAGAAATTCCCCTCCCAAATCCTGACACAGGATGATTTAAATTAGTATTTTTCAGAATAGAGTTTTGATTTGTGATTGGAGGGTGAATTGGCTATTTCTGGTTCTGTACGAAATAGTGTTAAACGCCGAGGTTTTGCTTTGTGATGACGTGGAAAAGTTCAATGACGGGGGGAGGGGGACTTCTTTAAAGGCTCATTTTGAACTAAATGGTTCAGAAACTTGAATTTATTCTTCTCTTAGAGTAAAATATTTCTTGAAACTGTTTTGTTTTTTGACATTGGAGGGGGGGGGTGTCCCAAGTTTGAAATCATTGTTGCCACATTTAATGATGGAAACAATCTACTGATCCATAAATTTGGCATTGATAATTTTTCATGATTGCTACTCGTAGCAAAATTACTCACCTAAATATGAAAAAAATATTTTCCCAGGTTTCACGAGATTGTATCAATATGTGGTCAAAAATTCCTCTCCCTTCAAAATCAAAAAAGAATTTGTTAAAAAAATCACTGGTAGAAAAGAGGGAGAGGCGATTGATTAACACCATCGTCATCGATTTTTTGAATGGGGGGGGGGGGGTGACTTGACATTTTTACTTTCAAAACTTTACTTTTTTTCAATTTTCGAAAATTTAAAAAATTTTTAAGTCTCATATGATGTGATGTGAGAAAAGTAGACGTGGAATTGTATGAAACTTTGATTTTTTCCTTATTAATTTTTCAAAATTCAGGGTTCGGTTTTGTGATGGGAGAAAGGATACAACGGCAATTTTATTTTTGTATGGAATTTCTCTAAATGCTAATTTTTTGAGTTGGGACTAGGAAGGAAAGTTCAGAATTTCAGGAGGGGGAAGAAAGGGGGAATCAGTTTAATTTTTTATGTTGGATGGTGGAAATGGAGAGGATCAGAAACTCGAAACTGGTTTAATTTCAGTCTGACATTATCCATAAAACTGTCTTGTCATTCTTTCTTCAGGAAAGGAAGGGAGAGGGAGGGTTCAATTCTAATTTAGAAATTCAATTTGTAAGTCAAAATCGTAATTTCACCTCAAGTCGCCAATTACCTCGCATAATCACCATAAAAAATTGGCTTTAATATATGTACATAGTTTTTATCGATATTTACACGTAGTACAAGCTTCTATGTAATAATCAGCTTTCGCATGTTGCTTTTATGCTCAAAGGCTTTGCGAAACAAATAATCTCCGTTTTGAGACCATTTCATCGACGTATCCTCGTATACGAGATGATCTTACTCGTCTCTAACCCCCTCCTGGAGTCGATCACCCTTCTAATCGATTAATTTGTTTCTTCGAGTCGAAAAAGAATCGACGACGAGGTCGTAATTTTGCTTAAATTACTAACAGGAGGAAACAAAGATCGTCGGTTTTTTCTGTTCTAATTGATCAATCGATCGTTTCGTTTTATTGTTGATGGTTTTTTTAACGCCAGTCTAACAAATTGTGTTTTTTTCGAGTTCGATCGAGATGGTGTAATTTTTTTTTGATCTAACGATGGTCGCGTTGATTTTTTCGACGACGTATTAATTTTTTTGATCGAAACGAAATTTCCGCGGACTTGTAAACGTGTTTTGCAAAGGATCGCCGGATCGGACGTTTTGTTTTGTTTTTTTGATAGTACTTGTTAAGTCCACCAATGGTCTAATCCTACACGGTGATTATTTTGTTCTGTTGCGTTTTGTGTAGAGTCGATTTCAAGCGTAGAAGGGACGCGCACGCGACGAAATAAAAATCGTAAACGAAAGGGAGTACGTCAAGCGAGTTCTTCGCCGGCTGAGACTATTAATAATGGTACCGCCGAACCCGACGAAGGTAAGTGAACCTGTAGTAAGAACAAGAACCGAGGTGATACCATGGCCTCTGCTGACGTCGTATGTCGTTTGCATGACTACCGTCGATGCCGAATGCCGGATGCTCTTGAGACCGCGCGTGTGTATTGTAATACGCTCCGTCTAGTCTGCGTCTCTTTGTAATTTTTTTTACTCTGGCTCTCGCTGTATATTATATCTTCCTCCTTCGGCACATTGTCGCACGCTTATGTGTACTTGTATATGTACTTGTTACGTATGTATCAACCTATCTAGGTACATAGTTCTTTACCTGGTTGAAGATGCTTTATTGCGAGCTTACATATGTAATTAGCGTTACGGACTGTAGTCTCGTAATTTTCTATCTAGTCGTATTTTACGTGTTTATATGCTCGTGTATTCCATTCCTATCTTACGGATTCGGTATAAAAATTGAATCTAACTAACCTACAGTTCAACTGGCAAAAAGTGCTCCAGAAATCGAAATTAGCGTGCTTTTTTGCGGTACGAAAAAATCACTTGGCTTTTTGTGAGTATGGGTCCCATAGTACCGAAAAAGCGTGTGTTTTTGACGAGCGTCTAGTTTCATTGTAGAGTTGTCGAAAATGACGCGGCACGATTTTTTTTTAGAATTTTTTCGTTTTTTTTTTTAAAATAGTGTTTTATTTTCTGAACGTTTTTTTCCAAGTCCAAATTTTTTCAACTCAAATTTTTATCCTCTAATTTTTTCAACTTAAATTTGTGTCTTTCAATTTTCTCAACTGAAATTTGTTTCTTTCAATTTTCTCGACTCGATTTTTTTCAAATAATTTTCTCAACTCAAATTTTTTCAGATGTAATTTTCAAAACCTGGATTTTTTTCTTCAAATTTTCTCAACTTGGATTTTTTCGAACGTAATTTGTCAACTCAATTTTTTTTCAAATTTTCTAAACTCATTTTTCTTTTAATTTTTTCAACTCGAATTTTTTTAAAATAATTTTCTCAACTCAAATTTTTTCAGACGTAATTTTTAAAACTTGTTTTTTTTTCTCTCAATTTGCTCAACTCAAATTTTTTCAGACGTTCTTTTCTCAACTCAAATTTTTTCGGACATAATTTTATCAACTCAAATTTTTTCAAACGTAATTTTCTCAACTCAGATTTTTTTCCTATAATTTTCTCAACTCAATTTTTTTCTTCCAATTTTCTTAATTCAAATTTTGCAGCAGCAAAATTTCTTTTCCGAGTTCTTATCACGTAATGCCACAAGTTATGAGAAGAAAAAAATTTAGTTGAGAAAATTGGAAATAAAGAATTTGAGTTGAAAAAATTGGAAGAAAAAAATGAGTTGGGAAAATTGGAAAAAAATTTGATTGGAGAAAATTGAAAGAAAAAAATTTGAGTCGAGAACATTAAAATGAAAAAATTAAAAATTGAGTTGTGAAAATATCGAGAAAGAATTTGAGTTAAGAAAACTAGAAGAAAAAAGTTTGAGTTGAGAAAATTGAAATAAAAAAATTTGAGTTGATAAAACTGAAAGAAAAAAAAATTGAGTTGAGGAAATTACGTCTGAAAAAATTTGAGTTAAGAAAATTACGTCTAAAAAAATTTGAGTTGAGAAAATTACGTCTGCAAAAATTTGAATAAAAAAAATTACGTCTAAAAAATTTGAGTTGAGAAAATTACGTCTGAAAAAATTTGAGTTGAGAAAATTACGTCTGCAAAAATTTGAATAAAAAAAATTACGTCTAAAAAATTTGAGTCAAGAAAACAGAGTGTCTAACAACTCCTGTTCGTCCTGTTTGTACTGTTTTGGGCTGAGTGGTCCTGTTGGTCCTGTTTTTGTCCTGTTTTGGGGCTTTTTCAGTGAAAAGTCCTGTTTTGTAACAATTTTGAAATTCCACCCGCCAAAATGGAAAAAAAATTTCAATAAATGATCGTAATTGAAAAAAAATTTTTAAAAATTAAAAAATAGCTAATTTTTTTGGAACTTTTTTTTTTTTTTTTGGGGGGGGGGGGTACAAAATCGATCAGAACCGATTTTTTAAAGGTCCTGTTTGTCCTGTTTTGGGGTTTTGAAATTTTGTTAGACACCCTGGAAAATTACGTCTAAAAAAATTTGAGTTGAGAAAATTACGTCTGCAAAAATTTGAATAAAAAAAATTACGTCTAAAAAATTTGAGTTGAGAAAATTACGTCTGCAAAAATTTGAATCAAAAAAATTACGTCTGAAAAAATTTGAGTTGAGAAAATTACGACTGAAAAAAAAACTTGAGATGAGAAAAATATGAAAAAAAGGACTTGGAAAAAAAGTTCAGAAAATGTAAAACTGTTGAAAAAACCAAAAATATTCTGGACAGGACTCAGACAGCAACTCTACAATGAAACTAGACGCTGGTAATTTTTTGATTCAAATTTTTTTCTTTTAGTAATTTTTGAGTATTTTCAATTATCTAATTGACATGTGACTTATCAAAATGGGGTGAAATTTCAAGAATAGCACAAAAATACTAGTAAAAGGGTAATTTGAGCATTTATGAGCAATTTTTAGCCCAAAATCAGGTTAATTTTACTTTTGAAAATTTTGAGCATAGGTCAATTTTTGAATATTTTCAAATAATTGACATGTGACCGATTAAAAAGGGGTAAAATTTCACGTGAAGCTCAAAAATATTAGTGAAAATGTAATTTGAGCATTTTTGAGCCCAAAGTCTGGTCAATTTTAAAGTATTTTCAAAAAATTAGCATGTCACCAAAAATGAAGTAGGTACTAGGTACCTAAAATTTCACCGAAAACTTGATAATGTTGTTCAAAAAATTTTCGAGCATTTTTTGAAAATTTTGGTTACTGGCCAATTTTTGAGTATTTTCAAATAATTCACGTGTGACGATGTGACCTATCAAAATGAGATGAAATTTCACCAAAAATTTAAATTTATGAACCAAAATTTGCTTTAATAAACTTTTGAAAAAAAAAATTGGGTTGTATTCTTGAATTTTGGCAAAATTCTATCTCACTTTCATAGGTACAGGCATCGGACCGTGGTTACTGTAAAGTAACTTGGTTACTTTTTTCAAGCTCGGTTACTTTTAGTTACTTTTTTGACTAAAAGTTACTTTTAGTTACTTTTTTGACCAAAAGTTACTTTTTTCGCTCAACTCGCCAAAAAAAAAATGGCAAAACGAAATCATAAAATTTACATGCAAAATGTCTTTTTTGGACATACAAAATTAATTTTTTCAAATCTTCGCCCTCGCTTCGCTCGGGCATGAACAAAATCACAGTTTAATGAATTATTTGAGGCAATTATACCAAAAAAAAAATGGTTTCCAATGCCTGTTTTAGGCATTGAAAATCCAATTTTTTCGAAGTTTCGCCTTCGCTTCGCTCGGGCATGAACAAAGTCACGATTAAATAAATTATACATGGCAATTTTGTACTCTCCAAAGACAGATTTTGACGCCTACTGCTTAGATTTCTTATTATTTTGGAGTTTTGAGGCCAAAATAATTGGCATGGAAGTAAACTTAGAACTTTCCAAAAATTTATGAAAGTTCCATGAAAGTTCTGACTCACCCCATGAGAAATTCCTGGCTACGCCACTGATAAAACTCATTCTTAGATGAAATTTTTTTCTCTCTCTTCGGTAGTAAAATTACAGAGAAAAAACAAGTTTGAAAAAAATGGGAGGAGGGGGTATTAATAATTTTTTAAAGGCGAAAAATTGAAAAATTGTCTACTTTTTCACGAAAAATTGGTTACTTTTTCACGAAAAATTGGTTACTTTTTTCAGAAAAAAAGTTACTAAAGTTACTATTTTTTTTCGAAATTTCGGTCCGATGCCTGTAGGTAACAATTTTTTTTAAATAGTTAAAAATTGTCATGCGTTCGAAATTTACAAAAAATGTTTACAAAAATTTTGGTTTAAATTTTTGGATTTTTGGCGAAATTCTATTCTATTTTTGTTGGTATTATGCCAATTTTTTCAGATACTCAAACATTTGACATCGCTCAAAATTTTCAAACTTTGATCAAAGCAAATTTTGCTTCACATATTTGAACTTTTGGCGAAATTTTATCCAATTTCAATGAGTTACATGTTAATCAGGTAGATACCTATTTAAACATACTCAAAAAGTGGCTTTCGCTCAAAATTCTCAAAAATTGCTCAAAAAATTTTGGTCAATATTTCCAAGTTTCTGGTGAAATTCTACCTCATTTTCATAGATTACACACCGATTTTCTAAAATCCTTAAAAATTGACCCGATTTGCTTTGAGGGGAGTGTCCGCTACCAGAATGTGAAAAAAATTTTTGTCCCTAGTCAAATTTTAAAATCAAGAAAAGCGAGATTTTTAGACTCCGGGCAACCAAAATACGTTTTTTCGGGATTATGGGACCCATACACATGGAAAGCCAACTGATTTTTTTGTACCGTAAAAAAGCACGCTCAATGAACACTTTTTGCCAGTTTGACTGTAGACTAAAACTGGAAATAATCTTAAAGTATGGAAAAATCATGGGAAAATCCATCCAGCTGTCGATATTGGTCGGTTCTTCATCAAACGAAGAAAAAATCATTATAAAAAATTAAAAATATGCATTCGAGTATTCCGAACTGAAATCATTCGGCCAAATTTGAACTTGGAAAATGTGTGCGAGACGTTTAGCTGAATGGAATTTGACAATAAGAGTGACGATTTTTTTTTGTATTTGGAAATGGAATGCTGATGTGTGGGTAGGTCAGTTTCGAGAATGTTTTGACGTTGAAGACGCGCCGAAAGAGAAATTTTAACTCTCGAGTGAATTATTGTCTCGTTATTTCGAGTTTATTGGAGAGTATACGTAGTTTGTTGGTGTGCTTTTTCTTTGTCGTTATGACGCGAACTTATTAAGAGCGAATTTAAAAGAGATTGAGAAAAAAACATCTTGACGAATGAAGAAATATTTCGAATGCGTTATTAATAAGTACCATTTTACTTTCTGTTGAGAAAAATTTTGTTGGACCCAGTCTTCTGGGTTTTTTTACGAGTGGGTGGGATATTCTACAAAATTGCAACAATTTACGTTACGTACTTTAAATTGCTGCTGTGAAAATGCAATTGAATTTTTCGAATTTTTTTTCTACCAGTGATATAAATTTAATAATAAATGGAAAATTTTGTTTAATCACATACTCACCTAATTGAAAAAAATTACGTGGTCGGTTAAAATTATATTGCTATTGAGAAAATTTTAGCTTAATTTCTCCCTTATGATTCCATTAAAAATTGATTTCTTTTTTTTTTAATTTGATACATAGATCGTGGATCATTATTTTACATCCAAATCTATTGATCAATTTACCTCAAGGTTTCAATTGTTTTTTTTTTTAAATTTCACATGTGAATTTTCAATTAAAATTGATCAATTGATTATTTTCTGGTAATCCAGACGTCTATGATTTCTTTTAAAAATCGTTTTATTGAATTTTTTAGTCGATAAATGGGTTATTTTCCAAAAATTCTCGTTACGTACTTACATCAATTCATTTTTTTTTTTTGAGAAATTTACTTTCGATTCGTTTTTTTTAAGTAGATTAGGTAGGTAATTGATTCTTTGATAAGTTTTTTAAAAATTGATGAATCGATTTTATTTCTTGGAATAAATAATATATTGTTTATTCGCTAAATTTCTTTTCAAATTACATGACGTCGATAGTCGATTTATTTCGTAGTAAAAGTTGTTTGAGGACTGGAGGAATGGTGGACGGAAGCAGCTTGCCCTGCTCCCTCTCCCCTTCCATACTGGCAAAATTTCATTTTTAGTCGGAAAAAATTTTGAGTCAAAAACTTTAACACGATGGAATTTTTTGAAGAAATTTTCATTTTGGTCAGAAAAAATGAGAAAAATTGTACTTCGAGTCGTAAAAATCGGAAAAATTCCATTTCGGTCAAAATTTTTCGATTTTTTATTCCACTAGGAACTTAAATTCGGTGCGTTTCTGTGTTGTACTCCTCTCCCCTCCCCCCTCCCCCCTCCCCTCTACAGTTTATACATCAATTATTTTTCAATCTGTTCATCGAAAAAACTAATAGGGAAAGTGATATTTTTCAACGAAGTGTAAAATTCGAATGGTTTCTCGAAGTCATGATCGATTTTTTTTTTTTGGTAAATCGATGAATCGATGAATCTTTTGTGAATTGATGAATCAATCGTTTTCAAAAGATTGATCAATTTGTCAAAAGATGGACCAATTTTTCAAAAATTGATACATTGATTATTGCTATGAAAATGACAATTGATTATTTTTTATTGTAAATCGATACGATTTTTTGATGATTTCTAATTTTTTTTACAAAAATTGGATTTTGGAATTTTTTTTAAATAAATTTTTGATCCAATTTTTACAAAAATCGATTTTTGCTAAAAAAATTACAAATCATTTTTGATTTAATTTTTCAAAAATTGATTTTTAATCCCATTTTTTTGAAAAAAACTAATTTGTGATCCAATTTTTACAAAAACCGATTTTTGGTAAAATTTTTTATAAATTATTTTGATTTATTTTTTCAAAAATTGATTTTTAAAACCCATTATTTCAAAAATTTATTCTTTGTCAAATTTTTCAAAAATCGATTTTTTGCTAAATGTTTTTATGAATCATTTTCAATCCATTTTGTTAAAAAACGATTTTTGATCCATTATTTCAAAAATCGACTTTTGATCCATTTCTGGAAATTGATTTTTTGGCAAATTTTCAAAAATCAATTTTAATTCAATTTTTTTAAAAAAAATTGATTTTTGATCCTTTTATTTAAAAATTGATTTTTGATCCATTTTTTAAAGATTGATTTTTGATCCATTTTTTAAAGATTGATTTTTGATCCATTTCTTTAAAACTAATTTTGTGATCCATTTTTTCATAAATTGACTTTTGATCTATTTTTTCAAAAATTTATTCTTTGACAAATTTTTCAAAAATCGATTTTTGCTAAAGTTTTTATGAATTATTTTCAATCTATTTTGTTAAAAACCGATTTTTGATCCATTTTTTCAAAAATTGATTTTGATCGATTTTTGGAAATTGATTTTTTGACAAATTTTTCAAAAATCAATTTGATCCATTTTTTTAAAAATTGATTTTTGATCCACTTTTTCAAAAATCTATCTTTTAATCCATTTTAAAATTAAAAAAAATCGAGGTTTGATTCATTTTTCAAGTTTTGATTTTTCGACAATTTTTTCAAAAATTCGATTTTTGGTCCACTTTTTCCAAAAAATAATATTTTTTGTTGAAAATTGATTTCCCATCCATTTTTAAAAAAATTGAGTTTCGATATATTTTTTCAAAAAATCTATTTTCGATTCATTTTTTTGAGTAATTGATTCTTTGATAAATTTTTCAAAAATTGATGATTCGATTTTTTTTTTCGGAATAAATAATATTTATTCTTTATTCGCCAAGTGTTCATGATCGATTTTTCCCCAAAATTTGATAAATGGACCATTTTCTCAGATTTTTACCAAAAATCAAAATTTCAGTACATCAATGATTCAACTTACTTACAATCGATATAGATGATCTATTCAATCTAGCTGTAGCTCTCTGCATTTTACGCTATCTATCATAATACCTCGCTAGCTGGACTTCACTTCCTCAATTTTCCAACCATCGTGTCTAATAAAATCACCCAATTTGATTCTCTCGTTGCAGTGAACTCCGCATCAAACAACGGTCTCGATAACGCTGTACCGAACAACATTAAAGAAAACGCTGTCTCAGACGGACCGCGTCAGCAACGCTCCAAGAGCCAAAAATCATCGTCTAAACGTAACGTGGTCAGCTCAGCCGCCGTAAACGACAAACAAATCGAGCAACCTGCATTGGTGAATGGAAATTCGGCTTAGCCGAGAAAATCAGCTCGTCGTATACAATTATTACAACAACGCCCGATATATTCAAAACAAAAATTCGCCTTACGTAATACAACGGACATTTACACGATGTCCTCGTCATCATCATTATTATTATCACCTAAACTACTTCATCCTACTACTACCTTTTTTTTTCTATTTTTTTTTCTTCTATTATTATTATTTTTTTCGATCGCGGATATTTTTTTCTTTCGTTTAGTGTCCTTTCTCTCTCTTTCTCTCTATCCCTGATGTTATTCTATGTTATAATCATTTTTTTCCTATTAAAATTTTTTCCTCTATATATTTTCGTAATGAGTAAAATGTTATTTTTATTATGTTATTGGTTTGCTTTGAATTAAGCTTTGAAAAAGCGCTTTATTCTTTTTTTTTGTTTGTTATTGTTCTGCTCTTTTGATTGGGTCTAAATTATGTTTAATTTTTCGGACCTGTTTTCTAATACCGTTTTTATCAACGGTACAATTTCAAAGCGCAGATTGCTACTGATCTATTATGCTATCAGTAAAAAATTTTACCCCTTTTTTGCTGCTCGTGAGTAAAGAAAATTTTAGGAGTAATTAGCATTGTTTTGTTTTAGACTTTTAAATTTTCCGGTGATTTTTTTCGTTTCGTTTTCTAAAAAAGGGAAGAGAGTTGATAATTCGAGCTTTTACGAAAGTATTTGTGTAATGTACTCTTTAGGTGTGTTTTTTGTTTTTTTAAAGTTATATTATGCTGTTTTCTTCGTCTTTTTAATCTTTTGTATCGGAAAGCTGAATGGAGAAATATTTTGTACGAAATTCGAAAGTTCGAAAAAATTTTCAGTTTTATTTATTACGTTGGTATTATATAATTCATATTATATAAATTTATTTCATAGCTACCTATTTCTCTTTTGTTTTCTAAGACTAATTTTCTTTTATTATTTTCCCCTCCTGCCCAGCCATTATTTAAGGACGTGCTTGGGAAACCGAGAAAAAGAGAGAGAAACGAATAGCCAGAGTTGATTCCAAATTAACGCGGATTGTGATTTTTAATAGCGTAATTTTTATCTATTATTATTTTCCTTTCGCCGACTTTCTTTGATTTTTTTCCTTTCGTTTCTATTCTAAATTCTAAGTATGCATTTTTTTTTCGAATTTTGAATTTAACGCATCGCCAACTTTCATATTTACTTATCATGTATTTTACGTCGTATCCGAATTGACGCGTGTACAAGTTCTAATCTGAGACGTGCCCAAATGAGCGCGTAGATTTTCATGGTTGTGTGTACGTCGCGTAACTCGCTGTATTGCCTTTTTAATTACTACTACGGTGTTTTTTTTCTTCTTTGTGTGTGTGTGCGTCTGTCCTCCTTCTCCCGAAGTATATGTCGAATTATAAGCGTAATTTTTCCTTTGGTTTGGAAGAGCTTATCGTAGAAAATTGACACCAGTATGTACGAGCTTGAGGTAGAATGGAAGAGGCCTTTTCCCATCGGCGCTGGTTCCTCGGAGTTCTACGTTTCGTCGTATTTTTATTTGTGTGTATGTGTTTGATCTCAATACTCGGAAAATTTCAACTATCGAGAGTGTTTTTTGTGGAAGGGTCCATGTATGGTAGTGGGGCCCTAATCCGTCGAAAGATCTGTAATGAAACAGGAATAACTCGAACTGATTGCTTACATCTTGATTGAGAGTAAATTTTCACCTAACGATGGAAAAACAATATTTCTTTGTAAAATTGTATGTACTTAAAACAACCCAACAAAAAAATGGAAAAATGATCGAAGCTGTTGAGAAGCTTCCCTATTGGAGAGAACATCTTGTATTTAAAATGATCGAAAAAAAAAGGGAAGGATGTTACAATATTTATTTGAGACAGTATATATCTATATACTAATTAATGCGTTTATTATTGATTAAGAATTTGTGGAATTCTCTTATTTAACGTATTAATATTTATTACACGATATATGAATTATACGTAATTTTATTAGGAATGTTTTTCGTTTGATTTTTACTTTTATTTATTTTTTCCCATTTTCATTTTTTTTCTCCTATGTTTAAGTTTATGTAGCATGTGTAAAATATCGGAAAATTCTAATCTACCTTTTCGGGTACATATTTTCGGGGTATTTTTTTTTCGTAGTTGCTATTTTTTTTTCATTTTACGAAGCGAATTTAAAAATTTCAGCGTCAGGGGCCTCTACACGATTCGATGGGCTATGGGTGGAAATTCTTGCCAAAAGAGTTGTGATCTCGATTTTTTATTACGAACATTTTTATCATTAGTAATCTGGGTGATTTTACGAGCCTTTGAGTCGTGAACTGTTCCCTGTGATTGGTTTCTGTAAATTAGCTATTTTACACTCGATCTATAATCAATAATCACTACATATGCATTCAGGGATATTGTATTTATGGTAATTTAAGTCTGACAAGGGATTGATTTGTAATGTTTAGTTAATCATAAGTGTGTCGGATGAAATCGTATGAGTAGATTGGGCCTAAATTATCCAAGATTTTGAGCTAGTGCTGGAAACAATTATTTAGGGGGTAAGATTTTGAGTAAATAGGGCGAAACTGCGATTTGACTAGATTAGATTATCGAATGGTTAGTAGGGTAAGAGACGAATATAGCCGAATATTCACGGAAATTGTCGACTAAAGCCGATAGTGTGGTGGGAAACACGGTACATTTCGGTTTCAATACGATAATTGCCGAATTTGCTCGAAAATGTTTGGATTTACCCGAATTTTTACGAAGTTGTCCGAAAATTGTCGACTTTGAGCCGATGATTTCCGAAGCTTTGTGGAATTGGAGGGGTTCATATTCTTCAAAATGGAATAAATTTTAACCTTTACGTGATTTCTGTTGAATGGAAATTGTCATCTCCAGTCGATGGAATTATTCAAATCAACGAGAAAGGGAGGGGGCAAAACAAGATAAACTTCAACATTATAGGATCAATACAGTTTTTTTTTTATAATGATCAAACTTTCTTGAGTTTTTACAAAGTTGTTTGTGACATTCAAATAGTCGAAGAAGCAGGATGGGGGTGCAGAACACTATAAATTTGGACTTACCTATATACAATTGCTGGCAATTTTTTTCGATTATGGTCGAACTTGTCCAAATTTTTTGAAAATTGTTCGGAGATAGTTGACTTGAAGCAAGACCTTTTCAAATTAAAGAGGAAATGAAGGCATGCAAAAGCAAAACACGATGAATAAATTTTGATTTTTACGAGATTGCCGCCGATTTTAAATTTTAATCGACAATGGTCCAATTTTTCTGAACTTTCTTGATCATTTCTCATTTGGGAACTGTCCACTCGAGTATGTGATTTCTGAATTGAAGAATATCCCATATAATTGGTGACTTGAATTGCAATGAAATTACTTACAATTTGTTTTGATTTCTGACCATTGTGTGACTAAAGCAATATTACCCTCAATTTTGTGCAAAGTTTTCCAAAGATGTGAATTACAAAGTTCTTAATTGATGGAAAATTGATCTACCCAAGGCAAAATTTTACCTGACTTTCAGTTTTTTTTTTCAATCGTTCGCCAATTTTATGCAGTAATAGTTGATATTCTGTCGATCTTACCTTGATATTCACAAAATTCTGAAAATTATCTGGTTAACGGGTGATTTACGAATTGATTTGATATTGACTTGTATTCTGAATTAATTATTTATTATTTTGAAATTTGGATTGATGCATTGATGCATTTTGCTCAAAATTCAAAATTTTCTGAAAATTATCACCCATGGACAGCATTGATCAAAAAATTGTACTCATGTTCAAATTTTTGTTTCTATCTGAATTTTTTTACAAAAAAAAAAATCAGAATTATTTAATTGTCTGTGACCTGAACTGATTTCCACCCGTCTCCTCAAATTTAATCCAGCACGTCTGAAAATCTCAAATTTGAATTTAATTCACCCAACTTTTGCCCGAATTCTTCCGATTGTAACCGGAAATATTCGAAAAACTCCGATCTGAACCGAATTCACTCAACTTTTGCCTGAATTCTTCCGATTCTAACCGGAAATACTCGAATAACTCCGATCTGAACCGAATTCACTCAATTTTTGCCCAAATTCTTCCGATTCTAACCGGAAATATTCGAAACCTTCCGATCTGAACCGAATTCACTCAACTTTTACCCGAATTCTTCCGATTGTAACCGAAAATATCCGATCTGAACCTAATTCTTCGGATATCAGCATAGCCGAGCATATTCGAAAATCTTCGATCTGAATCAAATTCATCTAACCCTCCTCCGAATTCTTCCGATTTTAGTCGAATCTATCCGAAAACAGCCGATTTCATCCGAACACTCAAAATTATGATCTGTACATAGGCGACCTCATTAATTAGTATAGAATTTACATCTGAAAAATAAAATGGAAATTATCCTTCTATTGTGATTGTGATCTAGTAACAAAGATAATCGCATTTATAATACGTTTTTATGATCCATGGGTTTACTTGGATATCGAGAAATTGGGAATCTGTAAAGATTATTTTCTTTTCTATTTGATTTTTACTTGAAATTTCATGATTTTCTTTTAGCACAGCATCCAGCTACATACTAATGTACTATATTTTAAGATTTATTATTATCATTATTTTTATCGCTGTTATCATTATTATTTATTTATAATCTAAATGATTAATTTCTCGGAAATTTTCAACATTACTAAGTAGTCTGTTAAGATCTACGACTGCATTTCGAATGATACATAAACGACAAAACGTTCAATGTACGAAATTCGAATTCTACCCACGTGTACCAACATCGTCCAAGTTTTTTTGGTCAATCTGCCCGGTTACTGTTCGATGAGATCATATCTCGATATTTTCTCTCCATAACGTAACGCAAGCAATGGTTGTAACAAAAAATTACCGCCGAAAAATCGTACGGTTCTAAAAAAAAAAGTGTAATTAACACAATGACATTCGGATTACAAAATATCGATGCAAACTTAATTTACTCAGTTTCTTGACGTATTTAATATGTACTAATTACGACATGTGTTTTTTTACCTAGCGCCTCTAACACGAGTCAGGCATTGTTTTTTTTCCACGTAGTTTTTTCTCATCCGATTAGTGACGATTTTGTACCAATTTTAGACGCTTATCAAGATAGCGCAATTTGCGAGATGATGGTTTACCATCTCGGCGCTCTGTGTCATGAACCGGACTAATAAAAAAGCGTTGACGCGTATATGTCCTCGGAAGATCTTCTGGTATCCTAATAAGCGACAATATTACATTATGATGACCGGCTTTTTCCTCAGACTGATTAAAAAAATTAAACATTACGAGAGTAAACTGTAGTTTGTACTCATGTAAATGCGGAGAATTATGTAAAAACCTGTACGAAAAACAATTATGTTTAGATTTACATTTTTACTATTTTTTTGTACTTTTTTTTTCGTTTTAGGTTATAAAATACGATTCGAGAACATACTAGGTAATGTTAAATTGTTATATAAATATAAATATGTAATGTAAAAAATTTAATTAATAAACGTCGGTTAGGTAATAACCAAATGTCATTTTTATTGATGTTCTGGATGTTTGAGCGGATGCTTGGTACCGACGCGTTCTTTCATCATGTTCCTGATTGCTTGGTAAAATAATGGCAGATGTTCGGCCGAGCAGTCGTGCTGGTCCATTTTGAACATGTATTGCAGATCGATATCGTAACGTGGAAGTTTGTCTCGTAAGAATGATATTACTTGAGGAGACAGAGTCGATTGGCGTGACAGTACGAAACTAGATAGGTATCTCGGGCTGCCTGATTTTTCGGCGCAGTGGAGCAACAGGGACCAAGGGTTGTTGCCGGTTACGTCCATATCCAAGAAGTACGTGTTGTAGATTCCTTCATCTGGAAATTAAGCAAAATATGGTATGCAATGTGAGTTACATTTTATCAGAAGTTGATGATTGCTGGTGGAGGAGGAGGGGGAATCAAAAGTTGTTCTTGTTCCTAGTTTGGGTTGATGAGCGAAAAACTTGGCAAACATTAGGTTCCTATTTACAATTTGTAGAAGTCCTCCAAGTAAAGTTTCTGACATGTGGAAAATGGGATCATATTAAACTTCGAAAATGAATGTTGAAAATCACAAATTATATGTAAAATTTCGAAAATTGAAAATTCAATGTCGATGATCAAATGCCGAGAGCTGAAAATTGAATATCAAAATTTGAAAATTCAATGTCTTCATGCGGACCAGGGACCATTTTCAAAATTGCTAAATAATTTGAAATATTTTTTTTTTGTAAAAGTTTGATAATTTTGTCGGGTTTTCTAAGTCCAACCAAATGTCACTGTCATGTCACCAGCAATTCGTCAAAATTTGAAATATCACATCATTGATATGAAAAATTTAGTTCCAACTCTTACAGATTGACCCCCAGCATAATACATACATAGTATATGTGACCTCTGACCTGGACTACGGAAAGGTACCTATAGTCACCAAAACCGATTTTTCATTTTTGATTGATATTGATAGAAGAATGTACCTATACTTCTTGCAATGACATAAACCGCAGACTCCAGATTCAATACATACATTATGTTTTGCCAAGAAGCTTAATTTTAGACACATTTTCTATAAAAGTGAACTTTGAACTTTCGACTGAAATATCTTGAAAGCATAGCTTTCTAGAAAAAAACTAATTGCACTCTACAGAAAGGAAATTTTAGGCGCTACAATTTATGTTCTATTCATTTTTTCCATACAACTCTTCCTTTGCTCAGAAAATCGACTTCAAGTGACGAACATTTTAAAAATTGAAGAGTCGTTTTCCAAAACGCATTAACGAGAAAAAAGTGTTTTCGAGATAAACGAAAAAAACTTTTCCATTCAACAAATCATGCGCATTCGGTTTGAAACCTTTTAACATAGTAGTTGGGACGACCCTCGATACACCAGGTGACATTGCGAGGTTTCAAACATTGTTACCTATCCACAATGGACTGAGAAAAAACACCACTAATGCGTTTTGGAAAACAGATTGCGATTCTGATGCGTTTTGGAAAACAAATTCGGACTTAATGCGTTTTGGAAAACTCATTATTGAGATGAAAATGCATCATTACCAAAAAAAAACAGAAAATAAGATTTTATAACTTCGTAACTAATCATTTATTATTAAAATCACAATCTTTGATGGGATCCCTTCACCCCTGGGGGGGATACAGGGGTCCACAATTTTGCCCACAATTGAAAAAAAAATGATGAAACGTATCGATTTCTACTGATTCGAAGGCGCTGAGTTCGAATATGTAATCGGTTTTTTCAATCAACCCCTCTAAATCCTCTTATTGGCCCCCTTGATGAGGTCAAAATTCAAAAAAATGAAAAATAACGTGTGACCTGTCGTTCATGAGGTTTTTGAGGGCGCTGAGTTCGAGTATTTGCTTATTTTTTGAATTTGACCCTTCGGTGCCCTTCTAGCTCCCCAATTTTGGGAACGGGGGCTGAGAAATGAAAATCAGTGAAAATCAATATGCCACACGCAATTTTCATTTTTCAGTCCCCTTTTTCCCAAAATTGGGGAGCTAGAAGGGCATCGAAGGGTCAAATTCAAAAAATAAGCAAATATTCGAATTTAGCACCCTCAAAAACCTCATAAACGACACGTCATATGACATTTTTCGAAGATATAAAGCTGCGCCGTGTCGATAATGCGTTTTGGAAAACAGATGTTGAATTTAGGGTTTCGCTTTATGCTGGATAACACAAAGTTCAAGTAGGTATTCAGGTAGGTAAGTGCTACATGTTGTGTAGTATGTTCTCCTGAACAATTTGGCTCAAAAAAACGATTTTCGAAAAAATGGTCGATAATGCGTTTTGGAAAACGACACTTCAATTGTAAAAAAAATGTCAACCAAAAAATTGATAACTTTTGACACTCGATGTCAATTTTCTAAGTAAAGGAAGGGTTCTGCGGAAAAAATGAATGGAACATAAATTGTAGAGCGTAAAATTTCCTCTCTGTAGAGTGCCTTTAGTTTTTTCTAGATAGCTATGCTTTCAAGATATTTCAGTCGAAAGTTCAAAGTTCAACTTTCAAACCGACTTGTTTTTTGACCTCGTTTTTCTCGGTAAGTTGATTTTGGCCAGCGGTCCCTTTTCGTAGACCAGGCCACAATAACATATCAATTAAGGTAGATCGAAATTAAAATTATGTATAAATCCTGGTTTTTGATAAAAATTAGAGAGCTTTACAATAACAAGGGAAGAATAGTGTCGTCAGAATCAAAAATTGGGGGGGGGGGGCACAAAAGGGGCCGTGAGTTGGACAACTTTTTTTTGCTTTTTCGAAGTGGAAAAGGGAGACTGACTTTTTTCACCTGCTGAAAATGGTAAGGGGTTAAAAAGGGAGCATTCTTTCGCACTTTCGTCTCAGATAGATTATAGAATTGTAATTTTGTTCATGCTGACGGAACGAAGCGAGGGCGAAGGTTTGAAAAAATTGGATTTTTAATGCCCTAAAAGGACATTTTTTCATGTTTTAATGCTTTAAAAATCCCTATCTGATGTAAGTGTAATGTAAATTTATAAATACAACATAAATTTTGGGGGCCAAGCGGGAGCCAGAATTTTTCGCCCTTCCCTTGACGACGCCTCTGGGGAGGAACCCCAATTCGAAATAAAATTTTGAGTCTGAACGAAAATAATTCGAAATACTTTTTGAAAGAACCCCATTTTCAAAATTTCAGATGCTGAAATTCATCTTGCGAATCTTGGCGAAATTTTGAAATTTCAAAATTACCTCATTGCCTTGCAAAATATAAAAATTCGATCTGATCAATAAAAAAAAACTGAAATTTGGCAGGTTGAAAAGTCTTATTTGCAACCTCTCGCGAATCGATTGGAGCATGGAGGTGGTTTCGAGACGTTTCGAAACCTTCAAAATTTTTGGAATTTTCCAGTACTTGGAAAAAGCTTATAAAAATGATCCATATGAACCTTAGCAGCTATAATCGTGAATTACCCATATTTGTGACCTATTTGATCAATTAAAGTACAATTTTCTTTAGAAAGAAACAGCATTGAATTTGTCTCGACGAGACGAATTCAACTGTGCATTTACTTTCGAATTTTGGAAAAAATTCGCCAAAATTCGAGAAATGAACTTCACTACTTGAAATTTTTGATATGGGTTTCTTTTATGATGTACATATTTCGATTTTTTTTTGTGTCAGCTCAAAATTTTCCTTCCGAGTTGGAATACCTCCCTCGAGTGTAAGAGACCTAGGCCAGGTATCGAAATCTTATTGTCTCCCTGCATGAGCTCAAAGGGCAATGAAACAAGAAGACCTTAAAATGAGTAGGTAATTTTCGAAGAAAAGGGTATTTTTCGACACGTTCGGGTTGGGTCACCTGCTGAAAATCTCGATCACCCCCTCCCCCCCATTTCCCTTCATGGTGCCAGAATTAAGTATAAATACCACTTTTTGCCCTGATATTTTTCTTTTTCAGAACCAAACGTTTGTAGAGGTGTTATATAGGTATATGATTTTTTCAAAATCCAACCTAAAATCTTTTTCACTTTCGAAATTTTATTTCAAAACTTTTTTAAAAAGTGAAACATTTTTTCTTAAAATTTTCTTTCCTCAATTTTTTAAATTCTATGTATTTTTTCCCAACTTTTTGCAACTCCAAACTTTTTTGTAAAACTTTTTCAAGTTAGGCACTGTTTTTCTTACATTTTTTTAAATTCAAAAATCTTAAAAAATTTGAATTTAGAAAGAATTTAACAATAATTAGGTATGTTAATTAGATTAAAAAATTTTCAGCTGGGAAAAATTTGTAAAAATTCTAATTCAAAGTTCTGAGGTAAAATTCATGCTGAAATTTATTTTTTTTAATTTTAAAGTTAAAAAATTGTTAAAAAATTTAAAACTGGGAAAAATTTAAAAAATGGAGTTGAAGAAGAAATTAAGAAAAGATTTTGGACTTGGGAACAAAATACTCACCTATAAATGCGCTCGAATTCTTTTGGTCCCAAAACCGTATATTATCGACATTTGAATATGGTAACTTTCGTAATGGGTTCTCTACCATCGATGTGGGGGGGGGGGGGGGGGGCACGGCATGACGCCCTATTTCGTACAAAAGTCAAAATTACATGGAATATATCATTTGTTATGTCTTTTGTTGTGATGCCAAGTTCGAATATTAACTTAGTTTTGGAATTTGACTACCATAATTCCTTACTCCAGAGCCCTTTGTACCAAAAAATGACAACGCGAAAAAATTCGAGTGACATGTCGTTTGTTATGTTTTCGATCAGGTTGAGCTTAAAAATTGAATTAATTTTGGATTCTGACCATCTTTCACTCTTCAACCCTTCTTCTGAATTATTATTCGTTCATGAAAATATCATTTTATACAAATCATGTTTTCTGGGTTGCTGAGTTCGAATATAGACTTCACTCTGATTTTCCCTCCCTTTCAACTGCTTTGGATTCTTTTTTACAGTTTCCAGTATAAGGAAGAATAGGCTTAGCGAGGTCGTATCAAAAAAAAATGTCTATAATCGAATTCAGCAGCCCAAAAAACATCTAAATCAGACTAGACACAATTTTTTGGAATACAAAATTTTTCTTTTTGAACGGTCGAGGATAAAATGGGTTGAAAGTTGCGAAGAACAAGAGAAAACATTTACCTATTTTTTCATCCACAGAAGATATTAAACTGAAAAAATCGAGCAAACGAGTAAATTCAGTCTCGAATAATAAGTGTGTATTTTGAAAAAAATTTCAACCACCAAAAATAACCCAATTTCTTCTCATCCTTCGCAATTTTTCTTCAACACAATAAACTTAAACCGTTCCCGATACAGATGAAAACTTGTCACATATTGCGCTAATTACTCTCTCAAAATGGTAAAAAAAACTTACACGTATCTTCCGCATGTACCCAGTGAGATGGTTGTTTCAGATCCGGTATTCTCCACGTGATGTTTCCGTATAAATGTTCATTATCTGGATCATCAATGAAGCTGTATGTAAAATTCATAGAAATTTCTATGTCATCGCTGGATAAAGAGAACACAGTCCTCATACATCGATATATTTGCGATTCTTCGGAACTGGCGTAGTATTCGATCACATACCATGATCCCAACATCTTCAAACAATGGAAAAATCATATCAAAGCTTATACCTACCTACTAAAAACTGAACAAAAAACCATCAAAACTTACTTTCTGGAAATCAAACGTTTTTAATAAATTAACTTTTGGGCATTTTTCCTTCTCTATTCGTCTTCGAAAAGCACCTTGGACATTGACAGCTGCCAAAATGACCAAAATAATCGAAATTTTTATTATACACGACATGACGACAATTTCTCAGACAAAACAAGAGCAATTGTTCTCACAAAAACAATAACTTATCATTGTCAATTGCATACTGTGGATTTTTCTTCGCCTTGTTATCTCCTATATTTACATAATTGATAATGAATTTCCTGCTTTCAAGGCTCACAGATGAGAAATTTATCACATTTAAACCGATGAACTGATTTGGTAAAGAATTTATATTATTTCAAGAATTATAGAGCTCGTGGCCAAGAGTATAGGTTACACATTTAGATCTCATCTGCACACAAGTTTTTACAGTAATCTGTGAAAATTCGATACAAAATGTGCAATTTTACCTTATAATTAAAATAGGAATCCAGTCGAACCGCGGCATATTAGTTATCTAGTAATTTGGTTCCAAGCCGAAATTTTTTTCAGTTTTTAAATTTTACGTTTCGTTTAATTCGCAACACAACGGCGCGAACTGAACCGGTCGCGATGCCATGGGTTTTAAATATGGGCTATTTAATGAGACCGAAATGGCTAATCTGTCCAATGATACACGTAGAGATATATTTTGAAAATAGTAAAAAACCGAATACCGATATCGATTGATCGAGTATGGGCGTGTGTTAGCTGAAGGCTATTGAAATGTTCATTTTTTTCTCTCGTTGTGTTAAACAAGTCATACTAGTTAATACTGGTACCAAATACGGACAGGAAGTCCTGTTTGCAGTTAATGCGCCAAATTGACCAGTGCAAAAAATAGACGGCGGCTTCCAGCATATTATGTATTTGAACTTTGTAGTCATCGGTATTTGCAGACTGATTAAAGATTGAGAGAATTAAATGTATGTACCGGGGAAGAAAAAAAAAAAACTAGTCCTACTTTTGGATGGTCGTTGTGCGGGTAATTGTGTTATATGAAGATGTGATGTATTTCGTTGTTTTGGTACCTGTGCTATTGCTCTTGGTACTGGTTTCAGTGTACCAAAGGTATAGTATGTTAGGGGTATGTGGGAAGTAGAGGAAAACGGCTGAGAAATGCGAATCTGGGTCAATCTATGTCAAACTTTGGTGTCGTTTTCATTGTAAAAGTGGTCGTGAAATTGGAGTAAGTTTGGTGTTTCGAAATCGAGAAAATCCAAAAAATCATTGAAGATCGAGATAGATATATTTGAAGAAAAAATTTACCTATCTACCTCGGATTTTGACAGAAATTTGTGGGATAGTTTACTTTGAGATTCCTCAGAAATTTCTTAGTCCACTAGTCAAAAAGAAAGTGGATCTAGGGGTCCTACGCAGTTTTTTGCTACTTTTGGATAGTTGAACTCACTCGCGTGAAACTGGTTGAATAAGGAATCACCGGAGAAGAATTGCAATTTGGATTTTTCGCACCTTCCTGATCAATTGACTTTGAAATTAGATGCCATCACTTTTTTTCTGCTTTCTACAAAAGGATTGAAAAATTTCAGGTGACGAATTCGAAGATTTCTCGATTTTTACTCAATTCAAATCGCTCTTTCAAAATCCTCAAAATTGAGCCAAAATTCTCCAGTGGCCAAGCATGAAATTAGATGAAATTTTTAACAGATTTTCCAACGAAATTTTTCAACATAATTATTCTCTATAAAATTTTTCACAAAATTTTCCGACAAATTTCAAACTAAATTTTTCCTCAAATTTCAAACGAAATTTTTTCTCAAATTTCAAACTAAATTTTTCCTCAAATTTCAAACTAAATTTTTCCTAAAATTTTCAGCAAAATTTTTCAACATATTTTCAGCAAAATTTTCCACAAAATTTTCCGACAAATTTCAAACGAAATATTTCTTCAAATTTGAAACGAAATATTTCCTCAAATTTCAAAAGAATTTTTTCTCCAAATTTCAAACTAAATTTTTCCTCAAATTTCAAACGAAATTTTTCCTCAAATTTTCAGCAAAATTTTTCAACATATTTTCAGCAAAATTTTCCACAAAATTTTCCGACAAATTTCAAACGAAATATTTCCTCAAATTTCAAACGAAATATTTCTTCAAATTTCAAACGAAATATTTCTTCAAATTTCAAAGGAATTTTTTCTCCAAATTTCAAACTAAATTTTTTCTCAAATTTCAAACTAAATTTTTTCTCAAATTTCAAACTAAATTTTTTCTCAACTTTCAAACGAAATTTTTTCTCAAATTTCAAACGAAATTTTCCCTAAAATTTTCTGCAAAATTTTTCAACATATTTTCAGCAAAATTTCTCAACAAATGTTTACGTCCAAATCAAAAGAGCCCATTTGGCCGATATTGAGTTAAGACCAGATCTGTAAACTAGACAAAATTTTCAACAAAATAAGCCATAGATGAGCTTTTTTTGTTAAAAACTCTATTTTTTACGAATTTTTGAAATTAAAAGTTTAAAAACAGTGATTTCGAGAAAAATGCGTTTAAAGTTTTTGTAAGTACCTACATATAAAAAGGGTGAAATTGAAAAAATATCATTCCAATTGTTACAAACTCGATACATATTATTGTAAACCACCAATATCCATCTAGTCAAGTAGTTTAGAACGCCTGAAATAACCAAGATAGACAATTTCTGTACCACCATCGGAATGGGCCCTTTTCCAGAAATGCTGAAAGAACGCGAGATCTCAACTCGGGAGGGTCGGGACAAAGAGGAGGTGAAAGAGAAAGGTTCAATGCATACAAAACGGCAAAAATCCGAAAATTGATTTTTTCGACCCCAGTTACGAAAAATCGCTATAACTCAAAAATTTGTGACCGGGCAAATAGGCCCCTTCGATTTGGACGTACACAAATTTTCCACAAAATTTTTCAACAAATTTTCCGACAAATTTCAAACGAAATATTTCCTCAAATTTCAAATGAATTTTTTCTCCAAATTTCAAAAGAAATTTTTTCTCAAATTTCAAACTAAATTTTTTTTCAAATTTCAAACTAAATTTTTTTTCAAATTTCAAACTAATTTTTTTTTCAAATTTCAAACTAAATTTTTCCTCAAATTTCTAACGAAATTTTTCCTCACTTTTTCAGAAAAATTTTTCAACATTCATGAAATTTTCCTAAAAATTTATGAGGTGTAGGTTATCAAAAGAAGTTTTGGCTCGATTCTCAGACTTTTGAGTACCTAAGCAAAGCGATTTGAATTTGGTAAAAATCAAGTAATTTTCAAATTCGCAATCTACCTGCCCGAAGTAACAAAAATTGTTTTTTTTCCGAAAGAACATTACTTACTTTGAGAACACCTAGTTTTAACCTACATATGACTGGAAAGCTTAATTTTTTTTGCGAAGTTCGTCATTCATAGTAAACTACCTCATCATTTTTCGTAATATCTGAGGAATGATTTTTTTCACTTCGCCTATTTAGGTAGGTATCTAATTTCTAAATATATTAAGTGAAGACCATTCGGATTTCTTGTCTTCGATTTTTAGTGATAGAGAGATTTTTGAAATGAACGCGTTTCAAAACTTCTATACCTAATCAACATTTTTGCTTACCCAATAATTTTTCAATTTCGGAAAATTTTTGAAAGTTGAAAAATGGTCATTCTACAACAAAAATGTAGGTAATAAAATTTATGAAAAGTAAATAATGTCTTCCTATCTAACTTGATCTCCAGATTCACATTTCACAATTTTTAGCTATCCTGAAGCTTCCAGCGAGATTTTGATTTCCTCGGGAATTTTTGAATTTCTCCAGAAGAGATGAAAATCAACTGGGGCACCTCTTGGGATGTATTTTTCATTTTTTTTCGCCTTGGAGCTTTTGTGCTGGTTGGGATATTCCTTGTGAGAACAAAATCCATGGAGCACAAACCATCATTATTGAGATCATGGACCTACCTTTTTGACGTCGATCTCAAAATCGCTACAAAAGTGGATTTTTTTCGTTAAAATTCTTAAAAGGAGAAAGAATTACCAATTTTTAGCTTTTCAAGACCAATGTCCATGCCTTCTGGAGAAATTTGAAAATGTTGAAAAAAAATCAGTATCTTTCTAATGAAGGCTGTAGATGAACTGGAAATGCTGAAATTGGCGCCACTTAAGTATTTAAGTCGCAAATAAAACATTAAAAACAAGGGAATGGATAGGTAAGATTTTTCTTCCAGAAATTTGGCTCTGGTTTTTATTCAAAGGAATTCGATAGGTACTGTTTTTTGTGGTCGTTTTTTTTGGAAGGAGGGGATTCTGCTTAAACCTTTTGTGGGGAGAGGGGGTGAGAAGCATGTATTTTCTTCAGAAATTTATTGCTTTCAGTATTTTCGATTTTCAAAAAATAAATTGTGAAAGAAAATAAAAATATTTCGGTGTTCCTAGACATTTATGACTTGCAGGTCACGAAATTTTGAAAAAGTTATCCAAAATCGCAGAATGGGCCAAAACCTTGTAAAAGTATCGGAATGATTTTTTTCATTTTTCTCCAAAGTTTGAAAGGTTTGATCATTTTCAATCCAATTTTGAAACGTAGGTACCTACTTGTATCTCAAAAAAAGTGAAAGATTTGTGAAAGTTTTTGAAGCATTTGTGGAGAAACCTACTTTTCGTTATTTTTATTTGAAATGATTTTTTTCAAAAATATTAGGTACACAGGTACCTACGAGTACCTACATTTTTCCAAAGTTGAATTTCAAAAAATTTGCAAAAATCAAAAAATCGACTTAGGCAACTAAAATTTTAATTTCAGCTGCTTTGGAACCTGTTTTTTTTTTTCAAAAAACACCTCGAGTGATTCCTTTGTCTGGTTATTCCGATATAGAAAAATTTCAGAGATTTTTTGCCAAATTAAATTCTTAGATTTTAAGGGCACTTAAGGTCCAGTAACGGGGGAGGTTGAAAAATTTTATGAGTTGGTATAAAATCTAGACAGACTTTTAAGCTACTCCCTCCCCTCATAATCCACTTTTACGTACCTACCTATCAATCTCATAAATTGGGTATGTTTCTGTACTTGGCCTGTTTAAATATCCATTCCACTCAAAATGACCAAAATAACTCACCATTTTCCTAAATCGTATAGGAAAAATACCAAACAGGAGTACCTATGTACTTCGAAATTTAGGCCACGAGCGCACACTTACCATACATCTTTACTTAGTACCCTAAAAACATACATTTGTAAACACGACGAAAAAAAAATCGAAGCTGCATCTATGGACGAATTTTCGAACCAGATTACATATATAAACAAAATTATAATCATTATAATCATATTATAATGATGTTTTGAGATAAGTATCGGAATAATCTATTAATTTTACCGAAACTATATCCCGGCTTAACATTTTTAAACATCAATAATTAGAAGTTTGCATGTAGTCTAAAATCTACTCTAATAAAGCATTACTTATAGAACTCGCGTTACGTATAATTAAGTGAAAAAAAATATAGCTTCGTTCTTTATATCTATCGTACTAACCAGTATGTTCGAAACTAGTCTTTACGTACCATATAACTCCATAAATTTATTCATCAGAATGCACATAAACCAGAGATGATCTGTATTCTTTTGATTATCAAGTCCGCAGCAGAGAGCGAACAGACCTACATTGTACAAACATTATCGCCTTTCGGCCACCCATTAACACTGAACGGATTTCGAATTCTTTTGAATTACTACGTTAGCCAATTTCGTGGTTGCTGCTGCTGATTCCGAGATATATACCTATAAACCTCCTCGTGTGTACCCGAAAGCGAGCATATAAAAGTAGCCAACAATTTAAGCACATAAAAAGCTACGTTTCAAGAGCTATCGATCATCTTGGCGTAATTCATCTCATTTTTACGCCTTATAAAAGTCAATCGTAACCTGCAACATCCTTATAGTGTTGGGGCAAAATCGATTACTTATTTGAAAAAATCGATTAATCGATAATAATCGCAGGAAAAAATTCGAACGATTTTTTTCTTTGTTTTAGCGCCAGTGCTGCCAACCAAATTTTCGAAAAATTTTTCAACCCTTCAGGGTTACACTTTTTGAACATTTTTTTCAATGGGTTCGGACTACAAGGTCCATTACCCCAGCCTAGTATCAGATCTCATGAAGTCCATTTGAACAATTTTTTCACTTGCATAGAATATCTTAAATTATTTCTAGGTAACAAATTGTAATAAAAGTCCCCAAAAATTTTAAAACATGCAACCCGGAACGAAAAAACACTTTCTAGTTGTTGTCAGTTACCCATAGAGCAAGTTCATTGCATAGGCGGAAATGGACCGTAACTTTTAGGGGGCTTGAGCCCCAGTTTAAAAAAAAAGTTCATTTTCAACCCTCTAAAAAATGTTTCTATCCTTATCATTACGAGATTTTTACTCAACCTTTTTTCAATATGAAGAATCAATGGAAGGAAAGATTGTTCATTCATATGCCCGAGCGAAGCGAGGGCTAAAATTTGAAAAATTGATGATTTTCAGAAAGAAAATAGTTCGTTTTTTAATAATTTGTTGTTTGAAAAAACCCTATTTCTTTGGTGTAAAAATTTCGTGATTTTCGAAGTTTTTTTAAACGAAATTTCGTATTTTTTTGCTACATGGTAAAACAAGATTTACAGAATTTTTGAAAAAATTCTGTTTCAACAATCGATAATTCTGCATTGTTTTTGATCGATTACTAGTTTGCACCTAATTATTTTCTTCATCAAAAAGACCATTTCTTTAGTAATTTGAAAAAAGCAGGAAATTCGTTTTATCCCTTGAAAATTAGGTGTTTGCGAATTTTTTTGAGTGAAACATAAACCCGAAAATGATTTGGGGGCTAATTCAACATGGGGAGGGGGCCTGAGCCGTCTATCCCCCCCATCTCCGCCTATGATTCATTGGGTTGTGAGAGAATTTCAGCATTTCAATATCATTATAATTTATAGGTGCCTATTTAGTGAATTTCACCAAGTGTGATTACGTGTATAAAAACTAGCCTGACACATAAGGGTTAGAACTGCTAAAATCCTCTTCGTCAAAATTCCTTAAAATTTTCTTGGCCTATTTTCAAAAAATGACGTCACTTATAAAGTTACCTGCCACCAAATTTTGAAAAAAAATGAAATAAAAACGTAAAAATTGAACTATTTTTACTTTAAATTACATTGCAATTGCATATTATATGTACTTTTTTTTTTCAAGATTTTTTAGAAATTTGTAGAGATTTTTACGAAGAAGGTAGGCGAAAATTTAAAGTGTCTTTTGGGATTACGGAGGGGCCTAATTCGAATTTTAGAAATTTGTGAAGAATTTTTTCGTTTTTTGGACCAAAATTGGACAAAAATTTGAAAAAATGAGACACGTACGAAAATTTTGAAGAAAAATAGAAAAATGGGGGCTTTGACCTGAAAATGCGAGTTTTTTTGCTAATTTTTCTTATTTTTTAAAAATTCCTTAAAAATTCCTCAAAATGTGAAATTCTATAACAAAAACACCTCAAAATTAAGGAAAATACCTTAAGGGGGGGTATGAAATCAGGTGCATTGAAAACGTACATTTTGAGAAAAACAGCTTTAAAGTTCGAACTTTATTTTTCATACATGAACTTCAGTTTAGTTGTACTACTGAGGTCCAGGTGTGAATGATCATTTATTTTTGAAAAGAATAAAATAGAGAATTCAACTCCCTAGAAAACTCAATTTTGGATTTCTTCACCAAAACTGATTTCATACCCCCCTTAAAGTTGAGAAATTTCGAGGTTCATGAAAAATTGTAAGGAATTTGTTGAGGAATTTCATATTTGAAGAATTTTGAAGGAATTTCGAAAAAAATGTGAAAAATTTGAAAAAAACACGTTTTTTAGGTCAAACACCTTATTTTTCTGAATTTTCTTCCAAATTTTCGCACCGTGTCCAATTTTTCAAATTTTTGTCCAATTTTGGCCCAAAAAATGGAAAGGTGAAAAAATGATGGACACTACCTTTTACTCTAATAAATACCAGAAATAAAAAACCTACCTACTTTATTACTTTAACGCCTCCCTCCCCCCCTCACAAACCGTAACTCGAAGCTTTTAAACCCAAAATGAATTATCTAATTAGCGTTACATACGTACTCGTGTATTTTCCTTATTTCAAATTCACGAAATACGCATTATCGTCCGGTATCGCGGCATGTTGGCCAAATTCATTAAATAGGACGTGTCAATTGCACGAATAACAAACACGTGAGAATTTTGTTTTTGTAGTTGAGACTGCGAGTGAATTATGGATGGTTTTTAAAACGTATTTGTACAATATTGGTGTTTCTATTGATCATAAACTCGTTACCCAGACTTGCGTTCTCTGCCGATTGCTCTGAACGATAAACTTGTAGGTGGATCTTGATAAGAGTCGCAGATGTACAGCTTTCTATGGGGAAATTACTATTTGGCTGATGAGATTGTCCTTTTGCATTGTACTATGTAAATTTTCAATTCCAGATACATGGTAGCGACGATTAGCTCCGGAATTTTACTCGAGCGTTTGGGTATTGTCAACGGCCATGATGCCGATAAACGGTAAATTTTCATGTTAAAAATAGCGCTGAAATAAAATTTGCATATATTATAGCTTTAGATTTATATCTTTCCGGTAAGTATTCGAAATGATATCTAAATTCGAGTGAATAAAATGAAATAGAAATGATTTAGGGCGTAGAAAGTGGATACGCGGAAACCGCACCATTATCAGCATTTTAACAAAATGCACGCTGAGATATGGATTTTTGATCGGCGCGTACGAATTAAGTTATTACGAGTGTGAGTTCAGAATGCATCGACAGATTTACGATAATTCCATTGCTATTTGGTCGGTTTGAGATGATTAATTGGGAGGGGGGGGGCAAAATTCTAAAATACTTTAGCATAATTATTTTTAGTCTTAATTTGAAAAATTATGAAACAATTTTGTTTAATTAATTCTGAGACAATGCACAAGTGAAGGGAGAGGAATCAAGGAGATCTGATACTAAAAAATTTATGGTAGAGAACAGAGGACCCAATTCTGAGTGGTGGTGGTGGGGGAGGGGGGTTCAATGACAATTGGCTTTTGTTCCGAGGAGAATCGGTCAGACAGAGGCCTAAACAAAAAGAATAAATCAGAATTGACTACGTAACTTGGAAGGGCAAACATTGAAAATTTTCGACTGAAATAAAATTTTTTCTCTTTTTTTTCGGGCTCAAAGTTCAAATTTCAAGAAAATTTCTCAAAAAGATCTTTACGTTCGGAAATTGTTGGTCTCAAGTCTAATTTTTCTGACTAAAATCACGATTTCGCCATGATTGAGAACAATGGCTCCCTTTCGGTCTGATCTTGGTATCCAAGAAAAAATTCATATCAATGAATTTTTGATTTTTTCTCAAAATTTCATATGAATGAATTTTTTGCTCAAAATTTCATATTCATGAGTTTTTTGCTCAAAATTTCATATTCATGAGTTTTTTGCTCAAAATTTTCTATGAACTTTCTTCTCAAAATTTCATATGAATTTTCTTCTCAAAATTTCATATGAATGAATTCTCCTCGAAATTTCATATGAATGAATTCTCCTCAAAATTTCATATGAATGAATTCTCCTTAAAATTTCATATGAATGATTTCTTCTCAGAATTTCATATGAATGAATTTTTTGCTCAAAATTTCATATTCTTGAGTTTTTTGCTCAAAATTTTCTATGAACTTTCTTCTCAAAATTTTTTATGAATTTTTTCTCAAAATTTCATATGAATGAATTTTTTCTCAAAATTTCATATGAATGAATTTTTTCTCAAAATTTCATATGAATGAATTCTCCTCAAAATTTCATATGAATGAATTCTTTGCTCAAAATTTTCTATGAACTTTCTTCTCATAGTTTTTTTAAATGAATTTTTTCTCAATAATTTCATATGGATTTTTTCTCAAAATTTCATATGAATGAATTTTTTGCTCAAAATTTCATATGAATGAATTTTTTGCTCAAAATTTCATATGAATGAATTTTTGCTCAAAATTTCATATGAATGAATTTTTTGCTCAAAATTTCATATGAATGAATTTTTTGCTCAAAATTTCATATGAATGAATTTTTTGCTCATAATTTTATATGAATGAATTTTTTGCTCAAAATTTTCTATGAACTTTCTTCTCAAAGTTTTTTTTTATGAATTTTTTCTCAAAATTTCATATGAATTTTCACTCAAGATTTCAAATTGAATGAATTTTTTCTCAAAATTTCATGAAATTTTTTTCATAATTTTTTTATATGAATGAATTTTTGCTCAAAATTTTCTATGAACTTTCTTCTCGAGGTTTTTTTATGAATTCTTTCTCAATATTTCATATGGATTTTTTCTCAAAATTTCATATGAATGAATTTCTTCTTCGAATTTCATATGAATGAATTTTTTCTCAAAATTTCATATTAATGAGTTTTTTGTTCAAAATTTTCTATGAACTTTCTTCTCAAAGTTTTTTTAATGAATTTTTTCTCAATATTTCATATGAATTTTTTCTCGAAATTACTTATGAACTTTTTGTTAAAATTTCTTATGAACTTTTTTGTTAAAATTTCTTATGAACTTTTTTGTTAAAATTTCTTATGAACTTTTTTCTTAAAATTTCTTATGAATTTTTTCTCAAGATTTCTTATGAATTTTTTTCTCAAAATTTCTTGTCTAGCTTTAAAAAATTTCCTGTGATCTTTTTTCAACTTTTTAAAACACTGGTTTCTTCGAAATTTTTTACGGACTTTTTTCAAAATCTTATATTTTTTTCAAATTGAAAAAAATAAGAAGTTTTCTTCAAAATTGTTATGAAATTTTTTGATATCATGAAAAAATTTGGCGATAGTTTGTAGAAGGTAAGAGTAGGAACATTGCAGTGCTGCCATTGTCTATTAATTTAGGTACCTACTTCATTAACAAATCGAAAGTTGCATTGAAACGTATTATAAATTTTAAAATTTAAAAATCAATGGATAAACAGGTACCTAGCTACCTACCTAATAATTTTTTTTAAATTTTGAGTAAGATGTTATTACTTATTAGGGGCCGTGCCCTTAGAAAGATCAGTTTCCTCTCATCCAGAAACTTATTTCTCATAGTTTAATTTAGCAAGAAAAAAAATTTACAATGCAATTAAGGAAATGGAAAAAATGATAAATTTCTCGAATTTGAAAAAATATCTGACGTGAGAAATACAAAATTGAAAATATCATAGATTTTTTTTTTTAAATTGAATAACTTAACCTAGCACTTGAACATGGAAGGAAAATCTACCAAGGATGATTAGCTTTAGGATGATTTGCCTACCTACTGGTTTGAAGGAGCAACATTAGTAATGAAACACTCTGTATAAAAAAATTACAAATACATATTTTCAAAAAATTTCAACTATTGGAAATTTTAAAACAAGATAGCCATTTTTTGAGACCATCAATTCCTTACGTACTTACTTCCGTAGAATAAAAGAAAATAGCCAAATAGAAATTGGGAGAGTTAATGTTACCCATACTTTGATGGATTGTAAGGCATAAGTACCTTTACGTATACCTACATCTCATTTCATTAAAATAAAAACCTCCGTTCCACTTTGTTAATCACTCTAGGTGTAAATTAGCGAACATTCGTAGTTAAAGTAGGTACATTTTAAAACCTTACACTTACGATACCTACCTAAGTGAATATACTACGTACTTAAATATGTGAAAATCGATACCTATGACCACGATACATAGCCGCAACCCGATGACTACGCATTTTTTTACTAAACTTATTTTCATGATGATGCCATAAAGAACACGAAGAAGACAAATACTTGGATACATATGATTGTATCCCTATAGAATACCTACAGAGCTCGACCCGCATCCACGGTTCGATATTAAGTTTACAAATGTTAACTATAAAGGTCGAATATCAATAATAAATTTCCTTTACACAATACGATTATTCGTCCGGTTTATTACACAAAAGGTAAAATGAAAAATACCAGCAAATGTACAAGCTTACCTATGCACTACGCACATATAGGTACGAAGATGGTAAAATGAAACTATAGCTTAGCGGCGCGGTATCGACTGCGTGTGAAGATCCGGTCACGAGTACTCCATCTCTTTTCAACTTTAATTACGCGAAATAATATAAAACAGAAAGAAAGAAAAAGAAAGAGCGAATTGTAATGGCGACTTTTATAAGTTGTCGGTCATCTAGCCGCTGTATTATCATCAATCAAATTAACTACCAGTTGAGTTGATCACCGATATACGGATATTTGAATTGGATGGCCGGCTGCTCATCATAGTTCTGACATAAGTGAAGTCGAGTCGAGTGCTTTGCTATTTATTCCGATCTACTTTGCTCCGATCTGTGAGTTGAAGGCCTTCGTTGAGTTCAACAGTGATTTTCGTCACACTATTTTTTACGACCACCCCCCCCCCTCCCCAGCCTTCCATAAGTATCTATCTATCGAAATATGAATTTATTTATGGATAAAAATGCATTAGGGAGAAAGGAAAAGTTTTACTCGAACTCTAATTGAAATTCGAAAGTAAAATTTGTCTTATAATGCTTACTTTGGAGCTTGACCAATCGCACTTACTCAGCATTTTTTGATTAAAATGTTGCAAATTTTAGTAATTCATTAACGTTAATGGTCTCATCCATATCAATTCTCCCATCGAAAATATAGGGTATCATTACCTACTTGACTAGTTGACTCTTAAAAACAGTTTTGGACCAGTTCCTAGTGAAAAAATTAAAAATTAATTGTTTTTTAGAAAGTGACATGAATTGTTTGAAAATCATTCCACGTAAGGACTTGAGTCGAATTGGTAAAATAGATAATTTCATTCAGTTTTTGACACTTTTTTATCATTAGTTACCTATTTCACCTCATATACCTACCTTTAAATCGAATTCTGACGAAAAAAGAAATGGGAGGTTTGCATGATGGTGAAAAGATTGAAGTTAAGGGCTCTCATTTTATTTTTTTTAAAATTTGAAATTTTTTAAAGTCAATTTTTTATTTAAAAAATTAAAAACTTTCATAAAAAAATCATAAAAACTGAAAAATGTTTTAAAGTTGAAATTTTTAATATTTTGTAAATCAGAATACCTTAAAAATCTGAGAAAATGTCTGAAAAAGTTGTTCAGGGTGAGTAACTTTCAGTTTTGCTCTTATCAAGATAAACAAAAAGGTTCATTCCAATTCAAATTTGAAGAAAAATTATTATTTTTAAGATTTAAAAAAAAAATCAAGTTTAGAGAAAAAGCCAATATGAAACTTGTGTGGGAAATTTGAAAGAAAAAACTCAAAAGCAACATTTTTTTTCAAAATTGATAAACTCGGTCCTAAAAATCAATTTTTTGTATTTTTGATTTTTATGAAATTAATTTTACTTCAACTTTGATTGGTTTTCATTATTCCATTAAAATTAAAATTTTTACAAGCAAAAATGAAGTTTCGTTCAAAAATTATTCAGTTTTCAAAGCAAAAACTAACATAATGTGTTTATTTTTTTAAATTTGAATTCAACTAAAAAGCCACCTTACGTTTCGAGTCATCAAGTCAGAAAATAAAAAAAAAGAATTTGAGTGAATCAATTTTTCGAGCTATATTTTTTTATTCAATTTTTAGTTGAAGTTGACATCATAAAGAGACAAAATTTTGAAAATTTTCTACTTAAGGAAATTCTCCTGTATCCTCTATAGAGCTAAATTCCGGACTCAAAATTTTTCTTTCACCCTTCTCAGAGCTAAATTTTGCAATTTAAAATTTCCCATGTATCCACGCCAGGATGAATTTTTGATGATTGAAAATTCTCCCGGATTTCTTTCCAGAACTATAAATCTTTGTAATTTGAGATGCCCCTTGTACTCCCTTTCAGAACTGGATTTTTATAACTAAAAATTTCTTCTCAATAATGGAACTCGTCAGAACTACACGAAGGTCAAGTCCATTTTTGGAATTTTTGATTTTATGACAGAAATTGGGGCATTGAAATACGGTGGATTGGCCAGTGTTGTCAAATTTTCGCGAAAGTGCCAAGAAGATGGTATTTGGCAACGTCGCATAATTGCATTGATAATCAAAAAGAAAAAATTTGAAACGAAAAAAAAATCAATTTTTTTTTTTGAAAATCACCTATTTTCGGGTCAAAATATGTAAAAAGTGGAAGAAATTTTTCCTCTTCGTAGCACAGCTTTGACCCCAAAAATGGCGATTTTCAAAAAAAAATGGTTATTTTGGTTTCGGCCGGATTTCGATCTTTTGGCATGAGGTCAATGCTAAAATGATGTGACTGGATGTACGTTTGGTCACCGGTCAGTGCTAAATGGGGGCTAGGTCCAAATGTGTTTTTCGGCCATAACTCCGGTACATTTGAATTCCCCCCCCCCCCGCAATAGGCTTAAAAGTCATCTCTAGTAGTCCCCTTTCAATGGCCTAAAACATGTTTTCCACCGATTTATAGTTTTCGATTTTTCATTTCCTGAAAAACGCAAAAAATGAACTTGACCTCTGTTTAGTTCTGACGTGTTCAAGTATACCCTGAACTGAGTTTCAGATATTTAAAATGTCCTCTGTAACTTCTCCAGAATTAAATTTTAAATATTGAAAATTCTGTTGTATCCCCTCCAGATTGAGTTGATTTCAGAAAATTAAAAATTGTTTCTAACCTTACTCCAGAGCTGAATTTTGATAGCTAAAAATTTCTTCAGTTCCCCTTCAAAGCTGAATTTCAGGTTTTAGAAAGTTCCCCTTTACCCTGCAGTGATTCCAATGTGTCTAGTTTTAGTGGTTCCAGCTAGTGATTTCACTAGCTCTATTGGTTCCAGTGGTTCTGAAGGTCAAAATTTTATATTTTTTTTTCCAAAAATGGTTTCAGTATGGATTTTTTTCCACGACCCAAAATAGCATTGACAGCCATTTTTCATCATCACCTTATTTTTTTCATGGGTCTTTAAAAATTATAACTTACACATGAGTTTTTAATATTCCGTGAATAAAAAATCGAAAAACACTGATTTTTTTTGGAAATAACATCAGTATGAAATCATCGCTACCAATTTTCTATTAGTTTTGCAATTTTTGAAAAAAAAACCACGCACCTTTTTATATTTTTCCTCATATGAAAAAATGTCATGGACCTGTGAAGGGGGGGGGGGGATTATTGATGGAAAGTCTCCGCCTGTGATTTTAAAGAGTTCGTACTAATATCACTTCAGGTGGAAATTTTCAACAATTTGAGTCTTCTGCTGTACTTATTTGTACTTGAAATAACAAAAATTGCAAAGAAGGAATGAAATGAAGTGAAAATCTGAAAAATGGTGTATAAATACGTATTTTGGGATATAAATATTTACCTACACAAAAAAATTTTCGACCAAAAATGATCACTTTATAAGTGAAAAACGTTGTGGAAAAATGGGGTTTCGCATTTTTTGAGATGTTCTACCCCCTGGAAAATTCTGAAAAAAATGTCACGTTGTACATAGGGACTAGGTACATGAAATATATTTTTTTCAGAATTGCACCTCTGAACCATCATGTAGAAAAATCGATTTGAAGTTTTCAAACACGAGTTTCAGCTAGAAGAAATCATCGAAATTTTTTTTCAAACCACCAACTGATACCCTTCAGTATAGTGTACCACCCACTCAAGTGTGAAAAAATTTGATTGAAAACTCGCGAAAATGAAAATTCTTAATGAAAAGGCTGAAAAAAAGAACGTTTTGGCCGATAATTAAGGATAAGAGAAGGGTAGGGGGCCAAAAAATTTTCCACAAGGTTTTCAGACCATAAGAACCAACTTCCTTAGGTTAGTTTCGAATTTCAGCTCGGGGGCAGATTCACCTATCTTAACCGCAGGTACCCTTTAAAAATTAGGCAAAATTCGAGAAATGCACTACAGCACTTGAAATTTTGGAAGTGGTATCTTTTATGACGTACTTTCAATTTATTTTTATTTCGGCACAAAATTTTCCTTACAGTTGAGATACCTCTCTTGTTAATTGTAAAAAGTGGTGAAAAACGCATTTTTTTGTTTTGATTTTTTTTTATCATGTTATATCCAGTTTCGGAATCTGTTTTTTTTTTTAAATTTCAACATGCAAAAAAATTGAAAAAATTTGAACCTAAAATTTTCAAAAAATTCTCATGTATACTACTCAACAAGATGTATAATCTGTGAAAATTTCAAAATTTTCATCCACCCTTTCCAGAGATATCGTGAGTTGAATTTTCGACATTGGGGGAGCGATAATTCCAGAATGGGAGGGTGTGGGGATCAAAATTTTTGGGGATGGTTTTAGGCTAGGAGTAACATTTTGGGTTAGTTTTGACCAATTTTGGGTCAAGGGCCGTTTTTGAACTTTATCCTGAAAGGCTCTTTTCAGGAGTTTTTTTATCCTAGCCAAATTTTAGGATTCGGTGGGAAGGGGTAAATGTGTAATTAGAGGTGTGAAATCCTTACTGTATCATTTTGAAGTCCAAGCATAACTTTCTAGTTTCTAGATTCCCCTCTTTTTACTTTCGAGAAAAAGCCAGGCAATCACCCTTAGTAAGGAATCTGGTTTTCTTATCATTTCAAAGAAAAAAAAGGGAGAAAGAATGGCTCGGAGTTGGATTTGAACCAAAATTTATTTTAAAAACTCCAATATCTAAGTTGAAACTCTTTTAATTTTTCAAAAATGTATGAATTCTGAATATCTGCAAGAGTGTTTTTTGTTCCATTTTTAATTTTTTTTAGCCATACCTATTGATCTAGAATTCATATCTGTTTTTAACCCTGTGTTTTTAAAATTAAAAATTAAGACAAAAATTCGAAAAAATCCAACATGCTTATTGCTTACTCCGATTTCTTTAAAATCTGCTCCCTAAATAAACTTGCATGTATCCAAAATTTGAGTATTTCTTTCATTTCTATGACCTAAAAAATAGGGTAAAAATACCTACCAAATTATAACTAGACACCTAAATTTGTAAAAAGTAGTTACCCAGACCTACATCTATTTGCACACATCAATTACACGTCTGAAAATTCTCCAAATAAATACCTAACCAGGAACACGAAATAGATCCCGTTTTCAGCCTCTCCCTTCCCCTCCCTTCTACTCAAATTCAAACACACCTCATCAACTACCTCTTATTTTCCCCGACGAATCTCCGACAATAAACAAATAACTCGATCGATAGAATAACCCTTCCCAACTGTTGGAATCTTAACGACATCCAAGTCCAAGTACCTAATAAAAACTCAATGATACGAACAAACCAGAAAAAATTCTCCTAGCCCTTTATTATTGAGAAATTACAACGCCTAAAGGTCTCCCTAATGGCAAAATTTTCCAACTCTGGTCAAATAATATCGATCTTTATCAACGACGCCGACTAATCAATCATTGCATGTAAGTTATTACATTAGGTAAAACTGTATACCTACAAGTACCTGTTACCTGTTCTTACGGATGCGAAATCGCGTGAATCCAATTATTATAGGTATTGATTTTTACGTTTTGAATAATTCCTCATGCACAGAGGCATCGAAACGAATGAGATTTTTTTTCTCTCATTTTCAGGCGTATCCAAAGTGTTTTTTTCCCTCTTCGACGGATCGAGATTCTGGATATGAATGAAAATATAAATTCTGAATTATATCTGATAAAAAAATCATATACGTAAATATTTTATCATTTCGATGCTAATACGATGTTTAAACGGTCGTTAGAAATTTGTTAATAAATTCTAGACTTATAGGTTGTAAAATGTTATCCACATGGGTCGTTTATCTTTCCTCTTGGAAAAAAAACTTTACGCGTGTATTTTTTCTTAAATCATATCTTTGCCCGGGTTTACGTCGAACGAATAAAAATCCCCGTAATTTCTAGCCCCTTCCATCGAGTCGAAGTGTTTAAAAAATACTTACATTTTAGCCATCACTATACAACAAGGTATTTATATTGGCAATCGGGTTGGTGCAGTATACGAATATAGGTTAGTTGGTCGGTGGTCATCCTGGAATGCGGCAAGTTTTTTAAACTTAACCTTGGGGTGATTACCAGAACCAGGTGTATACATTTAAACAGACGAGCCCGCGTTGCAGGTGCATATGAATATTTGTCACCTTATTAACTCCGCGCCTTTAATTACCACCGAAAAGTACTACTGTTTATTCGTAAAATATCATCCAGGCCTACATACGAATATTAATTTCATCCTAGGCTAATTTCGAAAAAACCACCGAGCATCACGTAAAATAAACTAGATTTCATTCGATACCCATATAAACCATTGTTTTGTGATTTATGACGTAAAAATGTCGGCGAATTTGCCTCAGTCATTTGTACCTAGGTTACGTTTCATTAGGCCGATGCTGTTTCTCTTTCTTGGAAACGAACCAGACTAAATTGTAAAACCAGTTTACCAAATATTTCCGCCGAAAAAATATTTTTATTACGATGAAATTTTTCTATAATGCCGATGAAAGAGTGTTAAGTGTATGATTATATGCTACACGGCTCACTTTATTTATTTTTTTTCTTTCTCAAAATTTCTCTTCGATTATTACAAGAGTCTAGACTGCTCTATCCAACTTGTAAAACGAATCTACCTAGATGAAGATTTAATCTGCTAATATCGTAGAGTCACAATTAGTCAATATGTCAGCGCGATCAGCGACTTCTTTCAGAATGAAATTTGATCGTCGTCTATATAAGTAATATTATGTGGACTGTTTTCATATTTTTTCTCCATTCTTCTTTTTATTTTTACTTTTATTTTTGCCATAATCTGATACGTACTAGGCCATTGAAAGATCGAGTTTGGTATTCGCTAAGTATCAGACGAGATGCAGTAAATAACTGGTTTATTAACATAATTTTCTTTCATGACTATTTCTCTATGCTGTTTTAAGTAAATACCTAGCCTAGGTACCGAGCTAGGTACGACATTTCGCCTCGTGTAATTGATTAATTATGTATGACACGAGTTCAACTTGGAAGGAATTTTCCGTTTGAATAATGTAATAATGGGTTCAGAATGTGTCGATTCCTTCGTTTCGGCGTATAGGCAACTTTTCGTACGAAAGCGTGATTAATTGACGATTGACCAGCGAGGAATGTCGGTGAAATGTGAATCTAGTGGATGAAAGAAATAAGTGGTGTCAAATTAGAGTGCATTTGTCGTCGGTTCTTTCTGGAAAGTTGGAGGAATTGGAGGGAGTATTGAAAAAGTTGAGAGGTGAGGTCGAAAAAATGTGATGAAAATCTGGGGCTTTGAATTGGATTTTTCTATTTTCAAATAGAGTTTAAAAATTTGAAAACCCTTTTTTTTAATTTTTATTATTAGGCATTATAAAAAAAAGAAAATTGCAATTTTTTCTTTTTTTTGTCCGTATTTGGATAATTTTTATAAGCCAAAAATCCTTATTTTTAGAGATATTTCAAAATTAATTGAAAAAAATGTTACAGGGTCATTTATCAAATCGTCAAACTTTTTGCACTTGAGGTTTTCACTTTTTTAAACATTTTTACATAGATTTAGATACCTGTGGTTTGCAGCATTTGACTTCTATTTTCCAGGCCTATCTTTGAAGAAAATTTGAAAAAAATGGAAGGCCTAAAGTCCAAAAAGGTCGACAATCTGACAGGGAATGACCTAATGGTTTGATTTGCATTTCCGATCATAATGAATAGGTATTCATTGTTTCGAAAATTATCAAAGAACAAAATTTTCGTACCGAGGAAGTGAAATTATAGTGGAAATTTTATCAAAAAGAACTGTGAATTGGCCAAGAAAGATTTGGTATTTTTTGAAGCATATTCAGAAAGTACAAAGTTTTTTTTGTGGTGCCCACTAATAAACACGAAAAAAATGATTGTTGAAAAAGAAGTGATATATCAAGCTGCTAAACTTGAAAAAATGTGAGATTTTCAAGCAACTAGATCCAGAAGCAGTAAAATGAAATTTAAATCATTGATAGGTAAGTATACGTTATTGCATTTCGCATTGTTGAAAAATCATAATTTTTTTTCGATTTTGTCATTTTTTAGCATCTTTATTCGGTTTTTTCAAAATTTAAAAATAAAATTCATCTAGGCTGAACTTTATATCGATATTTATGTCCTACAGAATTTTAACCTTCTACTTATTTTACAGCATTTTTGTGTTATCATCTCACTTTGAAAACGTAATAAAGCATAACAAAACATAGGTACTTGACTAAAAAAAAAAATGAAATAATTGACAAAATATTTCAAACAGGTACTTTTGGAAAAAAATTGGGAAATTTGGCCTCATGCGAGGATTCGAAGTCACTGAATCCATTTTTGGGGTTATTTTGAACCCAATCCCAAATTAGGATTCTCGAAGAGAGGGGGGAGTGGGCTAAAGTAAAAACGTATCCATGTTTACTGTCCTTTCATGTCCGATTCTGATGTCATTTTATCAAAAAATTCCAAAACAGGATCAAGTAGATGGGAAAAGGAAAGAGCCAAAATTGAGAGCTTTTAACAAAATTATCGAGTGAGTACTTATTCGACTATGTTTTAATTTCTAGATTTAACTTTGAGGTTATTTTAACCCTTAGCTCAAACAATGACTGCTCAGATGTCATAAACGGGAGGTGGGGGAGGGGGAGGGGTGGGGGTGTCTAACCCACAAACAAATTAAAAGTTGAAAAATTCTGTAAAAAATGAGAATTTTGGTGAAAAATTCTTTTTTAATTTTGCAAATTTCTCTGTTTTCCGAAAATTTTCAATTAAGTAGGTTTTTAATTTTACAACCCTTTTTAATTTTATCAATTTTTTTTAATTTCATCAATTTTTTTTAATTTTATCAATTTTTTTAATTTTATCAATTTTTTTAATTTTATCAATTTTTTTTAATTTTATCAATTTTTTTTTGACTTACCTTAAAAAATTTTCAAAACACCCCAGATTTTTACGTTTGTAAATTTTTCAATTTTTATTATTTTTCTACCTACTTTTGCCAAATATTTAAATCTTGTACATGAGTGTAGTTTCCTAAGTCTGCAAAATTTTTCAATTCTACCAAATTTTTCAATTTTACCAAATTTTTTATTGAGTAAAAATTTTTAGTTCGGGAAAATCTTTGAGAAAAATGTTCCATTTTGTCAAATTTTTAAATGTTATTATTTTACTCATTCTGCTACCTATTTTTTTGATCAAATTTTTCACTTGTGATAATTTTTGGCAAGTTATTCAACTTTTACATGCTCGTATTTTTTAATCAATTTTCCTTGGTGAGTTTTTTTATTTTGTAAGAAACTTTAAAATATCTGAATTTTACACATAGAATTTTTTCAATTTTACCAGAATGTTAAGTTTTTCCAAATTTTGTAATTTTTCAATTTTTTTTACTTCATCGGATTGAAATTTTCCAATTTGACAGCTCTCTTAAAATTTTCAATTTTTTGTCTTAAAAATGACAAAGTGAAATTTTTTCTTCTATGATTCCATATTTACCACTCCTTACCAGGCCTTGAAAGTTGAAATCTAACTAATTCAAAATTTTTTGAAAAATGAAAAAAAAAGTTTTTGTACCTAGTTTTTATCCTATTTTTCAGAGGTCCTTGAAAAATATCACACGATGATTTATGGGCTAATTAGCTACGAAAATTTTTACGTTTTTTTTACCATTTTTTGTTGTCCAGGTAGCTATTTCAAGTGCTACACGCCAAATGAAAATTTTTTGCATAGCCTTATATGTCAAAAAATTGAAAATGAATGTTAATCATATTTTTGGGTGGAGACACACAACCATTTTAAAATGATTTTTTTCAGAGTAAAATAATCAATTTTTCTCAATTCTTGTTTTTTTTTTAGGAAATTGTTTAGTTTTATTGTTTTTCTTCTGGATTGAGGATGTTTTTTTTTTCAGAAAACAAGGTTCAGAAAAAAAAACCTTACGCATCCTGCGTAAGGTAACCGACTTTTCAAGTTTCAAAAAATTTGATTTCCAAACCTCGAAAATGAGTTTTAAAGAGAAAAAATTTAATAAAATTAGTTGAAACAATTTTGAGGAAAAATACGAAAAAAATCACTTTTGTAGGAATTGGTTTATTTTAAAATTATGGAAGGAAAAATTCAATATGGCCGAGCACAGCGAGGCCGAAGTTTTTGAAAAATTCTGATTTGAGGAATAAGTAAATCCATTAAAAATTACCGAAAGACCACAATTTACGTTCGTTCGTAATAAATTCATATTCTTTTTCATTTTTATCAAAAAATAAAATTGAGTTATTTTTCATTACTTATGCTATAAAATTTCCAAAAATGTTTTGAATTTGCCAAAATTTTCAAAATTTTGCCGAATTACCTGAAATTTTCAAAATTTTGCCGACTGGAAACCGACTGGGGGGAATGACTCCCCCAACCCCCCACCGCGCCGCCCCTGTATGTGTCCCATTCTGAAAGCTCACAACTTTATTATGTTCAGAAGGTCCCAAAACGTGAAAAAAAGTTGGTCACGACGTTCCCTTCAACCTACAAAGAGAACTTCAAGGTAGAATTCTGATTGAACAAAATCAAAACTTTTTGGCTCTGATTTGAAGCCAAGGCATAGAAGATTATTTATCATCAAATCTTATTTTGCCAAAGTCTTCCGACTTTTTCTCGTTCACAAAATCAACTTCAATTTTCGTAAAAATTTTCCAGAATCCCTTAAAAAAAACATTAAGTATTTATAATTTAATAAAATTTGACCCATTAACTTGATATATTTGTACTTGAGTAAATACCTACGAATTTTGGCACCTATTGTGAAACAAAATGGGCCCTAAAATTCCCAAAAATTCCCAAAAAATCTCTCCATACAACTTCGAAAAGAAAAAAAAACCTAACGAGGATCCACTCACGCCTGTTATTAATTTCAAACCTATTAAAAATAATAATTTCAAAGTAAGCCTTACATACATATGGGCTATAAACATAAGCTCACTGATGGTGTACGCGTGTTACTTAACGACGCAATCTTTCCATTATACGGTATGAAAGTTTAAACGACGCAGGTCATATGCTAAAGAATTTGATTCATAAAACCCAAGACAATAAAATATTTTACGATTCGAGCCATCACATAGGTACGTATGGCAGCAAGTTGGTAACGTGTAAAAAAAAAATTCGCTTCTTTAAACTGGTAATGCCAATGCCAGTGCCATTCCGATCATCGGCACCGGCACGTCTTAACATGTAAAAAGATAACTTTCACTTCTGGTTAAACATCACACATGTATGTTAAATGCATTCTAACCATAAACTGCGATCATAAAATCATCTAGCAATGTTGCAACGTTATACATTGTTCATTAGTCGACCACATAGAACGTCCAATTTTAATTATTATCCGAATGAGATCGATTTGTTTTATAAAACAAGGTGGTGACCTTTACATCGTGTTCACCTACTTTTACCGTTTTACCAATCGAAATATAATTTTCACCGTTGATTGAATAGTGATTTTTTATTTTATTCTAGCCTGGTCAAGAGCACCGAATGTGTTAGGTGAATGATTGATTAGCGTATACGTGGGCAGATGAAATATATTTACTATTTATTTAACCCGCTGTTAGCGCGAGGTCAAGTTCGCTTTTTAAAACGAAATATTTCAATTAAGCTTTATGATGAATTTAGCCCTTAGTATTTCTCAGTGGTGTTGGGTTTCATAGTAATTCGTTGGCAGGTCCGGAGATGGCCGGCCGTAACATGTAGAGGAATTTAAATGAAAAATGTCCAATGCTCTTCAACGGTGGCATTTCCATTTTCACCGACCAGCTAAAACTCTCTATGACTGGGTATGCTTCATTACCTTACTCCACGCCGTGTTCTATCGGTAGGTAAAAGTTTCTACCGCGAGGATTATAACTGTGCCGGTGCTGAATGGCCAAGTATCATACGTAACAAAATCTATAGGTACTTACATTGAAAGAATACACACTACGGTTGATACTTACAAATTACCTATGGCCAAGATGACGAGATGAATGCCTTTTCTTACCTTAATAGTTTTCGTTATAGGTACTCGTATTGGTAATAAGTAGGTAGATGTAATTTTCCACGTATCCTATGAAATCCATTAGTCTTCGTCGATCAACATGATAAAATAAAGAACGAAAGTAGAAATCTCGAATGTTTGCAATTTCTTCTCCGTCGAGGTTTTCAGAACATATTGCAGTACTCTTGGTGATTTTATTGTTTTATGAAGCAACCGAATGCGATGAAATGAAAAAATTCGAGAAAAAAAGCCCTCTAGTTTTCAATCTTACATAAAGTTATTTTATTACATGTTCAATTTTTCCTCAAGGAAGGCTTAAAATCTACTTTGGATTCAAGTTCAACTTTTATTGATTCTTTCTGAAAGAAATGTAGAATATGAATACAGATTTAAATTTAAATTTTTGAAGAAAAAAAAATGACAATAACTCTTCCCAAAACATTTTAGAAATTCAAACTGACAGAAAAAAGGGGGAAATTGTCATTATTCATCAAAATTTTGAGTTACAGTTGACTGCAAGGAAATTAGAAATTGGGGAAATTCGAGGTGCGAAAGAAATTAGAAATTTAGACTGGCAAAATTTAAATAGGTACCGTAGTCAAAGTTCTTCCCTTCATGAGGTAAGAAGAAATTTGAAAGCAATGAAATTCACTTTGCAGGCGAGGCGGGGGAAGGACAAGACAAGAAAAATCTGAATTAACTAAAGGGTACAGCCGGGTTTTAGGTGAATTTGGTCCCCACTCCGATTTTCGATCTAACCCCCTCAGATGATGTACTTTGATGTAAAAAAAAAATTAGAAAAATTTTTGACCCCCAACCCCTTCCCATTCGGAATTATGGCCATTTTATTGCATTATTTTCAAGAATTTTTAATTTCAATAGAAGTACATAAAGGAAATTTTCTGTTCTTTGGAATAAAGTTGCATCTCGTAGAGCTGTATTTACGATAATTTTTTCAACAATTTTGGTGCACTCCTTCACGTTGTTTCGGCTATTTGAAGTTTTCAATCGTAAAAAACACCATATAAGCGAAGAGCAACCACTTTTTAAAAATATCCCAAAAACGTGTTTTTTAAAGTAGATTCACGTCACGTATTTAATTTTGGCGATTTCGATGCACCAAGGGTCGAAAATCCCGAAAAATCGTACAAAAATGTCGTTTTTTTAGCAGATTTTTTCAAATTTTGAGCGTTTTGTATGGAGAGAAATGACTGAACGAAGAAACTAACGTCGGATTCGTGTTTAGCGGGTCAAAATACCCTGATAAACACCCTTTTCGCGGTCGGTTTATTTGAAGACCCGAAATTCGCTATTTTTGTCATGAAAAATCAGTAGACTTTAAGCAAAACGATCGCGAAAAGGGTGTTTATCGGGGTATTTTGACTCGCTAAACACGAATCCGACGTTAGTTTCTTTATTTGCCGATTTTTTCCATATAAAGCACTCAAAACTTGAAAGATCTACTAAAACAACAACATTTCTGCATGGGTTTTCGCGATTTTTGGACCTTAGTTCAAAGAAGCAGCCAAAACAAAATACTCAGGGGAAATCTACATAAAAGAATATGAAAATGTATATTTTGAACTTGGATACCTACCAGGTCACTCTTCGCTTATAAGGTGTTTTTTACGATTGAAAACTTCAAATAGCCGAAACAACGTGAAGAAGTGCACCAAAATTGTTGAAAAAATTATCGTAAATGGGTGATTCTAAATTTTCGCAGAAAACTCTGTACGGAGTAATTATCTCAGGAAATATACATGCTGGAACAATGCGGTTGGAATGTATAGATAGATAATCATCCCCCCTACATATTCCTGCGAAAATAATGGAGCAAAAAATATTCCTGTCCCCGAGGGGGCTAAAAAAGTAGTCCAAATGTCCTCGTCGTGGCCTGTACTTGATATCGCGCTGAAGTCAAAATACTTCTGTTCTCTCCTATCGCAACTTTCCAAGCTGAACTATAGCACCAACTTAATGCAGAGAGGTCCCATATTACTTATTATGACGTTTAAAACATATTTCAAAGTCGATGAAGCACATTTTTAAAAGCTCAAAGTAGCGTACGGAATTTTTGGTCCTTCGTCGTGGCTTTTTTTCTCGAAAGGCTGAGAGAGACAGTTGGTTATTTTAGAATACAACAATTGGTCGAGTCGATACCTTGACATCATAAAATTACTGTCCAGCTGTAGATTTGACTTCAGTGTTCATAATAATAACGATTTCGTGAAAAATGTTTCCAAATTTATAATTCGGCACACAGAAATGTCCTCGTCGTGGCTCTTCATTGTGAGGCTATACCTCAATTTTTCATTTTTTTCAAAGCTGCCTCAAAATAAGAAGGTGAACCAGTTTTCGATGCAATAGTTGGTTTTTCCTCAAAACGCATTATTTTCTTACAATTTGGACATTTCTACAATTTTGTCCTTCGTCGTGGATGTCCTCGTCGTGGCATTCCCCATTTAAATTACATGGGGAAAATCTATTTTTGTTTTCCAGTTGTGTGAGCATGTGAATGTTATCTGGCACACTAGTATTAACGATTCTGATCAAAATTTTTCAGAAAAAAATGTTTAAAATTTTTTAAAAATTCCTAGACGAATTTCTGCGAAATTTTAGAATGACCCAAATACAGCTCTACGAGATGTAACTTTATGCCAAAGAACAGAAAATTTCCTTCACTTCCATTGAAATTAAAAATTCTTGAAAATAATGCAATAAAATGGCCATAATTCCGAATGGAAGGGGGTTGGGGGGTCAAAAATTTTTCTAATTTTTTTACATCAAAGTACACCATCTGAGGGGGTTAGATCGAAAATCGGAGCGGGGGCCAAATTCACCTAAAACCCGGATATATTGTACCCTTTACATCGGAAACGGTATGAAATAAATTTTAAAATTACCGAAGCGCTGTTGGGGCGGGGGGGGGAATTCGGATTACCAAAAATTTTCCCTGAATGGTAGGGAAGAGAGTGACAAAAGAAATTTGAAGTTGGTAAAATTCGGAGTGCAAGAGGAATTGGAGATTTGAAGAATTTGCCATATAGAGGGAGAGATACGAGTGAAATTTGGATAGACAAAATTCTTCTCTGGCCGAAGAAATTTGTCAATTTTTTATGACAAAATTTGTCAATTTTTTATGACAAAATTTGTCAATTTTTTATGACAAAATTTGTCAATTTTTTATGACAAAATTTGTCAATTTTTTATGACAAAATTTGTCAATTTTTTATGACAAAATTTGTCAATTTTTTATGACAAAATTTGTCAATTTTTTATGACAAAATTTTTTGAATTTTTTATGACAAAATTTTTTCAATTTTTTATGACACAATTTTTTCAATTTTTTATGACAAAATTTTTGAATTTTTTATGACAAAATTTTTTGAATTTTTTTAAACGAAGTATGGGATAAAATATCGAAAAATTACGAATTTTTAAGGTATTTTCCAAAATACAGAGACATGTTATGTGGGTAAATAAAGTTTAAAATACCGCTCAAGCGAATCAAGGGCGAAAATTTTCGAAGAACTACTTCTGAAAAACAAAAAATGACAAATTTTCAAGCCATCTTCTGCCGAAGGAGATTTCCCCATATCCCCTTTTAAATCCATGGCTAAGATGGACAATAAATTACTCATTTGGAGACTTTTTGCAATCTTTTCTATCTATCAATCTCATTCAAATCCAAGTTCCTCTATACTTTTTTTTTGAAACATAATTTGTAAAAATTCAAAATTAATCCTTCCCCTTCCAACCTTACCTTTCACCAACAGTCAAATCCCATCATCAAATCAGCACATTTCCTCAACCCGAAAATTTAAAAAAAGAAACCACACTGACCACGAAAATCGAAAAACGACGTAGATCCACACCACGAATTATTCAAACCCAGCTAGAAAAATTATAACAAAAAATCGCAGCGAAAGTAATCAATTGAATAACATTGCGGTGCAATCAGCACGATAGAAATTGTATTATGCATCGACTTCACGCTGAGAAAGGTATTCTTACATAATAAATTTCGTGTATGCTTATCAATATTGGAGCAGTTGTTATAACGGATGACACCACGACCACGTACAACAACATAGTCTGGCGTGATCTCGACACAGGTACATGCAAACACAATACAATACTAAAATAAATACCCAAGCTGGCGAGTAAAATTTACTCGCAGATAAAATTCCTATTCCGTTATTAGCACCCAATATTCGTACGATTTTGACAGTCTCACCTTGTCAGAAAAAGATATGTAGCATTTAATATCCGGTAGGAATAATACTCTCGAGAATATAGGCAGGTACATGGCAAATACGAGTAGAAACCTCGATATAAAATAGGCGTGTAGGTAAAAAATTAATTTAAAAATTCGTATTCGCGAATAAATTAACAGTCGGTGGCATGACGGGATGCAAAAATTAGTATACCGGCGAGATTCACAGTCCACACATCCAAAATTCTCGCCGCGTATTGGAGAAATGTCCAAAAATAACGCCGCCGAGTAATTTATTAAATCTCATAAATCAGTTCAGCAGCCGCATCCAGTCGTTTGAATGGCATACTTGCATTCCACGGTGCCCGTTTCGTCTCTCTCTCGCTATATACTAATTAAATAAGTCTATAATTTGGACGATTATGAAGAAGAGGAAACAGTCTTGTAAACTGAATGAAATAACAATTTGGTGGGATGAAATTTGTAGTACGAGTTAAAAAGCTGATAATCACTGAAACCGAATCCAGCCATAAGAGTAGGGCCAATTTGACCTAGATACGGAACCAAAGGCGGGTGTCGGCCACCTTTAGCCCCCGGGCAATTCCCACAATCTATGTATATTGCCGCGCCTTCTTTATACGATGATGAATCCGCGATGCACGTCGCTCATCATTTTGGCCGAATTATTATACACACCGAACGTGTTCCCGGAGACTGGATTACGTCCGATGAAAAATTTCGAATCCCTTATGCCGAGTCGTCGCCGTAATTAAAAACCCGACCAGTAATCGTCGGTATTTAAAATAATATAAAAACGCCATTCGATCAATAAAAATTCAAAATCTCGGTATCGTTTGAATTTTTTTGGCACATGGCTCCGTCGATTAAGTTATGTTAGAAATGAGCACCAGCATGTTTTATGTATCCAGCGTACGGTCGTACGCGACGATAAAATTTTTTATACTTGTACAATCGTGTTGATTGATTGCACTTTTGACAAGTTCAACACTAAAGCGTAATGATAAAAATCTAATGATAAAACCAATCTGCTAATACGTTGCGAATACATCACGAAATCGCGCCAATCCAATCTAACCTGAAAAACTATACACACTCATCCTACTTTCTTTCGACGGTATATCGTTGAAACAAGTTCGCTGTATTCTTGCTCTTCGTCCACCATCGAATTCGAATCCGATATTCGTTCGGAAATTGATAACAATGCGGCGGGTCGTGCCCAAAGCCTCGGGATTTTTCAGCTCTGGCGAGCTGGTGCAATTTGCAAATGTTGGGCGATGCTAAAAAATCCCAACTTGTTCCTCGACCGAATATTTTTAATTATAATGATAATGGTGGATTCGAAATCGTATGGTTTTTTGCTCTGTATAATTTTTCCAGTTCAAAAATTAAAGATAGGTACCTATAAATTTAGAGGCCAGATTCAGAATGCAACAGTGATGCTATTTTTATCAAAAATTTCAATAATGCCTCACTCCTACATCTACTTCCCCCCCTCCCCATCCAAAAAATAACCATTCGTCAATTGCACCGAGATTTTATTCACTAAAAGTGAACCTACATTAGAAATACCTCGAAAATAAATTTTGAGCTTCCCAATCCCAAGTCGATTACAACGCCTTCTAGAGCAATTCCAGTTCGCTGGAAATAGTCAATTTTTGCTGGAGACCTGGAATATTCAAATCGACTCAAAAATGGTTGAAATCGATTTAGAAGATGGATTTTAGTGCCTAAATCAATTTTCAGATACTACTTTTTTTTTTAAATTGACGTAAGAATTGGACTTTTCCAGCCATTTTTAAAAATTCACCAAGTATCAAAAAAACATTTTCGGAAGCTCAACATTTGGTTTTGAGGCAGTGCTGCCAGATGGAAAATGGCGAAATCCCCACAATCATTTCCTCAAAATCCTGAAAAATCACCAAAATCACCAATTTCTAAAAAAAATCAATTATGAGGGTGAAACGATGAAACCATAGAAAGTCCCCCCTCCCCTCCATTCGAAAAACTAATTAAACGTATGTTTTTTTTGTTTTCAAATACATCTTAAAATTCTTATATTGTATTTTATATTGATAATATCCTTGCATAAGGTTTCAAAAATAAGAAATTTTTTTGAAATTGGAGCCTTGGAGGTTTTTCAAAACATGATTTTTTAAAAATTGGATAATTTTCCAAAACATGGGCCAATTTCTCAAAGTTGGAGAATCTTCCAATATTTTGATGAGTTTTCAAAATTTCTACAGTTTCTCGCAAATTGTACTATTTTTTGAAAATTTAACGTTTTTTTTTCAATTTTTTAAACGTTTTTGATGAGAAATTATGAAATTTGGTATTGTGAATGGAAATTGGAGCAAAAATCCACCAAATTTACAAAATTCGCCAATTTTTTTAAAAAACTCAAATCATTTACCACTGTGAAAATGAAATAGGCAAAATCACCACTTTTGCTGACAAATCACCACATTTAGCAGCAATGTTTTGAGGTGTGGATGACATATTATTTCAGTTGACCGAATTTCGGGTAAATTGGATTGGATAAATCGTAAATATTTCCTTGTAAGAATTGACGATGAAATTTTTCTCAATTTCGATATAAATGCCATCTCCTGGACGTATTGTCCCAACTAAAGTAGGTACGCAAAAAACCACAATTTGTAACAAAGTGTAGCGAAAAATTAAATTTCACAATCTGAAGATAATATCCTCCCAAAAAATATGGACGTAGTATTCTACTTTCTCATTTATAAATCAGTGAAAATTGTCGAAAATCACTGGAAAACAATTATAATTGCTGCACAGTAAAAAATAAGTGAAAAAATTTTTACTGAAAGCAAGTGAAAAAAATTTCTGGAAAATCAGTGAAATTTTTTGAAAAATCAGCAAAAATAAGCTAAAAATCAAAGAATTTCACTGAGTTTTCCTGTGCTGCAATTTAGACTATTTATCGGTGCTTTTACTGATTCGAAATGGGAGGGTAAAAAACTCAATTCCGACATCGCATCGTGTCCTAAGAAAGTTGGGCACAGTTTTAAAAAACTCATTATGGAACATGATGTCTTTGTAAAAACAATACCTCTAACTGAAGATAGAGTCCCAAGAACCTCCAATTTGGACATAGTGTCCTAAAACCTAAAATTTGAACATGATGCCCCAAAAACTTTTAATTGAGGCAAAATGTGTGTTCCATAGAATTCGATTCTGAAATTTGGACATAAACTTCATTGAGACACGATGTCCTAAATAATTTTAACACGGTGTTCCAAAAACAAAGATTTGAACAGAGTTTCCCAGAAAACCTAATTTGGGACGTAATGTCCTCAGAAAACTTATTGCGACGTAATGCTTTTAAAAAATGATACCTCAATTTCGACATAGAGTCTCAAAAACCTAAAATTTGGACATAGTGTCCCAAAAACTTAAACTTGGACATTGCATTCACACACACAAAAAAAACAACTCAATTTGAACATATTGTACCAAAAATTGGACAGTGTGTCCCAAGGATTAATTAATATTTTAATAAATATTTAATTTATTAAATTTAGAATTTAATTATTTATTTTAAATAAAAAATATTAATAAATTTTTTTTTAATTTCAACTCCCTCCATATTTGGACACAGTTTCCCCAAAATCTTCAATTTGTACAACGCAACGTAAGGATTTCATCCAAAAAAAAAGAAGTAATAATAATAATAATAATAATTTGGACTCAATGTTCCCAAAAACTCAACTGAAACATGGTGTCTTAAAAAGTCAATTTTGACACTTTTTCCCAACATATAAAATCCCAAAATCCTCAAATTTGGCTCTATTTCCAAAAAAATCTTAATTTGGGCATATTGCTTCAAAATACTATAATTGCGATATAAAGTTCATAAAAAATTCAAATGGAACTTATGTCTTTAAAAAAACAATAAATGCAGACCTTGTTTGGGCAATATGGCCTAAAAAAACTCAATTGAAACAAAATGTTTAAAAAAATTGGGCATTGCGTCCAAAACCCTGTCTGTCATTTGGATACGGTGTCCCATAGGGGACTTCAAAGTTCGGAAATTTAAAAAAAAAACGAAGTTTTTTGCCACTTTTGATTATTATTATCAGATCGGAACCTTAGTCACCCCTTCCCCTTCTGAAAAAATGCGATTTTAGTTTCTACATCACCCTGACCCATTGACTTCGAACTTGGATACCACATTTTACTCTCTACGAGGGGTTGAAAAGTTGCAGATTGCGTTTTTTTCCAATTTTTGAGGCCGGAATGGTCATTGGAGTAGAATTTCATCCCAAAGAATTCATACCGCGATTTTTCCGAGCATTTTTGAGCTGCGATTAATTTTCATCGCAGGATTAATCGCACGTTTTCCACTTGTTTTTGAAGCCAGAATGGTCATTGGAATGAATTTTTATCTCAAAAAATTCATCCTTCGATTTTTCTGAGTATTTTAAAGCTGCGATTAATTTGCGATTCATTTTCATCGCTGGATTAATCGCACGTTTTTCCTAGTATTTGATGCCTGTCTGCGTTGTATTTATTACCTAGGAATTTTCAATTTTTACTTAGCTTCTCTTTCAATTACAATCATGATTGTGGATCTTTCTCTTGAAAAACGATGGAAGCAGGGGTCCCTCGGTTCTAATAATTGTAAAATAATAAATGTTGATTTTTTTTTAGAAAATTCTAAAAATTTTGCATTCAGATCGAAAAACTTGAAGAAATAAAATAGAATTTTTTTAAAAAATTCATCCAGGTCGGATATTGTCAATTTTTAGTCTCTCCCCCCTCCCCTCAATGTCTACTCCAATTCTTCCCCACATCAAACAAACGTCGAACTGAAACTAATACAACAGCTTTGAAAAATCACTCCTTCTTTGAAAAAACCAGGCCACAATCACCACACTTCCCAATCCAAAGATCCTATACCGTTTAAATATTCCAAAACCCAGGTTCACTTTTTTCTAAAAATAAAAATATAGGTCACCGGTATCTACTTAATTTCAAGGCGGTATCACGCCGCTTAAAAAATGATTCTAATTACGAATACACGATACAAAACATTATTTTACGTAACGAGCTCGATCCAAAGGGCGCCTCCAACATCACTCAAAAAGAATAAGAGCCGATCGACTACAAAACTTTTCCTTCTTTCCGAATCTTGTAAAACTTACGTTGGCGTTCATAAAGCTAATTGTATATTTGTGTTTTCTCTTCAAATAAACCGATAATAGCTCATGAAAAGGTTTATTAACCATAAGTGGAAATCAGCCGGCGGTTATTCATGATATAAGACGCGATCGACGAAATTTTTCAATCGAGTATACATTTATAGAGGTACATTGTTACCATACAGAAAAGGTTATGTAGATTTAAACCATTTAATGATATTCGAAAACTGGTTCCTGATTTTCGAATTTTAGGTACAGAGGTTTTTTTCCTATAATTCTACGCAGTTCGCATGGGCTCCGAGAAAATACCATTTTAATGATTTCGAGTTTAGGAGGGAAAAAAAAATACATAAGAAAAGGAACGCTGACAAATATGGTTTTAGGCTTATTGCGTTGGTAAGCCTCATTTCGATTCTACTCAACGTAAAGTATCGTACGCGTTATGGAGGTCAGTAACAATTCTTATTACAGGAGCTACATGTACAACGAAGAGGAGGAGGCCTCTGGTCACGTATCTTGTAAATGTCCTGAGTTTGAAGCAGTTCGGATTCTTTGAATTAGAATTCAACTTCATTAAAAGTGTCTTAGTCAGCGGAGCTGTGTGAAATGGGGGTATTACGAAAACCTATAAACGTACGGTTTTCAGCACTCGAGTATTTTTTCACGTCGAAAATTTTACAAAAATTGTGGCTCTGCCAAGACTCGATCGGATTACTTTGTTGCGATGTAAAAAATCGTATTTTTTATATCTACGACCTGGTAACTGTTTTTATTATCCATACAGCCATTGCATTTGATGACGATCCACTGGATAAAATAAAAAAATTCAAACTGTCAAAATATGAACTACGGCTAGCTCCTAATTATTTTTGCTGCAAACGGTATTTCGACGATCCATGAGCCCAAATTTATTCCAAGTACATAAGTACGAATTTTTTCAACGCTAAATTTTTTTCAATTTCTTTAATTCTATTTTTTTTGAAGCTGTAAGTATATCCAATTAAAACATTTTCCCACTTCACTTTTTACGTAAAATTTTTTTGATTTGATTTTTTTTTATTACTTTTGAAAATTTTTTCTGCTTACTAACTGACCTAAGAAGAAATTTTGAAAAACATTAAGTTGACATTTTTAAAAAAAATAAAAAGTTGGAAAACAATTTAAGAAATTTTTAATTGAATGGATTTTATACGAAAAAATTGGAAGAAAAATTTTTTAAATTATTGCAAACAATTTTCAAGATTGAAAAAAATGAAAAAATATGAGGATGAAAAAAATGTGAAGAAATCAAAGTTGGATAAATTTTTAATACCTTTCAAATCTTTTTCCAATAATTTAATTTTTTTTCCAAACGTAATTTTTTTCAGCTTAAATTTTCTCAACATCGATTTTTAAATTTTTTCACAAACTTTAATATTTTTTCTTCAATTTTAAATTTTAAAAAATTTTTTCAATTTTTTTTTTTTTTAAAGTTTTGTACAGGTAAGACCTGTCAAAGGCAAAATCCTGTTCACAATGAATAGAATTATTTTCGTACAGGGAAAATCCTATTCATAATGAACAGAATCTATTGTTAAACAGGTACCTAAGAACTGTTATAAGGAGAATCCTGTTCAAAATGAACAGAATCTATTGTCAAACAGGTAAGACCTGTCAAAAGGAGAATCCTGTTCAAAATGAACAGAATCTCTCATAGTACAGGTAAGACCTGCCAGAGAGAAAATCCTGTTCACAATGAACAGAATCTATTGTCGGACAGGTAAGTCCTGTCACAGGGAAAATCCTGTTCACAATGAACAGAATCTATTGTCGGACAGGTAAGTCCTGTCACAGGGAAAATCCTGTTCACAATGAACAGAATCTATTGTTTAACAGGTAAGACCTGTCAAAAGGAGAATCCTGTTCAAAATGAACAGAATCTCTCATTGCACAGGTAATACCTGTTAAAAGGAGAATCCTGTTCAAAATGAACAGAATCTCTCATCGCACAGGTATGACCTGTCAGGGGGAAAATCCTGTTCACAATGAACAGAATCTATTGTCAAACAGGTAAGACCTGTTAAAAGGAGAATCCTGTTCAAAATGAACAGAATCTCTCATTGTACAGGTAAGACCTGTCAGGGGGGAAATCCTGTTCACAATAAACATAATCTATTACCAAACAGGTAAGTCGACGTAGAAAATGCTGTTTGAAGTTTAATGAGTGATTTTCATAGTAGGTATTTTTTGCGCATATCATGAGAAAGATGGTGAAAAAAGTTCATCGCCCAAGGATTTTTCACTACTTGAATTTTTTGTTAAACATTTTTTGTTACTTGTTTTGTTAAGTTTTGACACATGAAGTGAATTTTCTGAGCAAAGGAAGGGTTCAACGAAAAAAATGAATGAGACATAAATTGTAGAACGTAAAATTTCCTTTCTATAAAGCAAAATTTGTGTTTTCTTAGAAGGCTTAGCTTTCGAGATATTCAAATTAGAAGTTGGAAGTTCAACTTTTTTTTAAAATTAAAAATATCTATAAAAAACTAAGCCTCTACAGAACAAACCAATAATTTCTTTTCCATTCATTTTATTTCTAGAACGCCTTTTTTTCCTTAGAAAATTAACTGAAAGGGTCAAAAGTACCTAAATCAAAAAAATGTAAAACTAATCAGGTATCAACAAAAAAAATGTCTAATAAAAGGAATTCTGACAAAATGGAGCAAAACTGAAATTATATTCGAACACAGCAAGAAGAAGTAGGTCAAAAATACCAATAAAAATAAATTGCGCAATTTTTTTTTTTTGATTTACCAGCCTTTGATATTTTCATTGTTACAAAATAATGAAATGTTAAAAATGTACCTATGTAATTCACTACAAAAAATCGATTTTCTGGGAAAATCGAGCCCCCAAAAAATATCACCCAAAATTTATCTCAGCCTCAAAAATCCGGAAAAACGTGGGATGATTTCTGCGAAGAAAATTCATCGCAGCCCCAAATGCTCGGAAATATCGTGGGATGATTTTTTTGGAATAAAAATTCATTCCAAAAAATCAACCCAGCCTCAAAAAATTGAAAAAATGCAGGATAACTTCTGCGATTAAAATTCATCCCAAATTCATCGCAGCCCCAAATGCACGGAAATATAGTGGGATGATTTTTTTGGAATAAAAATTCATTCCAAAAAATCATCCCAGCCTCAAATGCCCGGAAATATCATGTGATGATTATTTTGGGTTAAAAATTCATTCAATTAATCATCCCAGCCTCAAAAACTCGGAAAAACGGGGGATGATTTCTGCGATGAAAATCAATCTCAAATTCATCGCCAGCCCCCAAATGGCCGAAAAAATCGCGGGATGATTTTTTTTGGAATAAAAATTTATTCCAATGATCATCCCAGCCTCAAAAAATTGAAAAAAACGCTGGACGACTTCTGCGATTAAAATTCATCCCAAATTCATCGCAGCCACAAATGCTCGGGAAAATCGTGGGATATGGTGAAGCATAAAATTTTCTTTCTGTAGAATTCAATCAATTTTTTTTCGATGAGCTGTGGTTTTTCAGATATTTTCAATAAAAACAGTTGAACTTTGAACTTTCGAGTAGAATATCTCAAAAGCTACGCCTTCTCAGAACAAAATAATTTAACTCTACGGATAGGAAATTTTACGCTCTACATTTCAAGTATTATCTATTCATTTATTCAAATTGTGTAATATCTTCGGGTGATAGAATTTCTTACTACCTATTTTTTTCGTGATCAGCGTGAAATATACCAACTAAGTATAAAAATCACCCCATTAAACTTAAACTATGTAAAGGATGAACGGGGGATCTGATCTTAGTCGTCTGCACCCTCGCACATGCAGACTCCTCGCACCTTACATACACCTACTCATACATGTAATAAGTTATAACACAGTTATGCACAATATTATAAGTTTTATTACACGGAGGTATTTTAAGATTACGCGTTAGTTTATGAGAAACAAGTCTGTTTCCCATAAACAGACGCTACTTAAATATTCACCCTAACGTAACGGGAACCACGGAGTATTGGTCAATTGGGGACCGAAGTCCCCAATCCCGAACATATCCCTAACAGGCTACGAACGGCTATCGCGATGGAATTACGAACGGACACCGCAGCAATTGCTAACACAATCCAGCTGTCTTGCTACAATACTGAAGATGCGTACCTGCGAGGACACAGAGTACAGCATCCTGCGAACCTACCCAGGACAGTGTTACCACTGTAGCTTGGGGAGAAAGGGCCATATATCCCTCTTACAACTAGTATTTCAAAAGCTTAAAGATGTTGACCTGTGTAAGTGTGGAATGGAAAGAAATTTTTAAAAACAATTTAACTAAAAACATAAAAATTGGAAAATTTTTGAGAAAATTGAAATTGAAAAAAAAGATGTTGGAAAAATTTCAAGAATGGATACAATTTTGGGAAAAAATTCAGAATTGAAGAAATTGAAAAAATTTAGAGTTGAAAAATTTGAACTTCGAAATTGAAATAGAGCTAGTGAACTATGCACAAGAACAGTTTTCCTGAATCAATATACCGAACATGTAGGTATACATTTTATATAGGTAGGTATTTTTTTTAGACTGTATAAATGTTGGAGTGTCGGACAAAATGATTGACTTATTTGCTATTTTCGATATTTTTTTAAAAAGCTGGATCAATCTCGGACGGGATAAATGAGTTGCAATTTTTAATATTTTTCAAAAAACTGAATCAATGAGAGACTGAATAAATATTGAACGGGATCAATCACTGGTCTCCGATCCGCTGCACTTGATATGTCCATCAAAATTTCCAAGTGTATTCCAAGAGGATTTCCTAAACACGGTCGAATAATTTGACGATGGTAAACTAGTTATTTATAATTTCATACATGGTACCTAGACCTACGTATATAACATTCAGCCTACGAATATCTTCAACGACGTCCTACCGTTTTCCTCATAATTTATATCTTCACTAGTGAGTTATTGTTTTTTACCTTAATTCGTTTCGGCGCATCTATTTATGCCCGCGTAGGCCCATATGTAGATATAAAAATCCTATCGTTCTAGATTATCGATTACGTCGAGTCAACATTCTCCAAATAGTTTTCTCACTTTAGGGCGTTTAATTATATAGTTTCCTCGTTTTACACAACCTTTTTCTAGGACGTGAGAATTACCTTGAAAATGGGAAAAAAGTTGAAAAAAAGTCTTAAAAAAAATATTACGACCGCGGAGTGCGACACATGTTACACAATTCCGAGTAAATTATTATCTCAATGGCGAAGAAAGTTATACGCTTGGGTTGGAAAAATCGTCCGTCGTATATCGGCGATGAATTATTTTTCTGTATGCATTTTCACGCGATTCGAGTGCGTTTTAGAAAGTTGCCATACGTTGCGCCGACAGATTGCACTTGTACCAGATAGCTTGGTTGGAGTTTTCTTGGAATTTTAATTGAATTCTGTAATTATCGAGTTAACTTTGTGAGTAGACTACCGACGTTTAGAGATTTTTAGACTTTGTTGAATTTAAGCGCGTCGAATTACCATACGAATGTGTAGGTAAAATTTAACGAAGGTGAAGGTACCCACGTCTCGGCGTCTGTGAATTTATTTGCATTCCGAACATTCCGTCGATTTTTATGTGATTTATGATACGCCTGTTTTTCGCGTTTTATGACTGATTTTTTTCTGCCATGGGTGGTTTGTTTGAATAGTGGCGTTAAGGCAGCTACGAAGATGTGGAGGAAGAGGGCCAATGGTGGTATTGTGAGTTAGAATTTCCATATTGAAAATAAAAGTGATGTCTGGATTTTCTAAATGGAAAGTGTTCTGGGTCTTCTAGAACACTTTTTTGTGCCCAAATATTCCCATTTTTTGGATTTTGTTTGCTCCGTGGTTTCTTATATTTCGGTTGGAAAATTCAGGAAATCAGAAATATTTTGAAAATTTACCCGGGTGATAATTTTTCAAAATTTAGTTGTTTTTTTTTTTAAAAAAACAAGAATTTCTAAAACCTAGAATCCAGATAATTTTTTAAATTCCAAAATTTTCAAACCCCAGATATTCTTAAAAATTTATAAAATTTTAAAAAATATATTACTTACCTTCCGTAACATGATGTTACTTTGGCCCAAAAATGAGACCATTTCGGCACTGGGCCAAAGTTACCCCTTAGAGTCAAAGTAACCCCATCTTACGGTAAGTATCTATTTTTTTTAAATTTAGATATTTTAGGAAATCCGGATGAAATTCCGAAATCCGGAAATTTTTGTATTCTGAAAAATTCAAGTTTCTAAAATTTAGGAATTCCTGGAAGTTTAAAAGTTTTTATGATCCAGTTTTTTTTAAAAAACTTGAAAATTTTCAAAAATTTAGAAGTTTTTGAAAATTCAAGAATATTTGGAAATTTTTTCAGTAAGTAAATTGGTAATTTTTAAAAATTGTGAGTTTTTAAAAAAATATTCAAGAATTTCTAAAAAATATACTCTCTAAATCTATATATTCCACTTTTTTGAATCCGTGATTTTCTCCGATTTTCCAGTCAAAAATTGCTGTTTTTTTTTTGACAAATACATAGTAAATTGACTCAAAAATCAGTGAATATGAATAATCACTGCTTTTCAGTAAAAGTCACTTCACTGATTCAGAATAGTAGAATTTCACTAAATTTCACTAATTTCCACTGATGAGTGATGAGTAGCTTTTGGAAACACAGGAGTTTTCAAAGTTCTACTATTTTCTGGAAATTTTTTGAATCTTTACGATTTTTGGAAATCCAATTTTTTTTTTAGAAATCCAGAAGCTGTTCAGAATTTTTCAGCTATGGGTCAGCAGGTGAAATTTCTTTTGTACCCCTGCCATGCATTGCATCTCAGTTTATACCACCTGCTGTATAGGCATTTCAGACTAGCCCAATGGCTGGTTTTATTGTCCTATTTGAGACCTTTTGTTCGGTTATTTTGCACCTGCTGGTTGGTTTTGGCTCTATTTAACAATGTCCCTCCAATATGGTTAGATAAGTGGGGAAACAGGTTATGGGATTGGCTCCTCCCACTTTTAATGTTAACCTCGGTGGCGCTGGCGCCGGAGCTACTCATCGTCAGCTCAGTCTACTTTTGGCTCTCTTCCTGTCTTCCTGAAAGGTTACTTAGGACTTGGTACAGACCGTTTGAAAACTTGAATATTTTTTTTAAATTTAAAAAATACAAAAAAAAAATGGAAAATCTTGTAAATTTGAAATTTTTAGAAAAGTAGCACCTTTTAAAAATTTAGGATTTTTTAGAATACCTACCTACATTTTTTGGAAATGTAGAAGTTATTAGAATCTTTACTTCATTAATTTTAAAATTAGAAAAATTTAGAAATACCTACAGAAGCGTTTGAAAAATGTAAATTTTTACAAAATTCAGGAAATTCAAGAATTTAAAAAAAGGAACTTTTAGAGATTTGAAATTTTCAAAAATGGTGCAATAAATTTTTAAAAATATAAGAAGTTCGTAAAATTTTGATTATATAGAAATTTTTTCAATCCACAAATTGATTATAAAATTTTAAAATTTTAAAATTCAGCAAAGTTTTAAAATTATTTAGCAATTTTTCCAAATTAGAGCCATTTTTGAAATTTAGAGTTTTTAAAAAATTCAAAAATTGAATAAAATTTCTATACAGTTTTGAAAATTCAATTTTTTTTTCAACTTCAGAAAGTTTAGAAATTTAAAAATGCTTCAACGATTCACAATTTCGGAATTTTTTAAAACTTCATAAATTTTAAAGATTCAGAAATGCTTAAAAGTTAAGGAACTTCGAAAATTGAGAAATAGGAATATTTAACATTTCACAAATCTTGGTACCTATCCTAATATTTTCACAGGTTTGAAAAATTGTTATGTGTTACCTATGAGAAAATTAAATATCTAGGTATGTTTGAAAATTCAAAATCTGTTTAAAGTTTCAAAAAATTCATGAATTAATTTTTTTTTGCAATTTCCAAGGGTTTCAACATTTTAGAAGTTTTGTCTAATCAGCGGTTAATCAGGCCTTTCTCTCGATCAATTGATTCTAACCTATATTGTTAATGTTGTGAAACTAGCTTTTAATATTATCCAACAGATACGTATCAAATTTCTAAATCTTGGAAATTTTGGAATTTAGAAAATTATAAGAGGTTTAAAACAAAAATTTTTAAATTATTTTCCTAAAAAAATTTCAACTTTTAGAAATTTTTTTTTCAAGTTAAATATTTTGGAAAATATAGATATTAAAAAAAAATAAATGCTTGAAACATTTTTATACCTAAATCAAACTTTTTTAATACTCAATTAAGAATTTGTCGACATTTAGAATTTGTTTAATTCAGAAAATTTTCAGAATCCGGAAATTTAAAAAAATATAAAATATTCAAGCACAAAAAATCCAGAAATTTTGAAAAAATTCAGGAGTTTTTAAAATTTTAGGAATTGTGGTAGATTATTTAGAATTCGGAAATCTCGAGGAATTTTGGGTGTTGAAAATATATGAAAATTTTGGAATTTGATGGTTTTAAATAAACGTCCCTGAATTTATCAGAATTCATTAATCTGTTCAGATCTTCCTGAATCTATGTACCCAAATTTGCCTTGAATAATTCATCCAAATCCGCACCAAAATCAGCTTTCAAATTGAAATCTTTCTTAAAATTAAAATTTTGAATTCTTGGAATAAAAAAAGTTTGACTTTGTGTTCAAGGATCAATATTTTGTTGGTACGTATAATCAAATCTCATTTATTTTGAATGTCTTTTTCAATTTCTATGAAATTGAGATTACTTCAAAATAGAAACAAAATGAAATTTGTCATTCTCATTCTGGCAAAAAATGAATGATTTTTTCAGATTCATTAATCATATTCATAAATACGATGCCATTAGGTTATAAAATACCAGTTAGATATTTAATGGATACGAATAGGCACCTAATACTTTAATGGAAGATTAATACGTATTTGTTCAACAATAGTCGAGTCAACACCATTGCGAAAATTTTTACCTCTTCTAAAGTTCAAATATTGAATCAACTTTCTTGCAAATTTTTTTCTAGCCAGATAGCCAAAGCCACAACTACTTCGCACCATAACTCCATTTACTTCTACAATGAAAAAAAGTATCTCAAAGACCTATTTTTTTCGCTTCAACATCCTCAAAACCCAGGTATACAAAACTCCGGAATAAATTTATTCAAAATTTTAATAGAAAAATATTACACATCGAGAAGAATAACTCTAGGTAAATTGAAATCATCACATTTTCGCTGCCTATATGATTAATGATGTACCAGGTAGTCAATCTAGAGCCACTCACAAGTCCGCGAATTAACCATTCAGACAGGGCTGGCGGGGGGATCAAAGAATATAACAAAATTACCATCTATAAAAATATGAAAATTAAGTTATATTTTGTATAGGATGCGTTCTCGGAAGAAGTGAAAAAAAATGAAGCTCGTTAATCGATGACCCGTAGCGTATTAGAAATTTCAATTATCATAAATTCCTGGCGATTTTTCTTACACGTCGATCTCGATCATCTGCAATTAAGAAAGGCAAAAATTAATACGAAAATTATTAATTTGCAATGGGTGGAGACGAAGTTTATCGGCGATGGGGCATATTAAAAATTACCCATTGCCGCAGATCCCCAGAATGATGCTGGTTACTTGTTTACTCAATTTTAATCTAATTTTCCACCTCCATAAAATACAGGCCGCCTTTCGGCATCGTCCAGTCGCGTCTCTCGCAAGACCATAGAATTCGCACGTGGATATGGCGAGGAGGCGGCGAAGCGACGCAACTTGTTCCATCTGCAGAGAGATGGTTTTCAAACACACGCGTTATTATCTATATCCTATTTCCTCTTTCTTTTTAATGTCTTTAGTAGTATTACTATCCTATATTCTAGTGATTTCCTGTTTTACCGGATAATCGAACAAGATCGCGGGGAGCTCGGAATACTATCCGCTGTACGTCTGGGTCAGGTACCCTGTCCCACAGGGAGGGGGATCACATCACTTTTCAATGATTAGCACTACGCTGCTCACGACTTCACTTGCGGTTCATTCGTTTTTATTACTTTGTTTTCACTTGTCACTATTGCGTATGAGCGTGTAGTGTGCGGAGGAGATACTTCCTACCTTTTCAACGTTTTTTTTCCATCGTTATTTTCAGCCAACGCGTGTTTTTTTCGCATCGATTTCGCGTGTTTTTCGGATTTTTTTTCGTTTCTCGATCGCGGTTTCGTATGATGTTAAAATCCGAGATTATTCGCGGTCAAATTAAATTCGAAAATAATAGTTGAGAATTTCAGTGTTCACCCTACGTCGGTGTGTTTGTGACTTTGTGCCGGTTGTAATTTTATTCTCTGTTTTTTACGCTGTGAATTGTGCCATTTCTTCGTTTTTTGGAATCGTATTCCAGGTAATTTGAATTTTTTTACTTGGAATCAGGTTACGACCTAGGGGGTTTTGATATTTATCGATCGAAAGTGATATTGGCGAGTGATTTGTGTGTTTCGATGGTAATGATTTTCGGTAGCAGCGGCGATGATTGGAAATAACGTTCAGAATGTGTTTGATATATGCATGAAAGTGAAAAGTACCTGTATGATGGTAAATTTCCGTCTTAAATCTTTCGATAAGTACGAGTATGAATTGCACTTAATATGGGTTTCGTCGCCTTCGAATCGGATCAATCGTTTATTTTATGTGAGATTTTGAATTTAGTAAATGGATGGGTTACTTTCGAAATTTTCAGATTGGTGAGGATTATTTGAAGATGGGAATGGGTTTGAGATTTATTTGAGAGGAATTGCTATAAAAGTGAAATGCTTCGAGAGTGATTGGAATTTTATTCTAAAATATTAGTTCAAAAATATGAACATTTGGAATGGACAGAATAGGAGAAATATTTATGATGGGTAGTTAATTTGCTTCTATAAATTTCTTGGATCTAGGTAAATTCTTCTGAAAAATGTCTAAAACGAGTCTTTAAATCAAATTTTGAATTCGGATGTCCTGGGTTTTGAAAAGATTTGGTGACCTTGAAAAATACCCTTTTCAATCTAGGTCCAATATTGCTTGAAGATAAGGAACTTGAAAGTAGGTCAGTGGAAAAATCATGAGAAAGTGTGTTTGAAAAGGCCCAAAAATTACTGAAATTAAGTAAAATATAATTTTATCAAATTAAACGTTTGTTTTTAAAATCAAAAAATTTGGGAATTTTTCTAAAAATGTGGTTTTTGTGATGTTTTGATATAAACAGCCCTTTTTGGGGTTCAAATTGAGAAATTAATTGATTTTAAACATTTAGAAGTTGGCTTATTTCGAAAAAGTTGAAAAATGATTCGATTTTCGTCTCAAATTTGTCATTTTTTGTGTCTGTGGAGGAAAAATTGAAGATTTGGGTAATCTTTGGTGTGAAGTAATCAATTTTACCGAAGTACCTATTAAAATTTTTTGAAAAGTTGAAAAGTGTTTACTGCTGTGTCATTTTAATTCGTTATTTGTATCATCTCAAATTTTTCAAAAAAATCATGTCCTTGATCGTTTATTTTTTTCATTAGGATTCATTTTTTAATTTTATTGCTTTTTCATTATTTTGGGAGAATTTTACATTTAAAAAGAAAATAAAAATACAGATCATTATATTGAATAGTGATCAGATCAATTTTTTAAAGTTTTCATTAGTATGTTGTCATTATTTTTAAAAAAACCTAATTTGAGCTAAGTAGGTACCTATTTTTGTAATTTTTTTCAATTCTGAAAAGATGGATGTTTTGCAATAAGTAGATATCAATATTTCTTATAAATTTTCTTATATTTAAATTAAAAAATATTGTCATTTGGACTAAAAATTTGTCAAAAAATCCTTTTGGAACCTAAAAATCTACTTCTTTTTGTCATTTTTCAAAACTGAAAAGATAAATGTTTCGATATAAGTATCAAAATTCATTTCAACTTTTCTCATATTATTTAAATTAAAGAAATTGGAATTTTGATTAAAAATTTGGCAAAAGATTGTTTTTCGAACCTAAAAATTACCCATATCTGGATATTGGAACTTGAATGAAGCTCGAGTTTATGAAATTTAAGTAGGTATATAAGTAGGTAGTTGAGTACCTACTTCAAAAAAAATTGAAGAAAATTGGAAAAAATATTACAACCAGAGTCTTAGAGCAGTAAATACCGAGAAAATGTATCAGTTTCTTTATCATTAAATCTAAATATCAAAATTATCTACCAAAATAGAAAAAATGTTTAAATTTTTCATTTTTTTTAAAAAAAAAGGGTTGAATTTTTTATTTTTGGAAATTTCAAAAGTTTGTTTTGGTGAGTTGAGTGATAGGAAAGAACTGGTAGGGAGGAAGCAAAAGAGGCAGTTTGCACACTTTAATAAGCATAAAATTGTATTCTTCATATTTGATGAATTTTATTCGTTTCTTTTTATTTTTTTTCATGTTTTGTTTTGTGTTTTTTTTGCTTTTTTCAAATTAATCATGAAAATTTTCAAATAATTTAATATTTTTCTTCAGTTATCAAAATTTTACGAAGGTTGTCTCAATGTAAATAATTTTGATTTCTTTGTCTCAAAACATTTCTAAATGAGAGAGACCTACTTTGTGTAGTTTTTAAATTTTATATTTCTTGCCTTATGATTGATAAAAATTCTGTTTTTTTTTCTACTTTACTCTAACCGTCAAAAATTTTTCAAAATTATCTGCACGTAAAAAAATAACATTTTTGGGTCAAAAATCTCAGTATCATCAGTCATCTCAATTTCTTCATTTTTAGAGAAAATTTGATTCTTCAATGTGAGATTTTGCCTCAAAGAACTAGAAATTTCAAATTACCAATATTTTTTCATTTTTGAAAAAAAAATTGATAATGTTACATTACTGTCAAATAACCAAAACTTTATCAAAATCATCTACTAAAATAGCAAAAATGTTTAATTTTTTCATTTTTAAAAAAAAGGGGTTGAATTTTTTATTTTTAGAAATTTCAAAAGTTTTTTTTGGTGAGTTGAGTGATTGGAAAGAAGGTAGGGAGGGAGAAAAACAGGCATCTTGCCACTCTAATAAACACAAAATTGCATTCTTAGTTTTCATTTGGGAATTTGCAGACAATAGCAATGACGTTTTTTCAGAAAATTTGCAGTTTGAGTCGGAAAACTTTGGAAAAATTGTACTTTTGGTCAGAAAAATGGAGAAAACATCATTTTTGAGTCGAGACTTTTCAATTTTTTGCCTTTTCAATAATTTCAACTTTGATCTGTCCTTGATTTTTTTTCAGTTTAATCAATTTCTCCATTCTTATCGAAAAAAAATAAAAAATAAAAAAATGTTCATCGTGATCAAGTGCTAAAATTTAATTAAAAATAAATTCACTTAAATGCAAAAATGTAAATTTTTTATTTCAAAAATTTCAAAGGTGTTATTTTAAGACATGGTCAAATATGGGGAGGGGGGCAAAGGGATGGATTGAGGCTCCAATAATCACAAAATTGCATTTTCAGCTTTGAATTGGGAATTCCAAGAAACTTGAATTCAACTAAAAAAAATTCGAAAAGCTTTTGCTTAATTTATTCATTTTCAAGTTTTATCACAAAATCATATCAGTATTTTGTACATCGATATCACAGGTTCAATTTCAATTTCAATGCATCGAGATTTGATCGATGTTGAATACATTAAGTGCTTTTTAAATTCAGAAATCCTTTTTATGATTTTGTAATAATTTTTTTTATTCATCAAGTACCTACCTACTTTTGATTTTAAATGACAAAAAAATGATACCAAAATACCTACTTGAAAAATCACGTGTGGTTCCATTATTAACTCAGTTAGATGCTGAATAAAAAAATTATCAGAAATTTGATCTTGGATCATTGGATTGGTTTTTAATTTCATCAAACTTTTACTGAGCTTTGCTGGTCTTTACGTACAATTTTTTCATTTTTTATTCATAAATAAGAGTTGTGGAGGTCATTTCCTATCGAAGGATTAGAACTGGATTTTTTTTTCTAAATTTCCCGAACACTATTTTTTTCAAATTAAGTAGTCAATTTTTTTTAAATCATTTAATTCAAAATAATATTTTTTGTTAATTTTTGAACAAATTACGAATTAAAATTTTTGCTAATAATTTTTTCGTAAACAATTTCTTTTTTTATGTTCTAAAAAATTACAACTCTTTTGAAAATCAGTTCATTAAAATTCTCCACACAATTATTCCAACCCACTCTTCCGCCCTCTCTTCTACAAAATACAAACGAACGAAAACACCGTCGAGAATCCATAATGAAAAAAAAATTCCAAACCAATTCATCACTCATTCACCTTAAACAAACACGAAAAAAATTTCACCTCCATTGATCAACATCGAAGCTAAAAGTAAAATAGAAAGTCCCAGCCAAAAATTCGTCTTCGCTTTAAAAATGCATCGAGAACATCCCAACAGACCCAATTAACCTTGATCTTGATTTAACGATTGGGCATTTGATAAAGAAACGATCGAAATTGTGCAAGTAAATAGACATCAGGTCAAGTACCGGTTTAGTTAGGTTGATTCAACTTACCAGTAAACTTGGTACCTATACGATCGTTCCTCAGCAAGTTCAAGTACCAATGCCATTCGACCAATCAATTTATGTAAATTCGAGGTTTGTTTTGCCGCGGATTAGCACGTTTAATGAAAGTTATCGCACGCTACAACAATGTGCGGATTTATCAAACTCGACGTACACCTAATGCCACCGACCAGACGAGTATTTTCCCCTTTTTCTTCTTATTCTCTTACCGAGAGACGTGAAATACAAAGATGTGAATTTTGTAACAATCCTCGACATTGGCCTGTTTGTGTAAATCATGTCGAAGTTTGACTTGGGATACTTTTCACTTTGGGCAGTATTGTTAAATTATTCATATTTATGGATTTGCATACGTTCGTACTACGTAGTGTTGCTAAGCGAGCTGGCATTTTACCATAGTGTATTTCTGCTAACTATATTTCAATGAGAAACTCACCATAGGGACCTGTTATTTGCGATGGACTGATTATAGTAGTATTGTAACCGAGTGTTTAGCTTTGTTTGAAAAATTATACCTTCTGGTATTCGCTCGACTTCTTTGTTTTAACACGCGGAATTGGGTATTCGCTTCGTAATGGGTGTTCGCTGCGGGTACTTAACGGGCTGCTCCGAAGTGATTCGGTGTGAGGAGATGTTCAGGTGTGATGTGAGGTGTGGAAAAGTCCCAGAGTGGATGATGGCCATCTTTGATGGCAGCAAACTCATCGTTGATGATGAAAAATGAGGATTTTTTTGAAGAGTTTGGCGAATTTGAAAAACATGACGATGAATAATTTCGAAAAAAAAGACCATGGTTCAAATGAAGTCGATGGGTATTTTTTTGGTTTGGAATTTCAAAATAGGAAATTTTAATTAAATTTTAGAAATTAGAAAAATAATGTCTACTCGATTGAATTGAACTAAAATTAAATATATTCTCACATAATTATTTATGGTTTTCGGGCATAGGTGGAGATGAACCGTAACTTTTTTTGGGGGGAGGGGAGGGGGCGGCTTGAGCCCTAAATAAAAAAAAGAAAGACGGAAAAAAAGGTTGATTTTCGATCCTCCAAAAGTTTTTCTACCTTAACCATTTAAGTACGTCAATTTGACTCGTCCTTTTACATATAAATATGAAGAATCGATGGAAGGAAGGAGGGTTCATAGTCATACTTACCTACCATTATTTTTAGAATGGATTGTATAAATTTATCGAGCCCGAGCGACACGAGGGCGAAAATTTTTGAAGGAAAAGGAATCCGAAAGCTAAATTTCTTCACTTTTTTAAATCAATATTTTAGTATTAAAATGGAGGTGAAATCCTCAACTCTTTTACGAGAAAATTTGAAAAATTGATGACTTTTAGAAAGAAAATAATTTGTTTTTTAATAGTTTGTTGTTTGAAAGATTTTTATTACTTTGGCGAAGAAATTTCGTGATTTTCGAAGTTTTTTTTTTTACAAAATTTCGGACTCTTTTCGTGTTTTTATGGTTCATGGTAAAAATTTGTAATTTTTTTGTGCAAGTTTTCTGGAAAATTTTTTTTCTTTAAAGAGACGACTTTAGTAGCTTGAAAAAAGAAAATTCGTCACATATGAATAGTTTATCATTGAAAATGAAGTATTTGCGAATTTTTCTGAGTGAAACATACACACAAAAATGATTTGGGGCTCAAGCCCCCCCATGCCTCCTATCTCTGCCTATGTTTTTGGGTCCTTGAGAAAATTTTTCTGATTAATTTTGATTTTTAAAATTAATTAAGAGCCTAAAATTACTCGTTTTTATATCTTTTTTTATATCCTTGGTTTGACCTTTCTCTCCCCTCCTCCAACCAATGTACGAATTATCTCGATCCTTGATTTCTTTTTGGAATAAAAAAAAGTAAAACTGAAATTAAATCTTGCTCTCACCTTAAATTATCCATAGGTATGCCCTACATCAGTTAGACCTACGTACCTAAATCAAAATGAAATCGAACAATTTTATATTTATAAAAATTCTTTTTTAAGGTGGCAAGAGGAGAATGGATTTCATTAAAAAATTATAATTTTTGGGGGGGGAGGGGGGTTCTAAATTGAAAATCAACTCTTGAGTGATTTTTTTTATGGGCATTAATACCTACTAATTTACGTATGATGAGCATGTTGGAAAATAAATTATCTCCTAATTGGTTTATTTACCTATCTGTTTCATTTAAAAAGATTTTTCAATACTTAGATAGGCAGTTGAAATTTGAACCCTCTTCCCATATTCATTACACGAGTATTTTCACCCAATACCCGACTAATTTTTCGTCTAGTTAAAATTCACTCCCGGTAATGAGGTCACTGATTCAACGATTCGAGTACTTTTTTTAGGTTAGATCTTGAACCGGAAATGAAAAAATTTCATGCTTTTAAATTTTCATTCAAGCAGTAAATTTGTGCAGAAATTTGAAAAATACGTAAGTCGTGATTTTACTTGGGTATCTACCTGTGAATTTTAGTGAAATCGAAAGTTGAACGATTTTCAGATAATCTTTTGTGGTTTTTAATTTCGTTTATTTTTTAAAATCATATTTTCCTTTAATTTATGAGTTAAATAATTGGATATGGTTTCACAGAGTAAAAAACGAATGTAGACATTTTTTCATTTCGAATTGGTAGGAGTGAAAAAAAGATCTGTGAAAGTTCGAACTACATAATTATCTTTATTTTTAATCTAAAAATGTTTTAGTGTGACAAAATTCGAAAATTCCAGAAAAAAGTACTTAGTTTATTATTTTAAATCATTGTATTAGGTATGGAATTTAGGTAGGTATACGGACTGAAATTTTTAGATTTTTCAGATTTGGATATTTTGATAATTTCAAAAATGTACTTACTTACGCAGGTATTTTAAAATCGAAAGTTAAATTATTACTTAATTTTTTTCACATCTGAAAATGGAAGGATACAGAAACAATTTGAGAAAAATTTTAGTTGAGGAGTGGGAGGGGAAGTAGGAAGTTAATATTATAAAAGTTTGAAATGAAATTCCAAAAAAATTAACATTTTAGTAGAATAAATTTCGCCAAAAATTTGGCGAATGTGAATTTTTAAATTTTTTTTTGGTTTTTTCAAATTTAAAACACAGAATTTTTCACGAAAAAAGGTCATAAAATCGGAGGTAAAAAAATTAAATCAACGAAATTTTGAGAAATTCTGATAACGAATACTTAGCTTTAGTTAGGTATTCTTCTTCACACCGAATTGAAAATTAAAAAGGTTTAAAACTGAGAAAGAAAAACTCGATAGGTATTTAATTTTAAAATGTTGACAAATATGTAGTTGGAAAATTTTTTACAAAAAATCTTATCGATAATAATTTTGATGTCCCATTTTCTCCTCACCAAAATGAAGACACGCTCAAATACGTTAATGTATTCGGAACAATCGAAGTACCTAAATTTATGAAAAATTATTTTCATCCAACTGAAAAGTAATTTTTCGCAATTTTTCCGACTTAAAAAGACAATTTTTCAAATTTTCACGAGAAAAAGCCATTACTTACTTTTTAACATTTTCCCACTCCAGCTCATTTTTTGCCATTGAAATGACAGTGATTTTGGTGATATTTCCCTTTTCCTTCCCGTACTTCGCCCAACCATTGAAAATTACAGTTTTGAAAAAGCTGAAAGATCTGAAATTCAGATAAGCCAAGTAGGAAATGAACTTTTGGAAAAAACTATGGAAAAATCTAACCATCTATGTAATTTAACAACAGGTAATATTAATTGGTAGGTATTATACAACATTCAAAATTTGAAATAAATTTATTACCTAACTGAAAAATCTTGATACCTGATATTTTATTTTTCCAATTTTTTAAAAAATGTCAAAAAGTTACAAAATGTTAAATTTGTTTGTTAAGTAACATTTTTTAATTTATTAAAATTCCTAGTAAGTAATTTTGAAAGTGAAAAAAAATTTAAATATCCAACATTTTAACAAAAATTCATACTTAAACAATTTTTTATATTTTTGCTTCTCCATTCTTTGGAGTTCTTTTCTTGATGTGTTGTGGAAGAAGGGAAGAGAGGAGATAAAAAATTCGAAATTGACATTTTTCTCCACCATTATTTTGCATGCCATTTCAAATGTGTCATGTTGAATGTGTCGTGTTCAATTTTTCTCATAAGATTGTAAGAGGTTAAAATAGGTATCTACCTGTCTGATACTAAAAAAAAACATCAACTGGAAAAGAAGTAATCAAAAAAGTTTAGCTTCTTTTTTATCAAATAAAAACTTATCTGCAAAACTTGCATAATTTTATTCAGCCCTCTGCCCTCTCCTTCTGAACAACATTTTTCGAAATTTCCACCTCTCTTCCCCAATAAGGATGCGAAAGAAAAAAAACTTCATTTGGTAAATTATGAAATAAGTAACAATTTTTCATTCTTTATGAGCCTGAAAAAGTTTATTCCCCCCCCCCGAAACACTTTCTATTGAAAAAGTATACCTACTTTAAAAAATCACACATTTTTAATGAATTTTTCAAAAAAAATTTGAATACTTCACCCAACTTGGAGCTTTTTTTCATTTTGAAAAAACAAATTTTTTCGACACCTTTCCCAGTTTAGAATGGTAAAATGGCATGACAGGAATTGAGAAAATCTGTAATGAAAAAATTTCCAATTTTCAACTATTTCTTATTTTTGTTGGAAGGGGAATTTCCTTATTTGGAAATACTTTCATTTTTTTCTCGACTTTTGAATAAAAACTTGAAATTACCCATTTTAATTATTATATGTACAGAAATAAAAATACACTCTCCTCTGCTTAGTCCAAAATTTCAATTCTTGGAAAAAATTGAAAAATAAAGATTAAAAAAATTTCTCAATGGTGAAAATTTTTCGAAAAATTCTGAGACCACAATTAATCTTAGTACTTCTTCTTTCTCCAACCCGTATATTTTCCTCGACAGTGTTCAATTACTCCAGGTCGTGGATTTTTCCACAATGGAAATACTTTCGGTTTTATGGACAGGAAAAAAAACATTTTTAATTTCACCATTTAATTTCAATAATTGGCACCTAAAATGAATTAGATACATAGACCGGTAGATCGGAAAATTGTACTTTTTTATTACATTATTAAGCATAATCTTAATTCCGGAAATTCTCGACTTTTGAAGAACTGACAACGAAGAACTTCGTTGAAAATTTGACTCACTATTTCAAACACCATTAAATTCAAACCTCGCACATTTTTTCCCCATACAAAAAAAACAACGACGGAGAATAGGTGAAAGGTATCCATGCTCTAACGATACCTACTCTTCTAATATCTCGCGTGTTGATCAACGCACTGTCAGATTGAAATCTCGAACCGGAACTGAACCCGAGAATCTCTCGATTTTGAGTATTTTTTCCAACAAATTGCGAATCGTTAAAAAAATAATTATCACGATGACTTCAATTTTCTCCACTTCGCTTTTCTCGAATCCCTTCAATTAAGCAAAATTTCCCCACAACCAGTTTCATTTTTAACCCACATTTTCCATCCAGCAACTTACGTCACATTATTACAGATCTTCAGATAAGCACACTCGAACAAAACACGAGTCACATAGAAAAACACGTAACCTTGAACTTATTCGAAATTCCTTTTCTCAATTACTCGAAATATTTACCTAAAAATCCGGCTCGTTGCATTTCCATAAAATATCCAACCAGAGCAAGAAATTCAGGCTCATCGACGAATTCCATTCGCCATAGATCACCGGCTTGTCAGGTGTTTTCGTTATCGTTATAATCAATGAAACCGATTCAGCTTCGAGTACCCAGGCTCTATGGCATAAGGTGAATAAACAAAACAGGTTAGTTGGACGATCCACACCTCGTAGCTGGTTTTTTAGCCATAAATTATCCTAATGTCGCCTTATGTAGACTCGAGAGACGCGCGAACATCGTTTTTTTCTCCTCTGTTCGAGTGATTTTTACGGCTATCGGTGCTCGTTGCGGTTAAATAGACGATGATTGCGACAGGGGCATGTTTCAAGTGTCACAGGAGCTCATCGTTTATGCCGGACGCGGTCACGAAACGACCTTGGTTCGGAAATGACTTTTTTTTCGAAAAATTTCGAGATTTCGTTCCACTTCGGATGGGGAAGACGGATGGGTAATTTCATTGCACCGAGAGACGACTTAGGAAAGTGTAATTAAAGTGGCCATCGTAGTATGTAGACTGTGTACGGTGGCGGCCTTATGTGGGTAATTTAATTGACGACGGATGGAAATGAAAATAAAAAGGCGTCACGAAATCATAAATCGCCAATTTAATTCGTATTAATTACCTAGCTCGGTGGGTTATTTATGAATTATGAAAACAAGGCAGTGCGAATCTAGTTCGTCTCGACTGCGGAGTAACGCAAACGCGTACGAATCGTTTAATTGATTTAATTACTTTGTTAGAGAAGTACCTGGAAAATAAATTTGATTGTACGTAACATGAAATCCGGTACGTCGGTTTGAGATAAATACGATAAGGTTTAGTTGGTAGGTAATTGTTGCCCTGTTTATTTTAAGAATTTCGTCGCCCAAATATCTCATCTCTCTTTCTCTCAGCCAAGACGAAAAAAAAAGTGAATCGTGCCGAATACTTTACTTTTACCCAAGGACATTGTGTGGGAAAAGGAATTTTTTTTCACCTGATATATTTTGGAAATTCAACGAAACCGAGCGTATGTACCTGGACCAAAAAAACCAGCCTAAAAGGAATGTAAACTCATTATGTTAATAACTCGAAATTACAACAGTATACCGGTTTATAGTAAGTATATGTGAAAAATGAATAAAAAACCGCGCTAACCTCTGGCCTAATGCTCTAGTTCGGACCTTGTCGAACTGGTGGTAGATTTCTCGCCAAGAGTTGTAATGAAGCTCGCGACCAGAGTGGACATCGCGTTCAGTGGTATTTTAAGGTCAGAATGAATGAAAAGACTGGAGATGAGGATGTTTGTGAATTTTTTTTGGTAGAGAATACTTATCCGTATTATGTAATTTAATCGAGGTACTTTTTCTTTTTTTGTACGCAGATTTCGACGAATTGCAGACTGCATGTATCAATCGGCCAACTCTCAAATCTGGCTTCGGTTACCTGAGTAAGGAAAGTTATGCGGTTACTATATGCCCTCCTGGCCGTTTTACTTCTGAATACTGGGGTAAGTTTTGGGTACCCATTGAGGTGTTCGTTTTTGTGTTTATTTTTGAGGGTAGAGAGAAAATGTCTAAGAACTCTGGGAAGTGTGAATTTTCTTTTAGAAATATTAAAGGTCCCATTTTGGATTTTTTCTGTTTTCGAGAAAATCGCATTTTAAGGTTGGTAGGGTCGAAGTGGGGCCGTGGGGCCTTTTGAGTTTTTGATGGATTTGGTATCTAGAGGGTCTACTCTAGCACCTAGAACAATCCCAACTAGCGGACCTAGCGGGAAGTCCGAGAAATGCTCAATTAAAGTTAATGAAAATTTGCAATTTTTTTCAAAATTTCAATTAATTTTTTTATGACTTGCCTACAGAAAAGTGAAATTTCTAGACGAATTAAGCGTCCTACGAAAAAAATGATATCAACCAAAGTTGTAGAGAATTAAATTTCCTTTCTGCTTTAGGCGGTTAAAATTTTTCTAGGAGTTGATCTATTCGTGGTATTCTCAAGCGAAATTGAAAAATGAAATTCCTAAAGTCCTGTTTTTAACTTCGCTTGATAATACCACGAAAAAATCGACTCCTAGAAAAATTTTGACCGCTTTAAGCAGAAAGGAAATTTAATTCGCTACAACTTTGGTTGATATCATTTTTTTCATAGGACGCCTAATTCGTCTAGAAATTACACTTTTCTATAGGCAAGTCATATAAAATTAATGTTTTTACGTAATTTAACACAATTAAATTGACGAAAAAATGTCAGAGCTAACAAAAAGGTCCTACATTGACGCGCACAGTGTTGCTCAGTAATAGAGCATAAAATTTCCTGCAAAATGAGCGGTCAACGGTGTTCTGAGATGCAAATCTCTCAAAGTTATAACAAAATTTAGTTGTTATTTTTTTTTTAAATTACTTTTTTCTCGAAACTATGGTTTCAGTACCTGTGAACTTCAAATCGCTTTAGAAGTGACAAAAATCAACATTACGGGCCCGTTGACCTCTCATTCGAAAGAGGATTTTTTCCTCTACAAAATGGCGGTCTTAACTCATTTTGGCCAAAAATGTCGAAGTAGGTTCTTTTCCTATGGAATGACACATTTTGAAAATCATGAAAAAAGACTGCTTTATTCCATAAATGAGTAAATCAGAATTGAATTCGAGGTGTTCAAAACATGGGCCTGATGATAATCAGAATGTGACAATTTTTTTTATCCAAAAGCATGATCTTAAAGATCTTTTAGCCGAAATTTAAGCTGCTCAAGTTGATAACTCAATTTTTGCCAGATTTTTGAAAATTTAAAAATTGTATTTTTTTAAAATGAAAAATATGATAACTATGTAGTGTACTTACTTATTATTTTGAAAAAAGGACTTCCTTTTTTCATCAGGTTTCTATCAAATATTCCTCCGCAATTGAATTTGACAAATTCTGGCCATTTAAAAATTCTCCTCTACCCCTCTCCAGTGGTGAATTTTGAATAATTGAAAATTCCCCTGTACTCTCTGCAGAGCTAAAGTTAAAAATTTTTTGAATTTTTTCCTATGCCTCTTCTAAAGCTGAATTTAGAATTAGATTCCTAGCTGGTAAAAAATACACATTTGAAGTGTTCACTTAGAAATGGAGCTAAAAAACGGATTTTTTCGTTAAACCAGTCAAAAGGGAGAGAGAACTTAATTTTTAGCCACCCAGGTTAATTTGAACACTTTCTGGAGAAATTAAAAATTGCTGGAGTAAATCTAAATTACTTTGGAGACTCCAGAATAACTAGAAATGGTCACATTCGAGTTTGAGAGGTCGATATTCGATAAAGAGCTAATTTTCATAAGGTTTGGTGAAAAAGTACCTACATGTATATTTTTCAAAAATATAATATTTTTGCTGAAAAAAGATTTTAAATGCTCAGAAATTGGCCAAAAATTTAGATGATAATTTGAATAGCTGAAATTTGAAACATGCAGGTTTGAAGTGTCATGGTTTTCTCAAAAACAAACCATTCCTTTTCAAAAAAAATTATTGAAGGCTACCTGATAAATTTTTTAGCCCAAATACTGCAATAAATTTCAAAATACATTGAACTTGAGCATAATTTAAACTCAAAGTTCTATTTTTTGCTCATTGCTGGTGTCACTTCTAAGACGACCCCCCCCCCCCATTAAAAATTTTTCTTATCTAAAAACCTCTACTCTTACACTTTAGCTTCTTTTATGCCTTCTTAGCAATTTTCAAATTCTAGTTACGTCAATACGTCCTTCTGATTTAAATGTTATTTGTAATGATGTGGAGGGAAAGGAGAGAGGGATTTTTTGGGTAAAAATCCCTACATTAGAGTGATTTTGATGAAAATTTTCCTAAAAGTAATTTTTTTTACTTTTGTTTACAGAAAATTTAAAAAATCAACATGAAAACATCTTAAAATACTTCTGGAAAATAAGGTTGAACAAAAATGAAAAATGGGTCTTGGTGATATTTTCAAGTAAAAATATCAATTCTGAGATCAATTTCGGTAAAATTTTATAAAATAATTTTTTTTATTGAATTTTCAAAATTTTTTGAACCTAAGGAGATTTGAAGGGCGAGAGGAGAAAAGTAAGGTTTAAATAAAGAAGGGAAATTGTTGACTCGCCGGTCGTTTCGAGGTCTAGACATAACTTTTCTGCTACCTCCCGTTTGGGTTTCGAAAAAAATGGGGAAATAATCAAATTTAGAACCTAAGTACTTACTTACTTTTTTACCAAAAAAAAAGAGATTTTTCATTTTATGAGCTTTCAATAAAACAAACTTATTACGTAATCAGATTCAAAGAAATGAACTGATCTGATCGGAATGAATACTTTGTTAGATACCTATCTAGGTTTATGCAATCTTGATGAACATTTTCTACATAAAATACAGATAAAATCAAACAAAAAATTACCGGATCTGATCTTATCAAACTGAATTGAATCTGATACATTTTTCCATCAGTTTATGAGCGAATGTGAGAAATTCTAAAAAATTTAGATACCTATCTAAATTTTTGTGTAATTTGATCAGATCTTATCTCCTTGAATAAAATTCGATAGTTTCATGAGCTAAAAATTTAATCCAAAAAAATTCAAAATGGATGTGATTTTTAATCGGGTGGATAGTTCTTGGCATTTTTTTTCATTGAATTACCCTCTCAAACATTTAAAAACCATGCTCTGAGATTTAATATATTTTTTTTATCGAGTGAGGTGGAATTTGAGGGAGGAGTCTGACAAAAAGTAATTCATAAAAAGTGATAGGGAACTGTTTAAAGAAATCAAAAATTTAATTTATCAATATCTGAGTGAGTAACTTGAACGACGAAAAATATTGTTTTTGGGCTAAAGTTCCAGCTTTTTTCATGACTTTGATGGATGAAAAATTTGAACTAAAGAATACCTTATTTTTCATCAAAATTTATTGAGTCAGCTTAGAGAGAAAACGAAATGAACATGAACTGGATGGGTTTTAAAAGGGGGGAAGGACCAAAGAAGGGGGTAAATTAATAATTTTTGAGGAAAAAAGAAAAAATATACTTATCTAAGTATAATCTAATTTTTATCAAATTTTACAATGCAACATGCTGATTTTCTGATATTTCGACGAAAAATCATACTTACGTAAAATTGACACTTGATTTTTTTTTTAATTTTATGTTTCAATGTGTGATTTTTTTAGAGCATAAAATGTATTCCTACCTATTCGTGATTCGAAGACTTTTACATTTAGATAAAATTAAAATCCTTGAAGATCTTCGAAATCTGAATTTTTTCCTATTTTTATTTGTCTTAATTTTGAGTATGATTATATGACAACGACGTGAAATGTGTGTCTTGATTTAATTACGTGCAAAGTGTTCCGGTGATGTGTTAATTTTGAAATGATTTCTTCGCTGACGTAGGTACTCGGACGTATTATGGATTGTATGCAAATTACTGCGTTTTTTCAAATATAATCTATACTTATATCCATTATTGAAAAAATTCTACCCTTGACATTTCTGTTGTATGTGGTACTTAGTGATGTAGGTAAAGGTAATTAGTGTCTCGAAAAATGAGAGTATGCATCTTAGGAGGTTTTGCTGATCAAAGCCCTACATTTGAATATTTTTTCATGTAGGTACCTAAAACTTTTCAAACCATTTCATTACCTGTGGCAATTAAATTAACATATAATTGTCATTGTTGACTAGATCTGTGACCAATTAGCAATATCCAAAAAAGGCTCGTATTTCGAAGAATGAGGACAGGGTGTAGTTGAATAAATGGAGATACTTACCTATGCACAATTGTACATAATTTAAATATTGTTGGTTCGTAAAATCACTTTCCAAGAAAAGAAAGAAAGATAATAAGAATTCCTTTAGAAATTTATATGCAGATACGATTGTGACATTTCTACCTAATGATAGATTTTAGTAAAATGGTCATTGAATTTAAAAAAAACAAACATAAAATAAGATGAATACAAACAATCGTGAATACTGATACATTAATTCTTTTCTTCATTCATATAATTTTTGTTATTTTTGATATGCGACTTTAAATAACAAGAAAGCCTCAAGATTTATAGAAAATTTGTGAAGATATGCATCACGTTTTTAATACCCAAAATTTCCCAAAATAGGTACTCGATTTTTTTATATTTGAAAGGACGAATTAAAATGTTTCGTATTTTGCAGAATCTTCAAAAATCATTTCAGGTATTTTATTATTTTGAGAAAAATTGCTCTAAAACAAATCACATTCCCCCAGGCTCCATTTAAACCAAATAATTAATCTAGCGATCTGAGAGTAAGATGAGGTACTTACTAAGTCGTCAATTTTTAATTTTTCTCATTAAATAAAAGTTAAGTCTTCTAATGTGACGAATTATTCCTACATTTTGATATTCGTAATTTTGGGATAAAAAATTGCCCAAAATCATGTGCAATTTTATTCTGTTCGTTTAAGTTCTCCTATCCAAGTGACTAATGATGGAGTACAAATTTTCATTTGCATTTTTTTAAAAATTCGGTTAAAATCTTGTAAATTTTGGAAAAAATTTCGCTCACCAAAATTCGATTTAAAAAAATTGAATTTATGTAAGTTTTAGGGTGTTTCATGTGACATTTTTTCCGAAATTTGACTGTGCCGCCCTCTCATTTTGTTCCCCCTGATGAAAAAAGACTCCCATAAAAATTTTACCCGAAAAAAATTATTTTGAGTGGTGGCGCAAAGGAGCTGAAAATTTGCCATAAAACGTAATGTAAAAAGTGATCTAAAGTTCAACATTTTATTCAGGGTGTCATTTTTTCACGTTTAAATCAAAAATAAAATAAAAAACTGTTTAAAAACAAATGATGAAATATGTTTTCAATAAAATGACTCGAAATTCATTTTATGTCATAAAAAAAACACCAAACATTGCGCGAGTGATCACCTATTTGGCACGGTTGGGCGCGGCGATTCATGCAAACATCGGGCGAATCATATTCTAACTTCACCTTTCTTGCGCCACCGATTAATATTATTTTTTTATACTAATTTTTTGTATTCCCTATTTTCTAGGCCTGATGAACATTTTTAAGGGGCGGCACGCCAAAAATATTGAAAAAAATTTTTCCCCATATAAAAATGAAACACCCTGGTTGATTTTCAAATTTGGACAATTTTTTGAAACGTAAAATTGTTTAATTTTCAGATATTTTATTAAAATGGGAGAACGTGGAAAAATATTGTACATTTCCAATGTGTCGGTTAGGGTATATAAGATCGATGACCCTAACCGACACATTGGAAATGTACAATATTTTTCCACGTTCTCCCATTTTAACAAAATATCTGAAAATTAAAAAATTTTACGTTTCAAAAAATTGACCAAATTTGAAAATCAACCTATGGAGTCACTATATACCCACTTCTAGATGAATTTTTTGTCTGATGAAGTTTTTGCCTATCTCTGAAATTGAAGGGGCTACTGCGGTTTCGATATTTCAAAAATATGCTGAAAAAAGTATAAAAAAGTTGTCAATTTTTTCTACTTGTGTAAATAACTTGAAAATTTGCTTTCTCTCTAGGTACCACTATAAGTAATGTTTCTGGATGAAAAAAGTGTGACATTTTCAATGGCGCAGACCTCACCCCTCTATCTTACTTGAATAAAAAGTTATTAGTGTTTGATTACAAAAAAACACATGAAAAATGGATTTTTTGATTTTTCAAAATTAACTTTATAACCAAATGAGGTAGTCAAGTAAAGTTTGCAGCTTTCGACTGATCAGGCATTAAAATTTCCAAAAAAAAATCTAAAAAATTTTTTCAAGAAAATTGTTTTAACTACTTTGATTTTTTTTATTTGGAATAATTGAAGGGTATTTATCATGCTACGTGAAGTGTAATGCCTGATCAGTCGAAAGCTGCAAACTTTACTTGCCTATCTCACTAGGTTATAAAGTTAGGAAATTTTAAAATTTTAATTCAGAAAACTTGACTCATTTCAAAAAATGATAATTCATCATTCATCAATTTAGGTATAAAAATTTTATTCAACTTTCACCTACCAACAGCATTTTTGAGGGAGAAAGAGCAACGGGAGTTTGAGGATGGGGAAAGAGGGAGGAGGAGAGAAGAAAATACCTATGAAATATGAATTTCGAATCAGGAATCGTTATTTTTCAAAAAATTACTACTTACTTTAAATTTGATTAGGTACCTAGTACCTACTTAAGATGTTTTAATGAATCGTAGATACCTAATAGGGTGGATCGAAAAATCAAAAATTTCGATTTTTGAAAACTTACCCCCACAAAAGTTGTTGGCTGGATAGACTAGAAAAATAAAATGAAAAATTTCAAAATCGATTTATATCTTCCGATCGCGCAAGATCCTTCAATTCTTCGGAAATTGTCAAAAATTCAACGTTTTCAGAAATGTAAAAAAATTTCAAAAAAAATCAAAATTCATTAAAAATAATTTTAGAGCTTATTTAGGGTCTATTTAAAGCAAAAAGCACAACTTTTTTGAAAAAATCCATATTTCATAGTTCTTTTTAATTTCTCGTATATTTCAGATTTCTTTACCTCTGAAAAAAATTGAAAAAAGTTATAAAACACTGATTTTTCCATAGTCACTACAGATGCTCTAAAATTAATTTTAGTCAATTTTAAATTTTTTCGAAATTTTTGAAATTTTGAAGTTTTGGCAACTTTTGAAGAATTGAAGGCTTAGTCAGGTCTCAATCGTACATCCGCGCGCTATTCCTGTTAAAATTGATTTTACGATTGATTCTTGTTCTGGACACTAAAACAAAGAAATTAAGCCCGTATGCCCTTTTTATCCCCCCCTTTCACCAGGGTCCACCCCGAACATTTCAAACGTGTGTATCGCCTTATCTATGTGTCATAATGAAAAAATTTCAAACAAAAGTTGTTCCTCAGCACCTAATGTACATTTTCATTTCTTATCGAAATCCATTTTGGAGCAACTCCTGCCTCCCCCCCAAATTTGGAAACAAACCATGTTTTTTGAGAAAACCTCAAAATCACGGTTTTTTTTTCATTTTAAACGAATAGTGTTGGAGATACGACAAAATTTGTAATCACAGAAAGTATTCAGAATCGAATTTCCTTTCCAATGAGCTCTATCACGATCATTTTCATCAACTTTACCCGACAGAGTGAACCTCTCCCCCTTCTTCGTTTTCACAAAAGTTGGACCCACCAACAAAATTTGCTCCAAAATGAATTCCGATAATAAATGAAATTATGCATTAGATATCGAAGAACAAAAATCGTTTAATTTTTTTTTCGTGGGTCCTACTTTTGAGATGGGGGGGGGGGGGGAGATCCACTCTGTCGGGTAAAGTTGGTGAAAATGGTCATGATAAAGCGCATTGGAAAGGAAATTCAATTCTGAATACTTTTTGTGGTTACAAATTTTGCCGTATCTCTGAAACTTTTCGTTTAAAATGAAGAAAACGTGATTTTGAAGTTTTCTGAAAACTGTTTTATTTTCAAATTTGGGGGACAGGAGTTGCTCCAAAATGGATTTTTATAAGAAATGAAAATGTACATTAAGTGCTGAGGAACAACTTTTGCTTGAAAATTTTTTCATTACGACCCAATACCGGTACACGCGTTTGAAATGTTGGGGGGTGGACCCTGGGGAAAGGGGAAAGAGATAAAAAGGGCATACGAGCTCAATTTCTTTGTTTTGGTGTCTAGAACAAGAATCAATCATAAAATCAATTTTAACAAGAATTTCGCGCGGAAGCCTTTTTTTGTACGATAACTTTTGTGGGGGTAACTTTTCAAAAATCAAAATTTTTGGGTTTTCGGCTCACCCTAATACCTACATCTTGGCTGTTTTTTTTTTCAAAAATCGATATCTCAGAATTTTTTGAAAAGTTACATTATCAACGCCGAGAACTTGATCAGTTCCCATAAACGAGGTTGACCCATAATACCATATGAAGAACTGTGAGTTCATCAAATGTAGGTACTTACCTATTAAAACATGGTTGCATCTGGAGAATAAAAATTCATAGTTGGTTGAAATTTGGTGAATATTTTTCTACCCTCAATTACCATCGAAGGTGGACATTAATTTTTTTTTCAAATTTCAGCCGTATTAAAATTATTACCTACAAAAAAAATTAAAGTACGTATTTTAATGCTCATTTTTTTTTTACTATTCGCCTTCTTATAAAATTTCCAAAAAGTGAAAGTACCAAAATTTTAAATCATAGGTAAAAATTTTCGTCAATTTTTTTCAAAATTTTCATCGATAAAATTAATTTAAAAAATCAAATGCAATTTTACAATTCATCTCTCAAATCTTCCCAAAACAATACCCTCAACACCTCCAAAACAACCTACAACTGTTTCAACACCGACCAAGCATTTTCATAGCACCAGTATCACATGTCCGTCGTACATAAGCAACAACTGCGCATCATACTCGCACCATACCTGTACACAATACCTACCTACATACGCCACAATATTACAAATAAAAAAAAAAACCAAATACATAGAAAAAGTACTACACAGTTAATTACAATTTGAAATGACCAAGCGAGAACATCCGGTTTGTTCGTACGTAGCCATATACTCACACCAACGATGCACAACTGCATCGTCCATCGCAGCTCCGAGTACATTGTATGTGTTAAAATAAAGTTGTTCAACTTATCAGTATTGTTATCACGTTTGCATGGTATGCAACAAAGAACAAATCGAGATGCATCAAACTTGCCTAGTTCCAATAATCCAGTTGTAAAGAAGAACCTAGTCTTCCGTGAGCCTTAATTGGTCAAATGTTGGCATACATTTTATAAAAACCGAATCTTCACCGTTATCACGTCTGCGCAACATCCGTTTTGGGCTTCTCGTTTCTTCCAACGCTGATCCTTTACCCTACAAATTTTACCCGGCTGAAAATTTCGACGCCTAGATGATAATTTATCCGCTATCCAGCCAAAGAATCCATAAAAGTGATCATTTCACATGCAATGCAACCTGCGAACAGACTTGTTATACGATCAGAATATTGATGTAGGTCTTTTTTTTCTCTCTCTTCCACTGATCCACTGAGCAAGGTTCAAGCTGCGTTAAATGTTCCAAAATTAACTAGATGCGTTTTTACTAAAACACGACCAATGTTATTCACGGTTCGTATCAACAGATCGTATCGTTTTTTTTCGAATGTACATTTTCGTGAGGTTTCCTCGAATTTTGCTCCTATCGCGGTTTAACCATCGTCCAAACACGGTGCAATTTTTTCAACTCCGGTGAACTCCGCGTGTAATCCGAGGTTAAATTACGTCGGCGAATCCTTTTCATGCGAGCATTTAGTTGGAAAATTCGCTTCTTCGGTGGTTTCGACAGAATACGTTGAATCGCGGCAGGTGTTCGGAATCATTCATCGATTTCAATGCTGCGTGGCCGTGGCATTCAATCGAATACCAGCGTTTCGCCACGTTCATTCAGGAATGCGTGATTTTTCGTTGGGCGAGTGTGAAAGTGAATCGAGCGATTAATACGGCGTAAGCGTATGCAAAACAAGTAACATCTGGTTCAATGAGTTTTATTATGGTATTAATGAAGCGGTTTCTTCGTCTCGTGTGTTTCAGAAATGCTAATTATTTCGAGATTATTGGGAGTGGTCTGCATCGCGATGAAATTGAATATTTGTTTGGAGTTTAGGGCATCGAGGCGAGGCAGACTACCAAAATGACTTTGAAAAATTCTAGAAATCTTGTAGTACTTTTTTTTTGCATTTTCGACAAGTTTTCATTCAAAATTTGGAGTAAGATTTGAAGTTATTACTATTTTTTTTTTTTTGAAAAAAGACGATAATATGACATTGTCCAAAAAAAGGGTCAAAATTGGAAAAGTAATTTTAGAACGATAAAGGCTTCATGAAAAATTCGCTTCATTTATGGGCAAACACTGACATTTTTTCATGTTTTTGAAAATTCAAAAAGAAACATGAAAAATTCTTTTAAAACTCCACAAAATATTTTACCAACGTCGATAGTTATATTAATGATATAAGATGAACCTAAGTTGGCTAATTAGAAGGTAAAAAAAAAGTCCGATTAAAATGAAATTTCTTAAATTTTTTTCTTAAAATACGATTTTCCCCTTTTTTCAACTCAAAAAAGGTCATCAATTGAAAAAAATTCGTCATCATACAGTTCTCATTATGGAAAAAATAATTGAGGTGTTAGATTGATTCAATTTTCCAGATCCATTTTTTAAGGTATTTCAATTTTTTGATTGAGATTGAGTAGGTAGGTACCTTGTTGGACTTTGGGGAATAGAAAATATTTCTGAAAAAAAATCACGAGAAAATTTTAAATTTAAAAATTATTCTGAAAACTCGAGTTTTAGTAAAATTATGGTGGGTAATTAGAAAATTCAATTTTTTCAACATTTTGTCGAATTTTGAGAAAATTTCTGATCAAATTGGGAACTAAGAAGAAAATTTAAGAAAAAGCAGTGTGCAGAACAACGAACTACGGTACTTAAATAAAGTTATATCAACTTCGATTTGGTTAAAAATCGCGTTTAAGTATAGATTCTCATTCAACTTGAAAATTAAAAATTCAAATGAAGAGAAATTTTTACTCGATTTTTTTTAAAAATAATTTTGGCAAAAATCGTGATTTGATGTATCTTTTGGATGATCGATGAATAAAATTGCCAATGTTGACAGTGAGTAATTTTCTTCAATTGTTTCATCTTTTGTTGATTTCATTTTCTCAACCAAAAATACAGAATCTTCGATTTTAGAAAATTTCATTTCTAGTTAGATTCAAAATTGGACTTGAAACTCAGAAGTTATTAAAAAAATTTTTAAATGCAATCGAAGTTCGACTTGATTAAAAATCAAATGTAAATGCCAAAAAACCTTGTTTTTCTAGAAAATTGTAAAAAAAATTCCAGAATTTTTAAATTGTACCGAAGCTCAATACCTTCTTCAAAATTTCTAAACATATACGACCGTAAATATTGCAACAGATCATACCTACATACCTATATGAGCCTGAATGCCTGGATATACTCTCTCAATTATAAATCAGTGAAAATTACCGAATATCACTGAGAAACAGTCAGAATTGCAGCACAGGAGAAAATCAGTGAAAAAAATTTCACTGTAAACAAATCAGTGAAAGAAAATTACTAGAAATCAGTGAAAATTCAGTGATATTTATGAAATGCACTGAAAAACTGTGAAATTCTTTGAATAATCAGTGAAAAATCACTGAAAATCAAATTTCACTGATTTTTCCTGTACTGCAATTCTAGCTGTTCATCAGTGATTTTTCACTGAATCGGAATTAGAGAGTACTCTCTCAATTATAAATCAGTGAAAATTATTGAAAATCACTGAGAAACAGTCAGAATTGCAGCACAAGGGGAAATCAGTGAAATTTTTTTTTACAGAAAGCAAATCAGTGAGAAAAATCGCTGGAAAATCAGAAAAAATTCACTAAAAATTCAGTGAAATTCATGAAATTTGCTGAAAAATTAGTAAAAATCGTTGAAAAATCAGCGAAAATTCGCTGAAAATCAGTGAATTTCGTTGATTTTTCTTGCGCTGCAATTCTGACTACCTATTTATCAGTGACTTTTCACTGATTCAAAATGAGAGAGTAGAAACCACTCTTAGGGGTCAAAAATTAGTTTTTGAGTTGAGGTTCATCCTTGATTCTACTTCATCAGAAAGGCCCAAAATCAGTGTCAATTTGAGAGCCAATTTTTGACCCCAAGGGTGGTTTCCATATCCAAGCTCACATAATTATGTGAAAAAATGAAAAATTGTAAAAAAATGTATATAAAATCTGGAATAAGCATCTTTCAAAAAATTATGGTCCAGTAGGTAAATTTTTATTATAATTTAAACTTAAAGATTTCAAAAAAAAATCAAATCAGATTCCCATTTTAGAAGTACAAAAATTGATCTGAGGAAGGAAGAGGGAAGGGGAACGGGGAAAGAAGAAATCAGAAATTTCTGACTGTTTTTTTTTTAGTTTCCAATTCAAAAAATCTGCTAGCAAAAGAATTAATTTTTATATCAATTTAAAATGCATTTGAGTAGATATCAAAATTTTTTGACTTGAAATTCCTGAATTAGAATATCAAATCCCCATTTTCAGTCAGATAAGGGAAATCATGCGTTCAATTCGGAAAATGGCTATTTCTGTCGACGTTGTAGTTTACTCTAGCACAATTTTTTTGGTTCAAATTTTAATATTGCGACTAAAATTATTCGATTTGAGAAATCACTTTTCTGGTGGGAAAACTATTATCGAGCCTACGAAATTGCAATTTCAATCAGGAAAATGCAGCAATTTGATCACAAATTTTCCAACTTCCAAGTTCAATTTTCTAATTGAAAATGTTCTGTAACTTTTCGGCTCAAATTATATTTTTTCTGGAATTTTTCCGACTCGAACCTAAATTTTTGACTGAAATTGTAATTTTTCCAATATTGGGAGGGGGGGGAGTTATCCCTTGATGATTTTGTCCTGAAAGATTTCTGCATGGTAAAAATTTAGAAATCTGGATATTATCAGTGAATTTCACGAAAAAAAAGTTAACAAATAACAATTTTGAGAAAAGAAATATTTGTATGCCTTTTTTGAATTTATTCCAAAATGTGATGGTTATCTACACAAATTTTGGTTTAAAAAAATCAAAACATTATTTTGAGAAAAAAAATCTGCTATCAAGTCTACAAAACTGCAATTTCAGTCGAAAAATACAGTGTTGTCCAATCTCAAATTTTCTGACCTCAAGTTCAATTTTACGATTGAAAATGTTCTGTAATTTTTCAACCAACTTAAAAAAATTGTGAAAATATATTGAATTTTCAGAATCATTTTGCAAAGTTTTTCAAATCGCATTTAAACGAAAATTTTTGGAGAGTAGGAATCCATTTGCTGGGGTTAATTCGCCTTTTTGACTTTTTCGACTAATAATCACGTTGTAGAATTATTTTTTAGGCAAGGAGCTACTTTCTCATTTTAAATCAGTGAAAAGTCACTGACAAATAGTCAGAATTGTAGCACAGGGCAAATCAGCGAAATTCTTTGATTTTCAGCGGATTTTCGTTGATTTTTCAGCAAACTTCATTGATCTTTCAAAGAATTTCATTTTAGAAATTTTACTGATTTTCCAGTGAACTTTCACCGATTTTCCAACAATTTTTTTCACTGTTTGTTTTCAGTGAATTTTTTTCACTGATTTATTACTGTGCTGCAATTCTGACCGTTTTGTAGTGATTTTCGAAAATTTTCACTGATTTATAAATGAGAGAGTAGAAAATATCGACCAGAATTTTTCAATATTTTACACATCCATTTACGAGAAAAAATATCCAAAAAATGGCATTTTGTTGATTATCCTCTTTCTTGGATCATTTCACCCCCACAAAATCTTTCTTTCCTCAATCCGGATTAAAAAATTTCAAACCCGTCCACATCCTAAATCCATGTCAAGCCATCCAGATCGATAAATAAATTCCTCGACGTCCGTCTAAACCTGAGCACCTATTTTTACCATTTATATTTATTTATATGATAATGTGGTAATTTCAAAACACCTTGTAAAATAGTCTGACATCCTAATGGCGTAAATTTTACGACGCAAAATCCTCTTTTTATGATAAAAATGAAAGCGAACCTATTACTATAAATTACCACCATTGATAAAAATTTGTTGGCCAGTGACGTCACCCAGCAGCACCGCAACATTAGCAAAGTAGGTCTCATCGTACCCGTCTGTTGATCGCTGAAATGGCAATTTTACTATACCGTTGCTCATTATAATCTGCGTACGTAATTACCCATAGCTACATATTTATTATACATGGGCATTTTGTATCTATCGACGATGGGAGGTGGAAAAACATCCATTATATCACTCTAATTGTTGTCATTCGAGCCAGTAGGTAGGTAAAAAATTACAAAACACATAACAGGTTTGCTGACGAGCTGGAATAAGTTGTAAAAATTTGTCGCCGTATTAAAATTCTTTTTCAATATTTGCCACGAATTATGGTCGCGGTGTGATGCCATTAATGGAGGCTGAATCTCGTTAGATGGCATGATATACGCGAATACTATTCGAAACTTGTGCATAAAAAAATCAAGACTACCGTTTAGCGCGAATTTTATGTATCGATTGGCTTTATGCTAATTAGAAAAGCGAGTTTGAAATGTCGTAAAATTTTACGATAACGATGTCAGGTGGTTGGCGATCTTGGGTGTTAATTCGACTCGACTCGTAATTTATTAAATAAAACGGATCGGAAATTTTTTTATTCGCCAAGATAAGCGTAATGTAGGTAATTTTTCGTTTCGCGATATGGTTTCGTATAATGAAGATGTAGGTAGATATTGATACTCTTGATGAGCATTTCCTTTTGTGATAAACGAGACCGTTGGAAGAATAATTCATTCGATAATGAATCCTATTGATGGAAATTTATTTAAAGATATGCCGAGTCATTAGATCGGAATTGGAAAAAGGTTTTTTTTTTCGTACGTGGAGTGCTGCAGGCTCGACGAGCATCAAATCTCCGGTATTGTTTTTCTATTATTTGAACTATACCTACGCGATGTATTGGAAGAAATTAAGTTACCAAAACTGCAGCGAGTAGATCGCCGGTTTTTATGTTCCATCCGTGGTAGATTTCTCATTAAAGATTTATTTTAATGGGCTTTACCGGGCGAATAATAAAATTTAATGCGAGGTAGACACGATACCGTGATTTGCACGCCACGCCAAATGCGAAGCTATGCACACGTATCGACGAATGCTGAATCGGCGAAGCGTGCGGTTTGAATGTGTGATCCCTCGAGTTAAAACGTGCAAAATCAAAATTCACCGGAATTAAGGCGCGATGCTCACTTTCAGCTATAAATTTCGTTATTGGAAATTTTTGTCTAATTGCGATATCGAAGGAGTTACAGAGATTTGGAATTTTCTGGGGTTTATGATCCATTCAATGTAAACGATACTTTCTCATTTCGAATCAGTGAAAAATCACCGATAAATAGTCAGAATTGCAGCACAGGAAAAATCAGCGAAATTCACTTATTTTCAGCGATTTTTCACTGATTTTTAAAATTTTTTTATAAATATCACTGAGTTTTCAGCGAATTTTCAATGATTTCCAGTGATTTTCTTTCACTGACTTGCTTTCTGTAAAAATTTTTTTTCAGTGATTTTTGATGAATTTCACTGATTTAGAAATGAGAGAGTAGGTACCTATTCTCTAAATCTGAATCAGACAAATGTGATGAAATTCTGCCTTTTCGAATCAGTGATGAAAGAACAGTACTCTCATTCTGGATCAGTGAAAAGTCACTGATAAATAGTCAAAATTGCAACACAGAAAAAAATCAGCAAAATTCACTGATTTTTTGCAAATTTCATAAATTTTACTGGCTTTTCAGTGAATTTTGACTTACTTTTCAGTGAATTTTGACTGACTTTTCAGTGAATTTCGACTGACTTTTCAGTGAATTTTGACTGATTTTTCAGTGATTTTTCAGTGATTTTTCTCACTGATTTGTTTTCAGTAAAAAAAATTCACTGATTTTTTAATGTGCTGCAATTCTGACTGTTTCTCAGAGATTTTTGATAATTTTCACTGATTTATAATTGAGAGAGTAAGTACGTGATTTTTGACTGAAAAATCAATGAAAAATCATTGATTAGTTGTAAAAATTCATTTCACTGATTCAAAAAGGCGAAATTTCACCAAGATTAGATTGACTCTGATTTAGAGAGTTTATTAGCGAAGCTCATTTTAGACATAGAAAAAATTGTATTCTATGCAGATATTGTTAAATATCATTTATAAATCAGTGAAAATGATCGAAAATCACTGGTAAACAGTCAGAATTGTAGCACAGTGATAAATCAATGGAAAAAATCTCACACAAATCAGCGGAAAAATTTCACTGGAAGAAACAGCGAAAAAATTGCTGGAAAATTAGTGGAAATTCACTGGAAAGTCAATAAAATCTTTGAAATTCGTTGAAAAATCAGTGAAATTATTCTTTGAAAAATTAGTGAAAATCCGCTGAAAATCGAAGAATTTTGCTGATTTTCTTTGTGCTACAGTTCTGACTATTTATCAGTGACTTTTCACAGATTCAAAGTGAGAGAGTTGATTTTCTATTTTAAAGGAGCTATTCAGCATTAAAAAAGCAATTAGTTTTTAAAAAAATTAATTTTCATTTTTCCCTTCCGAGGAATTTGGTTCAGCTCACTTTAGTGCTCTAATTTCCAATGTTTAATACATATGAATAATATTTTGGAACTCTAAAGAAACTTAGAATTCAAGTTGTTAAAAAAAAGTCTACAAAATTCACTAACTTATGATCAACTATTGAAATGCCCGATATTTTACATTTTAATAGAAAGTTTCAAAATACTCGAATTTTCCGATTGGTTTCATTCATTTTCAAATTTTCTTTTTAATTTTATCGTGATATTCTAAAATTTATTCAAAATTGTCTCATGTGACGAAATTTCAAGAACCCAACGCAGTGTTTGAAATCATATTTTCGAGGAAAATGCGATTGAAAGAAGAATTGTTTGTTGGTTTTCTAATGACTCATTTCTATGGTAATTTTTTAGGAAAGGAAATTCAACAAAGAATCAGAAAAGGTTTGTCCGAAAGTAGAATAATGCCCCTGCATGTCCTAAAATGACCCTAAATAAAAGAAAAAATATTGATGAGAAAAGTGTTGACTACCTATTTTCTCATTAATTTTGGTAGGAAATTCAAACTTCAAAGAAAAATTCGAGTTCGAAAAAGCTGATTTGAAAGTCATAGCACATTCTCAAATGCTCCAAGAAACGCTCAAAATAAAAAAAAATATGAAAAATCCGTTCATTGATTTACTTTTTTGCTTCGTATGAAATTGAACGAAGAATTTGAAAAAAATTGGTTTGAAAGCTGTTTCTTGACCAACGAGGGTTCAAAAATTATTTCGAAAACAAAAAAATTGAAATTCAAGTGGAAAAATTTTACATTTTCAAATTTTGGGACCCACTTTGGGACACTTGGAAGCGCAATAGGCCTTTTTGGATCTTTCGTAAAATTTCCTATCAAGGTAGAAAAAAACAAGTCGTTTTTTCGCACACAAAGTATGTTGGTTTTTTGAAACCATGTCACATATTTTGATCAAATGTTCCCAACAAAATTTTCACTGTAAGTAGGTAGTTTTTATAAATAATTGTCAAAATTTTTATTAGTTATAAAACTAGGGTATCAATACTATTATTTCATAGAAGTAAAAACGGTTGGAAATATTGACCTGAGTTTCTAAAGGTATTGAAGCCATAAAAAAAACGAAAAATCATAAAATCTTCAAAAAAAATATGAAAAATCACGATTGCTCTAAATTTTAATCAATTGTCCTAAAAAAGGGGGAACATTATGCACACTTCATGATTCTGCAATTTTTTAAGACATTTACAAGAAGGTAAAAGTTTTTAAAACAACTATAAAAACTACAAAAAATCGTGAATTTTCAAAAACGTGATGAAAGTCATAATAGGTACCTAGCTCTTTTTGGTCAAAATTCAAAAAATAATGAACTTGTATGACTGTGTGATTTTTTGAGATGTCAATTAGTCATAAAAGTCACTGCAACCATAAAAAGCCAAACATTCATAACCAAAACACAAATTATGATACAGACGAACATTTTGATTAAAATTTCCAAAAGAAAAAAATGAAACATTTTAAAATGAATTTTATGGTTTTTATTTATAACGAATTTCTCTCTCTCTCACTCTCTTATTTATAATTTTACAATTCATTCAAATCATTCAAGCCATAAAAATTCATAAATATTCGTAAATCAGGATTCGAGTCATAATCGAAATTCTGAAAAAAAATTCTACAGGTAAAGTAGGAAAATTTCAAGATGTCAAAGTCAGTGAAGTCATAAAAACTCATATGCTCTCACAAAATGAGATGAAACCCATAATAGCCTCAAATTTTAACCAATCCCTCACGAAAAATCAAAAACAAAAAAAAGGAGATTTCGTGACATCGCGTCGTGTTAATTTTCAAGATGTCAATGTCCATAAAGGGTCATTAATTCCAAAAAATCACAAATTATATAATATAGTTGAAAATTTTGATTAAAATTAAAAAATATACCTATATCCAAGGAATAAATCACATTACTTACTTAAATTTTATGACCATAATTTTTCAAATTTTTCATAAGTCATAAAAGTTATTGAAACCATAAAAATATAAATTAAAAAAAATAAAAAGTCATTTTATTCTCAAATTATTACCAAAACTCTGAAAAATATTTTTGAAAGAATGAATTTGAGAGATTTTATGAGTTTTCAAAGTATCCATTGTCATAAAAAACATTAATCATAACAGCTAGTCGACGGTTTTTCAAAACTAGATTCAAAAAAAAAAAAAATTGTGGCCATGATTTTTTAGCAGGCTAGAGATTATGATGATTTCATATCTGAACCAAAAACTGATGGATAAACTTAATTATTTTTCAATATGTCAATAGGTCAAATTTATCATAAAATGAATAATAGAACAAAACAGCAGAACACAGTGGCAGTGGCGTGGAGATGAGCTGAGAGATCGCGTAGTTGCAGGACGATCGTTCAGAGCGGGGTAGAGTCAACGACACATGATGATAAATATTATTTACGGCGAACCGGTTATGCAATTTTATTAACGCCAATGAACGGAATCGACCAGCACATTCGTAGGGGTTGAAAAATTTTAAAAATATTAATCATGACACATCATAGGTACATCCTATTCGAAAATGTTTTCAAAAATTTTCAAAATTTTTTTCAAGATGTCCATCAGTCCTATAAGCCATTGAAAGCATAAAAATCATAAATCGTCAGAAAATGGAATTAAAGTTTTGAAAGCACTTTGATCAATTTTTTTTTTTCAAAAATATAAAATTGGCAAAGTTCCCAATTTTGCAATGCGTTAACTGGTCAACAGCCATAAAAGCCATTGAAGCCATAAAAATAGTGAATTACTCGTACATAGGTACAAAAAAAGCCATTGCCTAAAATTTGAAATTTTTGACCACAATTTTCAAAAATCTTATTTTTTTTAAAGAATAAATTGTTTAAATTTTATGACTGCTTATCATTTTTTCAAGACTTTACTTGTCATAAAAACCATTGAAGGCATAAAAAATCATAAATCCTCAATAAACAAGACAAAAGCCATGATAGTTTCAAATTTTAATCTAAAAAGAAGAAAACTGATTGATTTAATCAAATACCTATTTTTTTAAATATCAACTTATCGATGCCATAAAATTACAAAATCCATAAAAAATCACAAATTCCAAACTATGCCATAAAAATCTAAACGTTTGAACAGAATTTCTGAAAATGTTGTTGTTTTAAAGAAACAAAACATTTTGGTAAAATATTAATGCTTCATTCACTAATTATGGAGGCGATTGAAGTCAAAAAATTATAAACTGTCCTCTCCCCTTCCCCCTCACTACAAAAAATTAAAAGTAGGCAATTTTAAATTCCAACATTTAAAAAAATGTTTCATAGGTATAATAAAAAATGAAAAATTTGAGAAATACAGTTTTGATAAGTGTGTCTTATTTTTTCAAAAATCAGTCTTAGATTTTGCTTTGGCAAAAAAAAAAAGGACCAAAATGAAAAAGGAAAAATCTGAGGAAGAAACGTGGAAAAAAGATTATAAGGGGACTTGAAAAAAAGTCGTCAGAAGATGAATAATTTCCATACTTTCTTATAAATTTTGACATGCCCTAATCTAGAATTACACATTATGTAGATACGATTTATTGTTCGTAATATTTCACGACTTGGTTTCACTAAAAAAAAACCATTTAATGCTCTGTTACAGCTAGGGGAGGAAGTAGATGTCGTCGAAGCAATATCCAGTTCATCGTCGCAAAGTTCCTCATCCGACCACAACGATTCGCAAAATGCCGTCGCACAGCATCGCGAAGATACCGAACAAGGTAACCCCGATCAGGTGGCTCTTGAATCTGGACCCGACCAGGAGACGACAGCCAAGCACGTATTCAATCAAGGACCTCCTCGAGACATACCACTGTCGTTACCATCGCGAAACCCAGGACCAGGGCCACTGCACCACAACCACGCTCACCCCGGCCCAAAACCTTTTCCACCTCATCATCAAAATGTAGCTTACCACGGACCACCACCTCCTCTACCTCCTTCACCCAACGCACCTCCCAAACAAACACCCGAAGCTATGGAGAAACTTTACACCGGTGCCAACGACGCTTGGCCCATTGCTACCACAGATACGCCCAAAATAGTCAATTTAGATGTAAAATGCGAGAAAAACTCTATGAAGGTTTTCATCGGTTTTGATAAACCATTCTACGGTATCGTTTTCAGCAAAGGACACTATAGTAATATCCATTGCGTCCATTTACCAGCCGGTTTGGGTAGAACCTCGGCCACGTTCGAGATCAGTATTCACGCTTGTGGCACCACCGGCAATACCGAAAATGGTCTCTACGGTTATGGGGCTGATTCAGGGTCCGGAACGTATTTCGAAAACATAATCGTAATTCAGTACGATCCGCAAGTACAAGAGGTGTGGGATCAAGCGAGAAAATTACGATGCACCTGGCACGACCAGTACGAAAAATCAGTAACCTTCCGACCTTTCCCCGTCGACATGCTGGACGTCGTACGAGCCGACTTCGCCGGCGATAACGTCGGATGCTGGATGCAAATACAAGTCGGCAAAGGCCCTTGGGCCTCCGAAGTCTCAGGTTTGGTGAAAATAGGTCAAACGATGACCATGGTGTTGGCCATCAAAGACGACGACGCTAAATTCGATATGTTGGTTCGTAACTGTATGGCGCACGATGGCAAACGCGCCCCGATCCAGCTGGTCGATCAGAGAGGCTGTGTTACCAGATCCAAACTCATGTCTAGATTTACCAAAATTAAAAATTTCGGCGCCAGCGCCTCCGTTCTGTCGTACGCCCACTTCCAAGCATTCAAATTCCCCGATTCGATGGAGGTACATTTCCAATGCACGATACAAATCTGCCGATACCAATGCCCCGAACAATGCTCGGATCAGAATGCAATTCTGCACTCGCAGCATGACAGCTTGCTCGCCGCTCATCACGGTTCCATCAGATCGGACGCCGTTTACGGGCCTCCTCCGCCAGCTCTCCCATTAGACGCCTATCTGCACGGTAATTCGCGCCGAGACGAGAGACGAGTACGTAAACATAAACGAGAAGTTAATCCGGAAAAAGAAGAAGTCGGCGTGAATAGGATAATCAAAGTCGTATCCACCGGTGACTTAACATTTTCCATCGAGGATTCCTCCAATAGCTCAGCTCCGACTATGGTCTTCCCGACCAAGACTTTCGAAGAGAGTGCGTCCATGATATGCATGACGTCATTTGGATTTTCCGCCACACTAGTCTTTCTATTAACAATACTATTTATTTCTTGCTTAATTTCTTCCGTATTATGTGTCAGGTTAAGGTCGAATCCTACGCTGCAGAAAAAGGTCCCCGTACCTAGTATTAATGTAAATAGCAATAAATCCGCTAAGAGTTGTTTCTAAACCAGCGACATTCGTTGTCGTCAGCTCTTGTTTTCTTTATAAACTTTCGAATTGCATTTAATCACGTTTTGGTACGCGTAGCCCGAGTGAGAGACATTTTTACTCAAGTCGATCTTCGTCTGATTGTTGCAAAAAGGGATTCAGCGTTATTAAAACAAGTCATGCCAAAAAGTATCTAGTAACGTTCCTATATCTTACTTTATCGAGTACCTACTCAGATATTTACAATTTTGCAAATCGAATTAAAAGCGATGAAATTCGTAGCTTGAATAGGTTTTTTTTTCGTTCGTTTACTGAACCCTTTTTGCATTTTTTTTTCTTAATCAAAAATTTTATTTACGTTAAATTATTTTTATTTATTTTTTTCATCTTTGAAAGTAATATTTCTGTGATACGGTTCTTTGAGCTTTCAGGTGGCTTTTTTCCAGGGTTTGGTAGGCGTAGGTTCGCAAATTAGGTCGTGGATTGATTATAAAATCTAATTTTCTCATACTGAGCTGCCATGCTAATTACAGAGCATGTCTGCGCAGTTCAATAGCTGTTTTTAAGCTTATGCGCAACAGTTGTTAAGCGCATGCGTAACAGTCGTCGAGCGCATGCGCAGCAATTGTTGAGCGCATGCGCAGCAGTTGTTGAGCGCATGCGTAACAGTTGTCGAGCGCATGTGCAGCAGTTGTCGAAAGCATGGTAATTAAGCACAAGTCATCGAACAAATGCATGAAAAAAACTTCCAGATGGATTATCTGGCCCCAAAACATCTGAGGAGGATATAGTCAACTTCAAAATTATGGAACTGTTTTTACCTCGCTATTTCGCACAATTCTTCAGTGAAAGGAAAATTTGGCATAATCAGATTAGTATTTGAAGAATGGAATGTTATTTTGAACTTGATTCGCCGAAAAGTGAATTTCATTTCGTTTTAGCATCTACCTATTTGTGTTAAGAATGAGCTTCCTGGAAAAAAACTCATCATATTTATGTTTTTCCAGTTTGGCCTCAATGGTCACGGGTCCAAGTAGATCTCAAGGACCTGACATTAGATTATTTGGTTTCTCAATTTTTTTTTGTGTTTTCACGAAAAGTACCGAAAAATAAAGTTAAGGCGATTTAACATTTCATTTTCAATATTATTCAATCATTCGTTCACTGAAAGGTGAATTCAGAAGTTAATTTATTTTTAACTCACTCTTGTCTCTTTGCATCAAGAATGTGCGTCCAAAAAAAAATAGTGGGCATTGACCATTAGCCACATGAGCCTTAAGAACATAACATCAAATTATATGGTTTACAATTCAATAATTCAAATTTGAAAATTAATTTCTCAAAATTGAAACCATGAGGAAAAGGGGGCGGGGTACAATCAAGGTCAAATTAATATCCATCCTTCAAAAATTGATGAGATTATTCTAATTGCTTTTCTGTGAAGAATGTGTACCTATATTTTAAGGAAATGCAATTGAAAGGAAAACCAAATGGGATACCTAATCTCATTTTCTCATAATTCCACCAAATTGAGAAAATTTTTCTTGTCAAATTGCATATGAGTTTTTTTCATAAAATACGTAATAGCCCTATTCAATGAAACTGTTATAACTGCTGCCTATTCGATGAAACACTACTAAATTTTGCAACTGTTTGAGGCATGTTTTGGAAAATTTAGGCATTTACAACAATTCCCGGACAATCGGAAATGCTGTGGAGCGTTAGTGTTCCATACTTAACAGTTGCAGCAGGTTCCACTTTCATCAGACTGGGCTAATTTTTTACTTGAAGATAAAGTTTTTTTTTCTGAAAATTGTGAACTGGGACCATGTTCCTTTAAAAAAGTGTAGAAAAGAGATGCAGTGAACCAATGGCAAATTTGTTTTGGGCCCTTGTTATTACTGAGGAAGTAATGAGCAAGTAAACAAAAACTGTGCATGGGTCAAATGGCACTGCCACTGCGCATGTGTCGATTGTTACTGCGCACGGATCGAATGACACTGCACATGCGTCGATTGATACTGCGCATGAGTGGAATGGCACTGCGCATAGGTCGAATGGCACTGCGCATGCGTCGAATGGTACTGCGCATGCGTCAATCATTCTGCGCACATGAGTGCGCATACATACCTTTACAGATTTTAATATCAACGACCCTACGAGCATGGCAGCTCATTTTCTGGACAAATCTCCAAATAATTATTTCCCCAAACCAGTACAAACCTACCAAGAAACGTATTTTTAGAAATATTACTTTCATACGCTAAGAAAACTTTCATTATGATAATTTTATTTAATTATATTCGTTTAAAAAAAATCAAAATATCACAACTTTGAATTATGTACGCATCGAGAGAGACTGAACGTTTATCCACCGATATTTTTTATTAAGCGTCCAATACCAAACAATTGGAACCATTCAAGGATCACTGCCGGTTTCGTTTCAAAAAAATTTCTAATAAAAATATCGATATTACGATGAACTTTCATACAAAAAACTTTCAATATTTTAAAGTACCTATTGTTTTTTCTCGTTATTTTAAACGAGATGTGTTTTTATCGGTTAATTTACGCTTTTATGATTTTTATTTTATATTAACACGTGCATTTTATTCATAGGTAAATATTTTTATTGGCTAAGTTTTTTTTTTATCGATGTAGAAAACGTATTTTAAACATTTTTTTCTCTCCTTCCTCGAGTTAATTAACGTTTTTACGCCATAGCAGTGATAAATCACTATACCTACTCGTGCTCTCAGTCTATTTATTCAAAAAACCATGAGACTTGTCCACTTTTTAATGATGCACAATACAACAGCTGCGAGAGTAGCCACTGTTAACGCTCAATGTTTTATTACTTGTAGTTTTTGTTGCCATAATTACGCTAAAGTATATTTTTAATTTACGATTAATTATTGCGCGTCTATTTCAATGTATATAGAGAGTTTCTTGTAATAGGTAGTCTTCCTTTCAGTTTTATTACTTTTTTCTCTCATTTTTACCCACTTACGAGTATAGTATGTGTAAAAGTCGTTTAATTTGTGTGAAATTATTCATTCGTTGCGACAATGTGTGCGATGATGAGCGAAGAATGTACTTGGAATATTCTTCGCAAAAGCCAATTCGTACAATTCAGAACCGGTTTCGGTTCGGAAAATTATATTTTTACGCCGATGAAATAATATGCAGTGAAAACGTATTTTTTTTGTATAGAAAATTGAAAAGAATTTGTAACACTTCGGGTGAAAAAATTAAACGCGTTTTTAAAATAATAGGTAGCTAAGTTTAGTCGACGTTATAACCAATTTTTGCAGCGACGTTTTTTTTAATTTTTTTCGCCTGAAGTGTAATGCACGCGCTTTAATTTCGTTAAATTATCGTAACGGTTGTAGTTTTATTGGAATTTTTTTTGTTTGTGTATTTTTAGTACGAAATAAATTGTAAAAAATTGATCTACGTTTATTTATAGATCGGAGAGATCGGTTCGATTGAGAGGTTTTTTCTAAAAAGTGGTTATATTAAGGTGCCTATATCTGCATCCTGAGTAGTATTTATGCCACACTTCACGACCGTCTGTGGAGCCACCTTGTCTACTATTACAATTTTCACCACACCTTACTTGGCAGCGGTGTGCGCCTGCCAGTGAGATTCCATCGTGTGGAATAGGTACAATAAAGAGTTCCAGAGTTAGGTTTAGCTTTTGCTATGCGCGCCGAAGAAATTATAATAATTATAACATATTTGGGAAGATATCGTTCAGGTTTCTCGATAATCCAGTCAACTAGCCAGTAGCGTTTCTAGCGGCTTAACCAACATTCATCTCCGCGTTTGCGTTCTTCTTCCCTCGAACATCGTAATAAGAAAGACATAAGACAGGTTTTCTTCGTTCGGTTTGGTTAGATCAAAGCGGAAGACTGTTCCGGTTGGTACAAAAATTCCGCCAATCGAATCTAAACATTTTCTAGGTCAGTGGTACTAACAAAACGAGTCAATGTCCGATATTAATACAGGTGTGCGTATGTGCTATGGCTATATGGCTGTATATGTCATATCTAGTACGTCAGTCTGTTTCTACTTTCGACTTACGTGTAAGCTCGAAGAGGTTTTTTTCCATATTTTTTTCATTCCAACTGGCTCGGAGATAATGGAGAGCAAAATGGCCGAGGGATTGATCGAGAGGCTTTGTGTAGGTATGAACGAAGGAGACGAATTCGCGATATGATGTAACGGAGACTATAATAATAAAATGTCGAATTGAACTTGTTATATGGGTGAAGTTCACACTATACCTGGGTGTAAATCTAGATGAGAAATTAATTTTACTTTCGAGAATAATACGTTTTAATGACTCTTGTAATGGGTCAATTAACGAACGTTGTCACGATGGGTGTCGCGTATTATGTAGTTGAGGTGTATTTTTTAATACCTACCTACGTGGTCTGCGATGTTCATCGCGAGTGTAGATTCTAATTTCATTTCGTCGGTGGAATAAGTCTATTAATTTTTTGATTAGAGGAAAGTGATAAGTACAGGGAGACCATAAAAACCTTTCATAATTTTTCTGCTAATAACTCCGAGAGAAATGCATCTCAAGAGCTGATTTTTTTCATAAAATAAAGTAAAAAGATGCCAGTTTAGTCTTAGGAGTTAATTCACATGGGCAAAATCAGGTAGAAGCCTTCTGTTTTTCAATCAGGTGTTTTTTTTCGAAAATTTGCAATTTTTTTAAAATATTAATTAATTTTTTTATGATTTTCTTACAGAAAAGTGAAATTTCTAGGCGAATCAAGCCTCCTACGAAAAAAATGATAATTACCAAAGTTGTAGAGAATTAAATTTCCTTTCTGCTTAAAGCGGTCAAAACTTTTCTAGGAGTTGATCTTTTTGTGATATTCTCAAGCGAAGTTGAAAACAGGATTCAACGAATTTCAATTTTCAACTTCGCTTGAGAATACCACGAAAAGATCAACTCCTAGAAAAATTTTGACCGCTCTAAGCAGAAAGTAAATTTAATTTTCTACAACTTTGGTTATCATCATTTTTTTCGTAGGACGCTTGATTCGCCTAGAAATTTCACTTTTCTGTAAGCAAGTCATAAAAAAATTAATTGAAATTTGAAAAAAATGTAAATTTTCGAACAGAAAACATCTCATTGGAAAACAGAAGGCTTCTACCTGATCTTGCTCTTGTGAATTAACTCCTAAGGTAGAACTAAACTGGCATCTTTTTATTTTATTTTGTGGAAAAAAGCAACTCTTGAGATGCATTTCTCTCGAAGTTATTAGCAGAAGAAGTATGATAGGTTTTTATGAGCCTCCCTGTAGATATGTACCCAGTTAATTATGGCAATGCAAATATGCTGGTTTTGCAAGAAATCTCATTCTAAAAGTCTATTACAAGTGCCTACAATTGGTTGAAACTATTCTATTTTTTCTGCCGAGACGAGATCGAGATTAATTTGTAATTTTTTAAATTGAGTAGGTAATTATCATGAGTAGATGACAAACTGGCTATCGTATCACGACATCACCAGAAATTTCAAATGTTGAATTTAAAATTCTGATTCTTACGAGCGAGGGAGATATCCCAACTTGAAGTAAAAATTTGAACCAAAACAAAAATAAATCGAAGGTACATTCTGAAAGGGCTCTATTTCCAAAATTTCAGGAGTTCAAGTTCATTTCTCGAATTTTGGTGAATTTTTGAAATTTTAAAATTACTATACATCGCATCGTCCAGAAAAATATGAAAATTTAATCTTATCAACGAAAAAAGTTGAACTTTGGTATATATCTTATTTTTGACCTCCTGAATCAATTGAAAGCGGGGTTGAGTCGTTTCCGTGCCTCTAGAAAATTTTGAAATTTTCCAGCACTGACGGAAAGCTCATAAATATAATCCACGTGAACTTCAGCATCTTGGTTCTCTCGAATCGATTAGAACTAGAAGTATTTTTGAGACATTCCAAAGCCTCCAGGAAATTTTGAAATTTTCTAGCACTGAAGAAAAACATATAAAAATTGTCCATATGAACTGATTACCCATATTAGTGACCTATGTGATAAACTAAAGTACCATTTTCCAAAATTTGTAACTGACGGGTCAAATAAATATTTTTGATCGAATTTTTTTAAAATTGAAATTTAACCTGGCAGCTTATATTTTGGAGAATAGTGCTTTAGTTGATCACACAGACTACCAATATAGGTAATCAGTTCATATGGACAATTTTTATGAGTTTTTCTCCAGTGCTAGAAAATTGCAAAATTTTCTGCAGGCTTGGAAATGTCTTGAAACTGCTTCCAATCGATTCAGGAGATCCAAAATAGGGTATGTGCTAAATTTCACATTTTTTTGTTGATTAGATCAAATTTTAATATTTTCCATGGTGATGGCCGGAGGTAGGTAATTTTGAAATTTCAAAAATTCGCCAAAATTTGGGAAATAAACTTCAACACCTGAAATTTTGGGTATGGGAATTTTTTTTGCTGCACTGCCGATTTATTTTTGTTTCGACTTAAAATTTTATTTTGAGTTTGGATATCTCTCTTATAAGTAAGTATAGAAATCGTATGTTACGAGCTGGAAAAATGTGGAAAAATTTAATTTCAAGTTGAAACATTCGGAAAGTGGTATGTATCTGAACCTGAGTGAAAAAGTCAAGGTTTTTACTCCTCCAATAATGCTAACTTCAATTCGTCCATTGTGCCTATCACTCTCCAGAGCTGAATATCAGAGAATGAATCTTCCCCTCCTTAGCTGAATATCAGAAATTGAATTTTCTCTTGTACATCCTCAATCAATGAATTTCAGAAATGTGAATTTTCTCTTGTACTCTTTTTCAGAACTGAACTTTGGAAACTTGTAAGTTTCAGTATTTTTCGTTAGTATTCTAGACGTTCCAGATGTTCTAGATATTCCAGCTGTTCCAGGCAATTTCGATGTCTCGAGTAGCGAAGACTTGAGCTACGAAATTGTGAAGTGTCGAGTTGTGAAGTAAATTACCTGTACTTTCTTGCAGAGCTGAGGTTCAGAAAATCGTATTTTTTTCCTGTACCTGCTTTTAGGGATAAATCTCAGAAATTCGAATTTTCTCCTTGAATAATTTTTTGTACCATCCCTAGAACTGAATTTTGGAAAATTAAAAATTCTCATTCATCCAATTTCCAGAGCTGAATTACAGAAATTGGATTTCTCTCCTATACACCCTTCTGAGCTGAATATCAAAAAATTGACATTTCTCCTGCACCCATCTTGAGTGCCGAATTTTTTAAAACTAAAAATTCTCCTCTACGCCCTCCTCCCGGTCATTCTGAATTTTTTTTGGATAGTTTAAAATTCTCCTCTAACCCTTTATAAAAAGCTAAATGTCAAAAATTTGTATTTTCTCCTATAACCTTCTCCAAAGCTGAACGTCGAAAATGTTACCAAACTTGAAGAAATTTAGGTTTCTAGGTGGTCAAAAATACATTTTTGAAGTGCCCACTTGAAAATAAAGTCAAATAGGGCGGATTTTCTAGTTAAACTAGTCGAAAATAATGGAAAACTCGATTTTTAGCTGCCAAATCATTTAAGATGCCTTCCAGAGAATTTCGGAAATGACTATTGCAGAAAATCTAAATCACCCTGGAGGCTCAAGAATTTCTGGAAATGGTAAAATTTGGCTGTGGAAGGTCTACTTTTTGTAAGGACCTAATGATATAAATTTCATCAAGTTTGGTAAAAAGAAAAAAAGGTAGGTACCTACCAACTATATTTGAAAAATTTTCATTTTTCTAAAAAGAATTTTATTTTGAAAATTCGCCAAAAATCGAGAAATCAACTTCGGGAACTAAACTTTTGGCTAAAAAAGATTTTAGCACGTTCTTTTTCAAAAATTGAAATTTTTTAGTTCCAATTGGATACGAACTTCTCAAGTGGTTCCTCTATGTAAGCACTCCTAAAAAAAACTAGCTCCCAAGTATTTTCACCGGAAATGGGATTTCAAAGATTTGATGTAAGTTCAAATTCATTCCAAGTTGAAATTTTCTCAACCCTAATTTTTTTTATTTCTTCAGTTCTAAATTTTTTCCAATTTAAAAATTTTTTCAACTGTGGTTTTTTTAAACTCAAAAAATTTTACTATTGGGTAATTAGGTAATTTTAAAATTTTTCCCCAAATATGTACTTTTCAACTATACATATAATTATTTCTTAGAATTGCTTCTAATTCAAAAAATGCTTCCAATTAATTTTTCCTTAATTTTACCTATTTCAACTTAAGAATTCTCCCAATTGACATTTTCTTAATTTTTTTTTCAACTTGGAATTTTTCAAAAAATTTCAACTTTATATTTTTCAAAAGTTTCTTCCAATTTATTAATTGAAAAAATTTCCAAAAAATATGAAATTAAAATAAAAACTGAAAAAATCAAAGTTGAAAAATTTTTTTAAAAATTTACTGTTGGAAAATTTTTAAAAATTGGATAAATTTAAAAGAAATAGAATTAAAGAAATTAAGAAATTTAAAAATTTGAACTTGGAATAAATTTGAACTTGGATCGTCGAAATTCCATTTTTGGCAAGAATAATTAGAAGCTAGTTCCTAAAAAATTTGGTTCAAGGCACCGAGGCGCAATTTTCTACTCTTTCCTTCCAATCAAACGTTCTATTCACTTCTGAATTACTTTTTTGGAATATATGTGTACCTACGAAATGAATTTACGCTTAGGTGAAAAAGAAAGAGGCATAGAGGGCTAAAGATATTCTACATCTTTCCAATAAATTAATTTTTCTCTTCGACAATAAGACCTATAGTCTTTAATGAAACAAAAATTTCTCACATCCTGGTTCCAATTGCAATATGTAGGTAGGTAAGTATACAAATATATGTATAAGTAATTAAACAAATCTCCAAATGGCGAATCTTAACACCTTCAGCGATAGAAAAATGCTTATATTTATAACCACACCATCAATCAATACCCAAGTTATAAATGACTCAACTAGGTACATTATCCATTCAACTGGATGCATTCTCCTTACCCAACTGTAAACTGTTTTCCGTTACATGAAATGTTGGTAATTTGACAACACCATACACCTACATTGGTACACGAGTACCTATATATAATGTAAGAAATAAAGTACGAGTGAAAATGAAAATGAAAAATGTACTCAGACCTAGCCATATACCTATACACAATAAATCTTCATAATACATATCGGTACAGCCAACGTAATCATAATCACCATGCGCCTGTACAGCTTCATAGGTACCCATACCTAGACCTATACAATGAAATGACATATTCAGATGAATTAGTACAATTGTGATCAGTTTCACTGGAGTAATTTTCGCCTTCTTCGATACATTGTGTATTTGGTATGAACTAGTGACCGATATGTATAGATACCGGTGCTCAGATATAGTAAAACTTGTTTCGATGCTGTGAGCTGAAATCTCATACCAGTCGAAGATACGCCTTTGCAATTGTGTTAATGAAAGTTTTCATTAATAGATGAGATATGTGCGTATTATAGAAAGGATAATCATCGTCGGATCGAAACGATCGAGTTATGTAGGTATTTACTTATTCTATTATTTTTCCAGTTGGCAGGAGGTGAATTTAGAATCGTTTCATTTAGGTAGGTACCTATACCCACTACAAAAGGGAATTGGTGAGTTGATTCTCTGAATTCAGAAATGTGTGAATTGATTTCCATTTTTTTTTTCGGGGTATGTACGAATTGATTGAACATCGATAATCATTTAATCAAACTTCTAGTCCTTCCTACAGGGTGTCCACAAATTGAGAAACCAGTTTTTATGTCAAAAAATGGGGGTCCGATTTTTTTATTTATTGAAATGAAGTCTAAACACTGACGTGATTAAAAATTGGAATGTTTTTTTTGAAACCGGTTCAGCAGTTTCGAACCAGTTGTCAAAAATATCCCAAAAGTGGAGATATGAAAAAAAGTTTGAAACAAAAGTTGTAGAAAATTAAAAAACAATAATTTTTTGTTCCATAACTTTTTTTCTCATCTTGCAATGGAAAGAAGTTATGGTATAAAGAACTCGAGTATAATTTTTTTCTTTTTCAAGCCATAACTCTTCTCCATTTCTAAATTGAAAAAAGTTACAGAACGTGAAATGTTCAGTTTTTAATTTTCAATAAATTTTATTTCAAATTTTTTTGATATCTCCACTTTTTTGAAACCAGTAATTGATTCCAATTTTCTTAAGTTTCTTGGGTGGTTTTTTTCCAAGTCGACAACCGGTTATCAAAAAGTGCAGATAACAAAAAAAGTGTGAAATAAAAGTTGTAGAGAATTGAAATCTGAACATTTTATGATGTGTAATTTTTTTTTCATCTAGCAATTGAGAAGAGTTACGGCTTGAAAAAGAAAAAATTATACTCGAGTTCTTTATACCATAACTTCTTTCCATTGCAAGATGAGAAAAAAAGTTATGAGACAAAAAATTATTGCTTTTTAATTCTGTACAACTTTTGTTTCAAACTTTTTTTCATATCTCCACTTTTGGGATATTTTTGACAACTGGTTCGAAATTGCAGAACCGGTTTCAATAAACCATGCCAAATTTTAATCGCACTAGTGTGTTAACTCTATTTCAACAAAAAACCGAACCCTAATTTTTTAACCTAAACCGGTTTCTCAATTTTCGGACACCCTGTAGGTAGGACTAAAAATTTGATTACCTATCTCTTTTCAGTTCTGAAATATTGAGGAGTGTTTTAGGTGGACAAGACTTCTGTGTCATACTGTATATATATCCTATACTTTTACCCCAAAATTTTTCATAAAATTTCTTTTACTTAACTTTGAATTTTTCGCTCAAAAACTTGATTCCAATTTTTACCAACCTTTTTCAATTCCTTATATTTTCTTCAAATTTTTTATTTTTTCAACCTGAAATGTTCTTATTTTACCTTTGAAAACATTTTGCAATTTCACCACCAAAATTTTTTCCAACCAACACATTCTTGGATTTTTTTTAATTTGATGTTTTTTCTTTTTTTTTCAATTCAATATTTTTAGTTATCCAATTTAAAACCTTTTAAAATTCTCTAGGTAAGTACCATCTTTAAATTCTTGAAAGCTGATTTTAAATTCTATATAAATAATTTTAAAGTTCAACGCCGAGAGTTCGAAAAAAAATGCAAAGAAATTTAAAGGAGAGAAAATTTGGAAAAAATTCCAAGATTGAAAAAAAATTTTGAGAAAAAATGAAAAAAATTGAAAAAACTTTGAGTTGAAAAAAATTTTGGTGTTGAAAACACTCGAGAAAAAATTAAGAATGAAAAATAATTCAAAAAAATTGATATCAAAAATTGAAAAAAAATCGTGGAAAAAATTTTGAGCCAAAAAATCAGAGTTGAAAGAAATTTTTGAGAAAAATTGGGAATCAATTCGCCCATCTTTTCATACGAATATTTCTTTGAGAATCAACTTCCCTACATCCCTATAAAAATAAGTTATGCATTTTAATTTTCTACCAAAAAATGATTATTTTCACTCGTTTCATCGAAATAGACGTCCTATGATTTGGTATAACTTCATCGAAGCCCCAAACCAATGTATCTGACTCGATCGTCACGCATCAACATATGAAAATTCATCGCCATATGATTAACGTTAAACATATTACTATGAAAAATATTAATTCGTGTTCAAAAAAAAGCGGACGCCAACATCACCTACATCACGTACCATAAATTAACCGATGAAATAGTTTTTAAAACTTAATTCAATATTTTTACAGATACAGTCTTCCATACTCGCAGGTACGTCGTAATAATTTAATAAATTACAGGATTCCCATCGTTCGAGATGTTCACGTTTATTCAGCTTTCACGAAGTTCAATCGAAATAAACACGATCCAGGCTATGTGTTGATGTATAATTATCAAGTAGACATATCTATTATGAAGCCATCCACATACAAAATATTACAAACGAAATTAAACAAAAAGTATACTCGTAACGAGAATTAGATTGTAGATGTAGCAAATCGAACGACGAACACCTCTGGAATAGCGGCCTGTTTGTGTTCGTTACTGCAACTAGATAGAGTGGTATCCCAGACATGGATTTAGTATGAAAATGAAATTATGTTTTGTTTGATGAGCTAGCTGTGCTAAAACAACAATAAAGTAAAAGTAATTAGTACGTCGAATTCGTGATTGAATTTTTATGATATTCGAGCAATTGAAAAACTGCGAGTAATTTTTTTTTAGTATCTTGAGTCGTACCTATAGGTAGGTTAGAAATGTAATTCTGAGGTACCGATTTGTTGGAATATTTGATGTTTCGATGAATTCCTGCGAAGCAGAAAATGCAACTCATTTTACATTACCTACACCAGAACTGATGTTGGAATTAATGACTGCTGAATCGATTTATGTATTTAATTATCTGATTTAGTTTTATTTTCGTTTTAGATCAAAGGGTGTCCTTGGATGATGGGTCTAAATTTTGAAATTTGTGCACGATTTTCCTGTATACCTACTCGTAATTGTGATTTTATAAAATTTCCTGAAAAAATGTCACTTTTTAAAATTTTTGAAATTCTTGGGGAAATTATTGAAGAAATTCAACATTTAAAATTTGAAATAGATTATTCGTTTCGCTTCGAGTTGGGGCAGGATTACCATTTTCTCAAACTTTTTCCAATTTTGATTTTAAAAATTTTTTTCATTTATTGAGTTGAAAATATTTAGAAGACTATGAAGAGGGAAAATTTTAAAATTGTTGGAAAAAATTTCAAAGTTGAAAGAAATTAAAAAATATATAAAGATAAAAAAGTGTTGGAAATCAAAATTGAAAACATTTTGAGAAAATTTAAATTAAAAAATTTTTATAGTTGGGAATCTTTTAAAATTGGAAAGAAATTTAGTAAGTATTGAAAAAGTTTTCCAACTTTGTTTTCTTCAAAATATTCAACTTTAAATTTTTAAAATTTCTTACGACTCAAAAATTGCTTCCAATAATTGTTTTAATTTTCCTCAATTTTTTCAATCTCTAAAATCTTTTTAACTAAAAATTATACAGGGTGGTCCAGTTAAGGTGTGAAATATTGAAACCTCGTATTCTACTGATCAATACGAACAACAAATGTCATATTCAACATGGGCCCAAAACACTTTCTTTCTGAGATATCGCCGAGTAAAGAACTGGAAATTCGGCAACGTTGCGCATCGCGACGCCCGTAAAATGTTGCGTTTAACGAGACGAGCGTCGGAGTTACTTACGCGGAAGTTAATTACAGCGTTGCCACAAAATAAATTATGCCGAGATACCTTCCATTTTTTTGATTTTTTAGAAAAAATTTTTAGGCGAAATTTTTTTTATAATAATGAAGAATCATGAGAAATCATTAAATTCGATTTTTATTGTAATTTTGTGGGATGGTCGAAATTTGCTAAATTAATTACCCAGCATCCAATAAATGAAAAAAACAGAAATTTAAGTTAATAGGTGTTAAATAAGTAGTACTACCCTTAAAAGTGAATAAAATTTCAAAAAAATGATTTCTTGTTCTTGTTCGACCATTTTTCTGGTACAGAAACACATTGTTTGCTTTAAAACACTTACTTATGAACAAAAAAAAAAAAATTGGTATGCGTTTCTATGGACCTCCTTTCACTTTTTCCACCACCTACCCCTGAAAATTTTCACTGCTAGAGCGAAAATTGCCAATTTTGCGTGAAATCCGGGCCCCCTTTAAAGGCGAATAACTCAGTAATGAAGCGTTTATGACCCTTCATGTATATAACATTTTTTACTCCAAATGATAAGTAGAATACGTGGTTTTAATATTTCACACCTTAACTGAACCACCCTGTATGTACTAAAAAAAACTCTCAATTTCACTTTTTTTCAGACGTTTTTCCAAATTTTTCCAACTTTGATTTTTCATTTTTTTGATTTCATGTTTTTATTACTTAGGTATTTTTTAGAATTTCTTCTGATCACTTATTTAAACAATTTTACTGATTGGAAATTTTTTTAAATTGGATACAGCTTTTAAAAAAAATTAGAATGAAGTAGGTAGGTATGGAAATTTAAAAGATTTAGTTGAAAAAAGTTGAACTTTTGGAATAAATTTGGACTTGGATTGATTTCAGATTTTTATTTTTTCACTTTTTTAGTTTTTTTTCTCTTCCATCGATTCAGTAATGTTCCGAAGGCATTTTGCTCGAGAAGAGGGAGGGAAGTTATAAAATATGTGAAAATCTCAACTTGGATTTTCAATTTTCTCAATCGTTCATGATGATATCGAAATCAATAATACTTGTTTTCAACCCTTTCACAATGCTCCTTTTTTACTAGGTACCTACCTACGTAAGTATCTATTGCTAATTCGTACCTAGTTAAAAAATATACGAAACCATTATTTGTCCCGAGCAAAGCGAAGAAAGCATATATTTTTGTTTTTTGGTTGGTAACACTGATTTTAGAGAAAAACTGAAAAAATATGCTGATTGAATTCCCTTTCCTACCAACTAAACATGTCCTAAAAATCACCCAAATAAATGAGTGGTTAATTAAAATGTAGATACCTAGATAGGTATTTGTGATTAAATCTCTGTATATTGAAAAGTAAGTAGAATTTGAACAGAATTTCGTTTTATCAGGAGTAATTACCTAATTATCTCTAGTATAATCTTTTTTATCGATGTTGCCGATTCTAAAAAATTTATGTATAACGTGATAAAAAAAAATTGTAGGCTTTGAATACTTTCTTTCATTAAGACGATCAAATCCATTCAAATCTGCTCGGACTCATCAAGTAAAAGATGAGCAGTTTACTCCACATCATTTTTCTGTTAATGATTTGGAGTATACTGCTGATCTTTTACTTAGCGAGTTCTAGAAGATTACAAGTGCTCTAGAAGAAACAAGTATGACACCCACAGAAGATACCCTGCTTGATTATGGCGAATTTTCATTTCTACGAGACAAAAGCGTAAAGCGTACGAGAGGGTAAGCAATACAACGTTTTTGAGAAATGTTATTTAGGCTTGAATTTCAAATCATACCTTAAAAGTTAAGGTAGCCTTAAAGGTTCCTTATCGCATTTTCAACCAATAAAAAAGCACGAAACGGTTTCTTAAAATCATTAAGATTGACTTAATTTTTAAGATATGATTTAAAATTCGGGCCTTAGACTTACGTAGCTACCTATACAAATTCGGATATTTTGTGAAAAATAATTCTATCACGTGTGAAATTTGCGAGTCTTACATTTGAAACCCAAAAATTTGGTAGTTTTATTAATTTGTCATGTTTTCAATAAGCCGATGCCAACTATATAATGAAATTCAAGCGCCCGCCGAATAGAGGCCTGCCCAAAGCACATCGTCCATAATCGCATCCATACCTCACTAGACGTAAGTATTTATATCGTTACATTTTAATCATATTTCAGTTTTAGGATTCAAATAGGTTCTTCTATGTGAGTCCAGAGGAGTTTGGAGACAATAAAACTCACATTTGCCAAAAAAATCTATACTTATTTTATAAATTGATATTGATATAGAATTCAACGCTGTACAACGTGGCATGAACGATTTTTTCCTTACTTCACGTTTTAAACTTTTAAAGGCTAAAATCACCTTCAAAAACATGGCTTAGAATCAAAACTCGCATTTTCCATCTACAAAAAAATTTCGTAGAACCAAATTTGTAAGGCTTGATTAAAGGAATATTTTTTGTATCTGGACATTTTCCCCCTAATTCAATTGTCTTCGAGTTATAAACCAGTTTCAAAAATTTCGAAATGCATATTCGAAATTTTTGAAACTGGTTTATAACTCGAAGACGATTGAACTGGGTAAAAAATGTCAAGAGGCAAAAAATATTTTATTTTTCATGCTCTACAAATTTGATTCCACGAATTTTTTTGTAGCTGTGAAAAAAATACAAAAAAATACTGGTTTAAGACAAACCTCACACTTGCCATCCTTTCCCCTCCATTTTAAGATGAGCGGATGTTCGAAACAAATCGTCTTTTCAAGAAATCCTATTTTCAGGTCCTACTTGACAATATATAATGTTTTCAACAATCCAGATAATCCGCAACTACACTCAAACAGTTTTTTGCGTTTTTCTCAAAATCACAAGTTGTGCCAAATGTGAGTTTCGTCTCCAAACCCATCTTATATAAGGTAGCTTATTGTGGACCCATTTTGCATTTAAGGCGGTACAGAGTAAAGTAGCCCCAAAACTGTTCCAAAAATGGTATCCTGGAGTAAGGAAAAATATTCATTATGATATGCAGCGTTTAACTTGAACAAATCTGATTGAATGGGGGGGGCAGCAGGAGGATGAGCCAAAATAACGGAGAAGGTGGAACCCTCCCCATTCTGATATCTCGCTGATTTGTTAGTTTTTTCCCGTGATTTCGAAATGAAAATTTTAGAATGTACTAGAGACCCAGAAGAACTACCCTGAGGAGGGCTGGAGCCTCAAAATGCACAAGAAAATTTCAATTTTTACGTAGGTACCTATTTATGATCTTGAATAAAAATATCAGGAGTTTTGCGAGTCGTGAGGCTCCATTCCTATCAGGGTGATTCTTTTGGTCTCTAGTACATTCTAAAATTTTCATTTCGAAATCACGGGGAAAAACTAACAAAGCGGCGAAATATGAATATCAAAATGAGGGGGGTCTCCGCCCTCTTTTAATTAGACTTGTTCAAATTCAACATATTTTCGATTCAACCGATAAAATATACCAAACAAGAGGTGTTTGCGGAAAAGTGCATTTTACCCATTTTTACCCATTTTGAGAACCCTCCTGAAGACAATTATTATACTGTTGGATAGCCCTCAAAATACACTTTTTGCAGACCTATATTTGAAAAAATTCTCAACTCAATTCACGTTTATTTTTAATTTTTGGGGTTACAGGTGCGATATAAAATTTTTGGACTTTCATTTTTTGAATAAAACTTACTGTATTTCTTTGTAGATAAATTACTGTATTTTGAGAAAACACCTATAGAAGAACTGAGTAACATGAAATCAGAGGAGAAACTATTACATGCTAACATGAAATGGAGAATGTACACCATATATTGCAAAATTGGTACGAATCATTTTTTAATGTACCTATATATATTTTTAAACAAATAGATTAGGTGTTCCGAAATATTAAATTTATCTTGATGATTGGAGGAATGGGAGGACCCGGGGGGGGGGGGGGGAGTTGGACATAAAATTAAAATGATAAAGCGGATGAAATTGTTTGTACTTCGTTAGTGCTGGTTTGTGCTGCCACCTGTAACCTTCCAACCCCCCTCCGGAGTTTCATCATGACTTCACAGCAAGTACATCAAGTTTTCCTGAAATCGAAAGGTTGGGCAGCGCAAGTCACGCATACGGAAACGCGGTACAATTGTACTTCATGATTTTTCGGGGTTTGACGCTGGAATGAATTTTGGGATGAATTTTCATCCCAAAAATTATCCCACAATTATTCCGATCTTTTGAGGATGAGATGTTTATCCCAAAAATAATCCAACGAATTTCCCTACCTTTTGAGGCTGGAATGATTTTTGGGTTGAACTTAGGGATGCATTTTCATCCCAGAAATCATTCCATGATTTTTTCGAGCTATTGAGGCTGGGATGAATTTTGGGATGAATTTTCATCCCAAAAATCATCCCACAATTTTTACAACCTTTTGAATTAATTTTCATTTCAAAAATCATCCCACGACTTTTTTCTACTTTTGGCTGGAATAATTTTTGGGTTAAATTTTGAGATGAATGTCTATCCCAGAAATCATCACATGATTTTTCTGATCTATTGAGGCTGGGATGAATTTTGGAATGAATTTTCATCCCAAAAATCATCCCACAATTTTTCCAACCTTTTGAATTAATTTTCATCTCAAAAATCATCCCACGATTTTTTTCTACCTTTGGCTGGAATAATTTTTGGGTTAAATTTTGAGATGAATGTCTAGCCCAGAAATCATCACATGATTTTTCTGATCTATTAAGACTGGGATGAATTTTGGAATGAATTTTCATCCCAAAAATCATCCAACGAATTTTCCCACCTTTTGAGGCTGGAATGATTTTTGGGTTGAACTTGGGGATGAATTTTCATCCCAGAAATCATTCCATGATTTTTTCAAGCTATTAGGATGAATTTTGGGATGAATTTTCATCCGAAAAATCATCCCACAATTCTTCCGAGCTTTTGAAGCTCGGATGATTATTGGTACCTATACCTACTCGTATGAATTTTCATTACAAAAATCATCCCACGATTTTTCGGAGATGATTTCATAATCGCAATAAATCATTATTATCTTTTTCAGAAAAAAACTTGAAGAACTATATATTAAATTGTTTGCGGCAATAAACTCAGAGAACGGATCGAAGATTATGAAATATGTTCGTTCCCCACTTGGCTCTTATTTTTCAACTTGACTCGATACCAAAAATGGACGATGGCTTGAATACAACCACTGGGAAGAAATTTGGAAGCTGCTCGCCAAATTCTATGGGATGAGATCGTTTCATTTAACAAAACTGAGAATTTCTGTTTATTTTTACTTTCATTTCCATCAAAAGTTCCGAGATATGTTTGTCGAGCAATGCACAAAAGTAGCCTTTATCTGCACCATCTACAATTACATATCCGTGTGAAAATGTATGGTTGTTGGTTGACAATCGTATTTGAATAAATTACTTATTAGATACCTCATAAAGAATACTTTTTTCTAGTTTTGACGAGGGGGAAGGTAACGATGGCAAAATACAATCATTAGGTATTGATGTAGGAGGGGATGCGCATTGCAAAATTTTACCAAAAAAACCGTTCTCTGTACCTACTACGATAAAAAATATTGGAATGATGGAAACGTAAAAAAATTGCAAATAAACTGAAAAATTGGTGTTTACAATTGCACTTTTCGTCATTTTAACGAAAGATTTTAAAATAAAACATAAAAATTTCCTACCTTTGAGCTTAAGGGAAGGGGGCTCCTATCCCCCTTGTCCCCTCGCTCGGGTACACCAATGACTTCAAAAATGTTAATGAATTACAACTTTAATATTGTCTTCTATTTTATATTGAAACTTTATGGAAAAATGAAATTAATCTGTACAAAAACGAAAAAAGTAAAAAGAAAGATATTATAGGAATCACTTTTTATCACGACACAGATAATCCCATGTTGCCAGTTGAAGAAAAGGCGAAAAAACTCGAGTAAATCCATAATTTTAAAAAATTAAAAAAAATTATTTCATCTTCAAAAGTTTTAAAAATACATCAAAATCGTGGAATAATTTTTGAGATGAAAATCAATCTGAAAAATCACCCCACGTTTTTCAGAGCTTTTGAATGTGAAATGATTTTTCAGATGAAAATCAGTTCCAAGATTTATCCTATAAGTTTTTCAAATTTTCGCAAGTGGGATGACTTTTGGGATGAAATTTATTTGAATGCGGGATGGCTTTTGAGATGAAAATCAATCCCAAAAATCATTCCAGCTTCACAATGTATGAAAAATTGTGCGATGAATTATAAAAATGATTTTCATCCCAAAAATCACCCAACGTAAAAAGCCAGAAAAAATAGTCAGATGAGTTTTGTATTGAACATCAGTCTAAAAAAAAAACGAAAATGATAAGAATCTTAATCATTTTAGTGCAAAAAACAATAATTTTCAACATTCTGCTCTTTTTGAATTCTTTAGTGAGAGGATAAAAATGGGAAGTTCTTTGTTAATTTAAAACAAGAAAAATGGCTTGAAAATGGCGAAAAATCAAGGAAATTGTAAAAATTTTCATTCTTTGGATCCAGTAGAGACCTTGGTCCCTTAAAATTTCATAAATACTCAAAAATTTACTCAATTTTTCGCCCTGGCTAAAATATTTGCTAAATAAAGGCCTGTTTCAGAAAATAACAGTAAAATAATCATTTTTCCAAATAAAAATTGTCTTCAAATAAAATTTTTAAAAATCCATACACATTAAATCAACACTTTTTTAAAAAGATTTTCTCAATTTTTTCCATAAACCTTTAAAATTTAAAAATTGCACAGAGTTGAAAAAATTACGTTCTTTCTTCAAAATCGATAAATCAAGTTCAGTTATTTATTCGAAAAAAAATTAAATTCCGAAAAAGGCCGAAAAAAGAAAATAATTCTTTCGCAATAAAAATACAGAAAAAGACTACCTTAGAATAGAAATGTTTATTCCATAAAAAATTAAAAAATAAACTCAATAAATTTTTGTACACTGTAAGAAGGAATCTTGATTCCACTCTGAAAATCATACAGCTAACTAAATAAAATATAAATAAATAACGAAACATCTCGTAAATTTCCAAACCGTTTGCTAACGTACCTTTAATAAATTATAATTACACGATACTTTAAAATCAGCAAACAATTCGGATTATCTATTAAACTATTGTAAATTGAAATGCTTCGATGAAAGTTAAGTACGTAACACGACATAAAAAAATATCTAATTGCAACCATATATCACAATACGAAACAAAATATAACAAAATAGCTGCTATAATAAGAAGGTAGGTAAGTTATTTCACCTACGTAGAATAGGTATCATTTTCTAATTAAATATAGCTAAATTTTTATCGCGTTTCAAAGGCTCCTTTTCCAATTAGGAGAAATGCAATAGAGAGAAAAAATATATAATAAATTACCAATAACATTCAAAAAAGCAATAGCTTTAATAACAAATTGACTTAAGCGCTTAAATTTTATGGTATAACATTACAAAAAAAAATTATTAGATGATAAACAAAAATTATAGTACACAAAATTATATAGCAATGAGCAACGAAAATCTCTTAATAAATAATTAACGTTAATTTAATAAAGAAAAACAAAAATTTTTACTATTTGGATAAAAAAAAATAGATACCTATCAATTTATACCGGATTACAAAAAAAAAATGGCGTCATTTAAATCAATTATTATAATAATTTTGATACCAGAGAATAACTTCTTATTAAAGTGAGGTAATTAAAATTTTTATTCTCGAGTATACACCAATAAAATTAATTGATCCAAATGACATATTTCTCAGCGGTAGGTATCCCACATACTAAAATAATTTATATACATAAAACAATTTCACTAATATGACCGAAACAATCGGAATATAAAAAAGTTTATACTCGCACAAATCATCTCGAATTGTTATTAAATTCGTAATTTCAATTTATTATCTATAATTAATATTTTGTCAAGCGTAATTATTTACATTGCTTTTTTTCACGTTTTAAATAACAATTAAGTATTATCAACATATCAGAGAAAATATTTTTTTTATTTCTTTGGCATATCGGTATAAGTATGATCAAGTAGATTATTGGTATTAGTTTATGGTTGGAGACGATGATGATTGTCTTTAGGACGCGAAATTGATTATTAGGGTGAAAAATACGTACACAATGTTTTTCATATGGTTCGAGTATGAAACTAAATATACTTAGGAACAATAATATTAAAATGAATTTAATGCTTAGATATTCGAAAGATATTGTAGGTAACTTTAACATATTAATACAACAACTGGCTTTCTGCTTCACAGATATTTTTATACTACGCCATTCCTAACGTGGAATTAATTTATAATTATTTAGTATATCTACACGATGCTGGGCGATCATGTTGACCAATGAAAAGTTGAAATACGGTTTTGGTCTGGGTGATGGGGCGGTATCGATTTATTTCCTAGGATTCCTGGTAGTGTAGATTGGAATTTAATCGATGGAGGGATTTTTTTCCTCGAAAAGTTTAGATATCTGTTTTTGAATTTTACAAAATGATTTAAAAAAAAAAATTAAATTCGATGGAATTTTCAAAATTTTTAATGCTTTTATTTTGAAAATTCGAAGCAAAAGGATAATTGGGCTTAGCATTTTTGAAGGACCAAAAATTGGTAATTTTCAACTCAAATGAGATTTTTTTGACTTTTCCAACTTAAATTATAATTTTTTCAAATTTTCCCATCGTAAACTATCATTTTTCTGGAAAAAGTCGCCCTTTCCTCAATTTTTTCGATCAAAAATGTAATCTTGACATCATGAAGGAGCAATCTGACCCCTACCAACCAATTCGTTCTGAATTTTTTAGTTTTTTTTTCTAAAAAATTTGCCATGCCAAATATTTACTTTGAATAAAATTTTTTTCATCTCGAAATTTCCTCCTCCTTTTTTTTGAAAACTTTTCATTCATAGTATTTTGGGTAAGTAAGTAGGTACTTACCTATTTTTTTTCAAAACTTTTTACAAATTTCAATTATTCCACTTTGTGATTTTCATTTTTTTCAAATACCGAAATAGTTCTTCCGGAAATTTTTTCATCAATTTTTTTCACGATAAAGATCACATTTCCAATTTTTAAGCATAATTTGATTATAAATTTTTGTACATGGCACCCACATATGTGAGCCTGGATATAGAAACCACCCATTGGGGTCAAAAATGAGTTTTTGAGTTGAGACTAATTTTGGGCCTTTCAGAAGGAATAGCATCAAGGGAGAACCTCAACTCAAAAATCAATTTTTGACCCCTAAGGGTGGTTTTTATACCCAGGCTTACATATTTTTTCTTTTTCATTTCGTAATTTTCATTCTGATATTCAAAATCACAAAGTTCTTCTGATGATGTCGAATTAGGTAATTGAGCAATCTGAAAACTTGTCACATTGGTTGACATTTCGTCACACCCCCTCTCTCCCTCCCTCCCTGGTCTTTAAGCCGCGAACCTACACAACGATTTTAAGAGAATACGGAATTTTTATGCCATTTCTTTTATTTTCCAAGACCCAGAGATCAAAATATGTCAAAAAATAGCAAAAAAGATGATCTTGCGATAAAAAATCGAAAAATTACTGTTTTTGAGGGAATTTTTCATATTGCAGAATTACATTTCACTCGGGTGAAAATTTTTGAAAAAATTACTTTGGAAAGCAAAAAATGGTAAATTTTTCAATATTTTACTAGCCATTGTTGGTTGTTTGAAAAAAGATGACAATCCTCAGTGCTATTTCTCCCGTAGATCCGCACCTGAGATGGTTTTTGCAAATCTTTCAAATTCTTTTTGAAATAATTTTTCTAGAAAAGTTGGGAAATACTAATTTTCGAAATCTTGAAAACGAATTGCAAAAAAGTATTACGTAATATGAGTGTTCATGTTCTAAATTTCACTAAAATTTCATTAGCTCACCTCTTCTCTTTTCCCCTCCCCTGTAAAAAACTATTTAATATAAATTTGACTCTCAACCACTATTTTCATCTTTTGAATAAAAACCACTGATTTGGTTTATGGGATTTTGAGAAAATGGAGGTAAATGATTTTTGGCAGGATAAAATCAAAAAAATTCGAAAATTTCATTTTAGAGAAAAATTCAATCATAATCCCCTAAATAGAGCATTTATAAAAACAGATATCTAGTACGCTGACAAGGATATCCCTCGAGATGTCCGTTTTCAATTTGAATGTGTAGAATTTCAAAAACCCCGGTAATCAAAAATTCAGACACCCAAGTTCATTTTTCGATTTTTAGAAAATTTTTAAAAACTCGAAAATCGTCACTTTCCAGCAACGAAGTGATTTTTTGAAAAAATCAATAAAATTGATAAAAATGAGATTTGTACTTAATTTCAACCTCCTCGGCCAAAACTCAGCGTATCAAGTCATTTTGGAGACTCCAATGAGATTTTGATTTTTTGCAGTACTTACATATTTTTATCACATAAAGCTGGAAAATTAACTTGGAGGGCCATTTCTCGTCTTTTTCGAGTATCTAATTCAAATAAAAAATCTACATATTCCCCAATTTTCAGGAAGATTATCCCAATTAGATAATTTTCTGAATGTCATTCAAATTTCCAATGGTCAAATTGAAATCTGGTCAAAGACATGGATTTTCACATTGAAGAAAAACTAAATCTTCCTCGGTGAAGACTCAAAAATGACTGGAAATAGAAAAATTTGGCATGAACCCATTTCTATCAATTTTACAGGAAAAATACTATTGTTGAAAAAAATTACATTTTTCTCTAAAAGAACGATTATTTTTGAAAAATTTGTTAAAAAATCAACTTGGGATAGTTGGAGCTTCAGTTACGAAGGTTTTGGGACGTGCTGGTTCCAAAAATTCTACTTCATCCAGTCGAGAGAAAATACGTCTTTCAACACCTCAATTGATTCCCTCGTGAAACCACCCTAATTCTTTGCATCACTTTTTTTAAATTGAAAAAAAAGAAGTGCAAAATATTTTTTATCAATTTTTTGAAGAAAAAGGTCTTCCTAAATCGAAAAAATATTAATTTTACTAAGTCTAGACCTTTGAAAAGCCATTTTAAGCTTATTCCCCTTCATAGGCAAAATATTCTCTCAAAAAAACGACAATCGTTTCCTCATCTGACCAAACCTCGAAAAAATCGACCATCCGCCGTACAAAATTCACCCGGGTAAAACCATTTTCAAAACTTCATTAGCATCGAATCACCGCCGCAGCAAAAAACATAAAAACAAAACGCTACCGAACGCGACAACGACGCTGACGAATAAAAAATTCATAACAATATCTGTGAATCAAAAAAACCGCTCGACCATGGTGTTTAGCTTTTATGATTCGAGCCGGTTTGTCTCTGAGGCGATACCTCAGCTTGCGGTAATCTATTGCCCATTAATCTCAGCGCCATCCAGTTGGCTAACGAGTTAACGGCTAGTCCGGCCGCTCCGCCGGACGTTTGAAATACATGCGACGTGAATTGCTGTTGCTGGTGTCGCATGCGTTGCTGATGTTGCAGAATTTTCTGCTTTTGACGTTGTATTTGGTATCTATAGAGTAAGAATCCGGCCACTATGGCCGACAGAATGGCACATAACGCCATTAATATGAAAATGACGCTGAAGCCTTGCACCGGCAGGCAAATACCGTACACGACTTCTTCTCGTATTTTACCTTGAAACACGGTCACCGCTTCTTGTTTGTTATCCGGTGTAAAGGCCAGGTCTGCTTCAGAAATAACTTCGTACAGACCGCTAACGCCGACGTTAGCGTTCTTAGCTTTGCTGTCCGAGACGACAAATGATCGCCTTCTTCTTCTCTGAAAAGAAGACGATGGTTTTTGATTATTAGTACTATTAGATGACACTCCTAAATTAGGTTCAGTATCGTCTTTTAATTTCCTTGGACCGTGAGGAAAACGTTCGTGCGGATCTCTTTGTAAGCTTAACGTATGGTGTTGTGATAAGACCTATAAATCAATTCAATTTCAAATAAAATTGTGAAGTATTACTTTTCACTTATAGTGCTACACGTGCTGCTAGACTATTGAAAATTTTCTACCAAGGAGGTGGAGTAAAAGGGTGAAATATTATTTCGACTACTGTGAGTTTTTTAATGGATCTACTTTTTTTTTATCAACGTGAATTACAAAAAAAAAAAGATTAAAAATAAAAATTGTCGGAGTTCAATTTATACAGGGTGTTTCAATAGTAGTGGAACGCCTTCCATATGACGATGCTGCAACCTCAACTGCACAAATGAGAGAGAAATTGCATATTCGGAGATTTGAAGGGAGTTATATCATTTCATAAAAACGATTCCAGCTCCTAAATCATTGACGCACATGATCCTAAGTCCAAATTTATTCAAAGTTCAAAATTTTTCAACTCTAAATTTTTTCAGTTTATTAAATTCTAAACTTTTTAAAAAATTGTACCCGATATTAGAATTTTTTCAATAGCTCAAACTTCAATTTTCTCAAAATTTGACCAATTTTGCTTTTTTAAAATTTTATATCTATACTTAAAATTTCTTCTAATTATTGAGTTGAAAGAAATTTTGAATAACATCAAGTTGAAATTCAACAAAAAAATTCAAAATGTGAAAAAAATTGAGGAAAGTTTGGAAATTGTTGGAAACATTTTTTGAATTGAAAGAATTGAAAAAATAAGGTTGAAAAATGTTGAGAAAATTGAATTAAAAATTTTCTCTACATAGGAAAAAATTTTCAATTTTAACTTCAGTTTCTTCATTTTTTTCAAACTTTATATTTTTAAACATTTTTTTTCAACTCTAAAATTGTTTCGAATAATTTAAAAATCCTTCTTCAATTTTTTTTTCATTAAGTAAGTATATAAAATTTTTTCAATGAAAAATGAATTAAAATTTTTTCCAAGTTTGAATTTTTAAAGAAATTCTCAACTTGACGTTTTTCAAAATTTCTTTCAACTCAATAAGTAGGTAATTATAAAAAAGTTTAAAAAGTAATGAAAATATAAAATCAAAATTTTTTTTTAAAATCAGAGTGGGATAAATTTTGAAAAAAATTGAATTAAAAAATTAGTACCTATTGAAAAATTTTTTTGAATTGAAAACAGCTTTGAAAAAAATTGGAATTGAAGAAATTGAAAAAATTATTCAAGAGTTTGAAAAAATTTCAACTTGAATCATCGAAATCCGTTTTATGTCAAAATGTATAGAAGTTAGCAAAAATGATATCATAACATTACACCAGCTCCTAAATTATTTTGACATAATGGTATAATTTGTTCCAGGTTCAAATTTTTCAACTCTAAATTTTTTCAATTTCTGTAGATAATTCTGAATTTGTTTTAAAAAATTATGATTATTTCAATATTATAACTTTTTTAATAGTTTCAACTTCAATTTTCTCAAAATTTGTCCAATTTCGATTGTTCATTTTTTTTTTCAATTTCCTATTTTTTAAAAAACAATTCAATTATTGACGTTAGAAGAAATGTTGAAAAAGTAGAAGAACCTTTAAAAAAATCAAAAATGGAAAAATGTTGACTTGAAATATATTTAAAAATTCCAATTCTAAAACTGTTTGAATAATTTTAAAATTTTACTTCAATTTTTTTCAACAATATGAAATTTTTTCAATTGAAAACTGACAAAATAATTTTCAATTGAAAATTTATTAAAATTTTTTCCAACTTTTGGATTTTTAAAGAAATTTTTAATTTCATGTTTTTCAAAATTTCTTCCAACTCTAGAGAAAATTTAAATTAAAAAAAATTACTCCTAGAAAAATTTTAAAATTGGATACAGCGCCAGCGTAGAAAAAAATACCTTCGACTAAATTTGCATGGAATATGCATCAGGTACCTACGAAAATAAAAAATGGTGCAAATGACTGAATCTTTCTTATTTGACCAATGGGAATTTTCAATTACCATGCAACTCGACTTTTTTCTAAATCCATATCATTTTCAAAAATTTTTCAGCCCCATTCTCTCAACTCAAAAATTGTTTTTCTAGTATATTTTTCAACTTAACAATGAAATTAGGTCTACTGAAATTTCTTCCTAAAAATGTTTTCCCAGGTCTAAAATTTTTCTCAAAATTTTTTCAACTATGGTATTTTTTCTTGAGATACTATTTTTCAACTCTTGGAATTTTTTTCTCAACTCTTATAATTTCTTTTTCAAAAATTTTATTCGCCTCTAAAATTTTATCAAACCTTCTTTGTTATTTGCGAGGCAATCGTTGATCGAAAAAACAATTCCCAAGGTGTTGACATAGCACACATATTTCAAAAGTGCATGATTGGCAAATTCCAACTTCAATTCTAATGAAAAAATTTCTCAACTATGGATTTTCTCTTCAAAAATAGTTTTCAACTTTGTTATTTTGTTTTTTCAAACTGAAAATTTTTTCTTAAAATATATTTTTTCAAACTGTAAAATTTTTACGATAACAAAATTTTAAAAAATTTAGGTTGGGAAAATCGTTGAAAAACTCGAAAAAATTTAACGAGAATTTAAAGTTTTTGAAAATTTTAAGATCAAAAGATGGAATTTTAGAGTTGGCAGTTGAAAAAAAATGGAATTCTTTCAAGAGAATTTCAATTTTTAAAAAGTTTTAAAGTCGAAGAATCGATTTTTAGAGCTGAAAATAACTCACATCAGAAAAAATGTTGAGTAAGAAATTTTAGAGTTGAAAAAAAGTTTATTGGAATTGAAAAATTGAAATTTTGAGAAAAAATTTTATGAGACGAAAAAATCTAGAAAAAATTCAAGTGTTGAAAAACATATTGAGAAAAAAATATTAGAGTTGAAAAAGATCTAGAGAAGAAAATACTAGAGTTGAAAAAATTCTGAGAAAAGAAAAAAGAAAAAATTACATTAGAGTTGGAAATTTTTTGAAAATATGTAATATGGATTTGGAAAAAATTGAGTTGCATAGTAATCGAAGCCTCGCACGAGCCAAATAGGAAAGATTCAGTCGTTCTTACAATTTTTTATTTTCGTACCTGATGCATATTCCGAGTAAAAATCGTGGATAAAAAATTCAGAATTAAAGAAATTCAGAAAAATTAAGGGTTTGAAAAAATTTGAACTTGGATCGTCGAAATCCCATCCCATTTGCTTCAAAATTATTCAGGAGCTAGTTAACTTAACCCCTTGCAATCTCCGATCAGGCAAATCTACCTACACCGTTGCAGCTGAGGTTGCAGCACACGCAAACAGAAGGCATCAAAACTCCACCAAAACACCACGTACAACAGCCGGAGGCCCAAATCCAAACGTTTTTCGTTCTCTGCACGAAAAAACCCCCCAATTTCCAACCATCTCCGGCTCATGAACTCCGACAATATCTTACACCATAGAAAAAACACCCCAATGAAACTTACCGGTTGCATATTGCTAGACATCTGCGGCATTTGTACATTATGTAAAATAGGCGACGGTGGAGGCGACGTATCGATGCCCTCTCTGACACCAGACACAGGTAACGAGCCAGCTTCCGGCTTCGACGGTACGGGCGGTTCTCCTTTGAGCGGAGCTGGATTCTGGTCATCGTAGCTAGCCTCATTGGGAACATCCTCGACCGACTTGTCATCGTATAAATCATTGGCCAAACTGTTGGAAGGTGCTGATTGCCTCTTGGGCGGACTATCTTTAAGATTGGTTTGACTGGAATCTTTACGTTCGATGGTATTGTACTCGTCGAACCCACCCTGGTGTAGGCCGACTGGTTCTATGGAATCGGCTAATTGGCAGTGATCGAGGCAACCGTGTCGACAAATTTCAACTTTGCATTTGATGTGGACACTGAGCGCGTCTGGGAATTTGAACGCGTGAAAGAAGGCGTACGTGATTACGGAGGCTCGTTCGTCTGAGATTTTCGCTTTTAAAAATCTGCTTATCATTTTTGGGCGTAGAACGCAGCCGTGTTCGTCGCTGAGCTGGATTATGTGGCCGCCGCCGTCCGAAGCTGCGCAGGATTTCACTCTCATGTCGAATTCGCCTGGAATATAAGTGAAGAGTTAATGAACGGTGAAGTGGGAGATGGTGGAGGAAGAAAATCATAAAAATTAACGATAAAGCGTCAATTTTAAAGGAACATCAAAATTCATATATTTTTTAGTGGAATGGAACTTTATGCCTCGCAATAAAAAAAAATCATGGAAATTATGAATGTTCATAGAAACCTTGAAATTGTAAATATAGGTAGGTAAGTAATTGAGATTCACTCCAAGAAATCACGTAAGAAATAATTTTTATACCATGCAATGTTCATAAAAGCTGAAAATTCTCAGCAGTTCTATGAATAAAAAAAAATCACGATAAGTCAAATCTAAGTTTGGCAAATGGAAAATCCATAAAAATTTCCAACCTCAGACTTCAATTTCCCAACGGAGAATTTATTCCTGAATTTCTAAATTCAAAATCAAATTTTCTCCAACTTTCCTCAATCAAAAATACTCTGGAAAGGAATTGCTACAACTTCTTGAAAAATTTTCTAGTCCAATTTTTTTTTTTCCAATTGCAAATGAAAGACAAGGAAAAGTGTGTCTTTTTCAGTACCTATCCATCTGTTGAAATCTTAGGATGATACCTAAAGGAAAAATATCTACACTAATTGAAAATTATCTGACATTGAAGCAAGGTAGGTATATTATCAATTTATGTCACGTCACTAAAAAAAACAATATAAACACCAAAAAAAGTTAGTATTCCACCCAAAATTTTGGAATATTTCTGGATACTAAAATTCAAAGTTCAAGTCTTTTGACTTTTGAAACCCTTTGAAAACATCGAGTTTCAATTTCATCCACTTAATTTTTTTATGTGAGATCTCTCCATCGTGTGGAACCTTATGGAGTGCAGAGAGAACCTACAAGGTTTAGCCAGAGGCAGCGAAAGGGGAGGACCAAATGAAGTTTTGCAATTCGGAAAATACCCGTGAACTTTTACAATTCAATATTTTTCCAAGCCTCTCCCCTTTCTAGCCCCTAATTTTGGTCAGAATGGAACAAAAAAAAAATTAAAATATCTACAAGGAAGATATTCCAACCGGCAGTAAAATTTCGTGTCAAAACTTCAAAATTTTAGGAGCTAAAGTTTATTTTTTGAAGAATTTTGGCAAATTTTTAAAAATTTAAAATTTCCTCATGATCGTTCAAAAAAAACAAAAATTTGATCTAATCAAGAAAAGAAATCAAAATTTGGCATTATGCTCTATTTTCAACCTTCCAAATCGATTGGACGTGGTCTGAACCTCCAGAAAATTTTGGAATTTCCCACAATTGAAAAAAGCCTACAGGCATCATAGCGAAATTCCGAAGAAAAAAGTGACTTTTAGTGACCTTTTTTGAGAAAAAAGTGACTTTTAGTGACCTTTTTTGAGAAAAAAGTGACCAAAAAGTGACCAAAACATGACAAAAAAGTAACCAAAAGTAACCAAAAGTAACCGAAAATTCGATTCTTTCGGGGGAATTTTTTTACAGTTAAAAGAGGGCTGAGAATTCCAGAAAAAATGAGGGGAGGGGGTCAAAATTCAATGAAAAAATTAGGTAAGTAATCTAAAAATCTAATTTTTTTAGTGGCACTTTAGGAGGCAGATATACATAATTAATTCAATTTAACAGATTTGAGCAAAGAAAAATTGAAAAATGACGAGATTTTTGGAACAAACAATTGATATACGACCTATTTCTACTTTCTAAATCTAAATCAGTCAATTTTCGTAAAACTGTGTCTTTTTGAATCAGTGAAATGAATTTATTTGAAAATCTGTGATATTTCAATTGTTTGATTGATTTATTTTAGTCAAAAATATTGATTTATTCTGTCAAATGGGGAATTGATTAAAAAATCAATTACTTTACTGATTTAGAAAAACATAATTTTTACAAATTTAGAAACAGAATTATTGAAATACTGCCCGAGCGAAGCGAGGGTAAATTTTTTTAGAAAAATCATTATCAACTTTTAATTTTTTTTCTTAAAGAATTTTGAAAAATAGCAATTTTTACGTGAAAATTTGAATTTTTGCTTGAAAATTCGAAAAAAGTGGCTGAGAGGAAAAAAGTGACTTTTAGTGACCTTTGGTTGAAAAAAGTGACTTTTAGTGACCAAAGCCGAAAAAAGTGACCAACACTCTAAAAAAGTGACCTGCTATGATGCCTGAGCCTATAAAAAAGAACCATATGAATATTGGCATCCACAAACATGCATTAGGTACTATATTTGATCGATGGTCAAGGCACTGTTTCCCAAAATTCGTAACTGCCAGATCAAATCCATATTTTTCCAGCGAAAATTTTCGAGGCAAATTGAAAAATAGGTACGCCAATAGCCAACTCATCGAAGTAAAAAGCTGAAAATCTGTATATACCGTATCTTTGATCTCTCAAATCGATTGGAAGCGGTTTCAAATGGTATCGAAATCCACAGAATATTTTACAATTTTTCAGTTTTGATTTAAAAAAAAAAAAAAAAAACATTTTTGCTAACCCCCATGCACATACAATTTTTAAAAAATAGTGCTTCAATTGTTTAAACGGGTTACCAACATGAGTAATTTACTTTTATAGGTGCTGAAGTTCATATTGGGGGGGGGGAGGCATTTTCACGGACTTTTTTTCAAAGTTGGAATGCCGGAAAATTCAAAATTTTTTGGAAGCTCCAAAACGACGTAAAACTGTTTCCAATCGAGTCGAGAGGTCGAAAATATTTTTTTTTTAATTTTTAGCTTTTTATTTCGAAGAGCACACTATAAGCGTATTTGTCAAATTTCGTCGAAATTTTTCCAGAAAAAAATGGATTTGACTTGGCAGTAACGAAATTTGGAAAATTGTGCTTTAATTGACCAAATTTTTCACTAATATAGTTACCTAATCCATTTTTATAGGCCTTTCCTCAAAGCTGGAAAATTTCAGTCTTCCGGAAGCTTCAGAACGTCTTAAAACCACTTCCAACCGATTCGAGAAGTTCAAAATAAGAGCTCAATTATACCAAATTTCAGTTTTTTATCCTTATTAGATCAACTTTTCATATTTTTTATTTTTGCAGGTTTATGGGGTAATTTTGAGTTTTCAAAAATTCACCAAAATTTAAAAAATGAACTTTAGCAACCAAAAATTTGGAGTACTTTCGAAAAAATTTTTTCATGACAAAATTTTAACTGCTATTTGGGATATCTTCCTTATTAGAGACAATCGTTTTGAGTTTAAATTTTGACCCCATTTTCAGGTTTTATTCCTCCTTCTCCCCCACCCGAATTTTTCTGCACCTTTGAAATTGGAGTATAAGACCGCAATAATTTCTACTCGATCACCTCCTGAACCCAAAATAGTGAATTCGGATTCTACCAAAGACTGAAAAAGTAACATAACCCTTGAAATTTGCATAGATCAACGAAAGAGATAGATATACATCTACATATGAACTACAATCAAACGAAAAATATGAATTTAAACTACCTACAATGAGTAAGCATCACTAAGAGAGACATAAATTATTCGAATACGAGTATTTACCTCTATAATCGTTTATCGCTACCACCAACGTCAGAGTGGATCCCAATGGCACAATACCACTGACCGGAGGCGCCCATGGACCTTTACCGTGCTGTATTTCCATCCAACAATCAACGTTATCTCCTGCAAAACGGAATTCCATTAGTCATATGTGTACCAAAAGCGTAAAAAATTAACAACTCTTCTCGTACAGCTCGTACTCAAATCATTTCCTCGTTATACGCATGGGAATTTCCACAAAATTTGAAATGGTAATTTTTATCCAGGCAAATATAAACCTACCTGCGTATTTGGCGATTATGGTACGTAGGTAACGAGCCTATTAGAAAGGCTAATCTCACATTGTACGAGTATTGTATGCACCATGCAGTAAGTAAGTATAATATAAGGTACTTATTTCTAATCCTAGGTACCTACAGTATGACACAAAAATCTTGTACACTTGAGATACTTCTCAAAATCTCGGGACTGAAAAGAGATACGGGGATGGTTGAAACGGCGGAGTGTTCCCAGCGATGAGGGCATTTAGGAAGGTCGACGGTTATATTTTTAGACATACACAAGGGGGTCCTCTCTTAAGAAACCAGTTTAGGTCAAAAAATGGGGATTTCGGTTTTTTGTGAAATAAACTCTACACACTGACGCAGTTAAAATGTGGTATGTTTTTTTGGAACCGGTTTAGCAGTTTCGAACCAGTTGTCAATAATATTCAAAAAAGTGGAGGTATAAAAAAAATTTGAAACAAAAGTTGAACTTGAATAATTAAAAACAATCAGTTTTTATCCCATATTGCTAGATGAAAAAAAAAAATTACAGAACGTAAAATGTTTAGTTTTTAATTCTCTACAACTTTTATTCCACACTTTTTTTGATATCTCCACCTTTTTGATAACCGGTTATCGACTTGGGAGAAAAAATCACCCAAGAAACTTGAAAAAATCGGGATTATCTTGCACCGGTATCAAAAAAGTGCGAAATAAAAGTTGTAGAGAATTGAAAAACAAACATTTTTTGTTCCATCACTTTTTTTCCATCTTGCAATGGAAAGTTGTCGTACAAAAGGTTTGAGTATAATTTTTTTTTCAAGCCATAACTCTTCTTCTTTACTAGATGAGAAAAAAAATTAAAGAACGTAAAATGTTCAGTTTTTAATTCTGTACAACTTTTATTTTAAGCTTTTTTTGATATCTCCAATTTTTTGAACCGGTAGTTTGATGAATCCCCCCCCCCCAGTCGATAACCAGTTATCAAAAATTGGAGATATCAAAAAAAGTTTAAAACAAGAGTTGTAGAGAATTGAAGACTAAACATTTTTTGTTCTGTAATTTTTTTTTCATCTCGCAATAGAAAGAAGTTATGGTACAAAAAGGACTCGAGTAAGTATAATTTTTTCTTTTTCAGGCATAACTCTTCTCCATTGCTATATGAAAAAAAAATTACAGAACGTAAAATGTTTAGTCTTTAATTCTCTACCACTTTTTTATCAAACTTTTTTTGATATCTCCACTTTTTGATAACCGGTTATTGACGGGAGGGGGGGATCAAACTACCAGTTCAAAAAATTGGAAATATCAAAAAAAGCTTGAGATAAAAGTTGTAGAGAATTAAAAACTGAACATTTTACGTTCTTTATATTTTTTTCTCATCTAGTAAAGAAGAAGAGTTATGGCTTAAAAACAAAAAATTATATTCAAACCTTTTGTACAACTTCTTTCCATTGCAAGATGGAAAAAAAGTTATGAAACAAAAAATGTTTGTTTTTTAATTCTCTACAACTTTTGTTTCAAACTTTTTTTCATATCTCCACTTTTGGGATAGTTTTGACAACTGGTTCGAAACTGTTGAACCGGTTTCAAAAAAAACATATCACATTTTAATCGCATCATGTGTAGAATTTATTTCAATAAAAAAACCAGACCCCCATTTTTTGACCCAAACCGGTTTCTCAATTTGTGGACACCCTATAGGAAGGACTAGAAGTTTGATTATCGATCTTCAATGTCCTCGACTCCAGGAACACATTGCCGTTCGAACCGTCTTGGTATCTCCTTTCAATTCTGAGATATTGAGAAGTGTTTCAATTGACCAAGACTTCTGTGTCATACTGTAGATGTGGTGCCACTGTGTTATACCAGTTTATTAGCATTTAATGTTTAATGGGCACCAGCCCAACGTTACGTACCGACTAACTCGTGAAAAAGTCTTCATCGAGCTTAGTAACTTTGGCAAAATGCAAAGACTGCCTTACCTCTGAAATCCAACTGAATGACATCCAAATCGGCAATGACCATGGGTGGCTTGGAAGCAGTCTTTTCGTAATCATTGTACCATTCGCATCGTAACCTTTTCGCCTCGTCCCAAACTTCCAGCAGATCTTTATCGTACTGAACCACAACGGTATTCTCGTAAAACTGCCCGTTTAGATCTGGTTTGGTGCCGCAACGCGCGTACGCTATACGAAACGTGTAGTACGTCTTGCCGGTAGATGGTGGAACGTAGATACAACGCGGATCTCCGTATTGACCTTTCGACGATACAATACCCTCGAACGGTTGCGTAAATTGAAGATGCACGTCCATATGGTCTTTACCACACATCACTTCTAGCGATTGAATAGCCGGCATACCGTCCGGCCTTTCTAAAGGCCAAACGTCGTTGCTGGCTGAAGCGACGCCATCCTGTAATCATAAAATCATACCGGAATTTTTTTCAGTAAAATGCGGTTCGCGGTGAAAGCGTGGATTTATTTTAAAAGCTGAAATGCTGAAAAAACTCGAAGAAGGTATAGCGAGAGAAAATACTCAAATACTGACGTTATTCCTGGAACCTAAACAGCTGGTAATTATTTCTCACAAGTGTGTGGTCGAGCTGCTTGTTTTACATCTTATTTAATTATTAACGTTATTACGTTCCATCTCGACTTGACTATTTAATATTCGAGTGCTAAGTTGTTATTCAGTCTCTGTTGTTTTGTCACGCGATCTGAGAGTACCTATCTGGATATTTTGTAAATAATTAAAGCCGCCGCCTTCTGGAGTCTAATGTATGTAAACCTGAGTACCTAATGTGTACCTGCGTATGATGAGTTTATCAAGTCTAAAATTATAGCGAGTTTGGATTCGTGATATCAAATCTGCGAATAATTTACGTTTATTTTTTTCAACGTGCTTTTCAAAATGTTTGATAGCTCGATGGAAGATGAGAATTGAAATTAGGAGTAAAAGTGCGTGTTTCGAATCAATTGCGATTTTTATAATTTTAGGAGTTGGCGAAGTCGATTTGGGATGTGGCCTTGATGGTTGAACAATGTAATTTGAAGATGCGAGAATTAGATAACAATTTCCAAATAGAAATAAAGTACCCAAGGTAATACTTCTAATTGAATTTTCGCAATTGATCAAAAGTGATCGATTTTTTTTTTAGGAAACCAGTTTTCAAAATTTATTAAAATTGTAGATTTTTGATTACAAAATGGTTAATAAAAAATGATTCAATTTCCAGAATATTTTGAAAAATACGTAAATTTTTAAAAATCGATCGAAATTTTATGGAAATTAAGAAATAAAATTCATTTTAAAAAGATGATAAATTCTTTAAATAGATGAAGTATGAGAAAAAAATTAATATTAAAATATTATCATGGAAAATGAATTGGTAAGTACTTGAAAAAATTATGGAGATTGTCAAGTTAGTTTGAGATACATAGGTAGATATCCATTACAGTTTCGATCGAAATGAAAATTTTTGAAAAGTGGTTGTTTTATTCAATAGATGAATTAAAATTTTCTAAGATAAAAATTAAAACGAGAGCACTTTTCCATTTCTAAACGCATAAAATGTGGATCATGGGCAATTTGAGTTGGGAAAAATCCGCAAAAACTAGTCGATTCGAAAACTGAATCATTTAAAAAAATGAAAATCAATATTTTGATAGGTATCAGAATCGATAGAAAATTTTGTTAAATTGGTGCGAAAATAGATTATCACTACTGATAATTCGATACAAAACGTGATTTTCGATTAGGATACATCCCCACGAAAATCGATTTTTGAACGACATGAATCGATAAGAAAATCGAATTTTGAATTACATTAATCGATAAGAAAATTGAAACTCAACAATCACAAAATCGATGAGAAATTATAAATTTAATTTTGATCGTGATAAGTCAATGCAACAATCATTTTCCATCATGAAAATCAACTGATATTCGATCTTAATTTTTGATGTATCGACAGGTCGGACAATCGATTATCAATCTTTATAAATCGAAATGGCAATGAATAATTAATCGATGTAGTTGAATTGATGGGTACTGAAATCGATTTTCACTATCGATAAATCGATACGAAAATCGATTTTTAGTTTCAGCAAATCGATAGAAAAATTGATTTGTAATCTAGAAGTTGATACAAAAGTTGATTTTTAACGCTAATAAAACAATGAGTATAGAAATCGATTTTAATTTTAGAAAAATCGATATCACAATCGATTTTCAACCACGATAAGTCGATATCACAATCGATTTTTAACCTCGACTAGTCGATATCACAATCGATTTCCGACCTCGATAAGTCGATTTCACAATCAATTTTGAATCTCGATCAGTCGACATAACAATCGATTTACCATCTCGATAAATCAGTTCGATCCCATCTCGATAAATCGATTTCCATTCTTTATAAATCCATCTGACAATCGTTTTTCACTATCGATAATCCGATAATCGAAACATCAAGGGTTTTCTACGTCTATAAGTCAATATTAATTTGTTTGGCTTCAAATTGATTCTATTTTTTTTTCAAATCGATACCTACTTACAAGAAATTGAAACACATTTTCTCTCAAAACTTGATGAAAGAATACTTTTTTTACAAACAGAAAAGTGATTCATTCAATTTCGGTACAACTGTAATTAGTCTCAGAAGAGTCGGGGTAATTTTTCGTAGAATTCCCCCCCCCCCCGTTTGACAATAATTCTACTAGAAAATAAAAAAAAAATTTAAAAATTCATTGACAAAAGGAGGATCAGAATAATATTAAATTGGTACTTTAAAATACCTACTAAAATTCAAGGTTTTTGAAATCAGAATGTAATCGCAGAGCGAACTTCGAAATTACTGACAATAATTCATTAAACGAATCGATTTCGAATTTTGATGAGTCGATATTGAAATCTATACCGAAATCGACGATAAAATCGATTTGTAAATTGAAAAAATTGACATGAAAACTGAAAAAAATCATTTTAAAATGCAAAATGAAAAACGAAAATTGATGTTTCTAATGAATGAAAAAACTCGGTTTTTGATTTCAGTCAATCAATTTAAATTCAAACATTGATTTTCAATTTGATAATTAATTTTCGACTTTAATAAATCAATTTATGATTTTGATAAATCGATTTCGGCAAAAAAAGTAGAATTCGATTTTTGTAAATCGACATAGAAATCGATGTTTGCAAATCGGCATAAAAATAGATTTTTGTAAGTACATCGACATAAAAATCAATTTTCGTACATCGACATAAAAATCGATTTCTGTAAAAATTGTCATAAAAATCGATTTTCGCAAATCGACATGAAAATCGATTTTGGTTTGTAGTAAAAATCGATCATAAAAAAGTAAATCTTTTGTAAGTAAATCGATCATTTTGTATATATAAATCTTGCTTTAAAAATTTTATTTAGAAAAATCGATTTCTGTAATTCGATACCATAAAATCGATTTTCGTAGATCGATGACAACTTTGCAGTGAAAAAATCCAATTTTTACAATCAGTATAATTTTTCAGCTTTGATAAATCGATTAGAATTCGATTCCATTGAATCAATTTAAATTCAAATCACTCAAATCTTGGAATAAATTTTCAATTTTGTAAAAATCTAAAAATCTGGTTCAATTTTCATAAAAAAAAAATTGGCCAATCAACTTCAGTTCCAAAACTTTCTAATATACCATCACAACTGTTGGAAACCTGTAATTTTAGCAAACACCTCAACACTACCCAAAAATTAAAAAAACTCGATCATCAACGTTTAATTCAATCGAAAAAAACAAAGAAATCTCAACCCCACAAAACTCGCGGATTCCTTTCAAAACGCCCTCCTCGTCGAATCATCTCCCCACCCCACACCACTCCACCATTCGTTACCAACGAGACGACAACGACATCTTCATATTCACGGCGCATCGCTTATGCAAAACAACTAACACGTTGCACGTCGAACGACGCTCGATTACAATGTACCATTTAGACACCGGCGCGTAAAAGCGATAAGAAAACATAACGGAAACACGCATTAAGAATTACCTAATGAAATAGTTTATTGCACTTATATTGTATTTACCTTCGATAAAAAAAAAACCGTACACTACGTCGCCTCAAACACACAATAAACCCATCTAAAACAAAGAAAAAACTCCTATAAAATCGTACTCGCGCACCGAACGCTAATTAATTTACTCGCTGGCCAATCGACCATACTTTATACATCGAAACCACGAAATTACATCTTTGCTGTATCCGTACGCGCGCAAAAAAAACACCTACGAAGCCTCGACTCGAAATTAAGTTCGCGACTGAATACCAAGCCGAAGATCACATTATCTCGACCGCTGAGGATCCTACGACCAACAACTCGCCATATAATTGCACCTCGTAATGATAATGACCTACGTGTTCTGAAAAGAGTATAGAAAAACACGACCGCGATCGGCGTAGACAAACCGAGGCCCAAGTACCCTGCGGGTCTCTTACTCGATGGTAATCAATGAAGCGCCGACGATAATTTCGTTATCAGTTTGTTAACATGGTCCACAGTGTTCGCACTCGGGTTTCAGTTGCCAGTATTTTGTTTTTCCTTCATAATCTTCTTCCATTCTCCAACGCTCGAAACCAATTATACACAACGAAGGGCTTAGCTGATTACTCTGGATCTCGACTCGGATTCGCCAGCGTATTGCGGACCAGTCTTTTGCGCCTGTCCGGACTAAACAGAGCGAAGAGACGACGTGATAAATGAGCAGTATTAAAAAACTGATAATTTTGCTCAATTAACGGTTCGTTTGCTCGCGTGTTGTATAAATTTCTACGCCGGTACCGGATACGTTTTTGAAAAAATCTTCACTTTTGGATTCGACGCGTGAATATTTTTCACAATTTCGAAGATTAATCGATTCGACGGACGAGCTTTTTCAAATAAGTTGAGAATTAATTTAGTACTGTTCCATTGAGTAATCTTTGCATTCAGAGGCTCATTCCATGTCAACTCGGCCAGGTTTCTACTTTAAATTTTCAAATTTTGCTCCAAATTTTTTGTATGGGTTCCCCTCGATGGTCTAATGAAGGAATCACCGTCATTTCGCTCGTAATTCTTCAGGGGTGGGAGTGTTTTCGAATTTTCGTTCAATTGGGATTTTTTGCGAAACGACTCAAATTTGAAGGCTTCTACCTCGAGATTGGTCAAATCCAAGGTGAATCTATTGGTACGGTTTTGAAGAGAATTGAAAAGAAATTCCAAATTGATAATCACGTTTTGAAAAGTTCAAAGTTGAACTTTTGTGGTGTAAGCTCAACTTTCATATGAGTACAAAAGATCAAGGCTACCATTTAAAAATCTGAAAAAATTACATTGAGGAGAACTTTTCATGTGATTTTCAACTAATTATTTTTCAATATGAGATCTCAACACCTTTAGGAGGTACAGGGGTCCTCAATTTTGGTCAAAATTCAAAAAAACGGAAAAAAGTAAAGTAACACATCGATTTCTACTAATTCGAAGGCACTGAGCTTGAATATGTGCTCAGTTTTTTCATCTGACCCCTCTGAACCCCCCAATCAGCCCCTTTGTTAAGATCAAAATTTAAAAAAAAAATGAAAAATAACTTGTGACGTGCCCTTTGTTAGGTTTTCGAGGTCGCTGAGATCGAATACATATTTGCTTATTTTTTGGATTCTACCCATCAGAGCCCCTCTAGCCACCCAATTTTTAGAAACCGCAGGCAAAAATATGAAAATATCATACAGGGTGTCCACAATATTTCAGAGATGATTTTCCCTGACTTTTCCAGGTTTTCCAGACCAATTTTTCAAAGTTTTCCAGACCTTTTAAATATGATATTTATGAATCGGGGAGGGAAGGGAGAGGGGGGTAATTTTTAGAGTGACGTAACTACACCCCGAAATTTTTCAGAAAAATGGTATGAAATGCATAGGGTCTAACGATTTTTTTTTTCAAAATCACCACTTTTTACAAGATTTTTAGATGCTCCAGCTCCTCCTCGGATCAAAAAAAGATTCAAATTCAATTCTGAAAATTTTTGAGTCCTCTCAAATCCCCCTCACCACAAAAATTTGAAAATTTGAATTTATTACAGAAAAAATTTCAAATAAAAAGGAAAAACTAGGTATTTTAATGCAAAATTATAAAGTATTGAAAAATGAACAAATTATGCCAGGGTGTCTACTAAATCAAACGAATGAAAATTCGTATTTTTTCGGGCTGAAAATTCAAAAATCTCTTCACATTTCATTATCCCCCCCTCCCCAAAAACCCCTTAAATTTATAAATTCACGCAATTCCTTGCAATCTTTTCAGCTTGTACCAATGAATAAAAAAATCAATGAGGTAGTAAATTTATAAATTATTTTGTTGAGACATTTTGCGAAAAATGATATTCAAAATATGAAAATTCACCACCTTTCCCGCATTCAGGTTTTTCAAATCATGGCCTATAATTTCAAATTCGGTTCCATTCCTTCCTTTTTTTTCAACATCGTGGTCAAAGAAATCATGGCATTACTTTCTCATCACAGCTCATTAAAAAGTAAGTATTCAACAAACTTAAGATTGAAAAATTTACAATAAAATAAGCAAAGAAACACTTTTCTAAATAATTTATCCTTTTTTGGGGGATTTTCTCAAAATTCCAGAGAAAATCCCAAAATTCCCTGACTTTTCCAGGTTTTTCAGATAATAGACCCCCTGGCCTCGTATAACATATCAACTCTCACTACTTTGAGGTCACCTAGTTCGAATTTCGACTCAATTTTTCGATCTGAGCCCTATTTGCAATTCTTTTCCAAATTACAAGAAAAAAGTTAGGAGAGGGGGTGAGATTAGAGCGTGTGGAGGGAGTGAGATTGAAAAACCAAGTCGATATTCGATCTCGGAGACCTAGAATCAATATGCCATAAGATATTTTCGTTTCTCAACATAGTTTTTCCCAAAATTGAGGGTTAGAGGGGCACTAAAAGGTCAAATCCAAAAAATAAGCAAATATTCGAACTCAGTAATATCAAAAACCTAAAAAACGACACGTCACAACCTTTTTTTTGAATTTTGACCTTATCAAGGGGGCAGATAAGGGGGTTAAGAGGGGCCAGATGAAAAAACTGAGCGCATAATCAAATTCAGCACCTTTGAATTAATAGAAATTGATGTGTTACTTCACTTTCTACATGTTTTTGAAATTTAGTCAAAATTATGGACCCCTGTACCCCTTAAGGGGTGTGAAAATCCAATTTTGAAAATTTGTTGGTTGAAAAATAAAATACAATGGGTTACTCGTCGTAATTTTTCCAGATTTTTAAATGGTAGCCTTCATCTTTTGTACTTATCATGTAAGTTGAGCTTTCATCACAAAAATTCAATTTTGAGTTTTTCAAAATGAGATTCCCATCAATTCTTTTCCCTTGGGTGCAACCGATCTCGAGATATGAGCCTTCAAAATTTGGTATCTAATTTGGCAAAAAATCACAATTGCTTGAAACAGCGCAGCCCCAGCCTCCTTTTAGGTTTAAAGAGAAATGATGGTAATTCCTTTATTGAACCATCGAGGAGAACTCGTAAAAAAATTTCAAGCAAAATCGGAAGACCTAAGGTCAAAACCTAGTCGAGTTGACTTGGAATGAGCCACAGGTTAAATTAGATGGCAAAAATCACCCATTCGTTCATTTCTCTGGCAATTTTACCCCTACCTCTTCCCTTTTTTCAACCGAATACACAGTTTTAATTAACAGAAAATATTCTCCCATACGCAGGTATTTCTTCCACAGACATTTCATGGAAAACATTCATCATCATCTCGTGGACAAGCACCAATTGAATCTATCACACATCGAAGCCAACTCATTACAGAACTGACTGCAAGACTGTAACTATAATAAAAGCCAATCTACCGAAAAAAAACACGCCCTTGATTAATATTCAAACCATTCGTTACTCAACCTGCTTCATGGGACGAATCATTCGCGAACTACGACGCCTCCCATATCACTCGTTCATTCAAAGACTCCGCGGAATTTCCCATTCATAAAAATACCAAGTTGAAATCTCGTAGCTGCGTAGCACTCGATAGGCAGATCCGATCTACGAATTTTGGACTCTGGAAAAATGAGAACAGGTGGAGTACCTACGTTTCGACGATGGCGATATTTATTTAGAGAAAAACTCGTTTACGTGTCAACAACCGACACAGTTCGTGTAGCAATTTTACCTATATACGAATTTATTATATTTAAATTCTTCGTTACGGTTATTACCATCGAGTCGTGGATGTGTTTAATTGCTACCTGGTACGTCGGCGTTATGAGGTTGTCGGTGGATGCGTAAGTGTATCGAGTTATACTATACCTACCCAGAAGAATTTTTCTCGAGTTTGACTGCTGTGTTATATTGGTTTGTGAAAAGATGGGCAAATTGGACGAATTAAATGATCAAGTTTGGATGTAATTGGGCAAGATGGTGATTGGTCACGGGAATCGTAATGAAATCGGTGGTTATTAATGGCATAGTATGACTATCTTTGGGTTGAGTTTTAATGTGGCAGTCGACTGCGAATCTAATAATGACGTGGGTAATGGTTGTGTCATTTTTCCAACAATTCCAATTGTTCGGTTCGGCAATTACTCGTAAACTCATTTTCGAACACTTTCTTCGTAATTTACGAATTGGTGAAATATGAGTTGAAAAAAAATACATCTCAGATTGGCAGGCATGTACCGGAGAAAAGAAGAAGAGAATTTCATTAAAAAAATTTTTTTTAACTTTGAAAATGGATCAGTTTTTAACAAAATTTCCAATATCAAGTAAAAAAAGTGACTCGCCTTGTCCTCAATCCAAAATTTTATGACTTACAAGGGAGGTATCCCGACTAAAAGTAAAATTTTGAGCCCAAACAAAGAAAAATCGAAAGTACATCATAACAGGACCCCATATCCAAAATTTCAAGTGCTGAAGTTCATTTCTCGAATTTAGATGAATTTTTGAAATTTCAAAATTACCTCATCACCTTGCAAAATATAAAAATTTGATCTAATCAATGAAAAACGCTGAAATTTGGTATATACCCTATGTTTGACCTCCCGAATCGATTGGAAGCAGTTTCGAGACGTTTCGAAGCCACCAGAAAATTTTGGAATTTTCCAGCGCTGGAGAAGAGCCCATAAAAATGGTTCATATGAACTTCAGCACCTATAATCGCGGATTACCCATATTGGTGACCTATTTGATCGATTGAAGAACAATTTTCTGAAATTCGTAACTTTGAGTTCAAATTCGCATTTTTGAGCAGGAGATTTTTATGGGAAAAATTCAAAAATTGTACGCGTACTGCGCACGTATTGATCTAAAAAGCTGAAACTTATTGGCAAGTACCCTATTTTCGACCTTCCGAATCGATTGTAAACATTTTCAAGACGTTTCGGAGCAACCAGAAAATATTGGAATTTTCCAGCTTTTTGCAGAAAAATTTCCTGCCCAAAAATGCGAATTTGAACTTGAAGTTACAAATTTTGGAAAATTGTGCTTTAATCGATCAAATAGGCCACCAATATGGGTAATCCGCGATTATAGGTGCTGAAGTACATAATGGTCCATTTTTATGGGCTCTTCTCCAGCTCTGGAAAATCCCAAAATTTTCCGGTGGCTTTGAAACGTCGCGAAACCGCTTCCAATCGACTCGGGAAGTCGAAAATAGGGTATATACTTACCAAGTTTCAGCTTTTTTCATTGATTGGATCAAATTTTTATATTTTGCAATTTCAAAAATTCGCCAAAATTCAAGAAGTGAATTTCAGCACCTGAAATTTTATACATGGGGTCCTATTAAGATGTAATTTAGATTTTTTTTTGTTTGGGTTCAAAATTTTATTTTGAGTTGGGATACCTCCCTTGTTAGAAAAAAAAACTATCTTTTTTAAATTCTCTCTACCCCTCCTTGAAAATGAGTAGTGCATAGGTAAACAGGAACCTCTGAAATTGTTTCATCACGAGTTCTATGTATATTTAGATTTCTTTTATCAATCAGAATCAGAATACAAAAAGTACTCAAAAAATGAATTTCGGACAATTAGATGCAATTTTAAAATTTATCAGTAGGTAAGAATTTTCAACAAAAAAACAAATTCGATCCAGCAAACGAAAAAAACTTTACGTTATAACGATTCACCAATTTTTTTGAGAAAGTATTAGCTCCCTCAGTGGACGCCTTAAGAGTGTGGGGGAAATTCATCGTAATTTTCTCACTGTCAAAGTAAGAATAATCCGTTAAAAATAGTAAACCAAGGGTAGTGAGGACAAATGAAAGACCAACTGGCGGTTTTTTTTTTAGGACTCCCCTCCTTTTACTTGAAACAAAAATTGATACTCTACGTTCTTTAGGTACTCGATTTTTAATTAATTTTCAAAAATCGCAAATTCCTCATAATCATACATCAAAATTAAAGGGAAAAAATCATTACTTCGTTGTCGTTCAAGGTTTTGCCCGCACAACACACATGGTGATTTATTCGATGTCATATAGGCTAATTGCATAAAAGAGTTTCCCTAACAAAGAATTTTTCTCCGACTCAAACTTAATTTCCTCGAATATGCTAAAAATACAATTTTTTTCATTATGGAAGGCGATAAGTTATCCACCACCTCCTGTTTAAAAGTGTCCACTTTCGATTTGAACAAGAGTAGGATTTTTGGAAAGATCATAATGATGTTTTAGAATTTTTTTTTATATTTTTGAAAAAAGTACTTTTCCAATAAAATTACAAAATGAAAAATCATCATTTTTACTCTTTTTTAACTCTCCAACTCTCCAGTTCTTTTAAGGAGTCTACTTGAAAATCGCGCGAATGAATCTACTTATTTAAGTACTGGAAATGGAAATGGGAAATGAGAACTAGTTAATTTTTAGCCATCCAAGTCGAGTTCTGTATCTTGCAGAGCAATACAAAAATTCTGGAGAAAATTAAAATCGTGCTAATAACTTTGAAAATGTCCAAAATTACAAATTTTAAGGTCGAGGGTCAGTATTAGATTAGAAACAATTATTTCTTTTTTTGAAGAGGTCCGTTAGCCGATTTAATCTTTTTGAATATTTTTTCCTATTTGAAATTCTGAAAGAAGGTGACGTTGGATCCAATTTTCATCAATTTTATTAATTTTTTTAAAAAATAAGAACCTATTTCATTTTTGTTGTAAAAAATTGACAATTTTTAAATATTTTAAAAAATTTACTAGAAATCGGAAAATTAAATTAGGAAAGGGAAATTTTAGTAACTCAGGAGAGGGGAACTCTCAAGTTGACGAACTCTAAAAACTAGTCCAATTTTTATAAAGAGAGAGAGAGGAGGTCCGGAGGTGAAATTTGGTAATTTTTCACACAAATATATTCAGAATGCTTACTAAAATTTTAGCATCTCGAAATCATTTATACAGATTCCAGAAATCAGAAGAAACCGAATATCAAAATTCAGTAAGCTGCGTGAGTTTTTCAATAAAAAATTGGTGCTTTTGAATGAAAAAAGGACTCTCGGTGGCAAGTCAATACGTATGAAAACCTCGATTCCATTCCTTTCAAATCATTTTTACATTACAAGCCAAATATGACTTTTACTCTAAAAAAATAATCAATATGTATAGGTATACACATGTCTAGGAAAATAGGAAAAGAAACATAATGTGGGAAGTGTTTTTTTTTTTTTTTTTTTTTTTGTTTTTTTTAGAGAGAGATGTTCTAAAAATGGTTTTAACGTCTTCGTCGATAGAGAAAAAAATTTGGCTCACAGAAATAGTATTGTCATTTATACCTACCTCAGAACAAAATTTTGAGCTGCCCAAGTTAATTTTACAATTTTTGTCGAATTTTTGAAAAAGACTGAAATATCCTATTGATGTGTAAATGTTTTATCAAAGTGATAAATCAAGAAGCAAAAATCTGAAAATTGGTTTAAACGCTAAAATCGATACCTCGAGTCGATTTCAATCATTTTCGAGTTGATCTGAAGCCTCCAGTAAAAGTTGATTTTTCTTCAGAGAACTGGAATTGCTCTGGAAGGTGCTGTTATCAATTTGGGCAGCTGGAAATTTGGCTACAATGTAATTTTACAAGAAATTAACCCATCAATAAGCTAAGTATTTCAGCCATTAAAAAAAATTCGCCAAAAATCAAGAAATCAACTTGTCACTGCCGGAGAGGAGAGAGGCTGAAAACTACAAAATTTTCAACTCATGGACAAATTTCCTCATTTTACCTACTCGGAATACAATATTTTTCAAATTGTCTGAAAAAAAAACATCATTGTCACTTTTACAAATATTTCAACTGGAACATAATCTTTCGAGCTAAAAATGCATTCTTAAAGTAGACCAACTGCCCCCTGCTTCTGCTTCGTTCGGCCCTGATAAGGGTCGGTGAAGAAGTAGTAGATAATCAAATGGCAGTAGATAAAGGTTGATCAAAAATAATCATTTTTTTGATTTCGAAATCCAAGCAAAAGCAAAACCTCGTCAGAATGTCTAAAGAACTGCTCCTATGAAAATTTTTTTTCAAATGGTGATTCCAATCTCAAGTGACTTAAAATCACATAAAAAATGTTCATAAATTCTACCTCAAGAAAGTGTCTAAATATAGTGGGACACATTTTACGCCTCTTCTGCTACCTTTTACATTCTCGCAGTCTCAAATATCACCAAAACCCCCTATAATCGCACGATTGGAATCCTATATTCAATATGAATATCAAATAATGAAAAAAATCCATATTTGGATATAAATCGAACCCTCCCAAAATTTTACGATTAACTTATCAAAAACCTCGTAGGTACTGCGGCGGTAGCCTGTAATAAAAAATAGATTTAAAAATTCCTACTCGTTATTAAATCTCTCCAATACACACGAGAACGGAATCATAAAAAAAAATTAGGAAAACCTACGCGTTCGATTATTCACAGTCAGTAAAAATGGAAATCATAGAACGTTCGCCTTTAACACTGCACACCGAACGATTAATCTGATACCAAATTGAAGGTTTTCAACTGTGGCCCGAACGTTACACCTTATATAAGAATCGGATTGTGTTCTTAAGTTGATTATCACGGATGTCTGAATTTTGGGAGGTCCACGAGCTCGAAGACCGTACAACTAGATCCGCAGGAATGCGCATTTACCGTTCTTGCTTCTTTTTTACCTCAAACCAGACCTAAGCCGCATATAAATATTTGAAAAGCCTTCGGCTAACAAACTGCACACGAATGTCTGAATGAAAACAAACTACTTACATAATAGATTGTTGACTTATTCGAAAGGTGTGGTGCGTCGGATGACTCCGGTACAGAGCCCGAATACTTAGCACGTATTGTTTTAACGAATCTTTCGAGTTTTTTGAATCAATATGGTAAGTTGACAAAGTCTCCTGGCACTTTTTTCAGATAGAGATGGTCAGTACACCGTTGGCCGATGCCAAAGGCTCAATGTCGATAAATACTGGCCAACCGGGCATCTCGGAGCGATTTGTTGAATCGTCTGGCAGGTCGGCGATCAAAGAGCTATACAGAGTAGCAAATTTGGTTTACACCGGGTTCGCGGCGGCGTGTACATACATAATGGACTTATCGCTTCAGGACACATATCAGTCTACCGTTGTTAAAACCCTCGATGCCGATGGTACTATTGAGTGAGGTCATTTGCGATCCTGCCGGTTTTTTTCCTCCACTCTCCTCTGCACGGTAAGCTGAGAACACACGCACATCATCTTTCACACGGTTGCCACTACACAACGCGAACTATCTATCGTTTTCAATTTATTCCATATCGTTTTCTTCCCTCTCTCGTTTTTTTCTCAACATTGCCGCAGCAGCCGCGGAGTTTCATTGATTGCATTCTTACCTATGCGTTCTTGTCCGAGCATTATGCCTTTTTTGGCGGAGCTGGGGTATCGTATCGTCTTCCTCGTCTAATTAATTGCCTCGGCTTGAGGCATATTTCGTATAGGTACTGATAAGCTCCATAACGTGCCATAAGGCTCGAAATGAAATTACCTTCTAATTATTTTTGCCAAAAAAGAGATTTCAACGATAGAAGTCCAAATTTATTCAAGTTCAAATTTTTTCAATTTCTTTAATTCTAGATTTTTTCAAAATTTTATCCAATTTTAAAATTTTTCCAATTTTGATTTTTGAATTTTTTTCAGTTCCATGTATTTTCCATCTAATTGTTGAATTCAAAAAGATTTTGAAAAGCATAAAGTTACAATTTTTTAAAATTCGAAGTTGGAAAAAATTTTCAAATTACTGAAAAACATTTTCGAGTAAGACGAAATTTTAAAAATCCAAGTTGAAAAATTTTAAAAGTAATTATTTAACAATTGGAAAAAAATTTGAAATTCGGGAAAAAATTTCTTTAATTTTTTTTTCAACTAAGTAATTATTCAACAGTTGGAAAAAAGTTGAAATTCGGGAAAAAATTTCTTTATATTTTTTTTTCAACTTCATACTTTATAAAATGGGGTAAAATTTCACCAAAAATAAAACATTTTCATCCAATTTTTTTTAAATTTTTGTTAATTTTTAAATAAACAAAAAAATTGAGTACTTACTCCCTCATTTCTGAATCAGTGAAATTTATCAAAAATCACTGAAAAACAGTCAGAATTGTAGCACAGTAATAAATCAGTGAAAACGTTTTCACTGAAAGAAAATCAGTGAAAGAAAATCACTGGAAATCAGTGAAAGAAAAACACTGGAAATCAGTGAAAGAAAAACACTGAAAATCAGTGAAAGAAAAACACTGAAAATCAGTGAAAGAAAATCACTGGAAATCAGTGAATTAAAATCACTGGAAATCAGTGAAAGAAAATCACTGGAAATTAGTGAAAGAAAATCACTGGAAATTAGTGAAAGAAAATCACTGGGAATCAGTGAAAAAATCACTGGGAATCAGTGAAAGAAAATCACTGGAAATTATTAAAAAAAATCATTGGGAATCATTGAAAGAAAATCACTGGAAACCAGTGAAAGAAAATCACTGGAAATCAGTGAAAGAAAATCACTGGAAACCAGTGAAAGAAAATCACTGGAAATTAGTGAAAGAAAAATCACTGGAATTCAGTGAAAGAAAAATCACTGGAAATCAGTGAAAGAAAACCACTGGAAATCAGTGAAAATTCACTGAAAACTCAGTGATATTTATGAAATTCACTGAAAAATCTGTAGGTAAAATTCTTTGAATAATCAGTGAAAATCAGTGAATTTCACTGATTTTTTTGTGTGCTGCAATTCTGACAGTTTATCAGTGATTTTTCACTGATTCGGAATGAGAAAGTAATTTCGAGCACAAAACAAGTAATTAGAATGGAATAAAGAGAAATTAACAACCAACGAAACGAGCAATTCAATTCAATTATTTCTTCTCAATTAAAGGCTCAAAATTCTTAAAAATTGATCAAAGCAAATATTGGTTCACATATTTGAATTTTTGGCAAAATTTCACCCCACTTTCATAGGTCACATGTCAATTATTTTTGAAAATCCTCAACAATTAGCCTGTACTCAAAATTCTCAAAAATTGCTCAAAAAAAGTCTGGTCAACATTTCCAAGTTTTTGGTGAAACTCTACCTCATTTTAATAGGTCACGCGTTGGTTTTTTGAAAATACTTGAAAATTGACCTGATTTTAGCCTCAAAGTTGCTCAAAAATACTCAAATTACAATTTCACTAATATCTTTGTGCTGTTCGTGAAATTTTAACTCATTTTGATATGTTGCAACCCCAGTTTTCAGAGTTTTTTTGATAATTCAATTTTGACGAAAAGGGGTGAAAACGACGCGTTTTCTCAACTTTGAAATTTGACCACAACTTACTGTGTGAACCGTTTTCCATGAACTTTGGCTTAATGGATGTGGAATGAATCTTAATATGTATGAGTTGAGTTTTTTTTTGTCTCGCAGGTCATATGACGCCAATGGAACTATTATTGAGCTACAAATGGCCAAATTTCACAAAAAACACATATCTGTCTCCGGTAAAATTGAAAAAAAGAGAAAACTCCGGAGGGAGGGGTTTAGGCTTCAGCTCCCTATTGTGCTGTAGTGTTGAGCAAAAAAAAATCGCAAGATTTTTCCTTTATTTAAGCGTCAGCGCTGCCACAAAAATTTCAAAAATTCCTTAAAATGGCTAAAACCCTCTTCGTCAGAAATCCTTGACCTTTTTTTTTACAATTCTGAAAAAAATGAAATAAAAACGTAAAAATTGAACTATTTTTATTTTAAATTACACGTTTCTCAGAGATCCTTACAAATTTTGAGCGGAATTTTAGAAATTTTTAGAGAATTTTCCCGTTTTTTCGGCCAAAATTGGACAAAAATAAAATAATCGAATAAGCACATATGCAATTATTTTTTACGTCGAATAATCGATTATTTTGATAATCGATTAATAATCGCCCAACACTATTGTGCTGGGGCAAAAATACAAAATTCGCTTTTTCGGCACTATGGAACTCACATCTACACATGAAAAGCCAACTGATTTTTTTATCCCGCCCGCAATGAACATTTTTTGCCGGTTGGACGGTAGACTGAACTTCATTTTTTTCAAAATTTCTTCCAATCAAGTACCTAGATGAAATTTCAAAAAATAATAAAAAAAATTGGAAAAAAATTTGAAAAAAATTTGAAAAAATCAAAATTTACAAACAAAATTACTATTGAGGAAATTTCAAAATTGGAAAAGATGTTGGCATTAAAAAAATTTTTCAACTGTAATTTTTTCAAATTTTTTTAAACTTCACATTATTTAAAATTTCTTTCAACTTAAAATTTTTTTCCAATAATAAATGTGGCGACTCGTACATAGGGTACGCGTTTGTATGCTTGCATACAAACGCGTACGTTATGTACCAAGCTACCACAACATGCAATCGGCAATTCGTCACGCCGATTTCACCCTCGCATTCCAATCTCGCGGACAGCGATGTGCCGCTTTCTCTTTTGGCCTTACATTACCACGGCCATGTCCCTCCTGCCCTTAAGCATCCGCGCGGGGTAAGGATGGACTGGTTCGTGGTAGAGAAATTCATCCCTCTAGCGAGAGCTACGTTTGACTGGCAAGGCAGTCTTTGTATATACGCCACTCGATGTATTCGGCTTCGCGCATCTTTATGTACAAATGCTTTCTTTAATTATAATTGTACAGCAAAATCGTGTAATTTCATTTTAACTCATGTAGGAAACCCCTACAAATGGTGACCGCCGACTTTGAATTCGTTTTTTTCACACAAACTAACATTCTCGCGACTATTTATATATTCCGCGCTAACATCGCGTATGTTTTCGACCTTTTGGATGCATTCATAACACATAGGTGATTTTCGCGGGTATACAGTGCGTGTGGTGTATACATAAACGACATATGCCTTTTCTACACCCACGAGCGCAGTAACTAGTGCATTTTCCTAACCTACAAATGTAGATTTCATTGCATCTCGCGTAATTTTCATAATGTGGTGTACGTGACCTTGACAACCAGTGCGTTTCTCGGCCAACTGGCATTTATTCGGACGTGACTCGCGCTCCTGCACATTTTTCCTGCCAATTGGAGTTTACGCATCTGCAACCTGTTCCACAAAATGAGACACCTACAAATCTCCCAATAATTCAACACATTTCCACCATATGGCGAATTTTTCTGGGCTGCTAGGCAACTAACTCAACACATCAATACCCAACACCAACACTTCGACACCACGCCTAACATATTTCTTCGGGTAACCTCAGCACAGTGGTAACGTACCTAATTTTATTTACTCACATAAAATCGTAAATACGCCATGGCCGGCGACAAAGAAGACGACAAAGATAACAAAACTGAGACCGCCAATATCGAACCTATATCGTTCGGTAAAATCGAGCTACCACCCTTTAATGCCGAAAATATCGTCTTGTGGTGGACACAGGTCGAGCTGCGCCTACGCTTGGGCTCTCAAAAGTCGGAAGCCCAAAAATACTTCGCAGTAGCCAGCTCCCTGTCCCCTCAGGTGGCAACAAGGGTACAGGATATGTTAATGCAGGACCCAGGAAAAAACCCTTTCACAGCCCTACGTGACCGCCTATTTAAGGAGTATAAACCCACCGATCATGAGCAACTCCGCAAATTGCTCCAAAACTGCTACCTGGGAGATAAAAAACCGACCACATTGCTGGCTGAGATGAGGGTGCTGGCAAATGGGCGTATGACCGACGAGGGGTTGCATGGGATCTTCCTAGATCAGCTACCTGAGAGTGTCCGCGTCACAGCAGCCCAATTTAGCGCCAAAGAACTCGACAAGGCAGCAGAGCATGCCGACAACTCTATCCAATTCATACGCCCCCTGAATATCTCAGCTGTCGCAAATTCATGCTCAAATTCCGCCTGCTCTTCAAACACAAGCAGCACTACAATCATCCCCCCGAGTAGCACTACGCCTAGTAGCGACCTCACCATGCTAGTTAGCGAAATAGCATCACTAGCTAAATCAGTTAGCCAATTGGTAGTCGATAACCAACGCCAATCTAGATCCCGCTCCCCCACTCCTTATTCTCGCAACCAGTCCCGATCTCGCACCCGCTCACCTTCAAACCCCGATTACTGCTGGTATCACAATGTCTACGGCGAACGGGCCAACCGTTGCAGTGATGGGTGCAAATGGAAAAAAGCGGGAAACAAGTAAAGGCGCCCGTAATCGCGGCCTACGGCACGCCGTCCGTCAAATCCCGCCGCCTATTCGTCTACGACAAAGGATCCGGCCTCAACTTCCTCATCGACAGCGGTGCGGAAGTATCTGTGATCCCCTCATGCCCACAGGATCGCAGAAGGAGGTCAGATCGCACCCTTTACGCTGCTAATAATACCAGAATCGGAACATATGGTGAGAGGCTGATCCAGGCGTCACTGGGCCTCCGTCGCGATTTCGTTTGGCCATTCATCGTCGCTGATGTGTCAGGACCAATAATTGGAGCCGATTTTCTAGCCCACTTCGGCCTCCTCCCCGACCTGAAGCACGCCAAACTGATCGACGGGACGACCTGGCTCGCCTCCAACGGCACCATTAAAACCATCGACATTGCTGAAACAGCGATTAGCTCTATGGACCGATCCTCATCATTTGCTGCCCTACTCGCCGAATTCCCCGAGCTTACCCAAACCGGGGCTAAACGCCAAGGTGCCAAACACTCCACCGTCCACGTTATCGAAACCACAGGACAACCGGTAACCGCTAAAGCACGGCGACTACCTCCCAACAAATACAAAGCTGCCAAGCTCGCTTTCGAGGAGATGATACGCAACGGCGAGGCCCGGCCATCAAATAGCCCCTGGGCATCCCCACTACACGTTGCCAGCAATCGAGGGGAAGAACAATGGCGTATGTGCGGCGATTATCGTCGACTAAACGCTATTACCAAAGCAGACAAATATCCGGTCCCAAACATACAGGACTTCAACACATCTTTGAGTGGAACCGGATGTTACTCCAAACTGGACATCAAACGCGCTTACAATGGGATACCAGTAGCACCAGAGGATATACCAAAAACAGCTGTGATTACGCCATTTGGGTTGTTCGAATTCCCAGCTATGCCATTCGGGTTGAAAAACGCCGCACAAACTTTCCAACGTTTTATGGACAACCTCTTCAGAGACCTCCCATTCGTTTACGTTTACATCGACGACATTTTAATCGCCTCGAAGACTCTTGAGGAGCACCTAGAACATGTCCGTATTGTTCTACAACGCCTCTCTGACGCCGGACTGACACTCAATGTCAGTAAATGTGTATACGCACAAAGCAGTGTCCAGTTTCTCGGCTACGAAGTATCAAGCACTGGTATCAAACCATCAGCAGAACGCGTACAACCAATCATCGAATTCACCAGACCCAGCGACGTATCAGGGCTGAAACGATTCATTGGTATGGTCGGTTTCTACCGCCGATGCATGCCTAATGCCGCCGATGTCCAGAGACGCCTTCAAGCCATAATCACTTCAAACAAAAAGAACGATAAAACACCGTTATCCTGGACACCCGACGCAAACGATGCATTCGAGGAGTTGAAAGCTCAGTTGGCTAGTGCTGTCCTCCTTCACCACCCAGATCCAGCTCTCCCAATCGTACTCATGACTGACGCTTCAGAATTTGCTATCGGCGCTGCGCTACACCAGCTCAGAGGCGAATCACTCGAACCTCTAGCATTCTTCTCCCGTAAATTGTCGACCGCAGAGAGGAAATATAGCGCATATGACCGGGAACTACTCGCTATTTACGCTGCCATACGCCACTTCCGTAACCTCATAGAAGGTCAGGAATTTTCGGTGTATACTGACCATCACCCACTCGTTTTTGCCTATCAACAACCAAACAACAAAGCTTCACCACGACAACTACGACACCTCGATTGGATATCGCAATTTACGACCGATATCCGCTATGTCAAAGGTGCAGAGAATATCACCGCCGATGCAATGTCACGGATCGAAACGCTCTCCAGTACCTCTATTAATTTTGACGAGATCGCACGGGAACAGCTCACTGATATCGAAATCAGGGACCTAATTGACGGCACTCTCGCCCATAGCTTAAAGCTCACGCCAACAAAAATCCCAGAAAGCAACATGTTACTTATTTGCGACACATCCGGTGACAAACCTCGCCCCTTAGTCCCAAAAACATACCGCAGAACAGTTTTCAATAGTATCCATAATCTCTCACATACTGGCCCCAAATCATCAGCAACACTTATCTCAAAACGCTTTGTATGGCCAGGAATACAAAAGGATTGCCGAACTTGGGCAAGAGCCTGCCTACAATGTCAGAAGGTCAAAACCGGCCGTCATACAAAAACCCCATTTGGGAAATTCGCGGCCTCATCACGCTTCCAACATGTCCACATGGACATTGTAGGACCATTGCCCCCCTCTAATGGTGCATCATACGTCGTTACCCTCATCGATCGTACATCTCGTTGGCCCGAAGCGTTTGCAACTTCAACAATCACAGCAGAGAAAATCGGCGAACTCCTTGCAACCCAATGGGTACCGAGGTTTGGCGTCCCCGAAAAGATCACTACGGATCAGGGCAGACAATTCATCTCCGATGTCTTCAAGAAGTTGAACGCATTACTTGGCATCGACCACCGGAGCACAACATGCTACCACCCTCAGGCCAACGGCAGAGTCGAGAGGTGGCACAGAGTGCTCAAATCCGCCATCATGGCGTATGAAACCCCAAAATGGTTTGACGCTTTGCCTATGATCCTCCTTGGCCTCAGGTCAGCAGTCCACACCGACCAGGAGGTCTCAGCAGCACAGTTAACCTACGGCACCGAACTCCGATTACCTGGTGATTTCTTTACCCCATCAACAGAAATCAACAACCCACCAGAATTCGTCAAGCAGCTACGACTCGCCATCCAAAGCGCTGCCGAAATAACGCGAAACCGCAAGCAAAACTACACATTTGTCCCAAAACAGCTGAAAGATTGCTCACACGTCTTCCTAAGAGTCGAAATCCAAAAATTGGCGCTACATCCCCCATATACCGGACCACACCGTGTCATCAACCGCACAGATAAAACTATGCTACTTGACATCGGTGGAAAAGAGATATTAGTCTCGATCGACCGTGTAAAGCCAGCTTTCCTAATTTCAACAGATGACGAACCCAAAACAACAACAACAACAACAACAACAACAACAATAAGTCCTAAACCCAAACCCCTGGCAAGCGACCGACCTAGAAGGACCGTACGCTTTGCCGGAACATACACTCGCTAACACTGTACATTATTACATTTATGCTAGCCTATTTTTAATACTTTTTACATACCTCTTGTACATATTCGCAATTTATTATTTCCTATTCTACACTATTACATACATATTTTTCTGCATTCCTCTATTGTATATCGTGTTAGATTTAACTGCATGACTTATCATTCTATTTTTATCAATTTTTCTCAGTTTCATTCAATTTCTGTAACGCTTTCGCTAGAAGGGGGGTGGTGTGGCGACTCGTACATAGGGTACGCGTTTGTATGCTTGCATACAAACGCGTACGTTATGTACCAAGCTACCACAACATGCAATCGGCAATTCGTCACGCCGATTTCACCCTCGCATTCCAATCTCGCGGACAGCGATGTGCCGCTTTCTCTTTTGGCCTTACATTACCACGGCCATGTCCCTCCTGCCCTTAAGCATCCGCGCGGGGTAAGGATGGACTGGTTCGTGGTAGAGAAATTCATCCCTCTAGCGAGAGCTACGTTTGACTGGCAAGGCAGTCTTTGTATATACGCCACTCGATGTATTCGGCTTCGCGCATCTTTATGTACAAATGCTTTCTTTAATTATAATTGTACAGCAAAATCGTGTAATTTCATTTTAACTCATGTAGGAAACCCCTACAATAAATTTTAAAATTTTTCCTCAAAATTTTTTTCAATAATTTCATAATTTTCCCTCAAATTTTCAACTTTATGGTTTTTAAAATTCCTTCCAACTAATAAGTAAGTACATATCAAATTAGAAGAAAGATAGAAATTGAAGAAAATTCTAACTTGAAAAATTTTTCTGCTCAAAAAACTGGGATAAATTTTGAAAAAAATCAGCATTAAAGAAATTGAAAAAAATTCAACTCTGAATAAATTTTGTCTTAGATCGTCGAAATCTTATTTTTGACAAAAATAATTAGAAGCCAGTGAAATGAAATATGCCCTGGACTTCTTACCATGTACATGAAGTTTTTGTTTCTCTGGTAATTTTAACACATTAGAATGAAATTACACGTTATAGGCATTTTTCTCTCCTACACCTCTCTCCTCCTCTCCTCAGCTTATAGCTGATGTCTTCATTTTGACGAATCGGACGAATTCATACGATCCAGTCTTCCTCAGCATTTCGGTAATCCAAAGTCGTGACCACGTTGACCATTTACATATCTCGGTGTTTTGGTCTTAAATATCGGTAGGAGTGGTTACAAGGTGTGACGAGATGCAATAAAATCTTACTATACAAACCAACAACGCCGGAGTATATACCTCGAGAGACGACTTTGAATAATTATTTTCACCCGAAAAAAAAAAAAATAGATAATAAAATCGTCTACGAGCACACACACACATACACTACAGTCCACTACTCGTACTCGTATCTATCATTACTCCGAAAAAATTACAGTTAATCGGCATTACGCTAGTTATTTGTGCGCCTACGGGTGAACACTGATAGTATCTTTGTGACTGATATTGCCGCGTGATTCATGATACCGTACCCCCTGCTACCATTTCTTTTTTCATTCTTTTCTTTTAGCCGAAATCTAGGTTAGTCTTGTTTTTTTTTTCTGCTACTCCTCTGCTCTGCTCTTTGCCTGTAAGACTGAATGATGACGCTCATTTGTAATCTGCATCTCGGCGATATGTAAGTATAGATATTGCGAACCGAAATTTCTTCGGAGGTGGATACGAGTACATATTTTAGACCGTGATGCGAATTCTGTCTGTGGCGATTTGTTGCAAGTAATGATGTAAGTGTATGTTTCGATGTATGGTGGATTTCGACTCAACATGTAGAGGTTTTTGTTTCTTTTTGACATTGAGAGGTTTGCTGGAGTAGGCCGAGGAACGTTGAAAGTCTCGCAGATTAAGATGTTTGCATTTCTTTTGTTTTGGTTTAGGATCCAGGCGAGGAGGGATGTCTTTCTGTCGGTCTTCTTTTCATTCCTCGGTTCCTTCGGGTTTTGATGCGTGACGCAGATAAAGTTTGGATATCGCAGAAATCGTATCGAGTTAAATTAGAGCTCGATGCAATGTTTTGGGATCTTGTTCGTGATGTGAGTTTTTTTTTTCTCAGTTCGCGGATATGACGGAGTGAAAATTCGAATGTGTACTAGTGATATTCTAATTTTGTTGAAATTGGGATTTCGATTTTTTTATAAATTCGGTTCATATTTCTCTCAGAAAAAAATCAAATTAGACACTGGTGTCGAGGAGGGGGGGGGTTAAAAAAATTTCAACTCAAAATTATAGATTTTGCTCCAATTATTACAACTCGACTATATTTTTTTGACCTGATATGCAAAATTTTCCAAAATTTCCAAAAAAATCATCACTATTGAAAATTTTTTGATCTGGAAATAATGTTTTTGGCTTTATAATTTTTGCACATTTGAGGATAGAGGTGTCAAATACTTTTTTTGTCCTTCAATTGGTCTCAATCTGAAGTTCCCCATCCCAACTAATTTCAATCGTTTCCTTTGCAGTTAAACTGGCAGGGTCATTCTTTTCAACTTTAACTGAGTTTTGATCCTTGGTGTTTGATTTTATACAAAATTTTTCTGCATAAATTGTTTTAACGAGATTTTCAAACCGAACAACAGGATTTTTACAGCACCTTATCCCTCCCCTCTCATAAAAAATACTCTCTTATTTTGGATCAGTGAAAAGTCACTGATAAATCTGATAAATTGTCAGAATTGTAGCACAGGAAAAATCAGCGAAATTCCATGATTTTCAGCGGATTTTCACTGATTTTCCAAAAATTCCCCTTCTTTTCAGCGAATTTCAGAGATCTTACTGACTTTCCAGCAATTTACACTGATTTTCCAGCAATTTTTTCACTGTTTGCTTTCAGTGAAATTTTTCATTGATTTATTACTGTGCTGAAATTCTGCCTGTTTTCCAATGATTTTCGATAATTTTCAATGATTCAAAAATGACAGAGTAAATTTGCTTTCGTAAAAATTGAAATATACCTACCCTTATTGTTCTGCAGACCTGCTTAAATTCGTTGAAAACTTTATTCATCCAATATAAAATTATAACAAAAATAAACAAGATCATAAAATTCGAAATTGAGTTTTTTTAAAGGTTTTTTTAACCTCCAACTGAAATTTGAAAAACTTTACTCGTCTCATTTCTAAAATATGAAAGCCTTTGGCAGTGACGAACTGAAGTTAGATTATTAAAAGAGTAAAAAAATCGAAAATTTCTGACTGAAATCTGTAATGGAAATTTTCAAATTGTTCATTCTTACAAATACACGAGAAATAAAAAAAATGTCAAAATTTTTGTCATCTTCTCACGAGGGAGGTATCCCAACCGACAGTAAAATTTTGGGCCGAAATAAAAATAAATCAAAATTACATCATAAAAGAACCTCATTAAAAAAATTTCAAGGGCTTACGTTCATTTTTCGAATTTTGGAAAATTTTTGAAATTTCAAAACTACCCCATCACCATGGAAAATATGGAAATGTGATCTAATTAACAAAAAAAACAAAAACTGAAATTTGGCGTACACCCTATTTTTGACTTCCTGGATCGATTTAAAGCGGTTTCACGTCGTTCCAAATCCTCCAGAAAATTTTGGAATTTTCCAGCTTTGAAAAAAGGTCTATGAAATTGACCTCCATAATATGACCTTCAATACCTACGAAGATAGAATACTCATATAATCGATTGAAGTACTATTTTTCACAATTTTAATTGGCGGGTCAAATCCATATTTTTTCAGCTAACATTTTTGGAAAAAATTAAAAATCACGCCTATAGCGTATGCATCCAGGTAAAAAACTAAAAAATTGGTAGATACCCTATTTTTGACCTTTCCAATCAATTGGAAACGGTTTGGAGATGTTTCGGAGCCTCCAGAAAATTTTGAAACCTTCCAGCACTGAAAAAAAGCTCACAACATAGTCCATATGAACTTTAACACCTATAATCGCAGATTACCCTAATTGATGACCAATTTGATCGATTAAAAAACAATTTTCCAAAATTGTCAACCACCAGTTCATACCTATCCATATTTTTCCTCAACAAAAATTTTTGAAAAAAATTGAAAAATACATCTATGGTGTACACATCTAGCAGGCGCGCCCAGGAGTTTGAAAAGTGGTGTGGCAACACTTATTAAGGGCCCCAAATTTTCGTCAAAGCCCCCCCCCAATTTTTTACGGACTTGTTTTTTTCAACCTGGTCTGGCTTTTTATAAATTTGTCATCAGAAATTTCAATTTCAATTTTTATTCAAAAAACAACAGTTTGATATGATGCAATATGGGTATCAAAATCCTTGATTTTTTGAGGAGTTAAATATTTGCAATAGGTATTGATTTTCAACAATGATTTCACTGAACAAAATAAAAAAATAAAAAATATTTGAAAATCAATTTTGAGAAAACTAGAAACGATATGGTACTTACTAGGGACCAAATTTGGGCAAAAATCCTGTGGGGGGGGGATAAAAATTGAAAATTTGACAGTCAATATTATTTAAAAAGAAGAAATTTGTCGAATCCTAGTTTTTTAAAAAATAAAATTTTTAAAAATCGACGAATTTTTGAAAATTTCTTTGGATATTGTCACGAAGACCCTTCATTAGAAAATAAATTGTTTAAATTTATCGAGCCCGAGCGAAGTGAGGGCGAAAATTTTTGAAGAAAAAAGAATCCACATTTTTTATTCATAATTCGTGCTTTTTTCGTGTTATTTTTTTCATTTCCAAAAAACACGATTTCTTTATTGCGCTCCTCTCATTGCAAAAAAATTTAAAAATTTTGAAAATTCGATTTGAGATTATCACCAAGTTCCATGATAAATAAAAAGTACATATACATTTTTTTCATTTAAAAATATTCAATTGTCTGGACTGCAAGGGAAAAAGGTTCATACCATAATTTTGAAGATGAATTTTGTAAATTTACTGAGCCCGAGCGAAGCGAGGGCGAAAATTTTTCAAGAAAAATGCATCCAAAAGTCGAAATTTTTCATTTTTTTTATCAATACTTTAGCATTGAAAAGGATGCGAAATTCTCAACTCCTATTCCTGATATATACTTATTTTTAAAATTTATACACCCGAGCAATGCGAGGGCTAAGATTTGAAAAATTTATGATTTTCAGAAAGAAAATAGAATTTTTGATTGTGAGAAGGAACATATTCGATGTTTTCTCAATTCGACTGCATATTCTGCTTATTATTAGATCCATCTCTGCTATACATACTTAGGTATATATTATTATGAATGGAAATTTTGTTCATATTTTTACGTATTTCAAAGTAAAAATTGGGAGAGGTGTGGCAGCCGCCACACCTCCACACGTCGGTGGGCGCCCCTGACATCTAGGTAAAAAGCTAAAAGTCGGTAGATTTAGATACCTTATTTTCGACCTCCCAAATCGATTGGAAGAAGTTTCGAGGCGTTTCGGATCCTGTAGAAAATTTTGGAATTCTATAGCACTGGAGAAAGTCCATGAATAAAAGTGAAGCTGATTTGTACTCAAATATTCAGAAGGCTCCAAACCATTTCCAACCGATTGGGGAGGTCGAAAATAAGGAATTTTTTCTGAAAAAATATGCATTTCACCCGACAGTAGCGAATTTTGGAAAATTACGGGTTCATCGATCAAATAGGTCACCAATACGGGTAATATGAGTTTTTAGGTGCTAAAGTTCATATGAACTGTTTTTATGGGCTTTTCTTCAGTACTGAAAAATTCCAAAAAATTTTGGAGGCTCCGAAACGTCTCGAAACTACTTCCAATCGATTTAGGAGGTTGAAAATAGGGTATATACCAAATTTTAGCTTTTTTCGTTGATTAGAACAATCTTTAATATTTTCCAGGGTAAGGTATGGCTGCGATGAATTTGAGATTAATTTTCATCGCAGAATTCATCGCACGTTTTTTCTAGTTTTTGAGGGTGGGATGGTCATTGGGATGAATTTTCATCGCAAAAATACCATCCCACTATTTTTCGGAGCATTTAAGACTGCGATGATTTTGGGATGAATTTTCATCGCAGGGTTCATCGCACGTTTTTTTCTACTTTTTGAGACCGGAATGAACATGGGAATGAATTTTCATCCTCAAAAAATCAACATTTTGATATTTTCGGGCATTTGTAACTGCGATAAATTTGGATGAATTTTCACTGCAGAATTCATCGCACGTTTTTTTCTAGCTTTTGAGGCTGGTATGATCATTGCAAAGAATTTTCATCCCCAAAATATTCACCATAAAATATTTTCGGTAATTGGTCAAATTTTGAAAGAGCCTCCCCGGGTAAGATGGTGAAATCCGCCCTTTCACCGATTGGGACAAAACTCACCCAAAAGGTCAATCACGATGTAAAATTACCCCAACATTTTTTTAGCTCGATCCCTCCACCCCTACCCGAGTAATATGGCTGTAAATGCCAAAAATTCAATATTTTATATCTTTGGAGGGGGTGGTCCAAAAATGTTGAAATTTTCACAGAAAAATAGTCAGTAGGTATGGTGTATACGTGAGATTTTTTTCAATTTTTTTTTGCAAAATTAGGAGGGGGGTTAAAATTTCAAAATTTCGTAGAAAAAAATTGGGGGGACCCATGGCTGGAATTTTTCTTTAAAAATATTGAATTTTTGCCATCTACAGCCATATTACTCGGGTACAGATGGAGGTATCGAGCCAAAAAAAATTTGAGGTGATTTTCAGAGTGTCTAACAAACATGACCAGCTCCAAAACAGGACCAAAACAGGACCTTCAACAGTACCTTTTGAAAATAGATACTGATAAATTTTGTAACCCCCCCCCCAAAAAAAAATTAAATTAAATTAAATTAAACCTATTATGAAAACATTTTTGAAAAAAAAATCAATAACTGTTAGAAATGAGTATAAATTTATTTTTAAAATTCTAGAATAGGAAGCTGGGTACGTGTCTACTAATTTTTAAAAATCAAAATTCGCGATTTTTCGCGACATTTTCTAGACCCTTCAAAACATGCTTCAAATTCGCCCAAAGACCCCCCTCCCCCCTCCCCCTTGCGTACACTTGTTTTAAAGGAAAATTTCAAGCACTTTTTAGTGCCTACCCCGCAAATACTCTTTTTTTTAAATAGGAAATTGAAAATTAAATGGATTTTATACCTAATTACGTTTTAAGGAAAATGATTATTCAACACCAATGAAGAGAAGATAAAATTTTCGAAAAAAATCGAAATTTCAAAGACAAATTTTTACGTTGTAGAATGAATTGTGTGGAATAGAAAGGGAAAAAGTCCAGTCCATTATTTTGAGAATTACCTGTGTAAACATATCAAAGAGCCCGAGCGAAGCAAGGGCGAAATTTTTTGAAGAAAAAGGCATCTAGAAATTGAAATTTCTGCTTTTTTCATGCTATTTTTTTGATTTCCAAAATACAAGTTAGGTACTCTCTCATTCTGAATCAGTGAAAAGTCACTGATAAACAATCAGAATTGCAGCACAGGAAAAATCAGCGAAATTCACTGGTTTTTCAGTTAATTTTCACTGATTTTTCAGCAAATTTTATGAATTTCACTGATTTTCCAGTGATTTCTGTCGCTGATTTATTTTCAGTGAAAATTTTTTCACAGATTTTCTCCTGTGCTGCAATTCTGACTGTTTCTCAGTGATTTTCCATAATTTTCACTGATCTATAAATGAGAGAGTAAATATTTTGTAGAGCTCCCCTCCATCCAAAACATCTACGTACCTACAGAAATTTTTAAAATTCCATTCGAAATTGTCTCCTTTACTTGAGAATTTTAAATTGTAAGGGTGTCTAACAAACTTTAAAAACTTCAAAACAGAACCTTCAACAGGACTTTTAAAAATCGGTACTAATAAATTTTGTACCCCCCCCCCCCTGTTAAGAAATGAATTTTCGAAAAGATCAAAATAAGGAAGACACATTGAAAAGAAAAAATATGTAAATTCACTGATCCCGAGCGAAGCGAGGGGGAAATTTTTGAAAAAAGGATACCCACAATATGATCATCATTAGGTAAAATTCGTAATTTTTTTTCGTGTTTTGTTCTAACTTCCAAAAAGAATTAATTGTCAAGGCTGAAAAAGAAGAAGTTTTGTTGGTACGTGTAAATTTACTGAGCCCGAGCGAAGCGAGGGCGAAAATTTTTGAAGAAAAAGGCATTTAAAAGTTGAAATTTCTTCAGACACCCTGTATTATCTCTTATCATCTTACACAGTGTAGTCACGGACGATATTTCAAATATTAGCTATTTATTTTGGCGGGTGGGATCTCAAAATTGTTACAAAACAGGACTTTTCGCTGAAAAAGCCCCAAAACAGGACCTTAACAGGACCAACAGGACCTTTCAGCCCAAAACAGGACCAACAGGACCAACAGGACCTGTTAGACATCCTGATTTTACATCAAGATTGATCTTTGGGGTGAGTTTCGTCCCAATCGGTGAATTATCCGGGGAGGCTCTTTCAAAAATTCGCCAAAATTCGAAAAATGAACGTAAGTCCATGGAATTTTTCATATGAGATTATTTTATGATACACTTTCGATTAATTTTTGTTTCAGCCCAAAATTCTGCTGGCGGTTAAGATATCTCCCTTGTTAATCGAGTAATATTCAATTTTTTCACGTACGAGATTTCATCATTTATGCTGCATTATCAAAAAATTCTGAGGTTGGCGCACTCAGAAATCTTAAACACAGAAAAAACTGAAAATTTTCACAAAATCATATTCTGAAGTATCATTTAACATCTGCAATTCGACTGTTGTAGTCTAAATCTCAAAACACTCCTAAAAGGTAACAGGTCAAAATCAGACAGGTATCTTACAACCAGTTTTGCAGAGAAGGTAAACACGTGGATAAGTAACTTGATCACTGATCTGATTATTCCATTTTTAAAAAATCTTCTTTCATATAAAAGTGACTACTTCATTTCCGAAAATTTCAGGAAAATTCATCAAAATCAATTTTCATTTCCCATATACCTACATTGAAAAAACAAATACATAAATTTTATCCAAAAAAATAATAACGGGGCACCATTCACAAAATTGGCAAAATTTTTTCAGAATAAATTTTTCCAATTTTATGAATGGTGCCCCGTTATTATTTTTTTGGACAAAATTTATCATTTTTTTGGATAAAATCAATCGTTTTTTGGATGAAATTTATCATTTTTTGGATGAAATTTATCATTTTTTAACACTTTTTATTTATTTTTCTTTTCTCATTTTTTTCAATATAGGTACCAAAAATCACAAAACACATTTTAAATAATAGGCCAACTTCCCCAGACACACTTTTTTCTTCCTAAATCGAATCATCAACAATCTCCATTCTCATCTCCCTCGTACATCACCACATCAGCAAACCCAATATTACCACATGCGATTTCGAATCCATACTCGGACGTGAAGAAAATTTAGGACCCGTATATTTTCGCGAATCTATCCAAATCCATCTTCGCATGACTAAAAAGAAAGCGAACCTATTCGCGGTTTTTTGCTTTCCTTTATCTGCAGTCGTAAAACACTTACATACGTATTACGTACAGACGTGTTACCTCGACTCACCATACAGTTGTAACAGTCACCCGGTAAAGTTATTGCATTAAGAAAAAAGGTAAACATTTGTTGCCTTCAGTGATACCATCAACTCATCGATAATTTATGTTTTCCATTAATAAAGCCCAACCCCCCGTAATTAATTTTTGAAAACGTATAATTTAAGAATTATTTTATAAATAGCATGCTTTACGTTAGTGATACGATATTAGCGGAAGAGTACCTGTACCGACGACTCCGAGACCCAGACGCAGACCGGGGCTAGGGGGCAATTCATCCCAAAACATAGATAATTTTTCTTATTAAATCTACGATCACGATTAGTCACCATGACTTGTGAAAACTTAAATTGCCAGCCGCTCGGTGGAGACAGCATTGTCGTGACCGGTCAGACCTGCACTGTGCACTTTGTTTTCCTATGCTACGAGCTGCGAATACGCACCGCATATATTACTCACTTACGTGTAATCTCGCCAACAAAACAGCAAAAAACCACTAACGAGCTACTCGTGTATTAGCGCCATCGCAGCGTCAAATTTCATCGAAATGTCGTGCACGCCGGATAAAGGTTTTTTGGCCAATGCAGCTAATTCCCGGTAACTGGATCGCTAAAAAAAATTCACCTACGTCTGGGACTCGTTATTAATCGCATTTCGAGATAATTTCCAAACGTATTTAGGTAGATACTCGAAGGGAAAAATCTCTTAAAAGCCCGCAGCACGGACGTAGGAGTAAATCGTATTTAGAAATTAAAAAATTCGATTTTCTCCTCTCCCATCCTAATGCTGATTCGTTTCGAGAAACGAGTAACATTGGAACAGTTCACGAGTATCATGAAGAACAAATGATGTCTTAGTTATTGAATATAAATCATACGAAGGCGTTATTTGCGTTTAGATGTAGCACATTGGGCAGCTCGTTAAACTTGGCAAATACTACGCCCGGAGACCGGTTCGCCTGTGCCCAAACATAACCAAATCCACTGCCTTCTGACGGATGTTTTGAATAAACCGTCGATTCGAGCTGCGAAATAACTCGTGTGCATCGTATATCTGTAGGGATATACCGTCGAACCTGTCATTATTTCATATTGATAGCTGACAAGGTATATTGACAAGTTAGCCATTCACACTATTACGAGAAAACGCACCGAAGTGCTAATGAAGAAGAATTTTTTAAATTGTTCTTCCTACGGAGGTAGGTACTTGGGGTACATGATGCCACGATCGTTTCATCATTACAATGTTAAACTCGTGTAACAAATTTTGCCACACATGGTGTTTTACATCTGTTTGTTTCTACGATGACCTCGATTCCATCGTCGGAAGATTGCGACGATAACAGAACATTCTTCTTCAATTCTTGACATCACAATTATTTCATTTGTATATCAATGCAGGCAACATAAGTAGGTACTTGTGTTTGAAGCAATCTGTTCAACATTTCAGAGAAATAATATTTGTGGGGGGGGATTTGATTTATTAATTTTTCAAAATATCACGAGAAGGTTTCGTGAGAAATTTTAAAAATTGTACCATGGAGTGATGGGCTTGAAGCAAAGGATCTGAAGAATGAAAGGTTTTGCCATTTTCTAGATTTTTTTCAGCCATCTTCTTTGCTTTAAATTTGCCAAAAAAAGAGAATCCTCTTTTATCCTTCGATTCAAAAATTCAAGAAGAGCGGAAAGTATAGAAAATTCCTAGCTTTTTGCAGTAAAATAATTAAAATTTTTGCCATTTTCTGGTTTTCTTGCTACCAAAGTGAAATTATTGTTATTTTCTGGATTTTTCTAGCCATTTTTCTTGTTTTAAATTTTCCAAAAAAAAAGAATTCTCTTTTATCCTTTGATTCAAAAATTCAAGCAGACAGGAAAATATTGAAAATTGTTACTTTTTGCAGTAAAATAATTGAAACTCTCGCCACTTTCCGGTGTTCTTGCTACTAAAGTGAAATTTTTGCTATTTTCCTGTTTTTCTTGCCAGTAGACATCATTTATAGGTACTTGGCTAAACTGGTGAAATACGACATTAATTTTTGGTTTGGGGTCAACTTTTTTCCTGGGGTCCTTCAATTTTGATCAGAATTTTTCTCCTCCCTCGTGTCATCGTACAGCTTGAAAAAACACTACAATTTTCCACTAGCCACGTGAAGATTGGAGAAAAAATGTAACTTTCCTCACTTCTAAGGTACCCTATAATGAAGATATCTAACTTAATACCGAAATTTGATTCAAAAGCATTTACCTATAAAATTTCTCAAAACCTAAAAATTAAGCTTTTTCACGTTAAACTTCAAAGCCCCTTTAAAAAGATCTGTGAAAAATGCATAAAATAGATAATTATGTTACGCCTAATCGATGTAATTGCCTAATTCATGCATTAGGCAAAATTAAAGCGTAATTCTTGCCTATTGCATGAAATAGGCAATAAATTTGAACAAAATTACATCATTTAGGCAACGTTTAAAAGTTTATTTTTATCCCAAAAACTTTTTTGATGCACTTTTCAGGTAAGTAATTTGAATGATGAATCTGAATTTTATAATAATTGCGTGAGTCATAGGTTGGCAGCATTGCTGTGAATATTTTTTGAAAAATTTCATGAAATTTTATTCTTAGTTTGACAAAAAAAAAATTGGATCGATTTTAAAATGTTCAAATGATCCAATGATCTATTTGAAACTAGCTCTTGAATCATTTTGACGCAAAAGAGAATTTCGACGATCCCAATCCAAATTTATTCAAAGTTCAAATTTTTTCAATCCTAATTTTTTTCAATTTATTTAATTCTGAATTTGGTCTCCCATATTAAAAATTTTTCAGCAGCTATAACTTCAATTTTCTCTTGATATTTAATTTTTCTTTCAATTTTATATTTTTAAAAAATTCTTCCAATTATTGAATTGGAATAAGAAATAAGAAGTTGGTTAAAACTTTAAAAAATCAAAGTTGAAAAAATGTGGAGAAAAATTAAAATTGCCAAAAAGTTTACAATAGGTGGGAAAAAATTTAAGTATTGAAAATTTTACCAACGTCAATTGCTTCATTTTTTTAAATTTATAATATTAAAAAAAAAGTTTTGCCAACTCCAAAACTATTTCGAATAATTTTAAAATTATTTTCGATTTTCTGTTCAAAAAGTAAAAAAATGAAATCGAAAAAAACTGAAAAAATCAAAGTTGAATACATTTTGAGAAAATTTAAATTCAAAACAATTACTAATGGAAAAATGTTATTATTTGTAGCTTAAAAAAAAAAAGAATTAAAAAAATTGAAAAAATTTAAGAGTTTGAAAAAATTTTAACTCAGCATTTTAAACTTGGATCTTCGAAATCTCTTTGACACTAACACACTGCTCCACAATGATAATTTCGATGCTTCATTTAACGTTGCCTAAATGATGTAATTTCGTTCAAATTTATTGCCTATTTCATGCAATAGGCAAGAATTATGTCTTACTTTTGCCTATTTCATGAATTAGGCAATTACATCGATTAGGCATAACAGATATGTAGGTACATCTTATAGGCTGGTTACTTTTTACCAATGATTTTCGGTCTGGGATTTTCTACGGTTCAACTTCTCTGAAAATTACAGCGTCCTATAATTTTGGTCAAAATTCAAAAAATTCAAAATTACGAGTGGCATTTTGCTAGATACGTTTTTTGGCCCTCTTGAATCCATTTCTAAGTTTGTTTTTACCTCCAAACCAAAACTGTGACTTCTGGACTCCCAGAAATGGGAAGGGAATGTCAAAATCTAAATCCTTCAACAACATCGAACAAAATATTAGAAGCATGTTTTTAGATCTCTCGAGTCCGTTTTCAATGTCATTTTTCCAAAAAATCATAAGAGACTCCAAGGAGGTGGGGGAATGAGCCAAAAATGATTATTTTTCAAAACTATCAAGCGAAGTATCGAAATCCATGTTTTTTTTACCTTCCAAGTTCATTTTTGGGGTCATTTTATCAAAAAAGTCAAAGGCTGCTAGAGGCCAAACTTGAAAATTTTCTGAGTAAGATATCAACATGTATGTTTTTTGACCTTTAGAAACCATTTCTGAGGTTAGTTTTGACTGCTAATCAATAACTGAGACCTCTGGCGTTTCTGGGATGAAAAGGGGGGGGGGAGGTGCTAAAATCAAAATCTACAGACAACATCGAGCAAAATATCAGAATGTATATATCTTTTTGAACCTGCAGATTCCGTTTTTGTTGTCATTTTGTCAAAAAAAAACCGCAAGGGCCTCAAGGGAATGGAAAAGGAAATTGGAATGATGAGTCAAAATTAAGCATTTTTCAAGTTACAAATGAATATATCCAAAAGGGCTAAATTAGAAATAATTTTCCAAAACGGCCTACGGCCTTAAACATAGATATGGAATATAAACTGGATACGAAGCTGTCATTTAAAATGTACAGGGAAATCATGTTCGAAAATTAAGCTCCGCCCTCAGGAGGTGAAGATTGAAATTCGAAGAAAAGATTATACTTAAATTAAATATTTTGCTGAAAATTTACACTCCACATCTTTGTTATGCTCTAGTGATTCGATTTTGAGCATTTATTTTGTTCCATACATCAAAAGGGTTTTAAAATCTCAATTAATTGATCTTCACCTCCTAATTGAAAGGGGCGTGGCTTTGTAGTTCTCCGTGTATTTTTACAGAACCGCAGCTTCGTATCCAGTTTATATTCCATATCTATGGCCTTAAAGACAAATTTACCCAGCTACATACTTTAATCATTTTCTGAACAACCAGAATCAAGTTTTCTTGAGTTTAAATTTTCTTAAAATGTTTTTCAAATTCAATTTTTTTCAAAATTTTATGTATGTATGTAATCTCAAATTTTTTAGGTCAAGTAACATTTTCCCAAAATTTTATTTTTTTCAAGTTCCAATTTTATAAAAATTCGTTCCAACATGAAAATAATCTGTCAAAAATATTGATAACTGGAACAAATTTTCAAAGAATCGAACCACTTGAAAAAGTGTTGAGATTTGAAAGTTAATATTTTCTAAAAAATTTTCAAGTTCAACTTGTTAAAAAAAATTCTAATGCTCAAATTTTCCAAATTGAAATTTTCCTAATTTTTTTAGGTTCAAAATTAAAAATTAAAAAAAATTATTTCCATTTCAAAATTTTTCTCAACTCGACGAACTTGAGACCGAACAAGAAAATTGGCAGGTATACTTAGTTGAAATGAATTTTTATGAAATTTGAACTTGGAAAATTTGAGAAAATTTAAACCAGGAAAATTTATTAAGAAAGTTATAAAGATTTTAACTTGAAAGAATTTTCAAGAAAATTTTAACAGAAAGAGACTCCAGAATTGAAAAAAATTTTTGAGGAAATTTCGGATGGGGGACTCAGAAAATTCAGCTCCTCAAATAATTTAATTAACATTTTTTTTTGAATTTTGATAAAAATTGTAGACTTCTAAAAAATGCTTCTTTCTAAGAAGTCTAAAGATCCCAGTAAAGAACGAACGTGTATGAAAAGATTCCGGTACAGTATTTTTCACTGTCCTATGCCTTTCTTCAATATTGAGATTGTATCCAGTTGAATATTAATCAAAAATTCGAAAATAAACTCTCACAGCTAAAAATGATACCAACTTTTGCCTATTCCATTTTTCCTCTTCAAATTTGTAAATTCCCAAATTAACTCCCTAATAAAGACAAAATAGACAAAATTAAGTTTAGATCAGAAATTTCTTAGAAAAGGAGTAATTTTTAGTAAGAAAAAATTGAAAAAATCATACTTTGAATAGAAAAAATCGGAAAAATTCGTTTTCAGTCAGAAATTTTTGATTTTTGCCTTCTCCAATAATTAAATTTTGGTTCACATTTGCCTCAAGCCACTACACGAAGGACTGTGGAAAAAATCCCTCAATTCGATAAATTATTCCTCAGCCATAGATCTATAATCCTCCATCCACACGAATATAAAACCGAACTATTTATCGATAAATTCGTTCAACTCTTTGCCTACATTCTCAACCTCGGATTTAAATCCAATCAAACTATGTATCCATTGTAAGTGCTTACAAACGAGCCGCTCTCGTACACCCTCGCTTTGAGAAAATTACATCTTCGAACACGATATTTAATACTTAGCAAAACAAAACATGGTATACGCACACGTCCGAATACATAATTATTTCGCAATAGGAAAAATTATTCAAGAAGAAACCATAATTTAAAATTAGATGCAGCATGTTAACGCGCACGCTCAAAGAGTAAGAAATCATCGAGCAACGACCACTCGGCACTTACATCTTTAAGAAAAATTACAAGTCGGCAATCGTGTAGCTATAGAATTCGCGTGCAATTTATCGTCATTTATGAGAGAGAAAGAAAACCAGCTACATCTAGATTATATTTTCATGTCAACGAATCAATCTTGTCGAGGTTGCTGGTCAGAAAATACGCCGCATTTGTAAATTCGCCCGGTCAATTTGTTCCCTACGAGTAGTCGAATTTGCTCGGATGTTGTAAAACTGGGAGACTTGTTTCGATAACACAGTTTCCTTTTCTCTTCGTGTTTTTTTTTTCTTCTTCGACGAACGTAGTAGTCGCAACAGCGGGATACTCCAAAGAGTTTTTAACTCGCTTTAATACGTTTGCCATCTTCCCAACCGGACATTCTGGCATATCCCGTCGAGCAATAAACATGCTGGATGCTTGTGAACTGTACCGGGAGCGCAATTTGTTGAATATTTATAACTACCGATACCAACGACGTATGATTTTCGCTCATATCGATGACAAAATTCAGAAAATATCCCGAAGCGACCTCGGTGGCGTTGGAATCGCGGAACCGGGGTTTTTGGACATTTCACCCAAGAATGTAGCACGACACCTTTGAACTTGACTTTGAAAAGATCGGTTATCAGATTACTCAAAGTTGGAAATTAATTTAGCAAATCGTAATAAGTGGCTAGAATGTTAACTGGCTGGTTCCTATCGAGCCTCCCACGCCACCTAGACACCGCAGCTAATTCGCTCTCGAGTCTCAAACAACTGGTCAGTGGTATCAGCAAATCACCTTCCGCCAACAACAAAATTATTATTCATCATCGTCACGATACCAGCCGAGCTATTAATCATTCAATAAAGATTTTTCGCATACGTACGAATTCGCATCGCCTCGCTTTCAACCTGCTGTAAACTTTATTCGCATTACTTAACCGAAGGAATGGATTTTTTCATCGACGTAGATCGATTCAAGTGTCAGATACGAGATCGATGAAAACGTGTGGCGATGTAGAAAGTACCACGTTCGCATATTTTGCATGGATTCGCCATCGGCTGCGGATATTCGCGACTCGCGACAGGTTCTCTCATTACATCGATCATTGCATCGTGCAGCGAGGGCGAGCAGCGTGTACTTATTCCACATTCATTGTCGTCGAGTAGTGTTAACCGCTCGATGGAGGTAATGTTATCACGTGCGGTCTCAGCAGTTGGTCTAGGTTTGAGGAATCAGTTGTCATTTATGTAATTTCGGCGGACGAGTGAGATATGAGAATGAAATGAATCAGAGATGGGAAAATTGAACGAATCTTATGTTTTTTTTTTGTTTTTACGTCAAGTTTTCCCATAATTTGTCACGATCATAATATCCAAGTATTAGATCTGAAAAATAAAAATTCTTGCTAATTTTCGGATTTTTCTGGCTAATTTTCTTGACATAAATTTTCCCGAAAAAGAACTCCCAAAATTCGAGGAAAGAGAAAATTTTGAAAATTTTTGCTTTTTGCAGTAAAATCATTAAAATTCTCGATGTTTTCTGGTCACCAAAGTAAAATTCTTTCTATTTTCTGGGGTTTCTGATTTTTTTTTTGCCAAAAGACATAATTTTTGAGTAAGAAAGATATTTTACCACTTCAGACATAACACGTGCCTAAAATGACCACACCTTTCCACCAGAGAAATATTTTTTAATATATTTTTTTTGTTGAGAAACTTCTTTATTACATTATGTAATTGACCTTGAATAACACGAAAATTCAAAAAATTCTTATCAGTTTACATTTGGACAGTGGGACAATACTGAAGTGAAATGAATGTAAATAAAATAGATGCAAATTGCATTTTTTGAGGAAAATAGAAAAAGTTCCTACGGTCTTCGGTCTATTTCAGTCTTCCACACACCAGTACGACCATTTTTTGAGCAGAGTTAGCTATGTAGAATTGTGAAAGATTCTCATCAGTTTACATTTGGATAGTGGGGCAGTGCTGAAGTGAAATGAATGTACTCATTTTAAATCGATTTTTTGATTTTTGATTAGATTCTCTAAGAACTGTAAAATTCTTTTTCTGAAATTTGGTTATTTTGTCAACAAAAATGGTGAAAATGATCATTTCTCAAAAACAATGAAATTCTTTTTGGCAATTATAAGTTTTGCTTTACTCCTCTCCTGAACAGAATTTCCGCCCCCCTCCTAATAGAGCTGAATTTCGGTATTTTAAAATTTTTATGTACCCTCTCCAGAGAAGAATTTCAGTAATTAAATTCCCCACGTAACTCTCTTCCAAAGCAGTTTTTTTTTCATTGTGCTCCCCCCTCCCCCCCCCCCTTCAAAGCAGAATTGCTATTACATATTTAAAATTTCTTTCATATCTTCCTAGAGGGCATAATTTTTATGCAGGTATTCAATTGAAAATTCTCTGCATCCGCCTCTAAAGCTGAATTATGGTGATTCAAAATTTTTCCTGTACTTACCCAACTTTGGAGCAGAATTTTAGGAATTGGAATTTCCCCTACCCCTTCCCTCTCCACACCAAAGGAGAATTTATTATGATAAAAAATTTTCTTGTTCTCCCTTAAAATTAAAATTTTGGCAATTGAAATTTTTTCTGCGGCCCCTTCCGCAAAGCAGAATTTTGACAATTAGAATTTCTTTTTTCCCCATTCTAGGGCAGAATTTCCATAATTGAAATTTCTCTCGTACCCCCTTCCTTTTAGAACAGAATTTTGATAATTTCAAGTTTCTTCTGTACACGGCCTCTACTTCAGAGATGAATTTTGATTTTTCACGTATAGTATTCTCTTGTACTACCTGCAGATGAGAAATTTGTTAATTTAAAATTTCGCCGGTGCCACCCTCCTTCATCTTAAAGTATAATTTTAGAGATTGAAATTTCTTCTGTACCTCTCTCCCAGAGTGGAATCTTGATCATTAAAAAATTTCTACTGTACATATAGACCTGGGCATGATCTAGATCATTTGATCTTAAAATCAAAGATCATTGTGTCAAAATGATCTTGATCTTGATCTAGATCATATTTTATTTTTTGATCTGATCTGATCTAGATCATTTTTTTTTTTAAATTAAAAAGATCATTTTTAAGATCATTTTACAATTGTTGCATTTTCTCGTAATTCTCGGTAATTTCATCTGCTATCTTGGTATTTCTATTTTGTAATTTCCCGAAACCAATTTTAAATTGAACAGTTTTTCTACTTTTTTTTGATAACTTTTGACACTTGAAGTCGATTTTCTGAAAAAAGGAGGGGTTCTAAGAGAAAAAATGAATAGAACATAAATTGCAGAGCGTAAAATTTCCTTTCAGTAGAGTCCGATTAGTTTTTTCTTAGAAGGCTCACTTTTCGAGATATTTTAGTTCAAAGTTCAACTTATTTTTTTGAGTTGAAAATATCTTCAAAATCAAGCCTGATAAGAAAAAACTAATTGGACTTTGCAGAAAGGAAATTTTACGCCCTACAATTAATATTCCATTCATTTTTTTCGTAGGACCCTTTCTTTTGCCAGAAAATCTATTTTTTGTGATAAATCACATTTTCAACATTTCCCATCTGAAACAATGGGAATATCAAAGGCCGGCAAATCAACAATTTTTTTTTTCAAGTAATTGATTGATTGGTGATTTTGACCTACTGTTTAGTGCAGAGTTCAAATACGATTTTAGTTTTACTCCATCGCATCAGGATTTTTAATAATTGGAATTTTTTGTTGCAAATTCGTTTTACATTTTTTAAATGTCAATTTTGACCCTAAAGTCTACTGCAGTACTACCTGTACCTGTAGCCCTGTATCTTATATTGTAAATGGAAAAAATGGATCGTACTTCTAAATACCTAAGTACCTAATAATAAAAAATATACTAATTCTCATTGGAAAAATATGAATTTGTTCATGAAAGTTTAAGAAACAAACACAAAATCACCTTTTTAGCTAAATTACAATGAATACAGAAAAAAATCGAAATGATCTGATCTTAATCTTTTTTTTTGATCTTAAGATCAAAGATCATTGCGTTAAAATGATCTTGATCTCAATTTAAACCATATTTTATTTTTTGATCTGATCTGATCTTAGATCATTTTGTAAATGATCTTGCCCAAGTCTGACCTATACTCACTTCTGAGCAGAATTTTTTAATATGCACCTACTTCATTTTAAAATTTCTACTGTACCTATCCACTTCCGAGCGAATTTTTTTTTATATTTGAGGGAAAAGGGTTGACTCATTCCACGTCAATTGGAGCAGGTTTTGACCTTGGGTCTTCCGATTGCGCTCAAATTTTTTTTACGGGTTCCCCTCGATGGTCTAATGAAGGGATCGCCGTCATTTCGATCCTAATCCTTCAGGGAGGTGGGGGATGGCCCTCGTAATTTTCGCATCATTGGGATTTTTTGCAAAACGGCTCAACTTTGAAGGCTCATATCTCGAGATTGGTTTAGTCAAAAATGAATCTGTTGGTGCACTTTTGTAGAGAATTAAAAGGGGGTTCAAAATTGGTAATCTTTGAAAAGTTCAAAGCTGAGCTTTTGTGATGAAAGCTCAACTTTCATGATAATTACAAACGCTAAGGGCTACCATTTAAAAATCTGGAAAAATTACTGTAAGGAAAGCTTTTTATGTATTTTTCAACTAATTACTTTTCAAGATGAGATCACAACACCCCTAGAGGGTACAGCTACAGGGGTCCTTATTTTGGTCAAAATTCAAAAAAATTTCAAAAATGAAGTAGCACATCGATTTCTATCAATTCGAAGGCGCTGAGTTCGAATATGTTCTCAGTTTTTTCATCCAACCCCACTGAACCCCCAACAACCCCCTTAATGAGGTCAAAGTTCCAAAAAAAATGAAAAAGAACGTGTGACATGTCGTTTGTTAAGTTTTTCGGGGCACTGAATTCGAATATTTCCTTTTTTTTTGGATTCGACCCCTTAGTGCCTCCCTAACCCTCCCAATTTTGAGAAACCCTCGCAAAAAAATGAAAATATCGTGCGGCATATCGATTTCTACTAATTTGAGGGTGCTGAGCTCGATCATTAACTTACTTTTCCGATCTATCCCCCCCCCCGCCCTGTAATGACGCCATCATTTCCAGTTTTTTGATGAATTAAGGGTCATTGTAGGGCATGTGGGAAGCAGATCGGAATAGTAAGTTGATAATCGAGCTCAGCACCTTCAAATTAGTAGAAATCGATATGCCGCAAGATATTTTCATTTTTTTGCAAGGGTTTCTCAGTGTTGATAACCCATCTTGAAAAGTAATGAGTTGAAAAATACATGAAAAGTTTTCTCTACAGTAATTTTTTCAGATTTTTAAATGGTAGCCTTTAGCTTTTGTAATTATCATGAAAGTTGAGCTTTCATCACAAAAGCTCAGCTTTGAAATTTTCAAATTGTGATTGCCAATTTTGAATCTCCTTTCAATTCTCTACAAAACTGCACCAACAGATTCATTTTTGACTAAACCTATCTCAAGATAATGAGCCTTCAAAGTTGAGGCGTTTTGCAAAAAATCCCAATTGTGCGAAAATTACGAGGGCCATCCCCCACCCCCTGAAGGATTAGGATCGAAATGACGGTGATTTCTTCATTAGACCATCGAGGGAAACCTGTAAAAAAATTTTGAGCGCAATCGGAAAACCCGAGGTCAAAACCTGCTCAAATTTATATGGAATGAGCCCCCTTGAAAATCAAGTATTTGCAAATTTTTTTTGAGTGAAACATATACATGAAAATGGGGGGGGGGGGCTCATCTCCACCTATGATTCCATCCCACTGCGGCTGTGTGATCTGTAATTGTTAAGTTCACCTATCAATCAAAAATTCACACAGAAAATTAAAATTAATTTTCTTTTTCCCTTTTAAATGAAAAATCATTTTCCACAAAATTCTATTCCAATCCCATCACGAACTCGATCGCCGATTCATTACTCAAAACCGTCGAAAAGAATCCCAATTTATGACGAATACCTGCATTAATACGCGTACCGAACCTTAATAAATGGTAATTGCGAACCATTTTCACGCTTTTAAAATCCATACACTTCGATATGGAACAAGCACATCTGAATATAAAAGTATCATAATAGAAAAATGCGACGATATGTGATACCATACAACGCCATAGACTGACTGGCAGTTCACACCATGCCATTGGAATCGATACAGGGCGCTGTACATTTGAACCCGTTCATCTCTCTCGTACTCTCATTGAATATCAAACACATTCAACAGGTTACCTCGCACATAGCAACAGCTCGTACACGATAATCACTTTTGTTGGTCGAAATGGTAGGTTTACTTAAGTAAATTCGTCTACAGGTACCTCTGCGGTGTTTTTTAAATGTCACGGTCATCTACTTCGATGCTTTGGCCATTTTGGACGGCGCGTATAGTAATTATTATAGCAGACGATATACTACGCGGATAGAAATAGTAGCTCGCGGAGAGACCGAGAAGAAGATTTTTTCCAAAGATGATATACCGACGGTGGTTTTTTTCTCAGTCTGCGTTCCTTATTCGCTACAAACTAATATTGTTAGTTTATCCGAGAAGCGTGTACTGGTATAATGATACGTTGTACAGGTGTCTATTAGAGTCCAAAACTCATTAACGCTTTCGAGAAGCTATATGTCCGCCGAGTGATACCGTCTATTAATAATAACCTAGGCGAAATTAATTTTACTTATTTAATGGTTGAAATTTAAAGCGAACCGTCTTATTAATTGAACGAGCGCGAATTTTTATTCCGCCGAGGAACATATTCGAGGTTTCGAGCCGCGTTGTTGAGGCTCGAGCGAGTATTATGAATGATGGGACTCCGTCCGTCTCTCTCGCTCATTCCTCCATACCATTTGTTTCAGGAGTATAATGCTATACCTAAGTTTACATACATATTATGAGTATACGTACGTTATAAAGTATATACATCGGCTCGCACCATAGACCAGAACAACACGATAAATAGAAAAATCATCGGCTCTGCGCGAGTCTACTACTAATAATTTTTTCCAGAAAAAATCCGAGTGAGTTTTTGCTTTTTATCATAGGCGCGGGCAGCGCACTTGTCTCATAAATTCCGCTAACTCGATTCTATTGCGGCATTCCATAGTGACACTAATCACATATTAAAACATGCTTTACGGAATTATTTATGAACTTGGTTGTCTTCCCAGGTGTTTAAAAATAACAGTAAAATACATCCGTTCATAACCTACCGAATTATATTTAGCTACCTATTCGACGAAAAAATTTCTTTGTGCCGGATTTTTATGTAAATCGAATGCGTTTTTCAGAACCGCAGGTGCGAGTATGTGCAGTTTTGCAGCGTGCCGAGTAGTAAGTGGTAAACCATAACCATAGGGTACCGTTTGCGTTGAGAAAATTAATGCCCCATTGACTTACCATAAATATCCATATCCAACCAATGGTCGCTACGAAGATTAGCGACATTGTCGGTTTCTTCCGGTGATGGTGGAGTTGAGGTTTCGGTTTCGTTTCCTGTAACATAAAGAAGGTAAAACGTTTTTTAGTACTGAGAAGATTATGATTTATGATGATGGAAAATTTTAACGAAAATGAGAGAAGTATCTTACAATGTACTTTTATTAGTGGATGTATTTGAATGGCTATTTATAAGTTTTGAGGGAGGGGGATAAAAAAAAAGGAAATAGTGTATGGAAATTGAGAGGGAAAAAATCTTTCTGCTTCTGAATTTCTTCCCTGATGTTATTTCGTCAAAAACCAAAATCAGCAGCGATCTTTTTTGGACCAGACTCCAAACAGTTGAAAAAAAAACTAAATTCAGGTACACGTAGGGACGAAACTTGGGAGGAAATCTCCGGGGGGGGGGGGGGTGAAAATGAAAAATTTGCCGACTAAGATTATTAAACAAGACGAAATCAGCCGATTCATATTTTAAAAAAAAGAGAAATTTGATAACTAGTCGTATTGAATATAAGAAACAAAAATTTGTGCATTTATCGTGCCTCTTTTTCTACTTCTAAAAAAAAACTATACTCCTTAATGAACTCCTCCTTTCTGAAAAAAATCGAATTTTGTTTTGAAAATTCCATTCGAGGTCGCCACCAAGTCCTTTGATAAATAGGAGGACAAAATTTTCCGTTTCAAAATATTCAATTGTCCGAAATAGAAAGGGAAAGAGTTCTTACGGTAATTTTGAGATTGAATTGTGTAACTTTATCGAGCTTAAGCAAAGCGAAGGTGAAATTTTTTCAAGAAAAAGGCATCCAAAAGCTGAAATTTCTTCATTAAAATTTGTGCTTTTTTCGTGCTACTAAAAAACACAATATTCTTTAATGAGCTACTCTCCTTGCAAAAAAATCTAAAAATTTTGAAAATTCCATTCGAAATTGTCACCGAGTTCCATGATAATGAAAAGGGAGAATTGTTTTCACTTGAAAATATTCAATTATCAGGACTGGAAGGGGAAAAGGTTCATACCATCATTCTGAAAACGAATTGTGTAAACATTTTCAAGAAAAATGCGCCCAAAAGCTGAAATTTCTTTATTTTTTTAATCAGTATTTTCGTATTGAAAGGGAGGCGAATTCCTCAACCTAATTTCAAAAAGTTGGCAAATTTCATTTAAGATTGGCACGTTTTCGAAATTTCTCGAATTTTTAACAAAATTTGTCGATTTTTTGAGAAAATTTGGCAATTTACATCAAAATTTTCCGACTTTTTGAGAAAATATGAGTAGGGGTTGTGATTCCCCTCCTCCCCCCTTGACATTAGAAAATTTGAAAACTATCCATTATCTACTTATTTTATGGAAAAACAATGGTGTCCACTGGATCTAAAAAAAATGGAAATTCTTGCTAGTATTTCATGGATTTTTCTGACCATTTTCATGCTATTTTTCTTGCTTTAATTAACTAAAACAAGATACTCTCCCATAAGCATGTATACCCATTTTACGGGGAATTTAATTTCAAGCACACCCTTTATTGGCAATTTCATTGAAAATTGTCAAAATTCACGAACAAAATAAAAACATTTTTGTTTCAAAACGAATTTTCGAAATCAACAGGCAGGATTTTAAAAGGACACGTTTCAAACGAATTTTGCAAAACTTTTCCCTTGAGTTTTGGAAAAAAATCCTCCTCCCTACCCTCCAATTTATTTTCAACTGATAAGTATCAATTGTTTCCTAATTACCTCCTCCACCTCTTTCTCCTCCCCTCCCCCGTCTCCTCTCTTCCACACAATGTTGTAATCCAATTCTATAAATTTGGCCCAATCAAAACCATTTCATAAAATGAAAATTTCAAATACCAAAAAAATACTTTTGGAACGAATTTTATAGATTTTTTATACCAATATCTCAGTCGAAAAAATTGAAGTACATACAAAAATCATTATGTAAACTGAAAGGGATATTTATTCAATACGAATGAAGAGAGGGTAAAATTTTCAAAAAATGCAAATTTTGAACACAAAATATAGACTTTTGGATGAATTTAATGACATTTTTATCCACATAAATTCTTTAAAATTCCAAACGTTGGAAAAAAAATTCACGAAAAAATTTTTTTAAGAAATCTTGCTTTTCATACGTATTGAAAATCTTGCTATTTTCTGGGTTTTCTTGCCAGTAGCCACCATTAAAAAAGAAAACTTCTTAAATCTGAGAAAAGTGAGAGCAAAAATTTGACAATTTTTAATAGAAAACGAGTTTCAAAACCTGGAAATTTATAATTTTTTTCTCTAAAACGTGGAGAGGAAGTTAAGATCTCCCAGTCTCTTCTTCGAATAATCCTCTGCCAATTTAATAGAAAATGAAATTCTACAACTTTTTTCATCCTCTTTTCAACTTATTTATTGATGGTAGAAAAATACGTTGGAAAAATTTCAAAAATATCATTTTTGATTTCCAAAAAAATTATTCCAAAGAATATTATTTTGTCAAGAAATAAGCAGGTTTTTTGAGTGTGAAGTCAAAAAAAAAATTGAAAAATATAAAATTCTTAAAAACAAAAATTTATATTTTACACGGTCTTTCCGATTTTTCAAAAATCAAATTGAAAGTTTTTTTTTTAATTGTCAATTTAGTCCTTGTACATATTGAAGTCTGTCGTAACGGAGTTTTTTCTGTGGGGAGGAGGAGGGAGGGGAAGTGTGGAAATAAAACAATAGTTCTGACGTTTGAGAGATTGTCGGAATGTATTCTGGAAGTTGGTTTCTTTTCTGCATTAGAATTTTTCAACCCCTACGAATGTGCTGGACGATCCTTTTCATTGGCGTTAATACAATTGCATAACCGGTTTGCCGTAAATAAATGCATATTAGTTATTATTCATCATTAAATCTACCACCTCTTCTCTATGTAAGCTAATAACATTGTTCAGTCATTCTAAACAAAATTGTGCAATTGGACGACCTCTCAGTTCATCAGCACACTACTGAACAAAAGCTAAGGAGAATGATGTTGAACCAAAATTTGAAAACATTTTGAACTTGGCGTCAGCGTGGAATCCATTTCTCAATTCAAAGTTCACCCAAATGTATTGAAGAATTTTTACCAAAATGTATTAAAAAATTTGATGAAAAATTTTTACCAAAATTTGATGAAAAATTTTCGTTAAATTTTATTTAAAAATTATCGTTAAATTTTATTGAAAAATTTTCGTTAAATTTTATTGAAAAATTTTCGTTAAAATTCGTTGGGAAATATTCACCCGAATCTAGGTAATGAAAAAATTGCTTCAAATTTATTGAAAAAAATGTCATCAATGTTTATTTCTAGCAATCCGGACCGCGCGAATCATTTCAGTCGTTCAGCGTTCAACTCTTTTTTACGTCTTATCATCATTTGAAAGAGGGAAACTGGAGGATGATGAAATAAACAATTTCGAATTTCGTTGTCGGTTGTATTCTGAATGGTCGAATTTGCTCAAATTATTGAATAATATTCATAATTTTGTGCAAATTTGATCATACAAATACAACCGACAACGAAATTCGAAATTGTTCATTTCATCATCCTCCAGTTTCCCTCTTTCAAATGATGATAAGACGTAAAAAAGAGTTGAACGCTGAACGACTGAAATGATTCGCGCGGTCCGGATACAAAAAAATAGCTAAATTTTGAAGAAATAAGGTGAACAATTTGATATTGGATTTGATAAAAATCAAGAAATTTTCAAATTTGCAATTTAGAACTTTTTAGCCTTTTAATAAAAGACAAAAATGGCATCAAATTTCAAAGGTGATAGGTCAAAGAGGTGTACCTAGTTTTTATGGAGGGAGGGGGGTAATTTTTGTTTTGAGAGTTGGAAGGAGGAAACTTCTACATTAAGTCAAAAAATTGAAAAATCAATTTCTGTGAAAAATTTCGATTTTTATACCCCTTCAAAAAAGTCAATTTCAATTCGTCTTTGAGACCATATCTGATTTTTGAAAAAATAAAGTACATATTAGTTTATGAGTCAATTCTGGACTTTCAACCTTTTACCACGTTTTATTGATATTCAGTGGCGACGTTCTTCAAGTACCTACCCCTTTTCCATTCCACTTTACAAAAAAATAAAAAATACCTGATTAAACTAACCATTCAACTAGATACTCTAGTAATTCATTCTCCTATCACTGAATCTTTATATGCATACTAACATTTTTATCAAACCCATAACTTTAGGATAAAAAACATTAAAATTTTTTTGTTTGCTCTAATAAATCATCAGGCAGGTCTTATTTGTATCAAGAAATGAAAAATTCTACATTTCTTCTCCCAAACTAAACCCATCTACCAATCTACTCTTCTCCTCCCTCCACCTATCAAATCCAATACCCAACTCTTCCATTGGCTTATCATTAATCGTAAGTCATACAGTTGCAGCACCATGATGAGAATATTCCAAGACGCTGAGCCTTATCGCTTCGTACCATCGAGTAAAAATTAAAAACCCAAGAAAAACTCGTAATTTTCGACAACACACTTCGACCAGGAAACATATTTAACCCATTGGAGATCACTAACCGCCGACTTGGGCCTATTTACCGATTCTCCAGATTACATCATATGATAAATTCACTGGAAATTATTTGAAAAAGCTCCGGCGTGAGTATTTCTCATGATACGAGAACGGCCGAGACCATTCATTAGCGAAATATACGACGCCGTGCCATTCACGACGGTGCGATGAAACGCGGCATGCGGTACGGCATATACTCGTACTCAGCGCCCATACCATATACTTCTCATCCCACTTGAATCCATCACATAAACTAGTCATTTTTACAGCAAAAATAAGAACTCCTACCGCCTTTATTAAATGTATACGCGGCGCGGTTCTAATCAGTTAGACCATTTGAGAACGCATAATACGATAGATTGTTTTAAAATGTTATCAAAATTACGTAGGTGTAGGGATTTTATTTTACTGGCTTATAAAAGCCATCGAGGCGCATCGTGACTGTAAATCAAACTTGTGCCCGTACAACTGAGCGGATAAAATTACGCGTAAATAAAGGTATAAAAGGAGAGATGATGCGATTTCTAAATCATAGTATCCTTTGAACAATAGCTGTTTAATCTACACGCCGAGTCGCCGATCGGACTGCTGGGATGTTCTGTTCTTCATTCATAATCCAATTTATGTATTATCAGATTTCGTTATAAATATTATTCGAGTGCTTCGAGTTGTTTCTATGTAGCTGTAATTTTTTTTTACCTCTTTGTGCAGATATTGTTGTTGTCTCGAGTACATCTGTGTATCTCTATGGTTTATTGTATGTGGTAGGAAGGCAGAATGGAAATAGCGAGGGGGATAGAATGGCACACAATGTATACTCGATTGTTTCAGATCTTATGATAGATTATTTGTCGTGGTATATTTGTAATATGCAGATTCAAAATTCAAATAAATGCGCCTACTTATTATTATTGGGCAAGCTTGAAGGTTCAAATTAATCAGTCGAACAAATGAAAATTCATTCAAAAAGCGACCAATTACATAGGTCGACATTTTTAAACATTTGAAATGCTGTTTGAAGTTTAATCGGTGATTTTTATAGCATTTTTCACGCTTATAACGAAAAAAGCAGCGAAAAAATTCCATCACCTAAGGATTTTTCACAATTTGAATTTTTTTGTTGAACAGTTTTTCTACTTTTTTTGATAACTTCTGACACTTGAAGTCGATTTTTTGAAAAAAGGAAAGGTTCTACGAAAAAAATAAATAGAATATAAATTGTAGAGTGTAAAATTTCCTTTCTTTAAAGTTCAATTAGTTTTTTCTTGAAAGGCTTAGCTTTCGAAATATTCTAGTTCAAAGTTGAAAGTTCAACTTTTTTTTGAATTGAAAATATCTCAAAAACTAAGCCTCCTAAGAAAAAACTGATTGGACTCTGCGGAAAGGAATTTTTACGCTCTACAATTTATGTTCCATTTATTTTTTTCGTAGAACCTTTATTTTTTTCAAAAAATTGACTTCAAGTGTCAAAAGTTATTAAAAAAAGTAGAAAAACTGTTCAACAAAAAATTCAAATTGTGAAAAATCCTTGGGTGATGAAATTTTTTTACTATTTTTCTCGTAATCAGCACAAAAAATGCCATAAAAATCGCCCATTAAACGTCAAATACCATTTTCCATGTGGACCTGTGGTATTGATGAATTCACCGAGCAAAGTTGAATTTTTCTAATGGCACTGAGTTCCGAAATGTACTCTCATTTTTTAATCCAACCCCTCCTAACCCCTTTCCAAGCTCCTTAATGAAATTAAAATTTAAAAAAAAAACGAAAAATGAGATGCGACGGGTCGTTTATTACTCTTTCATTTTGAATCAGTGAAAAGTCACTGATAAATAGTCAGCAAAATTCTATGATTTTCAGTGGATTTTCGATGATTTTTCAAAGAATTTCACTATTTTTTCAGCTAATTTCAGAGATTTTACTGACTTTTCAGTGAATTTTCACTGATTTTCCAGTAATTTTTTTACCGTTTTCTTTCAGTGAAATTTTTTCACTGATTTATAAATGTGAGAGCAGATTTATGAGGGCAACGAGTTCAGATATTCACTAATTTTGCTGCATACTTACCATTTTCAATTTTTTTTTCAATTTTTACCTCGTTAAGGGGACTGAATGAAGAGTTCAGAGAAGTTGAATTAAAAAAATGAGTACATATTTAAACTTGGCACCTTCGAATTGGTGGAAATCAATATGTTACTCTACTTTTTAATTTTTTTTTAATTTTTGTCAAAATTAGGGGCCTCTTTTCCCTCGAGAGAGTCGAGATTCCAGTTTGAAAACTTGTTAATTGAAAAAAAGAGCCAAAAAACCTTTTCATTGAAATTTTTTGGATTTCTAAATAGTAGCCTTCAAATTATATTTTTGAAATAAAGTACATACTTTTCTTGTAAAATTAATGAAAAACGTTTCCGATTTAATATTGACATCCAGAAATCGAATTTCACCATTTCTATCCATTCTGGAGCTTCCAGAAAAATTTTCAATTTCTTCAGAAGGTGAAGAAATCAATCTGGGTAACTGAAAATCAGCGTTTCAAGAAAATCGCCAAAAACCGTTGAATCAATTTTCGGACAGCTAAAATTTTGGTTAAGATGGTTTGAATGAAAAATTTCCTTTATTCGTTCAAATTGAATCATTCGAAACAAAACGTCGAGTAGTTCCATTACGAGGTATTTTCCAGTCTTCTACATAACTCCAACAATAAATACAGTAAATGGAACTATCACAATACATTCACGAAATGAATTCATTTTTGCAACGGTATTTTTCAACCCCTGCGTATGTGTCGGATGATTCCTTTCATTGGTGTTAATAAAATTGCATAACCGGTTCGCCGTAAATGTTTAGGTATCAGTTATCACCATTATCACTTATCATAATTCATTATCAGCTCTACCACATCCTCGATGACCTACTGTCATTCATCCAGGAGTAAAAAGCACTAAAACTGTTTTTCAATTTTCTTTAAAAAATAACCCTATTTTGAGGGTTCCAACTCAAACGATAGGTACTAGATTAGGATAGATGAAAAAAAAAAAACATCTCCTGGATTTTGACGAAAATTGGCGAAGAAGTTTAATTTGAATGGAAAACTATCCAAAAAAATGTTCAGCTTCACAGCCCAAAAGGAGACGGAGCTAAGAGCAGAATAATTTTCGAGAGAAAAAACGTTGGTTTTGCCATTTCTGGGTAATGCCATGCCATTTGCAGGAAATCTCCCCAAAATAAGGACAATTCGAGTTTCTAGACCTCACTGAATCATTGACCTTAAAATCCAATACCACGTTTTGCCCTCTGCAGATTTGAACATTTTTTGATTTTTACCAAATTCAAATTGCTCTCTCAAACATCTCAAAATCAAGCCAGAAAGTTTTCTATGGTTACCTAGAATACCATAATTTTTAATAATCATTTTCAAAAATTTTTCATAATGGTGCAGGTAACTAGATTTTGATTCAAGCTATTCATTTCGTGACTGAAAAAAAACTAAATTTTATTTGGGCGTTGAAAAAATTTTTAATTAATTTTTTGGAATTTCTTTGCATTGCTGTCAACAGAAATCTCCCAGTTTAGTTTTTATTTGAGCTAAAAATTGGGGAACTCAAAATATATCAAAGAAATTCCCTCACAGAGTCAACTCCTCATCATTTTTCGTCAAAATCCAGGATGTTTTACTTCGATGCACCCTGTATATGAACATGATTGTATATACTTTAATGAATCCTGAAGGACTGAAATTTGAAAATTTTTTGCAAAAAATTGTAATTGTAGACTCATCTTAGCTCAAAATTGTTAAGTAGGCACCCAAAATTCCAAACTTCGGCTGAAATCTCTCTCTCCTCTCTACCTCAAAAAATTTTAGTCGAAATTTGAAAATCGGAACCGCTTTGATGCGCATTGGTCATTGCGCATTGCGCACAAATACAATCCACGCCGTCAGTCTGCGCATGCGCAATTCACTATTATCAAACCACGCGCACCTTTCACTTTTCGCGCATGCGCAAATGAAAAGCTGCGCACAAGGAATGCGCAGAAAGTATATTTTTCCCGTTTCTCTATAATTGTAAGAGAACATCGTTACATGCATTTTCAAGGTTCAATATGCTCGGAAATAATTTACAAATTCTAGAATAAATTTCTAATCCACATCACTCCGAACACGTATTATATGAAAGAGTGAGAAGACAATATGTCATCTCCATCTTACATGAAAATATCAAGATCAAGGTCGCCCATCGAGGCATCGAACGAGTGAAACCAACACCTTGCTCGTATCACTTTACATATGTCCGGCGAGCATCAGCATACCGACACGTTATATATGTCACCGGAGTAGTTCCACCGTAAACACAACGTTCACCTCCCCACCTCCTCACCTCCACACACCCTACAGTACGTATTTCGTCAATAAAACGCTAATATGTAAAACATTCGTCTTAAATGGCAGTATCATCAGGCAAACCCATATAATACACATCCAGGTAGATAGGTAAAGGTATAACATTACCATCAGCGTGCGCAAGTACCTGCGATACGATGGGCGATGGACGACGTTGGATATTCCATATGGAAAAGAATACGTGGTAAAATTTAAAACCGGAACCGTTTAAAAAAAAACAGGACATGTAATAATTAAACTGGACTGACTCATAATACAAAAGCATCGGCGAGTTACGTTCGGCATCCAAGCCATTCTTATGAGCTGGATATACTGGCAAGTGGCAGAGTGGCGATGGCGCGGTTTATTAACGTATGCAGAGCGAAATATTTGACACAAATAACGCAGCGAATCAATTAGCGCGTTCTTTCGCTTCTTAATTTAATTATTAGTTTATTGGATAGGTCAAAATAAGCTCAAGTGATTTTTTCAAACATAATTTCGAAGATTTTGCTTACAAGGAAGGTATCTCAACAGGAAATAAAATTTTGGAGTCGAAATAAAAATAAATCGAAAGTTCATTATAAAAGAACTTCATATTCAAAATTTCAGGTGCTGAGGTTCATTTCTCGAATTTTGGTGAATTTTTGAACTTTCATAATTACCTTATCACTTTGCAAAATATGAAAATCTGATCTAATGAACGAAAAAAACTGAAATTTAGTATAATACCCTATTTTTGACCTTCCAAATCGATTGAAAATGGTTTCGAGTATAATTTTTTTTGAATAGGTATAACCTAATTTACCACTGAAATTTTACAATTTCAAAAACAAATAAAAATACTAGGAGATTACAAAATTATAAAACATATTCTAAAATTTTAATACCATATGACCAAAAAAAAAAATAAAGTTTTCATTTGTATTTTCATTTTAATCTCGTTCCTAGTGAATGAGTTTTTGTGATTTTTATAGTTATAAGTTGTGAAGATAGGGTTTCCTAGAAGCTATTACCTAAATACAGGGTGTCCGAAAAGAAGTGTACAGAGTGTTCGAAAAAAATTAGGCACAATAAATGTTCAGCAAAAATTCTCTAATCAACTTAAAATCAAATCTCGTATTTGGTACAAATAAATACTGTTTATTCATTGGCTCTTCTAAAATACTAATCACTGGTTGACTAAAAGTTACCCCCCCCCCCTCAAAAAATCAATTGCAATAGGGGGTTTCGCAGCTACAACGGTTAATCCAAATGGAATTTTTGTAATAATGAAAAATGTAAAGAAGCCTAAAAAAAAAAACTTTTACTTGAATTTTTTTTTAATATGTAGGTACTTTTAGTAATAGAAGAGAAGATTCATACATTTTAACGAAAGGGTGGTGAATTCCCGGAGGGGGAAGGGGACTAGAAAAAATGACCCCAAGCTTATTTTTTCTAAATACATTCTAGATTAGAAATTAGTCGTCAGATTGCTTTTTTCATTCTAAGCGAACAGAAACAGTAATTTCGACTATACTAAATAGTGAAAAATGTGTTGTTTTTTTTGGTTTTGATTTTTTTGAGCATGCTGCATCCAATTTTGGAATCCGAAAAAAATATATGCGATACTTGACCAAATGACACAATCAATGAAAAAATTTCCGGTCACTCTCCCAAACATTTTTTACTTTTTTTTTGAAAATTTAAATATAAAAAAATTAGAAAAATGTGAACCGAAAATTTTTCTAAAAGACGTGTAACTATAGGTAGTTAGGTACCTAATATGTGAATATTTTTTTAATTTTTATCTTCTCCTTCCAGAGATATGACGTGTTCAATTTCTGACATGGGGTGCGATAATTCCGGAAGGGGTGGGAATTGGAGATCAAAAATTTTTTTGGATGGTTGTATACTGACAGTATCATTTTGGGTCAATTTTCACCAAATTTGGGTTAAGTAAAGGCCATTTTTGACTCTTATCAGGAACCCCCCTTTTTCTAGAAAAAATTTAAAAATACGCCGGCAGCGTATGCATCGAGATCAAAAGCTGAAAGTTGGTTCATTATATACCTCAATGGATTGGAAGCGGTTTCAAGACGTTCTCCATAAAATTTTCAAATTTTCCAGCACTGAAAAAACTCATAAAAATCGTCCATTTGGATTTTAGCACCTATAATCGCAGATTACTTATATTGGTGACTTCTTTTATCGATTAAAGAATAATTTTCAATCCACGATTATAGGGGTTCAAGTTCATACGGACCGTTTTTATGAGTTTGTCTCCAGTGCTGGAGAATTCTAAAATGTTTTGGAGGTTCCGAAACGGTTCAAAATCCCTTCCAATCGATTTGAGAGGGGGCTGTCTATCTTCACACGGAATGAACAACAAAATGTAAATCGTTCGTTCGAATCGCAACTTCGCAACCTGCCCAAGATAACAGAGATAAAGAGCCAGCTAAATGCTAAAAGTTTAAAGCAAAAAGTTGAAATTCGATCAAATTTAGGTGACAAACCGAAAGTCGAAAGTTTTAAAGTTTTAAAAATAGCTAGTCGAAAGCTTTTTCTTACATTTATTTTTTAGCTTTTGACGAAACCGAAATCAACAATTTTTCAACCAAAAATTTTTTCTCGATTCTCAGAACTCAGAATAGTTTTAATTCGTAATTTCCTTTTCTCCAGATATTTTTCAACTCTAAAATTTTTTCATCAAGAATAAAATTTTTACCAACTCTGAGATTGGTGAAATTTTTTCCTTCAATTTTTTTCAGGTATTAAAATTTTTCAACTCTGGCACTTTTTCCAAAAATACATAGTATTCATTTTTCAACTCTAGAAATTTTTTCTCAAAATTAAAAATCTTTTCTCAAATTATTTTAGCTCTGAAATTTTTAAAATAAAAAAATTTTAAAAAAATTTGAGTTGAAAAAGATTTTAAGAAATTCAATGTGAGAAAAATTCGAGAGAATGTCAAGTTTTCAAAAATTTCAAGATCAAAGAATAGGATTTTACAGTGGATGATAATTTAGATAAATAATATTAATAAATGAAAAAATTTTAGCAAAAATGAAAATCGAAGAAATTAAAAAAAGTCTTGGAGGTAAAAAAAATTGACGAAGAAAGTTTAGTGGGGGGGGGGGGGATTTTATTAGAGTTGAAAAAAAAATGATATTATGAGAAAAAATTTCGAAGGCTGAAAAAATTAAAATTTTGAGAAAAAGCTGAGATGATCAAAAGAATGGCGAAAAAAAAGGAAAGGGATCGCGCACAGTTTGGTCATTTTGTTGTTCATTCCGTGTGAGAATAGACATACCCACTTGGGAGGTTTAAAACAGGGTATACACTACACCAAATTTTTTTTTTTTTTTTGTTGATTTGGTCAAATTTTCTTTGCAGGGCGATGAAGTAATTTTGAAACATCAAAAATGCCCCAAAATTCGAGAAATGAACCTGAGTACCTAAAATTTTGGGTAGGTATGGGGTATTTTTATGATGTATTTTCGAATAATTTTTGTTTTGGCTCAAAATTTTACTGTCGATTTAGGATACCTTCTTTGCCAGATACTTTCTCATTTATAAATCAGTAAAAATGATCGAAAATCTTTGGTAAACAGTCAGAATTGCAGCACAGTAATAAATCAGTGAAAAAATTTCACTGAAATCAAACAGTGAAAAAATTGCTGGTGAATCAGTGAAAATTCACTGGTAGGTCAATAAAATCTCTGAAATTCGTTAAAAAATCAGTGAAATTTCCATTTTTTTCTTCATTTATTTAATATATGTAGAATTCGTATTTACATTCTTCGTAATAAAATATAACGATCTTTGAAAAATAAGCGAAAATCCGCTGAAAACCAACGAGTTTCGTTGATTTTCCCTGCACTGAAATTCTTACTATTTATCAGTGACTTTTCACTGATTCAAAATGAGAGAGTATACTCATTACAGATACTCTTAATTTTCGGGTTCCCAGATCTATTTGGGTGTATTCTGAGAACCCACCATCACTCCATTAACCAATTCACCACTCGCAAATTAAAAACCACGGTTCATTGATAGGAAACCACACACACATTACGTCGTCGCATCGTCATAAATCAACGAATCGGTTCACGAGGATCCAAAAACATCCAACTGCGGGCTCCTCGTTTGATTATTTTTCGCGTAAACTTTCCATCTTATGGATATATCGTGCCCATCCTCATCGCCGCTCTAAGTACACTCGTACTTAATTTCAAATACCAACCATCGATGGTGTTGTTTTAAATCATTAGTCATGCTCGATACACTACACCACCTCGTACGCTATCTGCGCTTTTTTTTCATCTTACTCCTTCTGGAAGACACTTTGTGAAAACCATAAATGAGTTTCGATTAAGTTACGATAGGTATACACTACACAGTCTATACGGTAAACGATACTCGGCAACCGGTTTATACATTAATACCGAACGCTACGACAGTTAAACAACTAATTTTTCATTCGAAAACGTTAAGTTCACTTTTAGATAATGCACGTTCCAAGTCTGTCATAGAGGAATGCGGCAGCGCATCGTATAAGTTTTTGACGACGGTCGACGGTATTTCTATTCACCGAAGATACCCAGACCTACATTTTGCACGCATCTTCGAGTATCTTAAAAATTACCCTTTTTCCATGGCCATCTACGAGTACAAATACGATCGTCTTTTCTCCATTCATCTTCCATCCGCTTCAACCTACCACACGCTTTATTACGAGAAACAAATTAAAAAGCACGCAAATGATCCCCGTAGATTCGTAACGCCGAATGCATCACCTGCTGTATATGTAGATGGATGTATCGTGTTAGATATATACCTACGTACTAGGTACACCTACATTTTATACGAGTACAAGTGCACCGTATTGCCCCCCTTCGCCTTTCCTCATCACCTGTTTTTGCTTTTTATACACGCATAAGAGCATTAACTTATTTCATAAAAATTCCCACGTTTGTCATCATTCATTACGTACTTATACTATTTAGCCGAATATGCTGCTATCATTTGAAAATTACCGCATTCGTTAGTGTATGATGAATGTTTTCCATCGTTTTAATTAATTTCAATGTTGAAACAACCGTTTAAGTGCATTTCATCAAGCTTGATACTTTGTTTCGGGTCGCACGAGACCGAAGTGAGAATTTCAACTAATTTAGGTACGGTAGGTGCCTTTTTTTTGCAGAAGTAGGTAATTAAGTGTGAATTGGTCGAACACATTTGCATAGATATGCAGATGTTGGTGGTGAGGAGGGGAGGGGTGAAAAATATTTGTTAGCGGAGGTTCGTGAGGAAGTGATGTTTGTGTGGTCTCAAAAATATTTTAATTTTATAGGTTATATCTGTCCTAATAAATTTTTCGTTGTTGTTTTTTAAAAATACAAATGATGATTTTTGAATCTAAAAAGTACATTCTATTATCTATTAAAAATTAAGTACTTACTCACTTTGTCAGTTTAATGAAATCTTAAGAAAATTAATGAAAAATAATTCAATTTTCAGTGTTTTTGATGCAGCTGGTGAATTATGTTTTTCAAACTCATCATCTGTAAAATTCTTTTTCAATGTTTTTATCAGTTTTTGAATTTCTTACATAATTCAAACTTTATTTCAAAATTATCTATTTCGATTTCAAAATTTTTCTCATACAAATTTGCATTGGAACATTGGCTGATTTCTTTTAAAATTTAACGAAATAATTCAAGATTCGTAAAGAAATTGAAAAGCGAGAATTTTTCAATTTTTCCTGGTAACGATCCGATTCTCGATGAACCTGGTTTTTGATACTCCTCCCTCCTCCCCCTCCCCCCACCTACATTATAATTTAAGCAATTTTAACTCCTTGTAGCAAATAATGAAAAATACTCTCTTTTTTTGAAGTGAAAAGAATCCCAATTTTGTTAAAATTTGAGCTTCTGTAAACTTTTCTTATTTGAAAATTTGTTCGGTTTCAATATTCCTTCTTGTTTCACAGATTATTGCAAACTTTCTAACCTCGAAGCTTTCAAATTTATTAAATTTTCAAAATTAGGTATCTATAAGATTGTAAGAACTATGTTTCTTGGATAATTGTAAAATTGCCAATTTTTTTCGAAGGATGAACTCGACAAACGTTTTGCAATTGACAACATTTTATATTGATTTTTCGAATGAAAATTTTCGGAAATCCAGAAATTTTCGAATTTTGATTACCACGTAGCCAAAATTGCAGAGGTACCAGTTTCAAGACCTGTTTAATTTTTTTCTCAACACTCACGTATAAAGTACATCGAAACGCCATTGTTTTTAGGGACAAAAGTAGTTCTTTACCGGCGACTTTGAGTAGCGGGAGATAATTAAAATATTCTCCCTAGGGAGATAAAGTAAGAGTGTCATTCAATGTGTATAGAGTGCGCGCGCAATATTTTCGAAAACAACAGATATGTTTCACAACAAGGCATGCCGTAGTCGGTTAGTCATTACTCATTACTCATTAGTCTTTTGTAATGTTCAATGTTTGTGTGAATAAAATAATTCATAATTCATAATTCTTTGCCGCGTTAAGTTAGTGTTGTTAATAAAATTTTTGTGTTCGTTTGACGAGTGAAAAAAATATTGATAATGGATTGTATGGAAGATGACGATCAAATACAAGGAACTCCACCAGAGCTACGAGAAATCGCCAAGGAAACAGCGGCGAATTTACTTCCTGACAAATCTAAAGAAATTTACGAAAAGGAATACTATAAGTTTGAAGATTGGTGTAAAGAAAATAGAGTCTGCGTACTTACAGAAAACATCGTCTTAGCATATCTAAGTTCGTTAAAATCAAAATATGCCCCAAGCTCTTTATGGAGTAAATTTTCGTGTTTAAAAGCGGTTATAAACTTGAAGCATAATGTGAACATAGGGAAGTATACGATGGTTATTGCTTTCTTGAAGCGCAATAGCGAGGGCTATAAGGGAAAGAAAGCAAAGACATTTACGGATCAAAATATCTCAGATTTCTTGAATAACGCACCAGACGAGATTTATTTGGCCACTAAAGTAAGTAGAAATGTAAAAAAAATATATATTGCATTCTGTAAATATTGTAATAATTTTTATGAAATCTTGATTACAGGCCTCTCTGATATTTGCGATTATGGGAGCCTTAAGGATCGACGAGCTTGTAAATGTAAAAATGCAGGATGTGGATGATATGGAGAAACTGTATTTTGTAAGAGTTCCCAAGACTAAAACTAAACGGGAAAAGTCGTTCACTATACATGATGCATATTACGAAATAGTAAAGAAATACTTCGAATTGCGGCCTAATGATGTACCTCATGACCGGAAATTCTTGAACTATCAAAAATTAAAGTGCACTACTCAACCCATCGGAAAAAACAAGTTCTCCGCCATGCCATGTCAAATCGCCACATTTTTGGGATTACCCGATCCTCACTTATATACAGGTATAATATTCTATTTCAAAATTGAAAACTGAATAAAAAAATTCAAAGGTACTGAAAAAATTTTATTTTGCTTCTAGGTCACTCGTTTCGCCGAACATCTACCACTCTGTTAGCCGATGCGGGTGCCGATATTACCTTAATTAAACGACACGGAGCGTGGAAATCCAATGCGGTTGCTGAATCATACATCGAAGATTCAATTCAGAATAAGAAGAAGATAGCAAAAATGATCACGTCGTCTATCAATCATAAACCATCTTCCGGATCTTCGTCTTCTTCTATCATTCATCAACCGTCATCGTCGTCATCCAGTTCTCGATATGAAAATGAACCTAGTACTTCTCAACGTTCTCATTCTGTGACGCCAGCAGGTTGTGGTAAATTTACGTATAAAGTTCGAAAATTCTCCTCAGCTCCTTTACCTCAACCGTCTTTGAATGAAATATTTCCGAGTACCAGCAGCAGTAATGGGGTACCTACAGATAATGTAATCGAAGAACCAAATCACGTAATCGAAGAACCAAATCACGTAATCGAAGAACCAAATCACGTGATGGAAGAAAATGCTATAGATTACAATGCACTGGTAGAAGAAGTTGTCTTATCTCAGTCACAATCTTCAAAGGTAAGCCAATTCATGGAAGAGATCGTTTTATCGCAATCATCTGCGAATAATTTAAACACTTTACTTTTGAATAATTCTGCACCGGTACCTCAAAATCCGATCTCTTTTACATTCAGTAATTGCAACGTAACTATCAACAATCGTTAATTGTTAGAAAAACGTGTATTCGTTATGCTATATGTATCTGAATGGAATCTATTATCATTCGTTTTTATATGAATTGGCGTTGATATATCAATACTTTTGTTTTCTAATTATGAGAGAATTTAATCCATATTTAATCTCATTCTTTCATTAACTCGTTTTCAAGTTGTGTAATTTTTTCATTATAAGAATGAATTGGATCATATTAGTTAGTTTTAGACACTGAATTTCACCTTAGTTGTTCTTTTTTCTTAAACTAGATCTTAAAGTTGATTTTGTTTGAATTTTTTTTCAAGTAAGTGGATCGCATTTGGATCTCATTTGTTCGCTTTTCTTTAATTAAGTAGAAATTTATGTTGTTTGCTTTTTTTCAAATACGAGAAAAAATTAATCTCTTATATTAGTTTGTATCAAACTAAAAGTTGGTTTATTTTATTACCATTATTATAGTGAGTGAATTAGATCTCATTAGGTATAATGTTTATTTTCCTTATAAGGGAAATCGATTCATTTTGGTTCTTTATAATAATCTAATAAAGGAGTTCTTTTTTGTTCAGTTCTCGACTTCTTTGTTTTTCTAAATATCTTGCCGCAGTATTCAGAAATCAAGATACTTTTGGTAATGGAACTGCAAAGCAACGAAATAGTATATACTTTTACGCCTGACTATAATTTACGTCTTGTGAAGACAAATTATGAATCACAAATATACAATGTGTACAAAAATTGTATTGAAAATCTTCAAATAAAACATTTGCTTTAACATGTACCGAAAATGTAACCGAGGAAGGGAATATCCCATTATATCGATAGAACAAAAATTCAACTTCAACACTGGAATACGTTTTCAAGCGTAATTGGTTACAGGATAGTTGAAATGAAATGTGACCTCCGAAGGGATTCAGCTATTAATTAACAAAACAAAAATTCACCTTCAATCAGTATTCAGACCTATTAGCTTAATTAGTTAATCAAAAGTTGAAATTTATGTATTACTTCTATAAAAGTTAGAATCCGGAAGCATCAAAAATTCTGCCTCTTTTTCAGCTGTCTTCATTACCACATTTTCTTCAATACGTTGAGTTGAAAATACACAATTTCTATATTTTGAGAGCAGACCCTGATGCGGTATATTACTCAGACGAATAATATTCTTCGAAGACGTGATAATATCTTTCTAAAATTCAAAAATTTCGAAACGATATTTAGTAACCCGATTATCTAGATACAATCACTACGTATTCTACATTAACATCTTCAAAACTTTTGTCATTTGAAATGTACTTACATTTATATCCAATGTAGTTAGTCCTCCAGTGAACCTATATCTAACGATAACCAAATAAAAATAAAACGGACGGGTTATTATTATAATCTCCTTACTGAGTAAATTGAAACGATAATTACCCCTACAATCATTACAATCAAGCATACAGTTGTAAATGTTCAGTTTTGGTTATTCGTTGATGAAATTTTCCATTTGTTCGAGCTTAAGCATTCTCTTGCCAAAATGAAACTTTTAATAAATTGAACGAATTAATTGATTTAATTTCAGTTTACTGAAAGCTTAGTAATGCAGTCACCGGTAAAATACTACCTTCGCCTCTAAAAACAATGTTGTTCCGATGTACTTCATACGTGTTTGTTGAGAAAAATAGTATATGCAACTCGACCCTAGAGTGCGTCTTTATAAACTCGTGCGATTACAGCACTCGCCTACGGCTCGTGCTGTAACTATTGCACTCGTTTATAAAGACGCACTTTAGGGTCTTGTTGCATAATGTACTATGAAACATGATTAAGTAAATTATTGTTGATTAAAATCGAGTTTTTTTTCTTCAATTTTTTTGCAAATTATTACAATCAATTTTCAACATTGAACATCGACACAAATTGTTATATATTTTCGGAGATTTACCAGAAAATTCAATTTTTTTCCTTGAAAACTCATTGAACTCATTAACTTTTAAAAATCGCAGAATTCAAAATATATTTTAAAACCGAATTTGAAATTTTCAACTGATTTTCCAATTTTTGCTATTTCAAAAATTATCAAGTGGTAGGTATACCTAAATATCCTTCCTATTTCATCGAGTTGAGCCGCTAATAAGGATTTAGTTCAACTATTCATCAACTTGTCAAAGTTCATTCAACTTTCATATCTCAAAATTTCCTTGAACTTTCATATCACAAAAGTACCTTGAGCTTTCACATATCAAAAATTCCTCGAACTTTCACACCACATTGACTTTGGCATCCAAATAGTTTAATAAATTTTCAAATCTCAAAATATCCTCTTTGAACTTCAACACTGCAAAAGTTCATTGAACTTTAACACCGCAAAAGTTCATTAAACTTCAACACCACAAAAGTTCACTGACCTTTCACACCTCAAAAAATTACTGACATTTTCACACCTCAAAAGTTCATTCAACTTTCACGTTTCAAAAGTTCATTGAACTTTCACATTACAAAAGTTCATTGACCTTTAACGCCACAAAAGTTCATTGACCTTTAACGCCGCAAAAGTTCATTGAACTTTTACACTTCAAAAATTCATTGAACTTTTACACTTCAAAAATTCATTGAACTTTTACACTTCAAAAATTCATTGAACTTTTACACTTCAAAAGTTCATTGATCTTTCACACTTCAAAAGTTCATTGAACTTTCACACTTCAAAAGTTCATTGAACTTTCATACTTCAAAAGTTCATTGAACTTTCATACTTCAAAAGTTCATTGTACTTTCATACTTCAAAAGTTCATTGAACTTTCATACTTTAAAAGTTCATTCAACTTTCACACCTCAAAAGTTCATTCAACTTCAACACCGCAAAAGTTTATTGAACTTTCGTGTTACAAAAGTTCATTGAACTTTCTCACCTCAGAAGTTCATTGATCTTTCTCACCTTAAAAGTTCATTGACCTCACACCTCGAAAAATTACCGACATTTTCACGCCTCAAAAGTTTATTAAACTTTCACGTTTCAAAAGTTCATTGAACTTTCATATTTTAAAAGTTCATTGAAGTTTCACACCTCAAAAGTTCATTGAACTTTCACACCTCAAAAGTTCATTGAACTTTCACATTACAAAAGTTCACTGACCTTTAACAACACAAAAGTTCATTGACCTTTAATACCACAAAAGTTCATTGACCTTCAACACCACAAAAGTTCATTGACTTTCAACACCACAAAAGTTCATTAAACATTTCCACCTCAAAAGTTCATTGAAATTTCACACCTGCAAAAGTTCATTGTACTTTCACTCCTCAAAAGTTCATTGAACTTTTACTATCAAATCCCAAAAGTTTATTGAGATTTTTTGTTTACTCAAAAGTTTATTAAACTTTTATATCATCTTGGAAGTTCACTCAATTTCTATATCTCTTTGAAAGTTCACTGAACTTTTATACTTTCTTGAAAGTTCACTGAACTTTTATGCATTTTAAAAAGTTTATTAAACGTTTACCTTCTCGGAAGTTCATTGAACTTGCACACAATCTCAAAAATGCATTGTACTCTTTCAAGTGCATCAAAAAATAATTGTTGAACTTCCATACACCGCGAATTTATTAAATTTTCATATCACAAAATTTTATTGAACATGTGTACCTACAGCTACTCATCTTGAAAGTTCATAGGATTGTTATGAATGCATTTAAATTTTATTGAACTTTCACGTGTATCAGAAGTTCATTGAACTTGCATACACCAAAAACTTGATGAACTTTCATATTTTAAAATCCTATCGAATTTTCATACGCCAAAAATTTATCAATTTTGCTCTCCTTGAAATTTCATTGAACTTTCTAATCTCCTCGATTATTCATTGAGCAAGCTCTTCTCCTCGAAAGTTCAATGAACTTTCATGGACCAACAATAGGTATATTGAACTTTAGAATCTCAAAATTCCATTGAATCTTCATTATATTGAAAATTCAATAAACTTCCATATCTTGAAAATTATTAGACTGCCATTCTTTGGTTGTTGATGAACTTTCATATCTTCAAAGGTTCACTCTATTACATTTTAAAAGTATATGAATTTTCATTCTTCAAAATTGGCAAACTTTCATACTTCGAAAGCTGCAAACTTTCATATTTAAAAGGTTTTAATTTTCTATCTCAAAAGTTATGAATTTTTCAACCTCCAAAATGGAGCACTTTATTTTCTCAAAAGAGTGTGAACTTCAATATTCCTTGAAAATGGTTTAATTTTCAAATTTCGTTTTTCACTTTTTATGAAAACTTTATGTTTATGAGAATTTTCGATCAACTGAGGCGGTCTTCGCCATTTTTGATTTTTGAATCTCGGTTACAAGTGACACTAATACTGGACACAATTTTCCATACTTCGCCATTTCCTAATACCATCAGGAAAATTTAAAGCCAGAACCTGAATAATGTTTTTGATACCCTGAGAAAAATATCATATAATGTTCGCTTTCTCGAAATCTTGAAAATTAATAACTCGGACGAACAAATTTCTAGTTCAACACCTCCGTTCATTCAACGAGACATCCTAACAGATCGATTGAGAAACCTCCATCCATTCATACCGGGACAGACGACGCTTCAAAACCACACCATATTACGAAGTTATCCAACTCTATAAAGTACATCGGTAAGTATATAGGTATAAATTCCTACGCAGAATTTCGCATAATTAAAACAATTAGCAAAGCGAAAAACCGTTACAAAAGTTATCACGTCAGCGAGCGGTAAAAGAGTGACTTCAAATCGGGCACTTCCTTACTAGTAGCGCTGACTAGAATGTGGCCATACAAATGGGTAAAACGTATACGAAAGAAAGATGGAAAAAAAATTTCTCAGAAACGTACATACGTACCTAGGTCTAGCTTACAGAACAAGAACGTACAATAACCGTTGTTCTGTTTAATTTGCGAGACATGTCTATATCTGTCATCCAGTTGGTCAGCATAACAGACTAGGATTCAAGTATGGACTAGTGTGCATCACCATCTCTTCGTGGCAAACTTGTTACACAGTAAGGCATACAGACGGCAACGTAATACGAATCAGCCAGCACAACCAGAGTATTACAAAATATCAAATGCTAGGTACATTACGAAGGGGGGAAAAAAATATTCCATGTATCGTAATCTCATGTGTACTTATTTTTCCGCTACCTCATCGTCAGATCTGCAGCTGTAGGTACATAAGGCTAAACACCGATCGCTGTGATCTGATTTATCAACAATGTTCCAATACCAGACTACCCATGGAGTCCACTCTCGATGCCTGATGCCTTCGTATGCTACCCAAATTAACATAATTAATCAGCGACCATTAATCACGACCCATCGCACCACCAACCACCGCCGCAGATATCAATCAATACCCGAAACCAAGGCATTCGCCGAGATAACTTCATAAACGCGTCGAAATACCGCAAAAAAAATAACCCGGCGAACGTTTAAATCTTGATAACGAGTTGTCGCGAATATTATACTGGAACAAGCTTCGCCTAAAGTGATTCATTGACTCTAAATTAGCATCTTCGCCGTATCAACTAGTTTAATCCGTTTTATTACTTTCCGTTACTCGGTGCAGCGAAATCGGCTCTGGGTTCGAGGTATCTCCTCTTTGTACTCGGATTTTAAATTTTTTTTCGTCTGCAGTGCTATACCTAAATGGAATGGGTGGTCGAGAGGATTAATGTTGGTGTTTCCTTAAGTCTATCGGTTGTACGAGCTGGTTGCTGGGTAAACTATACAAAAATCCATGACACGTTTACAAATCTCTCTAAAATATACGTGATCGTTATGGTTAGCGAGTGCGACTTATCATGGTTGGCGGTTCATGTAGACTGAGATTGCTCTCGGGGAATTACCTACATACGTGTTAAATTCATTCGAGATGAGCGAAATAAATGTCATAATTTACTCGCGGCTGGGTTCGCATTCGTAAACAAACCTATCTCTTTGTGGTTTTTTACGTTTTTTAATTTATGTGCAGTTCGACGGTGCGAAGAGGAGGCCCCTGTGGATTCAGCAGATCCCTCCGGCATCGCATGGTGTCTACTGGAGGTGAAAAATGAAAATTCTCGCTGTTTTTTGGATTTTTCAGGCCATTTTCATACTATTTTTCTTGCTTCTTACTTCAGAAAGATCCCCTCTTGTCCTTTAAGTAGGCATACTCGTTTTATAGGCAATTTTAAGCAATTTTTTGGATAATTTCATTCTGATGAGAAATTATTTTTTGGGTAAAAAATAACACTAATTGACGAGCAAAATAAAAACTTTCGAAGAGTCGTAAGGGTAAAGTGCCCTAACTTCGACCGCTTCCTGATTTCGGCCACCGGCCGATTCCGGCCACTATGGACGTAATCTACACGAAATTTTTTTTTAATGTTTCTTTTTCATAGATGAACTATTTGAGACCAAAATCACAACCCCACAGGAAAAATTGACGGAGAGAATTGAAAAAAACAAAATCGCATGGGTGAAAATTTTTTTTACGTATCCTTTGATCTCAAATTATGAATAATTTTTTAAATAAATTCTACCAAATAATTGTGAATTGTGATGGGGCATGGCGTCAGATTTCGATAAAATCATCGTTTTTGAAAACACCTGGAGGTACGCAACAAAAATTTTCACCAAAGTTCAAATTGTTTGGGGTGCCCTAATCCCGACCAGCTATGCTACCTTATGTAATCTGTTTTTTGAATGCGATTTTGTTTTTTCTGATTTACTCCGCGAGTTTTGGCTGTAGGGTTGTCGTTTTGGTCTCATTTTGTTTATCTGAGAAAGAAGAATATGAAAAAATTCTTTTCAGGTAGATTCCGCTCTATGCGGGAGAAATCAGCTGGTGGTCGAAATTAGGAACCCAAAATTTCAAAATCAATTTTTGAGTTTCCTCAGAAAAAAAAATCGCAAAAAATACAAAAAATAATTGTATCAGCTCAAAAATTTAGGGAGTGGTAGAGGAAAGATCAAGGTATTTTTTAAGCCATTTTCGACGTTTCTACCTCGAAATGTCTTCGATTGGTGGAAGTTTTAAAAAAAGTGGTCGAAATACATATGACAACCTTACCCATAACGAATTCTCGAAATCAACGAGCAGAATTTTAGCAGAACTTTTCGAACAAATTTGCAGAAGTTTTCCATTGAACTTTGAAAAAACATATTCTTACCCATGCCCATCCACATTTTTCGTAATTTTTTTGTTTTTGCGCATTATTAGGACTTAATTTTTTTCAAAAAAAGGTCTAATTTTAAAGTGTAGGAAAACAAAATTTATTATGAGTGGTAAAAATGGAAAATTTTTGATTAAAAAAGTCTGTCAGCCACGCTCTCTCATTTTTGAATCAGTGAAATTTATCAAAAAACACTGAAAAACAGTCAGAATTGCGGAAATCGGTGAAAATTTACTGAAAACTCAGTGATATTTATGAAATTCGCTGATTTTTTCTATGCTGCAATTCTGACTGTTTATCAGTGACTTTTCACTGATTCGGAATGAGAGAGTAGATATCACCAGAATGGGGAGAGATTTCCCCCTCACAAGAAGTCTTAAAGACCTTGTGAAAAGTGAAATGCACCCTCGCTTCACTCGAGCATCATTTCTATCTCTCTTAATTTTACATTTTGGAGAATCAGTCTAAATGTACTCTCTCATTTTTTAATCAGTGAAATTTATCAAAAAACACTGAAAAACAGTTAGAATTGCAGCACAGAAATAAAATCAGTGAAAATCAGTGAAAATTCACTGCAAACTCAGTGATACATATTTATGAAATTTACTGAAGAATCTTTGAACTTCTTTTGTAATCAGTGAAAAATCACTGAAAATCAGTGAATTTGATTTTTCCTGTATTGCAATTCTGACTGTTTATCAGTGACTTTTCACTGATTCGAAATGAGAGAGTACGCAATTTTTATTTTTTTTCAATTTTATTCATGGGTACTCTCTTAAATTGAATCTGTGAAAATTCACTGATGAAATAGCCAGAATTGAGTCATTGCAGAAATCAATGAAAAACTATTGATTTAATTAGTGCATTTTCAATTTTGAATCAGTAATTTTTTTCCTTTTCATAATTATTGATTCAATCAGCAAACGTAAATTATTACTGATTCATTTCAGTACCTGGTTATTGAAAAAATTACTGATTCAAAAATGAAAATTCACTAACTGAATCAGTACCTAGATTTTCACCAATTGGCAGTGAGATTTCACTGCTTTTTGATAACTTAATTCTGGCTATTTCTTTAGTGAATTTTCACTGATTTAAATTAAGGGAGTAGCCAAAACTTCAATTTTTTCATCGCCCTTCTTTCAAGAATTCCAAAGAAATTAGAGAAAATATATTTCATCCTCTCTTCAAATCTTTTGTATGTAAATATTCGCTTTTCTTTGATTTTTTTCAAATTTTCGAAAATTCAAAGCAAGTATTCGGAACTGTGTTGTAATTATGGATAAATTTTAATCAATTTTGAAAAATGAATACTACAAAAAAAAAATGGGGCTATACCAAGCAGAACCGAGGGTACCCCAGTCCTTTCCCTCTAATTTTGAAAAACTGCACGTTCAGCAAGAAATATGAGATTGGAATTCATAAAAATGTTTTTTTTGGGGGGGAGGAGAAGAACAGCAAAATTTAGGAGAAATTTCTACCAATAAAGTGAGAATTTTTCAAATTTTAGATCCTTCCGCAATAATTTTCCTTAATGAATTCTTTAACATCAATTTGAACCTAGTATTTGAATTTTCCAAAAACATTTAATGCTTTCAACATCTTGTTTACAAGTTTCTTTCAAATTCATTGGGGAAGTAAGAATGGGGTTGAGGGGGTGAAGCTTTTCAAAATGCTCTCTGAATATTTGAAAATTGAATCCTCTACTGAAAAAGTTTTAAGTAAGGACAAAATTTATCAATTTTCAACAAAATTTATCATTTTGGCCTCACTCAATCATGGCACTTATAGAATGTATCTACAAATCAACGCTGCTGGAAAAAACGTAGTCAAGATTTTCTAAAAAAAAAAAGGAGGGCAAACATGAAGGCAATTTCAATGGGAACTCCAGACAGAAAAATCGAAATTTTGAGATTGTGGCAGAAAAGTCTAATACTTAATAAGAAGACTAAAGTCTTGCCCAAACGAAACGAGATCAAAATTTTTTATGAAAAATTAAAATTTAAAAAGCATTTAAAAATCAATCCTTCGATTAAAAAATTCAAGAAGAAATTGTTAGAAATGCCATATTTTCGAAGTAAAATTATTAAAAATCTTGTATTTTCTGGTTTTTCTTGTTTTTCTTGCCAGTAGACACCACGTCTGGGGCAAGGAGATTGTACAGAGGCAATGCAGTTTAAAATGGGGTTAAAATTCAAATACATAAATTTAGAAAAAGTTAACAGTAGGCTCGATAAGTACTATTTCCAGTGGTTTGGGATGTGCTCCAAGAACCTTTAAATATCTTGGCACAGCTTCAATATGTCTCTTTAAAAAAAAATTGCTTCACATGCTGATTCAAGGCGTCTAGCAAAATTTCCAACTCGAAATATAGGAATAAAGTAGGATTTTTGTAGAATTTTTGAAAGACCTTCGGCGAACTTGTTCCACCTTTCTCAAAAAATTCGTCCTCGAAAAATGAAATAAATTTTATCTTTTGCAAATTTTCTGAAAGCATTTTTCAATGTTCAACTTTTTATAATGTTGAAAAGTTGAGGGTTTCTGGAACATCATGTCCAAATTGCCGAATTATGTTTTTGAGACATGTCCAAATCAGTTATTTTGAGACGTGGGATTTTTTTTAGGCATCGCATCGTGTACAAATTTGTTGATTGGAGTTTTAGGACATTGACTCCAAATTGCCTATTTGGGGTTTTGGGACCCCACATATAAATTAATTATTTTGGGACAATGTCCAAACTGGGATTTTTTTAGGTATCATGTATAAATTTTCTGATTGAAGTTTTGAGACATTGATTCCAAATTGTCTACTTGCGGTTTTAGGATCCTACGTCTAAATTAATTTTTTGAGACAATTAAAATAAAAAAATATATCCTAATTGATTTTTGAAATATAAAATCAATGATTTTTTACGAAAAAATCAAGATTTTAAAATTAAATGCAGGACTTTTTCAACACTTTTTAAATTTTCAACACCACTTTATCAATTCAAGAACCTGTAAGGCACCTTATAATCTCATAACATTGTCTCCCGAAATCCAAATCCTGAAAATAGTTTAAAAAATGTTATTTTACAACAGTGAGATAGAAAAGGTCTCTTAGCAGAAATTGAATGAAGAATTGATATTGTCAATGATAACAATGACCTTGAAAAAAAAGAAGAAAAAAATCCTAAAATTTTTATCAGGCTGCCAGAAAAGTATAAATTTCCAACATTTTTCACCCCCCCCCCTCCCAAATAACACTGATTACACTTTGTCCCTGAACTTGACCTACATTCCAGATTTATTATTTTGAGTGATGAATAGAAATCAGATGGAAACACTACTTTTTCAAAATTTTACAAAATTTATTTTCTTGAATAAATTCACAGAAAAAAAATTAAGGAGAAAATGTACTACCGTTAATTATCGTAAAAAGACCCACAGAGAGAGAAAGTCGTGACTCATAAAATCAACAGAAAACTTCTTTCATTCATTCATAACTCATCGTACGAAAATTTCTTCACTTTACAATCGGATGACTAAAGAAACCCCCGAAAACCTCCGAGCAAAGACAACACAAAAATCGAAAAAATCCAAGTCCGCAACAGGTGAAAATTCCCATAAACCTCCACTTCTCGACTTGGGTATCCAAGCACGTGGCCATCAAAGTGGGGAATATCCACGCAGAACGACGCAGGACGCACTCGATCGATCGATCAAAGCAAACAATCGATAAGAATTTTTATTATCGAAACACCAAACCGGGCATCTCCATATTTTGCATACGGAATTTTAAACGCGGGGAAAATTTTTTAATACACGTATGTAACATGGCAACAGGAAGAATATCCGATGAAGTCGGTTAACTGACAACAAACTGCCATGCTGCGGTTCGTAACAAATCTAGGAATGCAGCGAAGCCAACGGCTAAAAGGCAACATCCCATGGAATGTTGAACCTACTACCAGAAATTATGTTGATTCAATCTTCAATCAATCGATGGCCAATCCAAGCCCGCGGCTCTCAACGGCAGACATCTCTTCCGCTTTCGGAATGCAGATCGATTATTTCCATCCTCAATGACGAATTGAAATGGGAATAATGTGTTCGTTTTTAGGTGATTTGATTCTTTATTGGAGTTTAATTTTGGTACGCGAATGGGCTCTATTCCGACGACGTGATTTTTACGCTTCGTTTTTCAGGTAAAGAGAGAAAAAAAACACGCGTATGGCTCGTAAAAAACCGACGATTAACGAGTTAATTGAATTTTTAATGAGATGTGTAAAATTTAGTACATTTTCGAGCATCGCGATCCGAATAATCCGCCTTTGCGATCGTATTTCCATTGAACGCGGCTTCCGAACTCGAATATTTGGAATAGCGAACGCGGCGAAGTATAAAACAAAAATTACCAACCGACGATGCGGCAGTAGGTATACTTTTTATGTAAGCTAGAATACGCAGGCCCTTGCGTCGTTATTTATTTGGATTTTAAAATTAGCTTTTGGTATTTTTATACTTTTAATTTACTGGTAGCTTTGAGATTTTTAGTACGGCTTTTAAAAACGGGGCCAAAATGATTCCCCGGGCGGAACAGGGAAATTGACAGTTTTCGACCGGGGATTTTGGGTTCCGCCCAAAGGGGAGAGGGTTCTCAAATTCAAACTTTTAAATTATCTTTCCATTTTTCAAATCCATTCAAAAGTTATAAACCCGGGGGAAAAAATCGTCGAAAAAGGGTTTTAATTTTTGAATTTAGATCTTTAAAAATTTCTTTTTTGCGCTGGGCCTTTGTCTTGAAATTTTTTAAGGGGGGGGGTTGAGGAGAGAGGGGCAGATAGAACTCCCACTCGCACAGTACTTTATTTTAAGGTACCTAGGATACAACCTAGCTAACTGTTTTATTAGCCTTGGTAAGTGTACTATTTACGTACGCTTTATAAGACATCTTCATCCAAGAATAAACCTTAAAAAGAGCTATAGGTACATTGTTTTTCCAGAATTCTAAGTTCATCTCGAGGCATTTTTTGTGGAAGTTGGCCAAGTTGAATTGAACGTGATCCAAAGGTAGTTTTCGATTCGCAGATCAAAGTGAGGTCCTAATTCACTAAATCAATTTTGATTTCATTGTTTTTATTGGCTCATCTAGATGGCATTTCTGCACATATTTTTGAGACAATATTTAGTTTTCAAAAATCCCGACAGAGCTGGACCCGAAAATATTTTAAGCATGATTTTTAGACACTTAGATTTCATTTCTGTCAGGCCTGGAAATTATTCAGAAATTTGCAGACATTTTATCTTGAAACGTTTAGAGTGGGGAAAAAAGTTGTTTACTGCAGATAAATTGAATCGTTTTTTTGAATGGACCTTCGAAATTCAAAGAAATTCCCAATACAACTGGCAGTGGGCTTCTCGTTCGTCCTCGTAATTTTTGGGCGACCAAATGACACCGGATTCTGAAAATTCAATTTTTTCCTCTAAAATGGAATTTTTCTTCGGAATCGATCAATTTAAATAAGGGAAGGAGGTAGGAGAGGTCTCAAAAAAGTCACATGAGTTGGACCCTACAAGGTTACCTGTTTAAAAAATTGACAAAAAAAATTTGCGAGCACTTCAGATTTTTTTACCAAAAACATTTCCTAGATATTGACAATTACTACATAAGTCCTGAATTTCGACCCGATCTGAAAAGTATTTTTCCTTTTTTGGATTGTTATTGTGAGTATATTTTTTCAGCTTCTGCAAAATTTTGACAAAAAATCGACCGACTGACTTTTTATTCTCAGCAATTCAGCATTTTTCTTTAGTTTTTCCAATGTCGATTTTAAATTTTTTATGAGTGATTCTTATCTGGACGGTTGAAAACTACCAAAATTTTCTCCACTGTTTGAGGGATTCATTGAGTGGGTCAAAATCCCCCCCCCCAAAACAAACTAAAATAGTGTACGATGTATCTTTTTTTAAAAATTTTAGGAGGTGGTGAATTTGAATTTCGACTCGATTTCCCAGTTTGAACCTCCCAGCTTCCTTTAAATTTGGGCCAAAATTTCAAACATTTCTACAACCATATGACGCATCATTTTTGCATTAACAAAAATTTCTAGACATCTTCAACGATTTTAAATAACTTTCTATAATTTTTAGAAATTCTCCTCAAGACATCTAAGCAACATTTTGATAACATTTGAAGCTCAAAAATGAAATTCAACTCGTAAAGACAGATATTCTTTTCCCAAAGGTCCAAAAAAATTTCTCCAACCAACTGAAAATTCAGATTTCATGAATAATTCAAGACAACATCCCACAGTGTTTCAGACATTTTCCGCAAAAAATCGAAACCTATTCTTTCAGTAATACCAACAGAGGTGGAATATCGTAGAGAATTTCCTCAACTATGAGGAATTTTAGATCAAAAAGTTTGATCACAGACAAATGGAAAAAATGCACGTGTGAAATTTTGAATTTAAATTTTTTATAAATGTGGAAAATTCTGAAAAAATTTGTGAAAAATTGGAAATTTTGCAAGTGCCTTTTCACCAGAGCGGATAGAAAAAAAAGTATTCGTTTCGCCAAATTTTTTATATAAGATATAGTTCAAGTTGAAACACCCCAGAAAAAATTTTGCCCTCCGGGATGCCTGGTGCCTGAACTAAGGAGCTGCAATGTTGACCCATTTTCGGGGAAAAAAATTTTTTCATGCTTACCCCCCCCCCACCTATTTTTTGAAATCGTATCAGCACTAAGAGGAAGCGATTTGAGATGCCGAATATCGTGGTGTTTTTATTGAAGCTTACATATTTGACGCCTTCCAATTTTAAACTTGGCAACAATTGGAAAATTAGGGCAAAAATTTTGAAAATTTGAAAATTTCAACTAGAAAATTGACGTTTTTTCGTTTATTTTTACCCAAAATTCCTATAAATCAGTATTTTTCCAACTTTTCCTTTTTTTGGATAACCCCCATCCCAAAAAACCCAAAAAGGGGGGGTTTTCCCCCCCGTAAAATCCCCAAAATCCGAAAAAAATAGGGGTTTTTTTCTGAAAATTTTTTTGGGGGAAAAAGCAAAGAGAAATTTTGAAAATTTAAAAAAGGAAAAGGGAAAATTTCTGTTTTTTTCTGGGGAAAAAGATCACGGATATACTATGGAGAGGGGGGATGGGGAGAGGAGGTCCACAAAAGTTCTATAAAAATTGGACACAATCCAACATAATAAGTAGGTAATAAAAAATTGAATTTTTTCAGAATTGCACAAATTTGAGAGTCAATGAGAAATCAGCTTATCATCTAGATCCTTCTCCGAAACTTCTGTTTAAATATGTACATTGTGCATTCTCATCAAATTGGAAATTCCTCTTTTTACTATCAAGAAATTTTAAACCAACCGAAGTAAACGAGCATCAAATTGCCACTGTTTGCCAAACATCTACAACTCGCTGACTAATTTTGACGTATTTAAAATTTCCATTCTTGCAAAAAAAAACCTCTCCAGCAGTTTTAGTGATTTTTTATGACACCGGTGTGGCTACCTTTTTTAATTTAAAATCGTGATTTTTTTTAATGGTTCTAATGACCACGATTATTAGACATTATTTTGCAAAATGAGCTAATAATCATGCTCATCAAGTAGCCACCTATACTAATATAAATTGCAGATAAGATATTATAGCTGAAATTTAGGGTCGATTAACCCATAGATCTTTTTTATCACCTTCATGGCAATGTCATCATATCCCCCTCGACAGATCTAGATCCCCAGCATTTTAAATTCTATAAATCCGGGTTCAAAAACATCACATTTTTTTGCAAGGGTCAAAGCTCCTGTCATTATCACAGCTCTTTCTGTAAGTCAGCTCCTGATTAATTTTGCCACAAATGGGATTTCGACGATCCAAGTACTTTATTCTAATTTCCAAGTTGAATTTTTTTCAATTTCTTTGATTTTAGATTTTTTTCAGCATTATATCTAAGTTTAAAATTTTTCCAATAGTAAATTTTTTTCTAAAATTTTTTACAATTGAGTTGAAAGAAATTTTTAAAAACATGACGTTGAAACTAAAAAAAATAATGAATAAAAAAATGAGAATTTTTTTGAGTTGGAATAAATTTTTAAAAAATGGAAAAATTTAAATTGAAAAAAGTTTACAGTTTTTAAAATTAAATACAACTTTGAAAAAAAATTCAAAGTAAAAGAAAAAATTGTAATAAAATTGAACTTAGATCGTCGAAATCCCATTTGGGGCGAAATTAATCAGAGAGCCAGTTTACAAATCCACTAATTCCAATCAGAATCATTCAAAACTACGTGAAACCTTCCAAATCCTGCACATGCATTAGAAAAACCTCTCACAGCCCGGAAACTCAGTCCCATTCCACATACCCATACGCATTAAGAAGAGTTGAACTCTAGAGACGAGCATAGTATTTTTTATGAATACGCCGGTTCTCTCGACAAACGTAAATATGCGCTTTTTGCGCGATCATTCTATTAAGAAAAAGTGGAATGCAAAAGGTCAAAAAGTTTTATCTGTCCGCAGAATGGAATAAATTGCATATAACTCGTAAGGTATAATTTATTCAAGTGGAAAAGTAACGCCTGTACATTACTGCAGGTTCTGTTTACCTACTAAAAGAGAACCGAAGCGCGTAGCAATGCGATCCAGATACACCTATGAGTATATACCGATGCATTGCTTAATGTTTTCATTTACAACGATGATCCGAGAGAATTTTCGCCTCCTCTTTTTTTTCTTTTTACTACCGTATGTAATCCCGGTAAAACCAATTATCAAATCACGTCGTGTGCATGGGAAATCTCGATACTCTACCGAGGTAATGGACTGACAAATCTAACACTGTTTAATTGTTACTTTACCTATTTTTAACGACCCAAGGTGCTCAAGCGCGGTTTAAAAGACTAGTGCTGGTGATTTTACAACACATTAATAAAAATCACAGGAGAAGGGTACTTCGTACCTATCACAGAGATTGCACTTGTTCTTACTGTACAAGTATATTAAAGGGGGATCGTTAAATTGGGAAAAGCACAAATACCAATAAAATTACCAACAGGCAGTTACAACTCCCAGCACGGGTACTCAATGACCACTTAATTCATGTATCCGACGCTGGCTGATTTCAATCGCGTAATAAAATTCGATTTCAATTAGAAAGTTCGATTGTAACCAGGCTGGTGGATCGATTTCCAGCAGTGACGTACCGAAGGTGTTTTCTAGAGAAGAGAAGGGGATTGGTGGAAATTCCAACTCAAATTCTTAAAATTCCCAAGTACATATGGCCGATGTTATTGAAATTTCAACATTTAATCAGTGACGTACCAAAGTCCAAATATCAGGAGGGGGCAAAATCTCAGAATTTCACTGAGCTTTTTTTTTGGGGGGGGCGATAAAACTAATTTTTTTATTTCTCCCTCTCTTTCACATCATTGCTTTTCCCTCGGTAATTTCACTGCAGTTGAAAAAACATATAAAATTGTCCATTTGTCCCGAGTGAAGCAAGGTATTTGTCAAGAGCGAAACAAGGATGGAAAATTTCAAGAAAAATTATTATTTAATTAAACAAATTTTGTACTTAGTTTCAAAATTCAATGTGAATATGAGAGAAATGAATATTTGACCCGAGCAATTCAAAGGCGAAAATTATAGAAAACCTCAAATTCAAAGTAAAATAAAACAATATTTAGGACTAACAAACTTGAATAAAAAATCGGCCCCTTTTACTTAAAAACTATTAAAGGAGAGACACAATAAGGCCGAGCACAGCGAGGTCAAATCTTTTGAAAAATTTGATTTTCAAACATCGAAAAGAAGTTTTTAGAAGAAAAAATATAAGAATAAGTACATATTATAGTTGAAATAATATTGAGGAAAAATACAAAAAAAAAAAACATTTCTGTAGGATTTCAATTATTTTATATTATGGAAGGGAAAAAATACAATTGGCCGAGTTCAGCGAGGCTAAAGTTTTTGAAAAATTTAGATTTGGGAGAAAATTTCACAGTTGGATTGGGGCATGGGCATAGCCCAATTACACACAAATCTTTTCAACAAAAGAAGTGATTGATTAATGATGCTTTGAAAAAAATTGTCCATTTGCGCATACTTTTCAAAATCAGTGTTGTACTTGCAGTGGTTCCCAAAGTTTGGCCTTACGTAAACGTTGGATTTTTAAATATTCGATTTATTTTTGTATAGGTAGGCAGCCGGGTATATTAACGAAGATAAACCCAAAGTTTTACCTATATGCTTCGCTCTAAATAGGCTAAAAATAATTTCAAAGTTTTCCTCATTTCTTATTGGCAAGGAAGTTATTTTTAAATAATTTTTGTTTTCAGCAAAGTAACTTTCTCCTTACAAAATTCAATTATGGTGCCTGTAAAGATGATGGGAATTGTGTGATGATTTTGAGAAAATTTAACCAAAATAAATATCTGTAAGATAATAAAAAACAGTTGGATTGACAAAAATTGCAGAAAAATTGAATTCAGGAGACATTGTCATCACACTCTGAAGATAAAATCCCACAATTTTAGCATTTTCAAATTCCAAAAAATTCTCAATTTCTCATTCGAAAAATTACTAACAAGGGAGGTATCCCAACTCAGAGTAAAATATTAAGGCCAAACAAAAAAAATCGAAAGTACATCATAACAGGACCCCGTATCCAAAATTTCATGTGCTGAAGTTCATTTCTCGATTTTTGGCGAATTTTTGAAATTTCAAAATTACCTCCACCCTGCGAAATATGGAAATTTTATCTAATCAACGAAAAAAGCTCAAATTTGGTATATACCCTATTTTTGACTTCCCAAATCGATTGGAAGCGGTTTCGAGACGTTTCGGAGCCACCAGAAAATTTTGGAATTTTCAGCGCTGGAGAACAGCTCATAAAAATGGCCCATATGCACTTCAGCACCTATAATCGCGGATTATCCATATTAGTGACTTATTTGATCGATTAAAACACAATTTTCCAAAATTCGTAACTTTGAGTTAAAATTCGCATTTTGGGCAAGAAATTTTCCTGGAAAAAATTTAAAAATTCGCCTAATGCGCATACATCAAGGTAAAAAGTTGAAACTTGGTAGATACCCTATTTTTGACCTCCCGAATCGAATGGAAGCGGTTTTGAGACGTTTCGAAGCCATCAGAAAATTTTGGAATTTTCCAGCGCTGCGCTGGAGAAAATCCCATAAAAATTACCCATACAGACTTCAGCATCTATAATCGCGGATTATCAATATTGGTGACCTATTTGATCGATTGAAACACAATTTTTCAAAATTCGTAACTTTGAGAGTTCAAATTCACATTTTTGGGCAAGAAATTTTCCTGGGAAAAATCCGAATTTGAACTCAAAGTTACAAATTTTGGAAAATTGTGTTTTAATCGATCAAATAGGTCACCAATATGGACAATTCGCGATTATAGGTGCTGAAGTGCATATGGGCAATTTTTATGGCCTTTTCTCCAGCGCTGGAAAATTCCAAAATTTTCTGGTGGCTCCGAAACGTCTTGAAACCGCTTCCAATCGATTCGGGAGGTCAAAAATAGGGTGTATAACAAATTTAAGTATTTTTCGTTGATTAGATCAAATTTTTATATTTCGCAGGGTGGAGGTAATTTTGAAATTTCAAAAATTTGCCAAAAATCGAGAAATGAACTTCAGCACCTGAAATTTTGGGTACGGAGTCTTGATATGATGTACTTTCGATTTTTTTTGTTTAGGCTCAAAATTTTACTTTGAGTTGGGATACCTCCCTTGTAAGATTTTTCAATAAATTTTTCGGATTTAGGTAGATCATTTTTCAAGTTTTTTTTTAAAATATAAAAAAATCGAAAAATGGAACATTTGTATAAAAGAAAGGTCAAATGGATCGAACCAAAATTTGAAAAATATAAAGCTACGCACGTAGGTATATGTATGCAATTTAAGTCGACAAAATTACGATCTTACGTTAGTCGGAAAATTCAAAATCTTGATTCTTGGGATGAGTTGTAAATTTCCAACTGAAACCAGTATTTTCCAACAACATCAAATCGAAGGGGCAACTTGTCCCCTGCTTCCTTTCGGTCTTGCTCTGCAAAAAATACAACGGACCAATTTTCCCAACTAACAAGTGAAAATTATTCTGAATTCCAAATTTAAAATAACCATTTTGATTCATTTTTTTTAAATTAAAAAAGCATAAATTACAACCATCAAATTTTTTCAGTTGAGGAGTGAAAATTTTTAAAATGATTAGGTACTCAATTAATTTTTTTCCTAAAAAAGCATAAATTACAACGGTCCAATTTGCTCAACTGAAATTTTTTACTCACCAGTTGAGAAAATGACAAATTTTTCCAACCAACAAGTGAAACTTTTTCTGATTTCAAATTTTTTGTGCTAAAATGTTCAACTTTCTTAACTCACAAGTGAAAAATTCCTTTAGGAGGAAGCTTCCCCTCCACTCCATCGGTACGTCCACGTCCGTCCCTGATTTTCATCGAATTATCGAACGAATCGAAGTAAATTAGAATCAGTTTGGAAATATATTCGCGGATTGCCGCCTGTGTGCTCGACCGAATGATCATTATCGCATCCAGAGACTCTTTTGTTTTTAAAATTAACAATAGAACTAGCATTTCTTCCCACCATCTAGAACAGCCATAGATATTCGACCGAATTGCAGAGGTGAATTTACATCAATGAATCTATTTTTCTAATCAAATATCGTGTTTTTTAACAAACTAGATTCCGATCGTCGTCCTGCTCTATCGTATTTCCAGATTCTCCATCTCAATTGAACCATATATCGTGCAACGAAAATGAAAAAAAAAACGTGTATTTACCGTGCCCAATTAAAATCACTATACGAGAGTAATTTTACGTACGAACGAAAATAAGAAAAAAGATAGAATAACCAGGGAGAAAAAGTACCTATGTATTTCATATTCGTTACACTCGTGTTTGGTGTAAGTACACGGTATCAAGGATGGCGCGGGGTATGTACAATAAAAAGTCTACGTATAGGTATATTTCTCGTATGTCGTATCATTGTACCTTTAAACCACTGAACCAGTCCGCCGATGCTGATACAAACGTAACGAATTTTTTTCAACCATGCAACCGGTTACTACCAACGTGTGTTTAAAGTGACCAACGACGCACGACAAATCGAAGAAGCAGTATAACACGAGCAGAAAAATTATTTCAAACGCGGTCAAACTGGTAGCTATGGGAAGAATGTGCTTTTTCGTGTTTCTTACGTATATTTTTCTAGATCGTGAAACTTAAAAGGTTCCAAGACAATATGGATGGTTTTTGCAACGGCGAGTTCTATTCTGGGTTTGAACAGTTCGAAAAAGTTCATTTTGTTTTGATGCCAGTCGGTTCGATCATACTGGAGCACGTGTCTTTGGCCATTTGCAAGGCACGAGAATCTATTGAGATCAATTCGTGTCGCTTTCTGCTCCTTGAAACTTTTTTTAAAATATAGACTGCAGAATTTGAAAGAGTTCTTTATTTTATATTGGATTTTTTCAAAGGTATGACTCCTTGAGTTGCAGATTCGTTGAATTTTACATCTTCCCCTGTTGGGTGAAGGTCTGCACAAAATAAAAGAACATTTTGTATAAACGATTTTGTGCCAGCATCAGTAAAGTGTAGAAAGTGTGACAAGTTCATCAAAAAATCTTTTGTTTTCCAACTTTTCTCATAATTTTAACAAGGAACTTGAAGTTTGTTCAAAAGACATTTTACTGCAGAAATATCTTTGAATTAGCATGTACCTATAATTCCCACAACTGATTTTTGCAGGGAATATTACAGAGATGTGCGAATTTTTGAATGTGAACAGTTATAAATTTCCAAAAGTGGGATAAAAATTGTAAAATTTTCCAACAGTTGGATAACTTTTCAGAAATCGAAGAACTACTCCAATACTTGAAGGTTTTTTCATACCCCAAAATTTAACCCTTGAGAGTGGAAATGGGACTAATAACTAAAATTGAATATTTTTTGCCAATTAGGGTCAATTGAGAAAAAAAGTGTTTAAAACAAAAACATCCATTACACTGACAAAAATGAACTGGAAAATGGAATTCTCAATGGTGGGTATCTATAATCCTCAAAACAAACAAATACTTCCCTCTCCCACTTCAAGAACAGAGGATCATTTACCATAATTGTAGGTATTAGTTATTGGATGGTTGGACTTCATTCTTCTCCAGCTTATTGTCTGTAACAGGACTTGTTTCTTTGTGGCTAAATTCCTTTTCGAAGTACCTACTGCCTGTTACAGACAAAACAACTACATATCAGCTAGCTTGGCATTTAGATAGTACTTTAGGCATTCAGCTTTTTTCTCAAAAAATCTGGGCTAAAAGCTGCTCCAGTTGAGCGCCAGCTTTTGCTTGATTTTTTGGTACATTACCACAAGTTAACATACAGTGGGGGAATATTCAGTATTCAGCGTAAAAGGATTCAAGAAATATAATTTTGGAAAAATTTGGGGTTTAGTAGATATCCAGAGCCGAGATGGGGCGATTCAGCGATTTGGAGAATCTGATTCAGGAAAACCTGATTCATTAATTTTAAAGAATTAAATTCCCAGAATGCAATTCTTTTCTGAAAAGAATCACAATTGAACCATGTTAAATCAAAAGTACCCAAGTGAAATCAAAAATCTCACCAAAAAACAAACTTGAAAGTACGATACCTAACTTCTAAAAAAGTTGAAGGTATAATAAAATTATGAGAAATATGAACTCTGGTAACATTAATCTATCAGTAATTTACATGTTCAGAAGCTTATTTTGTGTTCCCAGGGAGAAATATGAACAGTGTTAGATCAATAGTGACCAAGCGACGTAAAAAAATTCACCAAAAAACAGATTTGAAAGTACAATAACTTCTGAAAAAGTTGAAGAAGGGATGATAGGTAAGTATGAGAAATATGTACTTTAGTAACATTGATCCATGAGTAATTTACATGTTTAGAAGCTTATTCTGTGTTACCAGTGAAAAGAACCTTTAGAATCTCCCGCACTTCCAATTTTGTCTCTTGGTCACTTTTGACTCAAACACTGTTCAATTCAGAAATCCGATTTTGTTGCAGTTCTTTTTGTGATTCTTCTGTGATACTTTTGCGATTCTTATTTTCAACATAGTAAAAGTCATTCCCATGCAAATAGAGCACAAAAAATCTTGGAATGAACATGTAAAATTGTTATTTTGGTATAAATTGCAGAATAAAAAATAAATTTCTTCTAACACATGGTGGATCAGGATTGGAGCACCAGGAATAAAACCTCCCTCGGTTTGCTCGGTGTATTGTATTGTGTTTCAAAAGAATTATAAAAGAATCGCGAAGTGAGCGATTCACTATTCTAAAAAATTTTGATTCCTTTCATAAAAGAATCAAATTGAGAATCAGATTCAGCAATTCTTCACAATTCACACAATGATTCTGAATCTCTCTCTATCTCTGATACAGAGTAAAATGATTTAGGAAACACAACTTTGTAAAAATTAGAATTCCTTCATTTGAAGGATTCCCCGCTGAACCAGTTTCAAAAAACATATCACATTTTAATCGCACCAGTGCGTAGACTTTATTTCAATAAAAAAAAACCGGACTCCCATTTTTTGACCCAAGGTTGCTCAATTTGTGGCATCCTATAGGTCGGGTTGAAAGTTTGGATTACCAATCTTCATGTCCTCACCGCCAGGAACACATTGTCGTTTGAAACCGTCTTGATATCTCTTTTCAATTTTGAGATATTGAGAAATGTTTCAAAATTTACCAAGACTTTTGTGTCATACTATAGATTTAAAACTAAAAATGAAACCCTGTAATCTCCTCCTTCTTGAGTGCACACTTCCTCTCATAACAACTCCCTTACTAAGCACATCTCTAATTCTCTATTCCTTAACCCGCCAATATTCTTGATCATGTTACTCTCCCCTACGAAGTCAATACTCTCCATTATGTCACCATTTCACTATTATGTCACCTATACTAACAATTTTAAATTTGGGAATTGACTCAAAAAAAGTTTAAGTTGTTCACAATAAGTTCTACATAACTACACATACAAGGGTTGTCCCTGAAGTTGTGCACAAAATGTCCTCTCACATAGATAGAAATGTAGCTACAACAGCGATCACAGACATATCGTGGAATTGTTGAAGTCTTGGCTATAATTTGGTATATTGATAATTCTGATACAGAGATTAATTTTGTGGTGACAGTGATTTAAAGAGAGTGAGAAAAGGTCCTTTGGGTCAGTTGACTCTTAATTTGATTTAAGCTTGCAAAAGTTGGTCTCCAATTTTTTTTAAATTTTGGGAGTAAGTCATAGTCACACAGACTCAGGTTTGGCTGTTGTTGTGGTATTCCATGTTTCATTTAGTAACAAGCGAATCGGTTCAGCAACATTTGGCCACAGATTGTGTAAAATGATTATTCTCACAGCAAGTAGTTTAAAACAAAGTTTTTGTAGTTTTTACTGCAAAATGTTTTGTAAGAGGCTCGTGTACACTTCACCCATCACCTTACCATAATGAGGTAGCTCGTGTGAACAAATTTCATATTTTTTGCCTAGTAAATCCCCTAGAGACTGGTCTTCTTCTGTGATCACTATCTTTGAGATCTTTATAGCCAATTTTGTACTTGGGTACCATTTGAACTTGTTAAGCTCAAAAAGACCAAGCGACAAATTTGGAAGTGCTAAGGTTTTAAACGCATTTCTCGCTAGTAATACAGAATCAGCTTCTGAGCACATAAATTGTATTGATAGATTATTGTTACCAGAGTTCACATTTTTCATACTTATCATCCCTTCTTCACTGTTTTTCGAAGTTATCGTACTTTCAAGTCTGTTTTTTTGATGAAATTTTTTATGTCGCTTGGTCGCTTTTAACTTAACACGGTTCATTTGGACACCATAGAATAGTAGTAGGCATTTCTACTATACATTTCATATAGGGCAGAATAAATTTCTTTAAAGATTTTCCTTTGTAAAACTTGAATTTTTAGTTTAAATTATTTGCCTCATTTCAAGAACCGACACGCGAGAACATTTTCCTCACTCTCTTTGAATCGCTGTCACCAAAAAACTAATAGATGTATCAAAATCATCAATATCCTAAATTGTGAGCCAAAACTTCAAAGATTCCAAAACGATATGTCGACGATTGCTGTAGCTACATTTCTCTCTGTGTGAGGACGTCTACCTTGTTTATTTTCTTAAGTGCCTAATTATACTTATTGTCTCCCCTTGTTCTTATCAATATTTAATAAACCATTGGTGAAAGTGAAACATCTGATTGAGCAAGGTTGTTTTCAGTAGGATTAATGAATTGGATTGGGGAACCAAAAAAAAAGTCACCTATCTTCACTAGAAAAATCTGACTTTGTACAAACTGTAGCCATAAACAAATGTAGAAATCCACATTGGGCAAAGCTCCAATAAATTCCAGCACAGTGGATATTAGCTTAAACTAACCGACTGAAATAAACCACCAGGTGAGACTGGTGAGATATTCAGTGTGACACCATGTTGACATTTTGGAATGTGCAACGACCCTGCATTACGTCCATGATCAATTTGTACTTGTCTTCTTGTATGCTTAGTTCTTTGTAGAGAACATCACTGAAAACATCTGCATTCATCCTACACTGCTAGCAAGACACATCAAGAAATGTTAAAACTTGACGGTTTCACGTTAGGTACTTATAGATCGAACACGTTTGACCATAGGGATTCTGTAGGTGGAAACTGATAAACTACACGTTTTGGAAATTCGGCTCCAGCACAAACGTCGGTAACAAGACTGACTATGAATTCTACACAGCTCAAGATAACAAATCAGCGGTTATGTATAGTTAAGCGCTAATGACCCTGTGCAACGTGCTAGATGGTGCGTTTGTACGCACTATCGAAGCAACAGGAGGCGATTAATTTTTTAAATATAGTATCGCTATATTGCTAGGTACCTAGATATATCTTTTTCTCTCTCTTGCATAGCCTACGATGTAGAAGAATATTTATAAACATTGGCGGTATACGACGTTGTTATTATATAGGCCTACATCATTTGTTTATACGAGTATGTAGGTACACACTGAGAGTATAATACGAGGCAGCAGAACGTTACGTCGCCGTGAGCATATATCGGTGATGCTGCGTAAGCATCGTTGCGTTTGTTTTCTTCTGCTGTTGCATCGAAGAAGCAGCGCGTCTTTGTAAAGAATCTGGTCTTCCGATATCGAACTATTCTATCTTTACAATACCGTATGCAGTTAAAGCTCGGCCCAACTTGTTGGTAATCTATTGGATAATAGGTATGTTAATAAAGCCAGCGATGCTTAAGTGCGAATGCAGATAATCGTACATATCTTTCTCCATCTCGGTGTCCGGTACGAAAACCATTGTGTTTACAAAACCCATGTGTAAACGAACTGATTGCCTTATGCGCACTTTATCGCATTTTCAACCTGTGTAAGGTTATATTGTGGCAATGTAGGCAACACTCCATAATGCAACGTAATAGGACACAGAGAAAATGCATTAAAAGTTTACATTTCGTAGCATTTATGGCATCCGTGAACTCAGAGGCTTCAACTAAGGATTGAGATATCCTCGTAGTCAAAATGTTCCCTTCTGCGTTTTTTCTCTTAAAATTATATTAAATGTGGTGCACGTGATGGTACGCTTCATCCAACGACTAATCACAAAAAAATCCACTGATTTCTGTCACGTTTTTTTCAAGCTCATCTGCTAATTTCACGTTAGTGGTTGTAGAAAACTAATCGAAATGGAGTCCAAATGTTCTTGGTGTTTTAATAAAACGGACTTTTTGACATCACTGAAATGAGAAAAAAAATTTGAAACGGGGTTGAATGAACTACGAATTGGGTCGTCGTTTTTTCAGATCTATGATTCGGTTGTTTTAATAACTAAGTGTAAATAGTAATGGAATAAATTCATCAAAAATTAAAAAAAAAAAAAATGTGGTAAAGATGTTCATTCATGAAGGAGATATGCTTAGGATCATGTTAAGTATATTTTTTCCAAGAAAAATGGTGAATTTGGTGACGCCTAAACAAGGCAAAAATTGACTTGAAAATCAAAAAAAAGATTTACCACAAATCGTTTTAAAAATTTTGCAGTTTTTCGAAATATCTATAATTAGTTTATCTACCTACGTAATTTTTCCATCGTTAAATTTTTTCCAATTTGTGAAAGATGAATAGTTAAGGGTAAGGTTGCCATATTTCGACCACTTTTTTTCAATCTTCCACCAATCGAAGACTTTTTGAGGTAGAAACGTCAAAAATGGCTTAAATAATACCTTGATCCTTCCTCTATCACTCCCTAAAATTGTGAGCCGATACAATCATTTTTTGTATTTTTTGCGATTTTTTTTCTGAGGGAACTCGAAAATTGATTTTGAAATTTTTTGGGTTCCTAATTTCGACCACCAGCTGATTTCGCCCCGCATAGAGCGAATCTACCCCCGGAAAAGAATTTTTTTCATATTCTTCTTTCACCAGATAAACAAAATAAGACCTAACGACAACCCTACAGCCAAAACCGCGGAGGGAAAATCAGAAAAAAACAAAATCGCATTTAAAAAACAGATTACATAAGAATAGGATAGCTGGTCGAGATTAGGGCACCCCAAATAATTTGAAACTTTGGTGAAAATTTTTGTACGTACCCTCAATTGTTTTTTCAAAAAACGATATTTTTATCGAAATCTGAATACCCATGCCCCCATCACAATTCACAATTATTTGGTAGAATTTATTTAAAAAATTATTCATAATTTGAGATCAAAGAAAACGTAAAAAAATTTTTTCACCTATGCGATTTTGTTTTTTTCAATTTTCTCCGCTAATTTTGCCTGTAGGGTTGTGATTTTGGTCTCAAATTGTTTTTCTATGAAAAAGGAACAGGAAAAATTTTTTTTCGTGCAGATTGCGTCCATAGCGGCCGAAATCGGCCGGTGGTCGAAATTAGGAAGCGGTCGAAGTTAGGGCACTTTACCCTTATATTATTTTTAAAATTGGAAAATTTCATAAAACTTTCCAATTTTTAAAAAATGAATTATATTTTTTATAATTCATTATGGTTAGGTATTGATTTTTTTTTATTTTTTTGAAATTATTTCTTTTTAATTTTTCCGAATGATATAAGAAACGGAGATTTGTAAAAAAAATGTTCGAGTTTAATGAATCATCCTTTTAATGATTTTTCCAATTTTTAAAAAATCATACAAAGTTTTAAAAACTTTTCTAATTTTGGAAAAAAATCGTTAAATTTTTAGAAAGTTGCTCAAGTTTGGATTGGGAAAATGATTTGAGTTTTCGAAAATACACAAATTGTTCAAATTTCAAAAAATGGTTCAATATTATTTAGAGAATTCTTCAATTTTTAGAAAATTCCTTAGTTTTTAGAAATGAAGTCCAAGTAAGTTCTTCAATAATTATCAAATAACACAGGTCGACACGATTTTTGTGTCTGGGTTCCGAAATCTCATTTTTTGTACCTTGCCTACCGAAAAGTGGTATTTCTGAGCAAATTAAACGTCCAACGACAAAAATGATAAGAACCAAAATTGTAGAGAATGAAATCTACTATCTGGTAGAAGCAATTAGATTTTTCTGGGAGACACAGTTTCCAAGATATTTTTGAGTAAAGTTGAACATTAGTGAAGGAAATTAAGAAAAAAATTAAAATAAAATAGATGAATTTTTGGCTGCCAAAAGTTTTATTGCGAAAAATTGTTGGTCCCCTGACTACCCTCTATGAGTTACCACCCCACAAACCCCATGCTAATTTTTTTATGAGGGCACCAACTCTCCTCCCTTTTTCTTAATTGCCTCCACTAATGTTCAAGTTCACTCGAAAATATCTTGAAACCTACACCTCCCAGAAAAATCTGATTGCTTCTACCAAATAGGAAATTTTATTCTCTACAATTTTGGTTTTCATCAGTTTTGTGGTAGGATGCTTAGTTTGCTCAGAAATGTCACTGTTTGGTAGGTAGGCAAGGCACAAAAAAATGAGGTTTTTTTCACAGAATTTAGGAAAGTTTCTCAATCCCGCGTTTATTGTTCTTAAAAACCCTTATTTCTCGACACCCCCCCACTACTCACCTCCAAAGCAAGCTTTGAAATCCATGAATGAGTATGTTGATGTATTTCGATACCTAAAATCATAATTTAGGCATTGGAACTGAAACACAGAGCAAGAATTTTTTTGTCGACCAGTGTAATCAGGGACCTGGTGTAAGGTCATTTGGGGTAATTGTAAACATGGGGTAATTGTAAACAAGTCATGCTGTAAATACTTAAATGCATCTAGCGAGCTGGAGTTGCCAAAAATAAAAACTTTGAATAATTGGTTTTACTATAATAAAGAACTTCGGGTTCTTGGTGACAGCTGTGATGAAAAATTTCGCGATGAAAAAAACATGATATCAAATTTCGGTTTTCACACAATCTACGTAATCTTCAAAATTCGAGAAAAAATAGAAAAAAGTATAAAAGTTGGTGTTTGATGCATTAATTTAGTTCTACGGACATTCAAAAATGATGAAATTCAATTCTTATGATTTTTGAAGCTGAGAAATGAATTTTCTGCAGCATTTACAAATACCCATCAAATTTTTCAGGTGTGGGGTAATTGTAAACACGTGTTATTTAAATGGGATTCACAAATTTAAACACAAAATATCATTTTTTTTGGTTTTGATTTTTTTTGATTTTTTTTTCACAAGTTAGTTTTTCCACACGTTTAAATATTTAATCTGTATATTTTTTTCCCAAATTATGCAAAAAAAAAACGAGAGATACGTTTTTTATGGGGTACAATGTATGCATTTACATTTACCCCATCATAGTGGGGTAAATGTAAATATTCTTGTCCAATTGTAAACGAAGTCCATAATATCGGAATGAATAATCGAATCGATGAAAACAAACCGCCATATTACTCCTCATACATTCATTGATACATGGAAAAAATTTCAATCACTTTGCTTTCTTACTTACAGAGTAAAACGAAAAAGAGTATCACAAAATCGGTTCAATTTTCCGAAAAATTTACAATTACCCCAATTGACCTTAATTGATCTACATAATTTTTCAAAAAGTCGTATAACCATATGAAATTTTTCTACATCAATTCATATCTGATTTATTTAAAATTACATCAAATTTTATCTGTTTTGATGGGATTGTTCACAAAAAATGTCTTAATAAAATTTCTTCTAATTACATCTGGGTTTTTCCAGGTATAATTTGATTACATCATTTATGCAATTTGATTAAATTACATCAAACTGAATCTGAACTTTTATCATTTTCTCACATATAAATTGATCATTAGGACTTTTTTTTAGATCTATTCAGCAATACAATGAATTGAAATATCTATCTGACCCTAAATTTTATGGACTTTTGGAACGAAAAATAGTTTCCTTCTTGGAAATTCCAAAAATTAACTGGTAAGCCTCATTTTGAAAAAAAAAACATCAAAATTAATCGTCAATAAATGGAAAACTCTCTATACTGTATTATTCTTCAATTTCTGAATGTTCATTTAAATTAGTTTTAAGGCTCCGTTCCCTGTTCAGGATGCGAAGTAATCCTGCTAATTCTAAAATCCAAGATAGATAATCCCGCACGAAACGAGAAAAACACCGATAATATATGCATTATTTTTTACGACGTCGACGACTTGATTTTCTCACATATACGAATGTGGGAGCGTCATAGTGCAAATTTACTCAGCTAGTTCGCACCAAGATTCACCTCTTATATTGTATAGGCTTTGATTAACCCATTCGAACGAAACCGGAATTATAACCAGAGCTTTTCGAATTCGGTATACCTAGGTATATGCAAAGATGTGGTATTCCGTACGCCATACACGAAGCTTATTCGATAAATCATTGCGACCTTATCAATTCCTCAGCCACGTATAATATAAAGAGAAAAATAGTGAATGAAAAATGATTCTATAGGTATACCATATACATATGTAATGAACGTCTGTATACGATGTAGATGGTTACAGGATGTCTCACAAGTCCGGCGGAATGTCAATGACTTTCATCACAGCGAATATGATTGGATTTTTAAATGACGGATGGTTTAAATATCAATGGTGAAATTTTTTCATTAACAATAGGGTGTTCAAAAAATCTTTGGATGTATTTTTTTTTCCTTCAAAATATTCGAATTGAAAAATAGGTATCTAAGTTGACCTTTCTCAAAGTTATGAAATCATGATGCTTGATCGGGTATCGGAGTCGACCAGAGGAGAGTGCAGAGGATGCATTTGCAATGAGCCTGGATTTTTTGAAGAACTGTAGGCCAGGGGTCCTGAAATCATGTGCGCCTAGAAATTATGTAGGGGAAGAGCTAGATAGGAGAAAAATAGAGAGATGGGGAAGGGGGGGTCAAAAACCATCAAAAAGTTGAAAAATCGTATTTTGAAAGTAAAAAAATTACACTTCTTTTTGGCATTTTTATGATTGAAAAATTTTCTTGCCGAGCCTAAGAGGTGTGCTCGAGTCTTTTCAGCCTTCTCCTTGACGACACCTATGTCAAAAATTTCAATTTTACATTTCATTTCAAGAAAAATTTCTAAAAAAAATAGAATAAAACCTCTTTCTTTTTACAAAAATCGCAATTTTCCAAAAAATTTTCCATAAAAACATAGGGGAATTTAAAGTGGGTCTCGTGAAGGCTTGGCCCTCCTCAAAAGTGAAATTAGCTCCCAAATTTTCTCGTGTTTATGCCCATTAAAAATTGTTTTTAATGGAATGCAAATATTTTTTTGTTTGTTTTTACTCAAAAAAGCCTGGACCACAATTCATTTTTTCACTAAAAAAACTTTTCTAGTTGAAATTTTAGGCAATTCAACTTTGATTTTCCACTGACTCAAAATTAGCATCAGTAAGTATAAAATGTTGTAGGTGTGTATGAGCCCAGTCGTTCTTGTTTCATTCGGTTTGTGTTTTTGTTTTGCAGTTTCGTTTCCTCACTGTCATTTCGAAACAGTAAATAGTCACTGATAAATAGTCAGAATTGCAGCATAGGAAAAATCAGCAAAATTCCGCGATTTTCAGTGTATTTTTGCTAATTTTTCAAAGAGTTTCACAGATTTTTCAGCGAATTTCAGAGATTCTACTCTCTCATTATGAATCAGTAAAAAGTCACTGATAAATAGTCAGAATTGCAGCACAGAAAAAATCAGCAAAATTCACTAATTTTTCAGCAAATTTCAAAAATTTTACTGATTTTAGTGAATTTTTGCTGATTTTTGAGTGATTTTTCTCACTAATTTGTTTTTAGTAAAAAAAATTTCACTGATTAATTCTCCTGTGCTGCAATTCTGACTGTTACTCAGTGATTTTAAATACTTTTCACTGATTTATAATTGAAAGAGTAGGGATTTTCCAGTGAGTTATCACTGATTTTCCTGCGCATTATCACTGTTTGCTTTCAGTGAAATTTTTCACTTATTTTTTCCTGTGCTACAATTCTGACTGTTTTTCAGTGATTTTAGATAATTTTCACTGATTTATAATTGAAAGAGTACTGATTTTCCAGTAAATTTTCACCAATTTTCCAGTGAATTTTCACTGATTTTCCTGCAAATTTTCACTGTTTGCTTTCAGTGAAATTTTCACTGTTTGATTTCAGTGAAATGTTCACTGCTTGATTTCAGTGAAATTTTCACTGTTTGATTTCAGTGAAATTTTCACTGTTTGATTTCAGTGAAATTTTCACTGATTTTCTCCTGTGCTACAATTCTGACTGTTTTTTTAGTGATTTTCGACAATTTTCACTGATTTTTTTAATGAAAGTGTATGTAATAAAAACTTTTTTCTTTTTTTTGTTGCTTAATTCTGAAGTGATCTACTCTCTCTTCATAAATATCACAGATTTTTTAGTGAATTTCATAAATATCACTGAGTTTTCCGTGAATTTTCACTGATTTCCAGTGATTTTCTTTCACTGATTTATTACTGTGCTGCAATTCTGACTGTTTTTCAGTGATTTTTGATAGATTTCACTGATTCAGAAATGAGAGAGTAGGGTTTAGCCCCCCCCCCCCCCCGATCAATTACCAAAAATCCACTTATGCATAAAAAAAATAAGCTGAAGCAAAAAAATTACGAAAGCAGACCTGAAAAATTTTTCAATTTTTTTTTTGGGGGGGGTCCACACTCGCTCTCACCATCTCCCTATTTAACGATTCCTCGCCCCTCATCATCCACAACACGAACCCAACCACCATCCCAGATCCCAGTTATTCCATCTACACCCAACCCAGCCACAGGTCGACTTACGGGACACACTGTACACGGAACACAACCCATATAAGAATGAAAATAGTACAATGAAGCGACACCGAGGAGACGGCACGTCGATAATATCGCGCGCAAATATCCTCCGCAATACTATTGCTTTCAAATGATACGAAAATTACGCCGTAATAAATACTCTGTGGGTCTCGACTGGAGATACCAGACGAGAAGAACGACCCAAGGTATGCCGTACGAACGGGCATGTTACTCGGTTATCAATTTCCATCACATTGTAACATATTTCTCCGGCATTGGTACAGACCGAGTGCCGTATTACTTTCATTTCAGACACCTAGCATGTTTCATGGCTCTGTGGCCATGCCACCATCGTCCCTATAAATTGATGCAGAGAAAAACAAACTTGGCATATTGCTTCTTTCAAACGTAATCAAGCGTATAAGGAAATTGTTAATGAGAAGTTGTAATATTAAGACGTCACTATAGAGGCTGCTCGTGTCCACGTCTTTCTCACTCCTTTCATACACAATCATGACTATCCCGAGGAATCAATTTCGAAAAAAAAATATCCAGGCATCGCGGGAAGTATTTGCTTTGTAAATGGAATAATGAAGAGTGATCTTAGTGACGTGAGGCGATGAAATGAAAAATTAGACGCGAAAAAGTTCACGTGGGAATTGGAATTATGTTAAGCAGTTGAAAAAAAAACTGTAAGTCGTTTATGATCCACGTCCTACCCAAAGCTGCTTCTAATTTGTTTAATGCAGTTGTCATAGATGTGTAGGATGGACACGGACGCCACGAGCGATCGATTATTAAAGTTTTTTTTTCTCCAATTCACAAAATCTCAATCTTTGGCCATATATCCAAAGGTCAAATCTAAATCGATTCTCCGGCGGAGAAATCTCTCCGCGGTAACGATGACATCGTTATACATCGGCGCCCAAAATCATAAAAAATAACATAATTACAACGACCGCAGAGCACCGTTTGGACGAATTTCAAAACAACAAATAGGAAGCATGGCACGAACAAACCTCAATGGCGTGTTTCGTATTACATCTCGTGGTGATGCTGAGGGCAATGCGGGGTATGCCTCGAATACCCATCAGTATGTATTTCGTGACTTTAATACTTTTACTTTCCGGATCTGCGCATGCCATTGGTATTCTCCTAGAGATGATCAATCTTGCGGGCAATTAGCGACTCGACAATGACATAACATTTGGTATTTGCCACGTTCTTGGCGGAATTACCCGCAACTCGAAGTAATTTCGTAAAAAATACCGAAAAAATTGCTAAATCCGAATCGAGCTTTTACTACCACAAAAACAATATTGCGAGATTGATTCGAATCAATAAAACTGGCAAGAATTTTACATAAACGTACGTTCATTTGTAAATATTAAACAAGCCGGCCCGAGCTAAGCGTGTGAACGTCCGTGGTATAATCTTTTCATTCATCTACGTGCTGGCGACGAATTTAGCATATAAATGAGATTTTTTTTGTTAAGTTATATTTCTTAATAATGTTTTATTTAATGTGAATTATAAACAGGTTTATAATCAAATCTACCATTCTGGTTGAGAATATAAGGGGATATGGTGAATCCGCCGTAAATCTCGGCCCATATAGTTATATTCGTACTTCCTAGTCCCCCGGCCCAAACAGGTGTATATCTATACCTACAAAACGTGTCGTTTGTTCGATTTCGATTCGGCACTTTTATATTTCGTGGTCATCACATTTATATGGAAATATACCCGGGCGACAAATGCATTTATGAAATTGTATAAAAAATGTTTATAATGACATCAATGGGTGCAATCGACGTTTCTCCTGGGGTCACCGAACTTCGATGTTGGAGTTGATAAGAGGTGAGTGGACATCAGAAATGTGATATTCTCAGTGTATTTTTGTTACTTATTTACTTTCTGCAACAGATAGATGACAATGATTGATATCGAAAATCATATTTTTTTATTTTAAAAACGTCTGGCCAAATTATACAGAACGATTCAAGTCAGGAATAACTTTGAGAAAAAAATTTCAAAATTTTTCTCAATTATCAAAAAATATTGGACCATTGAAATCCGACTTTTAGTGAAAAATTATGTTTGCACTTTTTTTATTTGAAAAATATTATTCTGTGATGATTATTTATCAATTCAGTACTATGAACATTGTTTTCAGGGAAATAAAAAACATTTTAAAATTTATAGTGGGTAAACAGGTAACTAACGATTTCATTTTTTTGTAAAAAAATATTTTGGATAATCTGCGTTGGTGGTAAAATCATCATTTTACATTCCGTTTCCATGCATAAAATTTATCAATGAAGTATTTTGATGATGAAAAAAATTTGGTAAAGAATGAGAATCAATCATTCATAGCTCGGTGGAAACACTCTACTACATAGGTTCTAAAGGAATCATTAGAATTGGTGTAAAATTCTATTAAAAAGAAAAGTTAATTCGGCAAACTTATCAATTTTTAATGAAAATTCTCAATTTCGGTAAATATTTTCAATTACAGTGAAAAATTATGTTATAGTGAGAAATTGAAGAGCAATCTAAATATTAAGTGGAAAATTCTCGGATTTCATTACTCGCAAAAAAATTACCAATACCATAGGTACAGGTACATACCTCCTTAGCGAAAGGATTGAACAATCTACTTTGATGAAAAATTAGGTATTTAATTTTATGTTGAAAACCTTGCATATTAGAAAATCAGGATAAAAATTCAAGAAATCAGCATTTTTTGTGTGAGAATAATTTACTTACTGAAATTTTTAGTGAAAAAATGTCATAGTTGCAAACCAAAAATTCAAATAAAAAACTGGGTAAGTGTTGATAAATCTTGATAAAAAAAATGCTCAGATTTTCTGAAGTGAATTCTTCGCAAATTTAAAAAAAAAATTCAAAGTTCTAGGTGAAAATGTTCCAGAATTGATGGTAAATTTTTTCCGAATTTCTGGTGTAATTTTTAGTGAAAAGTGTTCAGAATTTCTAGTGGAGTAAGTACTGAAAATTAGTATGTCAGAATTTCTAGTGAAAATTTTCCGGAAGTTTTTGTGAAATTTTTCCAGAATTTTTAGTGAAAAACTTCCAAAATTTTCGTGAAAATTTTCCGGAAAATTCTAGTAAAAATTTTCCCGAATTTCTAGTGAAATTTTTTACTTGGATTTTTTAGAATTTTCAGTGAAAATTTTCCAGAATTTTCAGTGAAAATTTTCCAGAATTTCTAGTAAAAATTTTCCAGAATTTCTAATGAAAATTTTCCAGAATTTCTAGTGAAAATTTTCCAGAATTTCTAGTGAAAAGTTTCCAAAATTTCTAGTGAAATTTCCGGCGATTTTTAGTAACATTTTTCCAGAATTTTTGATAAAAATTTTCCGGAATTTTAGTGAAATTTTTTACTTGGATTTTTTAGAATTTTCAGTGAAAATTTTCCAGAATTTCTAGTGAAAATTTTCCAGAATTTCTAATGAAAATTTTCCAGAATTTCTAGTGAAAATTTTCCAGAATTTCTAGTGAAAAGTTTCCAAAATTTCTAGTGAAATTTTCCGCGATTTTTAGTAACATTTTTTCCAGAATTTTTGATAAAAATTTTCCGGAATTTTAGTGAAATTTTTTACTTGGATTTTTTAGAATTTTCAGTGAAAATTTTCCAGAATTTCTAGTGAAAATTTTCCAGAATTTCTAGTGAAAATTTCCCAGAATTTCTAGTGAAAATTTTCCAGAATTTCCAATGAAAATTTTCCAGAATTTCTAGTGGAAATTTCCCAGAATTTCTAGTGAAAATTTTCCGCGATTTTTAGTAACTTTTTTCCTGAATTTTTGGTAAAAATTTTCCGGAGTTTCAGTGAAATTTTATACTTGGATTTTTTAGAATTTTCAGTGAAAATTTTCCAGAATTTTCAATGAAAATTTTCCAGAATGTCTAGTGAAAATTTTCCAGAATTTCTAGTGAAAAGTTTCCAAAATTCTAGTGAAAATTTTCCGCGATTTTTAGTAACATTTTTTCCAGAATTTTTAGTGAAAATTTTCCGAAATTTTAGTGACTTTTTACTTGGATTTTTAGAATTTTCCGTGAAAATTTTCCAACCAAGTAGGTATTTTTAGAGAAGAATTGTTCTGTATTTTTAAGAAACAATTTATTTGCATTTTCAAGATAAAAAGTTATGAAATTTTTAGTAAAAAAAACCATCAGAATTTTCAGTGAAAAATCATCAGAATTTTTAGTGAAACATTGTTGGAATTTGTAGTGAAGATTCACCAAATTTTTGATAAATAGTTTTCAGCATTTTTTGTGAAAAATCCTCAGAATTCTGAACGAAAAATTTTTGGTGAAATAATTTTATGGATTATTCCAAATTTCTATCCTAAAAGTCCCAAAACGATTGATTTTATTTTATTCAAAAATATGAACGCGGATGAGAAGCTAGGAAGCTACATAAATACCTAATAATATTTTGTAAACCTCTATTGCCTGGATGTTTTTCTAAAGGGAGAAGGATTAAGAGTTTACCAATAAAAATCTTTATAACTGGAAAATTTTGAATTACTGATCACTGCAGTCTTTAGAGCAATATTTATGTGAACAGTGGAGTATCTAACAGAAGAATCACAGCCGTTAAATGTCGAAAATGTAAAAAAATTACTGAAATCGAAATAAAATCATCTAGCGAATCCAGATAGAACTTTTCTTTTTCTTTCGAGATGAAAATCTATTCTTAAGGTAATCTTCGATGAAAATTTTCAAGAAATCTGTATTTTGATGAATTTTGACTCTTTCATATTTTCAATTTTCACAATCTCCCTTCCCTGAATCATCGAATAAGTGATTACGAATATTATTTTTCAAAATGATGCTGTAGTACGAATGACGAACTTGGTATTCTACGCAAACATCGAACCGTGATCCTTATCTCCTGTCTCCTGTTGAAAAAATTGACCATCTGGAGTAAATTATCCACTCGAGTTATTTTGTTAATTACACACTTCACAGTTCATAAACTTCACATCTCATTAACTGAATGACTGGATTCGTGCAATGAACTGGATTTCCTACCATCGATTTCTTAAACTTCATTTTCATTTCGAAAAACATACCTAGCGAAGTAGGATTTGAACGAAAAATTTATCCTCAATTTATCAATTTTCAAAAATTGTACTTGGGAAAAGAACAATAAGATCTAAACTGCAAAAAATTGAATTTTTCTCCTCCCTTTCCATTCTTCCAACCAATCCAAAAATCAACAAATTATGTAGGTACTTCGAATTAGCCAGAGCTTCCCTCCACAGATGACAAAGTTCAAAGTTCAATACCATCGAAAACAAATTTTCGCATCTCAAATTTTCAAACTCCATTCCACCATCATCTGGAAAATTTTCTCTCTCAAAACCATAAAAAACACCATACCAGATCAGATTACAATAAAAGATCCATTTAACGATCAAAATCGATTCTGCACATTGAGCAAACGAGGATTGCTCAGCGGAGCTTTCGAATTGATCCTGCACGTCGCAGTGGCCATGGAAGGAACTCATTAAAGGGCCAGAGGACCGCTTTTACCAGTTGCAATATAAATCTCGGCAGTTTTCATCGAGAGGCGTATCCGGCGCCGCCCAAATTACCACTTCGTATTTCACGTGGTGGGTTTTCAGTATCTCGGCCGTTGGTTTTTAACGGTGAAACAATGCCAGACGCATACGGCGTGTTTCGGTGCTGTTGTTGTTGTTTTTTTCGCATAATCAAGTAAACACGAATTCGCAAGTCGCTATGGCCGGACAACCGTTAATTATAAACGTATGTTGGGATTTAATCGGAAATCATTAGCTAGCTTTATGAATTGTTTTGCATTTATGATGAGCTCGAAATGGTCAAAGTAAGGTGTTTTTTCCATGACTAACGCCAGTTTTAAAAAAAAGACACATGTAGTTCAATCACTTCGTACGTCGGTAGGAAGGCAGCTGAGATACTCGGTATTTAACAACGACATTATTCTTTTCGTTTCAGCCATAATTCGTACCTATCTATCTGGGTGTAATTTAAAACATGGCCAAAAAATTAGATACACGAGAGGAAGAGAGAGGGGAAAAAACACAAAATCACCTACACCGAGTTGGCTTGGCTCGAGAACATCTATACGTAAACTATACGAGCTAATCCAATAATTATCCGCCTTTTAGGAGATAATTCGTCACGCATCAAAGAACCAGATGCGAAGAACGATGTTGAATCCGAGAAGCCGGAGTAAATTCGATTCGAAGCGTAAAATGATTTAGCGGATTTTCGGTATCGTCGGACACGCGACTGGTTATTCTGGCCGCCTCGAGTTTATTGTCAAAATAGTCGTGACTTTGTGTGCGAAAAATTGCCACGTTCTGCGGGTACCTTATGCTTGGGCTGCGATAACGGTGCATTGATACGTCGCGGCGGCTCACCTTGCCCTTGCATTCTCCCACATCGAGGCTTCGCGGCTCGCTACGCGATCGTGAGTTTTCACTTAGTTCGCGTACTATAATACTACGTAGTTTTTGTAGTACGCTGCATGTGCCAGACTTCGATTCAAGCCATGGGCTTTGTTGTATTCGGTCAGCAGAGATGGGTAAAATTAACCAGTAGAGATGTCGTCCAAATTATGTCGCTGAGAGCGAATCGAGCATTTCGATTATGGTTGAAATTAAAAATTAGATAAGGTGATTTCGAATCAGTAGAAGTTTCGTGATTAACGTGGTGTGAAAATTGTTACAGTTTTTTTTTATAATATTGGATGGGTCTGCGGATAGAGTGCTTTGTTGGTAATTGATTTCTACACAGGTACCTGTTTAAATCAATAAAAAATGCATAAAAATGTATCTAAAACATGCAGGAGAAATGATATGGGTAGAGAAGAAATCATCTTTAGCATAAAATGAGCTGAAGGTGTTTTGATGGAAAAATTGCTTCGTAATCAACTTGACTCACCTAATTGGTGAATTTTTTGATGATAAAATTTTCAAAATTTCGAACTGCAAATTTTTTCAAATTTTCCATTCACAAAAGATTAAATATTTTGAAAAATTTTCGACTAAAAAGGTACCAAATTTTTTTATGGTGAAAAGGACAACATGTCCCTTTCAAAAAAAAATAAATAATGGAAAAATTAGATAACATATTTAAGAACCAAGTTCTCTCAAAACATTTCGAAAAATTCTCACACAATTTTACAAAGGTATCTTTTGATTAGAAATGGGACGTCGATTTGAGACAAAGACAATTTTAATGAAAACTAATCTCTAGCTTTGAGTTTGGAACCATTGTTTCAAAAAATGTTACCGCATCTTATTCAGGGCTGAAAATGAAATTAGGGTGATTTGAATCTGGATCCTAGATCATTTTAAAAATTCAGCCAGAATGTGAGATCTATCCAAATTTTGAATCCATATCTAAAAAATTTGAAAATTTGATCCAAATCCAAGAAACCAACATCCATCAAATTTTGATACCAAATTCTAGCTGCCAGATTCCTTCAAAAATTGGACCAAAACGATATCTGTTTACATTTCGGATCTAGATCTAAGATGCACATTGAGGGGGAGGTGAGGTATTTTTTCGAAAGTTGAATGTGAGCTGTCAGAAAGTTGTATCTAGACCTTCAAAATATCTGGTAAAAATTTCATACGTACATTCCCTTTCAGCCCAATCCACACTATAGCTCAATGCTCTTAAAATTTGACAATTATTCAGAACATTGAAAAAAATCTAAAAATAGTATTTCAAAAGTGGCATCGAAGCATGAATTTTCTTTAATTATTTGCCTCGTCACTCAAAAATGCTTTAAGACCATTTCTTATGTGAAATTACTTCTAAAAAAATTTTCTTAAATGGTCTTTCTCGATACATTGCTCAAAAAATCGTTAGCAGTAATTTTATACAATTTCCTCAATTTTAAATAAAAAATGGAGTATCTACATGAAGGTAATGCATTTCTCTTCAATTTTGAAAAATGGCCAAAATTGGGGGTGGGGTGAGCAATCAGTGGAAAATCGTGATCAATGATGTTTTGAGTAAAAGTATCCATTGGTAAGACCATTTTCAAGAAAAAGTTATCTTAAAAATACCTACTTTTTTTTGATTCCTTGAGAAATGAAAAAAAAAAAAATTTCAAGATCCTCTAAAAAATTAATGTAGCCAAATTCTAAGAAAAGTTGTTCAGAATGAGAGTTGAGTCTGGTAAGGAAATGATGAAACTGTCGCCAGATCTTTTTGAGATAAAGACACAACTTTCTTACTTAGGTACCTACTACTTTTCCATTAAACTTCCAAAAAAAGGAGAGGCAAACAATCCACTCTAATCAACTACTCCAAAAAATTGAATCTAAATCCAAAAGTTCAATATCTATTGAATTTTGGACCCAGATTTCAAATTTTCTAAACAAAATGAGATTATTATAAAATGTGAAATTTATTTTGGATCTACGTCCTTGACTCTTTCCAAAATTGAATTTAAATTTGAAAATTCCATAATAGGTATATCACGATTTCGGATCCAGAACCTACATCTATTAAAAAAATGGACCGAGATGTGAAGTTCATTCGAACTGGGAATTTAAATCCAAAATACTCTTGAAAAATTATTCTAAATCCAACAAAAATTCAATACTCATCCATCAATTTTTAGTTCCAGCTCCTTAGATCATTTCAAAAACTAGAGAAAAATTTTGTAATTCACTTGAATTTTAGTTCTAGTTCCAAGATATTTTTAAAAATTGTATCAAAATCCAAAAACGTAATAATCCTTAAATTTTGTTGCCATATACCAGATTTTCTGAAAATCTTGTGCAAAATTTGAGATCTATTCAAACTCTGAATCTAGATCAAAGCTGCCTTCAAAAAAGGAATCCAAATCCAAAATTCATCAAATTTTGGATCCAGATTCCAAACCTCTTCCAGAATGGGGACAAAATATGAAACTGGCCTAAATTTTGGATCACATAGATTCGAGAAGTTTTCAAAACTTTAATCTAATCCAAGAATCTGAAAAATCCCAGTTCTACTCAAATTCTGAATTTAAATTAGAAATGGCGTAGAATCTGAAAAATCCCAGTTCTACTCAAATTCTGGATTTAAATTAGAAATTGCTTAATTTTCAATAATCCTAGATACAAAATTGCAAATTTCAAGTTTTTTGACGAAATTAGAATAAAAGTAATGATGTAGGAAACGGATTTATATGAAATTGCATGTTTTTCTACATATGTCAAAGATGATCGATGGGCTATATGGTCGAAATATTTGCGAATCAAAAAATTTCCTGTAAAATGAGCCCAATTTGATAGTGCATATTTTGCATATTTTGACAGATTTCAATTTCGTCATATTTCGGCTATTTTCACTAATTTCTTGCATATTTTGAAAATTCCACCCCACAATTTCGTTTTTTAGCCATTTTTCACCAACAAAAATGACAATCCTGCAAAAAAAATGGTCGAAAATATTTAAAAATATTTTTTTCTTGTGAAGTGAGGCGTTTTTCTACTGCGAATAATTCATGATTTGAGTGATTTTGATCAAATTAAACGATTTTTGGCGATTTCAAGTGTTATCGTGTTGTTAAGCTCGAAAAATTCTTTTCAGGGATACCCATCTCAATGTTGCATATTTCGAAGTTATAAGTGCATATTTTTGCATACTTCGAACATTATAAATGCATAATATATGGTCATATTTCAACTTTTTTCGGGCATATAATTCCTTTCCCTAGTAATCAGATCAAAAAATATTATCCAGTGGTCTTTTTTCTCAATTTTAAAAATTTTTAAAATGATCAAGTTGACTCAAATGAAAAAAATCTTGAAAAAATCAAGAATTTCGACTCAAGTTTTTAATGTTTCCTCAAAAAAAAAAAAAAAAAAGGCACCAAGGCATAATTATTTATCTAACAAGCAGAATAAATATCTAGGTAAGTAGGTAACTGAAATTATTCGTGCGAAAAAAAAACTTAATTTAAAAATTCCAAATACTGTTTAGGTAAATGTGTCTAAAATGATAATTTTTCAAGATTTCAAAGAAATTTTTGCTTCATCTGGAAGTATAAATTTGAAAAAAAAATTATTATTGCATTGATATAGATATTTTTTTTAAATATTCCACCAAACCTTAAAATTTCCATGACCAACAAAATTTGAAACAAGGATTTCATCAATATTCGTATACCCTGCCCTTGTAGAGCTGAATGAGAATATTCCAAATTTGAAAAAAATGTACCTACTTATTTCCCCCCCCACCACCACCACCTAAATCATCGCCTCCTGATTAGATAAGTAAGATATATTTTGTCTCATAATTCGAACAGATCCTGGTCAGTAAACCTTTTTCTTCCAAAACAAACTCAACAATGTATAGAAAGCACCCATTTTCAACTCTCGTCTTGATAATCATGTAATTATCAGCCTCCTCCCAGCACGTCACTTCTCACCCAATATCCTTGAAAATCAAACGAAAAAAAGCCACACCACAACCTTTCAATTCTCAACCAGCACGAGGCCCATCTCACCCAAAAACCCGCTCCGGAGCCCACCTCTACAACAAAACCCGGCTGGAAAAAACCTAATAAATATTTCGTGCGCGTAAAGAATGTTTGGAACGAATCCAAAGTAAAAGTAGTGCAATGTGTGACAAATTGAGAACTGATAAAACGAACGTGTGACGTCATCTTATACCATAGGAGACATCGCCATGCCATCGCGTGACAACGACACCGTGCTCCGCGCCGGATTAATAAACACCAAAGTCGCACCTTCTATTTAGGTCGAATAGGTTTGGTGACTTAAACGCTGGGTTAAGACGCAAGTTGCGGACGCGTACCACAATACCAGATTAACTATATGTACCATTGGTACTTATAGATGCGTACACCAACCTCCGCTTTCATTTTGCACATACAGTACGTATTGCGCGGATATTAAAAAAGAAAATGAAAGTGTCACTCGATATTTCGCTGCATTCTTTTGGTTGTTAGCGACTCGCTAATTGCGCAGTGTCGATTGATTATCGGATATCGGTACCGGCGCGGCGCCTTGGTTGATACTGATGCTGGTGCGAATTTAGCGAAAGCTGTTTATACGACGGCGACGAGGTTTTTTCATTTCTTTCGTGCGTATGTAAGGAAAGTACAATCTTGGGAGTTAATTAAAATAAAAATTCGACTTACGTCATTCGAGGTCGTAAATTTTTTAAATGTCGATGTACATGTGAAATGTGACTACCTGCAGTTAAAGTTATCCTGCTGCGATGATTGGCGTTCGAAAATTAATTATTTGGAGTAGTTTTTTGAGGGGAAGGGGATAAGGAACTAAATAGGAGAATGACAGGCTCATTTTAAATGGAAATAATCGTTCTTTCATCGTCTCACTCGTGAACCTATAAATGTTCATTAAGGTGGAGAAAAAAGAAATTTCACCTCGGATTTTAATGAAAATTTTCGAAGTAGTTTGCTTAGAGTGGAGGACGTTCCAGAAAAAATTAGAGCCCCTAGCCTCCAGGTAAATGCATTTAGTGGTCCTCAAAATGATTCCAATTTAAAAAAAAAAAAACTCAAATTCTGCATGCTTTGCTTTACAAAAAAAACTTTTAAATCATGAATTGAATGGTTTGAAGATGACTTTTTATTGAAATGTCAGATATTCAAATTTTTCAGTTGATGACTTTTTGTGAAAATATCAGGTATTTAAGTCTTTTTTTTTGGCAATTTTATAATTTTATGCAAAAATTGAATGATTTTGCCAAAAAATTGAATAATTTCACTAAAAAATTAAATAATTTTGCAAAAACATTGTACTGTTTACTGTTTAGCAATGATACAAGAATAATTGTACAAATTTACAATTTTATGATAAAAATTGAACATGACACAATCAGCATGTAACATTCAACATGACGTTTAAACAGTAGAGAAAAATATCTGTTTAAAATTTTTTCCATCCTCTTTCCTCCTCTCCAACACATCTCATAAAAAAAAAACTCCAGAAATGGGAACAGAATTTTAAAAAGATGATCAAATTTGACATTTCTGTAACATTTTGACATTTTGTCAGACTTCAGAAAACAAATTTTTTATGCATAATAAAATGTTATTTCAGTGGTGTCTCGAATTTTATAGATTGACCCCCAGCACTATAATATATCCATGTAATTTTTTTTTTGAGACTTCTAGGTGATACCACTCGCTTAGTAGCTTCTACTTCGATCATTCTTTTTAAAAAAAATGAGTTTCTACATCTCCCTGACCCATTGATCTTGATTTGATAGTTTATTGCTCTCTACAAGAAGAAGGAAAAAAATTAGAAAATCGTGACACAAAATAATTCTTGAATTTTTCCAAATTCAATTCACTCATTAAAACACCTGAAAAATTGGGCTACAAATTTTTCTGACGTCAAGAATATGTAGGTAGATTCTGATGATGTTTCCAAAAAATCTTTAGTTGTATTGGGAGTATATTTTTTTAAATTTCAGTTGACAACACTGCTATCGAAAAAATTTTTTTGTCTTTAAAATGAGTACTAACCCATCAAAAAAATATCATTTTATAAAAATTTGCAGTAGAAATGTTATCAGCTAAAACTTTATAAAGAATTATACTCCATTTTTTTTTTCGAAAATTTCAATAAAATTTACCAGTGATGTCTAAAAAAAAGTACGTAAAAATCATTAAACCTTTAATTTTGCTATCTACGACTTTTCAATGCCTTTGTTGGGGACCAAAATTAAAAGGTAATCAGTTTCAAGGTCAATAAAGTAGGAAAGTGCATAAACTCAAATGGTACTTTTTAAAGAGGTGACTAATGAATCATGCTGGTGCTCATAGTAAACTACCTGGCCAATTTCGGACAAAATTTGTGGTCTCCCCCCCCCCCATTTTCCTCCAGTGGTCATCTTGTTGAGTTATCCAAGTAAGCAGTAGGTAGGTATTGAAGAACCTGGAGCTATTGTGGACGATTTGAGGTAACATTGGACAATTCGGAATTATTTTTCTGGAAAATCTATAATTATTTTGAATAACTTGAAGATATTTTGATAGAAAACTTGAATCTCTTTTGAAGAAATTCAAGAATTTTTTGAACAATTTTTCGGAACTATTCTGGAACATCTGAAACTATACAAAATAATTTTGGGCTATTCTGGAAAATCTGGAATTTTTTTTGAACAATTTCGAGAGAGTACTGCAGGGAGGGAGGGAAAAATCCAAAAAATGTGAGACTAAATTAATTTAGAAGCTTTTTCCAGAAGTTTTTTGGCGATGATTTGAATAACTTGAAGATATTTCGAAAGATTTCTTAGAAAACTTAGATCTCTTTTCAAGAAATTCAAGAATATTTTGAACAATTTTTTGGAACTATTCTGGAACATCTGAAACTACAAAATAATTTTGGTCTATTCTGGAAAATCTGGAATCATTTTTGAACAATTTCGAGAGAGTACTGCAGGGTGGAGGGGAAAATCCAAAAAATATGAGACTAAAATTTAGAAGCTTTTCCGGAACTTTATTGGCGATGAAAAACTCGGAGACCATCAGTCGTGACATATTGTTGAAAAATTACCTTTTAATTTTGTTTTGTTATGTCTGTAACAAAAATATCAAAAACGAAATCGCTCAATTATTTTGGGAATTGGAAAAAATAAAATCTGACATTTTAATAAAGAGCTATCATCTTAGTTGAAATTATCTGGTAAGTATGCAATTATTTTTCAATTCGAAAAAGAACGCACATTTTGAATATTTTTTGAGGCTTTTTCTGGAAAATCTGAAACCATTTTAGACACCCTGAGGAAATCTTCAATGACTATTCTAGACAACTAAGGGGGGAGGGGGGGATTAAACTCTATTTTGACAATTTAGGCCTATTTTTACATATATGGAAATATTTTCAGTAACTTGAAAATATTCTGAACCTCCAATACCATTTTTATCCAGTAGAACTTTGATTTTGGTGGTTACCAATACCGGAAAATCTGAAACTATTTTGAATGATTAGAAGATGCTTTGAATCAACTCTACGACACTTTTCAAACAATCTGAATTTTTTTCCAGTGGTCTAGATAAATTCTGAACAATTCAAAACTTTTTTCGGACAACTCAGGATAATTCTAAACAAATTGGAATCATTTTGAGCACCCTAAGCAATTCTAAAAAAATCAAAATTGTTTTGGGTGACTTGAAGATATTTAAATGATTCGGAACTACTTTAGAAAACTTGAAAATATTCTAAACTGAGACCATTTTGGACAATTTTTTGGGATTTACCTGGAAAATCTAAAACTACTTCGGATCAAATTTTTGTTAATCATAGAATTTCCGAAAAAATACGAACGTATTCCAAAAAATCTAAAACTATTTTGACAATATTTGGGGTCATTATGAAAAATCTGGAAGTATTTTAGCTAAGTTTTTTTTTTTTTTTTTTGGTACCTAATTACAAAATTTTCAGAAAACATGAACATGTTCCAAAAAATCGAAAACTATTGATAATTTGGAGTTATTTTGAAAAATCAGGAACTATTTCAAACATATTCAAGATGACTATTCTAAATAACTTGGTGTTCTAAAAAATCTAACAATATTTTTACAATTCGAAGCCATTTTGAGAAATTTGCAACACTACTTTGGATAACTTCAAGATATCATGAATAATCAGAGACTATTCTACACACCTTGGACTATTCTGAGTAACCTGCTCTCTCATTCTGAATCAGTGAAAATTCACTGATAAATAGTCAGAATTACAGCACAGGAAAAATCAGCTAAATTCACCGATTTTCAGCGAATTTTCGCTGATTTTTCAAAGATTTTCACAGATTTTTCAGCGAATTTCATAAATCTTACTGATTTTTCAGTGAATTTTTACTGATTTTCCTGTGATTTTTCTCACTGATCTGTTTTCAGTAAAAAAAATTCACTGGTTTTCTCCTGTGCTGCAATTCTGACTGTTTCTCAGTGATTTTTGATAATTTTCACTGATTTATAATTGAGACAATGGACAAATTAGGAACAATTTAAAACTTTTCAACGCCCATTTTAAATAAGCTGGGATCAATTCGAATAAATTGGGGCTATTCTGAAAAAGCTCCAAACCACTTCTGGACATCTCAAGGTCATTCCAAAAAAACTCGACTTTTTTTGGCAATACAAAAAATTGAAGTAATGTTAGACGACACTTGATAAAATCATACTAACGAGTCAATTTCGAAATTGAAAAAATTTTGGAAGATGGGTAAATGCAAAATTTGATCATTTCTTCGGCTATCATTCTAAAAATTAAAATTTTCCATCATCCACATTAATCTCAAATTATCCAAAAAACAGCCTCAGATAACGGACCACAGTCTAAGGGTGTATTGTTTGTAGAATATACACCAGTACATCACATATCTGTCGGAGATCTTCTGTTCTATATAACACCTTCGAGAATACCATCCAAGACCTACTTATTTATAAACATAAACCACAACATCCAAGTCTCCCGTACACCAACACCGAACACTCGTTGTAAATCACAAAAAAACACGAGTGGGTAGTTCTCGGTGACGTTGTCATTGTCCATGTTGACAGTCGGATTGTCTTGAAAAGTCATTGAAAAAGCTCGAATCCGCATCTAAATGCCAAGTACACAAGACGAACCAAAGCACGAGTATAAATCACTCTATTGTTCCCATCACCGAAGCACCGGTCACCTCGTATTTAAAATACGAATACGCATCACAGCAATGTAATCCATAGAGGTCAACTTACCGGTAACAAATTATCCATATTATGAGTATCTCTCACCCGCACACCATATTAACCAAACAGACGAGAATAAGACGCACAGTCGAAAAAAAAAAGAAGTCACTGGCCCCGAAAAATCAACCAACGGCAACTACCGATTATCGAACAACATCAATCGAACAGTTCAGTTTAAGTTCTCGTCAGCGTGCATGGAACCAGTACACGGAAGACGAATTCGGCGAAACTCCCGATAATTAATCAACCAATAACACATTTAACCGGCAAAATGGTACGATTACGCGACAAATACTTGTGAATAACAATGTAGCATGTACTCGTAAAACGCATGTCGCACGTACTGTTGCATTGGGCTTGTAATCTTGACCGCCACTCTTGCTGCACTAAAAGAAAGTCCTCCTCGAACTCTTCCAGTCGGATGTGGAAAAGTAATCGCACCTGTTACCATCATCCGTATGTGTGCAAGTCTGCAGAGAGGGGATAAACCTGGTCACCGTGTTAGAGGAAGAGACGGCATGCCACCACACTGAAGTCTTCGTCGCTGGCTCGGGCTCGGCGACCAGCGCCGTTGGAAGCGCGTGGCCTTGTTTGCCACTCGGCAAATTTTCCGTCATTTTTCGCCAGCCAAATTACCCTAACGAGATGGCAGTGCCCGAATGATACATATTTCCCATCTAGTTTTCATATTTTGTACGCTATTATGCGGCAGAGTAAGGCATGGTACCAGAAATGATCTATGGAGATTGAGACTATCGCTGAGAATCTCGTTCCGCTATCGATGGTCCCCCATGTACACATCCGCATTTTATCGCATCGTTTACAAAAGATCAAGGTTTTGGACGAGACGCGACCACGGACCGGTGACGTACTTGCCTGACTCATCTGTTTCTCTCACTCGAGTAAGAAGCTTTGATACTTTCTCCAACGTAAACAATGTTGTCTTTTTATTTTCGGGTCTTATTGGCGGTGATGTTGACATATCGATAGCTGAGCCAAGGTGCCGTTTAGCATCCAAATATGCCATGTACCTGGCCAAATTCACCTCTAATAAGGAAGGGATCCAAACCGGTAGTGAAGTTTTGAGCAGGAATAAAAGTATATCGAATGTCAGGGAGTCGGAAATTTTTGAAAAATTTCGGGAATTTCAAGTAATTTAGCGAAATCTTAAAAATGTCAGGAAATTCAAAATTTTTTGGAAATTTTGATAGGTTTACTAATTCTTAAAATCAAAATTTTTCAAAAACTTCGGCCTCGCCGGATTGAATTTTTCCTTCCTTAATTTTAAAAGAAATCAAATCCTACAACAGTGATTTTTTTCGTATTTTTCCGAAAAATTATTTCAGGGCTATTCCGAACTAAAACAGACTAAAAATGAAATCGGGTCTTCCGATTTCACTCAATCTATTCACAAAACCAGAGGCAAGGAGGCGGGCCTCGAAATTTTTATGCAATAGCGATTTTTAGTCAAATTACCTAACTTTGAAGGCTCATATCTCGAGATAGATTGTACTTGGGGAAAAATTGTTCGCGGGGTCTGAAAGATAATTAATAGGAGATTCAAAAACGGTAATCACATTTTGAAAAGCTCAAAATTGAACAAAATTACAGTGAGTAACCCTTTTTACCCTTTTTTCAACCAACAAATTTTCAAAATGGGATCTCTAGACCCCTGGGGGATACAGGTGTCTACAATTTTGACCAAAATTCAAAAAAATCGAAAAAGTAAAGAAACACATCGATTATTACTAATTCAAAGGTGCTGATTTCGAAGATGTACTCAGTTTTTTTCATTAGACCCCCTGAACCCCCCCTCCCCTATTAGCCTCCTTAATAGGGTCAAAATTCAAAAAAATTAAAAATAACGTGTGACCTGTCGTTTGTTAGGGTTTTGAGGGCGCTGAGTTCGAAAATTTGCTTGTTTTTGGATTTTATCCTTTAGTTTTCCTCTAGCTCCTCAATTTTGGGAAAAACTATGTTGACAAACGAAAATATTGTGTGGCATATCGATTCTAACTAATTACAGGGAGAGGGTTGGATCAAAAAATAAGTCGATATTCGAATTTTACGTCCTCAAAATGTTTCTTGTAGGTACCTTCTTCTTCCTCCAGAGCTGATTTTTTTACTTTGAATTGCTCCTGCATATATTCTTTACAACCTAAAATTTTGAAATTTCTAATTTCTTGCTGCTTGAATTCTGTATTGCACAATATAACAATTTTATTCAAGAAATCTATTTTTTCTCAAAAAATTAGTTTTTGATCAAAAAAATATTTTCTGCTGGAAATAATGATTTTTTTTTTATTAAAAATGACAGTGATTCTTGGCTCAAAATGTAGTTTTGTGAAAAAATACGATTTTTTGCTCAAAAAATAATTTATTTTCCCTTAAATAATGTTTGTCTAGAAAATAAATTTTTAGTCAAAAAGTAATTTTTTGTTTAAACGTGATTTTTTTCCTAAAAAGTGGTACTTCGTTCAAAATTTGATTCGATTCATAACTGTGAGTTTTCGCTCAAAAATCAAAATTTGCACAAAAATTCATTTTCTGCTCAAAAAATTTATTTTTTTCTAAGAGGCAAAAAGTGTTCATTGAGTGTGCATTTTCGCTAGACAAAAAAATCAGTTGGTTTATTGTAGGTATGGGTCCCGTAGTCCCAAAAAACCGAATTTTGGATTTTTGCCCCGGCACAATAGGGAGCTGAGGCCTGAAAACCCCCTTTTTTCCCAATTTTCAAATTTGACTTTGGACAAAAAATGTTTTTACATTCTGGTAGCAGACACTCCCCAAATATATGTCACATCCCTTGGGTCACGGGCACAATGATGTGCTGGGCCCCCCAATGTGCGATTTTTTTGCCAAATTCGATCATTTTTAGCACATTAATGCCTCTGTAGGCGTTATGCGGTATGCTGGACAAAAAAACGAATGAAATGTATTCTTGGGTTCATTCCGCGTCCAATGAGCCAAAGTTTGAGGAAAACTGTTGGCACAATAGGCCGTGGTGGAATTTCAAAGTTTTGAAAACACGAGATTTTCTCCCCCTTTGATTAAAAAGTAAGTCATGAAAAAAATGTGAAACTTGGGTTGCGACATATCAAAATGGGTTAAAATTTCACGAGCAGAACAAAATTATTAATGAAAACTAAAATTTGAGCAAAAACCCATTTTGAGCCTTAAATGGAGTCAATTTTTGAGTATTTTCAAAGAATTGACATGTGACCTATGAAAGTGGGGTAGAATTTCGCCAGAAATTCAACAAAACCATCCAATTTTTTTAGCAACTTTTGACAATTTTGAGCTTTAAATTGAGTCAATTTTTGATTAATTTCAAAAAAATTGCATGTGACCTGAAAGTGGAGTAGAATTTCGCCGGAATTTCAAAAATATCATCCAAAATTTTTTTTGAGCAATTTTTGAGAATTTTGAGCCTTAAATTGAGTCAATTTTTGAGAATTTTCAAAGAATTGACATGTGACCTATGAAAGTGGGGTAGAATTTCGCAAGAAATTTAACAAAACCATCCAAATTTCTTTTGAGCAACTTTTGAAAATTTTAAGCTTTTGATTTATAGTGTAGGCAAATTAGCCTCATTTTGGGAAAATAAAAGAAATTTGGGGCGGTAAAGCTTTTATTGCGGAAAACTGTCGAGAGTGGTCCCCTGAGTAACCCCTAAAAAATACCACCCACCAAACCCCTTGCTAACTTTTTTATGGGGGTTGCACCCCCCCAAAAAACGGGTTTTCGCTTCTATCTTCCCTGGGTTTGATTTTGAGGTAAAAATATCTCAGTACTTTTTTGTTCTACACTCAATTTCCAACATTTTTTGTATAAGAATTTTTCTTGTACGACCATTAGGAGAGGAGATAGAGGGTCCTGAAGGAAAGGGGTTTTGGGGAATATATTCAAAAATGTGATAATAATTATATGTAAAATCGTTGGTAAAACGTATGTTATGGACATGAAATAGTAGTATTCAGTAAATTGGCGTTATTAATAGTTCTTGACCTCCCCCCTGCCATGTGCCCCCCTCACATCACCCCTGACTGCCAATATATTATGTATCCTGTAATGCGATATCAGATTCTTTCGTAGGTAGTTTTTTACTTCCTTTTATCACGTTTCTGTGAATTCTTCGAAGCGAAGCATTTATGCATACCAATCATATGGTTTTGATCGTCCCTTGTTCTGACAAAACCAGTTTCTTTAGAATACCCTCAACAGCTATTCCTTATCTGTTTTTGTTTTGGGAATCGAAGGATCTCTAGTAAGGGTAAAGTGCCCTAACTTCGACGGCTTCCTAATTTCGACCACCGGCCGATTTCGGCCTCTATGGACGCAATCTACACGATTTTTTTTTTTCATGTTCTTTTTTCATAGATGAACAATTTGAGACCAAAATCACAACTCTACAGGCAAAATTGTCAAAAAAACGAAATCGCATAGGTGAACATTTTTTTTTACGTATTCTTTGATCTCAAATTATGAATATTTTTTTAAATAAATTCTACCAAATTTTCACCAAAGTTCAAATTATTGTTTGGGGTGCCCTAATCTCGACCAGCTATACTATCTTATGTAATCTGTTTTTTGAATGCGATTTTGTTTATTCTGATTTTCTCTGCGAGTTTTGGCTGTAGGGTTGTCGTGTTGGTCTCATTTTGTTTATCTGTGAAAGAAGAATATGAAAAAATTCTTTTCGGGTAAATTCCGCTCTATGCAGGCGAAATCAGCTGGTGGTCAAAATTAGGAACCCAAAATTTCAAAATCAATTTTTGAGTTCCTCACAAAAAAAATCGCAAAAAATACAAAAAATGATTGTATCGGCTCAAAATTTTAGGGAGTGGTAGAGGAAGGATCAAGGTATTTTTTAAGCCATTTTCGACGTTTCTACCTCAAAAAGTCTTTGATTGGTGGAAGTTTGAAAAAAAGTGGTCGAAATATGGCAACCTTACCCTTATATGCGTATATTTGGGTATTTGCAAACTGTGGTGCGTTATGAATGTGTGTTTTTTTATAAAATGTCGTCATTAAAAGATAAGTGTTTTATATGTAATGAGCATGAGGTTGAGCGAGTTACATGCGAAGAAAAGAGTGAGGAGAGTGAAGTGGAGAGAGAGTAGAATCTTTTTTAATAAACCAATAAAAGCGCATTATTGCACCATTTGTTTTTATTCAGCCGTGATAATATGATTAAGGGACAAAGTGTGGTAGGTACGTGGGGAGGGGGGAAGAAAGTCAAGATTTATTTATAACGCCAATTTACTCAATACTACTATTTCATGTTCATAACATACGTTTTACCAACGATTTTATACTTATTATCACATTTTTGAATATATTCCCCAAAACCCCTTTCCTTCAGGACCCTCTATCTCCTCTCCTAATGGTCGTACAAGAAAAATTCTTATACAAAAAATGTTGGAAATTGAGTGTAGAACAAAAAAGTACTGAGCTACTTTTACCTCAAAATCAAACCCAGGGAAGATAGAAGCGAAAACCCGTTTTTTGGGGGGTGCAACCCCCATAAAAAAGTTAGCAAGGGGTTTGGCGGGTGGTATTTTTTAGGGGTTACTCAGGGGACCACTCTCGACAGTTTTCCGCAATAAAAGCTTTACCGCCCCAAATTTCTTCATGATTTCCTAATTTGCCTACACTTAACATATCATGGATTAAAATTTCATAGAGAAACCAAAAATCAAAATCGAATAATTTTCTGAATGAAATTAAACTCGCTTATTTTTTTTCAACTGAATGTAATTGATTTGAATTTCCTAATTTTTTTTTATTACTTTAGATCGTTCATTTTTTTTGAAATTACTCAAACTTGAAAGTTGTTTTAAAAAGTTTTGGATTACATTAATTATAGGTGCTAAAGTTCATATGAACTATTTTTATGGGCTTTTCTCCAGTGTTGGAAAATTCCAAAAAATTTGGAGGCTTTGAAACATCTTGAAACCACTTCCAATCGATTTGGAAGGTCAAAAATATGGTATTTACTGAATTTCATATTTTTTCGTTGATCAGATCTATTTTCCATATTTTTCAAGGAAATGGAAAATTTTTGAAATTCAAAAAATTCGCAAAAATTCAAAAAATGAACCTCAACACCTGAAATTTAGGATATGAGGGGTTTTTTATGTACTTTCGATTTATTTTTGTTCCATCTCGAAATTTTACTGCCAGTTGGGATACCTCCCTTGTAAGTAATATGTTTCAAATCGCTCGACCTTAAATGTACCATGCACCATAAGAATACCTAAATACATGCATAGGAATGGTAGATATAAGAAAATTACTACATTATAGGTATACGCTATCGTGCTTTACAATGTATAAGGATATATAGCGATTATCAAAGCGAATAATTATGGTCTAGGGCGTGCATAAATTTTACAACCAAATTTTAAGGTACTCAATTTAATTTCATATATATTTTGTAATTACTTTTTAAATTAGTATTGTAGCGTAATTTACGTCGCGTCACTGGGTGTACTCGTCTGAGTTATATTTCATGTTTATGGGATTTGCGCTTCAATGATAGAGTTATATGGAGTTTTTTTTGCGTGCGCGCGAGAATATCTTAATTTATACCACGCAAAATCAATTATTAAACGTTTAGAATGGTTTAGGTGGGTTGAATGGACTGGAGGGGGATTTCCGAAATTTGAAGTTCTAGAATGATAAAGATGTGCAATATTTTTCATATTGGCCATTCCATCACAATCCGTACAAAATTGACCAATAAATCTAGGATTTGAAGAAAATTTTTTAATAAGTAGGCAAATATTATTATTCTTCAACTCGTCCTCTTTAAATTTTAAGATGAACAAAGCTGCAAATATTTTTAGAGATAATCCAACAAACTGGAATTTCAAAATGCAGATGTGGAACTATGCTTTTAACACGTCTTCTTGGACAGATCAAAGCTTCACTCTATCCTCAACTCAATCCTATCGGCTTCTTTTCGTAATTAAATACTTACTTATTGGATTTGGACTTCTGCATGTTATGCCCAACATGGTCATTTGGTCAGCTACTCCATGGTGGCTCTGCTTCTCAAGCCACAGGTAAAGAAAATTGTTTTTTTGGGGGGGGAGGCTTTTTAAACCAGATTTTTCGATAAAAATTTCTTCCTTACTTCGTTAGGATATGAATATCTTGCAAATGTAAGCACGTTTTAAGCGCAATAAAAAATTCCATTTTAGAAAAATTATTTCAAAATTCAGTCATTCTTTAGTTTTTTCCTTGATTTTCTTGTCTGCTTTTTTAAAAAATTATTTGAAAAAAAAGAACCAAACAATGTTTAGAAAATTTTTAAAAAAACTTTGGAAAAACCAAACTGTGTTTAGATAAAAATAAAGAAAATCAAAAGAAAATCACATCATAGGTACAATATAGATTCTCAATGCCCATTTTTAGATTTTTGTTGAAAATTCCAGATTTCAAGGGCCCGTTTGGTATTTTAGGATTTGTTAAAAATTACCTCCACTACTTCAATTATTTTCAAAAAAAATGAAAAAAACATTTTAAAAAATAAAAAACTGCTTTAAAAAAACACAACAGAACAGTCTAACATACAAAAGAAAAAAATTTAAAAACTCCAGAAACAAAACAAAAGTTTTAAACATTTTTTTAAAAAAATGATGAATAAAGTGAAACAATAAGCCAACTTCAGAGGGAAAAAACACAAAAAATTTTAAAACAAAAAACTCAAAAATCATTTTTACAAAAAAAAACAAACATTCCAACGATTTTTAGAACCTTCCTCTCCCTCCAAAAAAAAAACATATTTTGAGGGAAAAAATAGAAAATACCCCATTTTTAGAAAGAGAAAAAAAAACAAAAAATTTTCAAACAAGTCATCTTTGAGAAAAAACAAGCCAGTTACATTTAAAAAAATCAAAAACCTCAACTAGTAACTTAAGAGAAATAACAAAAAATAAACTATTATTTTTTAGTAAACAAATGAAAATTTTTAAAGAACATTTTCAACCATTTTAAAAAATTGTAAAACGTTTTTAAAGAAAAAAACTATAATTATTTCATAAAAAAGCAAAAACCAAAATAAAAACAAGATTTTAAAAAACGTAAATCATTTTAGAGAAAAAACAAGGATTATTCAAAAGAAAAAAAACAATACTAAAAAACTGTCCCAGAAAAATAAAAAAACAGGTTATATTTTTAGAAAAGACAAAAAAATCAAAAACCTAATTATTTTCAGAAAAACCACCAAAACTAGCTAAATAGTAAAAAAAACCACCAGCTAGAAAAAATTGTAACCCATCTTAGAAAAAACACAAGCCATTTTGAGAGAGGGGGAAACCAAAATTAAGCCATTTTCAGGAATAAAAACAACTTGGTATAAGCAAGTATAAGTACCTACTTAAATCTTTTTTGGGAGAGGGGAGGGGACAAAAAATAGACTATACTTGAAAAAATTAATCATTTTCAAATAATAAAGATGTAAATTTTCAAAAAAAAAGCAAAAATGCAAAACATTTTTAGAAAAAAAATCATCAAAGGTATCCAGCCAGCAAAAGAACAATCATTCTTTTTCATGAAAAAATAAACTAATTTGTCAAAAAAAAGGTAAAAAAATCAAAAAATAACCTAACTTTATTTTCAAGAAGAAAAACAAAAAAAAAAACATCTTCAGAAAAGAATATCAAAAAACAAGTCATTTTCATCAGCAAAGAAAAAAAAGATTCAGAAGAAAACAAAAAGCTAATAAACCCAAACTACTTTCACAGAAAATAGACTCTTTAAACTATCAGATAAACAAAAAACATCATTGGTGCCTTTTTCAGAACCTCTTGCCCTCAAAACTGAGTCATACATTGGATTTTCGATACGGTATTCTGGTTTTTTATTTAAAAAAATTCATTTATCAAGTAGTCTGAATTTAAATAATAAAATCTTTGGGTTTCCAAGAAATTCCTCCTCCCCTCCCTCCGCGAAAAAAAAACAAAAATCATCAACCTATTCTCAAAACAAAATAAAAAAAATAAAAAATAAACCAAACATAAAAATCATAGAATTTTTAGGAAAAAATAGAAAAAAGGCATTATCAGAATTACAGTAACATTTTAAAATCCGATTATTTTTTCACCTGCCTTCTGGACACGAGCAACAAATTTCATAGGCATTTCCATGTTCGATTCAAAAAAACGAATCCATTGTTAGCAATTGAGGTTTAAATTCTATCTATTCAAGATTTTCTATGAAATGGAAAATCGAATCTAGCAATCAAACTGTCACAGAGAATAATGCAGGATGAATTCAAAAAAATTAAATGAAAAAATACCACAACTTTTCCAACTTGCGAGTATAGCCACATCCATCCAATAATTTAATTTTGACCCAGGAAAAATAAAAATAAGGCCTTCGATACTGCATCGAACTAAAAACTGCCTTAATTAAAATCATACACGCAGTAGTTGGCTGACAATTGAATACTGTAGCTGTTCGATGTTCATGTTCTAACACTCAGCGAAGCCGCCAAGTAATCGGCTGCCATTCAGATACGCAACCCCAATGGTACACATAACCTTAAGGCAACCTGTTGCGCATTGAAAGCTTCCAGCTTCTAGTTTATGGAACGACGATTCAAAATTAATTATTTCCAATCTGTTGGCAGCATTAAATAATAGAAAATACGAATCATTAAAGAATATCGTACCGCGGTGGTATAGATTATTTATGTAAACCGAAACGCCTCGGTATTTTTAATCGAATCATTGAAAAGAAAAAAATTACCAAAGGTGCGCGATCCATCTGGGCTTATAACGCGGTCCATTTGAAAAATGCAGATACGCTTTGAGTGATGAAAATTCGTTAAAACACGCTACATTCTAAAGTTATAATTTATAATCCAGCTTTATTGCTTTTTTTTTTCATCTCCAGCTCCGCTTCTTGGCGCAATTCGAATTGATACCAACAAATAACTGGTATGTGTTTTTCACATCGTACACATAGGTACCATAAAACTTTATTCTTACAGCGATCTCGAGTCCGTTTTCAATGTAAATGGCAAACGCATAAAAAACACTGCTGCCTGTTAACCAATTAGTTAACTATATAAAATACTTTGCTAATGACTTCGCTAATTAATCTCAATATTTTATATTTGCCTCGAACGCGGATATCGTCTATACGGACTGATAAACACTGTCTTCCAACGTTGCTGGGACGCTATGCCCATTCGCTCAGCTCACCTATGTCGATGTCGAGTCGCAACTATGTCTCGTGAATGGATTTTAACGAGTTTTTTCTCGCTTCGAATAACACTCTGGGTCTACGATGTGTTTTTTTTCGGTTTTCGGATAATTTGAGTCATTTCTTTTTGTCGTGCGAACACGTTATGTTGGACACGAAGCTCTCGTGTCAAATATTAGCATCTTGCTCGTTCGCGTGATGATACATACGTGCAGCTATATAAGCACACATGGGTTTTATTTCGCGTGAACGACGCAATGGGCTGACGTGAAATAACCGCGGTTATAATTTTCGGCATAATTAGACGTGTTAACCGGGCACCAGGTAGTAGGTACCTTGGTAAATAGTATTTATCTAAATGAAATGCTGATTAAAAATGGATGAAATGAGCCGCCGAGGCACACACTATGCCCCGAACTTAAACGGTTACAAAAATCTTTTAGCGCTTGTTAATCATCGCCGGACTAATAAGTATAATGCCTAAATTTTCCAAGAATGTTGAAAACGTATTATAAAGACACGAAGTTATAGTCCAAAAGGTGTCGATGGTGCAATGTATTATGTCGAAATGTACCTCGGGGGTGAATGTTAACACGAGTTGAGTTTTTGGTGTTCAATTGCATATTGACAGGTTTGCCCCATAATTACATTAGGGCCACTTGTCTGAATACAATAATGACAAGATTAGTTTAAATTGGATCCGTGGATTTGGATACCCGACGTGCAAAAAAAAAAACAGAAAAATGGGCAGAAAATATCAGAAATTTCCACTGTCTGCTCCTTTGGACGCCCATTTCGCGTAGAACGGTCCCAGAAAAGAGCAGAGAGGAGCATAATTTTTCTGCTCTTTTTGAACGTCGGGTAGTTGGCAGAAGTACCCGACTGAAGCGATAAGATTGGAGTTGGAGACGATTGGGGTTCAAAATTCAATAGGTCCTTTCCAGGAAACAAATTACAAAATCATTCAGCTCATCTCTACTTATTTGACCTCCGCGAGACTAAAATTTTGGGACAGATGACCTGATGCATGATGCATATGAAATTTACATAATTACAACAAAGGTGGAACGCAGTGAAATTTCTAGACATGTTTGAAGAGGTTTGAAGATCTCAATCAATCATCATCACTTATTTGTCCTCTAGTTTTCACAAAAAAAAAAAAAATGACGGGGATCTGATACTCCCAAAAAAGGGTGCATGGATATGTCGAATGTGTCTTCTGAAGGGTCTATTCAAACAAGTACCGTCTAAATTCTAACTGAAATAGCTTAAATTGACGTGTAATTACTCGATTTTTAAGAGTCTTCATGAATGAACTGTTCCCCGAATCTCAATAATAAAATTTTTACCATCAGTTTTGAGTTTGGAAAGTACAGGCATCGTAGCCAAAATTTACCAGAAAAAAGTGACTTCGGTGACTTTTGAAAGTGAAAAAAGTGGCCAAAAAGTGGCTTGATTATGGAAAAAGTGACCAAAAAGTGACCGCTTTTCTTGAATTTCAGTGGTTTTCAGACCTTTTACAATGATATTTACGAAGCACCGGAGAGGGGAGGTATTTTTTCGCGTGAATTACAATCCGAAATATTGTGTAGAAGGATGTTTTTTTTTTTTTGAAAAAGCACTACTCATTTTTTACGAGATTTTTAAATGCCACTTTCCCAGCCACAAAAACGACTCAAAAATTCTAAAAAATTGACTCCCCCCCTCGACATAAAAATTTGAAGACTTAGATTTATTAAAGAAAAAATTTCAAATAAAAAAAAACGTTATTTTAAAGAAAAATTAGAAAGCATTGAAAAATTAAATACATAAAATTTCAAAAAAGTGACCAAAAGTGACCTTTTGATGGAAAAAAGTGACTGAAGAAGTGACTTTTGATGGAAAATGTGACTAAAGCGACTTTTGATTAAAAAAAGTGACCGAAGTGACCGAAATGACTTTGGGCGGAAAAAGTGACTAAAGTAACTTTTTGAGGAATAAAAAATGTGACCAAACTGACATTTGATGGAAAAAGTGACAAAAATGAATTTTGATGGGAAAAAGTGACTAGAGTGACTTTTGATGAAAAAAGTGGCAAAAGTGACTTTTGATGGAAAAAGTGGCAAAAGTGACTTTTGGATGGAAAAAGTGACTCAAGTGACTTTTGGATGGACAGTGACTTTTGATGAAAAAAGTGACTTAAAGACACTTTTGATGAAAAAAGTGACTAAAGACACTTTTGATGAAAAAAGTGACCGAAGTGACCGAAGTGATTTTGGAAGGAAAAAGTGACTAAAGTAACTTTTTGATGAATAAAAAATGTAACCAAACTGACCTTTGGTGGAAAAAGTGACGAAAGTGACTTTTGATGAAAAAGTGACGCGAGTGAATTTTGATGGGAAAAAGTGACTAGAGTGACTCTTGATGAAAAACGTGGCTAAAGTGACTTTTGGATAGAAAAAGTGACTCAAGTGACTTTTTATGGAAAAAACGGCTAAATTACCTTCAATGAAAAAAAGTGGCCGAAGTGACTTTGGACGGAAAAAGTGACTAAAGTGACCTTTTGATGAATACAAAATGTGACCAAGGTGACTTTTGATGGGAAAGGTGACTAAAGTGACGTTTGATGAAAATGTGACTAAAGTGAATTTTGATGGGGAAAAGTGACTGGAGTGACTTTTGATGAAAAAGTGGCTAAGTTGTGACTAAAGTGAATTTTGATGGGAAAAAGTGACTGGAGTGACTTTTGATGAAAAAGTGGCTAAGTGACTTTTGGAGGGGAAAAGTGACCAAAGTGACCTTTTGATGAAAAAACGTGAATAAAATGACTTTTGATGAAAAAATGTAACCAAAGTGACTTTTGATAGAAAAAGTGACTTGAGGACTTTTGGACAGAAAAAAATGACCAAAGTGATTTATGGACAGAAAAAGTGACTGAAGTGACCTTTTGATGAAAAACGTGAATAAAGTGACTTTTGATGGAAAAAAGTGACTAAAGTGACTTTTGATGAAAAAAGTGACTACAGTGACTTTTGATGGAAAAAATCCACTAAAGTCACCAAAGTGACTAAAGTGACTTTTGATGAAAAAGTGACTAAAGTGACTTTTGATGGAAAAAGTCACTAAAGTGACCAAAGTGACTAAAGTTACTTTTGATGAAAAAAGTGACTGAAGTGACTTTTGATGAAAAAAAGTGACTAAAGTGACTTTGGATTAAAAAAAGTAACTAACTACGAATCATTTGGCTTCCTCGAGTCAAAAACAATGAAAAACATTGCACACACTTTATGCCTCCCATCAATATTGAAGGGGTTTTAGTTAAGTGATGAATATCTTAAACTGTACCGGCGCTTTGAGCTTAGCTCATGCAATGGAAGTTTCTTTGGAAATGAGAGAGGTAGATATTCTTACAAAAATGCTTTCAAAATTCTCTGGTAAAATGATATGGTACCTAATAATTAAAAGATAGAGTAAACTAAAAACACAAATTTTTAAATTTGCCAATTTTTTCTTTTTTTTTACGCGGTACCATACCTACTTTGAATTGATATGACGTCTATTGCATCTCGAAAATGAAAATTCTCGTTCTTTACTGGATTTTCCCGCCATTTTCATGCAATTTTTCTTGCTCTGAATCTGCCAAAAAAAAACCCTGCCCCTTTTATCCTTCGATTAAAAAATTCAAGGAAAGAGAAAAATGTTGAAAATTTTTCCAATTTTTGAGGTGGGTGTTTTTAGTTCTAAACGATTTTTTTAAAGAAGAAAATTAAAATGAAGTAGAGTGAGGAAATCAAATGTTCAGAAGATTTTACAGAATTTCTGTCCCTCCAAACACCAAATCCAGCGCTTAAAAAAGTATTTGAGATTAGTCTCTCTTCATAACGGTATGATCAATATCAGCATCAAAATTCAGTTTATTATCAATTTGAAAAAAACTTTCCAACGCTTTGAAAATTTTCAATGAAAATTATGATTTTAAGACTAAGTATTTACCTTCTTCTCAAAAAACGCTATTTTGTTCACTTTTTTGTCTATAGAATTTCTTTTATCCACTTTCTATACTGTCAAAAATTGACACTCGGAAATATTTACACGGTATCTCTCTCCAGCTTAATAATACAGTCAATAAAAGGGTGCCAAACATGTTCAGAGAACTATTTGCATGCCCTCCATATTTTTTGCAATATAATTGGAATATTCTCAACCTATTCCCTTCTTTCAACCTTTGACAGCAAATTTTCCAAAGATCAAATGGCTACTCGCAGAACTTCGGCCAGGTCACTGAATCCCATTCTTGGTCTCAATTTGTTTCATCTTTGTATGTTCATTCATATTTCCCAGACTATATTTATGTTTAGCATATAAAAGAATAAAAATGTGTTTGGGCCACTCACCGATACCTCGGATTGGTTTCATTTCGAGGAAAAATCAGATAACCAGGGTTATACATGAGGACTCCTGTTGCTTTAACGATCGGCTCACGATGAATCTGAAACAGAAAAATATTGCACGTTCGGCTGTTAATTCGAAACACTGCGAGATAAACATCTGCGAATTTTTTTCGGACCATAAGGTTAACTTCGTTAGTAACTCGGCAGGCTATATTCCGATCAGACTACAAAAATCTAATTAAAACCATCGGCGATATGATACCTTGCCAACCAAACGTTTCAATTTTTCGAGGATGCGTTTGAAAAAAAAAAGGACTCGGCATAACGAATACGTTTCTACGTCAATCAATCGGCCAATTTATCGCCCATCTATGTCCTAATGATGTTGATCGAAAGAAGAAATATGCGAAAGAGCTCATTTACTCGGTCCCCTGATACATATTCCCAAGTAAAGAGAGAAAAAAACTGGTTTACCGTTTTCGTGAACATAGAAAAAGAGAAACCAGTTCCGTAAAAATATTCTAAATGAGTAACTGTTGTTTTGGGGAATTGAATTCATATATACAAACTTGATACGGCCCTAAAACGTACAACTTGTTGCGCCTGCCGTACCCGATATTTTCATCGTCGAATTTTCAACCAGCATTTTGGGCAGCATTGAGAATTGGCATAAAAGTTGCATCTTCTTCGTTACGCATCCAAGCGTCACTGTATCATATACATGTAACAAAAACTCGCCGAACCGAAAATTATGAATGTATGAAAACTTATAAGGTTGCACACCCGCCGCCCAAGCTTTGGATTACATATGTAGAGCATAACTTCAGGAAATGAGCTCTAGCATCGCCGAGTTCCCTTATAATCTGATTAACAATTTCTTACCTATATGCGCCGTATACCTACGTACGATACGATTTAAGTACGTTTAATAATTAACGCTCCGCGCCGCGTCTCTAATTTTGTACTATATAAGTAAATGAGATTGATGCAGTTTTTTTTTTCTTCTACCTATTACACTGTTTATAATTGCATCGAGTATGTACTTTATTACAGCTCGCTTAAAACGTGCTAAAACAGAAGAGTGTAATTTTAGTGGTTTCAATTGGTGAAAAAAATTGAACATGGAGAGTTAGACAAATTATAGTGTTTTTTTTCCTTGAAATGAGCATGTCCACAAAACTACATGAAAAATTTGACTTGTAAAGTTTCGATAATTTCCATAATTCTTCCAAATTGCAACTTCCTGAATTAGGTATCCAGCCTGGGTATGGAGCATCGACTGAAATAAATTTTATTTTGGTTTTGGCGGGGTCCCAAAACTGATAATTTTCGATGGAAAAACTTCGTTTCGTGAGAAAATTGACGGTGAAAAATTTTTCAAGCGAATATGGAACTTGGAGAAGAACATGTTCAGAAATTCTGAATAGTGCTATGCTATTTCACTTTTCATTAATCTTTTCACCAATTCTTGTCCAATTTATTATTTTTCTATCATTCTTAAAATGTATGCTCATTTTGCCAGTCTTCATCCCCCCCCTTCAATTCTTTTTTACTTATTTTGACCGTGTATGTTCAATTTTACCTACCTTTTTTTTGAGTTGATCGTTCGGTAAAGTTTCTAAATTTGGTCATTTTAGTTTACCCAATTAATGTGTCATTAAGTTTTGTTATTCTTATGGCTTCTGATTTATTCGCTCTATATTTTTTGCCAATCTTTCTATTTTATGTCATTTTGGTAATTTTCCAGCAGTTTTCACTAAATTTGGTGTTTTTTGATCAATTTTTGATCACTTTCAATATTCTACTAGTTTTTGGTTCATTCATTTCATACCTATAGGTATGTAGGTAGCTAGGTACTAGGTAGGTAATATATAAGTTGTCAACTGCTACAATACCAGCTCGTTTTAACAATTCATGATCAACCTTTCAGATTTTTAATTCAATTTTTTTTTTTGTTATTCAGCCAATTTTTGATCATTTTTCAGCTTCTGTTTAATTTTACAATTTTTTAAATCAATTATTCAATCATCTTTGTTTTTTTTTTGCCAATTCTACTCTATTAATATTTCTTTCTGTCATTTCTCCAACCATTAACAATTCAAAGTTCATCTATATCCTCAATTCGGTATTTTTCATTCATTAGTTTTTCATTATAGTTTCGTTATTCTTGAAATTCCGGGTTAATTTATAACTAAGTTTTCTTGACTCGTTATCAAAGTATTGTTCAATTGGACAATTTTCGTTCCATTTCATGATGTCTTGATCGATTTTTTCGAGCATTTATGGGCTGCGATTAAATTGGGTTGAATTTTCATCACAGAATTAATGGCACACTTTTTTCTTGTTTTTGGGGCCCGAATAATCATTGGAATAAATTTTCATCCCAAAAAAATAATCCCACGATTCTCCCGAGCATTTTTTGGCTGCGATTAAATTGGGATGAATTTTCATCGCAGCATTAATCGCACACTTTTCCTCGTTTTTGAGGCCCGGATGATCATTAGGGTGGTCCTTATTTTCAAGTGTGAGAAATTTTGCGTACCCCCTCAAAGTTGTTCCTTTTTATGAGAAAATAATTCCCTATTTTTTTATTTTTCATTTTTTTGAAATTAACACGTGCCTGTAAGCCCCTCAATGACCCTCATTATTCAAAATATGAAAAATACCAATTTTTATCAAAAAATTTTAAAATTTTAATTTTTGTGACCAAAATCCTCCAAGTAATTCATTATTCATGAAAAGGAAAAAGTGTTTGCAGTTGTGGTAAAACCGTGGATAAAATTTATCCACATATTTCACCACAAGGAAAAAGTGTTTCCAGTGGTGGTAAAAACGTGGATAAGAATCGTCCACATATTTCACCACATAAAAAAAATCATTTCAGAGAAGGGTGAAAACGAGGATAAAATTTATCCACATATTTCACCACAAGGAAAAAGTGTTTCCAGTGGTGGTAAAAACGTGGGTAAAATTTATCCACATATTTCACCACAAGGAAAAAGTGTTTCCAGTTGTGGTAAAACTGTGGATAAAATTTATCCACATATTTCACTACATGGAAAAAGTGTTTAAAGTGGTGGTAAAAACGTGGGTAAAATTTATCCACATATATCACCACATAAAAAAATCATTTCAGAGAAGGGTGAAAACTAGGATAAAATTTATCCACATATTTCACCACAAGGAAAAAGTGTTTCCAGTTGTGGTGAAAAGGTGGATAAGAAATATCCACATATTTCACCACATGGAAAATATGTTTCCAGTGGTGGTAAAAACGTGGGTAAAATTTATCCACATATTTCACCACAAGGAAAAAGTGTTTCCAGTTGTGGTAAAACTGTGGATAAAATTTATCCACATATTTCACCACAAGGAAAAAGTGTTTCCAGTGGTGGTAAAAACGTGGATAAAATTTATCCACATCTTTCACCACATGGAAAATATGTTTCCAGTTGTGGTAAAACGGTGGATAAAATTTATCCACATATTTCACCACATGGAAAAAGTGTTTAAAGTAGAACCGCACGCCGCCGAGCCCGCGCCGCCGCCGCCGGTGAAATGTGGACGCCGCCGCTTTGAGCCAAATTACTCGGCGCGCCGCTGGCCGCCGCCGCCGCTTTTTATCGGCGGCGTCAGTTCGGCGTGGAGTTTTTTTTATTTTTTTTATTACAAAAATATGAAAAAATACATTTTTTCGCTCTTATATCAAGCAATATTTTTCAAAAAATTTCGCCCTCGCTTCGCTCGGGTAGTATTTTCATCATTTTATTTTGAAAATTGATTATTTTTTATTGATTTTTCCGTCAAAAATCACTGATTTCTCAAATAATCCCCAATTTGTTTAGAAAAATCAATAATTCTGACTGAAAGATCTGTAAAAAATGACTGATTTGAAATTTGACCCCTTGACCCTATTTTTTTTTTGATAGGAAATACCGTTTGAAGTTTGATCAGCATATTTTTTCGGGTAGATCACGAAAAAAATGATAAAAAATTCCATCACAAAAGATTTCTCTCAATCTGTTTTTTTTTGTTGCACATTTCGTTTACAATTTTCATAACTTTTGACACTTGAAGTCGATCTTCTGAGGAAAGGAAGGATTCTATAAAAATGAATAGAACATCTATTGAAGAGCCAAAAATTTCCTTTTTGTCAAGCTCGATTATCTAGCTTCTTCTTGAATAAGAAAAGATAACTTTTCGAGCTATTTTAATTGAAAGTTTAAAATTCAACTTATTTTATTATAAATCTGGAAAACTAAGCCTCACAAGAGAAAACCAATTTGATTAATAGGGGAAAAAGGAGGCTTGGTTTTTGAAAAATTATCAATAAAATGAAAAAGGTTGAACTTTCAGTTGAAATATCTCAGCTTTTCACACAAAAACTAAGAAAATATTCAACAAAAAATTCAAAAAATGTTGAAAAAATTTTCGGTGATGGAATTTTTTATTATTTCTTCCATGATCAGCGTGAGAAGTTCCATAAAAATCACCCATTACATTTCAAACAGCATTTTAAAAGTTTGAAAATGATGGCCTGAGACAAAGAACCGCATGGCGCCGCTCCTGCGCCGCCGCCGCCGATAAAATGCAGACGCCGCCGCTTTGAGCCCAAATATTCGGCGCGCCGCCGGCCGCCGAAGAAAAAACCCCAAACGCCGCCGCCGAGAAAAAGACCGTCGGCGTGCGGTTCTAGTTTAAAGTGGAGGTAACACCGTGGATAAAATTTATCCACATATTTCATCACAAGTAAAAAGTGTTTCCAGTGGCGGTAAAAACGTGGATAAAAATTATCCACATATATCTATAGGAACATGGGCGGTCCTATAAAGCTTCCGTCTGTGCTGGTGTCTCCACCAGCTGACTAGAAGTACCAAAAATAAAACACAGGTAGATGCTACGTGTGTATTAAGTATTATACAAAGTACATGCCAAAGTCGGGATGTGAACAGTGTACCTACTTACTTAGCCACTGGCCAGAAAAAGCTTATATACCAGCCGCTCCATAATTCACCTAAGAGTAGCTAAATGGCTACCCTACTGGTGAATTATGACGCGGCTGCACTACATCACCCCCTCGCCAGAGGCTGCAAGCCTCGAGATAAATTGTAAAATTGAAAAAAATAGTAAAAAATGTGTAAACTATGAAAGTAAATAGACATCTTAAAAGGAAACAAAACATGCGAGGATACGATATCAGACTCATAATACAGGAAAAAAAATTATACATTAGAAACGTATGAAATGTAAAAAATTGTAACCTAAACATCTTAAAAATAGAAAAATCGAGGACGACATTATGGGTCAAAGTAGCGAATTTGATTCGATCGTTGAGGAACAAAAAGGACTTTTCTTCCTGAACGTAAAATTTTCGCCTCGTCGGCGATTTTCTGTGCACCACGAGTTATAGGAACGGGTGCGGTATCCCTTGTCGAAGGCGGATCGCTGGGGCGCGGTAATGGTGCAGTGGCGATGCGCTGAGTTTGAGATTGAGGTGCTGTATCGTTGAACAAAAAGGCGGGTTTCAATCTATCAATTGAAACTGTCACTTCCTTGCCGTTTATATCGATGACAAAAGTCTTTACATCTCGCTGTATTACCGGGTACGGACCATCGTATGGAGGTTGCAGTGGTCTCCGTACCGCGTCATGGCGTAAAAATACGTGCGACGATTTTGCTAACTCAGGATGCACAAACGATTTGTGGGTCCCGTGTTTCGGCGTAGGGACTGACTTGAGTTTAGCGATTGTTTCGAAGAGGATTTTCAGAAACTCGTGCACATCCTGGTCTAACGTTACTGGATCAAAGAATTGACCGGGGAGTCGAAGCGATTGACCAAACACAAGGTTTGCAGGTGCTGCATTTAAGTCAGTTATGACGCAATTCCTCAAACCTAATAAGACGGATGGTAACTTATCTACCCAGCGGTCAGTCAAATGGCACATGAGTGAAGCTTTTAGTGCTCTGTGCCAGCGTTCGATTTTACCGTTCGCTTTCGGATTGTAAGCGGTTGTTCGTAGCTTCTTAACTCCGAGTAATTGAGCTAATTTTTTAAACAAGTTCGATTCGAACTGACGTCCCTGATCGGTCGTGATGTGTTCTGGGACTCCGAAACGACTGATCCAGTGCTCGTAAACTGCTTTGGCGACAGTTTCAGCTGACATGTCAGGTACTGGAACAGCTTCTGGCCACCGCGTGAACCGGTCGATCATGGTGACTAAATACGAGTTGTTCTGCGATGGTGGTAGTGGGCCAACGATGTCGATATTTACGTGGCGGAATCGAACTTTTGGGATTTTAAAATCTCCAAGTGGGCTGTGTGTATGCTTCGTAACTTTTGATTTTTGACATGGTACACACTGTAATACCCAATTTTTTACGTCTTTGTATAGACCGGGCCATATGTAACGTTGGCGTACGAGGTCTATTGAAGCTTTCTCCCCAGGATGAGATAGCGAGTGGCATAAGCGGAATGCTTCTTCTCGAAATCCGGGTGGCAGTATAGGACGTATTGATGGTGTCGATATATCGCACAAAATCTGTTCCGTGGAATGTGGAATTTTCATCCACTTGAGATCGAACTTGGCGGTTTTTGATTTTAAAATGCCTTGTATTTCGGCGTCGGTACGTTGAGCTACTGCTAATTTAACGTAGTCGATGTCAGGCGCTTGAACTGCTTCGATGCGTGAGAGTGCGTCCGCTGGAGCATTATCTGATCCTTTAACATGCTGAATATCAGTTGTAAACTGGCTGATATAATCAAGATGTCGGAATTGTCGTGGAGATGCTTTGTCCGGATTCTGTCGAAATGCGTAAACGAGAGGTTTATGGTCGGTGAACAACGTGAAATGTCGACCTTCGAGATACGGACGGAAATGTTTGATAGCGGTGTAGCATGCGAGAAGCTCGCGATCGTATGCACTGTATTTACGCTGTGCATCGTTCAGTTTTTTTGAAAAGAATGCGATTGGTTCGAATGCATCGTTTCTACGCTGTTGAAGTACTGCACCCACCGCCAGATCTGAAGCGTCAGTCATTAGAGAGAGATCAAGGTCAGGATCGGGGTGAGTGAGTAAAGTTGTGTCACATATCTGCTGTTTCGTTAACTCGAATGCGGCGATTGTCTCCGGTGTCCATGGTATCGGAGTTTTATCGTTTTTGGTTGAATTTCTGGTTAGCTCATTCAACGGTGCTTGAGCATCGGCTGCTTTAGGAATACAAATCCTGTAGAAATTGATCAAGCCGATATATCGTTTCAGTTCAACTACTGTTTCCGGACGTTTGTAGTTTTTAATTTTTTCAACGCGTTCTGGGAGAGGGCAGATACCATCTTGGCTTACATTGTAACCAAGGAATGGAACTGTCTGCGCGCCAAAAATGCATTTTTCTTGCTTGATCACCAGACCATGTTCTTCTAAGCGCTTAAACAGGGTGCGAAGATGTTCCCGATGTTCGTCTTCGTTTTCAGATGCGACGAGGATGTCATCCAAATAAGCGTAACAAAATTCTAAATCGCGTAATATGTTGTGAATGAACCGTTGGAATGTCGATGCTGCATTTTTGAGACCAAAAGGCATGGCAGTAAATTCGAATAAGCCAAACGGTGTGATAATCGCTGTTTTTGCTACATCGTCAGGATGAACGGCAATCTGGTGATAAGCTCGAACGAGGTCTATTTTGGAGAAAAATTTCTTCCTTGCAAGTAGCGTGTTGAATGATTGGATATTAGGCACAGGATATCGATCAGGTTTCGTCTTTGCGTTCAATGCGCGGTAATCTCCAGTAGGTCGCCAAGAATCACCCTTTTTAGCGAGGTGAAGTGGGCTGGACCATTCGCTGTTCGATGGACGACAGATACCTAATTCCATCATTAGCTGAAATTCTTGCTTCGTGAATTGTAGCTTCTTTGGATGCAAATTTCGTGCCCTCGCTCTAGCCGGCGTGCCCTCCGTGATAATACGGTGAAAAACGCCATGCTTTCGAGGTTTATTGAAGGAGGCAGTTTTGACGATATCCGGAAATTCATTTACGATGTCGGAATACGGTAACTGCTCGTTGACTACTTTGATGCTGTGGTAGTCTTTATTTGTATCTAGGGTGCCCTGCGACGTTAAATTGGTAGCGCCATCGATGAGACGTTTGTGAGCTAGATCCACCAAAATGTTATTTTTGGCTAAGAAATCAGCTCTGATAATTGGTTGGGACACGTTAGCGACGATGAACTGCCACGAAAATTCTCGGCGAAAGCCTAGGGACACGCGTAACTGACGGTCACCGTAGGTATCAATTTTACTGTCGTTTGCGGCGTAAAGTTTGATGTCACTGACGTGTTTTCTGTCTCGGCGATTCGGTGGGATGACTGAGATATCGGCTCCTGTGTCGACAAGAAATAGCAGGCCTGTCTGCTGGTCTCGGATGATGAGTCGATGTTTATTGGGACCGATGGCATGTACAGCGTCGTTGGGCGAGTGATGTTGTTGGCTCAACGACGCGCAGTTTCGTTTTTTTGGTCGTTTTCAGTTTCGAAGTCGCAAGGTTTGTCGCAGGTACGGGCTCTGCTACCATACTTGAAGTGGTACCAGCATGTTGGGAAACGCTTGGGGTCCCTTCGAGGCGAGCGTGAGCGAGAAGGAGAACGAGAACGAGATTGTGATCTGGTTGGACGTTCACGTAATTCGGCGATCGTGCTTTTCAGCTCCTTCATTTCACGGATGAGCTCGGTCATAGGATCAACTTCAGCTGCTTGAGCGGAGACGGCGTTGACCTGGAACGACTTTTTTAGATCGGCTAAGTCGCTGGCAAAAGACTGCATGACCTTGATAAGGGCAGCATTATCCGGTTGCGTTGATACTGCATGGACATTGGCAACGTTGTGCTGGATCATACGATCGGCGATGTCGGCGAGAGTTTCGAGCGAACCGTTGTATCCCTCGAGTACAATTTTAACGAGATGGGGAAGCTGGTCGAAAAATAACTGCTTAATAAGCGGTTCCATCGCCTTACCCTCGGCAGCATTTCGAAGTTCTTTCAAGAAAACGCTGGGTTTTTTATCACCGATTGCTAAACCAGTCAAAAGTTTTCGAGTTTTTTCATCTTCAGATTCTTTATACGTTTTAACGAGTTCGTTTTTCAACTTGGTATAAGGCTCAACTGACGGTCTATGAACGATTAACTCACGAATTACGGATAAAACTTCGTCGTCGAAAATATTGGACAGAAGGTAGTTGTATTTTGTATTCTCGGTGGTGATGTTCGAATTATTGAATTGGGCTTCCAATAAGCTGAACCACAGTTCCGGATCCCGCTTATTGAAGGGGGATACTCGGACAGCTAGGAGGGAGATGACTTCGCTTACATTGGCGTCGGCCTGCTCCATATCGTCGGGCATCGTGAAATCAGGAAGAGGTACCGAAAAGAACGACGCGTCGGGGGCGAGATCGGCCACGAGCACGCTAGTAGGTCACGAGGTAGCGTGTGACGTCGCGAAGAGTCAAGCGGCAAAGTCTTTTCGACTAGATAGGAGCCTCGACTATCTAGGATGGGTTGCCTCAGCCGAATTATCGGGTGATGACAGGCAGCACGATTTACCTATACCTACGATGGCGGGTGTGAGCTATCGCGCTTCAGCAGAAGGGCGTAGAGGTCGCACTAACGCCGTAGGTGGCACAGGTTTGGCGTGGGATTTGGCACTTCGGCTGAAGGGCGCACAAATCACACTAACCGTGACTAGGTAGCTAAGAACTCCACCGGAGATATCAATCCGGGGGTTCGAGAAATGAAGACTGGTTACTTACGAGTCTTGGTACACTGGTGTATCTTCCAGGATTCGGCGGAGGAACGCGGCACAACCGGTACACTCACGAAAAAGTACTCCCGAAAAAATCGGCGCGAAATCACAGTCGATACCGAAACGAACACTTGGCGCGGTACCCGAACGAACACTTGACGACTAGGCGCGAACGGAACACTGGACGGCGAGGTGTGGCATGAACTCAAGTCGAGGTCACCAGTATAGGAACATGGGCGGTCCTATAAAGCTTCCGTCTGTGCTGGTGTCTCCACCAGCTGACTAGAAGTACCAAAAATAAAACACAGGTAGATGCTACGTGTGTATTAAGTATTATACAAAGTACATGCCAAAGTCGGGATGTGAACAGTGTACCTACTTACTTAGCCACTGGCCAGAAAAAGCTTATATACCAGCCGCTCCATAATTCACCTAAGAGTAGCTAAATGGCTACCCTACTGGTGAATTATGACGCGGCTGCACTACATATCACCACATAAAAAAAATCATTTCAGAGAAGGATGAAAACGTGGATAAAATATATCCACATATTTCACCACAAGGAAAAAGTGTTTCCAGTTGTGGTAAAAATGTGGATAAAATTTATCCACATATTTCACCACATGGAAAATGTGTTTTCAGTGGTGGTAAAAACGTGGGTAAAATTTATCCACATATTTCACCACAAGGAAAAAGTGTTTCCAGTTGTGGTAAAAATGTGGATAAAATTTATCCACATATTTCACCACATGGAAAATGTGTTTTCAGTGGTGGTAAAAACGTGGGTAAAATTTATCCACATATTTCACCACATGGAAAATGTGTTTCCAGTTGTGGTAAAACGGTGGATAAAATTTATCCGCATATTTCACCACATGGAAAAAGTGTTTAAGGGGAGGTAACACCGTGGATAAAATTTATCCACATATTTCATCACAAGTAAAAAGTGTTTCCAGTGGCGGTAAAAACGTGGATAAGAATTATCCACAAATTTCACCACATGGAAAAAGTGTTTCCAGTGGTGGTAAAAACGTGGGTAAAATTTATCCACATATTTCACCACATGGAAAAAGTGTTTAAAGTGGAGGTAACACCGTGGATAAAATTTATCCACATATTTCATCACAAGTAAAAAGTGTTTCCAGTGGCGGTAAAAACGTGGATAAGAATTATCCACAAATTTCACCACATGGAAAAAGTGTTTCCAGTGGTGGTAAAAACGTGGGTAAAATTTATCCACATATTTCACCACATGGAAAATGTGTTTCCAGTTGTGGTAAAACGGTGGATAAAATTTATCCGCATATTTCACCACATGGAAAAAGTGTTTAAAGTGGAGGTAACACCGTGGATAAAATTTATCCACATATTTCATCACAAGTAAAAAGTGTTTCCAGTGGCGGTAAAAACGTGGATAAGAATTATCCACATATTTCACCACATGGAAAAAGTGTTTCCAGTGGTGGTAAAAACGTGGGTAAAATTTATCCACATATTTCACCACAAGGAAAAAGTGTTTCCAGTGGTGGTAAAAACGTGGGTAAAATTTATCCACATATTTCACCACAAGGAAAAAGTGTTTCCAGTTGTGGTAAAAATGTGGATAAAATTTATCCACATATTTCACCACATGGAAAATGTGTTTTCAGTGATCCACATATTTCACCACATGGAAAAAGTGTTTAAATTGGAGGTAACGCCGTGGATAAAATTTATCCACATATTTCATCACAAGTAAAAAGTGTTTCCAGTGGCGGTAAAAACGTGGATAAGAATTATCCACAAATTTCACCACATGGAAAAAGTGTTTCCAGTGGTGGTAAAAACGCGGATAAGAATTATCCACATATTTCACCACATTAAAAAAAAATCATTTCAGAGAAGGATGAATACGTGGATAAAATATATCCACATATTTCACCACAAGGAAAAAGTGTTTTCAGTGTCGGTAAAAACGTGGATAAAATTTATCCACATATTTCATCACAAGTAAAAAGTGTTTCCAGTGGCGGTAAAAACGTGGATAAGAATTATCCACAAATTTCACCACATGGAAAAAGTGTTTCCAGTGGTGGTATGTAAAAACGCGGATAAGAATTATCCACATATTTCACCACTACTTGGTCTTAGACCATTTTCAGCAAAAAAGGCCTGTAATGTCATTTTTCGCCGGGTTACGTCCTCCTATCGATTGTTTAGCTCGTTTGAATACCATACCGGTACCACTTATTTGTAAGGGAAGGGGATCAAAAATTTTCTAAAACCAATTTTTATGAAAAGGTAAGTAGTTAAAATGAGTTTGGCACAAAAATTTAAAACTTTAGTAATTTCGCTGTATTTTTCAATTTTTTTAAATTTTGGAATTTTGGGGGCTTACAGGCACGTGTTAATATTAACTTTGGGGGCTAAAAATTTCAAGGAATTATTTTCTCATAAAATGGAACAACTTTGAGGGGGGTATGAGAAAAATTCGAAAAAAATTTTTTCAGCAAGTATAAATAAGGACCACCCTAATGATCATTAGAATGAATTTTCATCCCAAAAAAATCATCTCACGTTTTTCCGAGCATTTTTGGGCTGCGATTAATTTGGGATGAATTTTCATCGCAGAATTAATCGCACATTTTCCCTCGTTTTTGAGGCCGAGATGATCATTGGAATGAATTTTAATTCCAAAAAAATAATCCCATCCACGATTTTCCCGAGCATTTTTGGGCTGCGATTAAATTGGGATGAATTTTCATCGCAGAATTAATCGCAATTTTTTTCTCGTTTTTCAGACCCGGATGATCATTGGAATGAATTTTCATTCCAAAAAATAATCTCACGTTTTTCCGAGCATTTTTGGACTGCGATTAAATTGGGATGAATTTTCATCGCAGCATTAATCGCACACTTTCCTCGTTTTTGAGGCCCGGATGATCATTGGAATGAATTTTCATCGCAGCATTAATCGCATACTTTTTTCTCGTTTTTGAGGCCCGGATGATCATTGGAAGGAATTTTCATCCCCAAAACATCATACCACAATTTTTTCGAGCATTTTTGGGCTGCAATTAATTTGGGATAAATTTTCATTGCAGAATTAATCGCACATTTTTCCTCGTTTTTAAGGCCGAGATGATCATTGGAATGAATTTTCATCCCAAAAAAATAATTCCATCCACGATTTTCCCGAGCATTTTTTGGCTGCGATTAAATTGGGATGAATTTTCATCGCAGAATTAATCGCACACTTTTTTCTCGCTTTTGAGGCCGAGATGATCATTAGAATGGATTTCTATCCCCAAAAAATCATCCCACAATTTTTCTGAGCATTTTTGGGCTGCGATTATTGAAAAATGATCGTTTCTTGTCGTTTTTTAGGAACGACAAGAAACAAAAATTTTGCAATTTAAGAAAATATCCGTTTTTCATCATTCTTGAAAAAAAACAGCTGGAATCGACAACATTACAAAATTGTAAAATACTCGTTTTTCTCCATTCTTAATGAAACGACCAATTTGCAATGCAAAAAAAATTGTTTTTCGTCCTCAAAAAACGACCAGGAAAGACGATTTTAAAAAAATCAGAAAACGTTCGTTTTCGTCGATTTTTCGAGACTGAAAAGAAACTACTATGGTGCAATTTCGAAAAATGGTCATTGGTCGTGATTCGACGTTCCTGAACAAACGACCAGAAACGACGATTTTACAAAATTAGAAAACGTTTGTTTTTTACCGTTTTTACAAGACCAACAAGAAACAATGACTTTACAAATTAATGAATTCCCATTTTTTTCCTTTAATGTTTTGATTTATAAATAATAACTTAAAACCGCATCAAAATTTCAATCAATTAGCATTCAAAAAATTTAAAATGACTTCAACCAAATCTTAATGATAATTCGCATTATTTCGATATACACAGTACACACTAACACATCTACACTTCTTACTAGTATAAATAATCGGCAAAAAATTAAAACCAAAATTACCCACCCATCTTCCTCCGTAATTTCATCTCAAGCCCCGAAAAAAGTTACAAAAAATACATCCACGTACTTCAAACCTCATTAAAACCATGCAGCAGACTCGAAAAAAACCTTCGGAACGACTATTCGGTAATCATATACGTTGTAGCCGAGTTAAATAATTAAAAAGGGAGGGGAAATGGCGATAATATCTTTACAAAGATAAGCGCGAGTGTCCGAATTGAGGTACCTAACCTACGTATCTTACAGTGTTAACAACATTGTATGATATTCGGACCAGGAGGAAAATTACTATTCATTCAGTATAAACCATAACGTCTCCCGCGCCAGCTCTAAGATTCAGCCCTACAAAGATTAATTTTTTTCACCGAAAAACGCCTCGAGGTGTCTGAATCCGCCACTATCGAAGCGTACTATCTTTGAAAAAAAATAGTAAAAAAAAAAAGTTATATTAATGATCGTTTATTATAGTGTACTATGAAATATACTGCTAATACGAGCGGATTGATGAATAGGAAAACCGAATGCTGAAACTTGTAAAATACCATGCAACCTACAGCTCGGGCGATGGAAAAAAAAACTTGAAAAAACCTACCTAAACGCTGACTTATTATGTTTTGCTAATATGGCTCTGTATTCATCGAGGCGAGATGGGCGCGCGAAAAACCACGTAAAAGTGAAAATTAAAATTGTCGGTAATTAAAGACGACGAACGTGCCATACACAGGTGATTTTCAAGCTGGTCGGCGCGTATTTGCAAATGATCTTTAGCAGCTATTCGTGTTATATACGAATCTATAATGATAGGGTCATTAGTACTCTCCACCTATTTGTTGTAACCATCGATGATGAAAAAAAATCTAGAATTTTGCCAAAAACCCACCTCGCCGCGCTTCCAAAATCGGTCAGATTCTCAGCTGTGAGATGCTGGGTACTGCACATCTCGCGTACTCCGGACTCGGGTCCAGGCCTAATACGCGATCTTAAAAAGAAGTCGCGGAGTATTATCATTCACAAGTGCAACTCCACCCAAATTGTTACTCCGCGGATCCCGCCGATCGTGTAATTCGTGAGTAGCAAGACAGTGCACCTCTTGCTTCCAAAGAACCTGTTTAAGTACGGGGCGTAACCGTCCAACTAACGTATTCGGCCCTGAAACCACAAGTTCCGATTTAAATACGATCATACGTTAATAGTTAAAAGTCGATTAACACTTTTAATCGAAACTACGCTCTTAGGCCGACCACCTCTTGAGATTGAATATATTTCAAACCGCTGCACCGCGTCGCTCCATCCGACTTACGTATTGATGTAAATTTCAAAATTGACAATGATCGATTCGAATTTATATTTCAGAGGTTCCCCCTGCCCATCTGCCCGCTCAGATGTTCACTTGCACAGGTACGATTCGCAATGACCAAAGAGGCTGCGCCGGCTCAACCGCAGATCCCTATCTGCAGAGTTCATCTGGCTAATGAATTTATAATGAAAGCGTGGTGGTCTGTTTATCTGCGCTGTTTATTATTTGCATTTTCAAATCAAATGACGTATGGCATTTCGTTTGCTATGCTATTATTGCGATGTTAAGTGATTTGTTACACGTTAATAGAGCCGCATACGAGGATAGTATTTCCAAGTATGTGTGTATGTTGGATTTGTACCCTGCTTGTCCTCTTCATCTGTTCGTTTCTCCCTAACGCATTTTTTTCAAATCAAATGTCAATTGCGGTTCGATTTCTTTGAAAATTAATCCATTACATGATCGCAGAGTGAGATTATCTTCTTGGGCGAATATTCACCTGTAATCACTATCAGCATTTGTCACTTATAGCAACACTTCAAAGTTGATATTATCATTTTGATTGCAGCAATTTCACACGTAGGTATCGTAGAAACAACGATAATCCAATGATTTATTAAGGCTTTTTTAATTCATTATTCGAGATCGAGACTTCATTTCGAAAACGCAGCACTAGCGGTGACGTACGAAAGTGGGGTACAAGGAGTACATTATACCTCCCCAAAATTCTGACAGGGGTACAATGTATCATTTGTATACCCCCTCCCTTCATCACTTTTGCATTAAAACATGGGGAAAAAATGTTTTTTTGGACATGAAAACTCAATTTTTTCAAAGCTTTACCCTCGCTTTGCTCGGGCATAAATAAAATCACAATTATAGGTATGAATTATTTGAGGCAACAGTGAAAAAATGCTTCCTTTCGCTTTCTCCCCCGAAAATTCTTCTGATATTCTAAGTCTTGGTACTCATTTTGTACCCTTCCCCTCAAAAAAACTTCTGTCACCACTGAGCACTAGTTTTGGAATTAAAATAAGAAAATTTACACACTTTTCCCCTTAAGGTAAAAACATTAGAACATGGATATGTTCAAATATAATTTAATTTCATGACCTTTTATTATTTTTTCACTCTTTTATCAACTTCATCATCTTTTTTCACATTTTCATTCATTTTTTTTCTTTCACAACATTGTTTTATTCTTTCTCTACTACTTTTTATATTTTTACATTCAAGAAACATTATTTATTTTCATCTAAATTTTTTCCCGACATTTTTTCACTCTTTCATTCACTTTATCATCTTTTTTCAAATTTCCATTCATTTTCTTTTTTTCTCGACATTTTTTCATTCTTACTTTACTGGTTTTTGGAATTTGTAAATTTTGTATGCAATTTTTATAATTTTCTTCTTTTTCTTCTTCATTCAACTTATTTTCAACAATTTTTAAATTTCTACTATTTGGTAACATTTTTTCAGTTATTTTCAAACAGTTTTTACGTTCAAAAGAACACTACCAACAAATGTATTGAACAGTTTTTACGTGCAAAAGAACACGGCCAATATATAGATTAATGGTTTTCACTTACAATTTGTATGTGAAAACTGTTAATCTATATATTGGCGGTGTTCTTTTGCACGTAAAAACTGTTCAATTCATTTGTTGGTCGTGTTCATTTGTATGATACAAAATGAACACGACCAACAAATGAATTGAACAGCTTTTTTGTGCAGACTAGAAAACATGACCAACATAGGTTTTAAACCCTTGAAAATCATATATACAATAACCTCATATTCGTAAGTATATCTACACCTATTACATAATTTTAGATTGCTTAGTAAATTGTGCAATGTTACCATCTACCAGAAATATTAATTCTTTTATTAATTTTCGAATTAGGTACTTACTTTATAAATTACTTATCTCCAAAAAAGAAGTAGTTCCCCACCCAGTGGAGACTGAGACCCAAAGTAATGTCGATAACAAAACGTTATGATATAAAGGTGAAATCCGCCCAAAAAACTTCCTCCTGTTCTGCAAAAAAAAAATGAAAAACTTTTGATAATAAAATGTTGTGATATAATAGTGAAATCCGCCATGAAAAAAATCCTTACTTTCTTGAAAAAAAATTTCCAATCTAGAATTGGCATCAAAGTCGAAAATGGAACAAACAATAAAATAAAAAATGGAAAAAGTGGTGGGCGGACAGAGCTCTCATTTTACAAAACACTTTCAATTACTTATTAAGAGCTCTGTCTACCCGCCACTTTTCCCATTTTTTATTTTATTTTTTGTTCCATTTTCGACTTTGATGCCAATTCTATTTTGAAAAATTTTGACTATTAGCAATGGAAAACTACTCAAAAACCTTTTTATTATTGACCTGCTCATGCCTGATCAGGTATGGTCATACCTGCTCAAACTCAGTCATTTTTCAGGCCCGCTCGTGCCTGAATTGATTTTTTTTCAGAAAATCCTTAAATTGGTAACACTGCATCAGAAAATTTTCAATCACCAAAATTGCACATCATCATCAAAAAATATTGACAAAACGTATGAAATAAGTAATAAATTTCATAATTTCAAAAATTTCGTTGAAAAGTGAATATTGGCAACCATGTAATTGAAAAAAGTGCTATCATTTCATATTTTTGACACTAAAAATAAAATTACCTAACCTGGCAACAAAATTTTAAGAAATCGTGTGATACTTTTTAAATAATCACTTACCTACCAGTAAATGCATTACTTTAATTTAAAAGTGAAAATCGGCAACGTTGCAATAGAAAAAAAATTGAAAATTTCATAATGACCAATGAGTGGATATTTTCAACGCTGCAAAAATCAAACTTTGGCCATAAAATCTTGAAGAAATTGGATTGTATTTTTCTGATGTGATTATTGTAGTATACATAAGATAATTAGAAATTGATAATTGGCAACGGTGGAACTGAAAGAGAATCTGTTTATTTTATGCATTTAATGCTAAAATACCAGCTATAAAGCATGGCATCAAGACCAGAAGATACATGAAAACATTTTTTTCAATCCCACTAAATCATGAAAATTGGCAACGTTGCAGTTAGAATAATGGTTTAAAGTTTGAAGTTTTGTATTATATTAAATCTGAAGACATTGTTTTGATTATATCATAACCTAATTTAGATGTGTTTCCAGTGGTTCTAGTAAGTATTTTTAGTAGTTCTAGTGGTTTAAGGGATATGAGGGTCTGATAGCCTGGTGATTTTAAGGTCTTTTAGCATTCTAGTGGTTAACTGTTTCCCCTCTGAGACTGATCTTTTTATTTTAAAAATTTTCTCTTCCATCATATTGCAGAGCTGAGTTATAATAATTGAAGATACACATTCCAAAACGGGCTTAGTCCATACAACAGTATATGAGAAAAAGGACTTAAATGTACTGAAAAATAGATTACACCTAAGTCCCTTTTCTCACATACACTTGCATGGACTAAGCCCGCTTTGGAATTCGGGTCTTCAATTGTAATTAAAAATTCATCTACATACCATCTCCTCCAGAAATGAATTTTTTCAATTTAAATTTCTTTCATACTTCTTCACAGCTGAAAAAAATTAATAACGAATCAAAAAATTTGGAAGTGAAAATTGGCAACGTTGCAATTAAAATAAAATTCAACAGTGGATATTTTAAAATCAGTATTTCCAATGCTAAAAATACCATCAAATTTAGCCTCCTAATTTGAAGTAATCTGATAATTTTTTATACATGTAAATTGTAAGTATTGCCTCATATTAGGTTCCTAGCTAATTTAAAAGTGAAAATGGACAACGTTGCAACTGATAGACAAACTGAAAATTGTAAAATAAGTACCTAGATAAGTACCTACATAGAAATCTATTATCAACCTTGACATAAAAATTTGAAAGAAATCTGATACAAATTTTCAAATAATTACATTCCTTAATTTAAAAGTAGAAATTGGTAACGTTGCATTGATATGCGAATTAAAAATTGTAAAATATCACAGATATTTTCAAAGCTAAAAAATTATCAAAATTTAAAAGAAATATAACAACATTTTTCTGGTCAATGTATTGCCTGATTTAAAAGTAAAAATTGGCAACGTTGCGTTTAAAAAACGGAATTTACAAACGGAACTTTGAAAGTTTCAACTTTAAAAAAAATCATCAAGCATGGGTACCAGAACTTAAAAAATCACCAAAAATTTTGTATTTCTACACTACTTTACTAGCAGGTGAAAATTGGCAATATTGCAACAATCAACATTATGCATAAATTGTGTTGAAAAAGTAAACTGACAACGTGGCCATTTTTCAAACATTAATAACTTAGAATTTTCAATTTCCATTTCCAAAAAAATAAGACAAATTTAAACGGAAAATGAATACTGGCAACGTTGCATCAAACAGAATTATTTTACTAAAATTACAACTAAATCGGAAAGTTTGCAACTCCGAGCTCAAAATTATGTAATTAATGAAAATTTGGTTGAAAATATGTTTGACAACGTTGCGCTAAACACTTTTCTTTGCCAAAATTTTTCCTTAATTGAATGTCCTAAATCATATCGAAAGTAAAACTGAAATGAACGTAGGTACCTAAAAAAGTAAATTTCACGAGTCCATACTCAAAATTCCATTAAAATGATGAAAAGAGGGGAAAAGAAACAAATGGTATTTTTCAAGCTGAGAAAATAAACGAAAAATATAATTTTGAACAGTGTTGAGAAAACTGAATACCTCAGAATACCTAAGCTCTGACTTACTTCAAAAAAATAAATTTGGCAACGTCGTTTTCGGAATTAAAAAATCTCGTGCTTTACAGGCATCTCTCCAGAATCTCCACTTCAAAGAATGCCATCCCGGAAAAAAACATCAAAAAAGCCGAAGAAATTCCCTCGACATGTCAAATTAATCAAGCCGGCCGCTAATTCGTGAATAAATGAAAAACAACTCGAGGATAAAAATGAATAAAAAACGAAAGTCCGCGACTGAATTAAATTAGATAGGCCTAAATACACGCGTGCATCGAGGTACCTCTTGACAAAACCAGTATCACCAATTCGTGATTATCTGCCAGGTGTCGGTACAACTATGAACACGAAACGATATTTCAAGAGTATTTGCATAAAGATGTTAAAAAAGTTGCATATTCCAAATGCCTGAAATACTTTCAAATAGTTCTGCGTCTCCGGAATCTGTACCTAAATATGAAGCAGTTATCAAGCCGACCTTATTTAATTGGAAGGAAAAAAGTCTACGAAGAGATTGCTAAACATCGAGTTAAATATACATGAAATAATTTTAAAAAAGGGGAAAATGTGTTAATTAACCAGTTAAGAAGAGGAAAAAAAAACGTTTGCATAGTGAAGCTAATTTCGTCGAGTACACGACCAAAGAGAGCTCGACGCCTAGGCCAATTAATGTGCAACAACGTAGGAAGCAGATGAATCTAAAATCTATAAGTTTTTTTTTCGTAATAAAACTACAATTTAATTTTATATAATAGTCGGTGAAAAACACGCGACCAGTTCTCGCAGATAGATTTTTAAAAACGATAAAAATCAGGTTAAATTATGAAACCATTACTTTGAAAACATTTAAGCTCCGGACAGAAGATGCAATTGAGGGGAGGGGGAGCTAAACGAGTCTCAATATTTAGGAATTTTAATTTGAAATAATTTCGTAGGGTATTTAAAAAGCTTATCTCTATCGCGAATATGCTCGACTTTGCACCCGAATACGAATTAAATCGGTAAGCAGACAGTTTGTCAAAACCCTCCTTGCGTTTCCGATTCTCCAACGCGATGTAACATCATGCAGCATGCGGAATCCGTTACACCGATTTCAGAATCGGCGATTTTTTTCGCCAACGTATAATATCTATAATCATATGGTTCAAGTGGTTAGAATTATGAGAAGTCCAAAATACTCGAGTGATTTTTTTGCGCCGCGAATCGCTCGCGGAAATGGAAGATTAACCAAACGGCCCGATAGTAATTTCTTAATCCTACATATTATCGTCGAATTCGATTTATTTGCCAACGAATAGTGTTTTTATTTGGGTATATGGCCTGATTGGGTACAAATTATCACTATACAAATGGAATTCGATCGTAATAAAGTTTCACGAAGTGTAGAATAATTTTATAGCGGAGCCAAATAATCCTTTTTTCTGCAGAATTTTAAAATACCGGTAATAAGATTGGATGATTTATTGGTTTACGTATTTTCCAGAATTAGTATTCTTCGTTCGTTTAACCATTATGGGGTTTTTGTAGCGGAGTTGCCACGATTGCTGGCTGATGAATTCTATTTTGAAATGCAAAATGTTTACTGAATTGTATTTAAGCAAATTGCAGACTTGAGGAAAACTGTGTACCTACTTTTTTCATCAAAAATCCCATCTGAACATGACCCCTCATTTTAAGTTCGAACAAAAAATAAATCATTTTTCGCTAAAAATTACTTTTTTGGGCACACATTAAGAATTTGGAGAAAATATATTTTTTTTGAGCAAAGAATCAAATCTTTGAAAAAAAATACATTTTAACCCATGAATCACTGTAATCTTGAACAAAAAAAATCATAATTTTAAGCAAAAAATCACTTTTTGGTCAAAAACTTGCCTGTAGAGTAAAAATTGATTTCTGGAATGAATTTGTAGCTTTCTACAAAAATGATTCAAGAACAGCAAGAAATTGGAAATTTCGAAATTTGGGGTAGTAAAGAATATTATATGTACAGGAGAAAGTCTCAGTTACAAAAAACCAACTCTGAAGGGGTAAAAGGATACAAGAATCGTCTTAAATTACCAAATTACTAAGCCCTAGAGAGGAAAAACAGGAGAATTTTCAATTTTTAGAAGTTTTTCCTAGAGGTAGGTACAGCGAAAATTTTGAGAGATCAAAATTTAGATCCAGACGGAGGTACAGAAGAAATGAAAAATTACTAAAATTCAGCTATAGAGGTGGGTACAGGAGAGATTTTAAATTACCAAAATTTAATTTCAGAAAGAGGTACCTAGCTACCTACCTATAGGAGAATTTTGAATTTTCAGAATTGTATCCTGGAGGGAGGACAGGAAAGAATTTAAATTTTCAAAATTAAATCCTGTAAGAGTTGCAGGGAAAAATTTAAATTGCTGAAATTCAGCTCCGAGGAGCAGTACAATGGAAATTTGTCTCTCGGCGAGGGGTGCAAAAGACATTTTGAGTTAACAAAATCCAAATATGAAGAAAGTACATACCTTTTTAGCAAAAAATTGCTTTTCAAACAAAAATTTCTTTTTAAAAATACATTTGTTTTTGAGCAAAAATTGTTTTTGTGAGCAAAAACTGCTTTTTTGAGCAAAAATTGCTTTTTGAGAAAAATTGGAGGTTCGGGGAAAAAGTGGGATTTTGAGGAAAAATTGGAGTTTTGAACAAAAAATGCTTTTGAGAAAACATTTGTTTTTGAGCAAAAATTGCTTTTTTGAGCAGAAATTGTTTTTTTTAGCAAATATTGTTTTTATGAGCAAAAATTAGGGGTTTGAGGAAAAAATTGTTGTTTGAACAAAAATGGCTTTTTGAGAAAACATTTGTTTTTGAGCAAAAATTGTTTTTGCGAGCAGAAATTGTTTTTTTGAGCAAAAATTGTTTTTGTGATTAAAAACTGCTTTTTTGAGCGAAAGTGGCTTTTTTGAACAAACATTGTTTTTTTGAGCAAAAATTTTTTGGGGCAAAAATTTGGAGTTTGAGCAAAAGTTGAGGATTTGAGCAAAAATTGGGGTTTTGAGCGAAAAATTGTTGTTTAAACAAAAATTGCTTTTTGAGAAAACATTTGTTTTGTGCAAAAATTGCTTTATAGAACAAAAATTGTTTTACAAGAATTACTTTTTTATCAAAAATTGTTATTTTGAGCAAAAATTGTCATTTTGAGCAAAAATTGTCATTTTGAGCAAAAATTTCTTTTTTGAGCAAAAATTTCTTTTTTGAGCAAAAATTACTCTTTTGAGTAAAATTGCTGTTTTAATCTAAGGTTATTCAGATAGCAAAGAAACACTTTTCAAAATAAAGCATCACCTCTTTATGCAAGAATGGCTTTCGTGAACAAAAAATCTCTGCATGAGCGAAGAATCGCCTTTGGGTAAAAATTTGCTCTTTGAACAAAACACCTAATTAGCAAAAATTCACTTTTTTGGACAAAAATATTTTTTTTACCAAGAATTTTCATTTTAAGCGTAAAATTTACTACAAATACCTTTTTTGAAGGTAAAAACTATATGTAATTAGCGTTTAACATCCTTAGTTATTTAATCAAAAAAAGCTTCAATTTTATGCGTCTTACTTCGTTTTTCAACAAAATCATTTCGATATAAAAACAAATACATATCAAAAACCCCGATGCAGACTTTATGACTGAGTCAAGTTCACCTTCATTTTGTTTGGAAACCATGAAAATATCGTCTGTCCAATAAACAGAATTGTTTATGCAAAAAAAATCCAAAACATATCTTCAAAAATTTTTATTAACAAAGTTGAGCAAATGTTTTGCTTATTCAGCACATTTCAAAAGCCATTTCATCGCAGGGTTCTCCTCCAAAATATTAATTCTACTCAAAGAAGATATTATCTACCTACATGTATGTAAATGTATAGCATTTTCTACACAAATCATTTTCAAAGAATGCGATTTTGAAAAAATCCCAGAATAAGAAATTAAACCTCTCAATTTCACCATTTTCGTGTCAGCCACCTGTCTCAAGTCGAAAACATTCATTATCTGACGAAACATTATAATGAAATTTCTGCGAATTCTGAAACCTTTTGCTCAAAAAAACATTGACGGCAACTCCCTTCGGATTTCATTTAATCTCCACGTCTCCCTCATTCCACCAAGATTTTTCATTCTATATTCGAACATATGGTACCTCACCGCAGTGCTCTCTATATTATGTTACTCGCCTGGAAGAAGGTACACATCATGCAAAAGCCGGACATATCTTGTTGGTCAGACATATAACCGATTCTCAGAAAAGAAGAACTGGCTAACGTCTTATGGACCGCTTTTTTTTTCTCCAATTCCCGACAAATGTATAAAAAATATATAGATATATAAAAACGGAGTGCGTATTTCGCGAAAAAGGAAATAACTTCTAAACGTGTTTTTCTCATAGGAAGTTTCAATATACCTCACTCTACACAACATCCATAATTTCCTCCTTTCCGATGAAAATAATGTAATTGCTTATTATTTAACTGTTCTCAATTGCAGCCGTTTTGTAAGCTGTTCGATCGATTGGATTGCTTTAATCGTCGTTTGTGATTGATGACCAATGGTCTCGACGATAAAAAGCGAATTCAACCTTGACTTTGATCGGCAAATGTGATTTTGATGTTTTTAATACTCGAATCACGAATACCTTTGTATATTTCACGAATCTAATGGGGTAGGTTAAGAATTATGACGTAATAGTTTCTTTTGATAATGTGTAATTATAAATTCATCGAGTAAATTATACTGATCATACATAATACTTTGAAGAAAGTAGGGGAGAAAGAAAAATACCTAATTTAAAAAGTACATACAGGAATTAGATTCCTCACTCTCTCAATTATAAATCAGTGAAAATTATCGAAAATCACTGAGAAACAGTCAAAATTGCATCACAGGAAAACATCAGTGAAAATTTTTTTACCAAAAACAATGAGTGAGAAAAATTACTGGAAAATCAGTAAATATTCAATGAAAGGTCAGTAAAATTTATGAAATTTGCTGAAAAATTCGCAGAAAATTATTGAATTTCGCTGATTTTTCCTGTGCTGTAATTCTGACTATTTATCAGTGACTTTTCACTGATTCAGAATGAGAGATAAATTTTCTCACTACAGTAGGTATAGAAAAAACTACAGAGCAGTTTTAATAACGCTCTATGATGCATTTGATGCTAGAAACTTTTCATCGCACCATGATACATTTTTCATGATTTGAAAAAAAAAATGAAGCAAAAAAATTACAACCAGAGAAAATAAATTAAAGTGATGTATCCAAAGATTTAAAATTATTTTCGGTTCTGCAAGTTTAGAAATTTATTTCAAATTCTCTAACGAATATTACGTTTCTTTGCGATGCTTAACTGAAATTTTTTTTCAATTATCAATTTTTAAAGCAAGCTTCAGTTCATCAGAGCTCCAAAAATTGTAGAAGGAAAAATCAATAGCTCGCAATGTTGTATTGTTTGAAAATTTTCTTTGTGACTTCATTTTCCAAAGAATTATTGGTGTTCGAATTTTGATAGGCCTTGGCAAAAAAATGTTTGAAAATGGCCTCAAAAAGGTGTGATAAAAATGTGAGTTTTTTTGTAGATGATCTCTCCCCCCTCCCCCCCCCCCAAAAAAAAAAGTTCAACGTTCCAAAATTCTGATTCTTTCGAAGTAATATTTGATTTTTTTTGAAAAATGTTAATTTTTTGAAATTAAAAAAAATATATTTTTTGTTGAATTTGAAGATGGTTATTTCAGAATTAAATACAAAAAAATCGCATAAGGTTTAATTGATATTCGATTACTTTGTATTCAGTACAGCGAATACCGCACGACCCCCAACACTATTTTCTTTTTTTAAGGGTTCTCAAATTTATAGAAAAATTAAAGCCCAAAACGACGTTATCTTGTAATTTGACGATAATTTGAGAATTCTTAAAAAATTAAAATGGTTGCGAAGGTCATTATAGGTCTGTTCAGAGTGAAAATCAACTCTTACTTTTTCTAGACACTTCGAAAAATCTTTTCCGGCCGTATACTTGAATCATGCCCCCCTCACCCTCTTACCCCCTCCCCCCAAAAAAATCGAGATTTAATATTTTTAAGGATTAAAAATACTATTATGTAAGTGAATATATTCAGGAAAATACAATCTTTTGAAAATGTGTGCTTTTAAGGGAGTGATAAGGGGAAATAATTAACCAGAACATCTAAAATTTTTACTAGATCGTTTTGCAAGAATTTTTACTAAAACCCGTAAAATTAGAGAGAAAAAAGCCCCTCTAAATCTATAGATCTTAAGTGTCCAAAACCACAGTATGTATTCTGAGAATATTCAAAAAAGTGTCAATTCGAAAACCAATTTTCGACAACTAAGGGTGGTTACTTTATCCAGGCTCACATATGACGTCATTAAAAAACAAGCAAAAATTCGCCAACTTCTAATTCGTACAAAACACTAGCAAAATAATTTTTTTAAGCAATTATTACATCAAATGAAAACATTTTACTCCGTCATAAATTATAGAAAGACTAAAATCCCATCAATAAATCTTTCCATCGAAAGTAACCCGAATTTAATTACTTTCGCGGTAATTTCATCTCGATCTAGAAACGCAGAAAATAAATATAAAAAAAACTCGAGGCAGAATTCCAAATATGAAAATCGTTTCGCGAAAATTTTTCGATAAAATTATCCCTTTCTGTTATCCATGTATTATTTTACTTATTAATAATTCATTAAAAAGAGGAATTATTCAATTAACGTCGAATACAGTGAGCAAATTTCTCGGTAATTTTTCGTACCCGAGGGAGATTGAAAATTACCTATAAAATTCATCGGCTCGTTTAATTAATATATAATTAAACACTTACGTACCTACGTAGATAGGCAGATACCCAATACTCCGGTATTGTCGCCCTACATCAATCTATATTCCGCCTTTGGCCAAAAATTAGCCATTTTGCGAATTATGGAATAAGAAATAAGTTGTGAAAAAAATATAAAATTTATAATCTCCATAAACGAGTCGGCTCGCGCGAGGCAACTTGGATAATTCTGTGACGTATAGGTATAAAAAATGTCAGCCTGGCAGACGATAAACCTAATAAATCTATATGTGAGAACAATCAACACAGACAAAATTAACGGTTTTGGTTTCGAGTTTGCGAAAATGGTAACACGATACACCTTTACTTTTGTAATGCCCTATGTCCGTTTGGTAATAAAATTGGCAATGTTGGACCTCGACTATTAAGACCTAAGACAGCTATTATCTTCTCGACTTAGAACTACCTCCCCTTCGGGAATACATACCCGCAGATTAAAAAGAACCTACACAGGCCGCGGGCTGGCCAAGATTACAATATTATTTTAAAAAGCATTCGGTAAGGCGATAATTTATAAAGCATGAATATTTATTTTTCCATTAAATTTATAAACTTAGCGAACATGCGATTCTGCTACATTTTCGAGAATAGCAGAATGCAGTTTTCGATAGTTCGACGACCTCGGCGCAACTGGAAGAATTTTCTCGGCTGTAATTTAGGTTAAGGTGGTTTTTCGTCCACCCAAAAAAAAAAACACAAAAAAAAACTGAAGAGTAAAACTATTTGAAATTTTGGGTTTGTAGAAAATCGTCCTACGACACAAGGTGCGTGTGGGTTGTTGGTTGATACTACCTCCTAGATCAAGTGGAAAGAATTTTATGTGAAATGTGTAAGTATATACCTATAATGTAGTCCAAATCTGGTTCAACTTGTCCATGTTTCCAGCAAGACTCTACCATCGACTGTTAGATCTGTTCGATGTTTACGTAGGCGTTAAAACTATAAGATACGATACGCACAGTCGAGAGAAATGTTTTTCGTTATTTTAGATTCTTATCGTTTGATGAATCGTGGAAATTGTCGTTCTAACTGGACGACCTGTTTGGGAGGATTTTTTTTTCATAGAAATTATGAACGTGTTTTTTTCTCTCTTTTTCGATACGACTCGCGAATGGTAGGTATGGTATTTCTCTATGATTTGATGCTGGATCTGACATGGCGCCACATTCCAAACGACAAATAAAACGTCACTACTTGGGCAGTCTGTGACGATCGAGTTGTACGATGTTTGATGTTGACGTCGGTTCCTGGAACTTGAAATTCGGTGTGTTTGATCGTATAACTGAAAAGTGTTTCGAAATTATGGCGATTTGTAATTGTGTGTTTTGCGGGAAAGATTTGAGGGAGAGGTGGGGGAGGCCAGAGTTTCAATTTTGGTTCAAAATAATTATAAAATTTAGAAATTATTGTACCTACACCAGGGTTGGAAGTTTTGTTAAGCGACCGAATATGAAAATTGTTAGGGAAGTCAAAACTTATTGCTTTTAATCGTGGTAAAAAGGCTTGAAATGATGAGTAAAAAATTTGAGATTTTATTTGCCAAATTGAAAACTTGAAAAAAAGTTGAGATTTTTGGTAATTTTTCCAATTTGAAGTTATAGTCCAGTAGAATTAACATTTCATAGGGAAAGACTCGGCGGCCAACCGATTTTTCGCTCAAGTGGTCCATTTTTATGTCCTGAACATGAATTTGAGGTGTCCGGTCCCGTCCGGGGTGCGCGTCTCCCCCAAATTGTGGATCTTTGCCCCCCAAATCAGGTTTTTGGCCCATAACGATGGCGAAATATTAGCGTTAGAGCAAAAATGAGGTCTATAAAACTTGTTCTACGTAAAATTTCCTATCAGATGAGTTTTGAATGGTATTCGCAAACCCAAGGGGGCTGGAGCTATGATTGATCAAAGGGAGGGGGTTTTCTCTAAAAGTCTGATTTTTGGTTTATATCTGCTGAAATATTGATTCTAGTGTAAAAATGAGGTCTACATAACTTAATCTACATCGAATTTCCTATCAAATGACGTATGGATGATACGCACAAACCCAAGGGGGTTGAAGCTACATTTGAGCAAAAAAAGGGGGATTTCCAATTCTGTTCATAATATACGTGAGATATGTCTCCCATTCTGATATAAATACTAGATACGTATGATTCACTGTTATGAAACGTGTCTAATGCAGTTTGCAGCACTGCATTACCAAATTTCCTCATTTGTGGACCCCTTACCCCTAATATCACTTCGCCTCTTCAAGTTTTCAAATTTCACTCGTACCAAAAAAATGCACTGAACAAATAATTTAGTACATGGAACAGGGTGTCTACCGGTCGCGAAAGTCGCGAAAAAGTCGCGAAATTTACCCAAAATTCATCAAAAGTCGCGAATATTTCGAAATTACCTCAATTTTTTTCGCCTTTTACAAAACAAAAAAGTAAAAAATTTCACCTTTTTGAACATTTTTTCTAAAAATTTTCGCTCTCGCTTCGCTCTCGCTTCGCTCGGGCTCATAAATTTTAAAATCCCATTCTTAAATTAAGTATAAACCTTTTTCCCTTCTATTTTAGACAATTGAATATTTTGAAGCGGAAACATATGTTCTTGTGGGAGACTAAGTAGCGATCACGATTGGAAATTTCAAAGTAAATATTGTGTCCATTCTCAGGAAAATCTAAAAAAATTGGAGAATTTTGGAATTTTCTAAGGAATGTATTAAAAATTCAGAAGGAGAAATCATTTGGAAATATGCCTCTTTTTTGCTGTTTTTTAAATAAATTCTTCAAAAAAATTTCGGCCTCGCTTCGCTCGGACCACATAATCGCGTCGTTATATTGGTAATCTGCTAATATTTCAGACTACCCACGAATTTATTTCTCAATTTTAAGATGACGATGATCTTGAGCCCATCAACATCGAAAATTATGACTTAATGTATGATAATGATGACGACGACGACGAGTACTCTAGCGACGACGAGTTGGTGATTTATTAGTATTGTACATATTATGTGTTGTGTATTATCAATGATGTAAAATTTTTAAAAAAATTTCAAATTATTTTTTCCACTTTTCCCTTGTGAGAAAGTTTTTTCTATTAGCCTATTAGCGACATAATAACAAAAACTTCTTGCATTTGAAAATTCGTTACTTCACCCTCCCCCCCCCGTGGTTGGATGATCACTCTTGGACTAATTTAAAAGGAAATTCTATGTACTAAATTATTTGTTCAGTGCATTTTTTTGGTACGAGTGAAATTTGAAAACTTGAAGAGGCGAAGTGATATTAGGGGTAAGGGGTCCACAAATGAGGAAATTTGGTAATGCAGTGCTGCAAACTGCATTAGACACGTTTCATAACAGTGAATCATACGTATCTAGTATTTATATCAGAATGGGAGACATATCTCACGTATATTATGAACAGAATTGGAAACCCCCCTTTTTTTGCTCAAATGTAGCTTCAACCCCCTTGGGTTTGTGCGTATCATCCATACGTCATTTGATAGGAAATTCGATGTAGATTAAGTTATGTAGACCTCATTTTTACACTAGAATCAATATTTCAGCAGATATAAACCAAAAATCAGACTTTTAGAGAAAACCCCCTCCCTTTGATCAATCATAGCTCCAGCCCCCTTGGGTTTGCGAATACCATTCAAAACTCATCTGATAGGAAATTTTACGTAGAACAAGTTTTATAGACCTCATTTTTGCTCTAACGCTAATATTTCGCCATCGTTATGGGCCAAAAACCTGATTTGGGGGGCAAAGATCCACAATTTGGGGGAGACGCGCACCCCGGACGGGACCGGACACCTCAAATTCATGTTCAGGACATAAAAATGGACCACTTGAGCGAAAAATCGGTTGGCCGCCGAGTCTTTCCTTATGACCCCCTTTTTTCGGCTAATTCTACTGGACTATTAGTACCTATTTAAAAAAAAAACTTTCAATGTCTCGTATCTTAGAAAAAGTCACAATTATTCCTCCTTTGCACAAAAAACTCTTTTAGGGATGTGAAGAAGGGAAGAGGGGGGAGGGGAGTTCATTAATTACACAAGTCGACAAAAAAAAATAATAATCTGTGTTTCAGTTCTCATGGCCAAATTCTGATTCTAGACATCAAAATACACCAATATGCTCATTCTTACCTTCCAAAGTTTGCTTGGGGGATGGGGGGGGGGGCAAAATGTGATTTTTCAAAAACAAAACACACAGATTTGAGAAAAATTTGAAAAAAAATTGAAATTTTTTTAAATCCAATCTTATAGAAAATTTTACGCTGAATCGAACGCCGCAAACCGCAGACCTCTATCTTTTTTAGAAAAAAAGTTACGACTAAAACTTTCCTAAATTATGTGGAAAAAATCGCATTTTTTCCGCCTTGCTCACCGAAAAGTGAGATTTCTGAGAAATCTAAGCGTTCTACGACCATAATAATCGTGACAAAAGTTGTAGAGAATTATATTTCCTATCGGGTAGGTGCATTCAGAATTTTCCGGAAAGCGTAGTTTTCGAGATATTCTTGAGTAAAGTTGAATATTAGTTGACCCAATTGAGAAAAAAAGAGAAATGAAGCAATTTTTGACTGTCAAAAGTGTTACAGCGAAAAATAAAAGTTCCAAAAAAATTAGCTATTTTTTAATTTTTTTAAATTTTTTTTCAATTACGATCATTTATTGAAATTTTTTTCCATTTTGGCGGGTGGAATTTCAAAATTGTTACAAAACAGGACTTTTCACTGAAAAAGCCTCAAAACAGTACAAAAACAGGACAAGCAGGACCACTCAGCCCCCAAAACAGTACAAACAGGACGAACAGGAGTTGTTAGACACTCTGGATAAAACCCCCCTTAAAACTCCCCCTCCCTCCACTCCTAAGGGAAATTTTTGAAGTCTCCACTTCTCGAAAATTTTCTTTTGGGTCATACTAAAATAAAAACTATATTTCAACCCGTGTTCAAAAAGTGCAGTATGCCCCCGTTTTTCCATGCTAACCGCAGGGACTATTAGAAGAAATTGAAAAAAGTAAAACTCGAGCCAGAAATTTTAAAAAAGTAGTCAATATTAAGTTTTTGTCTTACATTAAATTTTACGTACTCATTTCGCTCATCATCCTTCATCTCAACCGAAAACAAATCTCAACAGAACCAAAATTCGAGGAAAAGGTCCCTGAAAAAATCACTTAACAAGGGAGGTAACTCAGCCGACAATAAAATTTAGGGTCGAAACAAAAATAAATCAAAAGTACATCATAAAAAAATTCCATATCCAAAATTTCAGGGGCTAAAGTTCATTTCTCAAATTTTGGCGAATTTTGAAATTTCAAAATTACCTCATCGCCCTGTAAAATATGAAAAGATCTAATTAACTAAAATAGCTGAAATTTGGTATATACCCTATTTTTGACATCTCGTATCGATTTGAAGTGGTTTAGTGACGTTTCGAAGCCTCCAGAAGATTTTTGAATCTCCTGCACAGGAGAAAAGCCCATAAAAATGATCCCATAAGGTATAAACTTTAGCATCTATAATCGCCCACTTCAAATCGAATCAGGAGGTCGAAATAGTGTATGAAGAATCTTTCAGCCTTTCACCTCAATGTTTTTAAAATTGTTTCCAGTAAAATTTTCTGCGAAAAAATAAAGATTTGACCTGGCAGTTAAGAATTTTGGATGATTGATCAGCAAAGAATCCATCAAAATATGGCGTATTTGGCTGAAGGCTGATAAATATTTTTCAACCAAATAATATCTAACTTATGAAGTACCCAAGTTTAGTAAGTTATACGGTATTTATTTCAAGTGTATTAATAAGTTATAGCCTGTTTCAGAATCATCACATTACCGCATCGGAATAACGCCGCAGACCTTACCAAATGTGAGTGCAACTTGCATCGCCTGAAAATCTGATAAATGGTTCGTATTATTTGGAGATTTTTCATTTTATATCCAAAAGGATAAAAAGTAATTATGACCTAGATCTTATATCAGGTATGCAACTAAATTAATGTAGTATTAGCAACATTTTAGGATAAAGAGCGAATATGATGGAACGATTTTGAAGAAATTAGTATCGATTTTAAAGATTAAGTAAGACGAACCAGTTTGATAATCTGAATCCAAACTGTAATATGACAAGTAAGTGGTATAATTTTATTAAAATGAATAATCGAGTAAGAGGTGGGCTACTAGGTATATTATTTTCACTATTCTGCCGTGTGATTTTACCGCTGTTTGAAATCATAAATAGTATGTACACAGAGACAATAGGTATGCCTTTTTTCATTCGAATTTTTAGACAATTGTTTAAAACTAGTTTACGACAATTTTAAGATCATTTTGATCATTTTGATAATTTTGATCAGTTTGATCATTTTGATCAGTTTTCAAAATTATTTCATGATAGATAAGTATAATTATTTTCTATTTCATTATAATTCCAAAATTCTTGGTCATACTTATTACCTATAGATATCATCACTTTGCAGTGGTAATCAAAGATAAAGCTAAGTATTTTGAACAATATGTTTATCCTGATTTCAAACGAGAGGTGGAAATAAGTTTATAATTTGAAATTCTATCGATTTTTCTAATTTTCAAATTGCGAGAGAAAAGGAGATTCCGATCCTTCAACTATTTTTTAAATACACTTTTGGAATCAACCCTTAAAAAAGTACCTAAATTACTTAATTAAATAAAAACAAAAATCATTTCATAACTAAGTAGTTAATGCAACGGGAGAAAAAAAAAGAAATTTTGGATAAGAGGATTTCATGTAAATTGGTCTTTAAAAATTCTGACTTGATCACTAAAATCTTTCAAACGACTGCAGAAATTCATTTTCACGATGAAAAAAAAATTAGAAAACGTTTCATCAGCTCATTGAGTTCAAAAAGACGTGTTAATTACTCACCTGCTCCCTTCCACGTGATATTTGACGAAAAATTTCAAGAGAAGCGTTCAATATGTTTAAAATTTACTACTGAATCGGAATAAGGGTAAGGTGCCCCATTATCGCCCACTTTTTTTTGAAGTCTCACCATTTCAAAAGTTTAAGGGCTGGAAATGTCATTGATGGCTTAATGGATACCTACATCCTTCCCCTACAATTGTGGAAAGCCCCGGGGCCATCCGTTAAAATTTAGTATTTTTTAGGAATTTTTTTCTGAGACATGTCAAAACGCGAGGTCGAAATTTTGGGTTCCTAATATCGGCCACCGACTGATTTTATCCGCTATAAACGAAATCTACTGGAAAAAAATTTTTTCGTGTTCATCTTTCACAGATCAACAATTTAAGACCAAAATCACAACCCTACAACCAAAATTCGAGAAAATCGAAAAAAACGAAATCACTTGAAAACAACAAATTACATAAGATTATAGGTGGTCGATAAAGGGCTACACCATGAATTTAACTTTGAGTGAATTTTTTAAAAACTTACCGTAGTAATTATTAAAATTCGATGATACCGGTGAAAACTTGGAACTTTCTTAATTAAAAACACACGAGAAACATTTACTTCAATAACTTTTACCAAGAATTCCAAGGCGTGCAAGCAATTGCTAAAAAAAGTTTTTGGCCTTCCAACTTCTTCTTTTCTATTTTTCTCCGCGAGTTTTGGCTTTCAGGATGTCGGAGTGGTCTTATTTTTCCGGATTTTCGATGAAGAATATGAACAAATTTTTTTCGGCTCGCTGTCGCCCATAGCGCCGGAGATAGACGAGGTGGTCGACATTGGGCACTAGGCGATAATGGGGCACCTTACCCTTATTTGCACTGGGAATTTTGAAATTTCATTAATTCAAATTTTTGAGGCATAATGGTTAAATTTCAAAAATAAAAGATTTAATAAAAATTTATGGATAAAAAAATTAAAAATCTTGGATAAAATGCCAAAAAACATCAAGTAAAAAATATACCTATCGTTTTGAAGTTAACTCCGAATGGTGACTCTTGAGATTTTTGAACAGACATTTTTGAAACTCAAACTGATGAAATAACGAAGTTAGGTATTTACCAAAATTTTTTGGATTTTAAGCAAATGCCTAATAAACAGAAACGTAATACAGATCTGTAGGCTGGACAGGGTGTCCACTATATTTCAGAAATGATTTTCCCTGACTTTTCCAGGTTTTCCAGACTCATTTTTCGAATTTTTCCAGACCTTTTAAATATGATATTTGTAAACCAAGGGGGTGGGGGAATTTTTCACGTAGGTACGGTCGGAAATTTTGCGTAAGAATGATATAAAATGCATGTGGTCGTAACGATTTTTTTTTTCTTCAAAATCACTAGATACTTTTTACGATATCTTTAGATGCTCCTCTCCGGGCCAAAAAAAATTCAAATTCGATTCGGAAAATTTTTGAGCCCACCCAACTCTTCCTCACCACAAAAATTTAAAAATTTGAATTCATTACCCAAAGAAAAAATTTCAAATTAAAAAATAAAAACCAAGTATTCCGACCCAAAATTAAGTTTTGAAAAATGAAACAAATTATGCCAGGGTGTCTATAGCTGTTTACCAATAAAAATTCATATTTTTCGGGCTAAAAATTCAAAAATTTCTTTATCCCTCCTCCATGAAAAACACATGCCTTAAATTTATAAATTTACGCAATCCCCTGCAATTTTTTAGTTTGTATCAATACTTACCTAAATAAAAAAATAAAATATAAATTATTTTATGGAAACATATAAACGTATTGAGCCCGAGCGAAGCAAGGGGAAAAATTTTTGCGAAAAAAGGTCTTCAAAAGTTGAAAATTTACCACTTTTTCCTCATTCATGTTTTCCAAAATATGGCCAATAATTTCGAATTCTGTAAGTTGCATCCCCGCCGAGTATTAATTTTATGGTACATGACGGTCAACAAAAAATGATGAATAAAAAAGTCAGATAAAAGACGTAATAATTTGGCCCAAGCGGAGCGAGGGCAAAATTTTTCTTAAAAATGTATAATAAAATAAGCAAAGAAACCCTTTTTTAAATAATTTATCCTTTTTTTGGATTTTCGAAAAATTCCAGAAAAAATTCCAAAATTCCCTGACTTTTACAGACTACCAAAATTCCCTGACTTTTCCTGTTTTTCCCAGTTTTCCAGAGCGTTTTTCACCCTCAATTTTTGGGCAAAGAAGTGGGTGTTTTCGAAAAAAAAACGAACCTGTCTGATAGAAAATTACACGTAGAACATGATTGTTCATAACCATTTCTCCATTTTGAGGCTTATTTGAAAAGATATTCACAAGTTTCGATTTTTTCCAACAATTCTCTAAATTGTTGAAAAATATGTGCTTTTTACAGGCCTAAGCAATACAGCTCAGGTCCGAAAGCTGTTTGGCTGTAACAGCTGTTTACAGACAACAGGACTGATGAACTGATAATATTAAGAACCTTGATCTGCTGACTGTAAAAAATTTTTACAGGCAAACAGCCACCGACTTATGACTTTTCATAACGCAACCATTTATTTTTGATTAATTTCAAAAAATTGACTTGTGACCTACAAAAAAGAGATAGAATTTTGTCAAAGATTTTAAAATGTAAACTAAAACTTTTTTAAACAACATTCAAGTTTGAGTAATTTTAAGCGCAAAATTAACAATCTAAACTAATAAAAGGAAAAATAAGAAAATCAAATAAATTACATTAATTGAAAAAAACAACCGGGTTTCGTTTCATTCAGAAAATTATTCGATTTTGATTTTTGTTTCCTCTATGAAATTTTAATCCATACTGATAGGTCTATCTACAAATCTACTGAATCAAAAGCTTTTGATATTAATCAAAAATTGACTCGATTTGAGGCTTAAAATTCTCAAAAGTTTCTCAAAAAAAACCTGGATGATATTTTTGAATTTCTGGTGAAATTCTACTCCACTTTCATTGGTCACATGTCAATTCTTTGAAAATACTTGACGTCTTGAAACTACTTCCAATCGATTCGGAAGGTCGAAAATAGGGTATATACCAAATTTCAGCTTTTTTCGTTGATTAAATCCAATATTCATATTTTGTAGAGCGATAAAATAATTCTGAAATTTCAAAAATTCGCCAAAATTCCGGAAATGAACTTCAGCACCTGAAATTTTGGATATGGGGTTCTCTTATGATGTACTTTCGATTTATTTTTGTTTGAGCTTAAAATTTCACTTTGAAATATGTAGGATAGCTCCTTTGTTAGTTGTGTATCGTAAGGGACACATTGTCACCAAAAAGCCTCCAAAAATTGGAGTTCCATTGAATTTTTTTTTGCCAATTTTGAATTGCTATGAAAATACTTTTTTGGAGATATTGCGAATCGAAGAAGTTTTTCCAAATTTTTTACCCAAACTTAATTTTCTAGGTCATCTCTTTCAATCGCATTTTGAGATAATTTACGAAATGGAACCTAATCTTCGTCGTGGAAACTATGGTTATGAAACAAAATGGCACGGAAATATCTTTACTAAACCGCTCATCGTCGAACCTGAACAGAATCTACTCAGGCAACAGGCAACCTTTAAAATGATTTTAAAAGCACGTTAAAAAATTCCAACCATCCATTGGCACCATTTCACATATCATTATATTCCTCTTCGCGATGGATTTAATTTAAACGGTTGCATTCTTACATGCTAGTAGTCGTATTTTTCCAACTCCCTATACAAGCTCGGCGCGATGATTTACGTTGAAATAAGTTTTAAAAAAAATTAATATTCCACCGGTAGAATAATTTTTACGACTTACTGGAAGGCATATCGGGAAGAGTGAGAATAATAACTTTGTATATTCGCCGTTCCATAAGTGCGCAACATTTTAAATTGCAAAGTAGCCATATTAGCGGGTATCTTGAGCTGGTTGCATCTCGCAAAGGTATCTGTGTACATACGTCGAACGCAACGATTCGCTTAAATGTTTTGTAATACCTAATTACTAATTTCCATTTGGTATCCGCAGGCCATCCGCACAGTCAAACTGTCAGCATGCTTGTAGGCACATTATAAGCAAATTTATGGAAATAGATCTCGATAGCCGAGTTGTCCGGCGTCCTTCCTTAATGGAGCGCAATACACAGCGAAACCGGGCTAATTGTTATCGTGAAATTTTTCTTCCATTAAATACCAACAAATCGCTTCGACCGGTGATATCGGCCGGCCGCGCGACAATGATTTACAACTTTATAAGACCAGGGCTTCGATTAAAAGAGATCAGAATAATTCATCAAATTACCGCTCGTATAAGATATTCGCCTGCTTCATATATCATATCGAACTTCATATACCTCTGTAAGTATCTCTATAACGAATGATGTACTCGCAACTTGCAGTATCATTTGTAATGGCCATTTTAATAATTCTTTTTTTTTATTTCATTATGCACGAGAATATAAATTACCACCTGCGTCAATGGTGAAAAAATTTTTCCCTTTTCATTTCTATTTTATAAACCAATTAAAATGACCACTACGTGTTCGAATTTGCGCAGTTTATTAATGCCCGGTGCGCTATTAATCACTTTAACGTGTGTCTCTCTCTTTCTCGGTGTGCTGCGTGGATTATGTGCAGAGCTGATGCGATGGGAGGTTATGGCGAGCATTTTAATGCTGTAAAATGAAGAGTACTGAATTATGGTCGATAAACCAGTTTCTAGAGAGGTTTCGAGGCGTTCGGGTATGCAATTTGTTGGCTTACCTGCTGTATGAGTTGCAGATTTCGTTCTGCAGTAGGCATCGTTTCAAGTTTCAATCTGACACTGGGTTTGTTCCGGACATATGGCTGGAACGCAGATATGTAAATACCTCAGGGCCTGCAAAATATAAAATGTATTTGTAATAAATCTTAAGTTTACCTGGATAATTCAAGAAAAAAAAAGTAAATTCTATCATCGGGCTGAATTTTAGTAGGTAATTCATTATTCTTTTGTACCTCAATCCAAATTTTAAGACTGAATTTCAAAAAGTATCACCGGACAGTGGCGTAGCCAGAATTTTCTCATGGAGGGGGTCCAAAATTTCATAATTTTTTGAAGAATTCTAAGTTCACCCCCCCCCCCCCATCAAATTTCCTTTTACTATAAAAACACAATATTCAAACTTTATAAAGTTTTCATGCGATTTGCATAGCACGTTTAAGGAAAAAAACTGATGAAAATGTAATTTTGGAACAAACAACTTACATAGGTACTAATTATTTTGGCCTTAAAAACCAATAAAAATACCTAACAAATCCAAGAATTGGCGTCAGAAGCTTTTTTTGGGAGGGTGCAAAGTGGGTATGGAGACTTCGAATATCAAAAGGGAACTATTTTTTGCATAGTTCATTCAAACAGTTTATATAATTGTGATTTATTTCATGCCCGAGCGAAGTTTTGAGAAAATTTGATTTTTAATGCTCCAAAAAGGCACTTTTTCACGTGAGTTCCTGACGCCAGGGAAGGGGGTTGTCGAGACCCCCCCGGTAGCGCCCCTGCGGGTAAGATAGCGAAATCCATTTTTTCACTGATTTGAACGAAACTTGCTCAAAAGGTCAGTCTTAACGTAAAACTACCCCAAAAAATATGACTTGATCCCTACACCCCAACCTGAATAATATGACCGTATTTGCCTAAAATTCAGTATTTCATATTTTGGGAAGAAGTGGTACAAATTTTTTTATTTTTTACAGAAAACAGTTAGGTAGTAGGTTTAGGTAGGTTCTACGTGAAAATTTTTTCAATTTTTTTCGCATAATTAAGGAGTTTTGGGAGAGGGGGGTTGAAAATATCAAAAATTTGTAGCTAGAAAAAAGAGATGGGAACCGGTGTTGGAATTATTTTTAAAATTAAATCTTACTCTTAAGTATAAATAAATTTTTCACACCCCAAAGAGTGAGTAAAACGTGGTCAAACTTGGAAAAAAGTGGGTTTTCTGCCAATTTTTTTTTTGTAATGTTTATTCCTTTATTTGAAAAAATTCTCAATTATACGTCTACCTTAGGGTAGTCCTTATTTTCAAGTTTGAGAAATTTTGCGTACCCCCCCCTCAAAGTTGTTCCTTTTTATGAGAAAATAATTCCCTATTTTTTAATTTTTCATTTTTTTGAAATTAACACGTGCCTGTAAGCCCCTCAATGACCCTCATTATTCAAAATATGAAAAATACCAATTTTTATCAAAAAATTTTAAAATTTTAATTTTTGTGACCAAAATCCTCCAAGTAATTCATTATTCATGAAAAGGAAAATGTGTTTGCAGTTGTGGTAAAACCGTGGATAAAATTTATCCACATATTTCACCACAAGGAAAAAGTGTTTCCAGTGGTGGTAAAAACGTGGATAAGAATTATCCACATATTTCACCACATAAAAAAAGACATTTCAGAGAAGGGTGAAAACGTGGATAAGATTTCTCCACATATTTCACCATAAGGAATAAGTGTTTCCAGTGGTGGTAAAAACGTGGATAAAATTTATCCACATATTTCACCACAAGAGAAAAGTGTTTCCAGTGGTGGTAAAAACGTGGATAAAATTTATCCACATATTTCACCACAAGAAAAAAGTGTTTCCAGTGGTGGTAAAAACGTGGGTAAAATTTATCCACATATTTCACCACATGAAAAATGTGTTTCCAGTTGTGGTAAAACGGTGGATAAAATTTATCCGCATATTTCACCACATGGAAAAAGTGTTTAAAGTGGAGGTAACACCGTGGATAAAAATTATCCACATATATCACCACATAAAAAAAATCATTTCAGAGAAGGATGAAAACGTGGATAAAATATATCCACATATTTCACCACAAGGAAAAAGTGTTTCCAGTTGTGGTAAAACGGTGGATAAAATTTATCCACATATTTCACCACATGGAAAAAGTGTTTCCAGTGGTGGTAAAAACGTGGGTAAAATTTATCCACATATTTCACCACATGGAAAATGTGTTTCCAGTTGTGGTAAAACGGTGGATAAAATTTATCCGCATATTTCACCACATGGAAAAAGTGTTTAAAGTGGAGGTAACACCGTGGATAAAATTTATCCACATATTTCATCACAAGTAAAAAGTGTTTCCAGTGGCGGTAAAAACGTGGATAAGAATTATCCACAAATTTCACCACATGGAAAAAGTGTTTCCAGTGGTGGTAAAAACGCGGATAAGAATTATCCACATATTTCACCACATAAAAAAAAATCATTTCAGAGAAGGATGAATACGTGGATAAAATATATCCACATATTTCACCACAAGGAAAAAGTGTTTTCAGTGTCGGTAAAAACGTGGATAAAATTTATCCACATATTTCATCACAAGTAAAAAGTGTTTCCAGTGGCGGTAAAAACGTGGATAAGAATTATCCACAAATTTCACCACATGGAAAAAGTGTTTCCAGTGGTGGTAAAAACGCGGATAAGAATTATCCACATATTTCACCACATAAAAAAAAATCATTTCAGAGAAGGATGAATACGTGGATAAAATATATCCACATATTTCACCACAAGGAAAAAGTGTTTTCAGTGTCGGTAAAAACATGGATAAAATTTATCCACATATTTTACCACATGGGAAACGTGTTTCCAGTGGTGGTCAAAACGTGGATAAAATTTATCTACATCTTTCACCTCATAGAAAAAGTGTTTCGAGTTGTGATAAATCCATGGATGAAAAATTAAACACATATTTTACCGCATGGAAAAAGTGTTTCCGGTGGTGGTAAATACGTGGGTAAAATTTATCCACATATTTCACGTCATGCCCCAAAAGATGGTTGGAGGTTGGGCTCCCTTGCTAAAAAAATTTGTAAACATGCGTTTTGTAGGTATTGTGGTGCAGATTGAAAAGCTACTGAACTAATTTTACTCAAAAAATAAATTCTGAGGAGGGAGAAGCAAAAACCCATTTTTTGGGGGGGGCTTTGATCCACCGTAGGAGGATAGAAACAGGATTGGGATGGTTGGGTGATTATATTGTGCCCAGGACTTGGTCTTAGACCATTTTCAGCAAAAAAGGCCTGTAATGTCATTTTTCGCCGGGTTACGTCCTCCTATCGATTGTTTAGCTCGTTTGAATACCATAGGGGATCAAAAATTTTCTAAAACCAATTTTCATGAAAAGGTAAGTAGTTAAAATAAGTTTGGCACAAAAATTTAAAATTTTAGTAATTTCGCTGTATTTTTCAATTTTTTTAAATTTTGGAATTTTGGGGGGGCTTACAGGCACGTGTTAATATTAACTTTGGGGGCCAAAAATTTTAAGGAATTATTTTCTCATAAAAAGGAACAACTTTGAGGGGGGTATGAGAAAAATTCGAAAAATTTTTTTCAGCAAGTATAAATAAGGACCACCCTAGTCTACCTTCTGACTTTATCAAGTGAACATTTAGAAATTTTTGGACCACTCTCTCCAAAGATATGAAGTATTGAATTTTAGGCATAAACGGTCATGTCATTTGGGTTGGAATAGGAGTATCAAGTCAAAAAGGGCGGTGGTTTTACATCAAGATTAATCTTTTGGATGGGTTTCTTTCAAGTCGATAAAAAGGGTGAATTTTACCAGAACCTGGGTAGACTCTTTCTCCTATGCCCTTCAAGGTTGAATTTTGCTTCAGATCTTTCCTACAACGCCATCCAGACTGAATTTTAGTAATTTTGAATTTCTCCTGTACTCCTTCAGATGGAATTTTGGTGATTACAAATTTCTCCTGTACCCCCCTCCCGACTAAATTTTGGTAAATTCTCCTGTACCTACCTTTTCTCGAGCTGCATTTTAATAATATTAAATATCTTCTGTACCCCCTGCATAATGAATTTTGCTAATTACGAATTTTTTCTGCTGCCGACTGAATTTCGATATCACTCATCAATTTTTTGTACACCTTTCAGGCCGAATTTTAATAATTTTTTTTCTATATTCTTCATTTTATACTAAATTCGGAAAAATTTTCTTTACCCTATTGACAATTTTTTAGCATTATGCTAGCATATGTTGGCATATAATTAGCATGGTAGCATTATACTAGCATCTCTCGAGCATATTGTCATCAGTAGCACCCAGAGGAGAATAAATAAAGCATTATGCTCGCATGATGCTAGCATGACTTTACTTAGATAAATTTTGAGTAGTACAAACCTAGCATTATAGTAGCAGGCAATGTGCTAGCACCTCAGTAATAGCATAATGCTAGCATTTTATAAGCACAGTTTTTTAACCCTAGCATTTGATTCGCATACAGTGTGCTAGCACTATTGAACTAGCATATTTATAGCATAATGCTAGCATACTACTACTTGGAAAATTTTTAGTGCTTAGCATAACCTTAGCATCATTTCAATGAATGTGCTAGCATCTTCATGATAGCATAATGCTAGCATTTTGTAAGCACAGGTTTTTAACCCTTGCCTTTGATTCGCATACAGTGTGCTAGCACTATTGAACTAGCATATTTATAGCATAATGCTAGCATACTACTACTTGGAAAATTTTTAGTGCTTAGCATAACCTCAGCATCATTTCAATGAATATGCTAGCATCTTCGTGATAGCATAATGCTAGCATTTTGTGAGAATTGTTCTTTAACCCTAGCATTTGATTCGCATACAGTGTGCTAGCACTATTGAACTAGCATATTTATAGCATAATGCTAGCATACTACTACTTGGAAAATTTTTAGTGCTTAGCATAACCTCAGCATCATTTCAATGAATATGCTAGCATCTTCGTGATAGCATAATGCTAGCATTTTGTGAGAATTGTTCTTTAACCCTAGCATTTGATTCGCATACAGTGTGCTAGCACTATTGAACTAGCATATTTATAGCATAATGCTAGCATACTACTACTTGGAAAATTTTTAGTGCTTAGCATAACCTCAGCATCATTTCAATGAATATGCTAGCATCTTCGTGATAGCATAATGCTAGCATTTTGTGAGAATTGTTCTTTAACCCTAGCATTTGATTCGCATACAGTGTACTAGCACTATTGAACTAGCATATTTATAGCAGAATGCTAGCATACTACTACTTGGAAAATTTTTAGTGCTTAGCATAACCTCAGCATCATTTCAATGAATATGCTGGCATCTTCATGATAGCATAATGCTAGCATTTTGTAAGCACAGTTTTTTAACCCTAGCATTTGATTCGCATACAGTGTGCTAGCACTATTGAACTAGCATATTTATAGCATAATGCTAGCATACTACAACTTGGAAAATTTTTAGTGCTTAGCATAACCTCAGCATCATTTCAATGAATATGTTAGCATCTTCGTGATAGCATAATGCTAGCATTTTGTGAGAATTGTTCTTTAACCCTAGCATTTGATTCGCATACAGTGTGCTAGCACTATTGAACTAGCATATTTATAGCATAATGCTAGCATACTACTACATGAAATAATTTTAGTTAGTTAGCATGCTAGCATCCTCGTGATAGCATATTTATAGCATAATGCTAGCATACTACTACATGGAATAATTTTAGTTAGTTAGCATGCTAGCATCCTCGTGATAGCATATTTATAACATAATGCTAGCATACTACTACATGGAATAATTTTAGTTAGTTAGCATGCTAGCTAGCATCCTCTTGATAGCATAATGCTAGCATTTTGTAAGAATTGTTCTTTAATCTTACATTTGATCAGCATATAGTGTGTTAGCACTCTTGACTAGCATATTTATAGCATAATGCTAGCATACTCCTACTTGGAATAATTTTAGTTAGTTAGCATAACCTCAGCATCATTTCAATGAATAAGCTAGCATCTTCGTGATAATGTAATGCTAGCATTTTGTAAGCACAGTTAAACAGTTTTTTAACCCTAGCATTTGATTCGCATGCAGTTACTTGGAAAAATTTTAGTGTGTAGCATAACATCGGCATCATTTCAATGAATATGTTAGCATATTCGAGATAGCATAAAGCTAACATTTTATAGGCACAGTTTTTTAACCCTTCATTTGATTCGCATATAGTGTGCTAACACTACTGAACTAGCATATTTATAGCATAATGCTAGCATTTTATATTTTAATCATACATTTGATTCGCCTACAGTGTGCTAACACTGCTAAACTAGCGTAGGTCGTAGGTATTTATAGCATAGTTCTAGCATTTTATAAGCACAGTTTTTTAACCCCAGCATTTGATTCGCATACAGTATGCTATCACTAATTCACTATTGATATAGCGTATTTATAGTATAATGCTAGCACACTGCTATTTGGAAAAAATTTTAGTGTGTAGCATAACCTCAGCATCCTCTCAAGGAATGCGCTAGCATTTTTTGTAGGCATTGTTCTTTACCTTTCATTTGATTTGCCTGCGGTGTGCTAGCACTGTTAAGCTAGCATATTTTAAAAATAATGCTAGCATATTGATACTTGAAAAAGTTTTAGTGTAGGATAATCCTAGCATCCGGGCAAGGAATGTACTAGCATCTCACTTGACAATTTTTGCAGTACAATCTACAATCGCATAATTTCATCCACATATAGTGCGCTAACACAAATAAACTAGCCTGGTATAATGATACTTGAAAAATATTGAACCTATAGCATAAACCCAGCATTCTCACAAGGAATGTGCTGGCACCACTCTAATTGTTTAATGCCAGAATTTTGTCAGCATTGTTTTTTAATCCTATCATTTGATTTGCATACAGTTTGCTAGCACCATTAAAATGCTAGCAAATTGATACTTATAATTTTCTTTAAGTATTCCATGCAAGCAGGCTAGGGTTATTCTATACAATGAAAACTTTTCAATGTCAGTATGCTAGCATGATCCTGGAAATATGCTAAAATAATTGTTCTAGCACACTATATGCAAATCAAATGCTATGAATGTGTTGCAAAAATTGTCAAGTGGAAGTAGTGCTTGGAAAATGTTAAAATCAAATGTAAGATTAAAGAACAGTGCTTACAAAATGCTAGCATTATGCCATTTTGAAGATGCTTGCACATTCCTAGAGAGGATGCTGAGGTTATGCTATACACTAAAATTTTTCCAAGTATCAATATGCTAGAAATATGCTAGTTCAATCATGTTTACGAACTGTATTTGCAAAATGCTAGCATTATGCTTATGCTATACACTAAAATTTTTCCAAGTATCAATATGCTAGCTTTATGCTAGAAATATGCTAGTTCAATAATGTTTACAAACTGTATGCGAATCAAATGCTTGAGTTGAGAAATGTGCTAGCAAAATGCTAGTAATCAATATGCTAGCATCATGCTTGAAATATGCTAGTTTAATGACGCTAGCGCATTGCTTGCAAATCAAATGTAAGATTAAAGAACAATGCTTACAATATGCTAGCATTATGCTAGAAATATGCTAGTTCAATAATGTTAACGAACTGTATGTGAATCAAATGCTTGAGTTGAAAAATGTGCTTGGAAAATGCTAGCATTATGCTTATGCTATACACTAAAATTTTTCCAAGTATCAATATGCTAGCATTATGCTAGAAATATGGTAGTTCATGCTACGTACCTCAATTTTTCTAAATATCAATGTGCTATCATCCCTTCTCCACCCCAACCATTCATCACTAAAAGAAAACTATTGTCAATACACTAAAATTTTTCCAAGTATCAATATGCTAGCATTATGCTAGAAATATGCTAGTTCAATAATTTTTACGAACTGTATGCGAAAAATTTTTCCAAGTATCAATATGCTAGCATTATGCTAGAAATATGCTAGTTCATTAAATTGTGAATTTTGAGGTTTTAGCCCCCAAGGGATGAGTTATAAATTCGCTGAATGTGCCCTAAAATTTTATCATACTGTAGTATAGCCAAAAACCAAAAAAATTTCCCAATTCGATCAAAATTGAAGAAAAAAATTTCCAGCATGAAATTTTTAATTCCATTTTCTTCTTAAATTGTGAATTTTGAGGTTTTAGCCCCCAAGGGGTGAGTTATAAATTCGCTAAATGTGCCCTAAAATTTTATTATACTGTAGTATAACCAAAAAACCAAAAAATTTCCCCAATTCGATCAAAATTGAAGAAAAAAAATTTCCAGCATAAAATTTAAGTATTACTTTTAATATCTAATATTCCACCTGACATGGTGGCGTGCTCCTCTAAACCAAGATCAACAGAAAAGGTAAAGGTAAGTACTTAAGCATATATTGATAGACCATAGTGAAATTAGTGCTAGCATAATCCTAGCACACCATGCCAGCTAAATGCTAGCTCTTCCATTGTGCTAGCATCATGATACCAAGTATAATGCTAGCATCATGCTAGGTGGCACCATGCTACATCATGCCAGCATCATGCTACCAAGTGAAATGCTAGCATCATGCTAAGTGGCACCATGCTACATCATGCCAGTGGCACAACGCCAAGTATGGTGCTAGCATCATGCTAGGTTCTGTGCTAGCATCATGCCAGGATGAAAGCATGCTAGCACGTCATGCTAGCATCGGCTTGCATGATTTTGGACCCCTGGGTGCTAGCATTATGCTAAAGAATGGTGCTAGCATCGTGCTAGGTTCTGTGCTAGCATCATGCCAGGACGAGAGCATGCTAGCACGTCATGCTAGCATCGCCTTGCATGATTTTGGACCCCTGGGTGCTAGCATTATGCTGAAGAATAGTGCTAGCATCGTGCTAGGTTCTGTGCTAGCATCATGCCAGGACGAGAGCATGCTAACACGTCATGCTAGCATCGCCTTGCATGATTTTGGACCCCTGGGTGCTAGCATTATGCTAAAGAATAGTGCTAGCATCGTGCTAGGTTCTGTGCTAGCATCATGCCAGGATGAAAGTATGCTAGCACGTCATGCTAGCATCGCCTTGCATGATTTTGGACCCCTGGGTGCTAGCATTATGCTGAAGAATAGTGCTAGCATCGTGCTAGGTTCTGTGCTAGCATCATGCCAGGATGAAAGTATGCTAGCACGTCATGCTAGCATCACCTTGCATGATTTTGAACCCCTTGGTGCTAGCATTATGCCAAAGGGCAGTGCTAGCATAATGCTTACAGTGCTAGCATCATGATTGTATGATGCTAGCACTATCCTTTAGCATAATGCTAGCACCAAGGGGTCCAAAATCATGCAAGGCGATGCTAGCATGACGTGCTAGCATGCTTTTAGCATTTTTATATTTGAAATTGTCAATAGGGTAGGGAGGTAATCTCGAATTTCTCTGGTACTCCCTCCTCCCTGCAGAGTGAATTTTGGTAATTAAGTACTAATTTGTTCCGCACATCTCCTTTCAGGTTGAATTTTAATTATTTTGAAATTCTTTTATCACATTTCAGGCTAAATCAAGGTGAATTTTCCAATATCACCCTTCAAACTGAATTTTGGTAAATTCGCCAGTACCGTTTCCAAGCTGAATTTTGATAATTTCACATTTCCCCTGCACCCTTTTTCAAACCGAATTTTGGGAAACTTATTCATTAAACGATACTTAAGTATTCCTCGGCCAAGTAATGAATTTTTAATTCAATGCTTTAGAGTTATTGAATAAAAATTTTATGATTTTTCAATGATAAATCGATACTTGAGGACCTTAATTACTCGATTTAAATAAAAAATTTGAATCCAGGATTTCAATACTCCTAGAAAAATAGTTCTAAAATTCATCACTTAGCCGAGGGATACGTAAGTATCGTTTATGAATATGGGCCTTAATCCCTTCTGCGTCCAGGAATACAGGAGAATTCTTCCTTGCCAAAATTCACTTCCGAGAAGGGTACAGGAGAATTTTCAATTACAGAAATTCAGGCCGGGACGAAGTGTGAAAAATGTTTAGAAACGAAAAATCAGGTCTGGAAAAGATACTAAAGAATGTTTAATTACTAAAATTCAGACTTGGACGAGGTTTGGGATGAAAATTTATCCCAGCCTAAAATTCTCGGAAGAACGTGGGATGTTTATTAGGATGAAAATTCTTTCCAAAATTCATCCCAGCCTCAAATTATTAGAAAAACATGGGGTGACAGTTGGAATGAAAATTTATCCCAAAATTCAACCCGAAAATCATTCCATCCTCACAATTTCGGAAAATCATGGGATAATTTTTGGGATGAAAATTCATCCCACATCCCAGCCTCAATTGCTCGGAAAACGTGGGATGATTGTTGGGACTGAAATTCAACCCAGAATACAACCTAAAAATTATCTCAGCTTTAAAAGCTCGGAAAAATCATCCTAACCTCAAGATCTTGAAAAAATTGTAGGATGATTTTTGGGATGTAAATTCAACCTGGAATTCATCCCAGCCTCATGCTTGGAAAAACATGGGATGATTGTTGAAATAAAGATTCATCTCAAAATTCAACTCAAAATCATTTCATCCTCAAAAGCTCGGAAAAATCGTGGGATGATTTTTGGGATGAAAATTCATCTTAAAATTCATCCCAACCTCAATTATTCAACCAGAAAATTATCCTAGTCTTAAAAACTTGAAAAAATCGTGGGGTGATTTTCGGGGTGAAAATCCATTCCAACAATCATCCCAGCCTTAGATGCTTGAAAAAACGTGGGATAATTTTTGGGATAAAAATCCAAACCAGAATTCATCCCAGTCTCAAATGCTCGGAAAACGTGGGATGATTGTTGGCTGAAAATGCATCCTAAAATTCAACTCGAAATTATCCCAGCCTTAGATGCTTGAAAAAGCATGAGATGATTTTCGGGATAAAAATTCAACCATTAATTCATTCCAAATCCTCGGAAAAACGTGGGATGATTATTGGGATGAAAATTCATCTTAAAATTCATCCCAACCTCAATTTTTCGAAAAATGTGGGATGATTGTTGGGATTAAAATTCGGCCCAGAATTCAACCCGAAAATTATCCTAGCCTTAAAAGCTTGAAAAAATCGTGGGATGATTTTCGGGGTGAAAATCCATTCCAACAATCATCCCAGCCTTAGATGCTTGAAAAAACATGGGATAATTTTTGGGATAAAAATTCAACCCAGAATTCATCCCAGTCTCAAATGCTCGGAAAACGTGGGATGATTTTCGGATGAAAATTCATCCTAAAATTCGACCCGAAATTATCCCAGACAAAAATGCTCGGAAAAATCATGTGATGATTTTTGGGATGCAAATTATCAGAATTCATCCCAGCCTCAAATTCTCGGTAAAATGTGGGATGATTGTTAGGATGAAAATTCAACCCGAAATCATCCCAGCCACAAAAATGTTCGGAAAAATCGTGGGCTGATTTTTGGGATAAAAATTCAACCCAGAATTCAGCCCAGCCTCAAATGCTCGGAAAAACGTGGGGTAATAATGTAGGGATAAAAATTCAACCCAAAATTCAACCCGAAATCATCCCTGCCACAAATGCTCGCAAAAATCATGGGATGATTTTTGGGATGAAAATTCATCTTAAAATTCAGCCCAGCCTCAAATGCTCAGAAAACGTGGGGTAATTGTAGGGATAAAAATTTAACCCAAAATCATACCTGCCACAAATGCTCGCAAAAATCGTGGGATGATTTTTGGGATGAAAATTTAACCCAAAATTCATCCCAGCGTCAAATGCTCGGGAATACGTGAAACGATTATTGGGATAAAAATTCATCGAAAATTCGACCCAAAAATCATCTCATCCTCAAAATCTAGGAAAAATCGTGGGAAGATTTTCGGGATTAAAATTCATTCCAAAATAAAATCCCAGTCTCAATTGCTCTGAAAAACACGTGATGATTTTTGGGATGAAAATTCATGCTAAAATTCAACCCAACAATCATCCCATCATCAATTTTCTGAATTATCCCATTTCTAAATGATATAATTTTGGAAAAAATTGGTATCATTCAAAAAATTTTCCTCCGATTCCTTTCTCGTGTTATTTTTAAAAAATTCCGAAAAAAAAAAGGCAAAATGAAAGCAAAAAAGTATGTGACAATAATAACAATAAAGTTTCGCATATTTTCAAATTTTCTTTAAAAGTGACCTAAGATCACCTTTTCATGTACCTTTTACTCGGAAAAATGGCTAAATTGTCAAAAGAAATATTTCAATGTCAATTCGATACAATTTCAGGTAAATAACCCCATAAAAAACGAACGCGTCAAGATGATAACTCATCGATTCCTAAAACAACATAACCGACCAAACAATTGACCAGGCACCTGTTTTGTTTACATAGAATCTACCTAAGAAGTTTCGGGATGCAGGATTGTTTACACTAGATACAGGTATAAGTGACAACGTTCCCCAATTGTTTACTTTTTCGCACCGGTGGAATAATTAATGACTGCAATACTCGAGTTGGTTTCATTCTTATTTATACGTCTGTTGTTACTTTCCAGCAAAAACGGTACGAATTTGCACTCTCACGAGGTATTTTCACTCCTACGGAATCGATGTTCGGCTGATAACACAACGTAGGTACCTGGTTATGAATAAAACACCTCGTATTATGGTTGAATCGCCAATCAACATCCAACATCGGTTCTCGGGCAGATACTTGGACATCACCTCGGCAATTTTCGAGGCTCTCGTCCCATTCAATAGACTCGTTTAACGTATTCGGTTCACGTCCAAAGGCAGCCAACTTTTCTCAATGAAATTCTCTCGTTACGTTAATCCGACATCGTTGTAATGAGACCACATCCTGCGAGTAATTCACGCCGCTTGTTCCGGCCTTATTTATGCAAAAAACCAACGATAAATTTTCGCACCCGGGTTACCGCTGCGAGCTCGCACGTGCGGTAGAATCGACTCTCGGGTTCAAAGATTCGCTGAAAATTGGTCGTACATCGTAATATTTTTCCATCTCGAGTAAAGAGGAAACCAGAAAATACACACCATTGAAAACCAGTCGCCAATCTGAATTTTTCACGTATTTAATTCATTCATTCTTTTTCACGGTCACCGTGCGAATTGTAGAAAGAGAACCGACTACACGATGCCGGTTCCGCCAAACGAATGCATTTGTTCTTTTTTTCTTCTTTCTTTTGCACGCCAGTGCCATATGGTAACTTCTCGAACAGAACGAGTTCCATATACGAGATTACAAAAAGCATAAAACTTATCCTAGGTCAATGGTAAGCCGCGCGTCATTTATTGTGGCGCCATTGTCGACGTCCATTTAAAACACTTTAAACCAATGAGCGGGTGGATTGCCGATAAATTGTGACGTGAACTTTTTTTTGCTCATTTAATCCGGAACCGATTCGTAGTACGATGGAGATTTTTTTAAAAAACGAGCTTATGCAAATTACTTACCTACTGTCGATTTGTGCATATAAAATGTGTATTAAAATGTAACCGGGGGAGAGGGGGATCAGATTATACCTAATTTGCGGGCTCCAGCGACGACGAAGGGAATATGCAACCGGTGCGGTGTGGTCGACGACGATTAAGTAATATACTGGTCTTTACTTAATGGAATCGATCTGTTGAGGTAATTTTTTACATTATGTAAAAATCATTGGTTTTTGGATCAAATTCAATAGGATCGAGAGAGATTTATGGGTTTGAAAGAGAATTGTAGAAGGGTGTTTGGCATTGGGTTGAGAATATGGGAATAGTATCGCATTCGTGTCACAGTTGGAGGAAAATCAAGAATATAGATCTGGATTGTTATAATGGCGAAGAATTACGTAATTGGGAATTTTTCGTCTTGAAAGGTTTCGTTTTTTTCTTATCTACAGGGGTGCGTCGATTGTGATGTATGGAAGTTTGATAAGAATTCGTAAGTATTTAATGTAGAGAAATCGAAATGAAGCTTTACAAGAGAATTGATGAAAATAATCAGTAATAACTTTACATTTTTTGTTTTTTATTAAAATTAATATGGAAGTTTAAGATCATTCTCCACTTCCTTCCCATGTCCCAGATCAAATCAAAAGAGATAAAATGAACGTATTATACTTATCTGCTAATCAGCATTTTTGACCAATTTCGAAATTAGAATCATTTTACGAATCTAATGACTTTTATCATAAAATATTTTCAAAAATTGTTTAATTTATTGAATATTTCAATATTTCGATGATTAAATTATCCATCCTGAGCTTTTTTAATCTCAGTTTTTTTTTTGAAGGACGTTCAAAAAAGAGTTCTTTTTTGTGAGGATTTGATTATTTTTTCACTTTTTACGATTTTTAGAGTATTTTTTTTTTGAGAGGGCTTCGTTCACCCACGTACCCCTACAAAAAAGTCCAGCAAATACCTAATCGAAAAATCAGCCATCAACTCAATTAAGTACAATTTTCGTATTTTTCGAATCAAAACACCGTACACGCAGGGTTTCAAAAACTTTATGAAAACGAAAACGAAAAACAGAAAAAAACGTTATTTTTCCAACATTTTACAAAAACGAAAAAAATTTACAAATAACGTTAAACGAAAAAAAAACCAATTTCTTTTCGTTGTTTTTCGTTTTAAATTTTTTTTCGACAGTTTGGCAGCGAAAAGGTGATTTAAATTGATTTTTGAATGAAAACGAAAACGAAAAACAGAAAAAAACGTTATTTTTCTAACATTTTACAAAAACGAAAAAAAAATTTACAAATAACGTTAAACGAAAAAAAAAACAATTTATTTTCGTTGTTTTTCGTTTTAAATTTTTTTTCGACATTTTGGCAGCGAAAAGTTGGTATAAATTTTTAAAATGAAATAGGTATTTAGGGTAAGGTATAAAAAACTCAAAATTTCTAGATTCCAACTCTCAAAAATCAAATGAAAAGTAGTTAAAAGTCAATTTACGATGACGAAATCTGAAAAAATTGGGGGTTTCAATCATAAAAAAACCTGAGATTTCATAGAGAAAGGAGAAACATAAAAATGAAAACTGAACCTGTCTTTATATTTTTCGTTTCATATGAAATAATGACTGTTCATTTTTTATCCCAGTTTATGAAGAAATTCATTAAAAAACACAACATTTTGCCCATTTTCTTGCTCTTTTGATAAATTTTTCGACTTTTCAGTTTTTATCGATGATGTAGGTAAGTATTCATATTTTGATTTTCAAAAAAAAAATCAAAAACTTAAAAAAACGTTTTTAAAAAACGAAAACGTTTTAATTTTTTTAAAAACGAAAACCGAAATCGTAAAAACGAAAACAAAAACAGAAACGAAAACCTGAAAATTTTCCGTTTTTGAAACACTGCATACACGTGTATGTATTTTCTAGTTGAGTAAATCTTAAAAATTTTGAAAAACAAAATTCTACAAATTAAAAGTCACTTGATTTGTTAATTACTTTCAAAATTTATTTTTTTTAATCTCTAGACATTTGAATTTTAGCCAGAAGTAATGGAATGCTTAAATAATGTCACAGATGAATACAAATCACAAGAATTCTGATAATGTGAAGTTGATTTAAAATTGTTTGAAATTTTTTCTAGGAGTGAACAAAAATATTATTCTTCAATTTTAAATTAGGTATTGGATGAGGAAAAATACCTATATTTTGAAAAATGAGCGATTCGTCAAAAATAAAAAATTGTTTTAAGGGGAAAATTTTCACTTATGAACAAAAAAATTATTGATCAAAAAATTTTTATTTAATGTAGATTTTACGCATTTGAAGAAAAATCTTGCATTGTAATTTTGAACAATTTTTCATTGAATAAGTACGAGTTTTTTTTAGATTCTTACAGCTGACTTGATTTTCATGGAAAAATCATCTGAAAAATGATTCTAATCTTGATTGAATCACGAATCATTTTCAATTTCAACGATTCGAATTTCTTCAAATCACAAATTTTACGAATACGCCAAAATAACCTATTAACCTATTTGAATCATCATTTTCGATTCATGAATTCGAATCACAATTTTGCCAATACTTTAAAAATGAATTCGAATAGTTTTAGCAAATAAGAATTTTCGATTCGAATTAGCTGTGATTCAACAGAGACAAATTCTAATTCTAATGTGTACTTAAAAACAAAATAGCACATCACGAGGAAGACAGAAGGGGTAGTTTTCGCCCTCTCCTCATAAAGGCAAAATCGGATTCAAGTAATGAAAATTATACCGGGGTCAAAAATTTTCAAAAATGGTGACTTCATTATGAAAAATTTTCACTTTAATTAGGAAAAAATGGAAAAAACGTACTTACCTACTGAGAAATATCAGAAAAAATCGATTTTAGTCAAAAATAATCATTTTTTACCCTCTCAATAAAGTCAAACTCGGTTGATCCCTAAATGATTATATTTTTGTTTCAATTTCAGATGGATTCATATTTGATACGATAAATTAAATTATTGACAGCTTTTCTACAGCTTTTGTGGGTTATTTCGTAGGTAATTACAATGTTTCCTTTTCAACAATTTTAAATCGAAAAAGTTACCTGTGAAAAAAAATAGTTGATTTACTCATTTTTTCCATTATCGTGACAGGAATGCAGGATTTTATACTAAGGAGGAGGGATTATCCATCCTTTGGTTATTTAGAAAATACACTTTTTTAGAGAAAATTGTTTACTTTGATTTTAAAAACCGAGAAAATGTTTGTTTTAATTGAAAAACATTGGAAAAATTACACTTTGAGCTGACAAAGAATCTAAAAGAGATTTTCAACTCGAATTTCAACGAAAATTAGATTTTCAGAAAGAGAAATTTCAAAAATTCGAGTTGCTAAAATTTCAACTGCTCAACTTAATTTTGTGATTTTTGGCGAATTTTTGAAAATTTAAGACATCGTCATCAGTCGATTTGGAAAATTTTCAACGATTTTTGTGAAAATCGTCACCAAAATATGTTGAAGGTTTGAAAAATTACGAGAGCTGTTTCGAGCTAAGTAACTAGATACATTTTTTTCTACAATCCTAAGGTACCGAATTGATCGAATAGGTTTTACAAAAACGCTTCAATTGCCAGATAAAATTCATTTAGCGTTATGGGGTGACTTCGAATACTTCCTAATTTTTTACGAAAAATCCACAAAAATGCGATAAAATTGCAAAAATTGTCTCAGGCAAGTGAAAACATCGTTTTCTGTTGTTCAAACTTATTTTGGGAAATTTGTTTCTGAAAAATTACATTTTTTTTTTAGTTTTTTCAAAAAGATGCGTTTTTTATGTGCTATATTTTTTCTACTTTTTTTATTCTTCTGCCTTAATTTCGGTTAAATCGAATCAACTTCGATAAAATTTTGGATATTTAGCATTTTAAAAGTAAACAATCCGATTTTCATAATAAAAAAGGTGGTGTTCAAAGTTACCTGGAATTTGGGGGAATTTTAACCATCCCTATTTTTGCTCATTTTATCCACAAAAAATAATATTAAAAAAAAGTTATCATCACGATAGATAGTACCCATCAAGATCTAAACCTAAATATATTCTTTGAAATTTTTACTTTAAACAGCAAGGGCACAGTTGAACTCAGAACAAGCTGAGGTGTTCAAAGTTATTCAAGTTTAAGTTTCCTAATATCGATCTCCAATGAACCGAATACTTTCCCAAAATTGCAAATATCAACTTCAGCAGCTGAAATTATCTCCTTCCCACCAACGAAGAGTCAAACTGGAATTTGCCTCAAAAATGGAATACCTGGATCCAAAAAATGAACTAAGTTTTTAAATATAGCGATGATTTTTATCATTTAGAAATGCACTATTTACAGGCATGCAGTTTTATTTACCCAGTCGCATTCTAATTCATAATTGATCATTGATAATTATCAATCGAATCAAGAAATGAAAAATGAACAGGATTAAATTTTCTCATAGGTACAATTCAAAAAATGAGATAGCCAATGACTGCCTTTTAACTCGCATAAGAAAAAGTTCCATGGATACAAAATTTCATTCAAATTGTGGATGATGTCCAAAAAAAACAACACATGAATCATAAGTTCAGAACCTCAAATTAACGAATTGAAAATCCCACCACGACTTGAATTCATCTCAACCACAATCAAACCATAAACGCACATAACCCAAAAAAAAATTTAAAAAAATACTAAATTCAACCACCAAACTTTATCTACAATCAACTTCTCATTAGTCTCTCCAACATTTCGCGAAAATTGAAGAAAAAACTAGATATCTCCATAATCTAAGAACTACTGCCCCATAAATCGAATCTCGAATCAAGTTTCGCATTAACGAATCAGATACCTAATCAGATGGTAAACAGATGAATGAAAACATCACGTTTGTAGTAATCCAGTAGAGAGGGGAACTGTAGCCCGTCAAGCACCCCGAATATACCATTGAATACAGCATGCCGCACCATTTCTGTAATTCACTTTTTGTTTTCTTGTTGGCCGCAGAAAACCTCCATGAGTGAAATTTGTTCGCCAAGTTTGACGATTTTCGTAATGCATCGCTTACAAATTGGTTTGCATTTTCGAACTCGATGACTTATCAGTGGATTTTGTTTTTGAGAAAAATTGTGCTATTCGGAATGTGCTTGTTGAATTACGTGTTTTTAAATATTATTTTCATCAGTTTTCATAATAAATTTCAAGTGTACGGCCAACATCTCGATCCGTTGCAAACTGAAAAGTGTCGGTTGAAGTGTAATATTCCTGATCGAAGTCCAGAGATTAAGGTAATTTTTTTCAATTCATTTTCGGATTTTAGATATGAAACGACACCACCATAATCCACAGGGTAATACGTGAAAAACAATTTTAACCGAAATTATCTCTATTCAATTATTGACAGATTTTGGAAAAATTTTACTTCAAAATTACATCAACGCCCCAAGTTCCTTGGGCTCTTAATTAAATCACAAAATTGACCCCGAAAATGATTTCATTTCTTCCTTTCGATCCTGACTGACTCTTATCAATTCATTCGTTAATCGCGTTCACAAAATATGCTAACAAGAGAATGGAAATTTAGTCGTGAGCCTAATTGAGTCTTTGGAATAATAAAAGGGAAACCATCGTTCATCAGACATTCAAGATTCAAGTATCTAGGCCTAATAATAAAAACACAAGAACCTCTGTAATGTAAAAAAAAGACTAAACGTGAATATTTTTCAGCGATTAATATTATGTGAAAATATATTTTTTTTTTTACAAAATCAATAAATATTTTTGATCTTTGTAACCTGTGTGCATCAAAATTGCTTCCAGGAAGTTCCATTCGTAAAAATGTTGACACAAATTGGATTATATTTTTAGGCTATGAGTAGAGAGAAGAGGAATTAATCTATTATTTAACTAAAAAAAAGTTGAATCAAAGAATCTTTACTTGAGTTTTCCTCAAAACGTCAGGAAGTAAATATTTTATCGTTTTTTTGAACCATCAGATAGAAAATTTGAGATATTCTTCAAAATTTTCAAAAGAATATTATGGATTTTTTACATTTTCATCACATTTGTCAAAATGTAACAGTTTATTAACGTATCATTGACTATGGAACATTTTTTATAATTTCTTCAATAGCCATTTTTTATTGTGTCAGATATCTATCAACTCAATTAATAATTATTCTCAGTCAAAAACCGACTTTACAAAATTTCACGGCCTTTTCACTGAAAAATAAAATTTTGAGATTATTTGCAAAACTTTCAAAATTTAAGTAAGTAGGTACTGGAAATTTGAAATATCTGATTCGCATTTGAAAAATTTCTTTCTGAGGCATTAGTGATTTTTCTGATGGAAATTTCAAAATTTGATTTTGAATGGAAAATTTTTCATAATTAACCTGTATTGATTTTGAAGGCAATCTGACATTCTAACAGTGTAATTTTGATTTTTCAACGAATTTGATGATAAAAAATAATAATTAAATTATGCTTGATAATTCTTCACGTTAATTCAATTTTCGATCAAAATAAATTTTTTAAAAAAACTCAAAATCATCATCGGATATTTAACTTTATTTTTTCAATCACAACGATTTTTTTCACATTGGAAAGAAAAGTATAAAAATCCTATTTAATTTTGACTTCTGCAGACGATTCAACGCAGGTACGAACCACAGAGATGGCCATGATAAGGAAGAAGAGAGGGTGGGTAAAAATTGAAAATTTTAAGAATGAAATAGAATTTTTTCTGAATTTTTTACACCTCAAAAACAAACATTTTTTAAAAGGTGTAAGTTTTCAAATTTTTTGACTAAAAATACAATTTTTCTATTGGGGAGGGGCTGCTGCCAAACTGCCCTCTCTGCCCCCTCCTTCAGTTCAGTCCAGCCTTGATTCAACGTAGGTATCGTTTACAAGAAATGCGGAACTTTCAGTAGAAATTCGTTCGATCTATTATTTAAAAGATGAAATTGCTAAGGATGGTCTAAAATCAACTTGGTGAATTAAAATATGAAATTATCTATGCACAACTTCAATCCATTCTATTGAAAATAAAGTAGTAAAATACATAAGCAAAAAAAATTTCAAATCTAGAAGAACCTAAAAATTATTGGAATTCTGATAAAAGCACCATAAGAGGTAAGAAAATGTAAAACTAAGATTTATCGACCAATAGGTATTTAAAATCTAAGATGGCCATAACAAATCATTATCTCAAAAAAAATATCTGAAAATCTTGGTGCACAAGTTTTTGAGAAATTTTCTTTTAAAAAGTCGTTAGATTGATGGGAATCTCCTGATGTATTTTTTTTTTTTAAATAACTGTGGTTTAAACTAAATTCGAAGTTCTCGTCAAATGTAAAATTTTTGGAGAATCTTAAGCCATTTTTTTTAGTTTTGGCGGAAAAGTTTAGGAAGAGGATGAAAAATACAAAGTGTTAGGTATTGAAATGAAAATATTATTTAAATATTTCTACATGATAATTTCTTTCTAGGCTTGATTTTCATCTCAAAGTACTTAATGCAAAAAGTCTTGTAGGAATTTTATGATTTAAAATTTATATGAAAAAAATAAAAAGTTGCAATTTTGATAAAAAAGTATTAGGAAATCACCTTTTTTGTCATAAAAAATTAATTAATTTCGATTACAAAATTATCTTTGAAAATTAGGATGTTTTAGGAGCCAATATTGTAACAAAAATAGGTATCAAAAATACGAAGTGATGACAATTTTTGAAAAAATTTACGTGAATTTTACAAATAAAAAATTCAAGGGTTCCATTATGAAAACATGTAATGAATACGAAATTTCGAAAATCATTTGACAGTCACAAAAAAAATATTCAAAAAGTACTCACTTCAGATATTTAGTCCGTTCCACATAACAAATTTCTAATAATACGAAACTTGGACCACGAAAATCATCCACAAACGCCACACACTCCACACTACAAACCCTAAAATACCATAATTCACGAAAATTTTCCTTTGCACAATCCACCTGCTTCGAAATGATAAACATCTAATCTTCGATCTTCGAAAACTCCCAAACAGAAAAAAAAAAATCGACTCGAAAACACGACGAATTTACATAGTAGTGTCATTACAGGCCGAATGGAGGTGTACGGGGTTTCGAAAATCGCCAGATTCGTATAGGTTTGGAGTGGAACCTTATTTATGAAGGAATTGAATCGATCAAGGTAGATAAACAGTGATATTTTTATTTGCATATAAATGGAGGAACATTCGGTGGCTGTTTTCGATCGAAAACGAAAAAAAATATGAATAAAATCTGTTTGTTTTGTGTGGTCGTCGTCGGTGTAATATTTAAGACTCCAGCGGAATATAACTAACGAAGGCTGGAGCAAATTTTCGACGTTCGACTCAATTATTACCAGGAACCGAATAAACTTAGCATTGTTTAGAGACCAGTTCATCGTACTTCACCAAAAAAAAAATCATTCATGGTCAATTTGTCCATAAAACACTTGATATAGGTAAATCAGTTGTAGGTCCATTTTGGTAAAATTTTCAAAGTTTCTTCATTTCTCCAGATGGTATCTTGATATGTCTACTTACAATTGCATATCTATTTAGGTAGATTCGCTAATTTATGTACAGATTCCATCTTATCGACGACTCAATCGAATCTTTATCAATGGCTACTTTATTACCCAATAAGTATTAGTGATTTTGAAAATCATCAAGTTGATTCGTTAAAGTCTTCATTTTCGAAACGTTTACATTTGTTTATGACCGCGGAAAAATTATGTCATCGTATTTTTCAAACCGTCGTACTTTATTGACAACGAATTCATTAATATTAATACTCGTAAGACGAATTTATAAATATTAATACACTGTAATGCCTAAAATTTTCAATCAGGCTCTAACAACTAAATAAATCTGTCTCTTTAATATCATTCAAAATTTAAATAATTAATAAGCTCTTCAAGCTAGAAAATGCTGAAAAGAGAAAGAACCAAAAAACCCACAAATATAGAAAACAAAGGTAAAAGGCAGAGAGTGGGGTCCATTAACCAAGTGAACGCGATATCTACTTTTCAAAAACCCTACCCAAATTACCATCTCGTTGCCAATTTTTATCGAGATTCGTTTCCACCAAACTTGATTTATTGCCACTTTAATTATTATGTAATAAATTAAGAACGAAATCCCAAAACCGAACATATTTTACCAATTTAGTTTTTTAAAACGATATAAAAAATTCTGCGAGTCAAAACGTTTGAATGAAAATCGAATCAATTTTTACACATTATGGGAATTGAAAGAATATTACTATGACAATTTTTTATACCCATTTTGCAAAGATATTATGCTGTTTGTAGAATTTAAATTAAACATGAGAAAATATTTATTACTTTGTTAGTTTTTACAGTTTTTTTTGGTAACCAAATTTTTTATACGAGGGCATTTATTCAACCTTCGGAAATTGATGATGTGTAATTTGAAACTTTCTTATTTGGTCATTAGAAGATTTTTTTATGCCAATAATTCAATCGCATCCAAGAAAAACTTAACTATCAAATATATATATAAGTATATGAAAATTACTAATTGAAAAAAATATCAAGCCATGTGAAAAAAGTTGAGCACGAAATTACAAAATCATATTTACATGGTGAAAAAAATAAGGACAGAAGACAGAACACATTTTTTTGAAAATTATAATGGAAAATTGGAAATAAAAAATTTCCAAGATAAACAATTCAAAAACAATTCGTCAAAAAAATAATTTCTACATAGATAAATCAAATCACTAGGAACAAAATTTGGAAATTAATCCAACGACATTCGATAAAAATACATCAAAAAATGATGATAGAAAATATTAGGTAAGCTCAAGTCTAACAATGTTTACGTTATCTATCAAAAAGAATGTTTAATTTAACAAAAAAAATTATTTTGTAATCAAATTAGGTCGAATGAGATGAAAATCAAGCTTATGGAAAAAATCAAGACAAGAATGACGTATATCAAAAATTTGTCAAAAAGTGGCGATAAAAAAAACATCAGGTAAGCAAAAAATTATATTCAACGTAAATTAAGTTGCGTATAAGTCGAAAATTCAAATTTGGCAAAAAATTTATTTTCAGTTGGAGTGAAAAATTAAAGCAAAAACGAAAATCAGGCTAATGGAAAAAAAAGAAAAATATCTTTGGAAATTTTTTCTGGAATCCGGATACCAGGGAAACAAAAAATGATTCGGCATCAATGCTGAGTTGAAAGCACAAAATCAAGGAAAATCTTGAAAGGACTAAAAGAGAAAAAAATAAGCTCGAAAAAAGCATTTAATTGAATCTTGACTATTTTGATAGGTATCAAAATGTGCCGAAAATTGGGATAAAAATAAACATAGGTATCTAGATAATTACAGCGAAAATTCTTCAAAAAGCAATAGCAGAAATCGTAACATCAAAAATTTACTTACGTGTACCTAACAAGATTATTTCGCCATAAATTGAATCCTACAAAAATTATTTTCCAAAAAATTAAGTAAAAAACTCATTTTCTAAGAAATTAAATTCGGTAATCGAAAATTAATTTGTGAAAAATCGATATCAGGACAAAAATCATTTTGTGAAATGTTGGAATCGAAAAAAATCCTGTAGGAAAATTGGGTACACTCCATCGAAAAAATCATCTCGCCAAAAAATAGACTCAATCTAAAAGAGTGGGATTTGATAAAATTATTTTGAAAAATTTGAATTTGACAAAAGCCATTTGTGAAAAATTAAGCTCATTGTCAGATGAAGTTATTTTGCAAAATCAAGCTTAGCAGATCATTTAGTAAGAAATCGGGATTGACAAAATCATTCTGTAAAAATTGAGCTTATCAAAAATTATCCGATGAAAAATCATACTCAGTCAATCATTTTGAAAAACAAAAGCAAAATTCGTGGTACTGCTTTTAGAAGTTCCAAAAAAAGTTCCAGACCCCCCCCCCCAAAAAAAAAAAATCATAAACCATCATTCAGGATTACCACTGTTTTTCAAAAATGATTTTCTCTGAATTTTCCAGGTTTTCCTTGCCAATTTTTGCAAGATTTCAAACCTCGTTACGTGAAGTATTTTCGCATAAAGACCAAAATACATTTCTGTTTCAAGTACTTAATATTTGAATGTGATCAAGCCTTCGAAAAATAAGGGGGTATAGTTTTTTCTACTCGAAAATATTCGAAGTTTCTGTTATAAAAAGGGAGGGAGGATTCATTAAATTATTTTGAGGTCTAATTTTCTGCCTCATATTTTTTAGAGAGAGAATATGAGAAATTTATCGAGCCGGAGAGATCGAGGGCGAAAATTTTGAAAAAAATTCAAATAAGGCTGAAATTTCTTCATTTTTTCAGTTGACTTCAGTCCTAAAGGAGATGTGGAATGGTTAACCTTTGCCTCTTACGTATGAGTTAGGCTTCGTATGCTCCACAGGACTTTTACCTTTTTAGACACAAAATAATTAATTTTTCAAAAGTTCTTTGAAATTTTTTTTAAAACTTTGGAGTAAAAATTCAAAAAACAAGCAAAATCTACTTATTTTCGTCAAGCTTTTCGACTTTTTTCTACTAAATTTCAAAAAATATTTTGAAAAATACGTAATAGTCTGAAAAAGTACTTCGTTCTAATTTTTTTTTCAATCAGTTTACAATTATTCCTCTAGCCTAAGTTGTTGTACCTGTAGATTTAATTTAAAAAAATTATTTTACAAAAAATGGAGTCCTAAAAAAATTATTATACGAAAAATCAAGTTTGGTAAAATTACTCTGAAATAGTGTTTTTTTCCTTTTTCTTCCTGAAAGAGTATTTAAATGAATTTTGAAATTTTTTTATTTAGCTGGAGAAAAAATTCAATCAGATAGTTTTAAACCGGATTGTCCACTTCAGAAATTATTTCCCCTGCCTTCCCAGGTTTTCCAGATTAGTTTTTCGGAGTTTTCTAGACCTTTTGCATATGATAGGTGTTCATGGAGTATGGGGGGGGGGGGCAGTAATTTTTTCACGTTATGTACTCACAACTCGAAATTCTGCAGAATTCAATTCTAAAAAATGTTGGCCCCTCCCCTCCCCCCACCCGCAAAAAACTCGAAAGCTTGAATTTATTACAGAAACAATTTTAAATGAAAAGAAAAAATGTTATTTTAAAGCAAAATTATAAATTCTATTTGAAAACCGAAACAAATTATGTAAGGGTATCTACCAAATCATGCGAATGAAGATTAGATTTTACCAAGCTGAAAATTTAAAAATTTCTTTAGAATTCATTGCTCTTACCTCCTCCTAAAAAAAAAAAAAAAAAATGAAAAAACATGTGCCTCAAATTAATAAATTCCACGCATGCCCTTGCAATCTTTTCAGCTTGCTTCAGTAAATAAAAAATAGATTAGGGGGTAAAATATTAATAATTTTTTGAGGTAGGGTAATCAATGTGTTGAGCCCAATCACAGTGAAGGCGAAAATTTTAACGAAAAAAATCTCCAAAAGTTGAAAATTCGTCACTTTTTTCTCATTAAGGTTTTTCAAAACGTGACAAATAATAATTTTGAATTCTCGTCCATTCCCGTTCCTTTTTTTAAACATCGCATTGTGGAAAAAGAGGCATCGTGGCATTCCTTTCTCATCACATGTAGAGAGAGTGTGTATAATTACCCTAGATAGCCGAGGGACTTTTTTTTTTTTTGAAAAATTCATAATTTAATGAACAGAGTCATGCGCGGAGCGAGGATGAAATTTTTTGAAAAATTCACTTTTCTAGATAATTTATCCTTCTCTTGGATTTTTTAAAAACTCCAGGGAAAATTCCAAAATTCCCTTATATTTCCCTAACTTTTCCAGATTTTCAAAATTCCCTAACTTTTCCAGGTTTTCCAAGTTTTCCAGAAAGTAAACACCCTGGTTTTCTAAAAAATTCAAATTTTTTTCAAATTCCTTGAAAATCTTTCCCTGGACACTTTTCCAACCTCCAATCCAAATCTAAAGACTATCCAACGAATCAATTTCTTGAACCCATTGAATAAAAATTCACTCCGAATGACGTGGTTCGTGCTACGATCTCAATAAATTTTCCACCATCGATTACTAAATCAAAGTGGCGAAAACTCGAATCGAATAAAAACGATAAATTCAACTCAAACCAGTAGGATTGAAACGTGGTTGTATTTCCTTTCGATATTCTGGCCACTCACACCGTGCACGCTTATATCGCGAAAATTATTATTCTAAATTGCAATTATCATTTGGGTAAATGACAAGAACACGATTTTAACTCGGTTTTAAATTGTTTTCGATGGATTTGAAAAAAGCAAAATTTGCATCTCAAATGAACGACATTGCAACTGCACACAAATCCGTAGCAATCAGGTTATTCGTGTTGATAAAAATTTCTAATATATGTAAATTTCTCGCAGATCCGAAGAATTATTTGTATCTTTACAAAAGGTTAGTTATTAGGTACATGGTAGAAAATTCTTCAACAATTCCAATTCCAGTACCGCGTTCGTAGAAATTTGATGTTTTCGAATAAAAATCAATGTAATCGTGTCCGATTTAATTACCGATTCAAATTTTCGTCTGCGACGGGGGCGTTCGCGAGGTATTGAAATTACGATTATGTGGAGGTAAAAAAAAAACCGCGATGTTGACGTTTAAATTAGACGATATATTCGCGTTAATTTCAAACACGTGATTGGTTTGCGTCTTTATCTCAATCGATAGGTTGGAAAAGGACGGGAATAGATCATTATCGCAGTTAATATGTAAATAAGGGCTAATTTTTCAAACGGTATGGGAAGTCGCGCCATCGCTACCGCCGCCGAGTTTCTTATCGAATAAATTGTTGTATAAATTCACGTAGGTGTGTAATATTCACAAGGCGATGATTTTTCCAGTGCTTGCGCGCCTGCATGTCGACAGACGTGAAACCAGGAAAATGCCCGATTGAGACGAACGGCACGATGTCGCAGACGGAGAAATCGTGTGTAAATTTGTGCAAAACCGATCCCCAGTGCCCGCGAATTAAAAAATGCTGTCGCCACGAATGCGGGACCGTTTGTATGACTCCGACCGAATTGGATACCGCCGAAGGTAGGTTATTTATTGTGCTACGCGAAACTAGTCATATTGTCAAGTTGTTGGCAAACTTATAAGGTAATTATTTCATCGCAGGGTTACCTCCGATACCTACTCACGTTACGATACACGTTAATGAGACTGATATCGCTGCCGAAGGAGTACCGATTCATTTACGATGGTACGTGGCGCATAATAGACATAATAAACATTTGGTGTATGTCGTTGAAGAAAAGCATTGCTACGATGAAAATGAAATCGAAAATATGAATGAGACGTCTTGGAACGTAGTGAGGAGAACTCCTCGTAGATATGCGACAGTTAGGCATTTATTCAAACCCGGCCTTTATTATCAGTTTCGTGTGTATTCGGTGAATACGAATGGATCTGTTGGACCTTCCAAGGCGACGAAGCCGTACCAGATTTTACCCAATAGTAAGTATAGGTTTTCTTGAAATTATCTTAGATCTGGCATATGAGGGAAGACAGTTCATTTGAAAATCAAGGGCTCAAAATTGATCAGCAGAGGTGTCTGAATCTCTAAAATTCATACATCCAAATGAGTACGTAGGTACTTAAACATACCCTTCAGGGTAGATCGAAAAAAACTCCTGGATTTTGACGAAAATTGGTTAGATAGTTTACATTGAAGGGGAAATCTCAAAAAAATTGAGCCCTTGAGCCAGAAGGGAGAGGAATCTAGGGAACTTCAAAATAAGGTCATTTTCGAAAAATCATCGTTTTTGTCACTTTTGTCAGGCAAAAAGTTGATTCCTGACTCTACCTTGACTCCGGAGTCAAATTTACATCCTGACTCCTGACCCCACCTTGACTCCTGACCCCACCTTGACTCCTGACCCTACCCTGACTCCCGACTCCACCTTGGCCCCTGACTCCACCTTGACCCCTGACTCCACCTTGACCCCTGACTCCACCTTGACTCTGGAGTCAATTTCAGACCTCGACTTTTGACCCCTGAATCCACCTTGACTGCGGAGTCAATTTCAGACCTCGACTCCTGACCCCACCTTGACTCCTGACTCCACCTTGACTTCTGACTCCACCTTGACTTCTGACTCCACCTTGACTTCTGACTCCAACCTGACCCTTGGCTCCACCTTGACTCCGGAGTCAAATTTACACCCTGACTCCTGACCCCACATTGACTCCTGACCCCACATTGACTCCCGACTCCACCTTGGCCCCTTACTCCACCTTGACCCCTGACTCCACCTTGACTTCTGACTCCACCCTGACTCCGGAGTCAATTTCAGACCTCGACTTTTGACCCCTGACTCCACTTTGACTTCTGACTCCACCTTGACTCCGGAGTCAATTTCAGACCTCGACTTTTGACTCCTGACCCCACCTTGACTGCGGAGTCAATTTCAGACCTCGACTCCTGACCCCACCTTGACTCCTGACTCCACCTTGACTTCTGACTCCACCTTGATCCCTGACTCCATCTTGACTTCTGACTCCAACCTGACCCCTGGCTCCACCTTGACACCGGAGTCAACCTTACACCTTGACTCTTGACTCCACCTTAACTCCGGAGCCAATTTCAGACCTCGTCTCCTGACTCCAGCTTGACTCCGGAGTCAATCTGTGACCTTGACTCCTGACTCCGAATTGATTCCGGAATCGAGCCGGTTGACTCCGACTCCGGACCAGGGAATAGAAATCAGCCATTGTGCAACCTCCCACAATATTACAAATAGAGTAGGTGAATGGGGGCGAGGGAATTTAAAAATTGAAATGTTGATCCCTGACTCCACCTGACTCCGGAGTCAAACTCATACCCTGACTCTTGACTCCACCTTGACTCCGGAGACACTTTCAGATCTCGACTCCTGACTCCACTCTTCGACTCCGGAGTTGAGCTCACGCCATGACTCCTGACTCCAGAGTTAATCTTTGACCTTGACTCCCTGACTCCGGCTGACTCCGGAGTCAAGCCGGAGTCGACTCCTATTCCCTGCTTTTGGGCAGTACTATGCCACCCGCTGGAAACATCAGTTACCTCCAAAGATAATGCGATTTGAAATTATCCTTTTACACCTCCCTGAATCATTAACCTCGAAATTGGACACCACTTTTTGCCTTCTAAAAAGAGGCTGAAAAATTGTTACAGAACGCGAGCTCGAAGATTTTTTCATTTTTACCAAATTTAAATTGTTCACTCAAACATTTCAAAATCAAACCTACACTTTTTTGGTCATGTACAAGGCGTTTATTAAATCACCAGAATAAAAATTTGTACAATTTTTGGACTTTTTTCGGAATGACAATTTTAAATTTTTTTCCAAATCATTGTTTACACCCTCCCCAAAAAAACGCCCATATAAAATTGATGAATTTCAATGAAGTTCCTCATACTTTTCCGGCCTGCCCCTAAATTAAAAATCAATGCAGCAGAGAGGAGTTCTGAAAAAAAAAGTTTAAAAAAATATATTATCGATAGATAATTTTACTAGCAATGAGAGTTGTCAATTAGGCCTGTACAGAGGGAGGAGGACTGGGGGTTTCCTCACCTGGTTCGAGTTTTTTCAAGGGGCCAGCTAGGACTAAAAAGTTTGTCTTTTTAATGCAAGGGCCCAAATTTACCTTAACCACGTTGTGTCGACGTTCGAAAGACCTTTTTTTTGCTCTTACATTTTTTTCCCAATGGACCCCGATTTTCTCAACACGGCTCTGATGTCAATTAATTAAATCCCAGCAAAGTGAGGATGAAAATTTTGGCAAAGAGAAAGAATTAGAACTTAAAATTTCATAATTTTTTCAACTTTTCAGTTATTGGAGATGATTTTTGACTTTTGATTTAATTTCAATAATATCGAGAAAAAAATGAATAATGTCAAGAAAACAAAATGAAAAAATTTCGGATCCTTCATACTTGCGGATTCAGTCAACAAAATTTGTACTTTTTCGGATTTTCGGACTTTTCGGACCCAGTAGACACATTGATCTGGAATATATTTTTGACAAAAATTTTCAAAAAAATTTAATGATAGTACTTCTAGTTGCATTTTGATTTGCACAATTTCATAAAATTTAAGATGGCTGCACCACTACAAAAAATTTCCAAAAAAATTATTTCATTTCAACGAACAAAAAATTTGGCTTAGTTTTCAAACCACTGAATGAACAACTTGGATTTTATGGAAATCGCTTGAATCAAAATGCAGTTGGCAGCACTGCTACGAAATTTTTTCGAAAAGACTGATTTTTTTCAACCGATCATTTCTGATATGAATGACCTAAACAGTATCCGGCGTTCTTGATACGAATTATGAATTGGGCGTTGGTTCTTTCGAAAAGCCCCCTTTTGAAAAGTTTAATTTGATCCTCGAAATTGAAGTAAATTTTTTCCCGATTTCTTGGACTGTCAAAAATCAAAAACCTTAAAAACTAAATATCGGACATTGAAAATTGTCCATCGAAAATCGAAAATTGAGCGTTAAAAAAATCTATGTCGAAAATCAAAAATAAAAGTCATTGCCGTAAATTGAAAATAACGTCGCGTTGCGTCGTCGAAAATCAAAAACCAAAAGTTTGATGTAAAAATAAAAAAAATTAAATCTGATATTAAAAATTGAAAATTCAACATTGAAAATGAAAAATTTTTAATTCAACATTGAAAATCAAAAATTTTATGGGGAGTAGACAATTAATCGTCAAAAATCTAAAATTAAACGTTAACAAATCGAATATCGAGTTACAAGTGTTGAAAATGGAATGTAGGTGTAGACAATCAAAACCTGTAAAGTTGAATGTCAAAAGTTGAAAACTGTACATCAAAAATCGAAAACTGAATTTTGAAAAATCGAAGGTTGAAAACTGAAAATTGAATGTTAAAATACAAAATCAAAAATTATAAGTATGAATGACGAAAATCAAACGCTGAAATTCGAACATCGAAATCAAATTTTAATTTCAAAGTAAAAGGTCAGGAAGATGGGTATGAGAACTCAAATCGCACTTTTTTAGTAATGAATGGAGCATCACGCAGGTGAAACCGCCCCAAAGTGACAAAAAACTTTTTTTTTCAAAAAAAGGCACCGCCAGTGGTGCTCACTCAAGTGTTGAACGATTGCGACTGCATGTGTGGCCCTAGGGGTAGGCAAATTTTAATGAGATCAAGAATGACAAAATATGGGGGAAAACGAGTCCATGAAAAAATTATTACATTCTTTAAAAATTTATGACTTTCTTTGAGAAGAAAAATTTTGGGACCCGTTTGACAAAAATTTGGGGGCTTTAAAAATTTCTGGGCACCACTTTGAGAATCCCAAGGTTTACTACCTTCATATAATTAGGGAGCACAAAATGTGTTTGGAATGTCCTTCACTCAAATTAAACCACTTCACTAAGGGCTTAAACTATTAATTCAAGCTCCTCTTATGTCAATAAATGAAACGATGGAAGTCTTTTTTTTTAAGGAAAATCGTGGCTTTATTTGTTGAAGTATACTGATTAAAAAACTTATAGAAAAAAAATTCTCCACAGTCACCCAACTCACTCCCGAGGCACCAATGGAATTTGGAGTCGGCACTCAATCGTGGGGCAATGGCACTCTTAGATATCTGCTAGTTTGGCAAAAACCTCCAACCCTGATACCAATTTACAGATATAAAATTAGCTGGAGCACATTATCGAATGAAACTTTATTTCAAAACAGCAAGTATCTCTCAGGAGTAAGTGTCGTCCAAAACAAAAACATTCTCCGTAAGCCCAATTACATAATCATTGTTTTTACTCATTTCACAGAACCTGGATCACTACTGGTTAAGCGATGTTATGCCAATGACGGAATACTTCCTCGAATTATACGCCATAGTGAAAATCGACGTTAAAAAAATACCAGGAAAGTCAACTCGAATAGTTGTACGGACCCAAGAACATCCTCGTGAGAACTCGACTATATCAGATTCTTTTATTCGCCGTAATTTATGGCGATACGAATATGCAAAGATAACCGATGCGATTTTTCTTTTTTTAAACAGCTCCGAAAAAACGAAGAAAAGTCATGCCAGATGAATTAAATCTGCTATACAAGGATACCATAAATAGTATCAGAGTCACTAAATTATACTGGATTCATGAAAATTTATACGCTATTGTAGATTGGAAACCAATTGAAGAAAATGTTGCCACTAATTATTCTGTAACTTGGGCTCCCAGTGAGGCTTGTAGGAATTACGAGGCGTGGTACGTGGCTAGAGCGATTGTAAGTATCAAATTTTTATTTTTATTTTCACTCGAATGTAAGTCCAAGGTACCTAATAAATTTTCAAGCGCCTAAGCAAATAGAATAAAACTAGCAAAGTTGAATAAAAGATGATACTTTTGCATAACCAGAACTGAGAAGGCAGATTTTTCAATTTTTAAGTTCATAAACAAAGCATTGTAAGTATGCATTTCTTCAAAACTGACCATTTCCATTCATTGCAAAATATTCTGAAAACGAAATATTTATTTCGTTTTTTTTTTCAATTTCAAAAACAAAAATGAAAAAATGAAAAAATGAATCAAAATTAAAGAAGGCTAAATAATCAAAACTTCCACTTCTCTTCACCTATCTACGTCTATAATTAAATATATTCATTTTTGAAAATTGCAATTCGTAATGTTTTCATTTATGATAAGTTTCAAAAAAAAAAAAAAAAAAAAAAAAGTTAACGGAAATGAAACTTTGGCAAAAATCTCGGGGGAGGCGAGGGGGGGAGATGAAAAAATTTGCTAACTCAATATTCTTTTTTTTTAAATGCTTACCAGTCGTTCTGAAATCAAAACAAAAATTCATGTTTTTTTCATGCTCTTTTTTCGAATTCCAAAAAAAAAACTACAATTCCTCTTCCCCTTCCAAAAAAAAATCGTATTTTTTTGAAAATTCCATTCGAGATCGCCAATGAATTCCCTGATAAATAAGAAAGGCAAATTTTTTCCGCTTCAAAATATTCAATCGTCTGAAAAGGAAGGGAAGAGGTTTAGAGGTTTTATATCATCATTTTGAGAATAAAGGCATCCAAAAATTGAAATTCCTTCATTTTTTAAAAATATTTTAGATTTGAAATCATCGATTCCTACATCCATTCATTTTTGATTTTGAGAAATTATTACTTTCTCCTTCAAGCAGATACATAAATTATAGTATAATGCCTGAAAATCCCTGAATTTTTGTTCTGCCTCTCCCCATCCACCACATTTGTTCGTTTTTGTTTTCAAAAAATATCCCGAAGCTTCAACCCTTACATTAATACCGATACGTGAAAATAAAATACAACAATTAATGCTGCAAAATTGAAAAAAAAATGATAAAAAATGATTCAAAATTTACGTGAATAGATACTTGATGATTTTTAAAATTAAAAAATTTCGATTTCAGCACTTCCATATAATTTCTTATGAAAAAAAATAATAATGAAAAACTTTAAGATCTCCAGATGAAAAATGAGAAGGGCTTTATGTTTCTTCAAATATTCAAAAAGTTGCATAAAAAAATTTAAAATTTCTAATTATTAAATTTCTTAGTTTTTTTTGAATAAGAAATTACATTACAAAAGTTTTCAACCTTCTCCCCTCCCCCTCTTCTGTTATGTAAGGGACTGGATTTTTATTTTGAAAAATACATATCATGAATTTTGATATCCAACAGTGATTTCCTGTTAAATTTTTCTTCATACAAGCAGATTTTTGAAAAAAATTCAAGATTCCATAAAAATGAATAAGAAAACGCAAAAAATGGCTAGAAAATGTAATTTTATGCAGTATATGTAAAACAATGATATTTTCGATGACATTCCACCTTTCGGTGTTGAAAAAGTATCTTTCAGATAATTTTTAAGGAAATCCAAAATTAAATGGAATAAAAATTCAAACTAGATTTCGAGCATAGTGAAAATTCATATGTAAAACAAAAACATTTTCCTAAAACTGTAATTTTCCAGTTTTTCAGGGGTGAACAAAATATGTATCAAAAATAATGAAAATTCATAGATCGAATTTCTTGATAATTACTATCGCCAAGTTTGAAAGAGAAATGTACAAATAAAACTTCAGTACCAATCTCTCCTTTAACTTTGTTCAAAAATGAAAAAAAAAATCAAAAACTAAAAACTTGATCCTTCTCAAATTTTTGTTGGACTCCAATAAAAAATTGAAAACTATTCTCATGTAGTGGTTCCCAAAATTTTCAACTTTAAGAACCCACATGCAAAAATTTTCTGGCTTCGAAGTTCGTATGATGGCTACTGACTCAAAATCTACCCTTTTAGACAATCCACCATTTCTATTTTCGAAGTTTGAATTTTTTTCAAAACTTATAGTCTTCATTTTTCAAAATCTCATAAGAAAAGCAATGAATTTTTTTTCTAAGCTTAGATATCAAAAAAATAGAGTTTGTTTCCTTCCATTTTTTTTTTTTTTTTACCAAAATCATGCGATAATTCTACAAACCCTTTTTTTTTCAAAATCATAAGAACAAAATGTTCCTCCAAATTAATACCTCTTCTCGAAAAAATTACCTGTTAAAATTTAAAATATCAATTTGAGCATTTGAAATTTTAGATATGGGTTATTTTTGAATATTTATACCTTCGATATTTTTTGGTTTCAATCCAAAATTTTACCATGGTTGGGATACTTCCTTCATTACAAAAGCTTTAAGCACAGCTTTAATTTACCTCTCCTTTACGAAATTCAACAAGCTACAAAACGTCTAAAATTCAGTATAACTTCGCAGGAACCTCAATTCGAGATCTACGATTTGGTACCAGGCTGCGACTATAACATCTCGATCAAAGCAATCCATAACCAAACCTTATACACCGGAAATTCTCTACTACCGATCGTCAAATGTTACAAGAAACTGGATAAACAAGAGAAAAAAGAATACACTTTTGCAGGAGCAGAAATCCCAATCCATCCAGAATTCAAACCACTTCGAATCGTCGACTGCCCACTACCCGAAATTTATCGACCAGGAGATTAAAATTATCAAACCAGTACCATATTTTTGTTATTTATTCTTTAAAATTCATGGGGATTACTTAAATGTAGCCGGGCTAATATATAAATTTCAATTCAGTGTTCTAGTTATTACCATTAAATAATTAAGTTTTTTACCTAATTTTTGTTCATAAATATATAATTTTTTTTATTCTGTTCTCATAGGCGTTTTTTTTTCAATTTTTCGACGCTATCGATTCGCATTATAGCTATTCGAATTTAAAATATTAAAGACGCGTTAAATAAAATAAATAATTATAACTGATAGATAAAATCAGTTTAGTACAATCGATTGCCTAACCAAAGTACGTAGGGAATTTCTCTTCGGAAAATAACTTTTTTTCTTACAATTCACAACGAGTATCTGCCTACTCGTATTCTGGCAACTACAACATCATTATAGTTAGTCGAGTTGCCTATTTGGAGTTTTCGAGGAGCGAATGTCTTTCGTCAATCATATTCCATAATTATTTCAGTCACATTTTAAAGATTATTCAACTTCCTATTGACCTACTTTTACTCTCACCGATTAACCAATCTTGTATTGAAATCTGGGACGTGAGCATAAGATTATAACATGGATGGAATGTACTTTTGGATGAAATGGAAAGGTCAGAGGAAAATTTTCCCATTGAAAGAATAATCAACAACAATCATCGGTTTGAAAAATATCACCTTTTCTCCCTCCTCCCATCTGACGGGGAAGGGGGGTGTAAATTCACTTCTCGCCACATATAGGCGAGAAATAAAATTATTCGAGTGCCATTTTTCGCTTCCTCCAAAATAGGAAAGGGAGGCAAACTTTAAATTTAAAAATGGATATGTTTTCAGGCAATGAATAATTTTATAAGTATGTACATAATTTATAAGCAGGGGGAGGAGTGATACGATAAAAACGTTTGAATATGTTTTTCATTTAATTTTAAAATAAGAATACATTTAAACTGAATGAATGATAAAACGGAAGAAATAATAACAGGCATCATAGCGAAATTTTTGAAGAAAAAAGTAACTTTCAGTAACTTTTTTTGAGCAAAAAGTGACCAAAAAATGAACAAAAAGTAATCAAAAGTACTTGACCAAAAATTCAAATATTTTCGGGGGGCAAATTTTTTTTACAGTTTTCTGTGGGGGGCATTTTTTGTAGTTTTCTGAAAACATTTCAAATTTGAGAAAAAAGTGGCCAAAAAATGATCAAAAAGTAATCAAAAGTACTTGACCAAAAATTCAATTTTTTTGGAGGGCAATTTTTTTATAGTTTTCTGTGGGGGGGGCACTTTTTTTGTAGTTTTCTGCAAACATTTCAAAGATAAATCAACTAAAAAGACGTGAATAATTTCATTTATTAAATTCTTTAGTCAAGACAACAAACTACCAAAAATCTATTTTTTTATTTTTTTCTTGAAGAATTTTGAAAAATAGCAATTTCTACATGAAAATTTGAATTTTTGCCTGGAAGTGACTTTTCAGGGGAAAAAAGGTAACCAAAGTGACCTTTCAGACGCGAAAAGTAACCAAAAGTGATTGAAGTCGAAAAAAGTGACCCGATATGATGCCTGTAAGTAATGATGATCATGTCAAAGAAAAATATAATATGTATCGGTACAATTTTGAGGAATTTTTTTTCAAATCTGATTTTTAATACTTGCCCTGAGCAATTTTTTTTTTGACTTTACAAGTGAATTTTAATTTTTGCAGAAACACGACCTAAAAATGATAATTTTTAATTTTCATTAAAAAAATTTAGTTCATTTTTCTTTTCAATGTGTTTCAAAAATGCCGGTGGAAATGATAAGAAAATGACTTTTTACTGAAATTCGCATCAGATTTTGAGAAAGTTCAAAATCTGACACTACAACATTTTATTGACCACCAAGACATGCATCGATAAAAAATTTTCAATTCGATAAATTAAATTGATAGTCAATTTTCTAATTCCTATTATAATGTACTTTATTGCTTTTTCCCAATTTATTAGGTTTTGTTTTTCAACTTAAGCAAAATATTTTCTAAACAATTTCAGAAATAAAGTTCTCAGGGATTTGTTTTTTGATATGATTAGGTCTTGCAGCTGAGAGTATGGTGGGGATCAATCAGAAAGTATATTCTGGGGAAAAAATTCTTAAGCATGGGCACTGGACAGGTCTGAAAATTGACCGCATCTGGGCATTTCTGATCCATATCTGATCAGGCTTGGGCAGTAGGGTGGATTAGAAAAAAGTTTCTTCGATTTCGCTCATTTTTTGATAAGTTGTATAGTTTCAATGGGAAAGCTCCTAGAAAAATATTGAGCTCCTAATTAGGACTATTTTGAAAAAAAAAATGTTTTTCGTGTTTAATTTAAACCTCCTAAACCCTACTATTTTTGAACGCGGTAGGACTGAAAAGATGCGATTTGGGATGATGAATTTCATGGAGTGTTTGGTTTTTTGATTTCAAGCCCTTTTTTTTCATGTAAAGAAAATGAATTTTGAGAATTTGAGCAAAATGGTCGTTCAAATAGTGTATAAGAGGATTTTCTGACCCGCTGAACACGAATCCGATGTTAATTTTCTAATACAATCATTTTTTTCTTGAAATGCCAAATTTTTCTTCAACGTAATATTTTTGACAGCGATTTTCTACTACAAATTAAAAAAATAAAATTCCAAAGGAAGAAAATAATCAAATGGAAAAAAATAACATCGAATTACCAATTACATTTTGATCTACGCAATTTTCATAAAATTTCAAATGGCAGCATTGCTACAAAACATTTTCAAAAAAATTTCAAGCCAATGAATGAACAACTTGAATTTTATGAAAATTGCGTGAATCAAAATGCAAATTGTAGCACTGCTATTAAATTTTTTTTTTAAATATTATCAAAAAGTATTTTGGTTGATCAAAAAAATTTTAACGCTGTTTTTACGAGTTTGAGTGCGCGATTTGAATTCGGTAAAAGTAAAAAAATCTTCAAATTCGCGATTTGAAAATTTTTAGCTCCCTTGTAGAAGGCAAAAAGTATACTCAAATTACCTACATTCTTTGTCCCCTGGTTGAGTAAGTCAAAAATAAAAAATAAAATGAATGAGATCAAAAATTTCATAGGTACCTCTACTTATTTTTACCTGCATTCGAGTTCGAGTATATTTGAAGAATATAACAAATTTTACGATTTTTCAATGCTGTACTTTCCAGTGGAGAAAATTACAAAAAAAAACTATTTTCAGAAATAAACTTCAATTCCATAATCACCTTATCTTCCCACTCCAAAACGGTTTCCTTCTCAATTTAATCAGCTATTACCTAAATTTCGAGTTTGAAGTTGGAAAAATTTTTTAAAAAATACGTTTTATTCTACAATTGCACTAAATCCTAAGTTTACTTGAAAAAATTAGGACAATAAAAAAAAGTGGAAAGATGGGAAGATAGGAAGATAGGAAAAACACAGAGTTAGGAACGATTTGCAAAATATAAAGTTCAAATTTCAACAACCACAAACCGTAAAATTTTATTCGAATTGGCGCAACGTTACTCATTAGGGAACGAATTAAGATGAGTCAAATACGCTTATGTATTACAATTGGAATTGAGTTAAAAATACCAAAAATATTCGTAGGTATCAGTCGGAAAACCCTAAAGATGAATTAAACAATTACGATATGAGCAGAATGATCATACATGCACCTTATAACAATTCAACGCGATAATTAATCACTTTAATTTCCAAGTGATGAAACCCATCGAACCATTAAGAGAATAAATGTTTCTTAGACACGTAGGTAAATAACTGAACAAAGATATTTGTAATATACCTAATTACGTAGATATCGATGCAGATAAAAATTACAGTAATTTCATTTTGTAAAATATCTAAGATCATCGTTTAAAAAATAAATGAAAATTTCCCTTAGAGTCCGTCCAATGGGGTGGGAGGGGGGATCGAAAGAGTTCACGAATCTCAAGCAGCATGAATTAAATTAAACGTGAATGTGAGTACATTACATACTAACTTCAAATTATGTTTGCCAAAAATGGGTTTTCAACGATCCAAGTCCAAGTTTATTCTGAGTTCAAATTCTTCAATTTCTTTAATTCTAAATTTCCCAAAATGGTATCCAAAATTTTTTCAATTTAAATTTTCTCAAAATTTTTCCAATTTTGATTTTTATATTTTTTTTAATTTATTAAGTAAATTGAAAGAAATTTTGAAAAGCTTGAAGTTGAAATTTTTTTTCTAAAATTCCAAGTTGAAAAAAAATGAGAAAATTTTTTTAATATCATTGGAAAAAATTTTCGAGTTAGAAGAAATTTAGAAAATATGAAATTGAAAAATTAAAATGGGAAATTTTTAAGAAAATTTGAATTAAAAAAAATTTACAGTTGAAAAACTTTTAAATTGATACAATTTAAAAAAAATAGAATTAAAGAAATTTTCAAAATTTTGAACGAAATAAATTTGAACTTGGACCTCGAAATCCCTTTTTGGCACAAATAATCAGCAGCTAGAAATGAGGGGCTTGGTTCCAAAACTCACTTTTGCCAAAAAGATACTTTTTGAGAAAACAACGGAAAACGATTAGACAAAAGTGAGTTTTGACACCAAAGTTACTTTTCTTACGTCTATTATAGCAAAGTCGAAGCGTTAACATGAAAATGGAGATTGTAGAGTCGTGAAGCATTAAGAACGGAACCCAAATCCGCAAAGAAAACGTAGTAAATTTTCGTGGCAAAAGTGAGTTTTGGAACCAAGCCCCTCAAATGTACATCGGTAAAATCTTAATTAACACACCTGGCCAGGTCCGATACATTTTTCGGCTATTAAACTCAACTGATTGTTTTGGCAACACTGCTTCCATAAACTAGTTAAGAACGACCTCGTCGTTCCCACTTACAAGGCACGCTGATGCTAATTTTTTCTGGTACAACGTAGGTTATTACGAAGTAACGAGTAGTTGTCAAAATTTATTTGTACGACCAAGAAGTTCACAATGCGTAACGTTAATTTTAAGGCCTTTTAAAAGTCTTATGCACGCGATAAGAACGTTCGTCTAGTGGAAATTTTTTACTCTTTGGTGTCGGTTACTGTTTAGTGATAAAGTGAAGGTCCATAATATCGCAGTGTCATCGAGAAACACGCATGGGTGATGAATTTTACCCAGAATTTCAAAATCGATTCGAGCATTCGACAGAATTATAAGGTGAGATCATAAATGCCTAATACGATTTTTATTCCATTTAGATATAGAATTTTGCAAACTCGTAGTAAATTAGAATTATACTTGTACACGTTGGTAATTCGAAACTGTTTACATCCTGCTAATATGGCACGTTGCTGTTTCATCGATTATGAATTAGAGAAATAAAGAGAGATGAATAGGTAGAAGTACCTACATCGACGAACATTAAAACCTCATTCTTTGTCCTTAAGACTTATGATTTAAGCACATCACGTATCCGCAGAATTAGGTTTCTCTTATAACTCGTATAAATTGTTATTTTATAACTCCAATGCTGCCAATTTTCTTAAACCAAGTTTTCGAATTCTGAGAATTTAAACGAATCGCAGTAGGTAGGTAATGTAGGTACATATAACAAATTATGCTCGATAAGCCAATCATAATCTAGACATTTGTCCATAATGTATTTTTCATAGGCTTATATCTCGAGATATCAAATTACCAAAAACAACTATTTTGGTAACTCAAACATGGCATCTTTTGCACAGTTTACCAAATGCAAATCAGCACATTTTAACAAATACATTTTTTATGCAAATTTCGCCAAATATTTACCATTCTCCAAAATTTGCATATAATTTCATAAACTGGTTCTTTTATATAAATAAAATGAGCTATATTTTTGATATTAATTACAAAAACTGAGCAACAAGTAAATTAAATTCTAATGTTTACACTACTTTTCTTTAAAATTATAACTAGATTTGGGCAAAGAAAAGCAAAATTCCCAAAAATTATTAATTTACCTGTCATGAATATATTATTATTTCATATTTTCAAACGAATCGTGGTAAAAATTCAAGAATAATTGATTAATTGACTTTTTTTTTTGTAACGGGCACTTATTACAGGATGTTTACTCATCTCAGAAACTGCTGCGATACCACAAATTAATCATGAGATAATTAGATATTTAAAATTTAATTTAAATACAGGTACTTGATTGCTCCTCATTTCTTCGCTTTATTTTTTTGAAAAATGATCGGGATTACCTAGTTTAAATAAACGAATCATCGAAATTGAAAAATAAATGATAATTTATGGAGATTGCGTAATAAAAATGAAAAAATCGGTATTTTACTGGAAATTTGATCAATATTAAAAATAAAACGATCAATTTCGTAAATTCGATTTCAGCATGGAGAATTTATTCTAAAAGCTGCTATTTTGAGAAAATGAAAGAAAAATCTTTTCACATTATGAAGTATTTTTTGGATTTTGACTTGAAAAAGGGGATAATTTTTTTTAAAATGTTCATTATGTTTGAAACTTTTGTCAGACTTGATTATATTTAAACTGATATTTTCATAAAAGTTCAGTTTTTTCGAAAGATTATGTCACCAAGATCTTGAGTTGACACTAAAAAACCCCAAAACATCGAATTTTTTGGATTAATATGAAGTGTGTCACAGAGTATTTGGAAAAATTCAAAATAATTAAACCACCACCAAATAAACACCGTCCATCATGATTGACCTCACTTGACCCATTCGATCCAAATTTCAAGTATAATAGTGGAATTTCAAGTTTTGAAAATTACTTTACTTGAGAGACTCGTTTCATTAAGAAACTCATTATTCATAAATTTCTAGGGATTTTTATTGTAAACACCTCCAAAAAAAATGAAAAACTTTGAATTAATTTTATTTGAAATGAAGCTAATAAAATTTCCATTTTAGAAATTGAAAAAAAGAACTCCGTTTTACTACCCCATTTTTTTCAACATTTTTTCAAAATAAACTCGAAATTATGATTTAGAAAAAAAAATACATGCTAAAAAGATTTTTTCATAAATTTTTGGAAAAAAGTAACCAAATTATTAGAAAAGTGAACTACATATTTGTACATAGTCCTATCTGTAATCCAAAACGAAATATTCAAGGGTAGGGGTAATATGAGAGCTACAGTCAGTGTTCTCGAGACCCCTCTCCCTAAACAAAAGGAGAGAAAATTTTGAAATGATATCCATTCGGAATGAAGCTGACAAAATCAGGCCCGGCGAGAAAGAAGTGCAAAAGGTGCATTTGCACCAGGGACACATTTTTCGAAAAATTCGGCCAGGGGCTTTTAAGGAGTCAACAAACATTGAATGGTTTCTAGAAAACACTGAAATTTTCAAATGTACTAATAAATGCCAAAAAGTTCATCAACTTGATAAAAAAAATCCAAAGAAATCAATTTTTTGAGAAAATTAACAGATTTTTTTACCAAAAAAAAATGAAAGACTTTTATTTAAAAACGTACCTAAATTTGTTGAAAAATTACTCGGTAAAATTGTCTAAAGTTGAAATATTTTTGAAATTTCAGTTGTAGGTACTTGTATTTTGAAAAAATTTCTAAAATTTGGAAACGGTTCGTACATAGAACTTCATTACAGTAGGATTCAGCTCATCAACTCAATACATTATTTATATTTAATTTAGAAAAATGGGCTAAAAACATAAAAAATCAACTCAAATTGCACTTCTTTAAAAATTTGGGAGATAAATGTGAGCCCCTGGGTATGGAAACCATCCTTTGGCATCAAAAATTGGTTTTTGAGGTGACACTGTTTTTGGGCCTTTCAGGGGAATCTCTACTCAAAAACCAATTTTTGACCCCTAAAAATGGATTCTATATCCAACTTCACAAATATAATGTTTGACGAGTCGAAGAGTCTAACAAAATTACATAATGAAAGCAGAACTTGAGCTGGACATTTAAAAAATATTTTACGATTTTTCAAAGAGGGGGAGGGGGTGTCTGTCAAGTGAAAAAAATCATTGAAAAATTTTCAAACGAAGTAATTCCAAAATTCCGAAAAAGGAAAAAGATAAATCGAAAATGTGAGAGTTTTATTGCAAAAAAGAGAGAAAAGCAAGACATTTTGACAAAAAAAGGACATTAGGACATAGAAGCACAAAGCAGAACAAAAATGCATGATTTGCTGGACTTGCAGAACTGTTAAGACTCCTTAATTATTGGCAGGAAAACAAAGAATTCTAAAATTAAATTTTGAATTTTCCAAAGAAAAAATGCCAAAAAATGTTTGCACTGGGTTCGCAATCCCTTTCGCTAGGTCTGGATAAAATCAAGTTCCTATTTTCAAGCTCTTTGATTTTTACAATTTTTTCCCAGTGGTTTTCAGTATGAACTTGAATTTATCAGAACCAAATACAGCGAATGTACCAAATGTAAATCAGGGCCCAGTTGTGGATCAAGTCACATAATAAGGAGCTGGGTAAAAAAAAAAATATGCGTGTGTAATGTGTATGAACCACCGGATTACCCATTCCATATCTTTATAATTGGTGTTTTTTTTTTTCGTTACAAAGCAGAAAAAAATTTAATGATTTTAAAGGCATTTTTTGACGCGAAAAATGGATGTTCCAGAAAAAATTCACCATCAGCATTTTTTTAAAAATTAAATCCGTAATATTGATGTAGGGAGAAGTGACTTTCCATAGGATTTTTTTTTGAAAAATTATAGTCCTCTGCAAGTGGTTTGATCCACAAACAGAACCCTCTGAAAAATTCGAAAAAATACCGGTTTGGGGAAAAATTCCCACAAGCAAAGGACTCATGGCAAAAATCTAAAACAAAGGTATTATGGTAGTAAAAACTCCACTCTTTCAGATGCCGCATTCAGTTTTACCTTTATTACCCACAGAAAAAATTTCAAATAAAAAAACAAGTAATCCAATCCAAAATTAAGTTTTAAAAAATGAAATGAATTATGCCAAGGTGTCTACCAAATCAAGCGAATGAAAATTCAGATTTCCCCAGGCTAAAAGTTCAAAAATTTCAGCATATTTTATCCCCCCTCCCCCTCAAAAAAAATGAAAAACACATGCCTCAAATTTATAAATTCACGCAATCCCTTGCAATTTTTTAGTTGGTACCAATAAATAAAAAAATCAATGAGGAGGTGAAATATAAATCATTTTATGGAAACAGATAAACGTGTTGAGCTCGAGTGAAGCGAGAGCGAAAATTTTTGCGAAAAAAATGAAAATTTACAGCTTTTCCCTCATACATGTTTTCCAAAACATGGCCACTAATTTCGAATTCTGTTCCATTCCCTTCCCCTTCTTTTCAACATCGTGGTCAAGGGCATCATGGCATTCCTTTCTCATCACAGCTCATTAAAAAGTAAATTTTCAAAAAAAAACTTGAGATTTTAGATAAATTCTGTATAAAGACAGAATGTAAATTACCCCCAGTGTAGCGAAGGAAATTTTTTTTGAATTAATTCATAATTTAATGGACAAAAGACATGCATTTTGAATAAATGATGAATAAAAAAAAAAATCAGATAAAAGATACAATAATCTGGCCCGAGCGAAGCGAGGGCGAAATGTTTTGAAAAATTTATAATAAAATAAGCGAAGAAACACTTTTCCAAATGATTTATCCTTTTTTTGTATTTTCGAAAAATTCTAGAGAAAATTCCAAAATTTCCTGACTTTTCCCGGTTTTCCAGAGAATGGACACCCTGAAAAGTTACTATTGAAAAAAAACAAATTTTACTGAGGAAAATAAATAAAAACTAATGAATTGTTGTAATTTATAATGCCTGCGGTCCAAGTCCAGAATGAAATATGTTACGAGGTATCAAAAAATTGGATAAAAAATGATCCTAACATTTCCAAACCGCTCTTTATATTCTAGAAAGAGGAACCCCAAAATTAAAAAAAATACTCCTGCTATTTCCTTTTTTTTAAAATCTAGTTTACTCATCAATCCTTATTTCAATTTGAGCATAAAAATCTTCAACATAGACAGAAAAATCCAACGCAGTTGAATTAATTCAATTCCTCTTTAAATTTCCCGAAAATTCATCAACCCCATCACCTCTCAGATCCTATTACAGAGTTGTCATTCGTTTCAGATCTAAATTCACGCGACGTTATTTTCCTGGTAAAATACAATCCCACTTCAGTTGAAAAAAACATACAAGGCGAAGAAAAATTATAATCTAGGGAAAACACACACACGACACGCGTGTTTCATCATTATACAGGCATTCGGCACTAGGGAAACTCCTGTAACTATTCATGTTGCGATAATTTTAAAACGTAATTACTAAAACAGATCTCTGCCTACCCCTCTTGTACCAGCTGATACAGCAAATCTGAGAATTCTCTTCATTAATCTCACACAACTACGTACATTGTTTGAAAAATTAAACTCGATTATAAATCTATTATTTGCTGATTAGGTAGGTATAACAGAATTCAAAATATTTTACATATCAGCATGAATATTGTTCGCAAAAAAACTGACAATTCTGCACAAATCACCCTGTCCAAGTGTCCACCCAACACACCCGACACATTTTCAAACTGACAAACGACCTTATAAATATTCATCAAAATAAATCATTTTTTTGGCGATAGTAATTCATCAACTGCCTCCACCGATGGAAAAAATTTTTGAAATGTTCGATTCAAGACGCGATACCATCGATCGATCAGGCCTGATACGTACAATCGACAACCTTAAACATTCAGTAGGAATGCTACAAGTTGGCAATCCTACCTAGATCTGATGTTTATTAATAAGGCAGTTACTTCTTCTGCGAATATGTATTTTGCAATCTTTCTACAGACAGTCTACATTTATAGGTAGTATAACCAGCACATAAAAAAACAAAAATACCTTGACGGACGATCTGTTACAAAATCACTTATTGATAAACTTATTAGATTTAATCAAATATAACCACAAAGTTCAAGAAAATCCCATCGTTCGAATTAATCCCAATAATGGACATTATGATTAAATTTTCCACCATCGTTTTATTAACACAACTCTACGATGCATTGCTCGTAATTTACTCGAGTGAATCACATGGGACTTTTGACACTCGTCGGAGTAAAATTTTAACACAAATGTAATTATTTTAATGTTCTAAAAAAAACCACGCAGTATACTATTTTTAATGGTAATGTAGGTACTAGGTACACCTTGATAATGAATAGCTCTGTCCACCATTGAATGGGTACCTACTTATTTTGTATGTACTTTAATTTACGCTTAGGAAGTTAATTTGTTGGAAGGATTTTATACACACAAGAGTACGATTGTGCGAAGATCTTGTTGCGTGGAGATGTTATGAAATACGACATCTTACTTTGGTGTACAGTCGTGTAAGAGAATTACATTAATATCGATGTCCGGATTTAAATTTATTCGCGAATTGAGCTAGGCTAACCGCTTTCTCTTCAGGAGCCGTTTAAGTAGGCAGAGTTTGCTCGACGGTTGGTTATTTTTATGCTGTGTGGTGTCGGGTGAACTTGGGTTTATCTCGTTGATTAGTTACTTCTTATTTTTAGTCAGTACGACGTTCCAGTATTAAAAATTCAATTGAAATGTGTGAAATGTTACGAAAAATAATTCATCGATTTTGTCTGGCTGTCGATAAGATGGACGAGTGTTGCTTTTGGAAAAAATGGAGAAAAAATTGATTGAAGAAGCAAATACCCATTACAAATTCACATTGGTAAAAATGAGGAGAGAAAGAAAGACAAACCAGTTAGAAGATTGTACTTACATTATCATAAATGATTAGAAAATTTTGCAGTTCAAGTACATACATCAAATCTATTCTTATATTGATTATGATTAGAAACCAAAAAACTGCTTCAATACTATTCAAAAAACTTTAAAAATTACTAATTTATAAAGATAGGGCTAGTTATGCCCATGTCCTATTCTAAAAATTACCCGTCGAGTTTCAACTTTACACTGAGAAAAATAGAGAATGAAAAATGAATAGAAAGTGTTGTAAAAAATTATAAATTTTATTCAAAAAAAATAAATTTTATCCAAAAAAAAATAAATTTTATCCAAAAATAATAAATTTTATTTAAAAAAAATAAAGTTTATCCAAAAAAAATAATAACGGGGCACCATTCGCAAAATTAGCAATTTTTATCAAAAAAAATAATAAAACTTATCACGAAATTTGGTAAACTTTATTGCATAGAAAATAAAGTTTGTCAATTTTGCGATAAATATTATTATTTTGCGATGAATATTATTATTTTTTGAATAAATTTTACTAGTTTTGTGAATGGTGCTTTTTTATTATTACGTTTAATAAAATTTATTTTTTATTTTTTTGAGTGTAGCTTCTACTTCAGAATCATAATATTTCAATAACATAAGTCGACATGGAAAATGCTGTTTGAGGTTTGATGGGTGATTTTCATAGTATTTTTCGCGCTGATCACGAGAAAAATAGTGAAAAAATTCCATCACACAAGGATTTTTCACAATTTGAATTTTTCGTTTAACGGGGTTTCCACTTTTTTTGATAACTTTTGACACTTCAAATCGATTTTTTGAGAAAAGGAAGGGTTCTATGAAAAAAATTAATGAAACATAAATTGTAGAGCGTCAAATTTCCTATCCGTAGAGTCCAATTAATTTGTTCTTAGGAGGCTTAGCTTTCGAGATATTTTAGCTCAAAGTTCAAAATTCCACTTTTTTTTTGAATTGAAAATGTCTCAAAAACTAAGTCTACCAAGAAATAACTAATTAGACTCTGCAGATAGGAAATTTTACGCTCTGCAATTTATGTATTCTATTCATTTTTTTCGTAGGACCCTTTTTTTCCGCAGAAAATCAACTTTAAGGGTCAAAAATTACATCAAAAAGTATAAAACAAATTTTCAACGAAAAATCTTCCAATTATAAAAAATCCCGATGTCCAGGAATTTTTTCACCATTTTTCTCGTGATCAGCGTGAAAAATAATGTAATAATTATCCATTAAATTTTAAACAGCATTTCCTTTTTCTTGTTTTAATCACTGTTTTTAGTCTAAAATGTAGCGCTGATTTTAAAATTTCTTCATCACTCGAGTTTTTTTTTGCAAAAACAATTTTTTCTTCATAAAATGAACACATATTCCCTAATTTTATTTTGAATTAAAAGCTTCACAAAAAACTTACAATTTTAATTTTACAACATTATAAATTAAAAAGATTTGTAAGATAATGCTATTTTAAATTTAATGGATAATTATTATATTATTTTTCACGCTGATCACGAGAAAAATGGTGAAAAAATTCTAGGACGTCAGAATAATTTTTCATAATTGGAAGATTTTTCGTTGAAAATTTGTTTTACACTTTTTGATGTAATTTTTGATCCATAAAGTGGATTTTCTGCGGAAAGAAAGGGGCCTACGAAAAAAATAAATAGAACATAAATTGTAGAGCGTAAAATTTCCTACCTATGAAATCCAATTAGTTTTTTCTTAGGAGGCTTAGTTTTTGAGATATTTTCACTTCAGAAAAAAAAGTGTTGAACTTTGAACTATGAGCTAAAATATCTCGAAAACTAAGCCCCCTAAGAAGAAATTAATTGGACTCTACAGATAGAAAATTTGACGCTCTACAATTTATAATAAGTACATCCATTTTTTTCGTAGAAGCCTTCCTTTTCTTAGAAATTCGACTTGAAGTGTCAAAAGTTATTAAAAAAAGTAGAAACCCCGTTAAACAAAAAATTCAAATTGTGAAAAATCCTTGGGCGATGGAATTTTTTACTGGTTTTTTCGCGATCAGCGCGAAAAATACTATAAAAATCACTCATCAAACCTCAACAGCATTTCAAAAGTTTAAAAATGTCGACCTGTGCAATTTTTAAATTTTTTTGACCATTCCCCAAAAAGTATAATTTTTTAAAAATTCAAATTTTGGAAAGTGCCAATTTATTACCATTTGTTTCGATTCCTTCGTTCTTTTCAGGCCATTTTTTGGACGAATTTCGAAAATGTATCAGTGCAAACTGTCATACCTATCATGAAAATGACAATTCAAAAATGCAAAAGTCCGAGAACACTTTGAACAAATACTACGAAATTTTTATTTTTGAAAACGTGTCTCTTCAAACCTTGAACGACAATCTAGGATTTCAACGATTTTATAACCATTCTGCAAAAATCACCATTATTCCCTCTTGGAAAGAATTTTAGTGATGCGAAATTTCTCCCGCATTACACAACCCAGAGCTGAATGACGGTATTCTGAAAGTGCTCCCCTCCAGGGCTGAATTTCGTTATTTTATGAAATCTCCAGAGCTGAATTTCAGTATTTTAAAATTCCTATTGTAACCTCTGAACATTAAAAAATTGCCTGTCTTCAGAGGTGAATTCTGAAATATGAAAATTCTTCTGTAACCCCTCCCCCTCCTCTACTCTCATCTGGAGCTAAATTCGTACTATCCTTTAGAACAGAACTTCAGTAATTTAAAAAATGTTTGTACCTTTTTCCAGAACGAATTCTATCAGCTGTTGAATTTCTTTTGCACCTCAAATTTTATTCATTTTAAATTTCTCTTGTACCTCCCTTCAGAGTGAAATTAATAATTTCACATCTTTCTCGTCCTCTCCCTCCTTCAAAGGAAATTTTGATAATTTAAGTTTCTCCTGTTTCTAATCCTGTAAGGCAGAAATTTGGTTATTTTAACATTTTTCTCATTCCCCCTACAAAGCGAATTTCATCAATTAAAAATTTCTGAGGCACCTTTCTCCATGGCCAAAGGTCAATTCCAGATTCTCTATGAAATCTCAGGCTCAAAGCAAAATCAAAATTTCCAAATTTTGGAGAATTGAGTCCTTTTTTTGGGACTCTTAGGGACATGATACAGCTCTCAAATAAATTTTTTCGATCCCTAGTAAAATTTTCAAATCAGAATTGGTAAAAACTACTACATATGTATACAGAAAAGTAAAACCGATACCAAATACCAAACCTTCCAATATATTGGTCAATCAGTTTCTCTAATACCCAAAATAAGAATTTTTCAGATTTCTACCAATTTAAAAAAGAAATGAAGGTATAAGAAGAATTTTCATTCAAATTAAAAATTGACACAGAAAATCATAGGTCAAGGTAAATGGTAATTTTCACCAAAAAATTGCAATTTCAACGAAAAATGGTTGTTTAGACCAAAAATGGTTATTTTCCTCAAAAGTGACAATGTTTACTAAAAATTATATTTTTTTTACCTAAAATGCGGTATGGATGTAATTTTTTCTCAACATCGCAGTTTTTACCTTCAAATTCTTGTATCAATTTTATACTTTTCAATTCAATTAATGTAAGTGTGTTGAAGACTGGTAGTTATTAGTTGACTCATGACTCAGCAGGAAATTTCAAAACATTTTTCGAAAATTTTAATCAAAACTTTGAATGATTGTAATTTTTTTTACAATTTTTCAATTTTAAAAAAATTTGAGGAAGAGAAAATCGGAAGTTTTCCACTGGTGGGTACATCTGTTTCTGTTTCTTTTTCAAGGTTGAGTGTAAAGTAATATAGAAAATACAAGTAGACCAACTGCCAGACCGGCGGGGGTGTCGGTAACGTCGGAACGATAATGGTTCTATTTCCGGCCACATAACGCGCGGCATTCGCAGTCGTATCTGTTTTATTACGGCTTATTATGCATCGTTTCACTTTACATTAAAATAACTCAAAATTTTGAGTGAGCACATAGGTGTTTGAGGTAAGGAAAATGGTCTACGAGAAATTCTCTACAAAATGGGATAGGTTCGAAAGTTCTGCCGGCAAATGAGTGAAAGTTATAAAAGTTCGAATTCGTCAAAATACGTTTCCGATGTAAATACTAACGTTTTTTTCACTTTACATTAAAATAACTCAAAATTTTGAGTGAGCACATAGGTGTTTGAGGTAAGGAAAATGATCTACGTGAAATTCTCTACAAAATGGGATAGGTTTGAAAGTTCTGCCAGCTACCAAGCGAAAGTTATTAAAGTTCAAAGCTGTAAAAATACGTTTTCGCTGTAATTACGAAGCGGTTTTTCTCTTTACATTGAAATAACTCAAAAATTTGAGTGAGCACATAGGTGTTTGAGGTAGGGAAAATGGTCTATGAGGAATTCTCTACAAAATGGGATAGGTTTGAAAGTTCTGCCAGTCACCGAGCGAAAGTTATTAAAGTTCAAAACTGTCAAAATACGTTTTCGTTGTAAATACTACGCGTTTCCGATTTGAAAAAATTCAACAGTTTTTCACAAATCGAAAAATTCATTAAAGATTTGTTGATTTTTTGAGAAATTGAAGAACTTTTCTGAAACTTGATTACTTTCATAAGAAATGAATAGGTACGTAATTTCCACAAACTGGGACCATTTTTGAAAAGTTGAAGAAATACCTATTTCAAGCTTGCACATTCTTCTAAAAATAGAAGAAAGCTCAAGAACATGAACAGTTTTCTGAAAGTTGAGCAATTTTGTTGAAACTCGAGTCAATTTAAGAATTTTTTCAAACATGAACAAATTCTCGAAAAATTTTGACGACGTTTTTCCAGAAAAAGATTAACTCTACAAAACTTGACTGTTGTCTGAAAAATGCGCATTTCTGAAATTTTATAATGTTCCACAAATAAAAAATTTCCCCAAACAAAATTTTTTCAATTACCTGTAGAAATTTCCAAAAAATTTAAGTGAATACAATAATTTGACGCGACTCTTATAATTTTCTCTAATGTGATTCGTATTTAGATTTAATTCGCAAACACAGAATTCAAAAAAATCAAAAATATGATATATATTTCAAAAAATAGTGTGTTTTGTGCCTGGAGGTATCTCAGTGTACCTCAGACAATGAAAAAATTGAATTTTCTTGAATTCAAATTTTCAACATTTTCCAAATTTGAAAAAGCATTTTAGATTTCAGAAAAATGAAAAAAAATTCGGGCTTAAAGAAATTTTTAATGACATGAATTGGAAAAAATTTCAATTTGAAATTAATTTTTAATACCGAAATTTTTTCTTTCCAATCCTAACATTTTTTCAAAACTAGAACCAACGAAAACGTATTTTGACAACTTTGAACTTTTATAGCTTTCGCTCAGTTACTGGCAGAACTTTCGAACCTATCCAATTTTGCAGAGAATTTCTCGTAGATCATTTTCCTTACCTCAAACACCTATGTGCTCACTCAAAATTTTGAGTTATTTTAATGTAAAGAGAAAAAAAACGTTAGTATTTGCATCGAAAACGTATTTTGACGAATTCGAACTTTTATAACTTTCACTCGTTTGCCGGCAGAACTTTCGAACCTATCCCATTTTGTAGAGAATTTCTCGTAGACCATTTTCCTTACCTCAAACACCTATGTGCTCACTCAAAATTTTGAGTTATTTTAATGTGAAGTGAAAAAAATGCATACGAAAACGTATTTTTACAGCTTTGAACTTTAATAACTTTCGTTTGGTGGCCGGCAGAACTTTCAAACCTATCCCATTTTGTAGAGAATTTCACGTAGATCATTTTCCTTACCTCAAACACCTATGTGCTCACTCAAAATTTTGAGTTATTTTAATGTAAAGTGAAAAAATCCATAATACGCAATAATAAAACAGATACAGCTGCGACACTAGCGCTGCAGTTGTTGAAAATACTAAACATTATCAGCGTAGGCATCGGAATTGGGGAGTTGGTCTACTTGTATTTTCTATATTACTTTAGTTGAGTGGTTCTACAAAAAAAAATCCAATTTGGGGTAAAAATCTCACAGAGTATTCAAATTTGGTATTCTGATTTTATACTGTTTCCTAATACAGATTTCAATTTGGAGCGAGGGAGGGGAGTGGGTGGGAATAATTTTGGTCATTATTCTGAAGCGAGTTAACGTTATATAGGTGCAGAAAAAACGTTTAAATTTTATTCATCAGATTTCTCACGAACACAAAAAGAGTTAAGAATTATAATTACTCGAAATCTTCTTTACCAAAACAGATTCATATTTGAAGACCTGTAACGCCTCTAATATTAAAAATAGGCAAATTCTTCAAATAATATTTTTTATAGAACGTATGTGTACTCATCAAAATCTACAAAAAATATTCTATTACGATTTCACCCTCGAGCAATATTTACCATACTAACGACCATGAAAAATACACCTAATAGTACCCGAAGTAGCAAGTTACCGGTACACATAATGAAACCAAAACTGACTCATTGTAAACAGGCCTTTCACCCGCTATTACAACCGAAGAATCAGGAAGAATGGGAGGTAACTTAGATGGTGCTGTGACCACAATGACGCGGCAACATTAACACTGTCAATAGCTACACAAACTTGGCAAAAAATATTTTTATGCTAATTTAGCGAAAAATAATTGTAAAAAAGTAAGGCATTCTTTATGATTTGCACGTGAACATGATAAACAAAATTAAAATGCAAAACAGAAGTTTAGAATTCGATACATTGTCGGATTAAAATTGCTAATTGATGTTTTCTCGACATATGTACCTAGGCGTACTCGTTACCATATTATCGATTCATTTCTCAATCCTCATTTGCTTTCAGCGTTGAAAAAATTAATTCATAATTCTGTCAATTTTTTAAAATTCAAAAAGGAATTTCGTAACTTTTCGTTCGATTTTTTTCTAATGGAAAAATGTAAACATCGAGAACTGAAATGGCTTTTTACATAAAAATCACAATATCGTTATAACATAATTATCAGAAACCAGCCACCATTATAAGAGATCGATCTTATCCGGTACTCGAATCGTTTGCGGACTCGTCATATAATTTGTGGTTCCGGGTTCTATCAAGATACCAGCCTGTAGGACTGGACAGTTCAACGTGATCGCTGTACCAAAGACGTTGCATTCGTCGCCACTACTACTAACTCCTAATTAGTTTTGTCGAAAATAGGGGTTCGACCATCTGAGTCCAAATTTATTTCAAATTCAAATTTTTTCAACTCTAAATTTTTTCAGTTTCTTCAAAAAAATTAATTTTATTTTCAGAATTGCGTTTAATTTAAAAAATTTTTCAATTTAAATTTTCTCAAAATTTTTCCAATTTTGATTTTGATTTTTTTTTCAAATTCCATAAATATTTTTCAACTTTTTTCAATTATTGAGCTGAAAAACATGAAGTTGGACAATTTTTTTTAATTTCAAATTAAAAAAAAATTGAGGTAAATATTTTAAATTATTTTTAAAAATTTTCGAGTTGGAAGAAATTTTAAAAAATCAAAGTTGGAAAATTTTAAGAAAAATTGTACTTATTCAAAAAATTCTACAGGTGGAAAAAAATTTTCCAACTTTGATTTCTTCAATTTTTTTCAACTTCATAGTATTTAAAATTTCTTCCAAATCGAAAATTTTCTTCAATCATTTTAAATCTTTTCCTCTCATTTTTTTCAATTTTAGAATTTTTTTAATAGAAAATTTCTCAAACATTTTTTCAACTGAAATTTAAGCAAAAAATTTAATTTTATGCTCTTCAAAATTTCTTTCAACTTGATAACTAATTTTAAAAAAAATTTTAAATATATAGTAAAATAGGTATGGAATTGAAAAAAACAAAACGAAGAAATCAAAGTTGGAAAAATTTTAGAATTGGATACAATTTTGAAAAAAGAAATTAGAATTAGGTAACGAAATTAAAAAAATGAAGAGTTGAAAAAATTTAAACTTGATTAATTTTGGTCTTACATCGTTAAAATTCCATTTTTGGCTAAATAATTATAAGCTAGCGTCGTCGCCACCAATGTACTAAGTGACCATTGATACATGGCAGATAAGAAAAGAATACCAGTATAATTACGAGTACATCGAGTTGTTTACAAATTACTACAAGCTGGTACATCGAAGACATTTCGTACGAACCTATGATAATTCTTATTTGCACAGTTCATAGTTTTTTCAAATTGTTTACGTTGAGGAACAAAGGTTCACACGATTTACGACACTGGGAGAATTTCTCGAGTAAATATTACGACAAATTGATAAACGTATATTTACCCTGATGAAAATTTCCCGCTAATATTTACCCGTCAAAAGAGATAATTTATGAGTACAGTGGCCGTCGTTATTAGGGAGCCTTTGATGGCCTCTGCATCACCTGCGAATGTATTCGATTAAGGGAACTCCATACATAATGACGTCATAAACAGATCGAGAGTTTACAGCTTGGAAACCGTTTTGTAAAACCCGAACAAAAACAAGGTATTTTTTTTCCACGTCGCGAACGATTTGATTACGTACGAAGCGTAAAGCATAGACACCGCAGGAGAGGAATAGAGCAGAAACCAGTTGCCCTTGGTGTCTTTGATAAGAAGACACGATTAAGAATTTACCTTACCTTTCTACCAATGTCAAACGGCAATATTTTCGGATCGAATCTGTGTCGAAAATTTTTACCATTTAAAATTTTTCTCATGCAAGGATGACAATTATTTGTCAAAAAGAAAATAATGAGAATCAGAAGCATTTTGAAACGAAATAATTGTGGTTTACTTGTGGCCTTGAAGAGGTAGAGAACATTAGGGAAATTTTTTTCTCGATTTTTTTTTGATAGCTGAGATTTTATTTCTGGTGGTGTGAAATCGTCTTACATTAGAGTCATTAAAGTAAATTATCATCACGCTGCTAGGTATGGTTGAAATTAAATTCATTAGACTTATTCTGGGATTAGGCTATCTCGTGTTTTCAATCCATAATCGGCTGAGTCCGAGTAAATAACACATTTTATTATCGAACGATTGCGTTCAAACATTGATTTGTTTTTCAACGTTGCGCATTTATTCGGAAAGAAAACAATGTAGGTATATATTCTTGCACTTAGTCGAGAATAAAAGCAGTTAAGTTGGAGGCTGAATTTTTATTTTTAGTTCTATAAATTCGGAATTACCTGTTCTGTTTTTTATAAACTTACAAATCATCATTTTTTATTATAAAAAATCAAACTTAAAAAAAAATTTAGCCTATTGACTTCGTAATTAGCAATTTTTTTTTGATCTTCAAGTTTTTCAACAATTATTTTTTTATAAAAATTTAGACGTCAATTGAATTTATAAATATATTTCATTTCTATATTTTTGCGGGTAGGAGGCGAATCAGAGTAAGCTAATTGAGAGGGGGGGGTTAGAAATTTTGTACTGAAACTAAATTTTTTTCAAAACAAACAAAAGTCCTTCTCAAAAAAAGTCATTGAATATTCCGAAAATTTTCCAACTAAAACCTAAATATTTTTATCAATTAAAGATGCAATTTTTTAATCATCAAGAATAGGGAGAGAGCTACCCCTTCTCCATTTGTTTCAACCCTTTTGTGAATTTCCAGTTTACTAAATTTTTCAATTTAAAAAAAAAATGTACTAATTTTTACAAAGAGAAACATGAAATTCGTCAACATTATTTTCCAAAAGGTTTCATAAAAAATTATAGCAGTAAAAATCAGGTTTTATGTTTGTTAAGCATGCAATTTTAACGAACACGTTTTTCCAAAAAAAAAAAAATCTCTTCAAAAAATCACGTTTTGGAACCTATTGAACCAAACATTTTGAAATTTATGTGGTATACGCGGGAAGTGGTAACCAACTTTTGGGAATTTTTTCAGATTTTTTTTTGAACCGCCATCTAGCCAAAACCCTACTTAGAAACCTTAAAATCGCTCTAATTTCAAAACTAAAAGACATAGGTACGTTTTTTTCTTTTTGGTACAAATATGGTCCTACCTTGATACAATATAATGCAAATTTTTTCAGATTTTTTGGTTCAGGAGAACAGGCGAAAAAAATGCAATTTTCTATTCAAAAATACCCATTTTGTTATTCATGCAACCAAAAATTTTGAAACTTTTTTCAGATTTTTTTGGCAATTCATTCTACCCAAAAACCCACCCTCAATCTTTCATAATTTTCTCGTTTTTCGCCAAATACATGTGAAAATGCCGCGTTTCGCGTTTTTTTAGATAACTTTTAAATGTTTAGAGGAGCCCTAGAAATTTTTTTTCAAAATTTTTGGTCAATTTTTTGCTGAGTTATGCCTCTTTGAAAATTTTGAACCCTTTTTTGTAATGGGAGGTTAAAGGGGCGATGGAATTTTTTCCTCAAAATGAGTGTCATTTCTACATAAGTACACCACAATTTTTTTTTTTTAATTTTGAAGTGGTGGAAGTTCGTCAAAAAAAATAAAATTTAAGCCCCAAGCAATAAAAAACGTGTATTTATTATTTTTTTTATCAATTTTACGAGTACTTTATTAGCAAAAAAAAAATTATTCGCCAAAAATAAAATTTACGATAATATCTGACATTAAAATCGATATAAAATCATATTCGAAGGACCCGAACTTTCGGAACCCCGTTTTAGCCCTCAAGCCCCCTATTTTGAGTTGATATAAGGTCGGCAATATGGGTGTCGATTTCGCATAAGTCGAACTTTCTGAATACGAAAATGAAATCAAATAAGTAATCGGAGCCTTCAATTGTCTCGTACGATTTTTCAATCAAAACACCATCAAAAAAAGGAAAGAGAATTTTGTGGTATTTTTCCCCCGAGAACTGGTAATTGATTTGTATTTTACCGAGATATTTTAGGGGTGGGAGGGGGTTCCAATCCAGACATGAGAGGCTCTCATAGCAAGTTAATTCTCTTTTTTAGCATTTTATACTTTGAATTATATAAATATGGACAAATTATTCTATTTTTTTTGATGATGTCTTGATTAATAAATCGTACGAGACATTTGAAGGCTCCAATTACAAAAATTCATATTTTCTAACTGTTGTTTTTTTTTTTCAACAATAGAAATCCTTCAATTTTCACAATTCCTCAATGTGAAATGTAGGTATAGTTTTTTTTTTTTTAATAATTATTTATGAAGAGAGGAATTTTACAATTTTTTATTTCAAATCATCTCAAACTTGAAATTGTTCAATTTTTGTAATCCCTTAGAGACCTATATATTTATAAATTGATAATCAGTTGTCACAAAAGTAACAGAATAAACTACCAGTGAAAATTTAAGAAATTTATGACATTAAAAATTGAAAAATCACGTTCAGCATCTTATCCAACATGATAGGTACATAAATGATTTGCAACGAGTTTGAGTCATTTACTCATTTCCCTCGCTTCGCTCAGACACTAAACCTCAAAACTCGTCGAAAATTACATAAATCTCTGTAAGTGAATAATTTTTCAATTAAGAAGAAAAATAATCAATAAATTTTATTCATTCAGATTTCCCACTGCCTAACTTAATTTTTATGAAAAGTTGAATATTAAAAAAATTACTGTTGGAAAAATCATCAGCCTACAAAATGATAGATATATATTTCACCTTCTCCTTTTTAATTGAAAAATTGAAGATTTCGTAAGTTAAATTATTGGAAAGAAATTTTTAATTTATAAGTCTAGAATAAAAATGACTTATTAAATCACTAGCTCAGAATTTGGCATTTAATTCTGATATCCCCATTCTCTTTCCAACGTTATAATAGCAAATTTTAGAATTTTATCCTCTTGTAGCCTTTTATAATTCGTGTGACTAAAAAATTTATTCCTGATAATTTCCTCCTCCTCCCTCCTTTAGTTCTTCATTATTCTAAAATTTGTCATAGTGTTTTCCCCACAAGAATCTATTTTTATATTAAAAATATCAAAGTTTACATCCTTCATTATTTTTTTGATTTCGAATAATATGTTTTTTTAAGATAAAAATCGAGATATCACGCCGTTAGTTAACATCAAGAACAGATATCTATTAATTTAAGGATGCACATAGATATGAAAGTCACATTTTATAGATAAAAAGTCAACAAACATCTAAAATGCCGTTCCATGCATCACCCTCTTCCTCCTCACGTAGCGGATTCAATTGCAAAACAAGCAAATATGCATTCAATTGTACGTGTATAATCATCTCGTTAATTATTTGCGTTCTGAAATACGTTATAATTAGCTAGTAATTTTAAAATCATACATCGACGTCTTCTTTATAATAAATAAATCGACCTAGAAGCGATAGCGTGCTAACTCGAAGACGTAATACTCTCGCTTTGTAGGTATCCTTAGTCTAAATACTTCATCGGTTTTGTGGAGAGAAAGAACAGTAAAAAAGAAGAAAATTTCAAACGAATAGTCATCGTGTGGTTATGTCATGTAACTGAAAGCAAAGCAATGTAAAAATAATTAAATAACTTTTACTCGTCTTCGCGTATCCGCGAATTACAACACTTGTGCATTTAGGTTGGTTTTAAAAAAATACACGAGGTGAACATAACGTGAAATTGTGATTGTGATGAAGTCATGGAATGGCTCGTATGTTCAATTGTTTTTTTAATATGTGTGGTATATATTCATATTCATCTCATATTATTTTTTTAAATTATTATGCACATCGAAAAGGTATCCAGAAGTGGAAATTTAATTATCGGGGTGGATGCAAAAATGCATCATGAAAACGTAAAATATTTATTCGGAAAATCTAATTTTGGCCAAAAAGTTATGTTAGGCTAATAAAATTATTCTAAGAAGCCGAATTTAATTTTAGATGAAAATATGACTTTTTCCAAGAATGTTGATTACATAGGTACTCTGTGTGCCTGTTGGGAAGTGTTTTCTTATTAATATTTTCCCATGTTTTCTACATAACTCGAAAAAGATTCAATTTTTAATATTGTAACGCGTTCGGCGATACCAGACCTAAAGTCAGAAAAATCTATTTTGATTTTTTTGCTTATTTGGAGAGAGGGATAAATTTCCGTCAATTTTTAGACCTCACGGAGCATGCCCTAAGGCTAAATTCGTAGATTATAAAAATCCTATGATTTTTGATTAAAGAACGACTTTTTTTACATTTTTAGCGAAACCTCGAAAAGTCTATTTCTTACTTTAGGTCTGGTATCGCAGGACTTGTCACTATACTTAGTTCAAAAAACTTTTCCAGAAAGGGATAGAGTTAGCTTTCGAATGATATGATTACTTTGTAATTTCGTAAAATTTTACGTTTCTCTTTTTTTAATGCCACAAATGGAAAAATTGCACGAGATCAGAAAAAATTACATGAAAAAAAACTTATTTTATCCATAAATAATTTTGAAATTTTTCCAAAACATGACTTTTTCTTCACATATGACATTAAAAGAAAACAATTTTTGATTTTTCATTCCAAAGAGTTGCTAGTGTTTTTTTTTTACAAAAAACTTGAAAATAAATCAAAATTATTCTTCAAATATTTTTTTAAATCCAAAAATCGTGTTTTTTATTTTATTTTTAAAGGATTTTCGATTCTTCGGGCTTCGGGTTGATTCTGAAAATATTTTTTCTTTTGAATTTTTCTGATTCTTGTTTTTAAATGATTTGGTTTCGTTTTCCAGATGACCCAGAATTCTTCGAATTTTTCTACGCAGATACTTATTTTTTTTTTAAATCTGAAATGATTTGGACTTATTGATTCATTTCTAAAAAAAATTCTTTCACTTCTACTGTTTCAAAATGATTTTTGTTTTAATCTAAAAATAATTGGAGTTCATTGCTTTTAGTCTAAAAATGTTTCCATCTTCAATTTTTTCGGAAGGGCGGGTTCGATTTCGTTCTGAAGATGATATTAATTCTTTATTAGTTTCTTTCAGGAAATGTTTTTCAGTGTGTCCTCTATACTTCAGAAATGATTTTCCCTGACTTTTCCAGGTTTTCCAAACCAATTTTTCGAATTTTTCCAAACCTTTTAAATATGACATTCGTAAACGGGGGGGGGGGGGTTGCGTGAAGTACTTACTACTTGCATCCTGAAATTTTTTATAATAATGATATAAAAAGCATGGGGCCTAACAATTTTTTTTTCAAAATCACTATGTACTTTTTACTAGATTTTTAAATGTTCCTCTTCGGGCCCAAAAAAAAGATTCAAATTCAATTCTAAAAATTTTTGAATCCACCCAACTCCCCCTCGCCACAAAAATTTGACGATTTGAATTTATTGTAGAAAAAATTTCAAATAAAAAGAAAAAACTAACCATTCAAAGCAAAATTATAAAGTTTTGAAAAATGAAACAAATTATGCCAGGATGTCTGCCAAATCAAACAAATGAAAATTCTGATTTTTCCGGGCTGAAAAATCAAAAAATTCGTCACATTTTATTGCCCCCTCTTCCCCCTCAAAAAATGAAAAATATATGCCTAAAATTTATAACTTTATTAATAAATGTGTTGAGCCCGAGCGAAGCGTGAGGGCGAAAATTTTTACGAAAAAAGATTTTTAAAATATGAAAATTCACCACTTTTCCCTCATTCGGGTCTTCCAAAACATGGCCAATAATTTCGAATTCTGTTAGTCCAAGAGCCGAACCTGCTGAAAAGTGGCCCAAAGAACTGAAAGGTGGGACCGGTCCCAAAAGTTAGTGTATGTACCCCTATTTCGAAAATAATCGGTCTGCCGATCCGCAGCTGCTGCTTTAAAGCTCAGCGAAAGCTCAAAAGTTCACAATTTTCATGAACTTTTGGCCGGAAACACTGATGGTCGAAATTGGTGTCAAATTAAAGGATTTTTTGCGCTGAATTCGAATATGTAGGTCTGCCAACCCCAAAGTGCTGCCCAAGGCTCGGCAGACTGGGTCAAAGGGGGAGAAAACTCGAAAAATACACGATTTTTTGATAAAATTAACATGAAAATCGCCTAATTGGCATTTAATAAGTTTAATAAGTGCTTTTAAGTATTACTCAAGAACAATCACGCCTTTCCAACCTTAAATTTTTACAAAATTTTCACGGTTGAGGGGGGTGGGGCGTAGGGGTTCATCAACAAACTCGAGTATATAGGCATGCGATATATCAAAACATATGTTTTCATGGTCGTAGAACTCGATTATGGCAATGTTTTTCACATTAGAGGTGAATTGGTGGTACCTGTTGTACCTACCGATTTTTTTCATGAGACCATGCAGATCTTGCAAATTGCATTTTAGGCAAGCGAACAAGTACATACTTATTACGACTTGTGAAAACAGATATGTAAGAAACAAATTCTTGCGTTCGCTTTCAAAGTGATTACCAACTTTTTAGCGAAGTCACAATTGCGTAAGATAACATTTTCAATAAAATCTATGTGCAGCTCGTGAAATTTTAATTCATATTTTTTTTGTGAGAAAATTTAGTTTTGGCAAAAAAGGGTAAAAATGATGCGTTTTCTCTATTCCAAAAATTCACCATGTCCTATTGTGCAAACCATTTCCCACAAACTTTGGCTTAATGGATGTGGAATGAACCTATGTACCTATGTGCTGAGTTTTTTTTTCCGCCCGTAGACCATATGACGCTTATGGAGCAATTATTGAGCCAAAAAATGGCCAAATTTTACAAAAAATCGCACAATATGCGCGCGTACAAACAGTTTGGATATTTTTTGTTTGTTAGTCGTTATTTACTTATTAGACGTATAAAATGCAATTTGTGAGATTTTGTTTTTCCAAGTACATTTCCCAAGCTACTATTTTTGTGATCCGCAAAAATCAGTGGCACCCTCTTACCTCTAACGTGAACAACATTGCCATAATCGAGTTCTACGACCTTGAAAACATACATTTTGATATATCGCATGCCTATATACATGAGTTTGTTGATGAACCCCTACGCCCCACCCCCTCAACCGTGAAAATTTTGTAAAAATTTAAAGTTGGGAAGGCGTGATTGTTCTTGAGTAATACTTAAAAGCACTTATTAAACTTATTAAATGCCAATTAGGCGATTTTCATGTTAATTTTATCAAAAAATCGTGTAATTTTCGAGTTTTCTCCCCCTTTGACCCAGTCTGCCGAGCCTTGGGCAGCACTTTGGGGTCGGCAGACCTACATATTCGGATTCAGCGCAAAAAATCCTTTAATTTGACACCAATTTCGACCATCAGTGTTTCCGGCCAAAAGTTCATGAAAATTGTGAACTTTTGAGCTTTCGCTGAGCTTTAAAGCAGCAGCTGCGGATCGGCAGACCGATTATTTTCGAAATAGGGGTACATACACTAACTTTTGGGACCGGTCCCAGCTTTCAGTTCTTTGGGCCACTTTTCAGCAGGTTTGGCTCTCGCACTATGTTCCATTCCCTCTATTTTTATTATCAACGTCGTAGTCAAGTACATCTCACGCCTCATTAAAAAGTAAGTTTCCAAAATACTCGGATTTTAAATTCTGGAGAAAGAAAGAGTGTAAATTACCCCAAAAGTGATGAGGGAATTTTTTTTTTGAATAATTCACAATTTAATGGGCAAAGACATGCGTTTAAATATTATTTTTTTATACATTACGGTTAAGAAAAAAATTAGTCAAAATATGTAATAATTCGGTCTGAGCGGAGTGGGGGCGAAATTTTTTGAAAAATTTAAAATAAAATAAACAAAGAAACATTTAAATGATTTATCCTTTCTTTGGATTTTTAAAAAATTCCAGGAGAAAATTCTGAAATTCCCTGATTTTTTCAGATCACCAAAATTCCTTGACTTTTCCCGGTTTTCCAGGTTTTCCAGAAAATAGACACCCTGTTTTTTTTTCAAGGGTGATTCATGATTTTGAAGAAGAGAAAATTCCTTTGATAATTTTCATTTTTTCTGCAATTTTTTAAACAATTTTTCTGAACATGAATGGTGTTTTGGTTTTATTCTGAAAACGATCTAGATTCTTTGATGTGTTTCTGAAAAAAAAAAAATCGAAGGATAATTTGGCTTCTTCCTGTTTTTGTCATAAAAATTGTTTTCTTTGTTCTATTTTTTGAATATTTTTGTCTTTTGTTTTAATCGACCCCCTAATGTTAAAACCGTCTAAGTGCCACTTTTTTCAAAATTGAGATTTTTATAATTTTGGATTCAGTGAATCAAGCTGCATCGATTAAAATATAAAAAACGTAACTTAGAGTAATTTAAACCCTAAAAAAAAGAGTTTAAAATTTGCAAAGTCCATAAGCGCAATGCAAATTTTGTTACGTTTTTCAGCTCTCCTGTAAAAAACGAAAAATGGCACTTAGACGGTTTTAACATTAGGGGGTCGTAATTCTGAAAATAATTTCTTGTTTTTTTTTAAATTATGTTTTTGAATGATTCGAAAATTGTTTTTCTTATTCCGTTTTTTTCTGAAAATAACTTGTTTTTTTTTGTTCTTTTAGCACAAAATTTGTCCTAAAATGATTTTGCTTTCTTAAAATATTGTTTTTTCCTGATTTTTGTCTTTGAATTATTTGTGTGTGGGGGAGGAGGTCCATAGTTTCAACTTTTCTCCAAATTACTTTTTCATGAAAGTATTTAGACTTTTGGGATTTTTTCGAAAATGATTTGAATTCAATCTTTGGATTTATTTTTTATACCTAGGTCAGTGGCGTCGTTGGAATCGAAAATTGGGGGGGGGGGCACAAAAGGGGCCGTGTGTTGGACAACTTTTTTTTTGCTTTTTCGAAATGGAAAAAAGGGAGGGGAGGGGGAATGGAGACTGACTTTTTTCACTAGCTAAAAATGGGGAGGGGGTAAAAAGGGAGCCTTTTCTGCCCTTTCGTCTCAAATAGATCATAGAATTGTGATTTTGTTCATGCCCGAGCGAAGCGAGGGCGAAGCTATGAAAAAATTGGATTTTTAATGCCCTAAAAAGACATTTTTTCATGTTTTAATGCCTTGAAAATCCTATCTGATGTAAGTGTAATGTAAATTTATAAATACAACATAACTTTTGGGGGGGGGGCAAGCGGGGGCCAGCATTTTTCCGTGGGCCTGCCCCCCCTCTCGACGACGCCTCTGACCTAGGTACTCCTAATTCAAAATTATTTTGTTTCGGCGGTTTGATGCCATGAAAAATTACTTCAAAAAATGTTTTTTTTTTTCAAATTATTCAAAGAAAATGTTGAAAGGAGAACATCAAACCATAAGGCACAGAATATGTGATCAATACAACAGTGAAATTCCCATTCATAGATTTCAGTATGTGTTCCAAGTTTTCATCAATTTTTTGCCTCTTCACACGTAATTTATTTTTTATAGTATTTTTGTGTATTATGAAAGCGATTCGTAATTTTCAAATTTTCATCCAATATTTCCTCGCATTCTCATTTATTTCAACACATCCGACAAATAAACCGTAGTTAAAATAAATCACCCATTCGACTAATACGTATTTCACGATGGTTATTCGTCGAGCTCCGATAGTACAATTGTTATCACCTAAAATAACGAGATAAACCTCCGTTTAAAGATCGATTTACTTTCATAACGAGTAAAAAAGCAACCGTTTTCGACGGAAGATTAAATCCAGGTATACGTGTCGCGTGATTAAAAATAACCAAGCCGAAGCCACATCGACCAGTACACTTGTTGCTTATGCAATGCGATCTAATTATAAACTACCGTGTCTGGTATCTACAATCTTGACGTGGCTGGGTTAATTTCTTTTGTTTCAAGCTCACCAAGGGTAATACCTTCAAGTTCGAGCTTCGATGTAAAAGCATACACCATCAGCTTGAAAAAAAAAAACATAGCATCGATTTTCCTCACACATTCGTTCTAATTTTTGTTACAGGACTCGGGGTAATCTCAATGACACCGTCATGGGCCACATTCTGCATCTGGGGTTGCTGTGCTTAGCCGTTTTGCCAATTCTGCTAAGTTTGGCCGATCGATTACCATGCGACAACACCGAAAGATGCAGTTGCGTACAGCACACGTCCGAAAAAAACGAATACTGGTGCGGGGTAAATAGGACCCAGGTTATAATCGAAGTACGTCCGAATATAGGAGTAAAGGTCATCTGCAACGGGTTCAACGATTCGTCCTATTTGGATGTGCTAAAGGGTATCAGAAGTTCTCCGAATCTGCATCGATTCTCGCTGAAACAATGCTCAGTTCCGGATAAATCGTTCAACGAGATATTCAAAATTCTGGATATCGATTCCGTCAACGAGGTTTGTTTCGATTTATCCCAAAATGCCGCTGCCAACTTCAAACCGTCGCATTTCCAGAACCTGAGGTCGTTGCAGAAATTATATCTATGGAATAATAATATAACCGAGTTGCCGGAATACATATTCAAAGATGTGACCAATTTGACCAGATTGTATTTAAATGGCAATCAGCTGCAGAGCTTGCCAAACAAAATATTCGAACCTTTGGGTAAACTGGAATGGCTGGATCTAGGATTTAATAATTTGACCACGTTGGATGGCACAGTCTTACAATACTTGTCCAAGTTGAAGATCTTGAATTTGTACAAGAATCATTTGGATAACATATCGAAATCTTTATTCACCTCTTTGACCCAATTAACTTCCCTTGATCTCAGCAACAACAATATGACCAGATTGAAAGATGCCATTTTTGATAATTTACCCAATTTGGAGGATCTGAATTTGAATTATAACAATTTGAGCAAATTTCCGGATAAATTATTCGTCAATAATGGCCAACTGAAGACTGTCAGATTGATGGCTGCTTTTAGCAGCGAAATGACCACGTTACCAGGGGCCCTGTTTGCTCGACTGACGAAGCTCGAGACCGTATTCATGGATTCGAACAATTTGGCATCTTTGCCCAAAGATTTATTCCGAGAATGTGCCAATTTGAAGATACTCTCTTTGAGGAAAAACTCACTCAAGACGCTACCATCGAATTTATTCAAAGATACGAAAAATCTCGACGAATTGGATCTCAGTAATAATAATCTCGAATCATTTGACGATACTATATTCAACCCTTTGAAAAAATTAAAGAAATTGAAGCTGGATAGAAATCATCTGACCAATGTTGGCAGGTAAGATGTAAAAAAATAATCTATCATAGAAATAAGATGACCTTTGGCCATAAACCATCCACCGTTGAGTTTTTTCCGCCAGAAATCCCAACTTCATGGGTTTTTAAAAATAAAATCGATTAAATTATTATAAAGCAGATAAATTACAATAATTCAGAGCTCAGGTATTAACCGCGGCTCGAGCTCATTAACCAGAATTAATTTTCGCAATCAGTTTATCTCGCGTACCATTTTACCATAGATTTGCGAACCGCAGCAACAAGAATAACAACTCTCAAAAGTGGAATTTTGTTGCGGTTTTTTCAACGCAATATAACTAGTTTTCAACGTATACGTAGGTACTCTCCGGGTCGATTCGAAGGTACAATAACACGACAATTTAGACCAATCCGAATGAAACCGTGGTGGAATTCTGTACGATATTTATAGCGTTGAAAAAAAAAAACATAACTTGGTAGGAAGAGGCGTCTGAGTGAGAAGTTTTCATCGTGGAAAAAATTTTTCCCGAAAGGACATAAGTATCGTTTACAGACTTAATATGAAGTACGAGGCGTACGACACGTGTAATTATGGTTAATTTAGGTTTGTTAAATTATTATCATCGAGCTGTACTGGTTTACTGGTTTCTCTTTCTGTTTTGATTCGAATCTGCAAGTGTTGCTGTGTTGGTTGGTCTCGGTGTAGATTCGGATTATTAAATATGGCCAGTTCGTGAGGAAAACTCGATGTGGTTAATTATACGTCGTGCAAAATGGGTATACGTTGTAGCCGAATGAAACTTCTTGAGTTTTCTGTGCTAGAAGAATAGAAATGAGAGGAAAATCGACGATAATTCGCTTTCGGGGATTCGTTTTCCAGTTTGTACGTTTGATTTTCGTCGAATTTAATGAGAGAATATCTAGATGTGTTTTTTTTTTCAAGTGTAAAATTGAATATGAACCGTTAAGATCCGAAGTGAATACTGGCTTGTTAAAAATCAAGGTGATGCGAGTTGTAGGTTGTAATGTGGTTGTTGAGATGTGCTGATTCTGAGAATATTTCCAGCGCCATCGCCATGTTTTTTCATCTGCATCTCATTTGGATTTGAATAATATAATGAAGAAATTCCAAAAAAAGAGTATACTCAATAGATGAATCTAATTTCGAGAAATTGTTTATTAAGAATACGGTTTAAAAAAATTGGATCTGTTTCAATTTTTAGAATTTTTCGAAAAATAAAAAATTGAAGACGATGAGAAAAATTGAAATTTTTTCTCCCTGTACGTCAGTGGCACGAAAAATGCAAAGTTCATTAAATAAAATTACCTATCAATATTGAAAATTATACTTGAATGTTGAAGAAAGAGTTGGAAAAAACAAATTTATACAGAATTTCTCACTGTGAAGTTGAAATTCTTGAAAATTGGAGCATTTTTTATCAATTCAATTGAGTAGCTATTTTTGCTATTTCGTAACGTTGTTTGCTTATTTTTATGAAGTGGGGGGGGGGGGAGGAGATAGATAGAGATAATAACTAGGTATTTGGATAAGATTTTGATTTTTGATTTTTGATAAAAAGTTAGGAGAAAGATCTCAAAAAATGATACGTAAACGAAGTCAGCAGAACTTGGTAAAATTTACAAATCTCGAATTTACACCTAAATTCCTCTCTTCCAATTTTTCTTAAAATTTTGAAAAAGTTAAGAAAATTTATAAACTACATATATTATTGTAGACAATTTTGCAGTGAATTTAATTTTTCAGTTTACATATTCATAATCAATATCAATGCATTATTTTTTTAAACGTCCACACTTTTTTGGTAGGTACTTTTCACAAAGATTTGTCGAATTTTTCGAAAAACGTTAAATAATTTTTTATAAGCTTTAAAAAAAAGGGAAAGAAGTACGACAGACATTTTTTGATCGTTTTTCGTTGATTAAAAAACAATAATTTAAAAAGTTTCGACCTTTAAAATTTTTAACATCATCAAAATTTTTTAAGTAGGTATTAAAACCAAAGTATAAAGAGTTTTTAGGTCGAACCGAGTATTTATGCTTTTTTGCGATAATTTAGCATTTTTTTAAACCTTATTCGACAATTTTCTTTTTGATTCCTCCCAGAGATGGTCAAAGTAAGCATAGATGTCAATACAAAAATCTGTCACCCCCGCCTCCCCTCTCCGAAAAATTCAAAATGAAAAATTTTCAATGCTCCTCCGTAATTTTATAAAACATTAAAAATAATGGGTATCAAATTTTTACCAAATTCTCGGGTTTGAAAAATTATAATTTTAGCAAAAAATATTATTTTTTTCGCGTTTTAAACATATTTTTCCAAATCAAATATATGCAGTCGTAAAATTAAATCAAATTTTGATAATTTTTCAAAATTTTGGGATTTTGTTGAATTATTGTCAAAATTTTGAAATATGTAGGCCAAATGGGCCCTTTGGTGTTTGTTAGGGTTAATTAAAAATTTTATAATGATATGAGAGGTCTCAAGGGGTTCAAGGCTCCGGCTAGTATTTCTGAATGTGAGCTCGATGAAAATACACCTTTTTCCACACACCAATTTTATGAAGAAAAAATTAACTCGTTCTATCAATTATTTCCCACTTTTTCACATCAGAAAAATGTTTAAATACGTTGAGCAACTCTAGAGCTGAAATTTCTCACCTATTCCCTCCCCCTTTTCTATTCCTTTCCTAAAAATTTAACCGAAATCAGTCGAAAGGTTTTTCAGAAATTTAATTTCAAAACGTTTGCGAAAAAATGAAAAAAAAAATTATAAATGGTAATTTTTGGTAGGTTCGTACGTGAGAAAACAAAAAAATGAACAATTGTAGTTTTTTGCAATAAAATCAATATTAAAATTTTTCAAATTACCCTTCCTCCTCCTCCATATTCAATCTCGAAAAGAAAAATAACAAAATGAAAAATATGAAGTCCGAAATAAACGACATTGAATTTGAACAAAATAAAAGCCAGTTCATTTTTTTTCTGAGGCAGATCCAAACAAAAAATTTTGGGGAACCAGAACTATTTTAAACTACCTACCTGAAATTTTGAGATTTTCACAAAAAGGAATCAAAGAATGTCAAAAAATGAAACACAAAAAAACGAGGAAGGACCAAGTTTTTGAAAGGATTTTCCAAAATACAGAACTATTTTATTTAATTGAAGACAAAAGTACTGCCCGAGCGAAATGACTATTTTTTCAACCTTGTAAAAACCATTTTTGGCCTTTTGAAAGAAGGTATTCCCCCGTTTCCCTCCGTGGATGCAAGTCTATTTCTTCGGCTTCAATTTTCTGAAGACTTGTTTTGAAAACCACCTTCTTTCTGACATATTCAAACTTCAATGAGATGCTGCTTTCAAAAAACCAAAATAGGCCAGGGGAAAAAAACAGGATGAGTAGGTATTTTTTGTAAAACAAAACAAAAACCAATAACATTTTGCAAAAAAATTCACGAAAAACCAACTTTCAAAAAAATATTTAGAATTACGTTTAATTTTTCGAAACCAAAATTCATTTGCTTCTTAAATAATGAAATAATATTTGAAGAAGAAGAGATGAAAAGTAAAAAAAAAATCAATATCATCCTAAATTTTTCATAATTCATCTGTACTCTGATTCCTTCTCAAAAAAAAACATCCAAAATAAAACAAGTTGGTATTTCAATTTGAACAAGCACAACCTCACCACCACAGAAAAATGAGAATGAGGATTTATTAAAATTTCCCAATTTGAACAAATAGTCAGCATAGGCATTTCTTCCTCATGATGATCACATTTTTATAATCATAAAAATTTCTATATGCATCATTCATCGAGCAACGCTGTAGGAGATGCTATTAAGTACCAAAAGAATGATACAGAGACAATATTCGCTGCTGAAAATATTCGAAACCTACGCCAGAAAAATCTTAGAATTATAGAATTCCAACGAAATACTTGAGTAGGTAAATTCAAACACCATGATACCATACGTAAATTGATATTATTTTTAGGAATTACTTATTCGTAATGAAATCAGAAAAATGCCAATTCAGATTCAAGGGTGGTGAAAAATCTCACACTTATATGCCCAAAGAAACCCATTTAATTCTTTGCAACAAAAATGTACATATTACCAATGTTCTTTTGTAATACTTAAGATAAATTATGTGAATAGAATCACGTTTGTAAAATTACAAAAATTCACGATAAAATTCTGTTATCAGAATTTTTTATACTGCACGTTGGCATTACATAGGTTAATGATGATAAATCTGTTTTCTGCGTTTCTATAATTACCAACATCCCATGCATATTTCATAATTACAAAAATTATACCAACTTTGAAATCGAATACCCACATATTCATACGTTCGTATAACATGAGCTTAGTTTTATTTCATTTCAAATACTTCTTGAAAACCACGCGTTGTAAAAATCGAAACAAATAATCTTTATTTGATTTCTTGAAACGTAAACCTGAACTATTCCATTTTTTTGAGATCGTATTCTAACACTTTCGGCTGGGTAATCCACCTACGATAAATCGGTTCGACGAATTCTTTGTCTAAATAGATACAAATGTATTCGTCACGTTGTTGGAAGATATCCACGAGCACGAATACATTTCTCACGTCGATCTCTCGTTTTAAAAAACAATAACACCGTTATACACCTATCTTTATATTTCATTGATAACACTTCCTCTCTATATTCTGAAGCATACCTACCTACGATACCTAAGTATGAGATGCCTCATATTACTAGCTTCTAATGATTTTTTGCCAAAAATGGGATTTCGGCGATACCAGTTCAAATTTTTTTAAATACGTTTTTTCAATTTCTTCATTTCAATTTTTTTTAATATTGCATTCAATTTCAAAATTTTTCCAGCAGTAAAAGTTATAAATTTTCTCTGAATTTTTCAAACTTTGATTTTTTAATTTTTTTACAAATTTCCTACTATTATTACTTTTTAAAATTTTCATATACTTCATATACTTACTTCAGGGTGTCCACTATATCTCAGAAATGATTTTCCCTGATTTTTCCAGGTTTTCCAGACCAATTTTTCGAAATTTTGCAGACTATTTAAATATGTTTATTCCTAAAGGATGGAAAAGGGGTGGCTTTTTCGCGTGATGAAATTGTGCAGAAGAATGATTTAAAATGCATAATGTCCAATAATTTTTTTATGAAAAATCGTTAGTTCTTATGAAATTTTTAGATGCTCCCTTTTCCAGCCACAAAAACGACTTAAATTCAATTCTGAAAATTTTTGACGTCACCTCCTTCTCAACTTAGTACAAAAACTTGAAACCTTGAATTTATAACAGAAAAAATTTCAAATAAAAAGGGAAAACTTTGGTGTCAACCAAATCGTGAGACTAAAAGTTTGGATATTTCCAGTCTGAAAATTTAAAAATTCCTTCACAATTCAATCCCCCCCCCCCAAAACACGTACCTCAAATTTATAAATTTTACGAAAGTCCCTAATACAGTCTTTTCGGCTTGGCCCAGTAAATAAGAGATGGATGATGAGTAAAATATCAATTATTTTGAAGAGATAAACAAATGGGATGAGCCCGAGCGAAGCGAGGGCGAAAATTATTGCAAAAAAAAACCTTCAAAACTTGAAAATTCATCACTTCACAGCCCATGCAGTAAAGTTTCCCAAAATGTGACCAAAAAAATACAAATTCTCTTCCATTCCTTTCCCTTCTTTTTCAAAATCGTGATCAGGGGCATCTTTCTCATTACATTTTATCAAAAAGTACGGGTTCAAAAAAAAAAAAACTCTGTACAAAGATTTTTTTTGAAAACTCGATGATTCAATAGACAAAAACGTGTGTTTAAATATCAATTTTCTTGTACATTATGGTCAACAAAAAATGATACATACAAAAATTATTGCAAACGATTTGGCCCAAGCGGAGCGAGGGAAATTTTTTTTGAAAAATTTATAATAAAATGAGTCCAGAAACTTAATGCCGGAAATTTCAAAATATCTTGACTTTTCCCCGACTTTTCCAGACGGTCAAAATTCCCTGACTTTTCCCGATTTTCCCGAATATGGACACCCTGTTACTTGTTTCGTTGAAAAACACAAAGTTGAAATTTTTTTGAAGAATTCAAAGTTGGAAAAAATTTTGATAAATTTTCAACTAAAAAAATTCGAATTTTAAATTTAATAGAAAAAATTTTCGAGCTGGAAGAAATTTTAAGAAAATATGAAGTAGAGAAGGATTCAAAGTTGGAAAAATTTTCAATATCTACTAAAAATTATCAACTTTGATTTCTTCAATTTTTTTCAACTTCACTCTGATTTTTAAAATTTTGTCCAACTCGAATTTTTTCCAATCATTTTAAATTTTTTCTTCATTTTTCAACTTGAAAAATTCAAAAAATTTTGACTTCATATTTTCCAAAATTTCTTTCCACTCAGTAATAATTGAAAGAAAATTTAAAAAATACAAAATAAAAAAAATTGAAAAAATTTTGAGAAAATTTAAGTTTAAAAAAATTTTACAGTTGGAAAGATTTTAAAATTGGATACAATTTTAAAAAAATTGTATTGAAAAAATTTAAAGTTGAAAAAATCCGGACTTGAAAATAAATCTCAACTATAGATCATCGAAATCCTATTTTTAGCAAAAATAATTAGGAGCTTGTCTCCCATTCGCCTCCATTCCGCGTACTTATGCAATGCACACAAAAAATCTATAACTATCGAGTACATTGATAAACTGTGTCAATGTTTTTTAAATAATAAAAATAGCTATAAAGATTATCCCAACTTCCCCACATCGACAATGTTATATTATTTTATCAGTTTATGACTCTTCTAGACTCAAAATACTGTTTTTTCTCAATTACAGCAATCTCTTCGCTAATTTGATATCCCTGACGCATTTGGATTTGAGTCGAAACGAATTGGTTGATTTTGAAGATAACACGTTCATCGATTTGAAAAATCTCACCAAGATCAACTTGAGCCATAACAAGCTGACCATGGACCGTTCAATAGCAATTGGAGCATCACCCTTCAACAAGTGTACCAATTTGCAGTCGTTGAATTTAACGAATAATTTGTTGACAATGGTGTTTGAAGACTGGCGCAACACGATGACCAAGTTGAAAACACTGGATCTCAGTTACAACAAATTAGATAGTCTGACGGTGAGTTCGATTTTTTCTTAAATTTCAACTCAATTATTGATAAAAATCTAATCAATATCTTTTTTTATGCAGACTGCAGATTTTATGTTCACTTCGGCCAATTTCCCGGTCACCGTGAACTTCAGCAACAACCGTATAAAAGCCATCGATTTGTACAGTTTGGAAACGCAAGTCAGCAACCAATGTGAACCGTATCCATGTACAGAAGCTGCTCTAAAAAATCGAGGCTTGGTAGAATTCACATTGGAAAACAATCCGATCCAATGCAACTGCGACGCTTTCCATTTAGCCAAATACTTCCAAAATAAAATGTCACCTGTGGTCAATAAGTTCGTCAGTTTGTTACCCCATCACGTCTACTGTGATTGGCCCGATACCCTGAGAAACATCTCGCTTACGGAAGTTGATTTAAAAGACCTGAAATGTCCGCTGAGTGAGGTTAGCAATGCGCACGATGAAATCTGCCCTGCCAATTGTAGCTGTTTCTATCGTCCGGTGGATCGTACGATTATTGTCAATTGTACCGCAACTGGCATGGATAAGTTTCCAGAACGTGTTCCGGTCTTTGATAATCCCAATGTTGAGCTGTTGTTTGGCTGGAATCGATTCAAGTCTCTGGATGGGTTATCGAATTTATCAAAAATGGCGACCATTACCAGATTATCATTGTCGTACAACAAGTTGAGGAGTATTGATGATTTTGTGCTGCCTCGTGGATTAAAAGTGAGTTCCAAAAGGGAGAGATTTTTTCAAAAGTCTTTATTTTTAAAGTAGGAAAAAAATAAGTCATTTATTCTCAGAGGCAGAATGGACTAAAAAGGTCTATCGGGAAAATAAGAAAACTGAAGGATACAAATTTTTACAAAACAAGCCCATTCATCGAGTGAGCTAACAAAATCTACGTTTTTTGATCCTCTGAATCAATTTTTGAGGTCATTTTCACTTAAAATTCAAAATTCGACCTTCTAGGGGCTGACGTTATTTCTACCTAAAACTGCAACTTGCATAGGCATGCGATTTTATTTTTGAAGTTTATTTGGGTTGTGAGTAAACTAGGAATGTAGATTTTGTTTTTTGTCTACAATACGATTTTCTGGTGTAAAATTCAAGTACCACTATAGATTTGAAATGAATAGCACAGCAGTGATTTTTGAGGCCTAAATTGAAATCTTTCAATCTTTATAAGGTATTATAGTACATGAGCCCAAGCGAAGCGAGAGCGAAAAATTTTCAAAAAACTTGTTCAAGCGTCGAAAATTACTAATTTAAAAAAAATTGAATTATAAACTGTCAAGGGCTGAAGTTCCAATGTAAAAAGACCTTTAATTGAAACTTTAATCTTAGGTAGGTAATAATTATTCTTGATTTTCAAAACTGTTAAAAGTAATTGACCCTGAGTGAAGCAAAGGCAAACATTTTTCGCGAAAAAGATATTCCATCAGCCCTGGACCAGTCCTCTAAAAAAATCAAATAAATCGAATCAGAACTGGCGAAAGAGGAGTGCAATAAATACGCATCTGGCTCAAATTTCTCAAAAAATTGGCCGAAAACTTCTAGGGAGCTCAAAATTAAATCCCTTAGAAGCTAGAATAATTTTTTGAATAGGTACGTTTTAACCAAAACCATGAAGTCTATCGACTTCACAAAAAAATCTGAAAATTTCAGTGAATATGGAAGAATTTCTAAAAAAAAAATCTACAAATGAAAACAGTCAGTAAAAATATCTTTGGTTTCATGTTGAAAATATTCAGTTGGTTTTTTTTTGGGGGGGGGGGGGTTCTTTAGTTTTATTTTGCATTTTCTAAAAATGATCTGTTTTTCAAAAAAAAATTATTCTGGAAAGTGATTTGATTTCTTTGATTTTACCTTGAAAATAATTTTGGCTCTGTACTTGGTTTCTTTCTAAAAAAAATTTAAATTTTTTTTTCTTCTCAAAATGTTTTGATTTTAAATATTTTCTTTCAATTACCTACATATTATTAGGTTTTTTTTAGTTTTTTTTCACGAAATGATTTTTTTTTTAGTGTTTTTCTCCAAATATGTAGTTTTTTTTTAGGGGTTTTTCTTTAATTGATTTCCAAGGAAGGCATTCACATCAGCAGTAAAATTTTGGACTGAAATGAAAATGAAATCAAAAGTACATCATAAAAAAATATATATTGAAAATTTTAGGTAAGGTATCCAAGTTCGTTTCTCAAATTTTGGCGAATTTTTGAAATTTCAAAATTACCTCATCACCCTGTAAAATATGAAAATTTGACCTAATAAACATAAAAAAACCAGAAGGGTATTTACCCTATTTTCGACCTCCTGAATCGATTGGAAATAAAAATGGTCTATATTAACTTCAGCACCTATAATTGCGGATTACCCATATTGGAGGACTATTTGATCGATTTAGCACAATTTTCCAGAATTCGCAACTGCCAGTTAAAATCCTCATTTTTTGGCAGGAAATTTTCCTGGAAAAAATTTAAAAATATGCCAACAGCGTACACATTGAGGTGAAATTCTGAAATTTGATAGATACTTTATTTTCAACCTTTCGAATCGATTTTAAGTGGTTTCAAGACGTTTTGAAGCTTACAGAAAATTTTGGAATTTTGCAGCACTAAAAAAAAGTCCATAAAAATGGTCTATAATTCTATATGCACCTTAACACTTATAATCGATAAATTCGGAAGGTCGAAAATAGGTTGTACAGTGTTACCTACCAAATTTGAGCTTTTTTTGTTGATTCGAAAAAAATTTTCATATTTTGAACTTTCGAAAATTCACCAAAATCCGAGAAATGAACTTTATTACCCGAAATTTTGAATATGAGATTTTTTCATGATGTACATTCGATTTTTTTTTTATTTCGGCTCAAAATTTTACTAACGGTTGGGATACCTCCCTTGTTACAAGAGTTTTTCCTTCCCCTTCAATCATGACTTTTTGTAAAAATATTTATTTTTGATTTTACAAAAGGAAGGTACCTATAGGAATTTTAATAAAATAATGAATGAAATACGAAAATTGAATACACGTCATTAAATCACACACGTGCCTATTAATACCGGTACGATTCCTACATTTAAAAGAAATCTGAAAATCGTAATTTTTTATAGTTGACATTATGACGATGACGTCATTACCAGTAGTTCCTTCTAATTTTTCCCTAATTACATATGCGTATAAAATGACGTTATTTTTCTAATGGTCCAATTAATTCCCAACACATTAGAATCTCTCATCTACTCTCCATCTTTAAATAAAATCAATTGAAGACCCCCCCCCCCCCCCCCATATAAACACTAGGATTTTTTTGAAATTCCTTCATCTATAAACACCAGGATTTCAAAAACTTTATGAAAACGAAAACGGAAAGTAGAAAAAACGATATTTTTTCAACATTTTATAAAAACGAAAAAAAGGAAAACAAAATTTTACAAATAATGTTAAACGAAAAAAAAAACAATTTCTTTTCGTTGTTAATTTTTTCGACATTTTGGTGGCGAAAAGGTGATTTAAATTGATTTTCGAATCTATACAGACCTGTGGTGGAATGAAGATGATGGGGTATAAATTTTTAAAACGAAATATTTTGGGTAGGTACGAAATGCTTCAGATTTCTAGATTCCAACTCTCAAAAATCTCAAGTGAAAAGTAGTTAAAAGTCAATTTACGTACCTACGATGGCGAAATCTTGAATAATTTGATTTTTCAATCATAAAAAAAACGAGGTTTTATAGAGAAAGGAGAAATATAAAAATGAAAAATCAACCTGCCTTTAAATTTTTCATTTCATGGGATGATGACTTGATGAAATAATAGCTGTTCATTTTTAATTGCAGTCTATGAAGAAATTCATTTAAAAATACACAACATTTTGCCCATTTTCTTGATTTTTTGATAAATTTGAAAAGTTACCCCACAAAAGTTGTTGGCTGGATAGACTAGAAAAAAAAAATCGATTCATATCTTCCGATCACGCAAGAGCCTTTAATTCTTCAAAAATTGTCAAAAATTCAACATCTTCAGAAATTTTAAAAAATTTATAAAAAAAAACAAACTTCATTAAAATAAATTTTAGAGCTTATTTAGGGCCTATTTACAGCAAAAAGCACAACTTTTTGAGAAAATTCATGTTTTATAGTTTTTTTAAATTTCTCATATTTCTTCACCTCTGAAAAAAATTGAAAAAAGTTATAAAACACTGATTTTTTCAAAAAAATGTGCTTTTTGGTCTAAATAGTCACTACAGAAGCTCTAAAATTAATTTTAGTCAATTTTAAATTTTTTTTGACATTTTTGAAATTTTGAATTTTTCACGATTTTTGAAGAATTAAAGGCTCTTGCGCGATCGGAAGATATGAATCGATTTTGAAACTTTTTATTTAATTTTTTTAGTCGATCCAGCCAATAACTTTGGTGGGGTAACTTTTCAAAAATCAAAATTTTTGGTTTTTCGGCCCACCCTGTATTCATATTTTCACTTTGAAAAAAAAATTCAAAAACAAAAAAAACGAAAACGTTCAATTTTATTAAAAACAGAAACGAAAACCGAAAAATTTCCGTTTTTGAAACACCGATTAACACAATTTAATTTGTTTTATGTTTCAAATAGATTTTGGAGCTGGACAACAACGACATTTCCTCGTTGAACAATCGAACAATTACGCAGCTAACCTCATCTGCGAACCTGACCACGGTAACTCTACATAAAAATCCATGGCATTGCGACTGCGACACGAAATATTTCTTGAACTTCATTCGTAATCAATATAAAAAGGTAAGAGAAAAAAGCCGCATACTTCTACCTTTTGACTAGCAGTAAAAAGGGCGAGGGGAAAGTAATGTACAGCTTAGTTACCAAGTTTCGTGACCTATTCGCGTGTAATTTCACTCGATACAAAATTACAACCCTGCGACCGAACAAATTAATTCACCGGCTTACGGCGAAGTCGTATTCACGCAATAAATGTTTATATTTACATTACAGATTCCATATTACCAAGATATCCAATGTAAAGAAAGCGGCCATTCGATTATCACGTTGACAGAAGACGACCTTTGCTACATCTCGTTCACTATCATCCTCACTTGCATATCGCTGGCCATATTTGGACTGGTGTCCGGCGCTGTCATGGCCTTATATTACATGTACGAGCACGAAATCAAAGTATGGATGTTCGCTCATAAAATCTGCCTCTGGCTGGTGGCCGAAAAGGAAATAGATAAGGATAAGATTTACGACGCTTTCGTCAGCTTCTCTCACAAAGATCAAGATTTCGTCGATAAACATCTGATCCCCCAGCTGGAGAAAAACAACGATCATAATTACAAATTATGCATACACTATCGCGATTTCATCGTTGGCGAATTTATCCCTAGTCAGATAGTATACTCGGTTGAGAACTCCAGACGAACTATTATCGTGCTTACTCCCAATTTTCTCGATAGTATTTGGGGCCGGATGGAATTCCGGACGGCCCATTTGCAAGCCATCAAGGAAGGCTGCGCCAGGGTAATTATCGTGATGCTCGAGGACGTCAGTAGCGAAAAACTCGATCCAGAGTTGAAAGCGTATATCACGATGAACACGTATGTCAAATGGGGAGACCCATTGTTCTGGGAGAAACTCAAGTATGCCTTGCCTCATCCTCAAGCTTACACAAAACAACGAACCTCGAACGTAGCTCCTTTGAGCGAGGCTGAATTAAAAAAACAACAGAAATTGTTTAATTTGGATGAAATAATCAGGAGCAAAGCTTGAGGAACCTGTGAATTGTCTGACCGGTGAAGATATTATGAAAGTATCGTCCGATTTTACTCCGAGGTGACGGAGCGTCCGGTGAATTGTCGTGTGATGATTTCGATACGATGTGATTTTTTTTATTTATTATTTTGTTTGTATGTATTTGTTGTTTTTAAATGTTTATCAGGGGTACAATATGATTTTATTAGGATTGGGATATATCGAATGGCACATTCAAATATTCGCAGTAAGAGGTATTTACAATTTGGAATTATCTTCGGATAACTTTTTAAATTGATTTTTACTAGCTATGTTTTTTTCACACGGATTTTACTGGAATGTGGTCAGGGGCTCACCCAGGGGGGGCTCGAGCCCCCTCTTTAAGCTCGGCAAGGAGATTTTTCTATCATAAAAATGACAGAGAAGAGTATGATTTTTTTAAAAATTCGCCCTAGCTTCGCTCGGGCAATATTTTAGTAACAATTTTTTACATAAACATTTCACTCTTTAAATTTGAATCAGTTGAATTTGCAAAAATTCTGTCTTTTTTAGTCAGTAAAATAATTTTTATTGAAAATTTGTGATTTCTTACTGATTTTTCGGCCAAAAATTACCAATTTCTCAGTCAATGTCCCATTTATCAGAAAAAATCAGTAATTTTGACTTTAAAAAATATTAAATCTCGTCATTTTAACATTTTTCTTCGCTTAAATCTCTAGGTACTCTCTCATTTCGAATCAGTGAAAAATCACTGATAAACAGTCAGAATTGCAGCACAGGAAAATCAGTGATTTTTCACCGATTATTCAAAGAATTTCACTGATTTTTCAGTGAATTTCATAAATATCACTGAGTTTTCAGTGAATTTTCACTGATTTCCAGTGATTTTCTTTCACTGATTTGTTTTCAGTGAAAAAAATTTCACTGATTTTCTCCTGTGCTGCAATTCTGACTGTTTCTCAGTGATTTTCGTTAATTTTCACTGATTTATAATTGAGAGAATACATATATATTATTTGTGTACTGAAAATATCCCAACTACTCCAGCCCCACTGAAATAACAGGTTACTTCATTTTTTCATTGAATTTTTTATCCCTCCCCCCATTTTTTTCAAATCTGAGCCTCTCCCTTACAAAATTTCTGGATGCGCCTATGAATCTGATTCTGGATTGTGTCAAAATTTAAGCTGGATTTTTGGTTGGAAAATCTAAAAAAATAAAATTCATATTCATAAACCGCAATAAAAAGAACAAGCATTTTTTTCATATTTTGGGTGTTTCATTCTATAATGACAAAGTAATTTGATAAGGCCGAGGTGACTTTTAATTAAAAATATTTCATTTATTTTTGAAAAAAAAAACATAACTTTATCCTTATCAATCTTCACTTGAAAGTTAGTTCCTTGATTGTTAAAATCTAAAACCCATTCCCAGAAGCTACTACCCCAGTAGATTATGGATTTTCAATAATCTGGATTTAATCTGTTCAAAATCTGGTAAAACGAACGGTAGTTTATCAAAATCTGATTTTGGATTATGTAAATAAAACAGGTTTTTGAACGGATTTTAAGAATCCTAATCTGGATTATACAAAATCCGTGTAAAAAAAACATAGCTACTGAGAATCGTCAATTTAAAATTTAATTTTCTGGTACGACTCCAACCCTTTCAACATAGGCGCACCCAAGGGAAGGGATCAGGGAGCTTGAGCACCTTCCTCAAGTTCGGCAAGGAGATTTTTCATCATGAAAATGTCAAAAAAGTGCATTTTTTGCTTTTCAAATCTGATTTTTCAAAAAATTTCGTCCTCGTTTCGTTCAGGCAGAATTTTAATCGATCTATTACTCTCTAAACCTGGTGAAATCCATTAGAAAATCAGTGATTTTTCACTGATCTTTCAGCCAAAAATTATTGATTTCTTCTAACAAATTATTTGAGAATGGACTGAGAAATCAGTGATTTTTCACCGAACGATCATTGAAAAATTACTGATTTTCAGTGAAATTTATTTCACTGATCCAAAAAAGCAAAATTTTACTAAATTTGGCTTAATCAGATTCATAAAGTATCTGTATTGAAATAATAGATTACTCAATTTTTTCAATGAATTTTGACCCACTCTCCCTCTTCCCCTGTGTTTTCCCACCAATTCAGCCCTTCCCTAGCTTATTTCTGGATGCGCTTATGCCTTTTTGATATTTTTCGCGAGCATGTGCCAATGAATGATTTGCACCTTTCCTTTTAAATTCATAAAAAAGATTTTCACTTACCTTTTACCATACAATGGAATCCTGAAACCAATAATTATCTCTTCGAGGCTGCTGCATTTTTTCGGTGGCAAATTTTCATTCATCTGTGAACAAAAAAATTACCATTTTTTTTAAATTGATAGAATAAATTCATAGATTTTACCCATAAAATTAAAAATTCAAATTTATAATTGCTTCGTAATGAGTTGAACTGAAATTGAAATGAAAAATAAAGGAGTAGCTTCGTTAATTTATAATACGTTTAAAATATCTAGTCTATTACCACTCCTGATTCAATTCTGAAGGATATTTTAGTTTATACAATTTAGAAGAACTCATATTGTTAATGATCTTTTATCTAGGTATAATTAATCGCCATGAACGAAAAAAATTATTTTATAAAAATAAGATAAACGAGTAAGTAGGTACTTTGTACATACAATACCTACTTATAAAAAAAAACTGCATTTATATTTTAAAATTCAGATAGGTGCATAAAATAGGTAAATTAAGTACCTATAATTTTATTTGTAGTATGATTGTAAAAGATATGACTTTACTCATTTTTTTTTGAAGTAGGTAATTTAAAGTAATTCTACATCAGCTATATCTAATTATACGAATCCAGCAGTAAGTTGATTTTGATCTGTGATCTCAGTGGAAATTTTAATATAAGATTTAAGATTACCTACTTATTCATTATAAGATACATATTGTATAAATAATGAAAAAAGAAAATTAGAAACTATTCAGGTAGATATACGTACGTAATAAGTATTTTGAATACTTTTACGTATGTACGTATCGTAATACTTAATTTATAAATTTAAGTTGTTTAAATGTTACCCAAGTTTCACGACTGCAAAGTGTTTTCACAATCGGCAGAGCAAAGCTTGGACTGATTTTTTGTAGAATTATTGTGAATTTTTTTTTTATTTACAGAATTACTTATACGTTTGCTCATTATTTTTAGATATGATTTCAGTAACGTTATGATTGTCATTATGAGATTCCAAGATGTGATATTTATATTGTTTTTTAAATAAATCGAATTTCGAAAACGGAATTCCCCAGGATGTTTGTTTTTCTTTTGTTATACTTTGAGAAAACACATGAATTATTTAAATTTCGCAGTAGCATATTTAAAATGTCTGCATTTGCTATGATAGGTATCGATAGAATAATATTAATAACATTATGAACACCTGAGATCTGAGAATTTATGATTTGAAAAAAAATCAAATGCGGTATTCTGAAAACTGGAAATTCATTGGGACATCTTCGAAATTGAAAAAAAAAAACTGCAGAAGAAAACATGGAGGAATGATTGGTATCTAAAATCGATTTCCAAATCTGTTGTCGGATAGTCAGATCCTACTCGTATTCTCCAAAGGAATCGATTTTTTTAAACGGCCGAATTTTTTTCTTGATTAAAGATGGTTCAAGTTGAGATATTAAGTAGAGATGGATTTTTTATTCAAAAATTATAGAATTTCGACAGTTTTCATCAAACAGTCGAATAAAATTTCCAATATGTTTTTCTTCCAAGTTTTAAAAACTTGTTTACGAGTAATTATTTTCGGGGGGGAGGGGGTTACGAATTATTATCATTTGCAATCAATAGTTCGAAAAAATATAAGTTAATTTTTAAGGATACTGATTTCAATATCTAATTGCGCACAATTTTGAAAAAAATTTCGAATTTCGAAAAAATGTCAAATTTTGAAAAAATCTTACATTTTACAGTTCTCAAATTTTGAAAAATCACAAAATTTTTATTGATTTTTACAAAATAATGGACGAAATTTGCATCCTAGAAAAATCTGATACCTATCTTTTTTTCTGAGAGGAAATTTAATTCTCTGCAACTCTGGCTCTATTCATGTTCAGTGGCGTAACTGGAAATTACTCATGGGAGAAGGGGTCAGACCTTTCATAATTTTTTGAGAAATTCTGAGTTCAGCCCCCGCTCCCTTCTCACAAAATTTTTTTCACTATAAAAACACTAAATTCAAAATTTGAATCATTTTCATAAATATTTAGGAGTTGGACAGCTGTTATTTGCAAATAGCCACTTTCAATGATTCGACACATTGACACATTTTTTGATCTCCAATATCTGAACTAAATTCAACCGAAAATGTAATCAGTTCTTTATTTAGTCGTATAGAAGCTGCTGTAAAAATCTGAACACATTTTGTAAAGCTGATTTTATTTTATTCGTTGAAATATTTTTTAATAAAATGCTAAGTGTCCAAAAATTATTGCAATGCGGATTAATCAGTAAAACAGTGCAAATGTATAGCTAGAGAAGTGCGTGTCTTCCATGGGAGCAAAACTGAAATTAAAAAAAAAATCGTGATAAGTTACTTCACAATAAATTTAAAAAATTTTAAGTTCCATATTCATCTATTTAAGTATACCCAACTACCCATCTGTGTGAAATAAACAATTAAACATAGTTCAGGGTAAATGTATAATTTCTGTTTCATGCTTAGGGCTCACAAATTTTATACATGATAGTCTGGACGAGAATCGAAATATTCAACCCACGTAGGTATTCTACTCATCAAAAAAATAAATTTTGATAAGTCCACCCTTTGAAGTTGAAGGTTGAGAGCTCATTAGGTAGGTAGGTCACATTTTCCACGACACGACGTCCTCGTGGCTTTCACGAGCCTTTTCAACTGCGAATATCTTCTCAAACATTTTGTTAAAGAAATATAATTACGTTTCTTTTAATGAGTAGAATACACGGTTTTGATACTTCGGTACTTATTCGGAGCTCCTTGCGTAGTGAAGGATCTGCCATTGATGACCAAACAAAAAACTAGTAGGGCTATATTAGCGTCCTACCTTAAATTAAAAAAAAAATCCGTAAGATTCATAAATTTTAAAACATTCAAAATTTTTGAGAAATTCACAAATTTCCGAATTTTGATCGATTTACAATTTTTGAAACATTACTTACTAAATTTTTAAAAATTCTCAAATTTGATAGATTTTAAAAATTACCGAAAATTGAAAGGTTCACAATTTATAGAAAATTCACAATTTTTGAACTTGGCCAAATTTTTAAAACATTTTCAAATTTAAAAATTTTTTTAATTTTTAAAAACTCCCAAATTTTAAAAGTGCCAAAATTCTAAAAAAATTTGAAAAATTGGAAAATTTGATGGATTCAAAATTATTGAAAAATAATAATTTTTAAAACATTTTTTAACTTCAAAAATTAACAAATTTTGTTTTCAATATCTGCCGTTCTATGGAACTGAATTCAACCAATAATCAATTTTGTATCTAGTTGTGTAGAAGCCGCTGAAAAAATTTGAGCTCATTCGATCAATATTTACTCGAGTTTGGCGACAAAAAATTGAGGAAAAAACACGGATGAATGATGACTGCAATAGCGGACTTCTCCCCTCCACCCCAAAAAAGATACTTAGTTCCCTAAAAAAGGTTGGGTATATTTGAAACACGAAATTATCGTTTTGAAAGTCGAGGACCATTTTTTAAACATTTTTATCATAGATTATATTGATACCATAAGCAGGAAGCACGAGTAAATCAGAGTAAGTGCAACTTTGATTATTAAAGATAATAGTCATTATAGACCATCTTCATACCTACGTCGCTCTTGTAATTACTCTGAGTTTAGTGGTGGTGGTGGGGTTTAGGTGGTGTAGGAGGAGGAGGATGAACAGGTGGATTTTTGTTACCACAATAAACGAAATTAACTAATATGACAGCAACCACCAAAAACGAAAACACTATTTGTAACTTATTCATGATTTCAGTTTTACACTGGACAAGTCAACAAAACTCAAGTTCACGAAAAAAACTGCAATTAGTGCATTGACCATACATTCCTACAGTATGACACAAAAGTCTTGGTAAGCTGAAACATTTCTCAATATCTCAGAAGTGAAAAGAGATATCAAGACGGTTCAAACGGCAATGTGTTCCTGGTATCGAGGACATTGAAGATTGATAATCAAACTTTCAACCCGACCTACAGGATGCTCACCAATTGAGAAACCGGTTTGGGTCAAAAAATGGGGGTCCGGATTTTTTATTGAAATAAAGTCTACGCACTGGCGCGATTAAAATGTGATATGTTTTTTTGAAACCGGTTCAGCGGTTTTGAACCAGTTGTCAATAGTATCCAAAAAAGTGGAGATATGAAAAAAAGTTTGAAACAAAAGTTGTAGAGAAGTAAAAAATGAACATTTCTTGTTTCATAACTTTTTTTCCATCTTGAAATAGAAAGAAGTTGTCGTAGAAAAGGATTGAGTATAATTTTTTGTTTTCCAAGTCATAACTCTTCTCCATCGCCTGATGGGAAAAAAATTATGGAACGTAAAACATTCAGTTTCCAATTCTTTACAACTTTTATTTCACATTTTTTTTTGATATCTCCAATTTTTTGAAACCGGTAGTTTCTTTGGATGATTTTTTTCCAAGTCGATAACCGGTTATCGAAAAGTGGAGATATCGAAAAAAGTTTGAAACAAGAGTTGTAGCGAATTAAAGACTGAACATTTTACGTTCTGTAATTTTTTCTTCATTTAGCAATGAGGAAGAGTTATGGCATAAAAAGAAAAAATTGTACTCGAGTCCTTTATACCATAACTTCTTGCCATTGCAAGATGAAGAAAAAATTACAGAACGTAAAATGTTCAGTCTTTAATTCGCTACAACTCTTGTTTCAAACTTTTTTCGATATCTCCACTTTTCGATAACCGGTTATCGACTTGGAAAAAAATCATCCAAAGAAACTACCGGTTTCAAAAAATTGGAGATATCAAAAAAAAATGTGAAATAAAAGTTGTAAAGAATTGGAAACTGAATGTTTTACGTTCCATAATTTTTTTCCCACCTGGCGATGGAGAAGAGTTATGACTTGGAAAACAAAAAATTATACTCAATCCTTTTCTACGACAACTTCTTTCTATTTCAAGATGGAAAAAAAGTTATGAAACAAGAAATGTTCATTTTTTACTTCTCTACAACTTTTGTTTCAAACTTTTTTTCATATCTCCACTTTTTTGGATACTATTGACAACTGGTTCAAAGCCGCTGAACCGGTTTCAAAAAAACATATCACATTTTAATCGCACCAGTGCGTAGACTTTATTTCAATAAAAAATCCGGACCCCCATTTTTTGACTCAAACCGGTTTCTCAATTGGTGAGCATCCTGTAGGTCGGGTTGAAAGTTTGATTATCAATCTTCAATGTCCTCGATACCAGGAACACATTGCCGTTTGAACCGTCTTGATATCTCTTTTCACTTCTGAGATATTGAGAAATGTTTCAGCTTACCAAGACTTTTGTGTCATACTGTATATTTATATTGAAATCCTCGTCCTTGAATTCAATCATTTTAATTTTTCAAAGTGCACTTGTTTGCGATAAAAACTTCCAAAGTGGATTTGGAAATCATATGTCACGTCTTTGATACACCTTTCCACGAATTTACATTTTATGCAATTAAAAATATCCTCACTGCACTTAAATTTATCCAATAAATTTTTCCATTTTTGAAGAACCAGGTTAGGTTAACTTAAGGAGGAAAGCGCTGAAAACGAAAAGCTTTGTGTTCAGTAATTGAATGGAAAAATTTTGATTTTAAAAGACGTTTTTGTCATGATTAATTTTTTTTAATAAAAACCTCACAAAACTGAACTTTTTTTTAAATTTTACATTTCAAATTTTTTGAAATTAAAACTATGTATAATTGTATATACATAAGAAAAACATTTAAGTATTTAAAATAATAATTTTTTATAAATTCAAGATGACAATTTTTTTTGTAATTTTTAGGTGAGTAATAGTAGATTTACCAAAAAAATTCTCCAAAAAATAATTAATCCTCGCCCTCTTAACCACACAGCTCCTGTGTGAGTCAGCAACACACTCATCTACGAATAGAAAGTGCCAAATTTTAATGCCTCATGTTCAGTTTTTCGATAATAAAATGTTATGATATAAAAGTGAAAAACCGCCCAGAAGCCCAGAAAACATCCTTCCACTTCACCAACTATTTAACCTACTATTTTGGAGAAGGCAATCGTCATATTTTTCGAGTGCCCGGAAAAAATTGTCTCATTTTTCCGAGTACTCGGAAAAAATTGGCATATTTTTTTCCGAGTGCCCGGAAAAAATTTGACTCAATTTTCCGAGTGCCCGAAAAAAATTTGCCTCATTTTTCCGAGTACTCGGAAAAAATCGGCTAATTTTATTACCAGTGCCCGGAAAAAATTGGCCTCTTTTTTCCGAGTGCCCGGAAAAAATTCGTCTCATTTTTCCGAGTGCCCGGAAAAAATTTGTCTCATTTTTCCGAGTGCTCGGAAAAAATCGTCCTATTTTTTTCCGAGTGCACGGAAAAAATTTGTCTCATTTTTCCGTGTGCTCGGAAAAAATCTGCTCATTTTTTTCCGAGTGCCCGGAAAAAATTTGTCTCATTTTTCCGAGTGCTCGGAAAGAATCTGCTTATTTTTTTCCGAGTGCCCGGAAAAAATTTGTCTCATTTTTCCGAGTGCCCGGAAAAAAATCGTCTCATTTTTTCGAGTACTCGGAAAAAATCGGCTTATTTTTTTCCAAGTGCCCGGAAAAAATTTGCCTCAATTTTCGGAGTATTCGGAAAAAATCGGCTTATTTATTTACGAGTGCCCGGAAAATATTTGGCTCTTTTTTCCGAGTGCCCGGAAAAAATTTGCCGCATTTTTCCGAGTGCCCGGAAAAATTTGCCTCATTTTTCCGAGTGTTCGGAAAAAATCTTCCTATTTTTTTCCGAGTGCCCGGAAAACATTCGTCTCATTTTTCCAAGTACCTACTCGGAAAAAATCGGCTTATTTTTTTACGAGTGCCCGGAGAAAATCTGCCTATTGATATTTTGCCTTTGGGACTTCGGGTTTGGCTCATTGTAACCGAAATTCATTCTACTATCACCCCACAGTCGTAACTTCATCCCGACAAGATGGGCCTTTTCGACGTGGACGTACACTCTAATTTCATACACTTTTGGGAAAAATCTTAATCTTTGAAAATTTTTCGTTCAAAAAGATCTTACATTTTAGAAAGTTCTAAAATTATGAAAAATTACAAAATTTTTCAAAATTTTAGAAACTAATAGACGAAAGCATCCTAGAAAAATCTGTCATCTTTTTTTCTGAAAGGAAATTTAATTCTCTGCAACTTTGGTTTTATTCGTGTTCAGTGGCGCAATCTAAAATTTCTCATGGGAGTGTGGGGAAGGTCAGAACTTTTACCATTGTTCGAAAAATTTTGAGTTCAGTCCCCGCTTCTTTCCCAGATGGTAATACAGTGTTAAATACTGGTCGTGAACCAGTTCTTTATCAGATTATTTTATTTTTATCGCACTTCTTGGTATTCTTGATATTTACTTTGTTTGTATATTATTGTAAGTATACTCAGCTGAATTTTGAAAAAAAAGTGATTGCTAGCATTCAAGAAATACATTTTGAACTTCGAATTTCTGAAATTTTCATATTTTGTCATTTATTGGACCGATTTTGGGCGAGTAGGTAATAGATGATGATCAATTTATGTACAAAAAATTCACTTTTAGTGACAATTCATTCCGCATTTAATTTGTCTGGATGGAGGACGTTCACTTATCTACATAAATTGCTTTATTTGGTAATCTCCAGGTATTAATTTTTGAGAAATTGCAATTTCAACTTTCAGGAATAAAATAAGATCGTGAAACTGCATAAAATATGTTGCATTTTTTTAGGTAGTCATAATTAGGTTTGACGATTAATTCCATTCGTTTCAATTCTTCGGAAAGTTCATCTCTATCCCACTTTGAGCCAGTTTTAAATTCAGTCAAACAGAATTCTGAATCCGTAAACTACCCTCTTTGAATTAATAAAATTACTGAAGTAAATAGTACCTACTCGTAGTTCATGAGGAAACTTAATTCAGGTCTAAGAGAACAGAAAAAGTAAATATGTAATCAAAATCTAAAGTCGCTACCTTTGTAGATATTCTCCTTTTTCAACAATACGCCATCGCCAAAATGGTCATCTACATATTACCAACAAAGAAATACCTAATATTTACTCTCACTAAAAATTTTTGAAAAATTATATCGATGCTTCGAATTCGATACGGATTATCTAGGTAAAGATATTTATGTACACGCGTTTAGTAAGTAGTAAAAGTTCTTTGCACTTGTTTCTCATAATGACAATGTAGAACGACTCATACTTACCATACATAACGAGAGATAAAAATAATGCATAGATATAAGTGGTAATGTACATTTCAACTGTCATGGTGATCTCGTACGTATGTGTTTTATGGATTTTTCGAACCTTCTCATCGTGAAAATGAACTGACGTATTATAAGGACTTTTATAGGTCTTTCCATAATTAAGTAGGTATGGATTTTGATTAATCCACTCCAACTGTTTCGTACGTGTTGCGGTGATGAGCTTTGATCTAAAACGTTTTTCTTGCATGAAAAATTATTTTTCATCAAGATTTTCTGCAGCTAATTAGAGAACTACTTCTTCTCATTAGAATTTTGAATGTTTTTGCTTCAAATTTTCATATTTTAAATTTAAAATTTTTTCTCTTTTTCGTTTCATTTTTTTCATGTTTTTTTTCTGAAATATTTTAATTAGAATTGGGTCCACTGATCACGATGTGAGATTCTCGTATAGCTTTTTTTCAAACAAAATAGAACACATTTTGTAATGCTGATTTTATTTTATTCGTTGAAACATTTTCAAATAAAAGCCGAATGCCCAAAAATTATTGCAATATGGATTATTCAGTAAAACAGTGCAGATTTATAGCTAGAAAAGTGCGTGTCTTCCACGAAGGCCGAACTGAAAAACGAAAAAATCGTGGTAAGTTACTGCACAGTAAATTTTTAAAATTTTAAGTTCTAAGTAATGCAAACGATGTATTTAAGTAAGGATCTATCTATGTAAAGTAAGCATAGTTCAAGGTAAATGTATATTCCTATTTAGATTGGAAAAATTCACAAATTTTGAAACTTATTCTAATTTTAAGAAATTCACAGCTTCTAAAAATTCCAAAATTTTAACAAATTTTTAATTTCAAAAAATTTCCGAAATTCTAAAAAATTTTCTAATTTTGAAAAATTTTTACAATTTAAAAAAACTTCGGATTTTTTTTGATTTTTGAAAAATTCACAATTTTTAAAATATTTTTAAATTTTGAAAAATCCTCAAAGAGCCTCTCCGCATAAGATGGTGAATTCCGCACTCTCACCGATTGAGCTGAAACTCACCCAAAATGTTAGTATTGATGTAAATTCACCCCAAAAAAAATTTTGGCTCGATCCCCCCACCCCAGTCCGAATAAAATGGCCGTAAATGTCCAAAATTCAAAAATTCGTATCTCCAAAGGGGGTGGTTCAAAAATTTCGAAATTTTCACAGAAAATAGTTAGTGGGTAGATGTATACGTGAGAATTTTTTCAAATTTTTTTTCGCGTATTTGGGGGGTTTTGAGGGGTTTGAAAATTTCAAAAATTCGTAGAAAAAAAAATCGGGGGGGACCCCCGGCTGGAATTTTTTTTTAAAAATTGGTCCTACCCTCAGGTATAACATATATTTTTTTCAGACCCCCGAGGGGGGGTGCAACATGGTCAAAAAAAATAAAAACAACAAAAAACACGTTTTTGACGTTTTTTTTGCAATATTTACTCCCTTTAAGACAAATATTTTGAAAAAAAAATTAATTTTTGTGGAATACATTTGAAATGAACCAGAATTACACTTTTTGATCATTGGGCTACAAACCGATAATGATAGCATCGCCGCTGCCCGTGTTGTACAGTCGCAAACTGTAAAATATTCAAGAAACGTGGCTTTTTATGAAAGAAGCATGAAAGTTGGTATGATGAACAATAAGATCAAAACAAAATTTTAGAGAACGGGACCCACTTTGTATCTACCATTGGGGGGGGGGGTGCAGGAGGTGATATTTTGAGGTCTCAGCCCCCTATGTGGCGGGGTTGAGCAAAGTCGGCGTTTTTGAACTCGATTTCATATATTTACAACCTCCTTGAACACGAATATGCCATTACTTTCAAAATCGGATAATTATAACTTACCATACATAACGAGAGATAAAAATAATGCATAGATATAAGTGGTAATGTACATTTCAACTGTCATGGTGATCTCGTACGTATGTGTTTTATGGATTTTTCGAACCTTCTCATCGTGAAAATGAACTGACGTATTATAAGGACTTTTATAGGTCTTTCCATAATTAAGTAGGTATGGATTTTGATTAATCCACTCCAACTGTTTCGTACGTGTTGCGGTGATGAGCTTTGATCTAAAACGTTTTTCTTGCATGAAAAATTATTTTTCATCAAGATTTTCTGCAGCTAATTAGAGAACTACTTCTTCTCATTAGAATTTTGAATGTTTTTGCTTCAAATTTTCATATTTTAAATTTAAAATTTTTTCTCTTTTTCGTTTCATTTTTTTCATGTTTTTTTTCTGAAATATTTTAATTAGAATTGGGTCCACTGATCACGATGTGAGATTCTCGTATAGCTTTTTTTCAAACAAAATAGAACACATTTTGTAATGCTGATTTTATTTTATTCGTTGAAACATTTTCAAATAAAAGCCGAATGTCCAAAAATTATTGCAATACGGATTATTCAGTAAAACAGTGCAGATATATAGCTAGAAAAGTGCGTGTCTTCCATGAAGGCCGAACTGAAAAATGAAAAAATCGTAGTAAGTTACTGCACAGTAAATTTTTAAAAGGGTATAGCAGGTTAACTATGGTGTTTTGGCCTTGGAAAGGGATTTTGATGAAACCTACCCCAAAAGTTGAGTCATGATGAGAAAAAATTCTGACAAAAATTTTGGACCCCCAGAGCAAGTATTTTCGGGGGGAGGGGCCAAAATGTGTTTTTTAAACTTTATTTTTTCGTTTTTCACAAAATGTAGATAAAAATTTCGTGTTTTTTTAAATCGAATTTAGAGGGTTAGAGGAACCCTAAAAAAAATTTTTCAAAATTTTTGACCCATTTTTTGTCGAGTTATGGCGTTTTAAAAACTTTGAGCGGCCATTTTGGAAAGAAGTTTCAGAGGTACAGTCACCATTTTTTTTTAGAAAATGTGTTATTTAGTGTTGATTATACCACATAAGTTTCAATGAGTTTGAGTTGGTGCAACATTGTCAAAAAAAATAAAAACTGACCACCGGTCATGCGGAGCCCGAACGTTCATGTCAATTTCCCACGGCGTTCTGGTGGAAAGCACAGTGCTCGCGCTCGCTATTTTTGACAAATGCCATTCTAATCCAGAGGCAGATCACATTTTTTCAAATATGAACGCAAATGGTGATGTAGGTATAAAATTTGGCATAGCGAAGAAGGATATCATACAAAATTTTTTGAGCCAGGAGAATCATCGCCAAATCTCATTGGAGGGGGAGGGGGAAGATCCAGAGGGGGTTCGGCTCTTTCAGTTTTCAAAATTGAGCTGTCGGTTTTTTTTCGTGTAATTTCTATACGATGGAATTCTGCTGAGTTCAAAAATGACATTACATTTGGAATTGCAGGGAGAGAAGTTCCTCAAATTTCGGATTTTTCATTTCAAATTTTCATATTTTCCTCGAATATGTTATCTATTTTGTAGAACCTGCCTAAATCCCAAATTATATTTTTTTTACATTTTTCGAAATCTGCGGTACGATACATACGTATAATTGACTTTTCACAAATTCTCGTACCTCTAAGCTGAATGAATGGAGGAATTTGATGAAATTGAACCAATTTTTCACGTTCTGTGCCATAAACTACCTACGTAATATTTCGTTTCAGTTTTGATTGTGATAATATTGGTGGTATCTCTCAACCGCGTTTTTGGATGTAAACACGAAAAAAAACCGATAGCTCAATTTTGAAAACCGAAAGAGCCGAACCCCCTATGGATCTTCCCCCTCCCCCTCCAATGAGATTTGGCGATGATTCTCCTGGCTCAAAAAATTTTGTATGGTATCCTTCTTCGCTATGCCAAATTTTATACCTACATCACCATTTGCGTTCATATTTGAAAAAATGTGATCTGCCTCTGGATTAGAATGGCATTTGTCAAAAATAGCGAGCGCGAGCACTGTGCTTTCCACCAGAACGCCGTGGGAAATTGACATGAACGTTCGGGCTCCGCATGACCGGTGGTCAGTTTTTATTTTTTTTGACAATGTTGCACCAACTCAAACTCATTGAAACTTATGTGGTATAATCAACACTAAATAACACATTTTCTAAAAAAAAATGGTGACTGTACCTCTGAAACTTCTTTCCAAAATGGCCGCTCAAAGTTTTTAAAACGCCATAACTCGACAAAAAATGGGTCAAAAATTTTGAAAATTTTTTTTTAGGGTTCCTCTAACCCTCTAGATTCGATTTAAAAAAACACGAAATTTTTATCTACATTTTGTGAAAAACGAAAAAATAAAGTTTAAAAAACACATTTTGGCCCCTCCCCCCGAAAATACTTGCTCTGGGGGTCCAAAATTTTTGTCAGAATTTTTTCTCATCATGACTCAACTTTTGGGGTAGGTTTCATCAAAATCCCTTTCCAAGGCCAAAATACCATACTTAACCTGCTATACCCTTTTAAGTTCTAAGTAATGCAAACGATGTATTTAAGTAAAGACCTAGGTATCTATGTAAAATAAGCATAGTTCAAGATAAATGTATATTCCTATTTAGATTTGAAAAATTCACAAATTTTGAAACTTATCCTAATTTTAAGAAATTCACAACTTCTAAAAATTCCAAAATTTTAAATTTCCAAAAATTTCCAAAATTCTAAAAAATTTTCTAATCTTGAAAAATTTTTCAATTTAAAAAAACTTCGGATTTTTTTTGATTTTTGATATATTCAAAATTTTTGGAAAATTCACAATTTTAAAAATATTTTTAAATTTTGAAAAATCCTCAAATTTTCAAAATTCAGAAATTCGATAATTTAACCAATAATCAAATCTACATCTAGTTATGTAGAAGCCACTGAAAAAATCTGAGCTCCTTTCATCAATATTTACTCGAGTTAGAGCGCCAAAAAAAATCGAGTGAAAAAGCACAGATGAATGGTGACTGCAATAGCGGACTCCCCCCTCCCAAAAAAAGGGTACTCAAGTCCCCTAAAAAGGTTGGGTAAATTTGATACACCAAATTGTTGTATTGAAAGTTGTGGATCTTTTTTTAAACAATAATTTTCTCATAGATGATTTTATTGTTACAATATGCAGGAAGCATGAATAAATCACAGTAAGTAGGTACAGCTTTGATTATTAAAGATAATACCTACATGAGACATTAAAGGCCATCTTCATAAGTCGCTCTTGCAATTACTCCGAGTTTAGTGATGGTGGTGGGGTGGTGGTGGCGGACTTTGATGAATGGGAGGACTTTTACCACCACAATAAACGAAATTAACTAATATGACAGCAACCACCAAAAACGAATACGCTACTTGTAACTTATTCATGATTTTAGTTTTATACACTGGACAATTCAACAAAACACAAGTTCACGAAAGAGAATGCAATTAATGCATCGACCAAACATTCCTTTATTTATATTGAAACCCCTCGCCCTTGAATTCAATCATTTTTAATTTTCAAAGTGCACTTGTTTGTGATAAAAACTTCCAAAAGTGGAATTTGATATCATGTGTCACGTCTTTGATACACCATTCCACGAATTTACATTTTATGCAATTAAAAGATATCCTCAATGCACTTAAATTTATCCAATAAATTTTTCCATTTTTGAAGAACCTGCAGCTGGCTAACTTACGAAGGAAAGCGCTCAAAACAAAAAGTTTCTGTTTAGTAGCTGAATATTTTTAATTTACTCGAAAATTCGAGGTACATTTTCCACTCTTAAGCGGGGTCCACACGCTTCAATCTTTTTCAATTTTACTAGAACCAGTGTGATCAAGTAGCTTGAATCAAATTTTTATCAGTTCAAAGGAATTGTTTGTTTATTTCTAAATTGTTTCTATTTTTTAATACATTAACCAATTAAAATAAACTGTGCCAAAACATAGCCAAATATTTCTCACAAAATCTTTATTCCTATTGGTTAAAATGCAGTCAAGTTGAATCAAGTGATAAATAAAGTTGAAAATTTTCAACTTTACTTTCCGCTGGTCACCACTTGATTCCAAAAATTTGCAGTTGAAACAAATTGGTACACACGAGTCAAGTATGTTCAAGTTTACTTGATTCAAGCTATTTGATCATACTGGTTCCAGTAAAATTGAAGCGTGTGGACCCCGCATTACGGAAATATACAACACCAAAAACATCAAGTACATAATAATTTCTATTATTATACAATTACGAAATAATTATGAACTGTTTTTGTCAGAAATGGGGAAGAATTTCACGAATAGATGATTTTTTGTGCTAGTTATCCTGAAGTTTCTTTTTCTACATTGAATTTATTATAAATTTTTAATGGTGATGTACCTTAAATTTTAAAAATATACGCATAAATTTTTTTTATAGAAAACTAAAAGCAAAAAGATGCTTGAAATATGGACCACAATTCTCAAAAAATAAAAAATATGACTCAAAGGTAGGTAACGTATAGGTATGCAAATTAAAGTAGTTTCAAACATTACTAAATATTTTACCAGGAAATTACATACACATTTTCAAAATTGAAAAGTGCAAAAATTCCGGAAAATTTATACCTAAAAAATTGAAAATGTGAAAAATTTTCAAAATATTTGGAATACGATAGTTTTACAATCGAAAAACTGTGAAAAAATTGAAATTACAATAATAAAATTTAAAACCATCTGAAATTTTTATTAAAATTAAAAATTGAAAATTTTTGATTTTGAAAGATATTTGTCATGATTAAATTTGTGACCCGTGCAGGGAAAAGGTACCTAAAGTCGGAATTTTCAAAAATGAGTTTTTGAGCTAAAGTGATGAAGGAGACCAAGAGGAACATTTTGAGACCTTGATGAGCATCCAAGGTCCATTTTTCGCCGAGATAGAGACATTTGAAGTTAAGAAAATAAGAATTCAATAAAAACAAAATTCTGAGAAAAACGCGTTTCAAGTTTTTACTCTTGTTTCTCATGTATCAATCATCAAAAATGCTGCCGAAACCACTTTCCGATACTGAAATTTCGCGAGGAAATCGTTTCTGATATCAAAAATTACTTCAAGAGGAGAGAAAAATGAAAAATTCACTTTTATGATGAATTTAATTTTGAAAAAAGCTGCATTACAAAGAGAAATCCTTTTTTTCATACTGTATAAATTATTAAAAAAGCTCTCAGAACTTCTTTTTTGTACTGAAATTTCACGAGGAATTCGTTTACATCCATTTTCGATCATTTATATCTCAATATTCTCCAACAAAGCAATATTTCAGAAATTACGTATTTCTCAGTAGGTACAGTTGAATTTGCACACACAAATCTATGGGTATTTTACTTTATTTTTCTGGTCTGGAAGAATCCCGAGGCTCCCCTTACCTTCAACAGACCGCATTTTGCAGCACATGCACATTTTTTTAACGTTCCGACTTTAGGTACCTTTTCCTCAGTCGGTTTGAACGTCATTTAGACGTGTTGTAGTAGGTTTTCCGAAGTGAAATTTTGGTAACAGCTGCGTAAAGATCTGAACCACTTGAAAACGCAAAAAAAAAAATTTGAAAAAAATTGTCCATTTTTTGTTTTTTGGCTCTAGTGCGAAATTCCGTTTTCCGACTTTAGGTACCCTGTCCCTGCACGGGTCACATTTTTTTTTAAATGAAGATATCACAAAACAGAACTTTTTTTAAATTTCACACTTCAAATTTTTTGAAATTAGAATCAAGTACCGAGAAAAAAACAAATTTTAAATAATAATTTGTATAAATTCGAGATAGAAATTTTTTTGTAATTTTTAGGCGAGTAATTAGATAATACATTGCATAAAATCTGACTAATTTTAAAACAAAAAATGATTTGGGAAATAGGTACCTAATGTTTTTAATACTTATTTTGGTATAAAAGTTTGTACTTTGAACAATTTGATTAAAAAAAAACAAAACGTAAAAATTTCAAAAAATTTGTAATTTATATACAGTATGGCACAGAAGTCTTGGTCACTTGAAACACTTCTCAATATCTCAGAACTGAAAAGAGGGTAGGTTAGGTACCTGAAACCAACCTAGGACATTTTTTTTCTTTCCTTGAAAATGAAAATCCCAAAATCCGAACGATTTGTTACTTGTTACTCGGAAAATATAGATGAAGATTTTTCTTATTAGTTCAACTGCCTTTTGTAGAAATTTTTTCAAGAGCAACTGGCTCAAAATATTGGCGAGAACGTCTACTATAGCTCTTAAGTTCTCCCAAAAATTCCTTAATATTTTGTTACGAATCGAATAAATCTAGTAAAGGGCAATTTTTTGGATTTTAACTAAGTACTTTTAAGCAAAATGAAAAGGACGGGAAGGGAAGGGAAGGAAAGTTTGGAATTTTAAAAATAATTTCGTGAATTTCATTTGAATATTTTTAGTTCCTCATACATTCTTACTAAAAAAAAACTTTTATGTTCAATTTAATTTTTTTTCGAGAGTGGCCGTGGGCCCAAAATGTTTATTAGAGGGTCAATTTTAGGTGCCTCTAAAAAAATTTTACCTAATTGATTTTTTTAAAACTAAAAATGAAGTTCTCAAAAAATTCAAAAACTCTATTTTTTGTTTGAGAAATTTGAACAAAAAAATGTTTTAAATGTAAAAATAAGAGAAAAATCAAATTAAAAAATTGTTTTTTAAAATTTTAAAATTTTATGTTAGTAACTTTTTGTGTTCTAACATCATCGTTGGAGTTTTGTAAAAAAAAAAAAGAGTTCCAAAATGTTTTAAAATTCATCTCTGAAAAGTATTTTTTTGAAGGAGCAATATGAATTATTTACGACCGAGTGATTACAGAGCCCAAAACTTCAAAAAAATATTTCTCATATTTTCATGCTGTCTGCGAAATTTATGATGAAATTTGCTCATTTTGAAACTAATTATTTTACGAGAGAATACTTTCGTTTTAAGAAAAAATAATAGATAATAGGAATAATTTCAAGAAAAAAATTTCCGAAAATTCCCAAAAATTTTATAAAATGAAACCAATTCAAATCTAGGACATTGTACCTTATTTCCATGAAATATGTAAAAAAAGAAACGGAAATAACCGAACGAACGTCAGAAAATATAAATTTTCATCGTAATCACAAAAAAACACATCCTGGAAATTTCACCCTGCCCGAATCGTTTATGACGAATGAAAAATAATCAATAGGTAAAAGTAAAAACACGATCACCGTTCGATGATACACAAAAAAGTACGATAAAAATAATGCGCAATTTAAATATGTGCATTACATTATTGTATCGAATAAATATCAAAAAACAGTATTTCATTATTTTTCATAAAATTTGATATGTATCATTTAAAAAGTTCCAATTAAATCACTCGAACCGAGACAGAACTCGCTGTCATTCGCCTGAAGCCTGAAAGCCTGAATAACAAACCAGTATTGAAATTTTCTCCATAAAAATTTGCTAGCCTATCAAACTTTACAACACACGTTTATACCGTTATTTTAAGATTTCGATACCCATAAAAAATCCTCACATCGGTAACACTGATCAACCTACCGAAATAACTCCATACCCGACACTTTACGACCACAGAGAAGCAACACGACAGCAGTAAGTTAGCGGTTCTTAATACAAGAATATTATAACAAACAATGCTGATTTTCTGTTTTATTTCTTGTTAACGTAAAATTTGCTCAGTAGACGAATTTTTTTTCAAATTATTCTGTGATTTGTGACGTTAATGAAAATTTTAATTGGTAAAAACCAATTTTTAATGAAATTTAGTGACGATGGATGAATTCGAGTATCCAGTGAAAACAATCATGCAATAGAAATGAAATCTGTACAAAGTGCAAGACGTATATTTTAATGATAAGGTAAGTTTTTTTTCATCGAATACGATAATTAGACATTACATAAGTTACTACTTTGCTTTGACGACTTTCTTTTGTGAAAAAAAATTGTACGATATAGCCCAATTAATCATCTCGTCCGGTCTTATCAGCGATAGATGAAAATAATTCACCACACAGCTTTCGGTTACATGATAAAAATTTCACTCATGTCCCTCTCACAGCCTCACGTGTGTGGTTCGACAGTCAAATCATCTTCAACGTCACAATAAATAAGCACATGTTTACCAAAAAAATTAAAAATTTAAGTGTAAAATATTGTCATCATACTTCGCTCGAGTCGAGTTCATTAGAATATTACTCTCGTCCCCTCCTTCATTCGCATACATATGTAATTACCTATTGAATCGAATACGCGTATAATTGATGTACTTGAAAATTAAAAGCTAAAACGTAGTTACGGAGCCAAATATTCCATTTTTTCTTGTCTATTTTACGCGCATTTTTCGAAGATCCATTTAGAAAGAAATCATTAAGTGAAACCAGTTTTTATTTTGAAAAAACAGCAACGATCGTTCAGAAAATCGGTGGTAATTAGAGATCAAAGGTATGTGGAAGCTAGGTACCTACTTGAAACAATTATGTGTTTTAATATGAATTTAAGAGAAAAAAATTTCTCCGGTGTGTTTTAAATCGTAATTCAAATAATTCTGAAAACTTGCCACTTAAAAACAAACGATAAGGAGCGAATTATCAAAGATAAGGTCTTCATTTCAGTACCTACCTAAGCAGATTAGACAATATACCGACAAAATACCTTCCTATTATATCAATCGATACCTATTAAACAGAAATGAGTAATAATTAGTAATTAACAACCGTATTTTTAAATCATTTCCTAGTTATCTATAAACAACTAAATTTTTCGTATGAATTCGTGTAAAAGATAACTAATTTAATAATGATTCCAGTGTAAGTACGTTTGATAATCATTATTTATCCATTGATCGTACGTTATTACAGTATACTTGGCTCAGTTTTTAATCTTATATGAACCCGTGAGTAATATTTTCTCATTATGACAAACTCCATGAATCATTTTTCCAATTTTTTTTATTAAAAAAAAAATCATCGAAATGTAGGTGAGTTGATTCCCAACAAAATATTCATGTGAAAAGATAGGCGAATTGATTCCCATTTTTGTTTCAGGTATGTACGAGTTGATACCTACTTTTTCTCAAAAATTTCTTTCAGCTGTGAATTTTTGACACGGAATTTTTCCGAGAATTTTTTCTTCGTATTTCGACTCCAATTTTTTTGAATTATTTTTATTCTTTAAATTTTGTCTCAAGTATTTTCAACAACAAAATTTTTTCAACTTAAAATTTGCACAGATTTTTTCATGTTTGTACATTTTCTGAATTTTTTCTCAAAATTGTTTTCAATCTTGAAATTTTTTTGAATTTTTTTGAATTTTTTTCTACTTTAAATTTCGTTGTATTTTTTCGAACTCCCAACGTTTTTTTCCAAATTTTTTCAACTCTGAAATTATTTCTATTGAATTTAAAGACAGCTTAAAAAATTGAACTGAAAAAAATAAAAGATAATTATGAAATTGAAAAAAAAAATTATGAACGGTGTGCTCAGTTGGAAAAAATTTTCATGTTGAAATTGCAAAATGTTTTGAGAAAAAAAATCAAGTTGAAACAAATGAATTTAGGGAATCAACTCACCAACTACCGAAAATTGTTCTAGAAGAAGTAAATTTTACCAATTTTTAGAGATCAATTTAATTTCACGGATTCGAGGAGAACGTTGACTTTCATTTTCGTATTTTTTTTGTATGTATAAACATTGAGTTGAATCCCTCTCATATAAATTTTTAGCCCTTTTAAATCCCTGAGAATGAGATTATGGATTCTCCAAGTGAGGTTATTTTTGAAAAAATTGGATTTAATGAATTTTTGACCCTTGACCTCATCCTTCCTTGCCTCAAGTCCAAAATACATACTTCAATCTAATCTTGAAGTTCAGACTGGCCATGGGCACTCACAGAGGGTTGCAAAGGGTGCGATTGAACTCTCATAAACTTTTTTATTTTCGTAAGTATTCAGAAAAAGTAATTTTACCTTAAAATGTATTTTCAAACGTACCAAAAATTAGCCATTTTTGCCTTTTACAACATCATGTTTCAGAAATGTGTCGTTTTTTTCCGCTCAGAAGCTCAGACATTAATGTTAGGTACACCGACATTTTGCAATTTAAGAACTTTTTCTAAAATTCGTGCCTTTTTTGGATTTTCTATCGATCATCAAACCTTGTTTCTATGTATAAGAAAAAGATGTACTTGCGTCAAAAAAAAATCAATTAAAGTTATTAAGAAGAGATCTTTATTTTTCCCTGGTAACTGAAATATTGGAAAAAATTATATAATTTCAGCTTTTGAATGATTTTTCTGCAAAATTTTTCACTCTTGCTTCGCTCAGTTTCTACATTTTTGTTTACTTTAACTTGATAATTGACATTTTCCATATCTTACAAAAAATCATTTTTTGGACCCCCCTCCCCGAACAACTGTCTGGCTATGCCACTTCTCTCCAGGATAAATTAGTGTAAAATTACGCTCGTCAGAGTTTTCTTTTAGAACCACTCGAAAAATTCAGTGAGTACCTATAAAACTAGCCGAAAAACACTGGCTTCAGATTCGACACAAAAATGAATTGAAAAAACATCCAAAAATACCTCAATCTAAAATTTCAAATGCTCAAGTTCATTTTTCCAATTTTCTCTCATTTTTAAAAATTCAATGAGAATCTTCTGATCTTTCTTTGTCAGAATCCAAAGTTTTTTTTGTGTTTAAAATTTGCAATTTGGTGTTTTTTTGAAATTTCAATTTTTTTTTGTAGTTTTACGCGATAACGATAACACACGTACGATAAAATTGTTATCTAATAATCAAGATGAAGGAGTCAAAAATTTCTAATTTGTGCTGATTATAACATTTTATAATACGAGATTCTAATTAAATATTCAACACTTCACTTAAAATCGACGAATAATGCACATAAAAATTTTATTGGTGAGAAAAAATTCTGAACTGATTTTTTTTATTTACAAATAGTTGATTAAAATTGTCAATTTTACTCTACAAAATTAATTATCTTCAATTTTTATGCGCGTAAAATCGTTAACGTGCAAAAACACGAAGTATTTGAAACGTCAGCAACAAAAACAATAGGCGAACCTTCAGTAATCTGATAGGAACCTAAAACATATCTCACGTCAGATTGAAATACTATAATCATATCACTCGATTTAAAATCTTGAATTTGTACCTCAGGAACTTCCAGGAATTTTAAACCCAAGAGGAGATAGAGCAAGGAATCAAAAACTTGAAAAATTACTTCTTTTTTAAAAAATAACTTTTTTGAGGACATGGCCACATTTTCAGGTGTCCACGAGGGCTAAAAATTGGTAGATATGGAGAGTTTCAACTCAAATAAAAATATGAAAAAAATCATAAAATTAGAGAGGAGTATGTAAAATATTTATTAGCACCGGGTTTTAATTTTTTAAAGAATAGGTCAGAAGGCATTTTGGGAACTAGTTAAACTTGTAGGCTCATTGAAATTATAAAATTTTTAGTGTATTGTAATTATTTGCAACCATAATGTCACAGGGACCTATGCCTTGACCAAAATTGGTAAATGTTCAAAAAAAAATGATTATTTCTTTATTCAAATTGAAGACCTCACGGGAAGAACGGGTTAATTGAAAGCACAGGGAAAGAACGGGTTAATTGAAATCAAACCCGTTTTATGGGAACACGTTTTGATAATTTGTGAAGGTGAGTACATTAGAAGAAAAAATGGTTCTTCAAGAGTGAGTCTGAATCAAAACCGAATCTAAAAAATAATTTTTCTAGTTTTAAACTGAGATTAAATAAATGCAAAACGCTCCAAAAACTGCGATTTTTGAAAAACAGTTAACCCGTTCTTCCCGTGAGGTCTTCAATTGGAAAATTGTTGAAAAAATGATCGAAGTATCTGAAGTTTTAAAAATTTCCTATATTTCAAGCATTCGACCCAAAAATCAATAAAATTGGTAACTACTAAATCCGCATTTTATATTTTCAAAATTTCAATCACAAATAAAAAATTGTTAAAATTTGAAAAAATTTTCAAAATTAATAGCAATGAAAAAATGAATTAAATTTTACATCTAAATTGAGTAAAGTATGAAAAAAATTGAACTAAACTTACTTTTTTAGGAAATTTTTGCCATCATAATTTCGATTGATCCTGAGCACTATTTTTGATGTTTTAAAAATAGTGGAGGCAAAAAGGAGCGTTGAAATTTTGTTTCGAATATTTCTTAGAAAAAAAAATGAGATCTGAAAATTTTGTAGTGAGGTCTGCTCTCGCCAACTACGCTCTCTTCACCCAAATCATAATGCCAATTAGAAATTTTTTGGTGAATATTTAAAGGGAAAAATTACAAAAAATAATAAATTCAATTTTGAGAAAGTAAATTTAGTCGTATTTAACCCACATTTTTTAGACGGAGATGCAGAGTTGTCATTTTACATGTAGAATATCTTATTCTACATTTTACGTAAAAATGTAGAATAAGTTCAATTTTTACGTAGAATAAGTGTAAAATGTAAAATAAGCTGTACGGCTCTTCTGATTGGCTAATAAGACAATGATGGCTGAAAAATCGTCCATAAAGCCCAAAAATCCGAAAATGATAATAAAAAAATCACAAATATTTCTACCCCGCGTATTTTTGGTTGAAAAAAACAGAGTGTTTTTATGTTCCACGTAATTTTTTCTGTCCTGAAATTAAATACAATTTTTCAAAAAAGGATTGAAAACGTATTAATTGGTCTCTGATCGGTAAAAAACTCATGAATTAAATATTACAGTCGAGAATTTTGAACATAATTCAATGAAATTTACGTTTTTTCCGGCTTATTTTACATATTCTACTTATTCTACTTATTCTACATTCTACATTTTTTCCAAAACTTATTCTACTTTACTTATTCTACATCTTATTCTACATTTTACATTCTACATGACAACTCTGCGGAGATGGCTTACACGGTTTGTGTCATTATTTTTTTCAAACAATTTACTGCCTTCTATTTGATAGTGAAGCAACCCAAAGTACTCCAAGTGTAGGTAAATTCGTCGATTCGAAGGTTGATAGGAACTGGACCCAAAACGTTCCGACACCCATAGCTATCATTTCATTTGAGTCGCAAATATACAATTTAAACTCTTCAAATTCCAAAACTGGCAACCCTGCTTTTTATTGAAGTTGATAATATAAAAATTATTAGAAACAGGAAGGCAGAAATTTATCAAGCTGAGCAATTGACTCATCCAAATAATAATTCAGTCACATTATTAATGACTACTTTCACATCAAATGATGGCATGTTGAACTTACAACAAACCCCATTTTCTGATTTTCTTTTTACAGAAAAGCAGAAGCTCGACAAACTCGCAATGTGGAAAACATTTCATCCAAGGTGGTTGCGCTTCTGCGTCGTATCATTCCTATTATTCGTTCCTGTAAAAGCACTCCAAGCAGGAGAATGTGAAGAGACCCAATCGGATCAAAACTCGATCATCAAATGTGGAAACCATACCACCAAAGACGATCAAACCATTATCAAAATATCCCCCGGCGAGAAAATAGAAATCACATGTTCCACGTACAATAACCTCGATTACATCAAGTCGATCGATACGATCAAAACAACTGCAACTTTCAAAAATTTAGTCATTTCAAAATGTCCAGTTCCTGATGAGTCTTTTTTCAAATTATTAAATATTTTGAAAATCAACCGAGTCAAAAGCATAAGCTTTCATTCATCCAGAGAATCTCCCACTAAACTCGAACTGCATACATTTGAAAAACTCGACACAGTGGAAATATTGCATTTGCAAAATGATGATATTGATATTTTGCCTGAACCAATTTTCAACGACATGCCTGCCTTGGAGGAGTTGAATTTGAGTTATAATCGACTGAAAACCATACCAGTAAAATTATTCGAGCGGGTAAAAAAACTTCGCAAGCTCAATTTGCAACATAATAAATTTACAATTTTGGATGACAACATCTTCCAGTATGTTCCTACCTTGACATCTTTAAATTTATGTGGCAATCGTTTGAGTAACATTTCAACATCCGTATTCAATTTCTTAACCAATTTAACTACTCTTGAACTATGCAACAATAGCATTACTAATTTGGAGACCAACTTTTTCGATAATTTACCATATTTGGAAGAAATAAATTTGAGTAACAACAGATTAACGACCCTACATATTGATTTGTTCAATAAAAGCTCAAATTTAAAATTCCTCTACTTGAATGGGAATCTCCTCGAAAATTTGCCAAAATTAATATTCGGACGCACGAGACGTCTTGAAAAATTAGATCTCAGCAATAATCAACTGGTAAATCTCACTGAAAGAATATTCCATCCTTTAGCCAACCTTTCCGTGTTACGTTTGAATGACAACCATCTCACCAATATCCAATGGTAAGAAATCTTAGATCATTTCGAGTTAAAATTCATAGATATTTATGATAATAAATAATATTTTCAATTTGCAGGGATCTTTTTTATAGATTGACATCTCTAACTGAACTGAACTTGAGTAAAAATCAATTGAAGGAGCTCGATAGTAAGACATTCTTGGATTTGACACGTCTCGAGATGATTGATTTAAGTTTTAACCAATTGACCTTGGAGGAAGCCAAATTAGGTGAACTTTCACCTTTTATAACCTGCCTGAATCTGAAATATATGAGAATGAGAAATAATTCATTAACGAGGGTGTTCGCTGATTGGCGTATGCTGTTCAACATGTTGGAAGAGTTGGATCTCAGTTACAATAAACTGGAGAATTTAATAGTGAGTTGTCATGCTTCAAAATACTTGATTTTTTAATGACATTTTTGAATCGCCCCCTACCCCTCTTCATCGAGAAATTTTATGGAAAACACTACACATCAAAACAAATATTCTGAAAATGAATCAGTCAAATTTGGTGAAATTGTACCCCTTTCGAATCAGTGAAATAAATTTTACCGAAAATCAACGATTTTTTACTGTTTTTTTTTTCAATAAAAAATCATCGATTTCCAAATTAATTCCTGATTTGTCGGGAAAAAGTCAGTTATTTTAAGGCCGTCTATTTCTATTTTGACCGAGCTTCGGTCGGAATGCGGAAGAGCCTTTTTTTTTTGACAAGGGTTGTAGAATTTGTGGAGCGAAACGACAGAGTGTTTGTTTTTGAAACTGAACATTTTTTTCTAGAGTACAATTTTTTCAAAAATACTAAATTTTTTCTCAACCAAATTTTTTTCTCAACTAAAATTTTTCCAACACTGAAATTTTTTCCAAAGTACCTACAATTTTTTCTCAACTAATTTTTTTTCTCAATTTTACAACCCTGCAAATCAACAAATGGCAAGAAAATATTTTTTCACTCTCAAAGAAAAAACAAAATTGTTAATAAAAGTTGACAAAAGAATGAACTGAAGACATCAGAAAAAGGTTCCAATGAAGTGAAAAAAGTGGAACAATATGCAAAGTGAAGTTTTGATGTCTTCAGTGGATTCTTTTGTCAACTTTTATTAACAATATTATTGTTTTTTTCTTTGAGAGTGAAAAAATATTTTCTTGCCATTTGTTGATTTACAGAGTTGTAAAATATGTATTTTGGGGTAAGTAAAAGAAAAAACTGGTGTTGAAAAAATTGAACGTGTCACAGTAAAAAGGATATAATAGAAAAAATGACGTTTTTGGGAAATCGCGATTGAAGTTTGAGTATATACTTTTTTTAATACTAAATTAAGGAATTGAGCTGGATAAAAAATTTTACCTTAAAATTTCATATTTTTGCTACAAGAAAACAGCTCGCCCATCACTTGATATCTTTTCTATTTTTTTCTATATTGAAAACAAAAGGTTGAGTTATATGTCCTTTTTGTTGTGACAAAATTTCATTTCGACCCTTCTACGTTTGATGACGTATAATTTTTCCGGAAGTGAAAATTTAAAAAAAATCTTCATAAGCCTTACAAAAGTTGAACAGAGTGAAAAAATAAACATTTTCGTGAAAAAAATTTCAAATTATCTCTTCAAGGAGCGGATGTATCGCACTTTGAAAAATGACAACTTTTTTTTCATTTTCTTGGTTACAAAAAAATGCTAAAAATACATTTAGGACGAATTTTATTATTTTTTCAAATTTATGACGAAAAATTAACTAAAAAAAAACTTCATTAAAATTTTAAAATTTTACAAACATCTGCACAGTGAAAAAATTAAACATCACGCAAATTCTCGAAAATCGAGCATGTAATGTAGGTACCGAAATTGCGAACTTCGCATTTTAAAAACGCCATAACTCTTCGAGGAAAACGTATTGGAAGATGGAAGGGGGCTCATTGGATAGAGAAAACTTCAGAGAATACGAATCGCTTATCGCATCAAAAAGGACATATGCTGAGTTATGCCCTTTTTGTTGTGACACATTCAATTGTAGACTATACTTCCGAGTTCAGAAAAAATTTTAGTTGAGAAAAAATTGTGGTTGAGAAAAAATTGTGTTGAAAAAATTTTAGTTCAGAAAAAAATGTAGTTGAGAAAAAATTTTAGAGTTGGAAAAAAAGTTACCTAGTTGAGAAAAAATTTTAGAATTGAAAAAAAATTTACCTGAGAAAAAATTGTACTTCAGAAAAAAATTTTCAATTTCAAAAACAGCCACTGATGAAAAAAAAAAACGACTCTTCCGCATTCCGACCGAAACTCGGACAAAACAGACGGCTGCAATAAAACTGGGCTGAAAAATTGATAAAAAAAATCGCTCATCCCCAGCGAGAATTACTCCACTGATTCTAAAAGGCAAAATTTTACCCGTAAATAGAGAAAAATTTTCAATTTTTAACCCAGACTTTTTTTCTAGACGGAAGATTTCGTGTTCAATGCATCCAACGCTACCATCAATTTTAGCAACAACCCTTTAAGGATTATCGATCTGGATGAACTAGAATACAAAGTCAAACCACCCTGCAACCCATCGAATTTTTTTCGAAGGAATTTCAGCAAAAAGCAACCCCATAATAATCATCATAATAGATTCAACTTGGAGAACAGCCCGATCTTATGCGACTGTCACGCCTTAAGTTTAGCAAAATACTTCCAAGATAATATGGATAAGACAGTGAATCAGTTGGTGAATTTATCTGCTCACGGAGTCAACTGCAATTCACCCCCCACAGTGAAAAATATCCCGTTGCAAAAAGTGAATTTAACAGACCTGAGATGTTCCATAAAAGAACTTTATCCAGATCAAGCTGGAAACTGTCCGGAAAAATGCGAATGTCATTATCGTTTAGTAGATCGCGCAAATATCGTCAATTGTACCAATGTTGGCTTGACTGAGTTTCCGAAACGAATCCCATTCGTAGAAGATTCCAAAATCGAATTATTATTCGCATGGAATAAGCTTGAATCGACCGTTGGTTTATCAGAACTTGCGATGAAAGGAAACGTAACGGTGATATCATTATCACATAACAAGTTGCGAAATTTTGATGACGTTCTACTTCCTCCCACGTTAGAAGTGAGTTTAACAATTTTTCCTTTTCTTTTTCTTGGGTAAAATGATATTTTAGTGTTGATTTCTGGACAGGTATTAAAACTTGATAATAATGAGATTTCGTACCTGAAAAAAGAAACTATCGAAAAATTCAAGACTACCACAACTTTGACAAATTTAAGTTTGCATGGAAATCCTTGGCACTGCCATTGCGGGATGCGATATTTTCAAAACTTCATTCTTATTCATAACAAATCACTATGGGTAAGTTTTTTTATAATTTAAAAAATTTGTATGATGATAAGGATGGGATGTTGCGTTGGTGTCGAATAAAAAATTCACGCGTCCGGATTAATGAGGCCACTTCTCAAAAACTGTTTTTAAACCCATACTTTCCTTGCTCTATCTTCATAATTATTATGGTATATTCATGTTGATAAAAACATACTAAAAAAGTAATTTTAATCACAGAAAAACACATAAAGTCGATTCTTAAGGTTTGACTCCCTCCTCCACGCAGACCCACAGAGCACAAACTGTCTCTGCAATGTGAAAATAAGAGAATAATTTTAAAATTACGAAAACTTTGCACTGGAAGAGAAAGGGGGTAGGAGGAAATTGGAATTACCAAGATTTACCATGGAGGGAGGTAGGAGAAAAATTCTGAAATGATTTTCTCATCAAAGAAGAAAAAATGACAACATTTTTAATGTATTTTAAATTGTAAAATTTTGAGCATAAATGTCTAAATAGTACAGACATTTTAGCTAAAATAAGGCCCTAACCCAAAAAAAATTAGCAGGAAGGGAAAGTTTCGTGTATAAGATCAGTAAAGTATGTATTTTAAAATTCCCGAACTTCCCAAAAATCGGTGAATATTTTGACCCCCTTTTGGGGGTGAGGGGGTTCAAATTTTTGTTTTTTGGCTATAACTTTCAAAATTACGTATTTACGAAAAAAAAAATTGAAAAAAATTATATAGCATAAAAAAACAAACAATTTTGTTATTTACAATTTTTTCCTAGGACGTCATGGGAGGGTGCTGGGGTCTTTAGGAAAAAATCAATTTTGAAAATTTCCCATTACCAAAAAAATCACCAAAAATCGGGTTAATCGACTTTTAGGAGCGGTTCTTTTGCATAGTACATCCTATTACTATGCAGAATAAGAAAAATGTATAACCGACCCCTTATCTCAAAGTGGTAGGGGTGGACCCTCCGAAGAAAAAGTCGCATTTTCCCCCAATCGTAGCTCAGCTGCAGAGCAAAATTCGAAAAATTGGTTCAAACAAACGTTGTAGAGCATTAAAAGACGAACATTTTACTTTTTTTTACTTTTTTTGTACGTGGTCTTGGAGGCGAGCTATTGCAAAAAGAAAAAAAGAAGCGCGGCGTTGGAAAATTTTTCATCAACTCAGTAAACTCTCCTTTTGGGACCCAATTTAGGTCCCAGGGTCAAAATTATTATAAATATCGAGTTCAGCGCCCACGAAAACCTCAGAACTCCACTTGTTTGACCATTGGTTCGCTAGATTTTAAATTTACCAGGCTTACCGATGGTAACTACATTGAGGTAATGAAAAATTTCCCAACGCCGATTTTTTTTCTTTTCGCAATAGCTCGCCTCCAAGACCACGTAGAAAAAAAGGTAAAAAAAAGTAAAATGTTCGTCTTTTAATGCTCTACAGCATTTGTTTGAACCAATTTTTCGAATTTTGCACTGCAGCTGAGCTACGCTTGGGGGAAAATGCGACTTTTTCTTCGAAGGGTCCACCCCTCCACTTTGAGATAGAGGGTCGGTTATACATTTTTCTTATCCTACATAGTAATAGGCTGTGCAAAAGAACCGCTCCTAAAAGTCGATTAACCCGATTTTTGGTGATTTTTTTGGTAATGGGAAATTTTTAAAATTGATTTTTTTCTAAAGACCCTAGCTCCCTCCCATGCCGTCTTAGGAAAAAATTGTAAATAACAAAATTGTTTGTTTTTTTATTCTCTACAATTTTTGTTTCAACTATTTTTTCGTAAATATGTAATTTTGAAAGTTATAGCTGAAAAACAAAAATTTGAACCCCCTCATCCCTAAAAGGGGGTCAACATATTCACCGATTTTAAGGAAGTTCGGGAATATTAAAATACATACTTTGTTGAGCTTATATACGAAACTTCCTCTTCCTGCTAATTTTTTTGGGGTCAAAACCTAAAATGTTTGTACTAAAAGTCGTGACCGACAGATTTAAAAAAAAATTCTCAATAGGTATTTGCAGAAATAATGGAGCGTTTTCAAAAAGTATTTACAACTCATTAAAGAGTAGAAAACCTTTTGAAAAAGCTCAAGTGTTTAAGGTTTTTTAAAGGGTTATAAAATGTTTAATGAAATTTCATATCGAGGAAGGGAGTCTACTGAGAAGATGGAGGGCTGTTGGGAAGATTGGGAGGGGTCACTCCTTGTTGACTCAAGAATATCACAGCATTTCAGCATCTAATAAAATATTTATTTATTTCGTAAAATTACAGGTACCTACCAAATATAGCTCATAATTAACATTCATTTTACAGATACATGATTATCCAAATATCAAATGCAAAAATAAAAGCATTATGGTTATTCAAGACTGGGAAGAAATATGCCCAACGACATTCGTCTTGACTTTAATATTCCTTACCATAATGGGGGTCATATCCATTCCAACCATCGTTATATATTACAAATACAAACGAAGAATCAAACTTTGGATGTTCACCCATAAAATCTGCCTTTGGCTCGTAACCGAAAAGGAAATCGATAAGGATAAATTATACGACGCTTTCGTCAGCTTCTCTCATAAAGACCAATACTTCGTCGACCAGCACCTGATTCCAGAGCTGGAGGAAAACGGCGAGCATACGTTCAAATTATGCGTCCACTATCGCGATTTCGTCGTAGGAGAATACATCCCGAGCCAGATTATATACTCTGTGGAGAATTCCAGACGTACGATAATAATCCTGACACCGAATTTCCTGCAGAGTGTATGGGCCAGGATGGAATTCAGAATGGCTCATTTACAAGCGATCAAAGAACGTTGTGCCAGGGTGATCGTCATTTTACTCGAGGGAGTCGACGATGAACAACTCGATCCCGAGTTAAAAGCGTATATTTCGATGAATACGTATGTAAAGTGGGGCGACTCGACGTTTTGGGAGAAACTGAGGTATGCTTTGCCTCATCCTCAAATTGCTTGCAGTAAAAGGAATCGTAGAATTGAGACGGATATTTTGCATGAAATCGAATTAAGAGGGATGCAAAAGTCTGAGGAGAAAGTTACAAATGAAGAAAGTGAGAAAGAAGGTAAGATAAAGTGAAGTGATTCGATTCGTGCTAAGGATGTTGAATAAGACAGTTTTGAAATGAATTTAAATATTTTCTAAAATTATTCGAAATCCAGTCGAGATTGATGGATTTTCAATTAAGAGATTTTTTTTAAGACTGAATTTTACTTTTGTAACGAAAATACTTTCTTTTTTTATTGTTAAATTTTTTTGTACATATTTTTTTGCTTATTATTTTTAGTTAACGAAGTGTGATAGATATTTGGATCAATTTAGTACCTTTATTATAGGTACCTACTTTTCTGTTATATCTACTTTTTTTATAAATTTAAAATTTGTTTTTGTGTTCAATAAAGTTTGAAATTTTTAGATACTTGGATATTTTTTATCATTTACCTATCCACCTACCTATCCCTCAAATGAGTTCATCTTTAGGTATAGTTTTAAATAGCTATCTGTTTGAAGCTGAACCAAGCTATAATTGTTTTCAAAAAATGAAAAAAAAATGTCAAAAATTTACTCACTGAATCGACTCATTATCATCGAAATTTACAATATGGCATTGAAAACTGCAATAAATTGCGTACTGCACATGCAACGCATACCTTTACTTACCACAATTTACGTCATAAATTGGTCTAATGTAAATATAGTTGAAATGAAAAAAAAAAAAGTAAAACACCAACGAAGACTGAAAGAAAACAGAAGAAAAAATTGAATGAATGCATAAACACGTGCCCTTACATTCCTCTCTCCTCTGAATAAGGGCACATGAAGGAAGATGAAATTCAACATTGTTGTGTACCAGGTACCACTGCTTGTCATCAATCATTTTCCAATGTTTACAATATTTCTTTTCGTCAAAAATATTTTTTCAAATTTATTAATAGATGGGATATTCACTCATAAAATGGAAATACCTACCAACACAATCATGAAATAAGGAACGAAAGAAAACAATAGCTGCTATAAAATGTTTCAAAAAATAACTCAGCACGTTGGCTAAGCTTGTTCATTAAGAAAACGAAAGAAGAATTGGCCAGAAATAATACTCGATAATTTATTTAAAAAACCATAAAATTTGATTATAAAAAGGTTGAGAAACCCCACATTATAAAAAAATTATTATCTAATGCAGATTCGTAAAAATTTTCAGTGAGAATCAAAAATTAATATTTATTTAGTACAACCAATAATAGTGATGGTGATGATAGTAAGGATATTATAAGTAACTGAAGAAGTTTCACTTTATGTGCCAGAAATTCGAATCTTCAAAGAGTAAAGTAAGTTGAAATTAAATTGCCTATAATAAAAAATCACGAAGCCATCTTTAACTGTTCCTCTTTCTTTCAATATTTGCCATAATATAAAATTTTTAATCGAATTTCGCAATTTTACTACTCTCTTTGGCAAAATTACTTATCGAATTGTGTATATCCATACTAGAATAACGTAATTTTCTTTTAATTGAAAAAGTTGCAGAAGAGATCCCGAAACGAAAAAAAGTGACTTTTATAGTGACCTTTGGATGAAAAAACTGACTTTTAGTGACCAAAGTCGAAAAAAGTGACAAACACCCTAAAAAAAAGTGACCTGCTATGATGCCTGCATAATTTTGAATTTTGGGACCTATTTTGGGGTCCATTTTGAGGTCTTCAGAGGAGCGAAGACCTTAGACTACATGTCAGATGAGATTTTAAACCTCTTCTAGGCTCTCTTTTTTTTCTGGCTCAATTTTCGAAAAGAGTGAAAATAAACGTTCAAAACCATCGGTGTTTCTTCAGCGAAACCAAACTTGATATGAGCTATTTATAGTTGAGCCAACTTAAGAAGGAGAGCGCTCAAAACGAAAAGTTTCTATTTAGTGGCCAAAGGTTTTTATGAATCACTGGTAACTCAAGGTACATCACCATTAAAACCCTGTATTAAATTCAAAGTAGAAAAAGTAACTTCACGATAATTAGCAAAAAAAATCACCCATTTCTGAAATTATTCCCTATTTCTGATAAAAAAGTACATATTTTGTAAAATTTTGTTTAAAAATAGAAATTATGCAATGTTTTTGATGTTGTATAGTTCCGTTAGAGTGAAGATGCACCTCGAATTTTCAAAGTAGATGAAAAATATTCAGCCACGAAACAGAAATTTTTCGTTTTGAGCGTTCTCCTTCTTAAGTTGGCTAGACTATAATATACCTAGATGTGTCTAAAATTTATTTGATCATTTTTCCAATCATTTTTGAACCTTGATTTTTCCGATTTTTTGTTCAGCAAAAACTTGCTGCAACTTCATAACCTCTTCAAAAAAAAATCTGATCACAAATAAAAATAATTTTAGAATTGTTTTTTTCAATAGTGTAAAAATTTATTTCGCTGCAGTTATACTCGGTACTCGCCTAGTTCCATAGATATTGTATTTTAGACGATAATTCCGAATAATTTTCCTAAACTTTGAACATTTTCAAACCAAGACGACAATGGCCCAATCTGAATAATTTTTACTCGAATTTTAGATGGGAAAAGATTACCAAGAAAAATTTCCAAAATTCGAATAAAAAAAAGTAATTAATTTTTCAATAGATTAAGTCATCTCTCTATATTAAAAAATCAAAACCGTCTACCTCGCGATCTGTGTTTCTGGAAACGGAGAAGTGTTAGTATTGTATTTACACGAACTCTAGCTTTGTGTTAGTGCAGAAACGAGTTCTCGACCTGGAAGAGATGTGAGTGACGTATCTACAGAGTGTTGCGTTTGTAGTGGTGAATTGGCGAGGGTAGTTCTGGGGTAGTTTAACAGTACAGTGTCAACTGCCAACCTACCTGAATCAGGGTAGGGGTAGTTAAGGCAATATCTCTACACACGTTGCACATCCACTGTACAGGTGCACACATTTTTCACTCACGGTACAGATTATATACGAACCACTTTTCAGGAGTTTCTTCAATGCTGGGAAATTCCAACATTTTCTGGAAACTCCAAAACTTCTCAAAACCGCTTCTAATTGATTTGAGAGATCGAAAATGAAAAGGGCAATCGATTTTTCCCCTTCAAAATAAGTGCCATTTACCTATAAGTATACATGATTTGTACTCTCAAAATCAAACTCGAGAGCAGTTAGCGTGGTGAAGTATTTTTCTGGGGGAGGGAGGAGGGAGGTAACATTCACAATTTTTCCAGCGTTTAAACTAAAATTTGCCAACCTTAAAGATGAAATGAATTTGAAGTAAAATTTGGTTTTGTGCAGTGACATACCGAAGTCCGAATATTGAGGGGTCAAAAATTTCAGAAATTCTGATTCGATTTTTGAAAAATTTTGAAAATCAATTTATTCAGGCATAAAACAGGCTGACTTTTTTGAGGAAGGAGTTGGATGGCACAAATTTTCAGACCGAACAAAACTTTTTGACCACTTCTCCCTTTCATTCAATACATTGCTTTTCCGTGAGTAATTTCATTGTAGTTAAAAAAAAACTATATAGATATGGAAAATTTCCAGAAAAATTATAATTTAATTTTAAAATTTCATGGTTTCAATGTGATAGAAAATCTCAAGTTTGAAGTCCTATATAACAATGTTTTAGATTAAAAAGCTTGGATGAAAAATTGGCTACTTTTGCTTTAAAACTATTGAAGGGAAAATATGATGAGGCCGAGCGCAGCGAGGCCAAAGCTTTTAAAAGATTTGATGTTCAAACATCGAAAACAAGTGTTTGAGAAAAAAAAATGTAATAAAATTTTGAAAATCAATTAAATCAGTTCATTCGAGCACAAAAATAACTGAATTTTTTAGAGGGGGTGGGTGGAACGAATTTGCTATTGAACTAAATTTTAAAGGGGTTAACTTTTTCCGTTTTTTATTTACTTCATTCCTTATTTCACAATTGCCATCAATTTTGAGAAAAATGCAAAGATCAGGGAGATGAATTTGGCCCGAGCGAAGCGAGGGCGAATGTTTTTGAAAATTTCAAAGCGAGCAGCCCGAGCGAAGCGAGGGCGCGAGCCAGGGGTTGAGGCCGCGGAGCGGTCTAGGGGGCGGAGCCCCCTAGTTTAAAAAATAAAACTTACCAAACTTCTCGGGAATAAAATCAAAAAATTGAACTTTGCAATGCAACAATGACGCATTCATTGGGATTTCCGTGCGCACTGCGACTGCGCAGAAATCTCAACGTATTTTAAATCACGTGTTGATTTGAAGAACATACAGTTTTCGTTTTCGCGAACAGCAAGTACGTGTGTATTTACGTTATACGATTTGTTTTCTTGATTTAAAAATTATCAAATAATTACGCGAGTTGGAAATTTTTTTATTTTTGGGGTATTCGGATACCAGTTGCGTTGAATTATTTTATAAGAGTCAGTTGAAAAAAAGAAAAAAGTATCGTGTGTGACATCAACATTCGTTTAAATAATTGTTTTCAACAATAGTGATAACTCAAGATCGCAAATGTGCAATAAACCACGGAAGTCGATTCAAACACAAGATTCGACGCAATTACGAAAGTGCAAAATCGTGAATTTTAAAACAAACTACAAAAGTGAATCTTGACATTGGGTAAAGTTTTTTCAAACTTCTTGTTAGATATAAAGATCAAATTAATCATACGTTATCGTGTACCTAACCTAGTACCTAGTACCTACTACCTACCTTAGGTATATACAATTAGATTACTTATCAATTCCGAAAAATAGCTTACATAATTACGTTGGTAAAAAGAATCGAGCAATGACTACAGCAGAGAAATACAACGGAATTTTAATTATAATTGCCTGTATCTACATACTCCCATTGCCCTCATATCAGCAAAAAACTTCTCGAGATATAAAAACAAGGCTGCCAAATTTCTCCAATAGTATTTTTAGAACCGTATGCGCGCTTATTGAAAAATTAATACAGCCAGAACTTTTTTAAATTCGAACTCCGGATGCAATTTATTTAATCTACGAATAAAAATTTGTTTTCGCACATTCTCGTTAAACGATGAATAGGTAGTTAGGTACCTATTAGTATGATTCAGCTGTCGATACCGGCACTCACAAATTCTGCAAAGTAAACAAATTGCGTGCATTTTCTGTTATTTCTCAGGTATCACTTTGACCTTTCGTGTAAATATATCACGTGTATATTCAACTCGCGGTTTATATTGTTCGTGGACTTTTCCGTTTGGGGTTTTGTATCATTTCGGTTTTCCTTTTTTCGAAGAAATTTCATTAGGGTTTTCCAGAGTAGAAAGATTAAAATTGGGTACTTATTTACAAATTGATAAATGTGTGTGACATGCGTGTTGAACTTATCAACCCACGTGAGACAATTTTTAATAGAATTTCCGTTTCAAAAATCAACCTAATTAGGTTTTTTCACGCTGGCAATTGATTTATCGTAGAAGAACATGACGAATTCCAAGTATCTAATTTAATCATCCAATTCGGATCCACGAAAAAGATTCGAAGAGACAAAAAACTATAACAAAGCTGACATATCGTAATTTTTATACCTCTACTCTTCTCAATATTTAATTGAATAGTTCGGATACGTTTTTAAGAACAGAAAAATGATAAAAGTAAAAGCAGATTTTGTATTCAATAAGAAACGTCTTTTGAAATGTATGGCGAAAATATCACCAAGAGAAAATGAAAGTTGAAAATCAGTTTAAAAAGGACACGAACAAAAAAACACAAATTCTTCCTGGAAAAAATTTCCAAGTTATGAATTTGGTTTTTTCATCAAAAAAATTATATTATACCTACCTATTTTTTTGAATAGAAAAAATTTGCATAAATAAAAACATTTTTTTGCCTTTTTAATTCAACTTTTCCGTATTTTTTCAAGGTTTACAAAACTTATGATTTTTTTTGACATTTCTGTGAATTTCTTTTCATATTTTTAATAATAATTCTCCAAATTTGACCGGTCAAAGCAAAAAAAAGAAAGGTATTGGAGCTCCATAATTAGGTATTATTATTACCTGACGATTTCTTGTTTAAGCAATTTAATTTTTTTAAATTGATGAAATTTCTAAGCGATCTCATCCCCCCCTACTCCAAAGGATGAATTTTTTGTTTGGAGTCAAAATAATCCCAGAAATGGATTCAAGAACTTTAAACCCCATTTAAAGCCATTTTTCAAGCTTTTATTAAATAATTTTTTGGGATATTTTCGTAATTTTTTCATCGTGCTTTGCAATTTAGTTTGGCTCTTCCACCATAGGACTTGGAATTTTTTCAGAACCACTGATTCCAACTCAGAAATCGTCAATGAATCGAATGCTGCAAATTTTAAATTTTCATCTCCGTTTGTGTCTGTGGTGCGACTTGGTAGTTCAAGCAGCATCCACCTTGCAGGTTTAATAAATTGTGGCGAAATGTTTTCATGCCAGATGATGACGAATTCGAGTTGTTTTATTTTTTGTTTTCCCAATTCAAAGTACGGTTTTCTCAATTTTTTCGACTTAAAAAATGGCATTAGTTTTCAAAAACAATTCCAACTAAAAATGTAATTTTGCCACATTTGAAGGACTGTTCTCTCTGCCTCCATTTAGTTCGGCTGTAGATGAAAATAAATTTTTTAGATTGTCTCATCTCACCCCCTCCCCCTCCAGGAACCAAGAACAAATTTTGAGCTTTCAAAAAAATACTTATAAAGTATAAAAATCCAACCACTAACCACTAGTTTCATATTTAGTCATTCGAAAATATTCAAAATTTGAAAATCTCATTTTTCAGTCCTGATGACAAAGCAAAAAGATTGGACTGAGAATTCAAATATTTTGAAATTTACATTCAAGTTGAGCCAAGAACGGATGAATTTAGTTAAATGAAAGAAACATTTTAACCCCTTAGACGAATTTTCAAACTGCAAATCAAACCCAAAAATTTTCAAGGTTGAAAAATTTTACTTTTACGTTTCTTCCATCTAAATTAAAAAATTATTAGAGGTTCTATAAATGAAAATTAAACGTACTACAAGTTTGACTCATTTCTTTCACCTCTATTCTCCAAATGAAAAATATGTAGTTTTCCAAATGTCATTAAGTTTTGGAGACAAATATTGAGTCATAAGTAACAAAAATTTCAGAAACTCAAATAGTAAGCTAAGCAAAGGTGAAAATTTTTTGAAGATCAAGTTTTCAAAAAATCGCCATTTTTTGGAAATATAATCAGACATTCGACTTCGTGAAGAGAACAATAACCCCTTTATTTATTTCTTCTGGCCTGTGCCTTTGATTTTTTCTGTTGATGGAGAGATGAAAGGTGCGAAAATCAACAAAGGAAATAATTTGATCTAGTTAATACATATAATTTTATTTTCGCTATTTCATATTACCAAAAAAAAACGTTTCATTATTAAAAACTTGTCAGAGAATTTACTAGGAATTTTTTGTAGACTGGCACTTGGCAGAAGTACAAGCGACCATCCAATGAAAGTTTATCAACCCTCCTTCTTCCTCACCGTTCAAATTTTTAGAAATTGAAGTTCATTTTTTAATTGTTTAGCGAATTCTTGAAAAATTATAAATGTACCTATAAAGTTTCGTGATTACTTTCGATATCGATCTCTTAAAATCGAATCTATTTTCCTGTTTCCAGCCGCTCTGGGGCTTCCGGGTGAAATTTGGACGAGATATTTATCAGCAGTGGTGGAGGGCAAAGGAGAGATCATTTAGGTGATGCAAATCTGCTCTTGAGCTTTTGATAGAGAATTGAAATACGCTAGAAAATTTGAATTTTGTCTGCTGATTACAAAACTGATGGAAAATACCGAAAATGAGTTTCAGAACTGAACATTTAGTAGAAATCAAATGATTAATATGTTTTAAACGAAAACTATGCGCCATGCGCCAGATTTTAAAAAAATCATATGTATTTCCGCTAATTGCAGCATTTTAATAGTCTAAAAATTGGCCAGAAATTAAAAAATAACTCGAGTTGGTGAAAATTTGGCTGCAGAACGATTCCACGTTTTTGTAAACAAAAGAAAAGATTTAAATTTCTTATCGAAAATGAACAAAAATGATTATCTGGACAAATTTCAAGGTAAATTATAATATCTGAAAGAATTGTGAGAAAGGAGGTGTAAAGTTTCTACGTACCTAAAATATAAATTTTCTAAAAATTAATGAGTAATTGATATGCCACCAGTTACCCATCGTACTGTAGTTTAGTTCTCTAGGGGTTTTTTCCTGCGTGGGAGTTTCGATAAAAATTATCTTCTTTTTATCAATTATCTTGTACTGTTTGTAATTTTTTTTGCACACAGCTTACGTAGAAATTGCATACTAGGCGTACTGAATCACGAGTAAATATTTTTACAACAGAAAGTACAGCTTTTTACAGACATGGTGTTCTGTATTATATAGATATTGTATATTTCTCATCACATAAATCAAATTCATCTTGGCCAGAGTACAATAAAATTTGTGTATTTTTAAAAAAGAACCGTACTTATTTACATTGAGTAAAGGCAAATGAAATAATCACAATAAGTGAAATTCGAGAGTGAAGAATAAAAAAAAATTGTACTTCATTTTCAGAATATCTCAAATAACAATGCAGCTGCTTGACAATGTTGATATAATGTAAATCAGCGATATTTATCTCATACCTAATACAAAAATACAATCGTATTATTCTCAAAAATATCTATGTACATATATTATATCCTTCAAATGTATCGAATAACGTTTGGTAACTGCTGCGTAAAGGTCTAAACTACTTGAAAATGCAAAAAAGAAATTGAAAAAAATTACTTTTTTTTGTTTTTTGGCTTTAGCGCAAAATTTAGTTTTCCGACTTTAGGTACCCTGTCCCTGCACGGGGCACTTTAAAAATTTTTCAAATTCAAATATTTTTACATCATTTTTTTCAAGTTCAATTTTTTTTAGATTTTTTTCTCATCTACGCAAATTTAAATATTTTTACATTACTTTTTCAAGTTCGAATTTTTTCAAATTTTTTTTCAACTTCCAAGTCCAAATCTTTTTCCAGATTTAAAATTCAAATTCTCACGCAATTTTTTCAGTCCAATTTTCTTCAACTTTCAAAGGTAAAATCTAAAACTTTTGCATGTTCAAAAGATTTTTACATCATTTTTTACTAGTTCAAATTTTCTTAAAATTTTCCTCTACTTCCAAATCCAAAACCCAAATTCTTTTTCAATTTTCAAATTCTTAAGTAGATACTTGTTTCCCAAGTCCAGTTGGTTTTCTCGAAAAATTTTCAATTCTGTTCAAGATTTTCCCAAAATTTTAAATTTTATATAATTTTTTGCAAATTCAGTTTTCTTGAATTTTTTTTAGATTTCAAGGAATTACTGATTTTTTTTTCTAGTTAAAAATTATCCTTGATTTTTTTCAAGTTCAAAACTCAGCAAAAAAATATTACGTTTTATTTTTTTGGAATTGGCTCTGGATCCTCTTTCATAACTAGAAGACTCAAAACTTTTCTAAGAGTCCTTCACTTAAAATAAATCAGTATCGCGTTCATTTTTGCCAAAATCCAAAGTAAGTTTTTCTCGATCCATCTCAAAACACATCCGTAATAAGTGGAAAACAATCGAAATCTTGAATCGACATCAATTAGTTTGTTCGTGAATTCTTCGTAGGTTGATTTTATACTTCTAGTCAACCTGACATTCCCCCTTCCCTGATTACATACACAAGTCAACAAAAAAATAAATGTTCTGCATTTCAGTTCTCATGGCCAAATTCTGATTCTAGACATCAAAATACACCAATATGCTCATTCGTGGCTTCCAAAGTTTGTTTGGGGGGATGGGGGGGCGCCAAAAATGTGATTTTTCAAAAACAATACACATACAGATTTGAGAAAAATTTGAAAAAAAATTTTTTTTGAACCAATCTTATAGAAAATTTTACGCTGAATCAAACGCCGCAAACCGCAGACCTCTATCTATTTTAGAAAAAAAGTTACAGCTAAAACTTTCCTAAATTATGTGAAAAAATCACATTTTTTTTCGCCTTGCTCACCGAAAAGTGAGATTTCTGAGAAATCTAAGCGTTTTACGACCATAATGGTCATGACAAGAGTTGTAGAGAATTAAATTTCCTATCGGATAGGTGCTTTCAGATTTTTCCGCGAGGCGTAGTTTTCGAGATATTATCGAGTAAAGTTGAACATTAGTTGAGGCAATTGAGAAAAAAAGAGAAATGAAGCAATTTTTGACTGTCAAAAGTGTTACAGCGAAAAATTGTAGGAGGTCGTGGTAACTCCTAAAAGTTAGTCACCTTCCACAATTTTTCGCTGTAACACTTTTGACAGCCAAAAATTGCTTCATTTCTCTTTTTTTCTCAATTGCCTCAACTAATGTTCAACTTTACTCGAGAATATCTCGAAAACTACGCCTCCCGGAAAAATCTGAATGCACCTATCCAATAGGAAATTTAATTTTCTACAACTTTTGTCATGGTCATTATGGTCGTAAAACGCTTAGATTTCTCAGAAATCTCACTTTTCGGTGAGCAAGACGAAAAAAAAAACGATTTTTTTCACATAATTTAGGAAAGTTTTAACCGCAACTTTTTTTCTAAAAGAGATAGAGGCCTGCGGTTTGCGGCATTCGATTCAGCGTAAATTTTCTGTAAGATTGGACCAAAAAAAATTTTTTTCAAATTTTTTTCAAATTTTTCTTAAATCCGTGTGTATTGTTCTTGAAAAATCACATTTTTGGCTCCCCCAACCCTCAAAGCAAACTTTGGATAAAAAAATTATTTTCCCCTTTATTAGATATAGATACATAAAAGCAACCCAAATTTTGCAATCGGAACCCAAACACAAAAATCGTGTTGACTTGTGTTATATATTAATTTAATTTCACTCCTTGATAATAATTTTAAACATCGACCTTAGATCGTGATTTTGATTCCCGTTCCCCATGCCTTAGCTCAGGGCTTAGCAAAAGCCTGTGGTTGGTCGAAAATAACGCCTACTCCTACATGACGTCAGATGGACTATGGACCAACGATTGACTTTCATAGTTCTGGGCTAAAATACTGCTGAGTATGCAACCCGCAGCGAAAAAATTTAAAGGTAATAAGTCATTGAACTGCCCCGCCCCTTCTTAATGACGAGTGCTTATATGTACTATACCTACATCATTGAAAGGATGGGACAATACCAATAAACGTAATTTCTTAACTATTTAGTAATTCAATTTTGAAAAAAATAAAACGTTCTTTCCGCTTTCGATATCGATAAAATACTCACAAAAGTGCTATTGATTTTCAAAAACTATACTCGTCATTTTTCCGAATTAAAATTGTACTAAATACCTATCCGGTATACAGAAATTGTACCCATTTGAAATGAATCATAAATGTTCGAAGAATAATGCTAAAATTTTTATCAGAAAAAATTTCGATGAACGAAGTTATGCATATCTGCACATGCACTTGAAAAAGTCACATACCTAAATGAAGCACGCAATATCGCTCAGACTGACGTGATGTAATAGTGTTGAAAAATGTACGTACCTACAATTTGCAACTCGAGTTAAAAATATACTTAGTAAGTACAAGTACGTAGATAAACTTCACTTTTATTCATTTATGATCTCATAACTTTTTTCATACGTAAATAACTCCCATTAAATGCAAAACTGATCACGTGATCGAGTTTCAAAAAATGGGTCCCTTTGAAAAATGCACTTAAAAAAATGATTATTTTTTATCTGAAATTCGATAAAATCGAACTTGATTAAAAACGCATTTGAAATTTCCACAACGAATAAATTATCACCTTCGCAAAAAAAAATTTTTTAGAAATTAAACAAGTAAATTGGTAAGTACGTAATATCCACTCATAAGTGATGCAGTTTTCAATAAACAAACATAAAACACGTACAATTTACGTATTATCAATTTGCTAAACAATACGAAATCGCAATGTCAGCAGATCATTAAAATTCTGGGTAATGTGAAGTAGGTAGCTTATGAAAAAATGAGAAATTCGTAAGCAACAATATAATTTAATGGTACTGGCGACAGATAAGGCAAATGATTAAAATTGCAATTCAACATTTTCAAGAATGTTTTATCATTAATAAACATTTTGATTCGGAATTTTTAATCCACAAAGCAATTTTTACAACAAGCATACAGCATAGTCCGGATTAAATTACAGAGTAATATTTATTCGCAAACGGTGCACCGGAAATGTAATAAGGACGGATAAAAAAAAATTATATCGAACAATATCCCAAGAAACTTGAGACTTGTCATATGTGAAGTGTAAATGAATGAATTTTTAATTAAAACTTTAGAACAAAAAGTAAACAGATCTAAGAACTCGACCACTTTTGTTTTAAACGAAACCTTCTTTCGTGATGTTTTATGTAAATGTAGGCATTATTTTTTGGGAGACATTCGAGTGAAAAGACTGACTAAAAAAACCGCAAGTAAGTATATAATTTGAAAAAATTTCCGAGCCTTCGAGAAAAGAATTATTCTTTTCTCTCATCCATCCAGTATCCAAATTAAAAAACTGTAGAATAAAAAATTGTCGATTTTATAACCTTCAATGAAATTTGCTTCAACATTTTTTTTGCATGGTGAGTTTCCGGGTGTAAATTGATTTTTTTTTGTTAATTTTACATCATATTCAAAGAAAAAGTCGGTAAAAGCATTTTACAGTTGAAAAAAAAAACATTTTGGTATCAGACGGTCCAGGGGTAACCAAATAAGAAATTCTGATATCAAAATGTTTATTTTTCAATTTTTGAAGTTAACATTTCATAACTCTGCATTTTCACACATATTAACGGGTGTTGAATGAAGTTAAAATGCTTTTACCGACTTTTTCTTTGAATATGATGTAAAATTAACAAAAAAAAAAATCAATTTACACAATTTTGACCTTTGAAAAAGAAAATTGTATTTTCTTCCAATCTTTGGAATTTTTTTTCTCGAAAATACGAAATAACGTCAACTCAATTTTTTAATATATTAATCAGCATGTAAAGTTGTACTTTACAGATTTTTTTCAGAATTTTTGGCGATTGACATCATGGGGAAATATCATTTTTCAACTTTTACAGCTAATTTTTCGTGTTAAAAAAAGTGGCAACACTGATTTTCAAAAAATCGTCGAAAAGCTCTTCAAAGGCCCTACACATTGGAAAAAGTTTCAACTTTCAACCCATCATGGTTTTCGAGTTATCCACGTCCCAATTTTACCATATCCAACTTTACCTCAAAACTTTAAATGCTCGTGGCAGCCCTCCAAAAAGACTTTGAGAGCTGCGGTTTGCGGCATTCGTCATCTCTCATCGAGGTTTACCCACATAAAAAAAATGAAAAAAATCGCCGACCCACCCTAACACTTTGCGTACGAACTGACGTGGAATGACCCCTAGGTAACCATAATTTTTAGAGCTTTTGTTTCTGGGAAAAAACTTGCGAATTTTTTTATATTAAAAATAATGATCACGGATATTAAGCCAGTCCACTGTTCACTACTGGCTCATTCCATGTCAACTCGACCAGGTTTTGACCTTGGGTCTTCCGATCTCGCTCAAAAATTTTAATAAAGGCTTGAAAAAATCGAATGAAAAAAAAAGTAGTCCTTCGGAAGTCAGTACAATGAGTCGTTCGGAAGTCAGTACAATGAGTCGTTCGGAAGTCTGTACAATGAGTCGTTCGGAAGTCAGTACAATGAGTCGTTCGGAAGTCAGTACTGACTCCTTCGAAAGTCAGTACAATGACTCCTTCGGATTAAAGTACAATGACTCCTTCGGAAGTGAGAGAGCAATGAGTCCTTCGGAAGTAAGTACAATGACTCCTTCGGAAGTCAGAGTACAATGAGTCCTTCGGAAGTCAGAGTACAATGAGTCCTTCGGAAGTCAGAGTACAATGAGTCCTTCGGAAGTCAGAGTACAATGAGTCCTTCGGAAATCAGAGTACAATGAGTCCTTTGGAAGTCAGTACATTGACCCCCCCCCCCCCCCCCCCCCCCCCCCCCCCCCACCCCCCCCCCCCCCCCCCGGAAATCAGTACAATGACTCCTTCGGAAGTCAGTACAATGACTCCTTCGGAAGTGAGAGTACAATGAGTCCTTCGGAAGTCAGTACAATGACTCCTTCGAAAGTCAGTACAATGACTCCTTCGGAAGTCAGTACAATGAGTCGTTCGGAAGTCAGTACAATGAGTCGTTCGGAACTCCTTCGGAATAAAGTACAATGAGTCCTTCGGAAGTCAGAGTACAATGAGTCCTTCGGAAGTCAGTACATTGACACCTCGGAAATCAGTACAATGAGTCGTTCGGAAGTCAGAAATAATTATTGTATTGCGATACAAACCGTATATTCGTGATTTGCGACCCCAAATCAATTAATTAGCGATATTTCAACACATTTCGGGGCAATTTTTTCATTTTTGAGATAAAAATTGGAAATATTTCCAAAGCAAGGGTCCGGCGCCGGAAATGGACATCGGATTCGTAATCTACAACCTAAAATTCATAATATTCGAGTTTTACTTTGAGTCATCAACTTTAATAAAGGCTTGAAAAAATCGAATGATAAAAAAAGTAGTCCTCCGGAAGTCAGTACAATGAGTCGTTCGGAAGTCAGTACAATGAGTCGTTCGGAAGTCAGTACAATGACTCCTTCGGAAGTCAGTACAATGAGTCGTTCGGAAGTCAGTACAATGACTCCTTCGGAAGTCAGTACAATGACTCCTTCGGAATAAAGTACAATGAGTCGTTCGGAAGTCAGTACAATGACTCCTTCGGAATAAAGTACAATGAGTCGTTCGGAAGTCAGTACAATGAGTCGTTCGGAAGTCAGTACAATGAGTCGTTCGGAAGTCAGTACAATGACTCCTTCGGAATAAAGTACAATGAGTCCTTCGGAAGTCAGTACAATGACTCCTTCGGAAGTGAGAGTACAATGAGTCCTTCGGAAGTCAGTACAATGACTCCTTCGGAAGTGAGAGTACAATGAGTCCTTCGGAAGTAAGTACAATGAGTCGTTCGGAAGTCAGTACAATGAGTCGTTCGGAAGTCAGTACAATGAGTCGTTCGGAAGTCAGTACAATGAGTCGTTCGGAAGTCAGTACAATGAGTCGTTCGGAACTCCTTCGGAATAAAGTACAATGAGTCCTTCGGAAGTCAGAGTACAATGAGTCCTTCGGAAGTCAGTACATTGACACCTCGGAAATCAGTACAATGAGTCGTTCGGAAGTCAGAAATAATTATTGTATTGCGATACAAACCGTATATTCGTGATTTGCGACCCCAAATCAATTAATTAGCGATATTTCAACACATTTCGGGGCAATTTTTTCATTTTTGAGATAAAAATTGGAAATATTTCCAAAGCAAGGGTCCGGCGCCGGAAATGGAAATCGGATTCGTAATCTACAATCTAAAATTCATAATATTCTAGTTTTACTTTGAGTCATCAACTTTAATAAAGGCTTGAAAAAATCGAATGATAAAAAAAGTAGTCCTCCGGAAGTCAGTACAATGAGTCGTTCGGAAGTCTGTACAATGACTCCTTCCAAAGTCAGTACAATGACTCCTTCGGAAGTCAGTACAATGAGTCGTTCGGAAGTCAGTACAATGACTCCTTCGGAATAAAGTACAATGAGTCCTTCGGAAGTCAGTACAATGACTCCTTCGGAAGTGAGAGTACAATGAGTCCTTCGGAAGTAAGTACAATGACTCCTTCGGAAGTCAGTACAATGACTCCTTCGGAAGTGAGAGTACAATGAGTCCTTCGGAAGTAAGTACAATGAGTCCTTCGGAAGTCAGTACAATGACTCCTTCGGAAGTGAGAGTACAATGAGTCCTTCGGAAGTAAGTACAATGACTCCTTCGGAAGTCAGAGTACAATGAGTCCTTCGGAAGTCAGTACATTGACACCTCGGAAATCAGTACAATGAGTCGTTCGGAAGTCAGAAATAATTATTGTATTGCGATACAAACCGTATATTCGTGATTTGTGACCCCAAATCAATTAATTAGCGATATTTCAACACATTTCGGGGCAATTTTTTCGTTTTTTTGAGATAAAAATTGGAAATATTTCCAAAGCAAGAGTCCGGCGCCGGAAATGGACATCGGATTCGTAATCTACAACCTAAAATTCATAATATTCGAGTTTTACTTTGAGTCATCAACTTTAATAAAGGCTTGAAAAAATCGAATGAAAAAAAAAGTAGTCGTTCTGAAGTCAGTACAATGAGTCGTTCGGAAGTCAGTACAATGGCTCCTTCGAAAGTCAGTACAATGAGTCGTTCGGAAGTCAGTACAATGAGTCGTTCGGAAGTCAGTACAATGAGTCGTTCGGAAGTCAGTACAATGAGTCGTTCGGAACTCCTTCGGAATAAAGTACAATGAGTCCTTCGGAAGTCAGAGTACAATGAGTCCTTCGGAAGTCAGTACATTGACACCTCGGAAATCAGTACAATGAGTCGTTCGGAAGTCAGAAATAATTATTGTATTGCGATACAAACCGTATATTCGTGATTTGCGACCCCAAATCAATTAATTAGCGATATTTCAACACATTTCGGGGCAATTTTTTCATTTTTGAGATAAAAATTGGAAATATTTCCAAAGCAAGGGTCCGGCGCCGGAAATGGAAATCGGATTCGTAATCTACAATCTAAAATTCATAATATTCTAGTTAGCGGACTTCCCGCTCTAGCGGGAATCCGCTATTGCGTTCATAAGGGTTTTTTTATTTATTTATTTATTTGTTTGTTTGTTTGTTTGTTGAAGCCTTTTTTTTCTGACGCGATTTCTCTCGCTAAACTGAACAGATCGGGCTGAAATTTTTACAGTAGGTGTAGTTCATGCTGAAGAAGAGCTGATTAGATTTTGGTGCAATTCTGTGCACAGAAAGCTGAGCTTTTTAACATTAAAGCTCATTTTTGAGACTTTTTTTCTGACGCGATAACTCACGTTAGAGTTGACCAATCGACTTGAAATTTTTACAGTTGTTAGAACGTGCATGGGAGAAGAGCTGATTAAATTTTGAAGTCGATCCGTGCTTTGAAAGTTGAGCTTTTCGAGTTCAAAGTTTATCCAGTTTTTCGAAAATATCTCGCGAACGGCACATTGTAGAGGAAAACGGAGGCCAAAAGGATAGTCACGAATTTCAAGCTCTACAACTTTGGTTCTGAGGACTTTTTCTTAAAAGCTCACCATCTACGAGAAAATTAAGCTCAAAGTTTGGAGGCTTGTGATTGGTCAACTTTTCTGTTGCGATTTAATCATATTTCTCAACAATGGGTCGGCAGATAAAATATTTTCTTTTGAACCCTTGCAATACCACCTGCTGGGTCGGCATTTTTAGACCAACACAAAGACTGATTTTATGGCCCCTTTGAGGCAGTGGTCGGCAGATAAAATCTTCATCAAAAATTCCTTATAAGGCTTGAGCTCAAAGTTGTAAGGCCTGTGATTGGTCAATTTTTCCACCTCAATTTCTCTTGTTTAACTGAACCAATCGTTTCGAAATTTCTGTAGTAGGTGTAGATCGTGCAGGAGAGAAAATGATCATTTTTTGGTTCAATTCAGTGCATAGAAAGCTGAGCTTGGAGCTTTCAAGTTCATTTTTGTGATCCTATAATTCAAGTTGGAGTTGACCTATCGACTTGAAATTTTTACAGTGGTTAGAACGTATACAGGAGGAAAGCTGATTAAATTTTGAAGTCGATCTGTGCAATGAAAGTCGAGCTTTTAAAGCTCAAAGTTTATTTAGTTTTCGAAAATATCTCGAAAATGGTGCATTGTAGAGAAAAACGGTGACCAAACGGATGGTTAGGAATTTTAAGCTCCACAACTTTGATTCTTATGAATTTTTCTTAAAAGCTCACCATTTTCGAGAAAGTTGGAAGGGTTGTGATTGGTCAATATTTCTGACTCAATTTCTCTCGTTCAACAGAACCAATCGTTTTGAAATTTCTGATTAAATTTGGAAGGCGATCTAGCATAGAAAGCTGAGCTTTTGAAGCTCAAATTTATTCAGTTATTCAAAAATATCTCGGAAACGGTGCATTGTAGAGAAAAATGGAGGTCAAAAAAATGGTTAGGAATTTCAAGCTCTATTTCTCATGAATTTTTCTTGAAATCTCACGTTTTCGAGAAAAATGAGCTCAAAGTTCAAAAGCTTGTAATAGGTCAATTTTTCCGACTTGATTTCTCTGGTTTAACTGAACCGATCGTTTTGAAATTTTTACAGTACGTGTAGATCGTGCAGGAGAAGACCTAATTTTTTAGGTTAAATTTTGAGTAAGGAAAGCTGAGCTTTGAAGTTTTAAAGTTCTTTTTTGTGACACCATAACTCAAGTCAGAGTTGATCGATCGACTTGAAATTTCCGTAGTAATTAGAATGTGTATAGAGGAAGAGATAATTAAATTTCGAAGTTGATACGTGCATTAAAAGTTGAGCTTCACAAGTTCAATTCTAGTTTGTATATAATAGGAAGTCCGCTCTTTTGACACAGTGTGTCTAGTTTTACTTTGAGTCATCAACTTTAATAAAGGCTTGAAAAAATCGAATGATAAAAAAAGTAGTCCTCCGGAAGTCAGTACAATGAGTCGTTCGGAAGTCTGTACAATGACTCCTTCCAAAGTCAGTACAATGACTCCTTCGGAAGTCAGTACAATGAGTCGTTCGGAAGTCAGTACAATGACTCCTTCGGAATAAAGTACAATGAGTCCTTCGGAAGTCAGTACAATGACTCCTTCGGAAGTGAGAGTACAATGAGTCCTTCGGAAGTAAGTACAATGAGTCCTTCGGAAGTAAGTACAATGACTCCTTCGGAAGTGAGAGTACAATGAGTCCTTCGGAAGTAAGTACAATGAGTCCTTCGGAAGTAAGTACAATGACTCCTTCGGAAGTCAGAGTACAATGAGTCCTTCGGAAGTCATTACATTGACACCTCGGAAATCAGTACAATGAGTCGTTCGGAAGTCTGAAATAATTATTGTATTGCGATACAAACCGTATATTCGTGATTTGCGACCCCAAATCAATTAATTAGCGATATTTCAACACATTTCGGGGCAATTTTTTCGTTTTTTTGAGATAAAAATTGGAAATATTTCCAAAGCAAGGGTCCGGCGCCGGAAATGGTAATCGGATTCGTAATCTACAACCTAAAATTCATAATATTCGAGTTTTACTTTGAGTCATCAACTTTAATAAAGGCTTGAAAAAATCGAATGAAAAAACTAGACACACTGTGTCAAAAGAGCGGACTTCCTATTATATACAAACTAGAATTGAACTTGTGAAGCTCAACTTTCAATGCACGTATCAACTTCGAAATTTAATCATCTCTTCCTCTATACACATTCTAATTACTACGGAAATTTCAAGTCGATCGATCAACTCTGACTTGAGTTATGGTGTCACAAAAAAGAACTTTAAAACTTCAAAGCTCAGCTTTCCTTGCTCAAAATTTAACCTAAAAAATTAGGTCTTCTCCTGCACGATCTACACGTACTGTAAAAATTTCAAAACGATCGGTTCAGTTAAACGAGAAAAATCAAGTCGGAAAAATTGACCTATTACAAGCTTTTGAACTTTGAGCTCATTTTTCTCGAAAACGTGAGATTTTAAGAAAAATTCATGAGAAATAGAGCTTGAAATTCCTAACCATTTTTTTGACCTCCATTTTTCTCTACAATGCACCATTTCCGAGATATTTTTGAATAACTGAATAAATTTGAGCTTTAAAAGCTCAGCTTTCTATGCACAGATCGCCTTCCAAATTCAATCAGCATTTTCTCCTAAACACATTCTAATCACCATAAAAATTTCAAATCGATCGGTCGATTTTTATTTATCTTGTCAGATTGAGGTTTCAGAAAAATGAGCGTTGGAGTTTCAAAGCTCAGCTTTCTATGCACAGAGTTACACCAAAACAAAATCAGTTTTTTCTCCTGTACGATGTAAACCTTACTGTAAAAATTTTAAAACGATTGGTTCAGTTGAACGAGAGAAATTGAGTCAGAAATATTGACCAATCACAACCCTTCCAACTTTCTCGAAAATGGTGAGCTTTTAAGAAAAATTCATGAAAATCAAAGTTGTAGAGATTAAAATTCCCAACCATCCGTTTTGGG